>OX639995.1:85743322-88143322 GCA_951828415.1 Anomoia purmunda
ATTCTACTAGGTCTACTGGGGCAAAGGAAGTTATCGATAGGGTACAAAAACAAGCGGAAATCCAAAACGAATTGTGTCAGATAGAGGAAGCGCATTTTCAAAAGAAAACCGAACAGTGACTACAAAATTAATCATTTAGTGGCGATAAAAAGGACACAATTTGGAACTAACTTAAAGCTTAAAGCCAAATACCTTGTACTGTACAAGTTGACCGTCAAGATAAACCACGGAAAGTATGAAGTGGAGAAGGTAGGGAACCAAGAAGTACCGAATCAAACAATGGCAGGGTCTGAACCATGGCATTCGTCAATCGGGCCAAATAAACTGTCAGAATGACCGAATGTGGGAGTGAAAATGGAGAGAATATTAACTACTAGCCACAGTAACAGACTGGCAATACTAAGACCACGGACGAGATAGAGAAAGCTCGGTGCTCATCATGGGAGTAGAGAAACTAAAACAATACAGACGTAAGAAAAGGCGAGCGGTCTCATTTTAAGTGATGCTTAGTTAATTAGAAACTTGAGGACTTTAGTGTAAATAATATACATAAATATAATATAATAATAATAACTTCTATGTTTGCTTAAATAAACGTTTAAATAAATATAGCACATATATAATTACTGGTTTCGCTAGATATTAAAAATAAATTATATATATACTAGCTGACCCGGCGAACTTCGTCCCGCCCAATTTTTATTTGAAATAGTTAAAACGCTTTTTGAACTTAAATATTTTTGGCGAAGTTCGTTCTTTGTTTTGTTGTGTAGCGTGTAAACAAATAAAGAAGATGGCTCTCCAACACGCTAACATGCCACATACATACATACCTACATATGTATGTATGTACATATGAAACTGTAAAATTTTGAACTTAAACGATAAATCGGTTTGAATCATTCGAATTCTCAGAATGAACATTTCCTCACTTTTAGATTTGCTGTGTTGTAGTAAACTATTCACTACAGTGAAATTATTTTTTATGAATAAAGACGGAAACCTTATATGTATATCTGGTATAAAAATCCACGGGATTGAGATTTGAACTTGAGGTCAAAATTTTTAAAATTATATGTATGTAGATGAACATTTTCGTAGAGTTGATAATAAACACAAATTTTCATAAAATAGTTCATTTTTGATTTTATATTCAAGTTTTTAACAAATAAGTTAATTACAAAATTGTTACTTGATAACATGTAACATTTAATTTTATAATCTTAGGATAGATAATTCTTAATTTTTAATAGTAGTATTATTTTTTTGAATTATAAACATTTTAATTTAACTTAGCACTAATCGGTGCACAATATTTTTGGTTAACCTGTCTCGAGCTAAGACAAATAGATTTGATGGTTTTCCCACACGTGAGCATGCAACATATAATTGCCCATGGGAAAAGCATGGATTATCCAAATCTAACCCACAAATGGACATTGTTTGGCCTTGAGACTTATTTATGGACATGGCAAAAGCTAAACGAATAGGAAACTGTAGTCTTCTGAATGGTATCGTAGATTCTGACGGTATCATTGGAATACGGCGCAACAGGACCACTTCTCCTTTAAACTTTCCAGTCAAAATGGTTGCTTCTAGAATATTCCCTGTTAACTTTTTGATGACCAAACGTGTACCGTTGCATAACCGAGGTGGATTCAAATTACGCAGAAGAATAATAATTGAACCAATCTTCAACCGAAGAATATGTGGTGGCATTCCGGGTATATCTAGAGAGTTTAAAAATTCAGTTGGAAAATTTACACTTTCATTTTCATCAACAACAGTATCGATTGATTTAAAAGACATCAGATCGCCTGGCAACAACTGTTGTATCTGGAAGTTAATTTCGTCAACATCAACATTTTTGGCTGCCAAAATAGCCCGCCCACTGAGCCAGTTATGATCTAAATAATTATTTTGTATATCCGGGAAAATACTTTCAATTAATTCAATTTTTGTGTGAACAACAGTGCAGAAATTGTCTGGCAGTTTAATGCATTGCGTGTTTGGTTGCCGTTCTATTGTACCGTTCCCAATATCTAGCAATTGTTCCGAAAATATATGTGCTAATGGATCATTTAGTAAATGTACGCGCATGTTTATAGTCAATCGAAGTGTTTTTACATTTCTCCATAAAAATGATTGTTTTAAACATGCGTTAATCTCATCGGCGAAAGTAGAGCGAGGTATGACCGGCAACGTCTGTCGGAAATCACCAGATAGCAATATGACAGCACCTCCAAAAAGTTTATCATTGCCGTTCAAATCTTGCATAGTTCGGTGCAATGCCTCGAGTGAATATTTGTGAGCCATTGTGCACTCATCCCAAATAATGATTGAACTTCTTTGCAACACTGCAGCTATTGCGCTATTTTTTTTTATGTTACATATTGCGTTTGGGTTGCTATGAATTTGTAATGTCAACTTGAATGCTGAATGTGCCGTTCGCCCACCATCTAGCATAGTAGCAGTAGTATTATTCTTCTGCGTAATTTGAATCCACCTCGGTTATGCAACGGTACACGTTTGGTCATCAAAAAGTTAACAGGGAATATTCTTGAAGCAACCATTTTGACTGGAAAGTTTAAAGGAGAAGTGGTCCTGTTGCCCCGTATTCCAATGATACCGTCAGAATCTACGATACCATTCAGAAGACTACAGTTTCCTATTCGTTTAGCTTTTGCCATGTCCATAAATAAGTCTCAAGGCCAAACAATGTCCATTTGTGGGTTAGATTTGGATAATCCATGTTTTTCCCATGGGCAATTATATGTTGCATGCTCACGTGTGGGGAAACCATCAAATCTATTTGTCTTAGCTCGAGACAGGTTAACCAAAAATATTGTGCACCGATTAGTGCTAAGTTAAATTAAAATGTTTATAATTCAAAAAAATAAATACTACTATTAAAAATTAAGAATTATCTATCCTAAGATTATAAAATTAAATGTTACATGTTATCAACTAACAATTTTGTAATTAACTTATTTGTTAAAAACTTGAATATAAAATCAAAAATGAACTATTTTATGAAAATTTGTGTTTATTATCAACTCTACGAAAATGTTCATCTACATACATATAATTTTAAAAATTTTGACCTCAAGTTCAAATCTCAATCCCGTGGATTTTTATACCAGATATACATATAAGGTTTCCGTCTTTATTCATAAAAAATAATTTCACTGTAGTGAATAGTTTACTACAACACAGCAAATCTAAAAGTGAGGAAATGTTCATTCTGAGAATTCGAATGATTCAAACCGATTTATCGTTTAAGTTCAAAATTTTACAGTTTCATATGTACATACATACATATGTAGGTATGTATGTATGTGGCATGTTAGCGTGTTGGAGAGCCATCTTCTTTATTTGTTTACACGCTACACAACAAAACAAAGAACGAACTTCGCCAAAAATATTTAAGTTCAAAAAGCGTTTTAACTATTTCAAATAAAAATTGGGCGGGACGAAGTTCGCCGGGTCAGCTAGTATAGCTCTAAATTTAACTCCAAATGTACATTTAGCCATACAAAATTCTATACCTAAATGCAACTAAATGAAATTTTTTTTTTGGATTTAGGAAATACATGCAGAAATCAGCTCTGCAATTTCCTAAATTCCTCTGAAATCTCCCAAATTCGAGGAAGATTTACTGGAAAAGAGTGGCAGCATTGCTTATTTGTCTGACCATACATACATAACTTTATTTATTTCACGGATTGTATGTGATTTTTTCTTAAATTTGGAATATTGGAAGTCATAGACTCGTATAACTTTACCACAAATAATATAAACTTCAAACAACGCATTTTCATTTAATGTAATAAATGTAGCGCCATCTACTGTAACATACCGCACTTACTCAATACCGCCAGCTGGTGGAATCACAATAACTGTAGCGCCATCTACTTTAGCGCATTTACTCATACCGCTGTTAGCGCCACCAACTGGTGGATAGCTCTTTGCTAATAATAAACAAATAATTTGCAATAAATAAATAATGCGACTATAAGGAGAGTTATAAACTATCCTATCTTTCAAGTTGGACCAAACTGCACACAGTGTTAAAAATTTCATTAAAATCGGTTCAGTAGTTTAGGAGTCCATCGAAATCAAACAACGTGACACGTGATTTTTATATATTAAGATATATTAAAGAATATCCAGAGAAAAATAACATAGTGAATTAAAAATTTAGAGAAATATAAGAACTGCACAAATTAAGGGGCATTAAAGTATTAAACTGTATACTGTATTATAAGATATATTTTATATTTTGTCTACTCTTCATAAACTTTCGTTCATCTAAAACGTTTAAAAAGAGAGACAGTGTGACATTTCACTCTGCATTTCATTCTGACGACTTTATAAAATAATTTTAAATAATACAGAACATCAAACAATATTATTTCCGATGGGTTTATATTTCTATGATTCAAAAATTAAAGGTTTTGTAAATAAGCAGCTTTCGCTCCCACCTCATCTTAACCTAACTGGAACTGTCAGCTCGTAACTACAATAAAAAAAGCTTAGCCTTTTCGCTATATCTAACGCCAACATTAATATATCAGTTTAGAGTAAAGTCGGCCTGTAAAAAAATGATTGAAAACTGGATTGGGAAAAGGTGGCATCCTTAAACGGATCAAACTCATTCTTCACATGTTATAGTACTTTAAAAAAAATATTGAAGGCGTATGGTTTACAGAAATAGATGGCAGAGGTCGCTTTACAACTCTATGACAGGTAAACTACAGTATAGCAAGCAAAGAGGTTAACGGCGGGCATGTCAACAAATAAAAGTCTATACATTTTCTAAAAATTTACGAATTACTTCAGAGATATCCTTTTCTTAGAGTTGGGATTGGAATTGACTATTTTTAAATACACGTTTGAAATTGAATTCATTTTGTGGTATTTGTTATTATTAATATAAAATCTTTTAAAACTCCATTTTCTTAGAGTGTGCGATACTTATTCCTCTTGCCACCTACCGCTTCTATGCCCATTAATTACTTTATTATTTTTTATGCAAATTTGTTCTAAGAAAATCGAAGAAAGTATCGCAAACAATAAGACGGAAAAATGTCTGAGTATATTTTCGAAAAAATTAGCATGCTCATAAAATAAGCGAGAGAGCTGTCACTTCCGAAGTATAGTCTAAGAGCATTCATTTTGTTTTTTAACAAATTGGCATATATTTCTGAGTTAGAGCACACATTTATTAGAAAATCCACTTTATTTTAAAGTACAACAAAACTGAGTATTTAGTGCAATGATCTATCAAGAGCCTACATTGCTAAATTTCTATTATGTATTTTGCAAAACATCTATTACAAAATATTGTCAAACTCGCGTTTTTACGTCTACCTAACTCATTGTTTACTTGAAATTATTTATTTATTGCACTTGGTGACGCTGGGGGAGCCCTGTTACTATTTTTCGGTTCTTCTATATTTACAATTGGCTTTGTCTAGCCTGCTATAGAAGTATTCTTCCTCTAAATCGAACATACCAAATCGTCCTTTATATATCAAAATCGGATATCTTACCTATTTTTTAATCAAAGTAATAACTTAGGCAGAACTGATATTAAAATGTCATTTATATTTACTGATTTAGGCCCAACTTTTGTAACAACTTCTCGTCACTCTAACTTTGGAGCCGACTTTTTGTCAAAGTATGCTGTAACTTATTTGAAGCCGGTCTTAGTCAGAGGCAGGGATATTCCTCAACGCTTTCTAATTTTACCTAATCTCTGGCGTACGGGACCATATTATATAGTACCATTCGTTTCTTCTAGCAGAGATCCAAAAAACTAATTCTTCATCATTCCTTATAAGCTCTTCTAAGTCTAAGTAATTCTGAGCAATTTAATTGTGTTTTCATTAGTCTTAGCTAATTTTGGTTCAACGGATATAGGTTGGGACAGCAACCCGAAAATACAGGAATAGCAAGAGTTGCACAAATATATTTCGTATATTTTTAGCACAGGCAGGAAAAGCAAACGAAAGGTAGCTGAAAAGATGTTCTGATTATTAAATTAAATACATAGTTGAATGGATACAAGATACCTTTTTATAAGATATATTTATTCGCTTATATATATATATATATATATATATAAGTATATGTAATATAATATATGCGGTTACCCATGTGTGTGTTTACATGGTTCGTCTTTCGTGTTTTCTAGGATTAAACGAAATTTAAATATTACGGCACAATTAAAACCTCAAACTTTTTATACTTCAAATTGTAGTAAATTCAATTTCACACACACTAAATATGTATGTAGAAGCAATTGTAAGTATGTATAGATATATGTTGGTTACTAAACAAAAATGCAGTAACAAGTGCTCATATTTTTCCAAATTAAAAGGAGTGAAAGTTAAATATCGGTTTGCGTGAATTCGAAAATTCACAAACAAAGCGATACAAATGAAATGAAAGAAAACAAATAGTCTGGAACAATGCCAATAAATGCATTTTCAGATGGTTGGCATTATTTAAATGTTCAGGCATCTACATAAATTTATATACTTTAGTACAACGGTGCATACACGTGCAAACGCTCATTGGTCTGCATTTGCAGCAATCCGAAACCAATTTCGCTACGATATCGTCAATAATTGCCAAAATTAAATAATGTACCAGGAGGTGGGGAAGAGGGACAAGATATATATGTAGATTCAAAGGCGCATGCAATCTGACATTAGATTAAATTTCAAATTTTAATCTGAGCTTTTAGAGCAAACAAAGGAAATTATTTAAATAGCCCATGTTACTAAATATTTGTAACCTAATGATTTTATTTAACTAAAAAGCCTAGTAGGAAATTGAAATACAAGCTAAATGCCCAGTGTACGAGTATAGCATGTACGCGCTTCATTCAGTGGGTCCTGGGCTTTTCAAATAGCGGTCACCCCTCGGTAGGCAAAGACAAACCTCTGAGTGTATTTCAACCATGAAAAAACTGCTCACAGAATCATTTGACATGCGGAGTCGGCCTAAAACCATGGGTCCTTCAGTTTGTGTTCCAAATTCAAGACGCGCACCACAAATTATTGAAGAAGTTCGGCTAAACATCAAGCAATAATGTAAGTGCCAAATTATTAAATAAGTTAATAAAAGTGCTAGCAAATACCCGGCGCACTTGGTTACGCTTCGAAAATATAACGCATTAATTTTGCTGAAATTATTTATTTAAAAAAAAAACTTGGGCTCAACTTAAAACATATATGTACATGTGTACATTACGGTGTCTCACCAAACGAAGTAGTGATTTACCATCGAAATTAAAAAATGTATTGTGTCTTGGGACTTCCGCCTAAATATTTCGGAAAAATGTTAAGGTTTACGTGAGCTCGGCGGATTTGAAAATACCTCCAAAATTGCAGTTTGTTATAAATAAAAACAGTTCCCTAAAATAGTAAAAACAAAACAGTTATCTCAGATATTAAAACAATTTAAGTTTTAAAGCTCCGCTTAGAAATTTAATCGACAGATTTATAACAATGAGATTTTCGAAAAAAATGTATGAGTTAATTTGCAAAAAAACGAAAATGGTTAGTAAATACCTTTCTAGTGATATATTAAAAATGTAAATTCAAGCTTTTCTTGCACCAATCATCCGTAAAAGGTGAAATAGTTACAGCTTTGTGGCTTAAGAATTTTTTTTTTATAAAAAGCTAAATATTTAATACATACACTTTAATTGTAATCTAAATATGTTTATAGCGAATGCTCGAGAACCATAAGCGCAAATTGCTCAGACGAGAACTCTTCCTCTTCAAATGCTTGCCCTAATATAGATCCCAGTCTCCCCCTACCTTTGCTTTCGTACCTTTCTCAAAAATCTCACCACACCATCAAACTCAACAAATACCGCAAATTCACTAAGTATCATACATTCACAGTCAAATTTGTTATGGTATGGTGAAATAAGCTAAAATATTCTGTTGGCATATCCGGTGAAAGTATGCAGAATCCTAGTAATCTACGTACTTTGCTATCGTTGATGAGCTCAAGCTAAGTCCAACAACATTATCGATCACAACAACGATATTAAAATATAGTTTACACATCTCTTTGCACGACTACCGGCGCTCTATCCTACAGATTGTTATACGTGGCCATAAGTATGTATGTACATATCTACTTTTCTGTCTTTTATTTTCATTTTTGTCTTTCAGTTTCCGCCATACTCTTGATACAGCAGAGAATAATGAATGGCTATCTCAATAATTATAATGAACTCGAAATACTTATGACCCTTTACTTGCCTTCCATAATTCTTCTAAACGAAACCCATTAGCTACTAAACCAATCTGCATAGACTCCGAAAAATTACATTACTACCAGAAAGGAAGGAACCACCATATTGGTAAAAATAAATATTCCGCACAATCTTCTGTCTATTCAAACAAATATGTCACCTGTTGCGACCCGGTAAACAATTTGGTGAAATTTGCGAGAGAATTTCCACAAGCACTCCGTGTGGCTACAATATTAATCAAAACTCCGCAAAACTTTTGAGAATAATATGCATTACAGCCCACTTTACTATCCCTCAATCTTCATCCCACAAATTCTGAGTTATCCAAACTTAAAATTACCCAACAACATTTTAGGCATCAATATAAAATATGTCGTTCAGTTCAAAACCTGCTGATATACAAAAATGCAAACGAACAATTTAAAAGAGCAACTAAAGTAACGAAAACTAATAGCTTTGAGCAACTTACCGCAAACATTAATCCTTCAATAAACCCGAACAAAGTATGGAATGATTTTAAAATGCTTGCCGGCTCTCCAAATCCGTTCTCATTTTCTTTTATTAATTCTACAAATGGACCACTTTCAGATCCGAAAGATATTTCGCTTCTTTTTTTTCATGTGCGTCTGCTAACTGTTGCTTCTCAAATACGTTTAATAATCTAAAAGCGGAACGGCTCAACAATTAACCACCAGTCCCTAGCCAGCTGCCAAACAAATTGAGTTAAAAATTCTATCACTGAGTTCAAATTTACACTCTCCTCTGTAAAAGGGAAATCTCCTGGCACTGACAAAATCTCCTATCCAATCATTCACAATTTCCCCATCAAAATTATGAATCGTCTTCATAAGCTAACATAATTGTAGTAATCCCACTAACGGGGCCTTGGTACTTTCTATGGTCGAATATGTGCTACCGAATTACGGTAACTGTTCAACATTTTCCACTTTCCACTTCTTATCCCATTGCAATGCGCAGGAACATACGCGCATTCCCTACTACTCCGTTTGAAAATTTGTATATAGCTTGCCAATTACGTAAGCAACTCATTATATCGTAAACGACCACCAATATTCCAGCCTGTGATTTCACGATTTGCAGATAACATCACATCCAATACCTAAAACATCAGCAATTTATCCACAATGGATGATAATCACTAAGTCGCATACATTCAAAGCGCTAGAGCTGTCAAAGCCTAACACGCCTAAAGAAATATACAGAGCTATATTCGCGAAAGAAAAAACCCCGCTTAAAAAGCCAAGCTTGGAACTTCTTGTTCACCGACGGCTCCAAAAACTCTTACAACACAGCTATTGCAGTAACAAAAGAAAATGGTGATTTAATAAAACATGGAATTTTACATCTCATATACCCTGCATTCACAGCAGTAGTTGCAGGCATAGTTGAACCTGTATCCTATGCAAAACGCAATAGTGGCAAATTTATTATTTGTACCGACAGCAATTCCTGTATGGAAGCTGCCGAAACTCCTTCCAACGACTAAAACCAAATAACTACAGTCCGCAACATACTAATTGTTACTCAAACAAAATTAAGCTGATGTAGATTCGCAATGAAAATGTTGATTACGCAGCCAAAAATGTTGAAAGGACACCACATATGAGTTAAACACAATTGGAAAACCTACAACCACCATCACACAAACATCAATCCAGGCAGGAAACCAAAAAAAATCGCTAACGTACTCCACTGTTAGCCATCAAACCGTTCACTCTCTTACGTCTTGGATACACAATCGTCACACATGCGCATCTACTTCAACGATGTAAACTAAGGGTCAGTTTTTCCGTTCGAATTTAACAGTTGCACTAAGTTTAACCGCCCCATCTAACAGTACTAAACTCAATTCACAAAAAAAGAAAAAGAAGTGCTGTTTTGAGTCCTGCCGAAACCTTTCATGAATATATAAAAATTTATAAAATAATAAATTTTAAAATACTATTTATGTTTCTCATAAAAAATAAAAAACAATCAAAAGAAATAAATTAACTATGATCAAATAAATTGTATCTCTCTTGAAAAAATTACATATAAAGATGCAGTAGATATGTAATGAATTTAAGAGTTAGAACTAACAAAAATCCCGTCATGGTCATTTCATATGTTATGTCTCTTGTAGGTACTGACCGCAGAAAAACTCTTCAATAACAAATCAATCAAGCAACCAAATCAATCATAGTTTGCTGTTATGTAGTAGGAAAATTGTCAGCAATGCATGTAGTCCAGGTTGGCTCAATCGCATTCCAAGGAATGCTATAAATGTTAAAGCCTCCAACCAAAATCTATCCTTCAAGATTTTCTCAGTAGACCTGGTATGATTTGATAAGTGAACGGCCACACAATTTTACATTTTTTACTACATATAGGAACTTGAAAGCAAAACCTTATATTAATATCTGAATAAACAGCTGTATGGGAGCCATAGGTTATTGAAACGCGATCCTGATGATTTTCTTTGGATAAGTTAACACATGACTCCTCTCTCCAACATGATCCCACGGAAGAGACGCTGACCTAGCAGTTCTGGGAATTTCGCCACGCCAGTCAATAAGCGTGAGAGCTGTCCGCGTCAACATTTTCCCAAGCCAAACAATTGCAAGCTTACCGGAAGGTGCTATAACAACAAGATTACATACTAACTTCTTAGCGCTACAACAACAAATTGCAAGGGACCTACCTACTAGGTAGAAAATAATTTAAGTTAGTTCTAACCAGCTCGTCAAATAAACAGCAGCGCATAGCGATTAATAAACTACGGTTTCCTTGTAATTACCACATAGTGATTACCGAATGATTTTTTTTTTTATTATATGTGAAAGGAGTGCCACATTTCAATTAGATATTTCTGAAACTGAGGTAGACAAATATGCGTTCAAACAGACAGACAGACAGACGGATGGGCATGGCTAAATCGAATCAGCTCATGGTCCTGATCATATAAATAGTTAGTATACTTACTAACTCTATTTCTTCTTTTTCTTATACTTACAAACATCGGACCAAAGTTATAATACCATTTCATCTTCATGAAAGGTATACAGTAAACTCGCACTCAAAACCTCAAAAAAAAAGGAAGCAGGCATAATCCATAAATTTTCAATAATATACAATTAACCACAACGTTAACAAATCTCAAACAGCACTGATATATCTCGATCAGAGATCCAAAATAGAAACCAAATTTGAACTGCTAAATGGTATATCGACGTTTTTATCGAAAATATTAATGCTTATTTTAATTAATATTTCTAACCGATACAATACGATATTGCCGATTTTACATTAGCCAGAGGAATATAATTATACTTATCTGTTAAATAACTAAAGTCCGTATTGAATAAGTTATCATTGCTTACTTTTAACTTGAATAATTAAAAAAAAATAGATGAAATAACTACAAAACTATTCGAATAAAGCAATTTATCTCTACTTAACGCTGAGGAACGCTTCCTTTATTTCAGTATAATCGCTGAAGCTATTTAAGGTGCAATTTTGATAAAGCGGATACAAAATAATATAAAAACTAAACAAAATTGTCTCTATATCCAACATATCATATTTATTCCATACGAACACAGATATGTAAGTATCTTCAAATTGCTTATAACAGGTACGTATTTAGTTAAAGTATTGTAATTTGATATATGGGGCTCACGCTGATTATTGAATGTATTTGGTTTCATAATTCACTAAAAAAACTAAATAATAAATTTATTTGTAAAGTTAAACTTAGGCTTCGCCTAACAAATGCCGTAATTTTAATATTGGTGACGAAAATGGCCTTGTGTTAAAAGTTAACAATTTTAGCTCTCACTAAGAAATTTCCAGCTGTGATCTTTATATACAGAGGCCAATGTACAAATGTAGATAAGTACATGTGTATACATAAATCGTACGTTGATATTTTGTAGTATTTTCAAATTAAAATCACAATAAATCAATACTAAATAAATGTACGAATATGTATCGTATTAAGTTACAGAATTTAATTAATTAATATTTCAGTAGTTGATACGAGAGGGATTATTTGAAGTATTTGTATTAGTAAGTTATGAGTAGATACCCACTAAACAATTTGTTCCGATTTTTTACCGAAGTCGTAACGCCGCGTCTTAAGACTTTTCCGAAATCGGAACCGATTTTTTTACGAAATCGTAACGAAAAATGTATGGGAGGGTTGACACGACTTCGTAAAGAAATAGCTTAACGATTTCGTAAAGTATGCTCTGTACTAAATCGTAAGGAGTTGCCTTAACTAAATCGAAACGAATTTGTCGGTACGAAATCCGTACTCTTTAATCTTTGCGAATTCGTTTAGAAATTTTCGTTTCGAAATCTTTAAGAATCTACCTATTTTGTGAATGAATTTTTTTTTTTAATTCATACATTTATATTTTTATTTATTATCATTTGCATTTACATATAGTTAAATTAATTATATAAAAAATTATTCATGTTGTGTATTCGTACGTTTTGTTTGTTTGGCTTTCCTGTCCTTGGCGCCGTTGAAAATTTTTTTGATTGTTTCGTCAATTTTGGAGTTATTCGTTTGGGGTATGTTCTCCATGCATGAATCTACATATATAAACGAAATAATAAGATATTTGAAAGTACTAACCATTTGTTAACTACAAACCTTTAAGTACTTTTACGAATTTAAAGTCTTTGACAGCTATATTGTTGTTAACATTTGTCCAAGAAAAATTAGAAGCCAAAGAATCGTTTATAAAGATGGACTTTAAGTTGAAAAATATAAACTTTTTCAGGTCATCTGTCGGTTGCTTATCGAACTTCGTTACCTAAAAAAACAATAAGAAAGGTCGTTAGAATGATGAATTAACATAGGCATAGTTTACTGCTACATATGTATGTATAAAAACTGTGTACATTAACTTACCAAGTCTTGTTTTATTTCTTCGTCATCTTGCACGAGCTTCTCAAAGTTCAATACTTCACTAACTTCTGTGAATGGAAGACTTGGCAATTTTGAGCCAAATGTGCGCTGGCGTTTGAAGGACGTTAAGACCTGCTCTATGGATCGCTTTAACCCTACGAATTCTTCCGTAAAGCGTTCGTAAATTTTACTGTTGACTTCGCGAAGGTTTTTATTTTCTTCAATAAATTGTTTATTTTGATTAACCAGCGTTTCTAGCAAGCTTTGATTATCTAAACAAATAAATATATAATCAAGATTTAAATATGTAATCAACTAGATAGATGATAATTGACTATAAAATTTTAATTTCCTATAAAATTTGTACCTATTTTTATTTGTAATAAAATAATAAGAAAAACTATACGTATTTGGGGTTTCCTGATATTGAGAAAGTAAAGATTATATAGCCAAATAAATTAAATTTTTTTATTTTATCAACAACAAAAGCTCACTCACATGTCAGCTGTTCGGTAGTTCCCGGAGTCTGATCCATAGATGACGAAAGTTGTGGCTCCAATTGCGTAAAAATAAGGACTTGGTTTTCCGGACTAATGGCTGCATAAATACGAGAATGAATTATATGAAAATTAAGTTTACTTAAATACATGTGAAATACTTTACCATCTTCTTCTTCTACAGAAATATTTATCGAATTATTACTCATTTTTCAGCAGTGGTACAAAGGAATGTTTTGAATACGATTCTATATGTTCAACCACATCATCTTCACTTTTATTAAGAATGTAAAATATTTTTTGTTTGTCTTTTACGACTTTTATGTTGAGCTTGCCGCGACATTTTAATTTGCTACACAACCAGCATAAGTTACCTCTTTTGCGTTTTCACATTAAATGCGTTCTATTTTGTCATTTTCCTAGAATCAAACCAAAGCCTACTAATTTCGAGTTATTCTTTACGAAATGGTTGCGAATTAGTTAAGCCAGAGCGAAAGACTTTCGAATTTATTCAGAAAAGTCTGATTTACGACAAAGTCGGATGCTTTGGTTTAGTGGGTAGTCATTCGGTCACTAAAAATTTCAAAGCCTTGCACACATATACTATACAAATGCTACTTTGTTTCAATACATCGAACAAACAGTGAAAATAAGTAGTATAACTATAAGAACATCTAAAATTTGTTTACTGATGGCAACGCTATTTTGTTGTTAAAGGTTTTTCGGGATTTAGGTAATTTACAAGAAGAGTTTTCAAAAATGAGTCTAGCTTTAGCTGCAGCATTATTATCTTCAGGTGTGGATCAAAGACCGAGTTTTGCCATTTCTACCGTCGCCGCTCGACACTTCCGGAATTTCCAATTGAATGCGAATTACTGCACTAATCCTATTTAGCTCATTCCTTTTATTAATTGATATAGCATTCATTTTATACAACACGGCGCTTCATTCGAAATTTTTAATTGATGAGAAATAGTTCTGAAAAAATTCTGGAACAGGTTTTAATGATCAGAACTACATATGGTCTTTATTTCCCTATACTTTAAGAACCTCGTTATTGTCTTGTCACTAAGTCAGACTTATTTGATGTATTCATAACCGGATACCTATCGACTCAGCGGATAATTTATGTCGTCGTTCTTCAAAGTCATTTTATACACTTCTTTATTTATTAAATGACGAGTAAACTTTTGTCGTGATTCCACTAAGGCTGAGTCGCTCTCAAAGGACGGTAAAACTGTATCATGCCTAAAAGAAAAGTAAGCGCATTATAACGGAAAAATATATAAATTTCATTAAAATAAAAATTCAACAAACCTCTATATCACTATACATTCGGAAGAAAAATCACGGACTGTGTTATTAAATCTTAAACGTGAAGTATTTAAAACCAAATTTTTTTTAAAATTTAAGAATGCAAAAGAGTGAATTTAATTTTTTGAAACGCACTTTGCTCTGAGAGTATCGCTACACGTCTGATAATTAACAAAAAAATGTTGTGAGGTATTTTGGTTACATGTTGATCATCAAATTAAAAAAAAAACGTGTCAGTGGTTTTCAATTCATTGATAAAAATAATTGGAAACCTTCTGATTGATTTGCTTCCCAAATGGGAATTTATTCATAGCAATGCCAACGTGAGCAGCTACGAAAGTTTGGAAAGATGGGAAGAACTCTTTTCACGACATTGAAACTGTTATGTGTACATTTAGCTAAGTCGAATATTCTTTGTTATCAGAATTACGAAAATGCCAAAATAATCTAACAATCTTATTTAACCCAAGATAAAATTCGTAAGAGGTAACTATGTAAAAAATAAATTTTTTCAAAGCCTTTACTTTTTGAACCAAATTTTTTGCAACAGTTTTAATATATTCAAAAATCCACACAAAAATAGTTTTATTTTTAAAACTGTGTATTTACTTCCAGTGACGATGGACTGTGCACGATGGACTGTGTACGTTTTTAACTCCGCAATGCGTAATATCGGGGCATCCAGGTTACAAATCGGTATGACTGTCATCCAGGCGTTGAGAAACTGCTAAATTATGTATATAAATTTTTCATTTTTCAAACCTCTGGTAACCGTCTTCAAATCCATTATCGAAACTAAGCTTTCCTAAATTTTTTTCGTTTCTCACCAATATTTTAATATTTCACCTAACATTTTAATTATTTTCTATAAACTGTTCCGTTTGACACCAATAATTACGAACTAAACCACGATAGAAACATGGGCTGAACATGGGCCTACACAAAAGGTCTGATTATGCACACTTCGCACAACTTCGCATGAATTTTTTACCGTCACATAAAAATCTGTTAACTGTACTTTGTATAGTGCTGCCAATAGCATTGTGCCTACCAATTTGTTTTTGTAACAGATGCGCGGATAATTCATGATTTCTTGTATTTTACATAAAATGGTAGTAATTTGTTTTGCAATCGAAATCTGGCCAATGTTGCACGTGCATATTTATAACCTACAACAAGTATTGAAAAGTTAATTCATAACAGGTGTGCGAATTAAAGCAAGCGCATATAAGATGATTTTATCTTTGTTCTTCTATATATTTTGTTACCACTTTAAAAAACAAACGGAGAATTATTCCGTTTTTTAAAAATAAGCCAAATTCACGGTTTAAGTTTTCTGGATTTATTTAATGCCTTTTTATTTATTTAAAAATATATTTTATATCTAACGGAGTGCGAATTCCAATTTTTTGTTACTATACGTTAATTTGAATAGCCATTTCATAATTTCTTCGGGTATTTATTTTAAACAATTTTGGTATTACCATCAAATAAATTATTCAAAACTTATTATTGGTGTTTTTTCCTCCGAAATCGATATATTTCCTAACTAATGCAAAGTTTTTTATGTTTTGTGAATCACCCAACCGATTTCCAACTTGAATTTTATCACAAATTTCCCAACTTTCCTACTTTTTTCTCAAAACGAAATCTGCTTTCCCCCTTTTCCCCATCCTTTTTTAATAATTGAATCATTCAATATAACATTTTCGATTTGGTATAGTTCGCCTGATTGCTTAGCTTACGCACTGTTGCTGATTTATATTTGGTGTATTTGGTGTCGTGAAAACCTGTCAGGTTGATTATGATGTACATGATTTGAAACTCATGCTATTTCATTACAACAAAATTTTGGTTTTGATATAAATTGAATATTTTAAGGCAAGCGTCTAAGATATAACAAAACGCCTAGAATGGATTTTTGTTTTTTTTAAGTTATGCAACTCCCAAATATTAGCTTTATCGGCGTCTCACATCATAGCCCGATAAATATTGGTTGTATCAGAAACATCTATTGGTACTTTTTTGTTGGCAAATACTTCTGCTGTGTATGTTAAAGGTGAGCGTTCCGCATCACTATCACTGTATCCCGATAATTTTTTTTGTATGGAATTGAAATGTAAAACCTTTTAAAATATATGCATAATCTACAAATTAATTACATTTCTTCAACATTATGTATAAACAAATGCAAGTAAGGGCCAACTAAATACTGTTAATAAAAAATAATTTTTGATAAGTGTTTTACACTGAAAATTTAATTAATGAACGTAATAGGCAAATGGAAAAAATGCATTCGCAAAAAACAAATTTCGCTCCGATACGAGTAAATGCTCACACTTTGTATCGTTGCTGCAATCGTCGCCATGTTAATTAAATATATGCTGTGATTTTGCCACTTTTCGTTATAGCCCACTTAACCCTCTTCAATGTTTATGGTTATAGGTTTCAATCTTTTATGCGATACTCGTGGTACAAAAGCTTCAAATTATACCAGAAATTAAAAATATATAATAAACAATTTAAAGCCTTCAATCATTTTGCCTCTCGTGTCTTATCATTGCTCGCTCGGCACTGACAAGTCTTCGTTCGTTCTACGTTTATTATTTTCACTTTATATTGTGCGAGTATACATATGTACATATATGTATACTCCCGGGTTTTTGAATCTCTTGTTGGGCCCTTTATTTGCTTCTAATGAGTTGCAATTTAATACACAAATTGCAATTTACCAACTATAATTTTTGTTCTTGCTCTGTGGCGCATAGTTGTTATTGTGTTTGCCTCTTCTGCTGTTCGTAAATAATCAAGCGAAATAATTAGAAACAATTAAAAGGTAGCAAGCAACTCAGAGCTAAAAGGAGCAATTGCAATATACAGTTTACACCAACAATGGTCCCCCGAGCTGTTGCTGTAGCAGGAGCAATAACAATAACACATTAATAAGAAATAAAATCCGAACCAACCACGTTTTGTAGTGAACACCCAGAAAAACGAATGAGTGGATGGAATATCGGGAGGATGTGGAAATAGACGTTCTTCGCTCAAAGCAATGAGACGACTGGACGGAGATGGAGTTAGAACTATTCGTTAGCAATTTCCTTTGTTTAGTCAGACAACTATATGTGTAAGCATATACATACATAGCATGTACATATGTACCAATGAATATACATAAATGTCCATTTGTGGCAATTGCACTTATTACGGTTATAACAGATAGTGGGCAAAAACAAAACCCAACAGGAATAAATGAGGTTAACAAAAGAAAATTCCCTAATTATAATTTATATTACTTTCTTGGATGCCATCGACGTTGGTGCCTTAAGGGCTGAAGAAAGTAGAGGCAAAGAGCGGGGGAAAACAGGAACTTATCTCTGTAAAAATACGCATATGTAATTTGTCTAATTAATAAAAAAAAATATCTACAGACCGTCGTGTTTATTGATAACAGTATAACACAAGCTGCATATGATAACACAAATATTAATAATAATAACAGCAAGAAATAATAATGGTAATAACTATCATCCACACTAACCATACTAATAATTAAAAATACGAAATACTAAATTTACAACCAAAAACAAAAACGAAAGTAATATTGGGCCCGTTTCATTGTACCCGAGTTGCAAAAGAACGCTCCAACTCGGATAAGATTTCCTTAAGTTGCAAAAGAAACTCTCATGAAAGATGCGATTTGTTTAATGATATTTATGAACGGAAAATAGTTTTGCCGCAATTTTTAGGTTTACGTAGTTATACGTATATTTCAAAATACTAAGCGAATTGGATCGTAAACTGAAATTTCCCACGTATTTTCTTCCGGCTCATTCAAAATAGCTCATTTTGTCACTTCCCAATACTGCATCTCAGGTCTGATATCATTTTACCGAGTTGGCTCAAGTGTTGTTGCTCCACATGCAGTTCGTTACCGTTCGACCTAGTGTTCTTTTGCAACTCGGTTATATAGAATCGAGCCTATTAAATACCAATCGAATGTTCAATACAAACTAAACCACATATTACAAGTACGCTACATATAGACGATATTATATTTTTTACATATTTTTAACATACATGCTTAGCCCTTTCGACCCCAATGTTGCCTGAGGGCAATTTCGCTAGTTCATAGGCTTACCACCAGCTTTATTTTTGTTTTTGTTTATTGAACCGATATGATAACGGTAGTCTTATGTGTCAGCATGTAGTGTGATCAAAAAAAATCACTGGTAAATCATTTAGCAAAGCAATTTGCTAAATACTGCAGCAGTATCGGCGAAAATTTGTTTCTGCATGAAGGAGGACATTTTTAAAAGTGAGAATTTTTAAAATAATTGTAACAAAAATTATCAATCTGTAAATGAACTACTTTTCAGCGATTGTTAAGTGAAATATTTTTGCAAGAAAATTTCCTTAGTTTTAAACCAACAGCAGGTGAGTAATTTTTACAGATGTGAAGTTGCTTGTGAGCAACTTTGGGTATAAAATTTCTATGACTTTAGTTATGAGGCCTCAAGATAAAGGTTTGTCAAATGAGGACATACAACGAGTTTTAAACTTCGATTGGGATGTTTCAACTGATGAAGAAAGTGGTGATGAGATAGAGGATGTGTCTGCAGTGCTGGAGCAGAATTTGGAAGGGATTATGGAAAGAGGGGAAAGCATAGAAATCGGCCTTCTTGACAATATAATTGCGGAAGACAACGAGCATGAATCTTGTTCTAGTGAAGAGTTTTGCATCAAAAAAATTGATTCGAAAGCATTAAAGTGGAGATCAAAGCCATTTGAAGCTCCTGAAAGTGTGTGGAAGGCAGATGTCGACTTGGAAATTCACGACGTCATGATGCCAGTGGAATATTTTTCATAATTTTTTGACTGTCGAGCTATTGATTTGATCACGCAGCAAACTGATTTGTATGGACTTCAAGAACTGGGAGAGAAAACTTCAATAAACTCCCTCAGGAAGAACATCAAAGCGTTGATGAGCAAATAATTGCGTTCAAGGGTATGTACTTACATATGTGTTGTATATATGGGCTCCTAATTATTTTTGTTGTAACTTTTGCTTACAGGGCGATCAACGTACAAACAATACAATCCAGCTAAGCCTCACAAATGGGGGTTGAAAATGTTTACGCGTGCTGGAACGTCTGGACTTGTATATGATTTCACGCTGTATGTTGGTTAAGGCACCTGTCAATCATATGGATTGGGATTTTCTTCGGATATAGTTCTCTATTTAGTGAAAACTATTCCCAAACACAAGAACTTTAAACTTTATTTTGATAACTGGTTTACATCAGTAAGCCTTCTGATTGCATTGAAGGAAATGGGCATATTCGCCACTGGTACTATACGTAAAAATCGAATCCAGAAACGAAACGATACGATAAGACGGAGCATTGGGTAGTATTCGGTGAAAAAGGGCGCTGCAGGTTGTGCAAGACAGGAACTCCAATGTCCAAATGTCTTAAATGTAAGGTTCATCTTTGCTGCAATAACAATAAAAACTGTTTTTTGTCTTTTCATACCTAATTTTTCCCCAATAAATAAAATAAAATGCGATTAAAAAAAAAAAAATTTAATAAATTTTATACCACCATTGCCCAACGTTGCTCACAGGCAACATTCTGTAGCGCTCAAACGGGTGGGAGTGGCGAACTGAAAATGACTATACCTTTCTAGAATAAATATAATGAGATTAAAACCAAAAAAAAAAATTTTAAGATAACAGGAACAAAATCGGGGTTGAAAGGGTTAGAGAAGTTAAACTTTTCACTGAAACAGTGCAAATAATATCAACCAGAATCCACCATAACTACATCCTACGTGATACGAAAACAAGTGATGGTGCCAGGCATTCCATCATAAAAAAAGTAAAATGATTTTACACAAAAAGTAAAATGTATACAGAAATAAAATGCAATGAAAATATCATAGATGAAGCAATACGTCACAAAATACAAGAATCAGTCTTCCTGAAAACTTGAAAACTTTAAGCTAATAGCATTTCCTATTAAGCGTCAATATAACAAAATAACCAGGCATCATATTCCTAGTATTATATTATTATGTTTCCTATGTTGCTGTATTGGCATACGTAAATATTCACATTGGTACATAGTAATTCGCCTAAGTTATTCTCAATTTTGAATGCAGTGTAGTGTTGTGTTTTTTGAAAAAGTTTGTCATGGTCAAATCGGCAATTGGTATTAGACTGTCAAAATATCAAAAGGCGGGACAATCATATTCCAGGTACCTATATATGTACGAATCTTTCATAACGCGAGCATTTATTCATACTTAATATTCCTACACAGATACTTGTTAGTATCTGTAGTCTAAAAATATGGACACTCAAAAGCCGTAAATGCAAAAACAAAATGTATATAAATTTTGACAACTCTTACGCAGAAGCAAAAACAAAATACATGGAAATTTTGTAGTTGTACTTATAACACCACCTTGTATGGATTCGTAACACAAAAAACTAAAGTAGATTGATAGATAACAGCATCTATCAGGTACTTCTTACTTGCAAGTTTTGTAGCATAATAATATATTTTCTTTATTCTGAAAAAGTTATAGAACAAACTTAGTGATGATGGGGAAAAAATATGTATGCAATACAAATGCCAGGAATGTTTTACAAATGGTATTTATCAAAATTAATATTTCAACCCATCAGAAAGCACATTGCGTAAAATGTATCGTATGCTCGTAATTTTGTTTACTTATACAAATACGAATTATACAAATACGAATTTTGTCAAGCTACGGTGTCACAACCAACCGACCACATAGTGATTTGCTTTAACAAGAATTCGTTATATATTTTAGAAACCAAAATTGCGAAAATCTTTGCTTTTAAATGTTAACCTCACACATTTTTTTCATAGAAATTGAATACTTGGCATAAAACTGAATTAAAAATTGATGTCTGAGGTTGCTCACTTCAGGAATTTTCACCCAACAGAAATAGAGTTGTGCTTAATATTGCGAAAGTTCCAAATTGGCCCTTGTATATGTAAATAACTAAATAAAAAGTGAAAACATGGGAGTGGTCCGCCTTCTCCTATAATTCAAGTACAGGGTCGAATGCGAGATTTTCGAAAAACTAAAAACTTACTTCTATTGAGATCTCTTCTTTCGACCTGTAATATAACTTTGCACAAAAAAACTTGTATTCCATTTAAATAAAAAATAGGTGGAGAACGCTCATATGTTTGCTTGTTTGCATATAATAAATTCAAATATTTTTTTCGTAGTTTCCTATCTCGATTTCGAAAGTTAATTTCGAAAAATTGTTTTGTTTTTACTTATGACTCAATCTCTTAAAAAAATTGGTTTGGTACATTAACCAGACGATTGCAATACAGTGTATCTGTGGGTATATAAATTAATAAAAAAATTTGGATTTACACAAAAGAAATACAAAATACATACTTATTTAAAAATTTACTAT
This sequence comes from Anomoia purmunda, assembly GCA_951828415.1. Lineage (NCBI taxonomy): Eukaryota > Metazoa > Arthropoda > Insecta > Diptera > Tephritidae > Anomoia > Anomoia purmunda. Next base: position 85,765,801 of record OX639995.1, read on the forward strand.
AGAACCTCACTTTATGCTTTATTGTTTATAATATCGGAAAGCAAAGTTGACAAACTTCAAAAACTTCCAAATAAATTATGAAACGTATTTTAAATAATAGTTTAAAAAACAAAACGCTTCAATGGCAGATACAACTGAAAAGTTGAAGCTCTTCTTACTAAGATAGTGGCTTTTACACTTTGGATAAGCAATGCTGCGGGCAAAATGAAAATTCTAATATTTTCCTATGCAAATATTTCAGGAATGAACAAAGTTTTATATTTGATATAGGTATATTTTATATCCGTAGCTTTTGCAGTTTAGTCAAACTAAGAAGTGTCACAGATGCGGACAGCCGAAACTAATGAAAGCATTTTACAAGGATAGTGATTCTCCATGTCTGATATGTTGCAAATTTAAAGCAAGAAAATGTTTGTCATAATATCAAATTGATCTATGTATATAAGAATATTAGACTAAAATTATGTCATGTGTTGCAATCAATAACACTAAATCTAAATAATACGATAATCTTATTTTATTCAAGTCGCTTTTCGCATTTTTTCTTTCCATTGAAAACTTTCTGGCATATGACCGGTGTTCAAACGCACTGGTAACGTTATGATGATTTATTAAAGAGAGCTTCGATGAAACACTCACCAAACAACTGCACGGCTATTGGAAAGTAATAAAACAAAGCTTTGATTAATATTTGTTACTTTCATGAGGATGTAAATGATTGGTCCAGCGGCAAATACTCTATTTTCAAGGTCATTAATCACAAGATTAGTATGTAGAATAGTTTGAATATATTTTATTTGTGATGCATATCAAAAAATAATTGAATAGCAAGTTCGGTAACCGACCCAATCGTTATCTTACATATTTGACCTTCTTACGATACAAAATACATTGAGGGTCAAAAGAAAAACAGAAATAACTTCCGTCTTATTGTACTGCGACTATTCTTCTTTCATATGAGTTTTAAAAGTTTATACTACAGTATTAGGCAAAAAATCATCTTAAAACGGTTCAGATGCCAAAAATATCTTAATAAAAAAAAAATAGTGTAAAAAAATAAAAAATAAAATAGGAAAGAAAACATAATTTTTAAGTTTTTATAAAATTACCAGAATCGATAATACCAAAACAAATAAAATAGCTTCGGTAATATTTCGAATTTCGAGAATTTTCTAGTTACACATGCAATGATTCTGACGTGGTGTGTCACGCGCTTAGTATGAATTAGAGTATACAGCAGCGACCAGTCGAGCGCGCTGGAGCGCGCAATGAGTGACAAAAAATCGAATATATCCGGAACAAAGAAAAAGTAAAAACATTTTTTTACAGATTATTAAAGATGAACGTTTTTATCACAATTCCGCATAATTTTCATTTTTTTACAGCGTGAAGAAAGCACTAAAAATTGCAACTGTTTAAAAAAAATTATTGCAAAATCAATTATTTATAACAATTTAAGGTTTGTTTTAAATGAAAAAAATAGTGCAAACACTTTTCAATAAGCTCTGAAAATTTCAACCCATTATCTATTGTAGTTTAGGAGATATTAATTTTTTAATTTGATCGTGCCCAAATTTTTGATTGTTAATAACTTTAACAATAATTCGAATTTTTGCAAAATATTAATGGGACGATGTAAGCATTACATTCACTTCATAATAAAATAATTGTTTCTGGAATCGAAAATTTAGTGAAATTTTCGGGGATCACTTGGCGTGGCTTTACTCATATATAACATTAACTTTGGAAAAAAATGCATGCCTGTGAAGACTTTGAAATTCTAGGTTCTAAGCAAGTAGCAAGTAGCATTGAAAAGTAGAATTTGAATAAATGGCGTATTTCTATGTATGCAGAGCCTGAAATTGCTTTTTCATTTAAAGTTTGTACAATGAAAAAAAAATATATTCTGGGCGAAAATCTTTAGAAGCTATTATATTTAAACATAATAATATTTATGTGCTGGTGCTCTACATGAATTCCGTTTTCTCTATCGGAGATCTGGGAGCAGAGGTCCGCGACATTCTTAGTAATGGCATTTGTAATCAGGAAGACATAAATTTTAATCTTAATTTATGAGAAGAAAATGTTGTTATGGAAAGCAGCGTTAGATCGCTGTTTGGTCTAGAATGTTCTATTACACTTGCATCGACGCAAATCCGGTTCACAGTTACCACGATAGTATTTGCGTTTCTGCCTTTGACTAACATTGCATTAGTATATTTTATGATAGAACTTTCGATAGGGATAGCTGTCACTTGACAGCTGGTAAATTACATTTCGTTTTAACATTTCTGTTCAGTAGGCATTGACAAATCATCATGGAAAAAATGACGCCGCAACAACGTTTACAAATTGTGGAAATTTTTTTTTAAAATCAGTGTTCTGTTCGCTTATAGAGCACTTCGTGAATTTTATGGTCCACATAATCGAGCATCAGAGCAGCTTATTCGTCGAACTCTTCATAAATTTCGAACAACATTTACTCTACTCGATGAAAAACCAACAACAAGACAAAGAACTGTACGTACAGAAGAAAATATTGGTGCTATAAGTGATAGTGTTGGAGAAAATCCGAATTTGTCTATTCGCCGCCGTGCTCAACAAGTTGGACTTTGTCCATCCACAATATGGAAAATTTTGCGCAAAGATCTTGGTCTACACCCATACAAGATCCAACTGGTTCAAGAACTGAAGCCGCAAGATCATAACAAGCGTCGTTTGTTTGCTGAATGGTGCCTGAATCAGTTGGAAATGTATCCATTGTTTTATCGAAAAACTGTGTTAAGTGATGAAGCTCATTTTTAGCTAAACGGCTATGTGAACAAACAAAATTGCCGTATATGGAGTGAGAATAATCCTCATGAAACTTTCGAGACACCATGAATGCCTGAAATATGCTCCGTATGGTGTGGTTTTTATTTCTTTAAAAATGGTGGTCGTCACAGATCAATGATTACCGATTATTTGTTTTCAAATTTGCATAACATCGACCTGCAAGAATTTTGGTTCCAACAAGACGGTGCCACGCCTGATACCGCCACTCGAACTATCGATTTGTCGAAAGAGCAATTGGGCGATAACATTATGTCAAAAAATGGTACAGTGAATTGGCCTCCAAGACCATGCGACTTTACCCCATTGGATTATTTTTTTTGGGGTTATGTAAAGTCTCTAGTTTACGCTGATAAACCAATAATAATTGAAGCATTGGAAGCCAACATAACTCGTGTTATTAACGAAATACGTCCGCAGTTGCTCCAAAAATGGGTTCAAAATTGGACTGACATCCGATTCACCAAAGCTAGTCGTGGCGGACATATGCCAGAAATTGTTTTTAAATGTTAAATGTCATGAAAATATCTTTCAAATAATGTGTTTGTGTTTTATTTCAATTTAAATTTCTATCAGTCTAAAAAATACCCTTTACTTTAAAAGAAAAATATAATTATAAGTGCTTATATGCTACAAGTATTGTATGGGAATTGTTTAATATAATAAAGAATAAGTATGTACAATTAAAAAAACGTTTTAACTATAATATTTTATATAGCGAATAGAACAGTACTTTCTTAATCATATAACTGTACGTAAGCACGTAAATTAAAAGCATACCAATGTATTTTAGTTTTTATTTAAATAAAAAATTCATTTAGCTTTTCAAAATAGAGATAATTACATTCACGGGTTTTATTGCGTACAATAATCACGATTTATTTGAAATTAAAAATTTGCGCCAGGTATTTAAAGTTGCGAACCTAGACTCTTCTTTACTTGCTTAATATCAGTTTAATTTTACCATTTTAATTACGAAACAATAAGCCTCCACATGAAATACTTTTCCCAATAGAAAAAGCGAACATGATTAGCAGAAAATAGAACTTTTTTGTGCTAAACATGTTTTCTAAGAACCCAACATAATAAATGTACGGATATTAGAATGGTAGTAAACGGACGTGGATTGCGATAACTCTAATGCACTATGTGTTAAACACGAAATTTAGGTCAATTAAAAAAAATGCATTTTTACTGCAAACATATTCAGAACATGAGAAGGCAAATAGAATAAAAAATGTGGAATGAAAAATAATTTGAGTCGTACCACTCCGAATATCCTGGTTAACATCTAGGTTAGGGTGAGTCAAAACAAAAGTCTACAGGAAAGAAGTCACACCACAAATTCGAAGAGAAATTCTAAAGAGAGAGCTATTATTATTACTATTTGGGTTATATGAGTACCAGTAAAGAAGTATTGTAGTTGAAATTCTGAATAGTTTTTATATGTACTGTATGCGAACTAATCCAAAACATACTCTGTAAAATAAAAAATAAAATTATACATGTGTTCCAAGAAGGCAGTCCAGACGCACAGTTGGAATCTTTAAATAAAAGAAAGAAATTCGGTATGGTTAACTCAAGTAGAATTTAATCGAATATATATATATATATATATGCATATCAAATATATAATGAGCTATGTGTTGATAAGTGATCACAATGATGGCTTTACCTTGTGGTGTGAAGTGGTAGTCGACGTGTGTTCCTACAGAGATCCTGATTTTAGAAAAAATGCACGGTTACCGTCAACCGAAATTTAATTGGAAGGAAAGTAAACGGAAAATTAACAAAAGTAATTATCCGGCGGGAAATACGGTGAACCGGAATAATTCGCAGTTGCATGTGTATTCGTATGGATATGTACATGTGTATTAGGGCGGTTAGAAAATATTTACGCTGCCATCGTAAACAAAGGGAATGTTTAGTTATATAATATTATTTGTTCAAAGTGCTCGAAACTCATACCCCGCATACGGTTTTGAATATCCATTCGATTTTTTTTTTAGTACGAGAATTAAATTTGTATGTACATATGTATGTATGTATGTATATCGTAAGTGATATCGCTGAACTTAATGCTTGTACGTATGGAGTTATAAATATATATACATAGTATATGTACATTTAATATATGAGTAGAAGTAAGCACATTATTTATCCGTCAATTAAGTGCAATAAATCTGTAATCGATCTAATTTAACTGAACTCTGCTAACATTTTGATTGTTTATATAAGTAAAAGCGGTTAAACGAAAATTACCATTCTTCAGCTCCATCCTCGTATCAGTCATTTAATTCACTAGATGTGGTTGAACTTACATATGGAGTGAGCAAAACAGTTAATCTAATGTATGTAATTTGTATAGCCGTCCAATACAGCCCCTCCTATTATCTATACATAGTACACTCTTACATAAGTATGTATGCCCATGTGCTATCTTGCATATGTACATATGTATGTATGTATGTATGCCCATTTGCGTTTATTATTTGCATTTCAATTCTATTATCAGATCATTCTTCAACTCATGGTCGAATGGTTAGTCAATTAGACAAATTAAATTAATTACTTTGTGCCACAGGCGAATTGTAGTCGACCAATATATGTACATATGATTTGATTTATAGTGTCAGGTATAAAGAAGATAACTTCATTTCACTTTTCATAAAGATCGCCTTTGGACTTTTGTTAAAGTATTCTAAACTAAATATAGTAATCGCAAATTGGGTACTATTAATAATTAGTCCCAATTATTTGAACTACCATTCATTACCAAACCAAACATATTTATAGTAAGATAAATTAGTGAATCAAACGCATAAATATCAGAAATGGTGTTGTTATTTGTATACCTAAGACCTCCGATTTACATATGTATATATATATAGATACATATACATATATATCTATGTATTTAATTATTTATAAGAGCGAATTAGATATACATTAAAGTTATCCAAGAAAAAGCACCCATTAAATATTAATAAAGTCTATCTTATTTCAAATAATAGATATAATATGCCACCGAAAGCCACAACACAACATACCATATATCCTCAGGTTAGCCAATAATCGTAGACTACAAGTTTTCAAAGCAAAGTAAATTCTCATTGCAGCCTTCCATTTGTATCATTGTAGATTTGATTTCGATGATAGTCGTTTTTAGTGTTGACCGGAGATTTAAAAAAACGTATCTCCCCAAAATGCAAACATGATTCATTTTATTTATTTTTAAGTACTGTAACAATTTTCAAAAAACAAAACTAATAAAATTACATATCGAATACGTTTGTAAAACATCTGGAAAACATTACGTTTATAGTGTTTTCTGAAAATATTGTTTGTGTTCTCAGGTCTATAGAGTTAGAATAATTGCACAGTACACCACACAAAAAACAACAAGTTCGTTCTGAAAATGGTTTCTGGTAGAGGCGAAAAGTGTTATAAGGGCAAGAGAAATAATTCTTTAATAATTGAAATAGCCTGGGCTGCAAAAAAAAATTAATAAACAAAGGCTCGCTTAATTACCCAAACTTTTATGCATCTTATTATTATTGTATATATATTGTATATTTTGAGCTAATTTTCGAAGCTCTGGAATTTAGCAAATAACCATTTTGTCCGTACACGATAACCCCCTAAAAACATAGGATTTTATGGGATATTTTTGTATCAGTTCTAAATAAGTACGGAATTAACCCTAAACAAGTTTTCAGTTTTTGTTATTTCTGGTATTCAGTTTGCATTCAGAATATTCTAGTAGAATTAGTTGACAAATATTTTTGGGGTACGTATTAATGCGGGCATTCATTTTTTCTTCTTGTCAACCGGATCTGAGCTTCGAGCTAATCGGAAGTTCGTTTCAAATTGGTTACAAAATTTGATGGAGAAGCTTCAAAATTTTATAAGTATCTAATAACAATAAAAAAGATAATTTTTTCATATGTGGTACTAGTGCAATAAATTTTTAATGCCGCCCATTTAACAAACAACGTAAATATATTTACGGCATTTTTGTACTGGCCTAATTCAAATATTTCTAAATACACATTTTCTCAGTTAAAAACTTTGATGATTCTTATCTTTACAATTATTTTTTGGAACTATCCTAATTGAAGTTGCATTTACAGAAAGATAACTGAAGTATTACGTATATGAGCGGGCAGAAAAGTTAAAACGATTTTAAGATAAAGATAGACTGAAAAAAAACTGAATTCTTACATTCGCATTAAAAATTATATTAAGCGGAAAAATAGTATCTCTTCAAAGTTTTTCAAAATTTCTACCACTTTTGATCCATATATGTAGAGATTCCCGTCATTCCAATTGACCAAAAGCGATTTCTCCACTGTGATAATTTTCGATACCTCTGATCTTGGCTTTTAATTACCACTTAGCTCTGAAAAACTTATATCTTCTAATCAAACGAAAATTACATATGTTTTGAACAGCCTGACAATTCTTTATTTCCACGTTTCAGCCGTATATGAAGTACTTCTATATTGGCAGTATCTAGGAGTGCAGCGAGCAATTCTTACAAGACAGAGATATAAGAAAAGGAAAGGAAAACTCAGTCAAGAATAAAGTCTGAATTCAAAACAAATTCCAGTGACACTACGTTAAAATAAAACAAATAAAAAAAATTAAAAGATGAAGATACATATCTTATATCTTCATTTTTCTACACTATTGTGCTTCTATTTTACTATTTTCGGAGCAGTTGTTTTACAAACATTCAAACTGCGTAAGCACATGTATGTAAACAGATGTTTGATTATCTCCACCGATTTTGAAGATGTAAATCGAACTGACCTTTCCCAGGGTTTTCGACAAAGAAGAAATACGATTTGCGAGACCTTTAAAACTAAAATTAATAAATGAAAGGTATTTGAATCTTTGATCCAGATCATTATTCAAATTGTTACCTCTTTGCAATAATAAAAAAATTAAAGCTTACATTTGTTGCATTCATACTCGTAAAACGTACTACATAGCTGTTGTGCAACCGTGTAGTATTTGGCTTAGAAACGTATAGTTGAGTAGTTCCGCTCAGCTCAACAGTTGCGTATTTAGTGTTAGTTTTTGCATCATAACATTTTTCAGCTCATCACCTTAACAGCAGATCGAGGAAAGATGCGCCGTTAATATTTAAATGCAACGCCACTTTCTTAAGTGGCAACTGATAACTAATTGGTTCAATTTTATATTAGTGATGTAAAATAATTAAAATATTTTAAAATAAAACTTATTTCACTAAATACATACATATATGTATGTTGATTATATTATTATTTAATTCATTATAAAGTTTAACCATTTGTTTGAACACGGCAACAGCTGAAGTGGATGCACTTATCGGTAGATTTTCATTTTTCATTTTTTTTTAATTGTTTACGTTTATCAGCTGGTCATTTGGCAGTATATTCATCAAGCCGTTTCTAAGTCGTAACTGTTGGGTTCAATAGTTGCCAGCAATTTCGTTACTTCTCATGGATGCGTCCAATAACTTCAGTTAAATAACTTATTAATTTTTTGAACATTTGCATGATGTAACTAAGGATTTCTTTAAATATATAGGTATAATAAATTTTAGTAAGCTGAACAAAGCAATGGTGTTGTTATTGAGTTTAAAAGTTGAGGTGTATGCTATTTTGGCGCACAGCTGCAAACTATTTTTCTTAGGTACTCATCAAAATATGTAAAAACTTGACACTAATAAACCACCTTAAAACCTCGAATTTTCTAAATAAAATGTTGACATTGGCATGGAACTACGGAAACAAGAGCAACTGTTTAAAAAACTTTTGCAAATTCGATGTGTCGAAATAAACAAGGTTTGCAAATGCTGGCATGGCTGTGTATGCAGTAAATAAATACAGATGTTTTTTACATGTACATATGTATGTATGTATGTATCTATGTGCATGCATATGCACATCGCAGCGACGAATAACTGTTCACCATTTTCAAAGCCAAAATGTGGCAATCGCAACAAGTATTAAAATTTTAGTTTGTTTTGTTTTTTATATCATTATTGTGACCAACAAATCGACTAATTAAAATAATCATTCAGTGTAAAGAAATTTACGGGAATGGATCCAAAACTAGAACTGGTGATAAAGCTTCATCAAAAGGGTGCAAAGCCAAGTGAAATTGTTAATTGAAAACCCTGAGCTCGAGCGAATTCGTCGAAATAATCTTATTTAGGCAAGAAAGGTTGCTACAAAACCGCAAAACGTCATTGAAAAAAAATTGAAGATGACTGCTTAGAAAGAGCTTAGTTAATGGTCTTGCTCAGCGTAAAATAAAAATGAGAGCAAAATCAAATGATCAGCTACTTCGCCGGCACGAAAGCAGTAAAGTTATGTTTTCTGACGAAAAACTACAGGACTGTCGCAATGCAGAAAATGATGGCGTGTATGCAGTAAGTATGGCTGATATCCCCATTCAAAACAAAAAAAAAGTTGAACGGTACCAAAACGTATCATCCCTTATCCGTTAAGCACGATTTTGTTTTCAGAAAGATTCTGCTAGAGCTCACAAGACTTGCGTAGGTATTTTATTTCGCCAAATGAATGACGATCTGAATTCATTAGATTATTGCATAAGGGGTTACATGTCGGATAAAATGAAGACCATAAAATCCATCACCGGATGCTAGCAGAAGATATGGGACAAAATACCAGCCGAAGCCGTACGTCCCCGCTTGTCTTGCTTATCCGAAACGTTTGGAGTTGACAAAAAAGAACAAGGATGAAAGATTCGAAATTAATAATCTAGAATACGATAGCATGAGTAACAAAAAACGAGTAATATATGTATCTTCTTTTCAAAATCCCAAGCTTAATTTTCATTTCCAACACAAAATTATGTAACAGTTATCCATCGCCACTCTGTGTATAGGATGTATACATGCATATAAACCTGTGTGATACAATAAATTTGTTAACGGAATGAGTAAAAAGCATGAACGCCAACGCAGTTGCATTTGGGGATATACATGCAGCATTCCAATACTCTCACGGAACCAAAGATAAACGACTACAAAATTTTTGCAGACATAAACATTCAGTTTGGCAACCTGCACATTTGCCACTCCACCCTACCCCTATTCGGGGGCTCATCCGAAAGTCTTCTCCAATTTAATTCTTTCATTTCGATGGTGTTTCCGCATATCGCTGCTTCGTTGCAGGTGTCGGAGTTGGCGGCATCACAGCAGTTCACATTCAATTGGGCAAAATATTTGCTTGGTTGTGGCAAGGTATTTACATATGTATGTATGTATGTGTTGTAGTATGTGTATCGAGTATACATATATAAATAAGTAAGTGTTGGTTCAGTGGTGTTCACGTGTGCCACCTCAAATTTATGCCACTAAATTTTAACTTTCCTCAACCTCTAGTAGCGCGTTCTGCATTTGAACTTTTTAGTTCTAATATGTATGTATGTATGTATGTATGTATGTATGTATGTATATTATGGGTCCGTTATTTAATATTAAAGTTTTACTACAGCATAGTTACCTAGAGCTAAATATTAAACCACCAACAAAGTTTCTAACAGAGATAGCGAAAAGCTTGCCAAATTTACTATACATCGATACATTCATACATATGTACATAGTTAATACATACTACTTAAAAAATGCATTATCACAGTACTGCCGAAACACAAGTTTACAGCACATCTACAATTTTTAAAAAATCAAAAACACATAACAATGTTCCTCCATTGTTTTTCGCAAATGTTACAAACATTCTCAATATAATCAATTTTATATAATAGTATAGAGACATGTAAATTAAACATTATGATTTAGCAGAATCAGTAATCTTATGTTAAATATTCGCTAAAAACCAGAGTTATAAAAATTTGCACCAAAAAATTCGTAATTTGATTTCGCATGCCCAAAGTGCGCATCGAATTTTGGATTACCGGAATAATAAGCGCGATCATAACCTCGGCTAAAATGAACAGATCTCTTCATTTGCTGAACGACTCAGTTTTTGAAAATAAGATTTTTTAAAGAAGTTTTTCACAGAAAAAAGTTTGGTTGTCTCTCGTTCTAACTGAAGAAAGTATGAAGAATCTGCTGGGCATACCAAAAATGGATAATTCAATGGGGGATGCTATAGCTGCAGAAATATAATATTTGTTTGTGCAAATCTTGATGATTTAGTGGAAATTGTATCATTTAATACAACGGCTGCTAATACTGAAGTCAATAATGGAGTTGCATTCTTGCTTGAAAAAAGTTTGAGCCGCAATATACATTTCTTTCCATGTCATCACCATGTTAGTGAGCTATTAGTGAAAGTTTGGTCACCTGGCGCAACATCGCACACAAGGTTTATGTAAAAGTGTATATACATATTCCTTCATTTCTGTTTCGCAAGCAATTCAGAACAACAACTTCAGAGATAAAGCGTCTACAAATCATTTGTATTTTTCTACCCTACATTAACGTTCCATATTGGTTTCGTTCTCTGAATCCAATAGCTGCTTTTCAAAACGACCTTAAGCTCATTCAATATACGATTACCTATTTCTATAAAAAAATGTATTCAATGCTTTGTTACACAAAATAGAAGATCATTTATGGTGTTTTTCTGAAGAAAAGATTTTTCGCAACAATACAAGATATACTTATCTATGACAGCAAGAACATGAACGAACTAAACCATTTCTTCCCCGCTTAGGAATCTGAGCAAGTATTTTGTAATCGATTCCTTCCACATGGTAAGAAAGAGAAGACTATATGTATGGCACGAAAACGAGTCTGTCAACATAATGAAGAAGATAAGCAGTACTTACTGCAAAATGTTGAGCACTACAGACAAATTTATCAATCTTGTCTATTGAAAATTATATTCATTTATATTTATACAGACTGAATTAAAAATAAATGTTTTTTTTACACTTACTCTTTGGCATGTAGTCTGGTTGGTATTTTTCCACCGATCCATGATCTTATATACTCGTTTTAAAGATGATTACATACAAGAACAAATACATCTCTTGAAATTAAAAATTTTGCCAATATAAAAAATTTGTAAAAATTATAATTTTTTCCAAGGTCCGCGTACCTTGGGCTCCACTAGGCACGGTTAGGTATCTTCGGTTTGGCTGGACGAATATATCGTTCTTTATTTCTCCCAATCTCTTGTTTGAAGACCCGAAAATTTATAGATTTATCAATAAAAATAGTTTTTAAATATTCTTTAAAAAAAAATTACCATATATCATAAAACCGTTTCAGCTTAAAAGTTTTGCATACAATTACTTTAAATTTTGTTCTTCGGAATATTAATAATGAAATATTCTTAATATTCTCTGAGAACTTTTTTTGAAGATTGGTTTAAGAATAATTTGAATTACTCGACCAAAACTCGGCCGATTTAGACTTATAATATACCATTGAAAAGGCAAAGGTTCCAAATGAACCCGTTCAATATTTACATAAATCTCTATATGAATTAATTAATTAATTAAATTCTTTAATATTTTTAAGCAGACTTGAAACGACTGAATAGCTTGAATTGTTTTAATATATGAGGTAGTTTAAAATATTTAGCGGAAATCTTAAAACGTAATACATTTTATAATTCCGGTGCAGAAATAGGAACTTTTTTTGGTGCGGTCCCCTAATGTACATATGAATATTTTTTTTAAGTTGAAGCCAAGTCTTTTAAAATAAATTGTGTCAGATTCAAATACATAAAATATAATACGTTATAGTAGTTTTTGAGACCAAACAAAGTACTCCGGTGTAGCTGTATGAACTACATTAGCTTTAATAAAAATAACAGCAGAAAACAGAAGACCGTGAATATTGTAAACACAAATCACTGTTTGAACGGTTTTGTTCATGACAGTGTGTATTTTTTATTAAGCATTCATAATAGCGTAGCATGAGAGCTTATTTAGTGTTGGATTGGAAGCGATGCATCTTTACTCGCAAAACAAACTTTGTACTAAATTTGCCGTATCCCTTATTCCATTATTAAGCATTGAATTGCAGGTGGCGCATTCGACAAACTTTATCCTTACGAGTGCTCAACCCTTCTCAGCTTAATTTGCTCCAAGCACTAAAGTCCTGTTTTGTTTTGCTAACAGATTGTATTGCACTCCCGAATTTTAGACTTAATCAAGTTCAACAAAGTCGGCTCCAAAAATAAACAAGCATTCAGTTCTCCTTCTGTGCTTGTGATTAACTTTTTATAAGGAAAAGACAATAAAATGCAATCCTGCGGTACTCTTGCGAGAAATGCACTAAAATTCGACCCTAGCGCTAAGTGATCGGCAACTCAGTGGAAAGAGCGAGAGAAAGTCAGTTGGTGGGATTACTCGGCGTTAAGCGAAACAACCAAAAAATAATATTAGCATTGAGAGGGGTGTTGGAATTACCCCATTTTATAAGGGACAACATTCGCTCGAGCATCAAATCTGTAACTTCTCAAATTTTTGTACAAATGCGCATTAAAATCTCTTTTATCTTGAAGTGCAAATAAAAAACCTCAGACTTGCTGGACTACAGGGTGACTTAAACAACTGATCCAATGGTGATTTCTGGAATTTTTACAATGTTTTTAATGTTAAGTCGTTTTTGTAAATTTGTATAAAACGCTCAACAAATTTTTATAAAATTTTCACAGTTTTGATTTAGAGTTTTTAGAAAACATTTCTGTATGCAGTTTTGAAGCATATTTCATTTCAGTATAAGAATATGTTAAACATATTTATTGGGTTTTGACATTTTTTTTCAACTTTAGTCTTACAAACATCTTTCCATAATTGAAAGGAGTTTTCAGCCATTTCAGGCTTGCACTAAATACGATGTCTGCTTTCAGAAAAATGCCATGGTTGTTCTGCTGAGAAATTGCTGTTTTTCAGGGTTATCAGTGTTCAATACTGTGACCGCCATAAGGGGAGGTATAGTATACTATGTACTTTATTTATTTTTTTATTTATTTGAAGAGAAATAATTATAAATAATAATTCCACTTATAGATATAAAGCACTGGCTGCCAGGGCCTTCGGCTTATGTAATAAAATCTTAGTCTAGTATATTCATATCTGATATCGAAGTTTACAAAAGGTAAAATACAATATAAAAAGTGAATTTCAATACAAAAGTTATTGGATGCATATAAATGTATTTAAACTAAATAGTTAATTTGCTGAGTGCAATATATTTAGAAATAATTGTTATATTACTGTCATCAGTTCGTTCTAGATATAAAGATGGTCTATTGTTGGAAAAAACGTTAGCTCTGATTTGTTGAAGTCCCGGGCAAGTATCGAGGAGGTGTGTAACCGTGAGATCATTTGATCCACAGCACTCGCAATTTGGTTTATTTTTGCCAGTTAAAATATGAGCATGTGTAGCAGTTGTGTGTCCTATTCGCAGTCTTACAAATGTTCTTATGTTTTTAGATGTAGATATTGCTGGAAACAAAGGCCTTATTCCCGCAGGATTAAATTTTTTGTAATGATGATCATAACAACTCCATTCTCTTGCTTGGACGTCATACACGTATGATTCAACAAGTCTACGTATATCTTTATCGGTGAAGTAGTCGAACAAGTGTAGTGGTTGTTTGGAAGCTTCTTTCGCTTTTTTATCAGCGATTTCGTTGCCCGGAATTCCGGTATGGCTAGGCACCCACATAATTTTTATCCAACTATTGCATTTTAATAGGATGTTACGAATATTGCATATTAAAGGTGTATTATTGGTATTGAATATCGCTTCAATTGCAGATCTACTATCGCTACATATAACGCATTTATTTCCTATTTGGGAAGCAAATTGTACTGCCTCAAGTATTGCGGCTGCTTCGGCAGTAAATACCGAGCAGTAAGCTGGCAAGGAACCGACCATGATAGTAACACCTAGCTGGTTTGTCACAGCAAACGTCGTGCTGGTATCAGTCTTTGATCCATCCGTAAAATAAAAGTTCCAATCGATATTAAAAGGCTCTAATACTGCATTATACATTTGTTTGTACTCATTACTGCTGGTGGAATGTTTTGGGTACTTCAGTAAGTTGTTGATAAGTGATGAGTCTGGAAGCGCACTTGGATGATACTCTGATGTTTCAATTAGTAATGGTGTGGTTACTATGCTCAGCTGTTTGGCTAGGGTTATGCAGCGTATAATAGTTGACGGTTTACGAGTAGTCTTGAAATTTCGTAAAGAAGAATTGATTTGAGAAAATATTAATTTGTTTCTGCAGTGAAGTAGTTTTGGTATAAGCATCATGGTGTTGCGCATGGTTCGGTGGTTTATATTTGGCAATCCAGCTTCAGATAGAATCGCCTTAATTGGCGACGTTGGAAAGGCGCGAATACTTCTTCTGGCTGCTGCGTGGTAGGGTGCGTTCAAGAGCTTAATGTATGTGTTAGCGCAATGTCCGTATATACAAAGTCCGAAGTCAATTTTTGATAATATTAATGCTTTTGTTATATTGACAAGAGTATTTGTGTGAACTAAACAGTATTTCGATGACAAAAATTTAATTACATTTAGTCTGGAGAAAAGGCTTATTCTAACATATTTACAATGCTCTTTAAACGTTAGTTTATTGTCAAATATAAGTCCTAAAATTCTTAATTTATTAGTGTGTGGGATAGCAACGTTAGAAAAGGATATATTAGGAAAGGAACACTTATGTTTTCGGCATATATGGAAAGTTGCGCATTTTCTAGGCGATAAATTAGCACCTGAAGTTTTTGACCAATCACGTATTTTTTTCAGTATACTCAAAAAGATGTGATTTACTTGGCTTAGATCTCGAGTTTTAGAAAAAATTAAAACATCATCGGCATAGATGCAGTGTTCCACAGGTCCACTAGAACTTATTATGGTACTTATTTCATTGAACGCGATGGTGAATAACGCAACGGAAAGAGGTGACCCCTGTGGAATACCGTTGTGGAGATCATGAAGGCCAGATTTATGCTTATTGGCAATAACAATAAACTTTCGATTGGTTAAGAACGATTTGACTACTTTGTATAATTTTTCGCCAACTTTCCATTTTTTAAGTTCTCTGAGTACAATGTGAGGTCCGATCCTGTCAAAGGCCTTTTCGAAGTCTAAGCTTAGCACAGATACGTGGTTTCGGTTTGACAAAGCTGTAGAAGCGTAGTGTTCAAAGAATAGAAGTGCATCGGTGACTCCTAAACCTTTTTGGAAGCCAAACTGTTGGGAGTTTATGAGACCGTTTGCTTTGGCGTACCACATCACTCTTACAGAAATAATTTTCTCTAAGATCTTGGACATGCAAGGAAGTAAGGATATGGGTCTAAAGTTTTCTATTTCAGAGGAAGGTTTATTTGGCTTGGGAATGGGCAGGATGGATGCTATCTTCCACTCCTGAGGATAGATTCCCTCGTTAAGGATATTATTGTAAAGTGCAATTAGTCTTTTTTTAAGGGATTGGGGGAGGTTTTTTAGGATGGGGTAGGAAATTTTGTCCAATCCTGGAGTTTTACCAGTCATCGATGCTATTGTCACATCGAATTCTTTCAATGTGATGGAACCATCCGCTTGGACAGCTTTGAAAGAGGGGAATGGATTATTGTAGTTTTCAGCGATTGTTTGATTTTTTAAGGTGTTGAACTCATGGTGAAAATTTTGACTAGTGGAGTAATCTGACCATGTTTCCGCAAATTTCTGAGCGATGATATGAGGGTTATAAATAGGGCCTTGAACTGAGTGTATAAAGGGTATGCTGGACCGTTGTGAAGAACCTGTAAGAATTTTAATGTCTGACCAGATTTTTTTTGTGCTCGAAGATGGATTAATATTGGCCGTGAGCTTTTCTATAGCATTTCGTTTGGCAGATTTTAGTTCCTTTCTAAACGCCGCGTTCGCTTTTTTGTAGCTTATGAAATTATGGTCGGTTCTTGATTGTTTGTATTTGGACCACATTGTTTGTTTATTGTTCCTCAAAATTGTTAGGAGATTTGACCAGTATGGCAATTTAGCAAAGAAGCGCTTTGTACTGGATTGGGGTATTGTGCGATGGGCTGCTGATCGGATGATTGTTTTTATAGCGGATGCTTCAGCATTTATGTTTTTAGACGGAAATTTGTTGGATGAAAGTAAAACAGAAAGTCGCTGAAAGTTTGTCCAATCTGCTTTCTCTGTTAAGAACTTTGATATGGGCTTTACTTTATACCAATTAGGGATGGAAATGGAGGTGATGATAGGAAAATGGTCGCTATTATGGAGATCGTCAATTGTTTTAGAGAAAAGTTTGGGTGCAATTGGAGTGGAGGCAAGGATGATGTCGGGATGGGTGAAAGTTTTATGGGTGGAGAAGTGGGTAGGAGATCCATCGTTTAGGACGACTAGGTTGTGGGAAAGAATTATATCCTCAATGGTTTCTCCCCTTTTATTACTAGCGGGTGAACCCCAAAGTGGGCTCCATGCATTAAAGTCGCCTAGCAAAACCATTGGGGAAGGAACAGTGTTGATGATATTACTAAGATCTCTATAAGTAAAATTCTGATGAGGCGGGATGTAGCAATTGACAATCGTTATTTTAAAGCCAATATCAATTTCAAATGCTAAGCAGGCAATGCTAGAAGTGACTGGAATTTGTATATGATTGATGGAATTTTTGATGAAAAATGCAATGCCTTGCTTGCAAGAAGTATTTTGACTGCTATTATAAAAGTAACTTGTATAGTTATTGGGAGAATACGCTATCTTATTAGCGGGAAGATGGGTTTCTTGCAAAGCAACGAATTCCGGTGAAAATTCATTAATTAAAATATTTAAATCGGGATAATTATTAAATAGTCCGTTTATATTCCATTGCAGTATTTTAATCATTTATCATTTGTGTTTGAATTTCTGTGGGGAGTGTGGGGAGAGTGGGTAGGGAGGGAAAAAGGGAAGATGGAATATCAGGAGAGGTAAGGTGGTTGAGAAAATTTGAAAGTATTGTTGTTGTTGTTGAGTCATCGACTGAAAAAGTGGTTTGACTGGTATTTAATTTGTTTGTGAGACTAGCGTTGTTTTCTTTTGTTTCGTTGTTCGTATTAATTATATTGGTGTTGTTGTTGCTCGAACATGTTTGTTCAGCTTGGGTAGCGTTATTGTTATTGTTTTGTTGTGAATTTTTGGAATTTTTTATTACATTGGAAAAGGAAAGAGAGGACTCGTTAAGAGTTGGAGGTATTTGCATTTTTTGCATTTTAATCGCTTCGCGCATAGAGCACTTACTATCTGTTTTTATCTTTATTACTTGCTTCATTTGGATGAATTTTGGGCAAGATTTGCTGGAAGCTGGGTGGCTGCCAGAGCAGTTTGCGCACAAAGTGCGAGAGCATACTTCTGGAGTGTGAGGAGGGAGTGCGCATATGTCACAGGTAGATGTTTTGTTGCATCTCTTTAGTGTGTGTCCAAACAATTGGCAATTTTTACACCTCATTGGATTTGGGTAGTATGGGCGCACTTTAGTAGTATACCATGATACTTCCACTTTCTCAGGCAATTGATATATATCAAAGGTAAGTAAAACTACTCCGCTAGGTACTTGTTTATTCTCAACATATTTTGGAAATTTGTAAACTGATACAACACCCTGTGCTTTCAGATTTTCTATGATTTCATTTTCTGAAATGTCATTAAGACATGGTGCGTAAATTGTGCCTTTTGAGTAATTTAGGTTGTTGTGTAGCTCAATTTTTACATTACATATTCCATTTAAAGTTGTTGTTTTAAGGAACTTGTTTGCAATATTATCATTTTTAACAAAAATTAATAAATTTCCGTCTCTAAGTTCGGAAATATTAATGATTTCAGAACTAATCGCTTTTAAGGCCTTGTGCACAGCAAAGCAAGAGTACTTGTTTAAAGGTTTTGTTGAATTTGTTGAATTAGCCACTAAGAATTTTGGGTTATCTTTCTTAGTTAGTGGTAAAGTGGGAAACAAGTCTTTAGTTATAGATTGAGGTTTTTTTCTTTTAGCTTTTGGGCTTGATAACAGGGCGAACCTGTTATGCCCGAGAGGGGGGCCCTCAAGGGACATAATTACTTTTCAACGAAACACAATCAGTAGAAGCACACGTGGCTTACCAATAGAAGTAAATTGATAATTGTCTTTGCTATCAGAAAAGAAGAGTAAATAACTCGAAAACACTGAGAAACACTGAAATCACTTTAGGCACAACCGTACGCGAAGAGTATCAGTCGATGACTGTACTATGTACTTATTATCGTTAAAATTACACCAATGTATAGATCAGTACAGGCGGCGACGGACGCTGGGGCGCCTAAGTGCGTATGTGCACCCACTTAACGAAATATTTCAAAAATAAACATATCAAAGGTTTTCATACATGCAAATGAGGAAAAAGAAGAATTTTTGGCATACGATGTAAATTTGTTCTCCCATTGTTTTACTACGAGCATATAGGATAACAACAGTCAGACAGGAATCTTAAATAACCAATTTTTTAACTATAAACCCCGTAAGGATTATAATAATTATATCTAAGTAAAACTACATATAGTTTAGTTCAAGGGCACATACATATTATGCACTATGAAAAATATTTTTGCAAACAACGGAGTTAACATATACCATGAACACATAGTAATTTATATGGTAATTCTAAACAGATCATTTCATTTTCATTGAACCATCTTGGAAGCTAAAATATTTGGAAAGTATTGGATTTATAGAAATTTTAATTTATATATACCAGTGATGTCAGTCCCGGGATCTCTGTATTCCCGGTATTTTTAAAATCCCGAAAATATAAATTAATTAAAACAAGCTAATCCCGGGATCCCAAAACATTTTAAATAACGAACTAAAAGAAGTAAAAACTTATTAATTTTTAATTTTAGTTACCGAAGTTATTATTTTCAAACACAAATGTAAATAAAATGAAAAATGTAAAATTTGGCTAATCATTTCGACACATGCATTCATACATTCAAAGAGAAAACCCCCGAATACCATGTAATTTTCCCTATATCCCTATATATTTAAATTTTTCCTTTCTTTTTGATTCATGTGCATAGATATAAGAGAGTTACTAATTGGGAAAACATCATTGGTTGAAAACAGTTTTATTGTTTTTCAAATTATTCTCCATTATGATTAATACACTTTTGCATTCATTTGTACAATTTTTAGAATTTTCTTACACCTCTTTTCGTGCATTTTGTTTTATTGTGTGGGATCACCTCTTTTGGCACAAGTTGAAATTGGGAAATCTTATTTATGCTCATGAAACTTATGCCTCAATCTCACGGCATGTGGCATGATGAACTTTCATTGATCCATTCGCTTACAGCATCTATGATTCTTGGCACAACAACAGATGTTGGACGACCTTCACAGAATTTATTTAAAATCGCACAGCGACTACATAAAAATTCATTGCACCAGTTTTTATAGTGCCGAATGGTGATGCTTCTTCGCTGTATAATGATTTTAGTTCATCGATGCATTTTTGTATCAGATGGCCCCTGGAAACAGTAAACAGGCCCAATGCCAAAAAAGCAAATAGCAACCCTCGAATATATTTAAAAATGTTAATAGATATAAAACTATTTTATAAAATATGCAATATATAAAATAAAATCTATAAACAAAAGTTAGATTTTAAAATTTCGTACGGTTACGAATGTGTGTTTTGCAGCCGTGTCGGAACGGACAGAAAAAATGATGCTCTAAATGTTGGTTTTTTGTCAAAATTGTACTTCCAACATTCGGTTATTTTGATGTAAAGTATCCAAATTTTTTTAAGATTCACCTAAAATGTTTATTTGCCGGTATGAAAAATGGCGAAGGCTCAATCAAAAAATTTGTTGGGGTAAAATCTCATTTGAAACCCTTTTGCTTGAAACTCCTAAAGCGGTGTTTATTAAAATTTTTAATAAGTATAAATAGCTGGTGTTCTCGCAAAACCGAATAAGGAATTACATTTATTCAGATAAGAGATTTTTTTGTTCCGTTGTTATCTAAATACATATACGAGGCAAAGTGCTGCCTAAAATAAAAGCTAACATTCTTTTAGCTTCGTCCTGCTATTATAGGTAGCAACACATATTTGTATAGAATTTTAACTATTTTATTTCTAATATGATTATTTTTTCCATATAAAAAAATTACATTATAATTAGACATAAACTTTTTAAGGTAAATAATATTCTCACTATAATAAAAAGAAACTTTAACTAAATCATGAACTATATTTTATGTAAAAATACATATTTTTATTGAAATTCAACATATATTGTATATTTTGCATGTAACAAATTTAAATAATATGAAAGCAAGCATTTGTCTCCTTCAGAAAACGTCGACGAAATCAGTGAGTTACAATAACAGATGGTCGTTTTTTTCATAACAAATTTGATTTCCACGTCGGATATTTAAACTTCAATAGAAAATATTACCATTTGTAACTAATTATTTCTTATGGAAAAGGAAAGCGCGTATTTGCCCTAAGGTCAACTTTTATTTAGGCATTTATTTACTTGGGTCAATGTAGTCCAATATACACTAGAATCTGATTTTACACAGCTAAATTTATTTCCAATTTTATTTTCCGAACTGTGAAGCGCCTCTAAAAGTATACCAAAAATCCGTATAAAAAGAGCTTCAAATGGGTTTGTACATAGTTATTTGTATAATTATGCTAATTAATTTCAAAGAATCATAGCTGTTTATCTTTTAATGATTCAACGCACGGATGCCTATTAATTATGGGTATCCAATAATAAAGCGAAAAGTAATTATTAGAAAGACAAACGAAAGTGTCTGGCCAAAAAGAACATCTATCTAAAGCTGGTGTTAACCCACCCACACTGAAATACAGCAGTATGCATTCCATTAATTTCGTTTAATATTCTGGAACTTTTCGTCGCTTTATCAACTCGACTTCGCGAATTGCAACAAATCTTATTGAAAAGTTTTATTTGTTGGCAGTGAAAAAGTATACTTAGTCGGTTAAACTTTGCAAATTTTGGTATCTATGTAGGAGTAAATATATGTATATGTACGCACATACATACATATACATAAGTATATTCTAATATTCATAGGTGAAAGAAAGCAAGAAGGCATATTAAAACACAATATTTTCAATTGGCTCCATCCAGCTTCGCACTTGAACACCCCCAAAAGTACCCAAACGAACTGTTTCCATCTTTTTTAAATACCTCCAAAGAAGTTACAAAGCCATGAGGGTGGGAAAAGTCACTCGATGTTATTTACTCAGCAGTGTGACATTTCTACAACAATAAAATAAACATTTCCAAAGATAACGACAGTGCCAGATACAACGACAACAACTTGACAAATTGTTACCCAGTTTGACGTAAGGAAGATACTGAAACGGAAGTTGGCTGGGATTACAAAGATGGTGAAATGTAGGTATTTGAATGATTCGTTTTATGTTGACGTGTTTGTGTAATGCTTAGCTATTATTCTGTTTTTCAACGCGACATTTGTGACCTCATTGTTCTGTACTCGATTTGACTGTTCAGCTGTTGCTGCTGCTGTTGCTAACGAAGAGCGATTGCCTGAAATGTTGATTACACATACATATGTACACTTACACAAATGTGTATACAGAAATAGAATCTGTTTCGAAGGGAATTGAAAGACTTATTCACAGGTACAAATTAATTCATCAAATTCGGAGATTTTTCCTTTGAACTTTATCCAGCACTCTGTAAGTACATACATACATACATATGTACATACACGTTTAAAAATAGCTTGCACAAATGGAAGTTCGAGTACAGTACCTGAT
Organism: Anomoia purmunda; assembly: GCA_951828415.1. NCBI lineage: Eukaryota > Metazoa > Arthropoda > Insecta > Diptera > Tephritidae > Anomoia > Anomoia purmunda. The sequence continues at coordinate 85,788,430 of OX639995.1, forward strand.
AAAAATGATAATCTAAAATCATCAGACAGATAAATTTAGTATCTAGGGTGCTCTTTGAACGAAACGAGTATATATACCATATACTCCATTTAAGTGAAGTATATATAAGCTTATTTGTCACGATGTGTAGTCAGAAAATTGTCAAGTATATTTCGTTGTGCTAAATAGAATAAAATAACAGGGTATTTGACTGCCTTGTGGAACGAATATTTAGCAAGCCTACTGTAGCAGATTTTTGGAAATAACTTCTGTAATTATTATTAATAGCTATGCGTAATAAACAACTGCAACAATATCGCGGCATACTAAACTTTTGGAGGCATCACTTCCCCTCTATCTTATTTTAAAGCCAATACAGATGACGAAAAATACGAAACATTAGCTGCCGTTGTTATAGTGCGTTCCACTATCGACCTCAATGATGGGCGAATTGCAATGGAAATGCAGCTCTGGGTGTTGGAAAAATAAGTAAATAAATTGTTTTTACTCTCACCAACACCCCTTTAACCTAATTAATTTTTAATAATGATGACACGATTAATGGGATTTTTCCATTTATAATCGGTTATTTTCTTTCGGTTAATAAACCGATCACTCCCATTCGACTAATCGAACAATTGATCGAATCATTTGCAAAATAATCGAAAACACACCATCCAAAATCTACTAGAAAATTACAAAATATGAAGCATTCATTTCTGCTCGCAGCGTCTAGTTTGTTAGATCCAATGTTTAAAAAAGTTATCTTCAAAGATTCGTTAGCGTTATCTACAGTAATGAAGCACTTAATATGTGAAATTTCGGAAATTCGTTAGCGTTATCTACAGTAATGAAGCACTTAATATGTGAAATTTCGGAAATTAGTCTGGCAGCCGAAAACATTTGGAATGTACGGCTCACTATAAGTTTTTGGCGCGGAAACGGGAAGAAAGAACAATGAAAATCATTTCGCGGACGATTACACTAGGTCACTGTAATTCGAGTATTTTTTAGTTAAATTTCCAAAAAATGTAAGGAGCTGCCTAATGTTAGTGAATATTTATATAATTTTAGCATTTTTATAATGTGATGGATTAAAAAAAACAGACGGGCTATATAACTTAAGCTTTAGGCCACTTTTTTATAACTGCAAAATAAATTAATCAAAAACATTTAATACTTATAACAGAGTATCCTTACACACATTCATTATTGTTTGGCTTTGTGCAATAAATATCGTACCAGGAAAAACCCCTATAATAATATATATTTTAAAAATTTTAGTTTAAATTGGTTTAAAAATCGAATGCACTGAATTCCACAATTTAAATCGGTTAATTTCTTTCGATTAATACCAATTAATAGTCGAATGCTTTCGATTAATCACTAACCAAATAATCAGTTATTAAATTTGTTTCGCCAGATCATTTATAGAGCATATTAAAGTAACACAATTTAAACTTCAAGATAAAATCGAGGCCCAAACAAATTCCATTATATAAAAAAGTTTAAAACGCAAACATAGAAAAATGTGTCGGCAAGTGAAAAATACTGCAACACTTAAGCGTAACATCATTTTTCTTCCACTCAATTTCGCCCCCAATACGACTTTCCGCCGCGTTCACTCGCAAAACTTCAAACTACGATTCGAAAAAGCACCACGCCACAGATTTATGAATGCGTAAAATATCAGCTTGTCTATGTGCTAGATACTCGCACATTTGCGTCCTAAAGCCTCTAGCCGCTGGTAAGTGTCTGTAAAGTGATTCGTAGATGACGCGTCATTCTATGAGTTGTCGTTATCGCCGGCCAAAGAATCAATGTCGGCATGTAGACAGAGATAGATACATAGTTACTGGTATGTAGATAGAAAGACGGGAACGTGTGAATAGCAAGGGATTGTTGCTTGGAGCGCATAATGTCGCGGAACAATTGCTCAAACCACAGCACTTGCAATCAATGGCGTAAAGTGCTTCCTTTTGTGTTCTAATACGATTTTACAACCCACCGCCTTTCCGGTTGCGCACACGCCAATCCACTCGTTGACTGTCATTCATTTGCACTTTACATCCCCAATCCATACCTCCCGTTCTTTACCACATTCACTCAGATATATCTCATGGCATTTTGACGCTCACGTTCACTCTACGTGGAATGTCATAAGTATGATTTCATTTCTGCAATACTTTTTATTTCTTTTATTTTAACACTTCTTCCATTATTCAAGTCGTATTATTCTATATTTTTTTTGTCCTTAAAAGCATATTATTTCAAGCAATTTCAATTCGTGCAACTGTCCTCGGCCTTCGCAGCCTTAAAATAGAGGACGTAGAGCCTTATATTCAAACACACATTTGTAACTACATGCATACGCGCATATTGTAGTTTAAACACATTTTACGCATTTGCTTTCGAGGTATATTTTTTATTTTTTTCATGCTTAAATAATCATGTGTTTTACTTATTCTTCCTATATGTACATATGTATGTATATATGGATATGCATTTCCTTCGTTGTACTCCTCGTAAGTAATCCAAATGGCATGCAATATTCGCACTTAAGTTATACAAAATACAAAAAAACCATAACTAAAAAATTAAGTTGATGTTTTCCAACAGTCACCTCATAACATACCACATATATCTCCAACTAATTCCATTTCTTTTTTTACATATGATTTTTTTTTGTGAATAGAAAACTAACGGTATGCCTCTTTTTGTGGTATTTAAATTAGTTTGATTTTTAAGTTGTGGCTCTTTTACTTTTAGTGCGTGATATGTTTGTATGATAGGTGCGTATAATACACAGAGGGTTGATAACAACACTGAAGTGGCACGCACACTGATCATGATTTTTATAAGCTATCAAAAGAGTCTGCTGATGCTTCGGTAAAGCCATATAGCCCCAGAACTTGGGATACTGACATTTTTGGTTTGCCGCATTCGTAAGTGTGGAATATTCCCTACCATTGTGATGCGTTTACAAGTTGGGAATTAAATTAGTTTCAAGATGGTACTACAGTTTTAAGATATTGGTAGGGGATTGAACCCAAACTCCTCTCCCCAGTTGGGCACGCCAATTGAAGGTAGTAGTGGAATAATAAGCTGCGGCTTCTACTTCATAACTGTGTTAGTGCAGGTCCTACAAATTAATCTGCCTCAGCGAAAAAGCTGAGGAAACCGTTCCAGTCCAGGAACCTTGGGTCGCCAGAAACAAGGTTTGGGAACATAACTCTGGTGACGCCCAGTAGCAATTAGGATCAGAGCTTGAATTCCTATTAAAAACTATTTTCCTTTGTTCTACTCTCTCAATGTAGCGCATATACGGCTCACAATAACAAAGTTTTCCCCTTTTCTTTACTTGATTCAATTCTTTTAAGTGATATTAATACATACAAACGCGGGCACGATCCCACCTTTATGACCTCTGTCAGAAGAGAAGTGCTGGACCACACTCGTATCGAGTAGCCTCTCTGACCAGATAAAAGACTGGCAGGTTTTCAAAGAACACTCCTTCTCTGATCACCTCTCCCTTAGTTTTAAACACTCTGAATCCTGCTTTTCTCTCAGCATGCGGGAACAAAAAACGATCCGACTGGGCAATATATATGTAAGGAAGCACTGTCGGTATCTTTAAGTAGGAATGCTCCTCACGATAAGTTATGCTTATCGCTAATGCCTGATGAAGTGACTCTCCCGAATACGAAGGTTGCCATAAGGAAAGCGCATCGCGAATCTTGGTAAAACTTCTTTAATACTATTGAAAAATACTCTGAGGTCAACAGGCTACGAAAAGTGCTTTCAGAAAGTGTCTCAAATATGAAGGCTATCCAAAAGCCTAACGGTGATTGGACATCATCTTGCACCGAAATACTGCAGATACTTATGAACACCCATTTCCTAGGGTGCTCAGATGGCATCTCTAACACTTCGAAAGACCCTAAGACCTACTCTTCCCTAGGTAACTCCGTGGGGAATATCGTAAGTTACGCAAGGGAGAAATGGGCAATAATGGGTGTGTTCGAGCCGCTCAATAATTACAGCAATATTGCAACCCTGTTACTTCCTTGATACTCTGTTGCTGATACTCAGCTGATAATGTGCAGCAATACTGCAGCATTTATTTTGCACAGAACGCGTAATGGGGAAATATGGAGATTTTAACTTATTTGATAGCTGATGAGATGATGGAAAGGGGCGGTGATAAACTTTTAATAAACATGGACAAAAGAAGGCGGAGAAGACATAAGATCAATCTCGAAGTCAATCTCGACATTATCATTATCCCCTAGACTTCCTTGATGGTCATCCTGTACACTTTGGCTGCTTGGAATGTCTAGGGAACTCTGCAGATTTTGAGATGGGAGAGAAATGGAGTGTCTACTGCCATACACTTCATCGAATTCGTTAAAATATTCCCAATTTGTTGCATCTCTTCCTGTAGAATTGTTTCTTTTCTTTATTCTTTTATAGGTTGCGCCCATGTTTAAAAATTTTCTTTGCAGCTGATCTCTTGTTAGTTTAGGTCTCAAGGCTGAGATTTGGAGCATCACTTTTCATCTTGTCCATTACTTTGCCCCAAAGGACATGTTTCTTTCTCCTCCCGCAAGTAAACTCATCTTCCAGGTCCAATCGACACCTGACCAATAATTTGGTTTCAGTCACGCTTAATTTAAAGCTAAAAACAAATAATAAACAATATTTCATATCAAAATAACACTTATTAAAAACTTTTCTTACTTTTCTTCCTCCATCTCAATTGCGCAGTAAAAATTTTTATATTGCGTTTGATTTGCTAGTGATGAGCAACAGATTGTCAACATTTTATTCAACGAACGCGTGACGTTGCAACTGTTGCCGAAATTTTGCCGAAGAACGTGATGCTCTATCATCAAAAGTAACACTGCCGCAATAATCGCAGCTCGAACACACCCAATGTCTTTCCAATCCTACAAATCTCCGGTACTTGACGGAATCTGTCTGCTCTCACAGAATTTGACCGCCTGCCTTACCCTAACCCAAATCCCATGCGAGTGGGCAAGGGTGAAGATGGTATTTCTACCAAAAGGAGGCAAGGCTGCTCATGTGAAACTTTAGTCCCAGAAGCCTCGCTTTGTTTTTCCTTTAAACCAAAGAGAGGCTATTAGATGAATATATTCGGTGGAATATAAAAACCGGCAACCTCTCCGAACCAGCATCCATACTCTAAAGGCAAATCAGCCTTTCATGCATTTCATGAAGTTGTGTCAACTACTGAAAAACGATTGTCCTTCAAGGAGTACACGCTGAGAGTTTTTCGTGATATAGAAGGAGCCTACAAAAATGTTCTCCCTGAATCCTTAAAGTGGCGATGCATTTGGGAGTGGTAGAATTTGTTGTCCTACTTCTCAAAAAGAGAATTATTCTCTCCGAGCTAGGGGATGGATAAATAGCTAAACCAGCCCATCAGACTAGACCAGAGGAACCCCAAGCCGCTCTCCCTCCCTGGCCATAACTCGAAACCAATTTTTAAATATGTACTTCCTAGACCCGAAGGCCCACTCGGTGGGTCACCTTTTAAGGAGAGGAAAGAAGGCAATTCATGGCCCCCCCGTGCGGTATCACAACGGCCTTGTACGGTTGCAACAGTTCTAACCTAACCTAACCTAACTCAAACAACAACGAGCATTATTACAGTTAAGTATCTTATTATAACCAAATACCTCCAGTTCATATTAACATAATACGTATGGTTGTGGAAATAAGATTGATGATTGTAAAAGGATGGGGAAGCTGAGATCATAGTAATATTTCATTTTGACAGGAAGTAAAAAATTCCAGAAAACATTTGGCATGTCGACATTTTGACAAACAGAGTAACAGTTGGTTACATAAGTTAATAAAGACTTAACGAAAGTGCTGTTTCCTTAGTTCATCCAAATTAACAACTGAACTCTTTATCAGCTTAGAATTATTACTGAGTTAATCATGGAGCCCCCGAATCGCAGTTAGTGTTCCTCCAGTCTAGAATATGCATTGTCAACAAAACATATGTACTATGTGCGTGTAGCGTCTTGGTTTGTTGTGTAAATTAGTTTGTTAATTCCGTTTTCGTTGACTCATCCGTCTGATTCTAATTAACGAACTACATATTTAAATTGAAGTTTCATCCTTTGACCAAAGTAGAAAAAATTTCAACGAATTTGCAAAACAATTTGTTCATATATTAAATTTTATTGTCCTTTCAATTTCAGTGGAATAAATTAAGGGGAACGCTTTGATTTTCTTTTCAGTTGGAGATGTGCGATTGTGCCAAAGAACGTAGATTACATAGAAGTCGCATACTTTTACCGGATATGCCAACAAAATATATTAGCTTATTTCACCATACCAGAACTAGTTTGACTTGTGCTGGTTGATATTGGACTGATTGGATCTAATTAGTTTGCAGTGTGGTGAAATAAGCTAACATTTCTTACCACAGGATAATTTTACTGATGCAACTTCTGCGTATTCCGTTCTTTGATATAGTCTTTCAAAATATTGAGTTGTGGTGTTGATGACGAACCTAAGAATGTTTGTTCAAATTAAAAAAATCTCTTGATAATAAAATACCAGCTCTATACCATTGTTTCGAGCAAAAGCGGCATTGCCGCCTCAAGTTTCCCAAATCCTACAAGTCTTTTTATAGCCAAGCCTATTGCTGGCCCTTCATTCGGTTCTCGTAGCTTTATAATCAATTCTAATAAAAACTTTGAGATATTTAACCTGCATAAATCAAATATCGTCAACTTAGTGCGAAGATCGTATGACGGTTAAGGTGACTTGCTATTATCTGAACTTAAATTAGAAAAGCAAAATTAAAGAGATTATGAAGAATGCGCCAAACGTAAAAAGAGCAAAGTGCCACAGTTAGAATATACCAGGAAGAGAAATATTCAGAATCTCCATTTTAAATGAGCTATATTGCGATGAAAGTTTAAAAATGGATTATGTACATTTTTTATTCAAAACTGAAATACCTACATTTAAAAATGCTACACAATACACTTTTAATCTGAAATAGTTCGGAGGTTTCAATCACTAGCAATTTTTTTTGCTGTATGCCGCAAATTTTAAAAATAAAAAGTTGAGAACCGCAAATATAAACAATTCTGCAGCCACGTTTAAAAATAAACTGATTCTGTCAAATTCACCAAAAGAGGATCAGTGCTACCAAAATAAGCGATTCTTATTATATCAATCTTTTTTTATAGAACAGGCCTTATATTCTTTAGTATGAAATTAAATACTAGAGCTCGTAATACTCCTCTTATTTCAAAAAAAAAAACAACCTTGTCAGCGTTAAAATACTATTTTACTTTTTTTTTTAAGCGGCACACAAATATCGCGTTCTACTGGCAATTCGTTTTATCTTCCGTTCGTTGCTTTGCTTTCATAAGGTGCCAATAGTGCTAAATCAGTAAATTTTGTCACATTCGCATTCCTTCTTGTTTACATGTTCACAGTTGTCAAAGTGAGCTCTTCGTCGACCGCATTTCCACGGAGTTCACACTTCGCGAAGGCGACAAAAGCAGCAGGAAACCACAAAATATATATGTATGTAGTGACATGTACACAATATGTATGTAGTCATGCTGACTAAACAGCAAACAACGTTAACGATTTCCCATGGCATACGAACAACAGGACGTGGTGCAACAGTGGTAACAGACGGAACAATAACATAATAAAGTTAATTTTTTCTTCCTTTTACTTCAATCAATCAAAGGATGACAGGATACGCGCGCTAAATCAAATTTTAACCAAATGTTCTGGTGTGCGAGTATGCGGCGGCATATGTACAACTATTAAAGACAACTAAAAGTATGAACATTTCAAAACATTCAGCCTTCACAGAGTGGATAAGTTTCAGACCCACGAACTCTGACACCCGGACATCTGAAAAGATTTTTATAAAAAAATACGATGTAAAAATGTAATAATATTCTCACTTAAACTTTGGTATCAATAATGATACATAATAGGGCCTTCGTCAGTACAAATAATGAAGGGTAAATTATAGTATGGCTTCATAGCACTCATGAAAGAAAATCAAGGAAAATAAAAATTGAATGAAAGCGTAGACAGAATCGCAGAAAAATTTAAATAGGTTGAGTGAAGAGTAAATATTGGTAACTAGCCGATTCGAATTTAACACCACGCAATTCATGTTTACAATATAACACTTAGTGCAAAATTATTTAAAAACCAAAAAAAGGGGTTCGGCAGCAACCGAACTTTAAATACCCGGCGCAAGGGTCCGTGTAGCCTCCAAACCCGATAAAGGATAAATATAAATTTGAAAAAGTGGCCACACTCCCATGGAAGAGAATTCATTTTCCAAAATTATCAACTTTTAAGACCTGAGTCATATTTTGTGGTGTTTTTTACTATGATTTGATATTTTTTTGCTGTAGTGAATTTGCTTTCTTGAGAGTTGTTGCTAAATTATTATTACCCGATCATACTTGAACGATATTTTTTTATTTTTATTTTTTCGATCCAAAATAATCGCTCTTCTTGTACTCACAATTTTTCGATAATAATTAAAATCAACAAATTTGTCGGCGAGGACAATAATATGTTTTATCGAAAAAATATCACGAAATATCGATCAAATATTATCGACTAATTTTAAATCCAAGAATACCGATTATTTTTGATCGAAAACGTAGAAATTAAAAAATCTATCAATTATAATCGGAAAAATAAAGACCCCAGAATAACGTTTATTTAACAAAAATTAAAAAATAACGGTCAAACTCAATCGAAAAAATAAAAGTCCAAGAATAACAATTATTTTTGATCGAAAAAACAAAAATAACAAAATAACTATTAAATCAAGAGCTGACAACATGGGCACTGATTTGGTTTAAAAAAAATTGATATCAAATATCACCGAAGCGGCTATTCTCAATAGGCGAAAATGTTCTGATTTCAAGAAATCCTAACATCTCAAACAATTTCATTTCAAAATGCCCGTCCGCTTGCTTTTTCAATGACAATAAATAAAGCTCAAGAGTAATCACCAAAAGCGTCGTGGATTAACTCGTGGAAATATATACTTTTCGTAGGGCGAATGTTCGCTAGCATATTTATTGTGCGACACCCGAAAAGTTGATTTATTTTTATACAAGGAGGAAAAGCGTCTTGTAATATATATTGTTTTATATATGGGGCATTCCAGGTCGGACGCTATTTGTCTTTTACATCTCCGATTTTTTTCATAATTTTTTATATTATAGTATTCCTGATTTTGTCCATTTTTTTGTAACCGTTTTCGACATATCGATTTTAAAAAAAAAAAACGTTCGTTTTATTTAAATGCTGCGAAAAATACACAGATTTAGGCAATAGTTTTAGAATTCGTGATTTGTTTGGAAAATGTAAATAAACTGAATGGTAATTTTCAACAAAGCGTACTGATCGATTTCCGTGAGCTGAGTGACTCCGAAAGGCAGATGATTTTTGTAAGAAATATTTTCATAGTAGAAATACACTATGAGGTTTGTCATTGCCTTCCGAGATGGAACCGTTATTAAAAAAGAGCTTTTTCTATAATTTTCCATTAGGGAAAACCAAATAAAGCGCACACACGCTCTACACTCGGCTACGGTGGCCTGATATACTTAAATCAGAATCGATACCTTATGAAATTGAAATCTGGCGTAAGTGGGACGTGTTTATTCTATATCGAATTGCCGAAAACTCGAAGGCATGGCTTTTGGTGCATGAAAGCACCGGTCGAATAAACGGCCAGCCTTTCAAAAAGACTGCTTAATAAGGAGCCGATTACTACCTTAGAAAAGAAATACTATTGAAGCCGATGTGGACCGAACTATAAATACTAAGATCAAAGAAAAACTGATTACAGCTGGTATATATCGGTAAGCGATGGAATGTGTTTAACGACCTTGACCTTGACCAAGATGTCACTTCTGCCGTATTCACTTAGTAAATCTTACGGAGCATAATCAGTTTTTTAGGGCCAACAAGCTGTGTAGAGTGGTAGCCTGCAAAAATTATATTTCTTAGACTGTTTTGTTTAATAAACTTATGCATTATTCATAGCGCTTTAAGATATTGGATCTTAAAACGCCGTAGGGTGATCCAAACCACCAAAAATTAGAATATCTTCGTGTGGATATTTTTATATTAGCGTCGAAGGTGTTGCCGAGACGATCTCTTCTCTTTAGTTTTTATCTCCCAACTTCTTTTACTTCTTTAAATTACTTGAATATACTTGCCTCGGAGAAAATGGATAACAGGATAACAAAATTAATTAATTTACATTCGTCTCCCTACGCAAGAATATGTGGTTGAGTTAAAACGATTGACGATTGATAACTGCTAATAATTCACATTTGAATACTTACGACTATTAAATTTCGCTGAAAATATTTACATACATATTTGTCATAAATACAAATGTGTGAAAAAAACATATGTACAAATTACGGTTTGGCTCGAACTTAATCACTACGTTAAGAATATAGAACTTACCAGAACATAAACCGCAAACGGCATCACCACCACAGCAACTAATAAGTCAGCTATCGCTAATGACACAATAAAATAATTTGTAACCGTTTGTAATGATCGTTCGCGGCACACTGAAAGGATCACTAAAATATTGCCAAACAATGTCAGCAAGGGAAACACCATTAACAGAAGCGCCCAATAGTTCGGAGGAACTGAAATTAGAATAAGAAGGGAATATATATAGCATGTATTTTAAATATGCTCTATAACACAATAAATTGAAGGTCCGTTCAATTTCAATTATTGTGGAACAGACAAATGTCCATCATAATGTTCCACTCAATACAGGAACTGATTAAGATGAGACAACTTTTGAATTTATACTAAGATATTATTAAAAGGATGAAATATTAAAGAAACTCCTATTTTTGTTATCTCAAAAGCGGAACACTGGCATACCATAAATTTGACTGTTATTGTATTCCTTTTAACCTGGTTTAGGAACAGATCACATTATATATGGCTTGGTCAAAGCTTGACAAAAGATTTGGCTGCTTGGTTTTTCGGAACGTTTGGGAATATTTTTCAGTTTTCACCTAAGTTACCATGGGAATATCAAAAGAAGCATCTTTAGTTAAATATGATAAACTTGCCAATCAAGATATCCAGAATTTTACAGAAAGCTAGTCAGCCATAAGGTATTTAGGAAAAAAGTCACACATATCGGAAGGGCTACATATTAGGTTATTGCGAATGCGAAGTTGACGTGTGTACTCATCAACCCTCTGCTCTGTCGAAGCTGATATAAGTGTTATGCCTACTTGGCATTACAAAATTGTAAACTTTTAATAAACTAATAGTTTGCGAAAATCGTGAAAGTTATACTGTCCAAATACTTATATTTCCTCCTGGTGCTGACTTACTGCGCAACTGGGCTACTGGGGACCTAACTGCGCATTGTTTAATAAGAGCACATGGCGGCTAAGGACCCACTAGAACAAGTATTTTTCATGGATAGGAATTCGCCTAAGGCCTCTTGCCAGCTCATACATGGAATGGACGCGAATCTATCCTTTTCAAATTTATGCGCGTATATTCAATTTTTTTCCAAAAAAGAAACACACTGGAAGCATCTGACACTTTCATCAATGTAAACAAAAATCAGCAAATATACGGTTTCCCGTATTCACGATGCAGTTGTTGTGAACGTTTCCCTAACATGAGCGAAATAATTGGATGTTTTTAAAATAAATTAAGTTGTTTCAAGCTATTAGAATTTAGTTATTATATTTTGGTTAGAAACGATATTAACCAGATATTGAAAACAGGGCCTGGGAGTTACAAGCAATTAATGCTTGCAGGTTTTTACAACAGTTTTTAGGCTTTAAGGTCAAATTTGCTTTCACTAAAAATCTCTTTTAAATTGTATAATTCACCCAATATACTCTAGTATACCAAAGTAATATTTTTTTAACATGCCATCAAGCAAATGCTGACTATTTGACTGTCATTTCTTTCTGTTTCTTTCATTTCTTTGCATTGTATTTTTGTCCAAGAATGTGTAATGACTTTTGTATACGAATATATGTACATATGTTTATATTTATACAATGTATACGTTTACATTGGTATGACTTACCTTCTTCACTTGACTCGACACATAAATCTGTTATGTTTGAACAATTAGTTCGAATAACTAAATCGGTTGCATTCAAAAGATTTATTGTTGTTTGAGTGCCCGATATCGCGACACCGTCACCGTCACCGACACCAACACCGCTACCGGTACCGTTATAATTATAAAAATAATCACCAAAGTCTTCAAGCAGCAGCATAAATGTACTGCCGCTCTTATCCCCTGATACACCGGTAATGCCCTTTTCTACCGCAGAACCGCCCGTCCCACCGCCATCGAAGCTGGGATAGTATGAATCGTTTCTACTCGAAATATAACTGTCGAACGCTGTCGAATGTCGACTCAGTTCTGTATATCCATCAGCTTCATTCATTTCCATGGCAGGCACACGACCAACTCCTTCGCCATCAACGCCACCATTAAAGCCTTCTATCGGCTCATAGTCGGTGTCGGTACCCATCGCCGTTTCTGCACTATCGATCAAAGCAAAATTGATATCATCTTCAGCTTCGCCAACCCCAAAGCTACTCTTATCCGTCGTTCTAATTTCAACATCATACAATATGCTCGTGGAGGTTGTGTAAGCATCAAGCGCGCTAACATTAGTGTCATTGTTGCCATCGTAGAAGCAACCACCTTCGTTTCCTGTTCCATTTCCGCTCATTGCCTTCGTATCTGAGGATATCGTTGAGCTACAAGTGATAACAATCACAGAAGATGAGCGGGAATCTATGTCGGAGTCTGACCCAATAGATGCGGATGTCCATGCGTAGAGCGTATTGTTGACGTTGTCGGTAAATGCGACGGTATGGTTAGCCATCGGAGATGAGTTCATTGAGGTCAAATCTGCCGCTTTCTTACTGGTTACATTTGAACTCTCAAATGGATTCCAAATGCTTACAATAAGGTTGTTCATCTCGTCGCTCTCAGCCTCGCCACTACCATTCAGTACCATGTCATCATCAACGCCCACATCGTACATCCGGAAATAGTCTTCCGGTGCTGGGTCGATGGATGGCATCGCTGTTGTGGTGTTAATTTCCGCCAACGATGTCATGTTCTCTAAATTATTGTATGCTCTACTTTAATTGTTTTTGTTGTTTTTCTTTGTTTTGGATTTTTGTGCGCCGTTGGCCAGTTAAATTGCTATAGGGACAAAGCTACCAATCCTCCAGCGTTAGACAAGTTGCAAAATAAATTACGTCTCTGTTGGTATCCAAACCGCAATGAAGTCATGAAACTCTGCTGCTAATAAATTGTTTTGGAAGTGTAAATGTCAAGCTCATAGTATAAAATATTTAAGAGAAGTGCAGCCGTTTATTTTTGCCCACAATTGGATGACCGCTCAAAAGATTTGTTACTCCACCAGACGTTTAATCGAACTAATGAGAACGGCTTCTGGGAAATACCCTGGAAATTACATTGGCAGCACTGTTCCGGCATCGATTACTTTCTTGCTTATCCACCGTGTGAGATTTGAGCAAAAAAAAAATCAAAGCTGCCAATACTAGATTATGTTAGCATCGCGCGCAGTGCAGTACTGTGGGCGTGTAATTAAAGCAAACTCGGTTTACAGTTATTTGCCCGCTCCTGAATAGCATAGTTGTTGTTGGTCGATATATCCGCTGCACCAACCGACAGCCTTAATTGCATTTTGTAGTCCGGTATGCATGATTGGGCCTGGTCATTGGATATCCGTTGATAAAATGTATATATTAAACACTTCCCCTGCTGCCTTCCTTTTTGTTGGCTTTGCCAGCTGGAAATATAAAATTTAAAAAAATCAAATAAGCGAATAAGACCTACATATATGTACAACTTAGTGTGTATGTATAGTATATTAAATTCGTAGCTAGTTGTGGATTTATGTTTGATTTCCTTGATTGAAACAACGACTGTCATTCAAGAATGCCGACAACATTAACTCCGCCCATATATATATATTGTAAATTGGGGATACCGTTCTAAACAGTATGTACAACTACACGAAAAAGGAAAGAACCCAATGGAATTTGAAAACATTTGTTTGTTTTATTTAGATACTAGCTTATACTCGGAAGACGTTGAACTGCCTATATTTATTCAATAATTCCCTTTGAGTATGTAATCAGAAAACGCCTATTGGTTTCTCTCACAAAAAAATTGTGTATAATTTAATTAAATTCGACTTTTGAAACAAGTGAGAAACCTCTCCAAACAAAGTCATGTATATAACATTCCCGGAGTATGCACTAAGAACTAACACAACAGATTTTCACAAACAAACAGATTTTCGCATTTATATATATACATACATACATACATATATGATCAAAATATTTAGTTACACTAAAAACTGTACCCACAATAAAAACATTAATTTATAAAATATGTAACGCTTTGAGTGTTTCTCGTGTGGATATCTTTTAGCTACAACTTGTGCCGATAAGGAAATTCCCGACATACTGCTAAAGTTTTAAGGATTGTCGCCTACCGAAATTAGTCAGCATTGCATTCCAAAAAAGTTGTGCCAAAATCTCAACTCTCATCACTTCATCCAAACATATATGAAAATTTTCGTGAATGCCTTCATAGAATTATTGTACACTAGCGAAACATAGCGTGCGCCGCTACGCTTTATAAAATGCATAAACGGATTCACCGTTCTTATCCAGACAACTGAAACAAATTTTTATTTCGCTTTAAATTAAGAAAAAGGAAATCAATAACAAAAAATAAACACCATGATACTGATAGAAAAATAAAATCTCATTCAAAGGAAAATAATTCTAAACCATTTATATTAAAAATTGCTTTGTTTTTAATTAATATATTTTCATTCAGTAGTTTCGGACACTAGTTAGTTGAACATACAGACAAATAATTTTCCAAATGTATTGTATCACCTTCGGTCATTATTTTAAAGAAATTTTCTATGTACAGACAAAACTTTAAGAAGATAGATAAATGGAAGATAAGTAACCTATGTATAGTGCACCGCTACGATTTAATTTTTTTAAATAATTTTCGCTGTTATCTTTCAATCTACATATGTAAGCACGCTCGCCTGTGCCTTTGCCTCTCCGCTTCTATGGCGTTACATTGGATAGAAGTAACTTTAAGGCTCGTTCCAAGTTTTAGTTGGCTCAAATTTCACAAAAGAATAATAAAAGAATAAAAAAATATGTTTCGTCATTTAAAAAAGGCTCTTAGTACCAAAGATTTAATCTTATATTTAAGGACTTTGAGCCTAGCAGGCCAATACGAAATATATGTGTAATTTCAAGACAAATAAAGTTTTTTCTAATCATATTGACTTTCTCTAATGAAATGCATCCATGATGAAACTTTGTAAAAAATTAAGAATAAGAGAGATTTGATGAGAGAGGCAGAAAGAGAGAAAGTATCACAAAAGATATACAATAACACATAAATTTGCATTCAAGCTTAGTTTATCCAAGTCACAGACACTAAATAGTATTTCAATTGACATTATACAACAATGACAATATAAATGGTTTGTGAGAACTAAGAAAAATATGCCTAGACAATATTTCTCGCAAAGAAACTTAGTTAGCATGTATTGAATCATTTGATGTACAATTTGTATTATGTTTTTCGCCCTTATCAATAGCACCAGCACCTGTATAACTGTAAATGACTTGTAAATGCATTCCATGCTTTAGTTATGATGTTGTATGTACATACCACTTGTATACTTTATTTATCTATTATATACACTACATACATATATGCATATTTCATCTATATAAAAGGTGGTTAAATTTTAAGGGCCGATGTTGATTTTGAATAAAACACAAATTATTTTGGAAATTATTGTAATTTCTTTTTATTATGATAATATGGCGTGGTTCAATTATGTATGGAACAAAATATCTGCCAAATGTCCGCCGCGACCTCGGCGGCACACCTCCATCCGACGGTCCAAATTTTCGATGACGCTGAGGCATAATTGAGGTTCTATGCCGTTAATGTGCCGAATTATCTCATCCTTTAGCTCTTGAATTGTTGCTGGCTTTTCAACGGACACCTTTTCTTTCAAATAACCCCAAAGAAAGTAGTGCAACGGTGTCAAATCACATGATCTTGGTGGCCAATTGACAACGCCACCACGTGAGATAACACGGCCATTGAATTTGTCGCGCAAAAGAGCCATTGTTTCGTTGGCTGTGTGGTAAGTGGCACCATCCTGTAGAAACCACATATCGTCCAGATCCATATGTTTCAATTCGGGCCATAAAAAGTTCGTTATCATTTCACGATAGCGAACACCATTCACAGTAACTGCCTGACCGGCCTCATTTTGGAAAAAATACGGTCCGATGATGCCGCCAGTCCATAAACCGCACCAAACAGCCACTCTTTGTGGGTGCATTGGTTTTTCGACAATCACTCTTGGATTATCATTCGCCCAAATGCGGCAATTCTGCTTATTGACGAATGCACTGAGGTGAAAATGTGCCTCATCACTGAAGATGATTTTCTTCGAAAATTGATCATCCACTGTTGCCATTTCTTGCCAACATTCTGAGAATTGACGACGTTTGGAATTCAAATTGAGTTAGTCTGAAATTGAGAAATGTCAAATGAAATGCAGAAAAAAACTTGACGTTTAGGTGTGGTTCACATTCAATATCGGCCCTTAAAATTTAACCACCCTTTATTATTCCATACCAATGCATTTATTCCCGACGATTTTCGTATATATTTTACGCATACGTGAAACAATCCTCTTTTAAAAAATAGCCTTGATAGCTTTGGCTGCGAACAGTAAAATAGTTGATAATTGGCGACGCTTGACAAATACATACATAATTAAGGAAATCGTTTCTTAATTTAGAATATGTAAAGAAGAATTTAAGTTCAGGTGCAAATTTTAAATACCCGGCGCAAGTTTTTGTTTCAATGGAGCAGTGCCTTGTTGTATACAATAAAAACAGTTAATATGTATAATATACTTCTTTTAAACAATTTAAACAACTTCTATTTATTCCTTTGCGTGTTCGAGAGAAAGATTATACGAAAGAGTTTTGGACCATTATGTCTTTGCGACGGCGAATATAGCAGACGATGGGACGACAAGTTGTATGTGATTTATTATACAACGACAGTGGCATAATTACGTTGGCTAGGTCATGTTGTACGTATGGAATGAAATGCTCCAGCCGTGTACCCGCAGGTGATGGCAGAGGAAAAGGAAGGCCTCCTCTAGCTGCCAGTTAGCAAAGCAGAACAGCAACTGGCGCTATGTTGAAATCGGCCAAAATCACCTAGGCCGTTAAGCGCCAATTAAGAAGAAGAGGAAGAAGTGAAATACATATGGCGTTATTGCCTATGTTCTTATAACTCTCCACCCTGATGAACGAACATTTAATGCATGCATGTAGAAATTTTGGCTCCGGCTCGTTCCGAGTCCCACCCCATACTATTACTAAACCAGTTCTGAACTAGTTTCGAATCAGTTTCGAACTAGTCCCGAATTTAGTACGGAAATGTTTCCAAGCTTCAATAAATTGAACTTATTAGGATGGACTTATGGACAGCGATATATATGTATGTTTGTTTTAGCTCACAAAATCACCGTGTCACGACTTTGTGAAGTGACATTGAAAAATCACTCTCATGCCGGTAAAGAAGTTTTACTTAGGAAAATTTTAAAAAACATTATCGAAGCTTAATTGTAGATACAATTTAAGGGAGATGTTCTATTACCCTGCATTCGAATGATTCCTACCGACATGCCCTTCCAATTCCAAAGGATGCAGTTTCTAGTGCGGCTTGCATTTGCAATCATAATTAATAGGACCAGGGACTTCATTTATACAAGCCATGTCTCTCATATGTGCGTGCTGACGTATCCAAAAACCTTCGGTCTTATATGTTTATGCATCAAGTAGAAAAACAAAAAACATAGTACTTACATTGAAAATCACTCCAAAAAATTTAACTTATAATATTTTCTTTGGTGTCATTGCAACGCAAAGATAAGAAGCATCTTTTGTGGAAGATACACATTACTGCATTGGAAATAATAGGATACATCGTATCAAAGCAATTACCGAATATACATAAAAGTTGTGCAGAAAAAACCACAAGACAAAACATTGAACTATAAAGCACTGGCTGCCTGGGCCTTCGGCTAACTTATATCATATAACTTAATAAGGCTTAAAAAAGTACTTATATTTTAATAGTATTGTAGTTTAGAGACTTAGTTTGGAGATACTAACAAATTTGGAAATTAAATTTATGTTAGTGGAGCTACATATTTTAAGATGGATGGTCTAGCGAAAATAGAGGTACGGTTGTGATGGAGCTCTTGTTCCAGTAAGAAGATGGGAGTGAATGGCGATTGAATAACCAACTCTGAGGCGTGCAAAGTTTTTAGTGCTACTACTTGTCGCATAGGGAGGAAAAATAGTAAGATCACCGGTAAGATTAAAAGTTTTATAAATGTGTTGGAAGTTTTCCCATTCCGTAGTCCAATCTTTGTGCAGAGTTTTTTTGCAGAGTTTGCGGATATTCTTCTCGGTGACATAGTTGAATAGATGCAGCGGTTCTGCTTCCGCCTCCTTTGCCCTTTTGTCTGCAGTCTCATTCCCGTATATACCCGTGTGACCAGGTAGCCACATAATTTTAATAAGATTATTGTATAGCAGGAGTATTTCACGAATTTGTACTAACAAAGGAGAGTAATTTTTAGGGCTTAGATCACCATCAATTGTTGATCTGCCATCAGTGCATACCACGTACGTTCCTTTGTTGCGAGAGGCAAATAATACCACTTCGAGGAGAGCAGCTACTTCGGCTGAAAATGCTGAACAGTATAAGGGCAAGGTGCCGACAGAAATGGTACCACCAGATTTGTTTTTCACAGCAAACGTAGTATTGGTGTCAGTTTTCGATCCATCAGTAAATATGATCTCCTAGCTCTCGAATGGTTTTGAAGCTTCGTTAAAAAATTGCTTGTATTCAAATGTATGGAGGAGCAATTATGTTTCCTGCATAGGTGGAAGGTGGACCATTTGCTAATCGAAATGCGTTTTCGCCCAGTTGGATATGCTATTTAGGATACGAAGGAAGGTATGCCGTATTTGTGTCAAGTCTTTCACCCTGGAACAAATAAGTACGTCGTCTGCATACATAACATGTTCCACATGGATAAAGGTTTTTAGTATCGCGCTTAGTTCATTGAATGCGATTATAAATAGAGTGACAGAGAGTGGGGAGCCTTGTGGTATTTCGTTGTAAAGATTATAAATATTGGATTTGTGGATGTTAACTCTCGTCGCAAACTTGCGGTTTGTTAAAAACTACTTTAAAATATTATAAACCTTGTTACCAATTTTCCATCGTTTTAGTTCTTTAAGCACAAGGTGCGCCTCAATTCTATCAAAAGCCTTCACAAAATCTAAGCTCAAAACCGAAACAGGATTTTGTGATGCCAAGGCGGTAGAAGCAAAATGCTCAAATTATATTAAGGGTTCGGTGACCCCTAAACCCTTTTGAAACCCAAACTGAGGTGGGGATAAAAAATTGTTTGCTTTGCCAAACCGCATAATGCTAGTAGCAATAAGTTTTTCCAAGATTTTAGACATACACGCAAGAAGGGATATTGGTCTATAACTGGCTATGAGGGAACTTTGTTTGTTTGGCTTATGAATAGGAAGGATATAGGATATCTCCTATTCTTGTGGGTGTATGCCTGTATTGAATATGTTATTGTAAAGCAAATTAATCGAGTTTTAAGGACGTTGAGAAGGTTTTTTAGGATGGGGTAGGATATTTTGAGTTCTCATGGAGATTTACCGGACATACGGCAGATTGTGGAATCAAATTCGTCTAATGAAATGAGTACTTCTATTGCTAGGGCATCAGGAAAGGGGAAGGGATTGTTGTAAATGTCCGAAATAATTAGGTTTTTAAGGGTGTTAAAATTGCGGTAGAAATTATAAGAGTGGGAGTATTCTGACCAAATTGAACAAAATTCTTCTGCTATCTTTTCCGTCGAATAAATAGGGCCATGAGGTGAGCGAATGAGGGAAATATGATGGGAAGGGGGAGATCCTGTAAAGGTTTTAATATCAGCCCAAATCCGTTTTGGGCTATAGAGGAGGTTGATGTTTGAGGTAATTTTCTCCAGGGAGTGATAATTCGAGATTTTGAGTTCTTTTCTGAAAGCTGCATTTGCTTTTTTGTAACTAGTAAGATTCATCTCAGTCCTATCTCTTGTGTATTTGACCCATAATAGCTTCTTATTATTCCTTAAAACAGTTAGAATATTAGGCCAATATGGTAGTTTTGAATGAAATTTTATTGTACTGTAGCAGCTTCAGCGTTTACGTTTACCGAGCTGGGTTTGAGGTTTGATAGGGATGAGGAAATTGAGCTAAATTTAGACCAGTCGGCTTTGCCCGTAAGAAATTTTGATTTGGGTTCAATTTGTGAGAAGCGGGGAGTAGAAAGGGAGTTTATAAGTGGAAAATGGTCGCTGTTGTGAATGCCATCGAGCGTACGGGAGGTGAGTTTGGGTGCAATAGAGGGAGACGAGAGAACAATGTCTCGGTTGGAAAAAGATTTATGGGTAGAGAAATAAATGAGCAGGTAAGCCATCATTAAGGACTATCATGTTGTGGGATAGGATTATATCCTCTATTATCTGGCCTCGTTTGTTTGTAGAAGGTGAACCCCATAAAGGGCTCCAAGAATTAAAATCAACCAGCAAAATAATCGGAGTGGAAAATAGGTTTAAAATATTTGTTATATAAGAGGATGCAAAGATTTGTTGTGGTGGTATATAACAATTTATGACAATGAATTTATAACCAATGTCAACTACTACGGCTAAGCAGGAAATTCTAGATGTTACATTGATTTGTTTATGACTTAAGCATTTTTTTAATGAATATAGCAATTCCTTGTTTACTCGAATCATTGTTGTGAAAATAGCTAATGTATTTGTTGGGTGGGTAAGATGTCTTATTACGTGGAAGGAGAGTATCTTGTAATCCTATTATTTCAGGAGAAAATTCATTGATTAAAAAATTGAGATCTGCATAATCATTAAGTAAGCCGTTCAAAATCCATTGCAAAATTTGTAACATCTAATTCATGGGATGATCTTGTAAATATTAAGTTTTAAATTTTAATGTAGCAATACTGAAAAACTAAGCAAGTGCGGTGCAAAGTCCATACATACCTAAGTACACACGTATATCAGAAACGGATAACACAAATCGAGCTTCTTTGATTAAAATTCTATTCTTTACAAATATTTACTTCGCGTTCACATATACCGCACATATACATATGTATGTACATATTTGTTTAATGAATACAGCCCAGTGGGAAGTATGGGATGCATTGCTTTTTTGTCATAGGCAAAAGATGAACGGAACCTACAGAGAACGTACATATATTTGACATTCTCTGGACCCTAAAAACCTAAACTACGCTAATAACGAATGTGTTGATTTACCACGTTCATTTTAAGCATTTTCTTGTGTCTCTCTATTTGGCTGATGCAATGCCAAACGCAACGTTTTTTTCATTTATGTATCATTAGTAATTTCTTTCATTTGTGAGCGGTCGCAAATACTTTTCTGGATTTGTGGGGATTGTGCATGGAATAAATATGATGAAATCTATTATTTGTTATTAATAAAAAAAGCAAATAAAAATGAATTCGTGGCAATTTATATTTTTGTTTATAAATGGCAATTCAAACTTAATGAAAATATACATAGATCGTTAAAGCCAGCCATAACTTTCGTATGACATCCCTTTAAATAAATACTACCATTCTTTCATATATAGAAACTATATTAGTCCTTGCATTCCAAAACATTCCTTTTTCCGACTGTGAATTTATTGTCATTGATTGTATTGGCTGTTTATTTATACGAAATAAATACATAAATATGTGTATTAAAAAGTGTAATGGGCTCCAATATTTGATAATAAATATCAATAAAGCCAAAGACCGCAACTAAGGATTATTGCCCAAATTTCAACTAAACGAAAGAGAAATGCTACAAGCATAGAGATAAAAGCAACATACTCCTTGTAACAGGGACAACCTTGAGCGACACTGATTTTTATTTTTGAGTTTTATTTAAAAAACTTAAGTTTAATAGTAACTTGTTGATTTTTTTTTATGGAAACTATAGAAAATAAAACCTAAATTGTGTTGAGTTTTCACCAAAATTAAGTTTTATTTTCTGAGCAAAAAATAAAACTCAAGAAAGAACGATTAAAAAGTATTTTTTTTTAAACCATAGCTATAACCATTACGGTCCCTGAATGAATCATAAGTAGGATAAAAGGAGCATAAAATAAAATAAACTTCCAAAAATATAATAGAAACAAAGTTATCAAAATGTATGCGTTGTGCATATGCGTTCCAACAACTAGACTTACGAGAAAAACAATTCCTATCAATCTACCTATAAGAAGTAGCGAATATATTGGAAATGTGGCCGGACCACAAATATTTGCTATAGCATTAATGGTATTAATATACTGACAGCACCATAGCCTGTAAAAAAACGTTTTCCCTTTTCAACCCAATCCTGTGCACCAAATTTGAGAAATTTATTATTTATAGTTAATAAAATATAGCATTTTCTTCATTTTAATAAAACGTCGCTTTATGGGCATGGGTATCATCCGATTTTGCCAATTTTTGATACTAACCTACCTGGTGTTGAGGACAATGTGTGTACAATGATTTCCCTTTTCGTTCGGAACATTTTGTTGGACTTGAAGTCAAATCTTATCGAATCTTATTACTCGAGTAGCGCGGCCGTTTATTACAGTAAGGTAAAAATAAATATAGCATCTTTTTGCAATAAAATACAGCAATTTTGGTATTAAACAAAGGTTATCGAAAACTATTAAGCCATGATTCTTCACTCTTCAATTCGGTTGCCAGTTATTAAAAAAATTCTGACCGAAAATTTTGAAATTTGACTGCAATTAAATTTTCAGAATTTTTGTGAATTTTGGACAAAGTTTGAACATATATTGTTTTAATTGCAGAAAAAATAAAATTTTTATGCCGAATTAATTTATACAAAATTTTACGACAGGTAGTAATAATTCCGAAAGAATTATGATTTAGAATTTTTGTCTGTGGTAAAAACAATTTAGAATACAAATATTAAAAACTATGGAAACCTTTCAACAATGGGATTTGGCTTATTAAGGGATGCTATCGCAGTTACAAACACATCCAAGCTTGTTCTTGGTCAAATAAATTTGTAAAGAAATCTGAACAATAGCAAAAATTAAGTTATCGTTTTTATACCTATGCATATGTGTACGTTTATATTCAAATAGCTGAAAGGGATTTAAACAGTAGTTCCAGCCTTAAGGTGAGTAATATACACTGCACAGTGGCCAACGAATAAATAATAATTCCCCTTAAAATCCTTCTTTTGTTATGTGAATAAGAGGAGTGGTATTTTTTTCATGGCACGGATGTTGCAACCTATCAAAGCAAACAAAAAATAGCAGAAAGGACTCAATCTGGTTATTTCCAATTTTTTATT
Source organism: Anomoia purmunda (assembly GCA_951828415.1). Classification (NCBI taxonomy): domain Eukaryota; kingdom Metazoa; phylum Arthropoda; class Insecta; order Diptera; family Tephritidae; genus Anomoia; species Anomoia purmunda. The sequence continues at coordinate 85,812,100 of OX639995.1, forward strand.
TTTTTATTTCAATTATGTTGCCCTGGCTCTCCTTCTTTTAAAGAGACCAAATTGTATGGAAGTTATGTGTATAAGTTCATAGAAACGTAGGTCTCATACGAATCGTAACACTACATATATAATTATATACTTATATATATATGTATATTGACATTAGATTTGCATTATGTACGTATGTATATACATTTCGAAATCAAAACTTCAAAAGTTTGGACCCGACCCTGCCGCAACGGTAATATGGATTACTATATTTTTATTTATTTTTCTCACAAAAAATAAAACACAGTTAAGTAAATTACGATAAAATAAATTCTAAATTTATAGAAAAAGTAAAAATATAATGATTTTCATTTATTCATATTCATTATTCGTCGAAGCGAAGCTTCTAATATTTTCCCACTCATACAATGCAATGATATTAAGCCCTGAAGATTCTTCATATGGTATCGCCCTTGTACTGTCTGCAGAAAAACTCGTCCAGGGGCGGCGGAAGACGTGAGCAGTACTACCCACCTGAAATTTCCAATAGTGGGCGGCCGCCGTAACCGAATGTGTAGCATGTGGGCGCTTCATTCGGACCTACCGGGTTCGAATCCTGTCCGGGGAAAAGAACATCCAAATTAATCAAACATCAAAAATTATACAAAAGTTTTCTTTCTAATAGCGGTGGCCCTTCGGCAGGCGATGGCAAACCTCCGAATGTATTTCTGCAATGAAAAAAACTTCTCACTAAAAACCTTCGTCGTTCGGGATCGCCGTAAAACTTTAGGTTCCTAACATTTGTTACAACATCAAGACGCACACCACAAATTAAAGGAGAAGTTCAGCGATTACAGCGCCAATTAAGTACGCAAGTAAGGGTAATTACCCACCTGAAAATTCGAGTGCTCCTTCAATCTATTTGGATTTCATTATAACTAAGTCAGTCAAATAGTGCCTTTAAAGAAACCGGGAGCATCTGAGAATAAGGCAGCAGCTGCAGTCAGTGCTAGGTGCTTCAGATCGAGCTCTCAAAAGGCGTATGTACTGTCGAAAAAACGGAAAATTGGTGAGTTTACTATTTTCTGTCTTAAAAAACTCATGACCAACGTGAATTGGCTTGAATTGATGCAGGAAACCCAACCATTCTCAATTCAACTGTGATAAAAAAAAAGAACTTTCATCATTTATGTGCAAATTTTTAAAATTTCATTAGATTTATTTCATTTCTTCAGCTTTCATTAAACTCGGGAAGCAAGCAATACGGCGGCATAATTATGATGAGAGCTCAAATTTCATGGTGATGTTGAAAGCGAGCTGAAGACGTTGTAAAGTTAGAATCCTGGTCACAAATGGCTCCACCACGATATTCAAAATAAAACTCTAGAAGCGATGGCTACCAAAAACGCAAATTTTTGATGAATCAGCAGATATTACGAGGAAGGAGCAAATTTCTTTTTATTTTCAAGTAGATCTTGTAGCCTCAGAGTACTTCTACCAATTTCTTATACCACGGATAATATACAAGGTGGCGCAAAAGTAACCTTCCGATGTTTTTTGGCTGTAATTTAAAAAAAAATGAAAAACTTTGATTCTTCTTGTGGATTATTTTTATTTGGTCTTTTAATTTCTTTTACATCAAGTCGAGAATATGATGTCATGTAAATGGCCGCCGCCACAGTTGATTGTCATTTGAGTCCTTTTTATGGCATTTACCATCACTTTGGCCAAAACTTCCGGCGATAGGTCCTCACATTCTTGACGGATTTTCTCTTTAAGAGCTGCAAGAGTCTGAGGCTTGTTGACATAAGCCCGCGACTTCAAAAAGCCCGACAAAAAGAAGTCTGGAGCGGTCAAATCAGGCGATATTGCTGGCCAGTGCAAATCGCCAAAACGGGAGATTAGACGCCCGGGAAATCCATCCTTCAGCATATCGGTTGTGGCACGTGCAGTGTGTGCCGTTGCACCGTCCTGTTAGAACCACATGTTTTCTAAGCCCAATTCATCAAGTTGCGGCAAAAAGAACTCGTTGATCATTGCTCTGTAGCGCTCACCATTCACAGTAACCGTTTGGCCCGCGACGTCTTCGAAGAAAAAAGGTCAGATAACTCCTCCAGCGAAAACAGCACACCATACAGTGACTTTGAGCGGGTGTAATGGCTCTTCGTGGGTAACACGCGGATTTTCAGTGCCCCAGAAGCGTAAATTTTGCTTATTTACGTACCCGCTAAGATGGAAATGGGCCTCATCACTCATGATTATTTTTGTTGACAAATCGATAGACGCGATTGGCGGTCAGCAGCTAACAGCTGATGCACCGTCTGGACTTTGTACGGAAACATCTTCAAATCTTGTACCAAAATTCGCTGTAAAGACCGTCGACTGATACCCATTTGCGTGGCACGTCGTCTGGTCGATGTCGACGGCGCTTCCATGACATCCTCGGCTACAGCAGCAATATTCTCTGCAGAACGGCTACTCTGGGGTCTGCCACGCCTGGCAGCATCTCGTGTTGTGCCAGTCTCTTCGAGGCGAGCGGCTAAACGTCGCAGTGTTTCACCTGTAGGCGTTGGACGGCCAGGAAATCTGCGACGAAATTCACGTTGTGCCAAAGTCACCGACCGATTATTGGTCAAATAAATAGTTAGCAATATTCCGCGTTCTGGAGCAGTGTAGCGTAACATTGTTTATTAACGTGTATTTCGCATGTGTTTACTACACAAATGTCAAAACAGAACTGAGATTAGGGGCCAATCGCAAAATTTATAGCATTTTCTGATAGGAGGATTACTTTTGCGCCACCTTGTACAACATCGTACATTATTCGCTATTGTTACTGTCGTTTTGAAAACAGGAAATTACGGCTTTTGCGAATTTAATTAAATTTTTTGAAGAAGGGTTGTGCGAATAAAATCACTCAAGGGCGTACTTGCTACGTACGTAACCTTGATCATATTTTTTCGAGAGGTATTTGAAGATCCAGAAGACGACAGCACCGTCGTAACCAAAGCCTCGGGTGGTTTAGAGCGCATGAAGTCATTTTCATTCTTGTTTATGCTGATTGCGATGCTTGAAATTTTTCATCGAATCGAAATACTCATTAAAGATCTTGAAAAGTCGGAGCTTTGCGTTATTGGTTCGTATAGGAAAATAGCTGTTACCTACACACTAGAGGCTTCCCGTGACTCTAAGTTTTAGTCAATTTGGCTAAATAGTATAAGGGATATTGTTTTTCAAATTTCCAAACGAGTAAATGGCAGCAATGATGAAAATCATACATTTACAACACCTGAAGAATATTTCCGAAAGATATATTATGCATTTTTTGACCCAGTTAGTTGCTCTATCACAAGTAAATTTAACTGAATCAGCGTAGCTTTAAACAACTCTAGAAAAGTTTATTTTATCATCGAGTTTTATAAGGGTGATTTTGGATATGTACGCTTTATCAGACTACTTGTTACGGTTCCATGGTATCAAAAACATCTTAAACATGTCCCAATATTGCACTTCTCCTACAATTTGTGGTGTGTGTCTTGATGTATGCCGACTCCGAACGATTACTTCGTGAAAATGCCCCACTGTACTTGTCAGTGTCGTTTTATCAATGTGAAATTAATTATATTACCTTTCATATATTATCGTTAGATTTCTGCAAAATCCCTCAAAAAATTATAATAATTCAGGGAAGAAAGAGCAATGCTGATTTGTCTTCTACCCGTCTTCTAGGATTGCCTCAAAGAGAAATTTTCCAAATACATCTATCTACCTACTGCCTGTCTACACAGATTCTGCAGCATCCATTTATCGAACTAGTTCATTATAACCATATGATAATATATGCATATAGCCCCACGCGTGTCCCTTTTCGATTTCGTGACAATTTTTAAAGTAGCTATTATACCATTTCTTTTTTCCAGCGGAAAAGTAGTGAGCTGTAATGGAGATGGGCACTGAATTAGGTGATTAGGTGGCAACAGCGACAGCAATGAATAACGAAATCGGTTATTTCTGGGGGGATTGAATTAATCGATGCTGGCTTAAATTAGATAAAATATTATATATGTAATTTACCTGCATACATAACGGGGCTTTCAATAGGGACGCTACAAAAGCAGACCGATAGTGACAGCAAACGACTCCATATTTTTTCCCGCTCTTTTGACATTTCTCTTCAGTAAGGTTTGCCATTTCATTATGGAAAGATATACGAAATTCGGAGTCAATGGCCTTAACTATAAGAGCGCTACGTCCAATTTATGGTCGTCGTCATTTCTGGCTGAATGGCCTCGTCAATAAGCAAAATATGCGTTATCGGACAAAAAGCAGTCCACACGTACTCCATGAGTCAACATTGCATCCCGAAAAAATTACGGTTTGGTGCGGTTCATGAGCCGACGGCGTCATTGGGCCGTACTTCTTCCGTGATGATCAAGACCGGAACGTTACTGTGAATGGGAATCGCTACCGCTCAATGATAATATTTTTGGCCCGAATTGGAGGATATGGACTTGGACAATATGTGGTTCCAACAGGACGGCGCCACAAGCCACACAGCGAATGTCACAATCGATTTATTGAAAACCAAGTTTGGTGAACGTGTTATCTCACGAAATGGCCCAGTCAATTGGCCGCCTCGGTCATATTTGGCACCGTTAGACTATTTCCTGTGGGGCTACGTCTACTCTATGGTCTATGCTAACAAGCCAGCGACGTTTGATGAACTTCGTACGAATATCGAACGTGAAATTGCAGCAGTATCGGCCGATTTATGCTTGAAAACCGTCGAAAATTGGGTTCAGCGTCTGGACTTCTGCAAGCGTGCCTGTGGTGCCCATGCAAAAGAAATCGAGTTCCAAACATAATGGCATCGAATGTACTTTCTCAGGAATAAAGAATTTAATCCATACCCCAAACCGTTTTTGTTTTATTTAAAAAAATTGTTGTAGCGCTCCTATTGAAAACCCCTGTATATGCCCCAATACACCTTCAACAACTGGAAGGCATCGACGGCAGTTCTGATAAGATGGTGGGTATTGAATTGAAGCTTTTCTAATTTACCTTTGTTATCGTGATGTTTATTTATGTGAAATGTGTGTGTGTAATTTACATATATGTATATGTGTACGTGTGTTGCATTCACTTAGTATTTATACAAGTATATCCACATATGAGGGCACATGCTTACAATGGCATTTGTTTAATAATAGGTAAATAAATATTGTGTATGTACACAAGGATGGCATATGAACAGAGAAAAATTTTAATCGATAAAAACTGAGTTTGGCTTTCATACAGCTCGTTAAAGTAAATGAAGCTGCGACAAATTAATTCGCTTAGCTACAGATGTGCGAATGAATGCCAGAGTTTCTGTTGTCACAGAATTTTACCCAATTTAGCATGTAGCAGGAAACTTTGCAGTTTGAAAATTTTTAAATTTCGTTAAACAAGACGGGATTAATTATTTTCGTTGAATATGGTTATGCGGGGTTGGGATATTTGATTATTTATGGTTGCCATTTTGTACTTTTACTATTTTGCTCTTACATCATTTACCTTCGTCCATATGTTAAAAGTACTAAATATAATCCGTAAATATTCGACTAAAACGAAAGGCGATTAAGAAATGAATACTCTTTTTTCAAACTATATCCAAAGAGTTTTGCTATCTGCTAAAAAGATTTATTCAATTCAATTAATATGTTAGTTGTATTACAATATTGAAACGGAATTAGTGAGGTGTTTACAATTTTTGATTTAATTTAACGAATTAAAAGGTTTTGCTAGAAATTATTTTTTGGGTATACATAGTTGACACCGGTTTAAACAATTAAATGTGTACAAGATGGCGTGAAAAGAAACATTCGATTTTATTTCACTATAATTGTATATATAATTATTTTTTACGGCGAGTCATTTGCCCAAGCAATAAATTTCATGTATATTGGATGAGTTTAATTTAGAATCGGATATGTAACCACTTTTATAAAAATAAATTGGCTAATACCTTTTGAGCCAGTTGATTTTTTTTAGCCACCTATAAAAATAAATTGGCTAATACCTTTTGAGCCAGTTGATTTTTTTAGCCACCTTATGTATGCATATTAATGAATAAGATGAATGAGATATAGTTAAATATACATATGGGTGTAAAATAAAAGCTAAGTTGAGAAAATATTACAAAAGCGCATAACTGGATAGGCAAAGGAGAGGGAATTTCTAAAATTCTCAGCAACTTTTAGTTTCGATTCGAATAGCTTCGATCACTACAAATGAGAGTCCGAGCCAAATATTTCCAAACAATAAATCCCGGAAAGTTATTTGCAGAGCTGTAAAAAGGTTGGCAAACCTTGTTGGAGACTATAAAAGATTATTGTGAACATTCGTTTATTATTGCTTTAAATTTTAATGTCAACTTAACGGTTCCCGAATTTGATTACTTGCGAAAATTATTCAAATATTAATCTTCATTAGAAATTAGGCGTTGCTTAGTGTTTGAGTAAGTTCATTGAAAACTACATAGCTTGGTTCACCCCGCACGGAATTCGGCAAAATAATTATAAAATTTCACCAAATAAACTGAGATAAATTTTAAGGGCCGATGTTGATTTTGAATAAAGCACAAATTATTTTGGAAATTATTGTAATTTCTTTTTATTATGATAATATGGTGTGGTTCAATTATGTATGGAACAAAATATCTGCCAAATGTCCACCTCCATCCGATGGTCCAAATTTTCGATGACGCTGAGGCATAATTTAGGTTCTATGCCGTTAATGTGCCGAATTATCTCATCCTTTAGCTCTTGAATTGCTGCTAACTTATCGACGGACACCTTTTCTTTCAAATAACCCCAAAGAAAGTAGTGCAACGGTGTCAAATCACATGATCTTGGTGGCCAATTGACAACGCCACCACGTGAGATAACACGGCCATTGAATTTGTCGCGCAAAAGAGCCATTGTTTCGTTGGCTGTGTGGTAAGTGGCACCATCCTGTAGAAACCACATATCGTCAAGATCCATATGTTTCAATTCGGGCCATAAAATGTTCGTTATCATTTCACGATAGCGAACACCATGCACAGTAACTGCCTGACCGGCCTCATTTTGGAAAAAATACGGTCCGATGATGCCGTCAGTCCATAAACCGCACCAAACAGTCACTCTTTGTGGGTGCATTGGTTTTTCGACAATCACTCTTGGATTATCATTTGCCCAAATGCGACAATTCTGCTTATTGACGAATCCACTGAGGAGAAAATGTGCATCATCACTGAAGAGGATTTTCTTCGAAAATTGATCATCCACTGTTGCCATTTCTTGCCAACATTCTGAGTATTGACGTCGTTTGGAATTCAAATTGAGTTAGTCTGAAATTGAGAAATGTCAAATGAAATGCAGAAAAAAACTTGACGTTTAGGTGTGGTTCACATTCAACATCGGCCCTTAAAATTTAACCACCCTTTATAAGAAATTTGATTTAAATTATATTGCTTGTGTTTTATTTTCTAAAACAAAAGAGAAGAAATCTATATCTGCGTCCTAATTGCCGATTACTGGAACTTTTTTGTCATTGGCACGCGGTCTGGCATTCGTATTTAATGCAACCTAATTCACTGTTAGAATTGCACAGCATAACAAAATATAAGTTTTAAAATTACCGTTGAAACTTTGGTTTTTATATAGTATAGTTTATATTTTTAAGCAAAATGGGTTTCACTGTCATATTGCGAAATGAGATTTAACTCTTTTATTTAATTGAATTTAACTTTTTAAATAGATGGCAAGTCACTTTAAAATGCCCTATGTTTTAATCCTGGTATTGAGCTATTATTTCGGTAACAAACATACTCAATCACGAACTTTTACGTAAAAAATAAACATACACGTGTATAAAATTTTCAACAGATGGTAACCCTATTTGAATATGTTTTTGAAATCAAGCTTTCTTAAAAATGTAGTAATAAAACCATATTTTAAATCTTATTAATTGAACTACTGTCAACATTTTTTTTCGGAAATGAGTTTTATTAAAGTTTTTTTTGGAATGATGCCAAAATTGCAATATTCGATATCGCTCTTTAATGTTGAATACAACCCCTTTAAAAATAGATTATACAACCCCTTTAAAAATAGATTATAGTAATCTCGACTATGTATGTGCCAAATATTATTCAAATATGTAGTCATTGTATTGCTATATTTAATACCGGTCATAAGCTATTTAAGTGCCGAATTGCGTTAAGCTCCATCATATATAAAATATTAGTAAAACCACTTTGGTTTTATACCCATATTGTAAAATTTCTTTTAACCTTATTAATTTAACACAATTAATGTAAGTACATTCATATGTCCAAATTTTTATAAAAATCTGTCCAGTAGTCATATTGCATATTTAATTCAAAATATAATTTTTTAAACAGGTGTAAACTCTTTTAACTTTAACTTCTTCTACACTCGGAGGTTTACCATTGCCTGCCGAGGTCCGACCGCTATTAGAAACCAGATATTTAGGTCAGTATGGAGTTGCTTAACCAAATACACAGAATCAAAATATCTCATATAACGAAACAATCGATATATCAATAACTTAAAGAAAATTATAATTTTAAATTTTATATGCAGGATGTGATTGGGTTAGAGAACGCCAGACGTGAGTTGCAAAAGTTGTGGTAATGAGCGTGACACCGCCCACTTTAAAGCAAAAGGTATGTATATTTCTTAAAGTGCCTGGGCGAACTCTTCCGATTTTGGTATACAAAAAGATTTCAACTTAATGAGCATAGTTTCAAAACTTATTAAAATCGGGCCAACAAAATTAATAAATTCCATACTTCAGTAACTATAAATGGTAATTTGCTCAAATACACAAAAATTTGTTGGGGTGAGAGAGACGAGTGTTAAACAAAATTTTGTAAAATAGCCGTTTTCAGCTCAGTAAAAATATTTTCAAAAATTATATAAATCGAACAAACGCCACACCCGCTTCTCATAACTATAAAGGTAAATATCAAAAATCAAAAAAAAAATCTGACATTATAGTATATATGTACAAACATATACATATACATATGGTAATTTTCAAACATTTAATATCCAAGATCGAATAGGCGTGGCATTTTCCACCTTAAATCATATAGGTATGTGGCCGAATCGCTTAATTTCGAAAATTATAGAAATCAATAATTCATAAAAGTGAAAATATTCGATATTTTACTAAATAACAGCGAATTATTTACGTGAAAATCAATATTTCTTAAAATAGATGTGGTGCGTTAAAATCATAGTAATGCCCCTTGGTTCTTATTTAAAGCACTAAATTGCTTTAGGTTTTTAAAATAATGTTATAATAGCGTACCCGGTTTGCTTTCCTGCTTGAAGCTTGGGAACGTGGAATTTTCTATGAATGAGCAGTATAATTACCATGACTCGATGTTGGGCTTCCTTACTGCTTTCTTATATTGCTTCGCTGCATCTTTGTATGGTCACCACACTTTTGTGCTTTGTTTTTCTGACTTTACACCTGCGTTCTCAAACCTCCCCCGTTCACCAGGTTGCGGATTTATTCTTAAGAGTGCTAGTTGGTATTGATTTCTTGAAGGCTTTTGTTAAAGTTTCGTGTAACTTTTCTACTGTTTTCAGTTGAAATCGTATCGGATTTACCGTTCCCTAGACATCTTGATGTCATTTTACTGAATTTATTCCAGTCAGTCTTGATTCAACGAGAGTCCTGACAGCGGCATTAATAGCAATTTGTTGCAAATTATTATTAGCAGCTAAGCGAAAAAGCGACTTAAGTAAATACAATTAAACTATTATTTTGTTAATATTTAAAACTGAATTGGTTACGTAGTTATAGCAAAAACAATAGTGGATTAACGTAATTTTCCATTGGACAGAACCGCAAACTTACATTTTGCATTTAGACAATGGGAATCCTAATCCAGAACTCTTTGAGGTAATATTCTTAAATTTTTTAATGATTAGCAGATTTCGCATTTTACAAACTTATTCTAGAAATCAACTGCGAAAATATTGTTTGATCGGTATAATAAAGTGGAGACGTTATTAGAATTTGAATGCGAAACATCTAGGAGCTTACTAGAAAGCAGGAAAGCATTGGTAGATCGTCTAGTCAAACCATCTTGTGCTTGCGATAAAAAAACTTAAATCGCAGGAACTATTTACAACTTTAGAAAGAAGAGATCATCGACATGGAAAAGTAGTGCAAATAACTAACTAAATGTGTTATTTTGTTCTCAATGAGACGGGTATGATTGGGAGCCAATATTAATTCATAATAATAAAAATACGTGAATCATGGACACTGCCTGTATAGTCTAATACAAAATGTCATTGGTATTTCAGAGCCGTCAATATGTCCTACGCAATGAGGTAGTTCATTCCACGTTTCTCCACGTTAAAGATTATTTCAGTTGAATTGTAAAATAAATAAAAATTAATAATATTAATTTTTTAGCTCAAGGCCAGTATAAGAAAAAATTAAAAATATTGATAATCATCATGCAAAACCAACGACCTGAATGAAATGACAATCACTAATACTTGTACACAATCAAAAGTTCTTTCAATATTTTATTGCTTCGTCCTTGCAAGAAATTCTGCACACATCAAATCATTTAGCGGTGTAGCTTCCAATAATGTAAGAAGTTTTGTTTTTCACTTATTCTCGACATTTTAGTTTTTACTTTTGACAAATAAAAAACCCCTGACTTAAAAAAGTCTTGCCACGGTTGCGCTCTTTTAATCTTAGTAAAACTTCGCCATTACTACATTAATATTTATAGGATTGTACGCTATACCTTTTTCAACAAATAGTGTAAGAATTTTAGACTAATTTTCATTGCTCCGCTAAGGCTAAAAGATTCTTCAGACTAACTCTTATATGAGGTTGCCACATATTTTCAGTTACTTAAATGTGTATCTAAAGTGGACAATATGAATATTGAACCAAATGTGTTCAAAGTGGATCTCACACAAAATTTGTTTCGGAAAGCGTTTTTAGTAACGAGTACAGCTCTACCTGCTTTTAAAATGTAAAATTCGATCATTTTGAATCCACACAAATCTTTTATAGCCTTCCATCTTATACTAAGCGGATTTTAAAAATAAGATAATTGTTTGCATAACATTTTTTTTTTTTTTGAATAGAGATCTATATTTTTTCTTACTGTCAGTTCGTCTTGTTGTGTGGAGAAGTGTTGTCAGTCAACCACGGTGCCCGAGCGCAGGCACAGAGAAGAAATTAAAATGGGACGGCAGCACCGAGCAGTAGACAAGCCGTAGGGTTAGAAATGATTGTATAGATAATATGTGCATGTATAAGTATATGTATATACATACAAACATACACATATACATACATACATAATATATATATATAGGTATATACATGCCCGTAGGCAGGATTTGTTCCTGGAGGGGTTTCATTTCATTTTATAAATGGAAGTTGTTCTTTAATGAACCCATTATTCTATGAATGTAAATAATAATCCATTTACATGTGTAATTCATAAATAGGAATAAGTTAGAGTTACAAAACTTCGAGAGAACTACTCATTTAGCTAGTCTCCACATTATTCTCAGTTTCTTCACTTCGATATCGTATTCTTTACAAATCTGGCCGACTTTTTGGAAAATGTTGCTAAAATATTGTTCTGCATTCCAACACTGGACTACTAATTCTTTCTTTGCTGCATCTGCCAACTTTATAGCTTCATCGAGATCTTGATTTTCAGTTTGTAGAACTCGACTCAATGACAAAGCCAGAGAAGGAATCGAATCGAGAACTTGCAACAAACCCAGAAAATGTAGGGTTTTAATCCTTGTTTGTAGCTTAAACGCTGCAGCAGTTGTTTTTGAACCTTTCCAGGTATTCGAGATGTTTTCCAAGGCGATTATAACTGCTACGTGTAAGTGGAGATAAATTTGGACTGATTCGTGACGCTCCACACACCTAGTTGCAGAGGATTGCTTGAATCGTCTTGGAGGTTTACGTTTTTAGAAATTACATCTTGCAGTGCCAGCAAACGTTTAGGATAATTGTAAAAAAGTGTACACACTTTGGATTGTGCCTAGAGAGTTTTTGACCGGAACAATTTCGGATGCAGCACTGACGACCTAATTGAAACTATGAACTGAACAATTCGAATACGCAGCAAGTTTGTATGTTTCCTGAGTAAAAGGTTGTGCTCCGTGAATTACTCCATTCATTGCACTTATACCGTCGCAGCATTGGCTGGTAAAGTACTTACAGTCTATCCCTGAAGATGCCAAAAAATCTAGGCTAACATCTGGCAATCCTTTTCCAGTATCCCGAACAGTAAATAAACAAAGAACTTTTAAAAATTCTAAATTTTTTTCGTATATCGGAACGAGCGTGAAATACTGCTCGGAACAATTTGTCACCCGATGCACTCAATGGATGAGCAGAAGATTTTTTAGAGACATTTGCTTCAACAGCAAAAGAAGTATTAAAAAGTGTCACAACTCTTTGATACCAGATGTTGATTGACAAAATTAATAAGTTTATGTAATGAATGATTTCTTTCAGTATTATTACTGCAAATCTTATCGCTATCATATAAATCCGAGCCACTTATTTGATTTTTTTCTTAAGAACATGGCCAAAGCCAAAGTTCGGTCCTTCTCTACTATAACACAACACACTCGTTTTTTTTTTAAAGTTATAAAGTATTTCATGCTCTGTAACATACTGTACCCTCTGTTACAATGTAAACTTAAATTTAAGACTTGACCCCCCCCTTTTGCCCCCCCCTACGCCCCCACATGTGCCTGCTTATGTAATGTAAAACACCCCGAAAGCCAGTGACTTTGATAACGCCTGAACAAACGACACTATCAAGCGCACGCACAATTATGTTGAGATACTCGAACACTTCAATCCCTAACAAATAGGGAATAATGTCACAGGGCGAAATATTGTCAAGCTTAATATATTACATTTCCTTATGCATACTCCCTCTGCCCGTAGCTCCTCTCGTTCATACCAACATCTATGCATCAAATGAAATTATACTGAATAAATTCCAATGATCTACTTCATCATAGCAGCTCTTATTTCCTTTATACATGACAATCTGCTGATGCTCTTTGTCAATTCCACTGCTCTTCTTTTTCTTGTCAAGCCTCCCTCCCTGCCGCGCGGTCGGACTCTTGCTGCGATAGTCTCGACGTCAATATTCCAACATCAATGATAATAAAAGTGTGATAATTAAATCTATGCACAACCCTGCTCAACTAAGGACTATCAATTGTTGTAGTTAACTGTAGCTCCAGCTTCGGGGAAATTTTGCTTTTACATTTTTGCTTTGCAAATCACATTTATCAAAAGTTTTTTATTTGCATTTACTCGTTGTTGTATTTTCATTTAATGTTGGCGACTTTTTTGAGACTCTCGAAATATTTTTAACAACAACTCGTTGAAATGGGTTTCCATTTATCTACAACCGTGAAGTATCCGTGAACTGGATAATTCTATTAAATGCAGTAATTATTTCTCAGGATGAAGAACTTTGAGATGTACAGTGGAACCTAGGTAAGCAAACCATTGTTTTCCATAAATTCTTTATACTAATTTGCTTTACTTGGCTAACTTATCTTTTGGTTCTTCAGGCCCTTATTATGAGCTGCATCCGACGTTGTTTTTCGTTGATTAGCGAACATCGAAAATCGAACGTCAAATTCATTTTATAAGCCGAGGAGCTCTGTCGAAATTTCCGTTGCGCAGCGAATTTTCAGTCGAACACAATTTTACTTTTGACGCTGTATTGTAGGGTTAGAAAATTGCTGAAAATATAAGCAATTTGTGCTTGTTCATTGCTTTTTGGAGATCAAGCACTTTTTAAACTATTTTTGCTTATTTCATCAGTTGCATAGGGTGGTTTCACTGGTGGAACAAAATTCTATTTAGTTTTAGTATCAGGTGGTAGAAATGCAGTTGCAAAGTTCTAGTTAAAATAAAGGCGCTTTTAATGACGAATTAAGCTTCAACTAACTTTAAAGTCGACTTTACTTTGCGTATGAAATTCACAATACGCCAATCTTAAACGAATAAATATTATAATGCCAATTGAAATTCTAATTATCAGCCCTTGCGACCAAGTCGAAGATCGAATGCAACTTTTACTAAGGACCTTGGTTTTGAAATTCCAACATCTGTTAACACTGCTGGAAGTATGAAAACATTTAGTTTTCAAGCATTATTGCTAACGATTAATGAAATGATTCATTTTGACCCAACCACAAAAAAAACGATTAAAACAGCTCGTGAGAAATTTTAATTTGAAAATATTCATGAACACAGAGAGGCGGCGCAACAGCCGTAGCAAATCTCAGAGTGTATTTCTACCATGAAGAAACTTTTTATAAAATCATCTGATGATTTGACGTCACCTGTTGCTTCATGATTGACTCAGTGACGGTATTATCCAATGCAAAAGAGATAATGGATAATGATATGGTTAATCGCTGGCCTCTGCTTAAACAAAAAGGGTGAATTATATCGAGTTGTGTAATATAAATAAAATATGTGCAATACGGTCAAGTAAATACCTAGCTGCATTAACTATGGGCTTGTATTAGTACTTATGTATGTATGTATAAAATAATTGCTTTAATAGTTTTCAGGTATATTTAAATTCTTACTGGCATATTGTTTCGAAAAGTCGGCATTATGCAAGCATATTTTCTTAAAATTATAGAGGCGTAATTAAAAAATTAACAGTCTTAAAATACTAAGTATACAAAAAGTACTCTTCACATAATTACATGCGATAATTATTAAGGTTTTTGCTTCTCCTATAAAAATAACTGATTAGTCAGTTAGGGAATTTGAATTTTTCAACAACAAAACGTGTAAAAAATACGAAAATTCATGTAAATACAGTTATGATTTTGAATGTAGCCTTAAGCTTGCGCTCCAGAACGTATGTAGAAATTCAAGCAACTTTCTTCTGTTTTAAAACATTACTGTCAAGGCGAATTCATATAAGGTGGTGTTACTAAAATAGCCGATTTTATTTTATTTATTAATCTTACATGTATTTTGTTTTTGCTTTAGCGAATGAGCTTTCAAACCCCGTTAAAGCAAAAACATAAAGCAAGTAAATTTCGATAACTCTTACGCAAAAGCAAAAACAAAATGTATTGGAATTTTGTAGTAGTACTTGTAACACCACCTTATATGAATTGGCATTTTCTACTAATAGTAGTGATGGCACTATTAATCAAAAAATCGGATATTTTTTTTCGGTTAACAGTTAAAATAAACCACTTTAATATTTCCCTTCGATTAATCGAACATAATCGAAACACACCATCAAATTTTGCTTCTTTGCTCACCCAATAGCTTGAAAAACTAACGTATTTAAAAATTGCCACTCTCGTCACACAATACAATAAAAAACCACCAAACAACATTATTTGCATGTGCTATACGCAAGAAATCGCACAAGACTGACAGCAAAAATGTTTGAAGTAAAACTTCTTTAGTAGCATTAAAGTGATTTTTTACATCGCGTAACAAAGGTTGATATCGCTCCACAAAGTCACCACATGACGCCTAAGTATATGGGAAATATATATATATATATGTATATGTGTGTATGTATGTGGATGTATATATATGTATGTACTATGTATATGCATCAGTACATATGTATGTACGTGCATATATAAATTGGGACCATTTCGGCACTAGTTCAGGCCCATTTGCGGAAAACTCTAAAAAAGATTGATAAAGCTTGGCGAATATAGGCTGAATATAAACTCTGGCTCTTTTTACCGCAGCTGTATGGAGGATGACGAGGTGGAATCATCTTTTAATTTTCTACTCAGCTGCCCTGCATTTACGCGACTGAGGTTTAAGTACCTAGGATCCTACTTCCTTAGCACCCCAGAAGTGGAAATCAGTAGTCTGCGAGACTTCAACCTGGGTACGCATCGTTTCTCCAGTTAACCATTATTGGTTGCGGTGTACGTTACCATTCTAATAGCAAGTAGTATCACAATGGACTTCTGCAGGGACGACCACATCAACCTAATCTAATCTACATATGCTTGGCGAAGTCACCAAGTGTGTAATTGAAACAAATATTATTACTTGCAGTAACAGGCGTGAAATAATAAAGTTCGATTCGGAGAAAAAGAGCAACATGACGCATACCTGAGGGAGAAATAGAGTAAGAAATTCATTAATGCCATAGCTAAATCCATCACTAATAACAATTAAGTCTAATATTTCATCTAGTTCGTTAACAATGCTATTAATTTACCGTAAGTTTAAATTAACTAAGTTATCAGTAAGGTAAGGGTAAGATTCAAGGAAAGATGTCAGATTTTTAGGAGTAAGCCCAGTGTTAAGATAACAAGTAGACCACTTAATATTACATAAATCGCCAAATATGATTATCATCTAACTTATTGTGTACAAAAGATGTAATGTTATCAGCATGCCCTCGATAAAGAGTATGCGTACTATTTGGTGGAATATACGAGACAAAAAGAAAGAGTGGACAAGAGATAGATGAACCGGAAGCACAAACACAAAGTTGATTAAGTAGGAAATCTGCATCATTTGAACAAATTAGAGTGAAAAGAAATTTGCGTTGAACTGCAATCAGGACAGCACTACCTCTCCGTGGAGCGGATTTAGGGGCGTCTCTGCCTTTACGGAATACGAAAAAAAGCTTGTGGTGAAAAAATTCCGCACCAAAAAAAATCAATTGGAAGCCATATTTCCACAAAAAAAATCATGACAATTACAGCATCTGATTTCATTCAAAGGGCCGATACGTTTTGAAAACATAGATATCTTCAATTGATTGATATTCTCTACCAGATTTGAATTAACGTTATTATATGTAGTAATGGCACTAATCGCTTTCCTTTTTATCCCTCTCTGGGGAAAAAACGAAACGGACGAACATTTACTAGCCAGAGATCACAGTAAAGCGATTTATTAAAAAATGCAACAGATATTCCAAGTTTAAGATTCACCCTTTTGACCAACTCTACAGGCGCATCGTTTTTGATTAGATTATAGTATTACTACGACTAGTAATTACTACTACCATTTTTACGAATGCTTCTATTAATTACTAATGCTACTTTTCTTAATTTCTACTATCATTTTTACTACTGTTTTTACTGATAACTTCTACTATGTTTACTTATTTCAACTATTAGTTATTTTTACAAAGGCTGCTACAAATTACTACTTCTATTTTTACAAATATCTAGTAGTACTTTTACTAATGCTACTACTAATTACTGCTGTTATTTTTACTAATTTATTCTATATATTTTACTATTGTCTAATTATTACTACTAGTTTTACTCCTGCTACCAATGCTACTACTTATTATTACTACTATTTTCACTAATACTACTATTAATTACTAGCATTATTTTTACTAATGCTACCACTAATTACTACTACTATTTAACTAATGCTACTACTTATTATTACTACTATTTTCACAAATGCTACTACTAAATACTAGTTATATTTTTACTAATTTCTACTACTATTTTTACTAATGCTATTACTAATTAATATGACTAAATACTACTTACCACTACTACTACTACTAATACTACTACTACCACAACTTTTACTACTACTTCTTACGGCTAATGACTACTACCAGTACTACTCCCATATTTAACACTCCATCTGTTTGTAGATTCGGTACAGAAGTTAGTTTTACTTCTGACTCGCGCACTTAGGTGAGCGCGTGTTTTTTTATTTGAAATTTTCACTTTATTATACAAAAATGTAATGTGCTATAAAAGACATATTTATTAATCATAAGCATTGTGAATAAATACAAGTGAAAAATCTTAGCCCATTGATACCAAAATTCGGAACAGTTGAGATCTCCAGACGTCCGTCACTATTCTTGTGTCAATCACTGACCGAGTTTCTTTGTCTGACAATTAATAATAGCTATTTGTGACATTCACTATCAGCCGGTGCCATCATTAATGTAACAGACATCTCACTTGTTTTCATTCACAATGATCATTTGGAACTTAATCGATGAAGTAATACCGAATGCGCACAGAAAGTAATAACTTTTATTAGTTTTAATTTATTGCCCAAATTTTTACATAAAAGTGTTCCAACTTTAGATATATCGAATTATATTTAATTTACAATCATGCTGTAGCTACAAGTTATGGAGGATTCAATTCGAAATGTATTTATTAAAGTAGCATTCTTATCAAGACGAAATGTGCCCCAGCTGAAGAGTAATAAACATGCAAAATGTTGTCTATGTATTTCTGGCTATTTCATTCCAATCCATTTCTTTAATACGATTGGTATCCTAGCAAATAAATATTCCTATACATTTGAAAACACTCACTAACGTGCATACATTCCTTTATAGGAAAACTGCAAAGATATTATATCAAAATTTGGAACATCCAGTCCAAGAATTCAACTTGGAGTTCCTTCCTGTTTGCGATTGAAATTGAAAACAATAAAAAGTATGTGCGAGTGGATACAGATTTAGTACATGCATACATATATGTATGTGTGAAGGTACAATTTGTTTATTTTATTTTTCATCTCTCTGCTTTATTTGATTTCTGTGTTTTTGTTTTTTTTTTCTATGAATGAACAAATTATGTCGGATAAGAGTTACTATACTCGTACGGCGACATACTAGATGCATTGACATCTCTCTGGCAGTTACAGATTGCTCTACATACTATCGGAACAACAATAACATGAAGGGTATGGTGGAAGGTGACAAAGGGGGAAGGAGTGAATATGTATGGCCAATGGCTTTAGAAAGAGAATCGATGTTGTTTGACGTTTCTAAGCAGCTTAGTGTAATCCGCATTCAAATGGACGCATTCTTTAAGTCAAGCTGTATATGAACGCGCTCCAGAGCCATAGTGATTGGCATGTGATACATCACCGTAATACACTTAGCTTACAAATGCACACTCAACACATACATATGTACATAAGCACAAAACATACAAAGTACTCTTTACACCCCGTTCAGTGTCCTCAAAAGGGCACACAACTCCAACAGAAATGCTGCTATATTCATATCCATATGTCTGCATAAGTATAAGTATGAATACAAGCACAATACATACATAAGTATATAAAGGGTTTTTCAATAGAGACGCTATAAAAGTAGACCGATAGTGACAGCAAACGACGCCATATTTTTCCCGCTCTTTTGACATTTCTCTATACGATCCAACAACGAGTCGAAATTATTAAAATTTACTACCGAAATTCGGAGTCAATGGCCTCAACTTTAAGAGCGCTACGTCCAATTTATGGTCGTCGTCCAATTATGGTTGCGTTATTGAACAGGCAGCAATCCACACGTACTCCATGAGTCAACATTGCATCCCGAAAAAATTACGGTTTGGTGCGGTTTATGGGCCGACGGCGTCATTGGGCCGTACGTCTTCCGTGATGATCAAGACCGGCACGTTACTGTGAATGGGAATCGCTACCGCTCAATGATAACCGAATATTTTTGGCTCGAATTGGATGATATGGACTTGAACAATATGTGGTTCCAACAGGACGGCGCCACAAGCCACACAGCGAATGTCACAATCGATTTATTGAAAACCAGTTTGGTGAACGTGTTATCTCACGAAATGGCCCAGTCAATTGGCCGCCTCGGTCGTGCGATTTGACGCCGTTAGACTATTTCCTGTGGGGCTACGTCTACTCTATGGTCTATGCTAACAAGCCAGCGACGTTTGATGAACTTCGTACGAATATCGAACGTGAAATTGCAGCAGTATCGGCCGATTTATGCTTGAAAACCGTCGAAAATTGGGTTCAGCGTCTGGACTTCTGAAAGCGTGCCCGTGGTGCCCATGCAAAAGAAATCGAGTTCCAAACATAATGGCATCGAATGTACATACTTTCACAGGGATAAAGAATTTAATTCATACCCCAAACCGTTTTTGTTTTATTTAAAAAAATTGTTGTAGTGTTCCTATTGCAAGACCCGATACATATGTAGACATTTTACAAAACCATTTACCTTGACTTACTACATTTTTCCTGTTAAGCACTAAATGGAATGATGGTTAAGAAATTATTAAGCAATTAATTATTCAAAGCTGCAATTTAAGAAGTGGTCTTCATAAAAGTTGTATTAAAACTATTATTTTTTTTTAAAGAAAAATCAAATTTTGTTGGTTCAAGGCAAAATTTGCTAAATCAAATAAGTAGGTTTATCAAAAGGCCACAGATACGCATTGGAATTATGCATTGGATTATAGAGGATCCAGTAACGAAGTAAGAGTTCAAAGAAGTTGATTAGTTCCAAAATTGTTATTCAATCCATGAAGTCGATGTGTGGGTGTCGTATCCGACAGTGTTAACGCTAGAAACGCATAAAAGACTAGTAACGTGTGGCGTGCAGGCCTGCGGAAATAGTTAGAGTGCGTGTAAATCATAAGTGTCTAGTTGTGTGAGTTCGTGAATTGTGGTCAACTCATGTGATTTATATGTAAGTTCTATATTTCGATAAGGCTGCACGCCGCTCGCCAGAAACACAGAGCTTATGTGCTCCTGCTATTATTGGAATGTAACAGTTCAGACCTCTGGAGCCTTTTAAGTATAAAACAAAGTCACTCACGTGCATAGAAATTTCGGAAAATTTCAAAGTGAAATGTGTGCGGATGAATTATGGGCGGTGGCTTTGAAGTGGAAAGTAAAATTGGGTGGAGAAACCTCACCGTACGATATACTTTATGTGACGGGTTATCCGCGCCATTATGATCGAATTTTAAATCTCATATATCATCATATGTACTCACACATACTTATTTTTCGTTAGCATGAAAAGGCTCTAACATTTCTTTGTTTGTTTTCAAAACTAGTGGTTCCTACAAATTTGGAAAGAGCATTACTTAAATGCGCAAGTTTTTACTTCAAATAAACCGTGCTTGTTGTATGCAATAAAACTTTTGGATTTAATAATCTTTATTTTGAAAAACTAAATGACTCTTTTTTATTTAAATAAAAACTTAAATAAATTGGTATGCTTTTAATGTATGTGGTTACATACAGTCATATGTTTAAATACTGCGTTTTTTTATTTTTTATTATTGTCTGTTATATGAGAGAATGCGTGGTTTTCGTCTGAAATCAACAATTTTCGAAACTGTGATATTTTATTAGAAATTCAAAGTGTGTATGAAATTTGGTTGAATTTGACAAAGAAATTTCAGAGATATGTATATGTACCTATCCATATATTTCATTTGCAAACCAAATATTGCCTATTAAATGTGAGCACGTTACTTTGTATAGTTACTAAAATATGGGATGCTTTTTTTTTTGATTTAGGCCATTTACCGTTATAACAGAGGTGGGCGTATTTTCTGCCCGCCATATAATTTTCAAATGGTTCTTTACAGAGTTGAAATTCAAGGCGTGGCTTTGTCTATATCTATCTCGGTTGCTTTATGCTGTTACAAAAACCCGTTCAGTGAATAAAAGGAGTCTTAATTCGTAGTCAACAGAACTTTAAATAGCTGGTGCATGTTTTTATTTCAAAGTTAATCTTATATGTAAAAAGGAATGTGAGTCCTTTATGGGCGTCCAAATTAATTAACCGATATTTATGTAATTTGCACAGTAGGTTCAAGTGATCCTGGGGCCAAACTTAAAGTATATATGAATTAGGAAAAGTGGGCGGCCCACGGAGAAATTTTGAATTCGTTTTGTACTCACAACTATTCGGTCCAGATGAATGATATTTGTGTAAATATAAGTACATATGTACATATGTCTTTTAGATCAAACTGTGTATCATTTTGAAGGCGTACCCTATATAATAAAAATTCCGAATTCCTTGCAACTCAACTATTTGATGCAGATGTACAATGTTTGGGATATAGACTCTATATAATATTTCATAAGCCGAAACTTCTATTCACTAGTTGTTCCAAGCTATTTGACTTAGATACATATATGATATTCGATGCATACATATTTTCTTTAAATCAAGGAATAATATATAAATTCACTCTGACGTTTGCCATGGCCTGCCGAGGGGCGACCGCTATCAGACTTTTCTATAATTTTCAATGTTGCTTGCCGCGCCCCGGATTTGAACCCGGGACCCACAAGCGTGTACATTCTACACACGCGGCTACGGCTAGTTAGTATGATTTTAACGTGCCACATTCATTTTCCAAAATTTTGATTCTTTAATTGTTTCTCCCCCAATTAAATTCTTTATGCCATATTTGAAGAAATTCGCGACATGATTAAGTAAAATATTTAATATTTTGATTTGTTGTATATTACCGTTTTATGAAAGATGAGCATGGTTTTAGTCTGATTTCTATAATTTTCGAAATAGTGCTTTTTGACTGGAAACGAAAAGCATGCGTAATGTGGTAGAGTTTGACAAAAAAGTTTCAGAGATATACCTATTTGCTCTAAGGTGAGCGATACCATGGCCACTCCATTTATTTATAGTTCAATTTATTGTCTATCAAATTCCAGCAAATTACCTTGTATAGCTAGTAAAAATTGGATTTTTTTGCCGTTATATGAGAGGTGGGCATAGTTTTTGTGCGATTTTTACAATTTTCGAAATTTTGGTTATTGACTTGAAATGCAGTGGGTGGTGCAACGCTTATTACCAATTTTTGCTTTTATTCCGTGTATTTGTTTGTGTAACATCATTCTACTTATTAAATTTAAGTAAATTCTGTTTAAAAGTTACTTAAAACACGAAGCCAAATCGATCATGTTGCGGTAAGAATAGGTGGTACGATGGGGAATGTCACGCCTCCGCAGAAAATAAAGACGATTCCTGCAGTGCTACGCCACGATTGGGTGCAAAGCGAGCTGTTTGGGAACATTGCTGGGAGTTGAGAAAAGAAGGTGTTAACCCGGGCAAATTCCCATAAAAACAAGAACGGCAACCAGGGGATTGATATCCAAAGTATACTTAAATTATTAAGGGAGCTCTCTCCACTTTGCTAATTGGTGGCAGCGACGTCAGAGAAGATGAAGATCCCGAAGCCCAATGGGTCTGACGATGTAATTAAGATCCCGTCATCCGGCCTCGATGAAGTTCGGATAGCAAATACGGTACAACAAAGCCGCTGGCGCTGATGGATTACCAAGCTATTCGGGCTCTCTCGATGAACGAAAACCACGCTCCTAAATTCCCTCATCCTACCCGTGCTCTTGTATAGCGCAGAAGCATGGACACTGTCAACTTTAGAAGAGATGGCCCTTGGAGTATTTGAGAGAAAGATTATCCGAAAGATTTTTGGACCTTTACATCCAAAGGCGAATACCGCAGACGATGGAACGATGAGCTGCATGTGCTTTATAACGACAGTTTGCATAGGTCATGTTGTGCATATGAAAGAAAATGTTCCATGCTTGAAAGAATTCAACGCGGTATCCGCTAGTGGTCGCAGAGGAAGAGGAAGGCCTTCACTACGTTCTAAAGACCAGGTGGAGAAGGACTTGGCTTCACTCGGTGTCTCTAGCTGGTGTCAGTCAGCAAAGCAGAGCAGAGACTGGCGTGCTTTACTATAATCATATTGATTGATTGTTTGATAATTTTATTATGGCAAAAAATTTCATTCGAAATAATAGCGCAACATTTAGAACCAATGTCTCACAGAATTCGTTGTAAAACGAGGGTAATTAAATATTCCAATAATTTAGATACATATCATTACATATTTTGTTTAAACTTGTTTTCCTGCTTCACAGTCTTATGAGATTGGGAGATGGGGTTTTTTTAGATTGGTACGTTTGATTATTAAGTTAGCATTAAACCTTTTAAGAAATTGATCCCAAGAATTAATTAAAGATTAATCCTTCAACTTAAGAAATGTTTTACATTGCATGCTTTTAGTCGTTTTTTAAATACCAATTAGATCTATCGTACTAACTTTGAAATATGCTTATCGAAAACATATGCCATTATTGTTCCAACAGCATATTTTAATCTACGACTGTGTCTACATACTTAATTTTGCTAATTCATATTCGTACAAAGTTCACTGTCGTCAGGGCTGGGGCTCTTTACTTTTTGCATTATTTGTATCGCGTTATGAGAAGGCAGGAGTTGACACATTTAATACCCCATTTATGATCGTAAATTATAATTTGCAAATAAATTGGCATATATGGCATTTTATTCTACTGTCCATATACATACATACATACATACATACATAGTAAATATTTAATATAATTTATGTCGATTTTACATGCCAATTTCTAGCAAGGTAGCAAAATATATATACATATGTACATACATATGTACATACATATGTATGTTGAGAATTAAGATCCAAGCTGTAACCAGCCCGTTCCGTTGTTCATTACTTTATACTGGCGATATAAGTATGTACATATGTATGTACGAGCAGTCGCTGGAGCGATGGCGCCAGACAACAAAGCTGGAAGCAGCAGACATAAAAATGTCGTGAATATTTTATTCACTGACTATAAAGCTTGCTACAGCTACAAAGTTATTATTATATTTACAAATTTACGTTAAATATAGGCGGTGTGTATGAGGATATTTAAGCAGAAGCTAGATAGATAGACGGCTGTTGGCGGAGTGTAACAACCAACGCAGGTGCAATTAAATCAAACTAGCGTCGTGGTAATGAGCCTGTTAGTCGTTTGTGGCGAATATTCGGCCAACTCACGCATGTACGCACGCACCTAATTCACTTATCCACCACCACAATTATTCTTGGGTGTGATTTCCTTTTACTGACACACAACGAAAATAGCTTCCCTTAACCCTAATCTCCTAAAGAGAGCCTTTGAGTCTCACTTTGAGTTTTAAGTATTGATTATTCCCGCACCAAATAATATTTTGATTTGAAATTTTGGGTATTCCTCCAACTGAATGTAATTATTATGGTGTATTTATTATTTTTTGGATTGTGTACGTATTTTTACCATTTTTTTGCAATCGTACAAAATTGTAACGTAAATCCTAAAGTGAGCCTGAGGGACTCAATCTGTGCATAGTATTCCTATCATATTTAAATTAGATGAAAATTTGAATTCGTAAAATGCAGAAAGTTATAGTAGGCACTGCATTTTTGAACTGTTGCAAAATTTGAATCCATTGAATGCAAAAAGTCGTAGTAGAACAGATGAAGAAATATACATACATATTCAAATTCTTTACAGGTTTGTTGATTGTGCCCACGTGTATACTTGTAGTCTGTTATTTCTTATTTATATAAATACGTAATTACATAACTGTGGAAAAATTTTGTTTTACGATGGCTAAAAAACGGTTGAATGATTAGGAGTTGGAGGAAATTTTGGAGCATTGGGAAGCGGAAGATGAGTCTGATGGTGAAGTCAGTGACAACAATGATGATGATTATAATGATTCCGAAGTGGACCAGATGACTGAAGCATCTAAAGAAGATGAGATTTCGGATGAAAACGAAAATGCAGATATGGAAGACAATGAACCCAACTTCTACATTGGTAAAGATTCTAATATTTGGAGCAAGTCTCCACCACCTTCATCTAAAATTAGATCAACGAATATCCTTAAAGGAAAGGTTGATGCAGTTGTTTTACCTCCAGGTAAGTAAAAATTATAACAGCAGAGCTGAGCACAAAACTGAATTTATTCATACAGGTGAAACTTTATTAGACGTACTTGATTGCTTCAAACTCTTTATAAATGATGAAGTTTGTGAAGAAATTATAAGGTATACAAATGAAGAAGAATCTGCGGTGTACTCAAAATTAGGAAAATTGTGGCTCGTGGTAGACAAAGACGAACTTTTATAGGACTTTTAATCATAGCTGGCCATATGAAATCCAATAATCAAAGCTATAAGTTATTCTGGGACAAGTTGTATGGAATAACAATTTTTAAAGCCACTATGAGCGCTAAACGTTTTGACGAACTTTTAAGGTTTTTACGCTTTGACAATAAGTCTACCCGAAGTATCCGCCGTCAAACGAATAAATTAGCACCTATACGCTCTGTTTGGGATAAAGTTAATCACAACTTTGGAAAGTATTATATGCCCACGGGGAACATTGTTGTTGACGAACAGTTGCTGCCTTGCCGTATTAGGTGTCCCTTTATTCAGTATATGCCATCTAAGCCGGATAGACACATTTGACCAACTAATTCACGAATACATGATCAAGCGCAAATGTAATAGATGGCCTCTTGCCTTTTTTATGAATTAAATTGATGCTGCAGGCAATACCTGCATTATTTGGATAAAAACTCATCCAGAGTGGCACGAAAAAAAGAAAAACAAAAGATATTGGTTTTTGCGGGAATTAGGAGAAAGCCTTGTGGAGTCACAAATACAAAAAAGACAGTCGGCCAAATATTTGCGAAACACAAGCAGCCATAAAAGCTGTAATACCACCACCTGCTGATTCGCAACCCTGTTCTTCTGCCACCTTGAAACGAAAGCGCTGTCATCTTTGTTCGACTAAAATATCCAGAATGCAGAAACAAATTTGTAACCAGCATTCTACAACTACGAAAATTTGTCAAAAATGTAATGAATAATTTGTCCTTAATTACTTTATAAACAAGATTTTTTAATGTTATGTATTTAAAACTCTTTAAAAAATGAAAAAAATATGATTGAAAACGTTTTAGAATTCGCTACTTCATCTGTACATATAAAATAAATTACCAAAACTATGTTTTTAAGCACTTTTCTCTATATGAGCTTCAGAGTCTCACTTTAGGATATGTGTAACTTTTTAAAATTAGGAGATTAGGGTTAAACGAATCCAAGCACGAACTGTTGCACGACATTTCATAAGGACTCGGTCACAAACACTCAACATCATTGATGATGCCTCACGGAAAATTAATAGCAGCAATGTTTAGAGAAGTCACTTCCCTGCATAAAAATGCCTGCCCATATCGAAAATATATACACACATTCCTTCAAACGATGAGAAAAAGTCAATGCTTTCGCACTTACTAGACATCAAAGAAAATTTGAATTTAATGTTCGCTGTGAAGCACAACCAACAAAGTGTGGCTGTAAAACAAGAAAATAAAGAAATTCAAAAAAGCAAACAAGAGACATGAAATCATCTTATACCCGATGCCAATACAAAACTAACCGTAAAACATACCAATAGTTTTATATAATGTAACCGATAGTTATAGGGCAGGCTCCTTGCAGGGCTGCTTTAATATCTTTGATGATTATAACTGCTTTTCGATAAATGATAACTAACGCTACTGCGAGAGGCTTAAATATAATATAGAAAATATATAAATACATATATTTAATATATATAAACACTTTGTCAGGTAAAACTGAATAAATCAAAAGTTCGCAGCAAGCTGGAAGCAAATACCTTCTGGTATATTTTCTACAAAATGAGAGTGATTATCAATTCAATTTAAAATCAAAATACTTTAAATACTTAATACTTCAAAACTTAAAAAATCCTGTATATTTTGCAGTTCCTTGCCTTTGTTTGTTGTTTGTGTTATAGTAAAAATACCAGTAAAACACATTTGTACGTACTATATAGCTAAATACTTTTTTTGTTTAGTTTTTCTTAAGTGAAATGGTTTATGTTGTTATATAAAAAATTGTAAACTAAAATCTGCGCAAAACATATTTCTTGTGGAAAAAGATATTTTTTCCAATTTAAGTTTCAAAATTATCTGATAAAACTGATTGCAATGTTCAGAGATATCATTTCTTGTGGAATTAATCATTTCTTTCTAAATTTTAGTTTTTCCCTGTGTTTATTTTGAGATTTAAGTTAAGGTGGTATTATTCAATAAGAGAGTGGTAGTAAGGTGTAGAAACTTTTATAGTTTGCGTGCATTGTATACGCAAATTTTCATTCTCATATAAAGGTTAGAGGTGATGGCTATGGTTAAAAGAATTCAAGGACCCGTATGTAACTAAACTCTTTTGCACAACATTAGTAACACAGATAGTAGAATATGGTTAGATAGTTTGATAGGCTGGAATCAATTCAGAAGCAATTCTTACTTTTTGTCTTAAGTGATTTCCCCCATTATTCTAATCGTCTGAAGCTACCCTTTCCAGCCGTAGAGAAATGCTAGGCATAATATTCGTGGTTAAAATATTCACATCGGCCGCCGTAGCCGAGTGTGTAACTTCTCACAAAAATAATTTGCCGTTTGGAGTCGGCATAAAACTGTAGGTCCCTCAATTTGCGTTATAACATCTAGACGCACACCACCAATTAATTGTAGGAGAAGTTCGGACAAAATCGCATAAGCGGTTATAGCGCCATTTAAGTAAGTAAGTAAGTAAAATATTCACAGGATCTATTGCAAAAAATTTCACAATGGCGAAGTAAAACAGAGTGTTTCTTCTCAGATGACACTTTAAACCATTTTATTCCATGCAATGTTTAACATATTTTGAATTAATAGAACCTTTCCGCTGTTTGTATCAAGATTTCAACTGTCACACTTTTGCTATTTTCAACTCACTTTTGAATGATAATCGGTTCACTTTAAATGATACACAGTAGTATAATATTCTTGCCTTTCGACGTAGATTACAAAGAAGTTGCGTACTTTCACCGGATATGCCAACCGAATATTTTAGCTTGTTTCACCATACCATTTTATGTTCACTGATTGATATTAGAATCTGATTGAATGCAATAGGTTTGAAGTGTGGTGAATTAAGCTAACATTTCTTACCACTGGATAATTTCACTGATGCAACTTTTTTGCAATCTACGTTCTTTGGCAACAGTCTCAAAAATGTCACCAAAGACTATGGTGAAAGGCAGCAGAAGCAATCAGATGATAGTATATTCCAGCAAAATGTAAGCAATGTAAATGTAAGCAAATTTTTTTTTTCTTAATATGTTTATTGTCTTGAATTATTATTTTTTACAGAATTAATCAAAATATGACGAATGCTCAAGAATCAGATCGATAGCATATTTTCCACAATTTCTCTGATCTGCTCAAGACGAGCTGATAAATTAGTGACTTTAGTTTGAGGCTAGAGACTTGGGGCAAAGAAGTTGAATCACTCCAACCGTTTCTCTAATAAATAATGATTGATATTAGACTCTGATTTCATTCAACTGGTTTCTGGTGTGATGAAGTAAGACAACATTTCTTACCAGAGCAAACAAAACGTCATACAAGTCCTTTGTAATATACATACGTTCTTTCCGAATAGTCTCAAAATTGATTTTACCACAAAAAATCTCACTTAGTGTATAGAGACTGCTTACAGAATACCGGTATCCTTTTTCTTTAATAGTAGCTTTCACTATGACAATTAACCAACCCCAAGGCCAAAACTTTGGCAAAGCGGGCTTATATTTACCTGACGTCGAATATTGTATTTAAAGAAGTGCTGTACAAAATTTATTAATTTTAAGTTAATAAATATCTAACTAGAAATCTCTATTATCAGCATGGTGTAAGCCGTAATAATGCTTCCTATTTTGTTGCACGAGATGCACACGGTCCCGACAAATAATATATAATGTCACCTGCATGAGGCTTTTCTAATACCATCCATATCGGACCATAAATACGGATTTTCTGAATATGTCGACTCATGCGCCCCCTAACGGCTTAAAATATATTTTTCCGCCCGCATATTTTAGAAATTTGTGCAATTTCACTAAGCACGCGGCCTGTTTTTATTAGAGAATATTACGAAAAAGCACAAATTCTTCTCACTTTCTTTCTTTCTCGTGTTTACCAAGGCTCGAACCATGGTACACGAACCCGGTTGAGAAAATTTAACTCATAACTAGTTTCACTTTCTATAAATGATGAAATGTGCAGTAACTTGTATTGACTGTATTGACTGGGGAACGGAAGACTGCTTTTATTACACATTATATTCGGATATTTGGCATGCGATGCATGTACTCTTGGAATAGAAAGTATTAAAAAGAAAATTATAAACGAATTCGCGAAAAGTGAGACAAATCATTTATAAAAGAATTTCAAGAATTTCTAAGGGCTCATCAGTTCATCAAGAGTTCTGCAGTGTCTCTTCTACAGCAGATGCGAACGCCTGTATTGAATCAAGCGGCTCAGTGAACAATTTGTTCCTAATTAAAATGTTTGGGACCCGCTTCACGCTAAATTCATTACCTTGATGATACTAAACTATACTTACAACAAATCGTTTCAAGTAAAAAAAAATGTCTGACCTGTCGGATTTTTTAATGGGAAGGTTAGATTTTATCTAACAAAGCCAGTGTTGCCATTATTGTCGCATATTTGGCTTTCTAAAACCTGGGGAACTCCAAATCTGGTCCTCTAAAAATTTTAATTTATCCTCAGAATATCTTGAAGAATTTACAAAAAATCATAAAAGAAGAAAGAGGAATGCCACACGCATTTTCTCCCTAAAATATGTTCTTTTATTAACCTGAGCCGAGCAAAATTTCAAATCAAATCAGCCTTTGCGGAAGTAAAGCATATGTACCCTCCAAAAACAGAAAAAACAACAGTTGTCTGAATTGCAGAAAAACTGCTATAACAAAACAAAGACAATTGTAATTGCTGGCTTCAATGCCAGCGTGGGTAAGGAAGGGATCTATGGTCCCACTGTCAGAAAATTCAGAGCTGGTAAGGTGTATGCACCAACTCATTTCCAGAAAATGGTCGAGCGAATGCATGCCCGCCGATTGGAATTTAACAGTGATCTGCCCAATTCACAATATGCGCCAATTACCGCAAGATCAGCCTCCTTAGCATCCTTTTTCGAGCGTATTGTCTGAAATTCTAAAGCCAACCATCAACGAACAGATTTAACCTTATCCGTGTGGTTCTAGACTTGGTAAATCCATCATCGACCAGATATTCACGATATGCTAAGACTCCAAAAGGGCCCGTGAGAAAAGGATCGACACACACCATCTCTTTGTCGACTTTCAATCAGCTTTCGACAGAATGAGAAGAAGTTGGCTATTAGCCGCGATGTCTGAATTTGGCATTCCTGTAAATTAATAGGGCTATGTAAAATGACCATGAGCAAGACCATTAGCTCAGTCAGAATTGGAGGTTAAATCACGATAAAACAAAGTACCTCCAGCCATCAAATAAGCAGTCAGCACATTCGCGTCTTGGTTACAATTTTGACAAAGTATTTGTACGAGTTTTCCATTCAGTAAGAAAATCTGTAATTGTTTATATTTCCCCTCCTTTTATTACGATAATACAACCAATAGTAGGTTAAGTCGTTTTATATAAAAGTATTCGCTGTGTAATTTCTGTAGTTTGTTGTAAGTATGCACAGTTTATTGATGTGCATACATATGCTGTCTGACGAATATTCAAATTGTGTTGTGTGAAATGTGAGTGGGATTTTAATTTCAATTAAGCGCAATTTTGTGCGTGTTGCACTCTAATTAACTGTGCCACTAATACTGTGATTTCCTTCCATTATTGCTTTTGTCTCAGCTGTGTTTAGCTTTATGACTAGAGTTTTACTGAAGTTAATTATAATATTATATTTCCTTTGCATTTGAATTAAAGTTAATCTCCGCTAACCTACATACATACCTACCTAGGCTGTGTCCAAATTTAACGGATTTACTTACTTAAATTGCTCTGTATTAAGCTACTTAAATCGCTTTAAAAACAAAATTATTACGTTTAATTAATAAATAAAGCAATTATCGCTAGTTTTAACCAACTCACTATACTTGCCTTCAATTTAATAAGGGGGCAAATTAATTGGGTTCCCCGTGTGATGGTTTCAAAAATAGATTTTTTGTACACAAATTAATTCCTTAAAGTATTTAGCATATAATGATTTAGTAATTTTTGAAAATTCATAGTTGTTATAAAGATATATCAATTAGAAGAAGCAGATGTGTGAAGCGCTGAATTTAGTTTTAACGGTACTTGAAACTTTAAAGCGCGTTTTCTCACTTGAAATTTATAGGGTAGACTCAGCACATGTAGACCCACAAAGTGAAAGAGGGTAATCCAAAATTCCGAATATTTCTATATTTCCCGTATCGAAATTCACTCAATGTATGTAGGCTCACAGATTAAAACTCCGTGTTTTTATCTTTCAATAAGCTAAGCAGTGGAAATTGTGGTGGAAGCAAGCGTCCTTTTTTAGAGGCGAGAGTCTTCGAAGCGATGTAACTTACTTTATAACAATGCTCTGCACTCGAAATTTGTTTTACACATTCTTCAAAAAACGATAAATGTAAAATAAAACAAAGCCAAAGATCGTCTAAAAAATTATCCAAGATATGTATGAAAAGGACCACTGATTTTAAATTAATGTATTTCTTGGTAGCTTCCATTCTTTTTATAAAATTATTATTTTATTCATGTGCCATTTCAGTGAAAATAACCAGTATTTACAAATAAGGTCAAGGAGGCTATCATTTTGTAATAATCTGATCAGTTGGAATGCGCCGTTCCGAACTACTTCAAATCGGATTATGACTTTTATGGCATTTCATATTTATATTA
This sequence comes from Anomoia purmunda, assembly GCA_951828415.1. Lineage (NCBI taxonomy): Eukaryota > Metazoa > Arthropoda > Insecta > Diptera > Tephritidae > Anomoia > Anomoia purmunda. The sequence continues at coordinate 85,844,612 of OX639995.1, forward strand.
CTAGGTAACGTAAAAGGATTTCCTTATTTTACTGATCGGAAGTTATAAGGTAATTGTTGTTCTTAATTTTCTCTGCGTCACATTTTGGCAATATGTTTATCCTCTGTTTTATATGTTTCAACTGGTTCACCGCTCTCTTTATAGTAAATTTTACAATTCATATATACAGTCGATCTCCTTTTAACGCGGATTTTTTTAACGCGGAGTTTTTAACAATCCCCCGTTGTCTTTTTTTACGCGGTTTTACTTTTTTAACGCGGTTCGCGAATCATTTTGATTTTTTCCTTTTGTTTTATTTCTAGTGCGCTTTGCAAGTGCTGTTTAAATTGAAAGTCTAAGCCTTATATAAGCATGTATGTTCGTATTAAAAATTCAAACCTGCAACCATGTAAAAGAGAACCAAATGTCAAACCGAAAACAAACAAAATTACCGCGAAATGGCACCTAAGCGGAAAAGATTAAGCCTTAGGCAAAAAATTGTCATTTTAAATTCTTTAAAAAGTGGGGGAAAACCTGCAAACATTGCCAAGAGGCATAAAATTAACGAATCATCAGTTCGTACAATTAAAAGAAAGGAAAACGCCATAAGGAAAACTTTTACTGAATGCGGTTCCAGTAGCCTTACATATTCGTTCAACACTAGAGATGTCGTAATGGTTAAAGTTGAACGCGCGCTTGTATGGTGGATTGAGGACCTCGTCCATAGAAGAATTCCTGTGGATACTAGGTGCATAAAAGAAAAGGCCACTGTGTTTTATGAAAAATTTAAATGCGAAAAACCATCTAGTTCAAATATGCAAAATACGAAACAATTTTGTGCAAGTAATGGTTGGCTTAGGTGCTTCTTGAAAAGAATCTCGCTGCACAACGTCAAGATAACAGGCGAAAGTGCATCGGCAGATGAAGAGGCAGCAAAAATGTTCCCGAAAACTTTTTCAGACACAATTAAAGCACATGGCGATGTTGCAGACCAAATTTTCAATGCGGACGAAACCGGTCTATACTGGAAGAAAATGCCAAGCCGCACTTACGTAGCTAAACAAACCAGATCGGTGCACGGGTTTAAAACAGCAAAGGAGCGTATCACGCTCTTACTGTGTAGCAATGCATCAGGGGACAAGGTTTTAAAACCTCTATTAGTGAACAAAAATTTAAAGCCGCGAGCTTTGAAAGGTAAGTTTTAATCATTAATAGCTGATTTGCAAAAAATTTATGTTTTCCGATTTTAGGAATGGATCTAAAGAAATTGCCAGTACATTGGATGGCAAACAAAAAGGCTTGGGTGACCGCATCGCTTTTCAAGGAGTGGTTCGAAAAGTGTTTTGTGCCTGAAGTAAGAGGATACATGATCTCTAAAAACTTGGAATTTAAAGTGTTGTTATTAATTGACAATGCACCTGGACACCCAGTTATTGAGCACCCAAACGTCAAAGTGCTATTTCTTTCCCCAAACACAACATCTCTTTTGCAACCGCTGGACCAAGGCATCATTGCAGCTTTAAAAACTTATTACATAAAGCATTCGTTTAGGTTCATTTTGAATAAATTGGAAAGTAATTCCGCAATTAATGTGATTTCTGCTTGGAAAGATTTTAAGGTAAAGAATTGTATCGATTGTATTAAAATTGCCGTAAAGGATATTACAAAAACCACCCTAAGTAAATGCTGGAAAAATCGTTGGCAAGATGTTGTGTTACAAGAAGAAAGTGATAATGAAGGACTTGTTCCCTACGCGGAAATATTTGAATTAGCCAAAAGCATCGGCGGTGAAGGTTTTGACGACATGGATATTGACGATATTAATGAACTGTTTGATCTGTATGCTCTAGAGTCTAGACTATGCGGAAATTATTCATGCAATTGATAATAATAATAATAATGACCTTGAAAATGCAGAAGATGGTGTCAGCTCTCCACCCGTTTCACTTTCGTCAAAATTACTTCGAGAAGGATTAGACAAAGCTGCTGACCTTGAAAATCATTTTATAGATCATGATCCTAATGATGAACGCTTATCAAAGTTTCGTCGAGATTTTAAAAACGCTATGGAGTGCTACCAGGATTTATATAAAGAGATGCATAAAGAAAAACCCCAAAGATTATTAACAGATTATTTTAAGAACTAAAATACTGCTTTGTACGTAGTTTAATATATGTAATTTAAGTTACAGATTTAAAATATTTAAAATATATCAATGCATAGCGGATATATGTAATTGAACTCAATATGATTTTTTGTCCAAATTCTGTAAAACTAAAAGATATATCTAGAATACATATATCAACGCATAGCGAATATGTGCATATGTAATAAATTTGTTTACTTCCCCAAATTTGAGTTTCAGTTGGAATTTTGGTTATTTTAACGCGGATTTTTCGTAAAATAGGAACGAATAAACAAATTTGAATTGAAATGTGGGTTTTTACGCGGTTTTTTTTACGCGGATAAATTTGTGTCCCGGCAAACCGCGTTAAAAAGAGATCGACTGTATTCTCCTATTAACCGATACCATTTCAGAGCAAAAAATGTGTTGCTATTACCCATTTATTTATATGTCCCATATTACATTTCATTAAATTCTGATATCCAGATATCAAAATATTATATTAGAATTTTTCATTTAAATATTCGGATTATCCGGAATTCCCAGCCCTAGTGCAAACTGAATTTGAAAAACTTAAAGCTTTTGAAATACATATTCAATACATTTTCTGTCGCTTGCAAAGCAAAAAATCGCCATTAAAATAGCCGAAGCACCTTTCGCGAGAATATGCTTTATTTTTTTAATCTAGACCTCGTGAAAAGCTCTTCTGGTTCTTTGTTTACATTTATTTATGTAGTCAAGCAGACTAGAATACAAAATTATCAAATAAACCCTCCTAAAAGCAAGCGGGCTTCACAAAAGTTACTTCCAGTTGGTTGGGTAATGCTTTCAATCGAAAGTGACTTATAAGAGTACAAGTCAAGCCCTGTGTGCGAGAAATCCAGCAGGATCAAATTGTTTAGTAAACATAAATACGTCGAAATGATGTTTCCTGCGACTGGCTTACCACTACAATACAGATTGCTTACGCATCAACATTTTGATTTAATTGCATATACATAGATGTACAGTGTCCGACAAAACTAAAGCACGAAACTCTCCAAACTACTACCTAACGAAATTATATTTTCAAGCAATTATTAACCCCCAATTTTTCTATATTATTTCCAAGGACGTCCATTTGTTGTTGTGTTAAAAAAGCAAATACAATAAAAATTTATATTAAAGGAAATATTAATTTAAATACGAAAGTAGTTTCAAATATGGTGCGACAAAACTAAAGCACTATTTCAAAATTACGTACTCTTTCTTTCCGTAGTTGGCTTTGAGTCATTAATAAGAACCATTAGAACAGTAAATCTTATTTGATACACATAAACAAAGTGTTTTCAGTAATATTGTATATTTTCAGTTACGTTTTATTACATTGTCGGAGTAAGAGCAAATACTTGATAAAACTGGCTCCAAATAAATATAATACGGTATTACGTGCAAAAATTATAATCAAATTTAATAAACGTGAATCAGTTACCAATACTGCTCGAAAATTCAATATTCATCACAGTGTAATTTCCCGAACCATACGTCGTTTTCGGTCTTTCGGCTATTTGGACACCGTACATGCAGGTGGTAAGCCACGAAAAACCACTGCTCGGAAGATAAATAAATTGTCCAATCAATTCAAAAGGATCCTTTTATGTCGGCCACATCAATACGAAATGAATTGTGTTTCAAAAATTTGTCTCAGATTCATTCAACAAAGAATTGTCGAAGACGGCTTAGAAACCTTCAGAAGTGCAAAAAAAAACCATTTATTTTTCAAAAGAATCGCAAAGCGCGGCTTGAGTTTGCAAAAGCACATATCAACTGGAATTTCAATAATCCGAAGGTATGTACATAAAACAAAGAGGAAGTAGCGTATTGGTCTGAGGAAGTGAAATGGGTCCAGTTCACAAAGTTGATGGTATAGTGGACAGATTTGTACCCAAAGACATTCTTCAAACCATTATGATGCTCCACGCTGAGAGGAGGAAATGCCGTTAAAGTGGATATACCAACAGGACAACGATGCTAAACACATCGATCTCAACCCCATGGAGAATCTATGGGAGGTTGTAGATCGTAAAATTCATCGTGAATGTTGTAACAACAAGCTTTGAACTATTTTAGTGTGGTTTTTATTGTTCCAGCTTGCAAAGTTTTCCCAGAGTGAACTGATTCTTAATTCAATTAATAATATATTTAATTCTAAATCAATTTTATCTTTAAAGTTAAAAAAATGTTATATATTACGAGTGCCCATGAAAAAAATATGAACTTAAACTTTTCGAAAAGATAAATTTGGAAAGAGCATTTATCAAATGTAATGAACCATAATTATTAGCTTTGCGTAAAATGAGATATTTGCTTAAATTTTATTTTTGTAAGCACAATCTGTTTATTACTGAATGCTATAATACATTACCGACGCGTACTTCAAAACGGCAAATGTTGGCAAAATACCAGCTGATATAATACGTTTGTTTTATAACACTGCAGATTTCTTTTGTGTATTCTTCAACTTTGTTCTTTGTTTGTAGATTGCGACATTCCTGTGTTTATTGTTTTCGGCTTTGAAATACCCAGGCGCACATTTTCACGTCTCAACGGTTTTGCAAACTCTGATTAAGTTTCTACTTTTGTTACAATGGTCAATAGAGACGGAAAATGCAGCAGTAAAAAAACTATTGGCTATAACAATCAACATTTCAATTTTTGAAGAGAAATTAATTGCAGCCGCATGATAAAAGCTCAAACTAAATTTGCAGATAGGTGATACTTTTGCAGGTGATTTTTAAATAAACATAAATTAAGGTAATAAATACCTGACAGCATAAACGGTGGCTTATGTAATACATAAATAATACCTTGAATTCATATTTTTTAAATTACTCTATATATCTCCGCATTCGCGTCTTGGCTCCAGTAGGTTTTTCAACTTGATGGAAGAAGAGTGTGATTTTTATTCGATTCTTATTAAAATATTTCAAAAAACAGGTGGATTAAATTGTAAACGATAATAAAGAATAGAGAGTGGTCAGTTTCACATGCAATGATTAAGTTTATTTAACAAAACATTAATCATATCGATTAAGAGTTCTATTTTGAGACAACTGAATATATATTGATTTTTAAACGCTTCTATTATGATATGCTTATATGTACGAATGAATATATTAATATATGTACATATGTCAAACTATTATATTGGCATTATTAGTTACTAGCTTTTACTTGCGGGTTCGCTCGGCTTAACGTTATGGATTCGAATGTAATGGAAAAGAAAATAAGCAATTTCACCAAAAAAATTGGTTCTGTTGTAAGAGATATATCGAACAATATATATATATTTGCTAAATCTTACTTCAATCTGTCCAGTCGTCATCGATATTTCTTTTATTAATTTATATATAAGCAATATACTGACGCAGGTAATAAGCTACATATGTATGTGCTAAATTTTATACATTTGTTAAGATTTATATTAAGAAAAATTGCTTTTGTTTTGGAAACATGGCAGCTCTTTAGTGAATAGTGAAACGTTTGTCCAATTATATGTACATTAGACTGGCCGTACAATATTTTTTTTGGAAATTTAAATTTTATTTTTTTTTAATGTGTATTTTGATATAAAAACAAACTTCAGAAGATTTCAGCCAAATCCAATAATGCCTAGTGGTGCCTAGTTGACCTTGAAGTTTGGTATCAGAAAAAGTTTTTTTTCTTAGCACAGTCAAATTTATTACATTATTATTTACAATTCACAAAATCAAATCGATGTAGATTTGCTGAAATTGCTACTTGCTGCAAACGAGCAAAGTAGCAAGTTCTTCAATTTTTTTTTTATAAAATGCGTTTGGAAAATAATTCTTTGAAAAGCAGCGCAAAATCCACGGTTTCAGTTGTTTCTGAATTTTGGAAAAGAGCCGACGTTCCGATAATGTCAGAACAAAACTGCACTAAAACCATGGAGAAACTGTACGAAAAATGGAGAAATTTGCAGAAGAATGCCAAATCCAAGTATGAAAAACACCGGAAAAATGAAGAGGAATTCGTAGATCTGATTGAAAATTATATATTTGCAAGCTCAGATGCACTTGAAACAATAAAGATCCCACAGGATAGAGATTTTCTTCTACTTCAAAGGCAAAGAGGTCGACCAGGAAGTATGTCTGGTGTAGATATCAAAATGGTGAGAAAACAAAAACGAAAAGAACAGCTTTCGGACAGCAAAAAAAGGCGCGTTGAAACGTATTGCGAGAAAACCGTTTGTTTGGGTAATTTAGATTTTTATTTTAATATCATTGTATGTAAGCTTATTATTTTCTTGAAATATCAGAGCAATCATCTGCTATGGATATTTCGGGTAGTACGGAGAGTACCGAAATGGAACATTCTGTGGTCGATCTAAATTTATCATATGACCAAACAGAGGATGAACCAACCGTTAGAAAACAAAGTCAACCACCTCGTGGTAATATCCAGTTTATTGACGATAGAATGCTCGCAAGTATAGACAAGTGTAAAATTAGTGCTAGAGATGCCATGCATTTAATTAGTGCAACTGCATCTGCGTTATTGCGTAAGATTCAAGAAGTCAGTCCCAACTCCACATCAATAACATTGGATGATTTAGTGCTCAATCGAACCACTATTCGGACAATGCGGAGAGATTACCGCCGCAAGCAAGGTCAACCGATTCTGGATAGTTTCAATGCAAATACTAAAATATTAATTTTTGTGAATACTGTTGTGAAGTTGTTTGTTTTATAAAAATAATATTTGGTTTAATTTCCCTTATTTAAGATTCCTGAAGTATTTGTCCTTCACTGGGATGGCAAACTACTCCCAGAAATAAAAGGCAAAGAAAAATTAGATCGACTAGCTCTGGTTGTGACCAGCGAAAATGTGGAGAATATGCTTGGAATTCCAAAATTGCAAGACTCTTCTGGTGAAAATATAGCTGATGCAACCTATAACTTTTTGATTAAACGGAAAATGGACAATTTAGTTGAAATAATATCTTTTGATACAACATCAAGTAACACTGGAATTAATAAGGAGGCAGCATATTTATTAGACAAAAAATTGAACAGGAACTTACTTTTTCTTCCATGTCGTCATCACATTAGAGAGTTGTTTATAAGGGCTGTCTTCGAAAGCAATTTTGGAAATACTGCTGCACCAGAAGTCCTTATTTTTAATCGCTTCTCCAAATTTTGGCCAAATATCAACCAAATTCATTTTCAAAGTGGAATGTCGGACGAAGATGTACAAAAAGTATTCACGGTAGCCGAATTGGAATACCATAAACAATTTTGTCTTGAAGCATTGAAATCTGAATACGTTCGGGCAGATTATAAAGAAGTATTGCAACTTTCATTGATTTTTATTGGGGAAGAAGTAAGTACCGAGTTTTTCGGGATTCCGTACACCTGGTGCAACATCGCATGCTAGATTCATGTCGAAAATAATTTACTGTTATAAAATTTTTCTGTTTCGTGAGCAATTTAAATTAACAACTTCGGAATTAAAAAGCTTTCGTAACATTTGTATATTTTTAACGCGCATTTTCGTTCCTTATTGGTTTGGATGTGTCAAAGCTGAGAACGCTCCAAGACAAGATTTGCAACTTATAAATGATGTAATTGCATATTATGATCCAAATTTTTGTTAAAAAAAATTATTAATCATTTATGGTATTTGAGTGAAGAAGCTGTTGCTCTGTCTTTCTTCGATGAGCAAATCCCTTCCCATATTAAATTAAAAATGGTTACTGCCCTTGGCAACATTGAGGAATCATATGAAGAAGATATTCCGAAAAAACTTAAAGCGACAATAGGAGATGTCAGAGAATATGCTGAAAAAAATGTCAGCAATTTCGTATCGGCAAGAACAAGACGATTTTTTACTCGATTGCAAATTGATTGGAGTTTCTTGCAGTCAGATCCGATAACATGGAAAAATAGGCAAGCTTTTTGCGATGGAAAAAGGATTTGTGAAAATTTGGCCGTTGTCAACGATGCAGCCGAGAGAGCGGTAAAATTAATAACAGATTTTAATAGAGCGCTCACGTATGACGAGGAGGACAAACAATATCTGTTGCAAGTGGTGGAGCATTACCGCAAAATATATCCGTCTCACACGAAAAGCTCCCTTGTAAAGCAGGTATTTTAATATACAACACTCAAATAAATACATTATTCTAATATCTACTATCTATTGTTGAAACTGTTTTTTCTCTATAAAGCACCTATACGAAACTTCAAGGTCAACTAGGCACCACTAGGCATTATTGGATTTGGATGATTTTCTGAAGTTTGCTTTTATATCAAAATACACATTAAAAAAAAATAAAATTTAATTTTCCAAAATGTACATATGTGTGAATACTTTATCGAACATCGAAAATCGAATGCCAAATCCATATTATGGGCCATGTAACCCTGTCGAAATTTTCGTAGCTCATCGAATTTTCAATCGAACTGAATTTTGCTTTCGACGCTGTATCGTTGTGTTTGAGAATTGCAGAAAATGTAAATATTTTGCATGTTTTTTTTTTGCTTTTTGGCGACCAAACACTATTATTAAACTATTTTTGTTAATTTTATGTAGGTATAAGGCCGTAAGTACGAAATAACCACTGGAAAGCCTGGTTTATTTGATAGAAGAATATCATGAATTTGCAAAAGGGTTTTGCAGAAAGGTTAAAGCAGCAAAAAAGTGGGAGGAATTCTCGTTGGAGCTAAATTAATTGGAACCACCTGTTTGAACGACAGCAAAGTGTATTAAGGTTAACTAAATTAAAATTTTATTCCTTAAGAAGTATATTTAAGTTTTGGTATTTACATCCCTGATCACAAAGTCGTAGAACTGATGCTTATTTTAAAATGTTTGGAATTGATTTGGTTCGTGTGCATTGCTGCAGCGACTCTTTTAATTATGTAACGCCTCCTTAAATAGTCGATAGTTTCTTTTATATAAATCTATGAACAATATTCATATATGTTATCAATACATATAACGGCCTCTTTGAAATATTACACTTACGCAGTGAAATTAATTTCTAAAGGATTTGAATCATTTACCATCTAGTTCTTGCCAATTTTAGTAAACTTTCATCTTCCTCCTCCCAAGAATCGTCGAATCAAAGCTCCGCCGTAGTCATATTTGTATTTAAATTTTATTTACTACATTTTCTTGCACCTTGAGCTCAATTTCAATGACAGCTGATATAAATATACTACTGTGAATGATGTAAATGAGTGAAATTCACAATAGCACTATTCTTCATCGAATGTGTGACATAATACCAAATGCAAATTTTTTCGATCAGCTCTTTCGACCACAGTCGCAGATCGAATGCAGCTTATAATAAGGGCTATAAACAAACGTTTATCGGCACAAATGTTTTGTATATGCCTGGAGCTAATTTTATAAGTTCTTAAGAAGTGACAGGATGCATTACAGTAATATAGATATATTATTATTATTATTATTATTTATTAGATATATCAAAAAGCTTATATCTAAATATCAAAATGAGTATAGCTGCCAGGGCTTACGACTCTATCATTAGGTGTGTATTACATTATTTTTGTGTTATGTGTAAATCTGGTTTTGAGATCAAATGTTGTTAATGAACTGCATAGTTTCAAAAAGTTATATATTTTGTTAATATTTTCTGTCGAGGGCTTGCCAAGAAAAGCAGTCCGTTTAGAGTCCTTGAAGGTTTCGATCCTGTGGTCTTGGAGGCTTGGGCATTCGTCTAGGAGGTGGTCAATTGTGGAATCTGATCCGCACCACGGACATGTGTTTTTGGGTTTCCCTGTCAGGAGGTGTTCGTGTGTCAATAGAGTGTGCCCAATGCGTAACCGTATAAAAGTAGAAGTATGGCTTCGAGTGTTGTCGCTTGGAAAACGAGGTTTTTGTCCTGTCGCGTTAAATTTGATGTATCTGGATGATATATAGATATATTATGATTTTGTGGTTTTCTACAATAATTTCGAGCAAGTGTTAAAATCATATTTTCTTATTCTTGTACACCAAAAAAAAAAAAAAACTACATAGTCAGCTTATTTTTCATGAATACTTTTAAAATTAAAGGGGTAATGAGTGACCTCATTGACCTCATTATTCTTCATTAACCCGGCTAGTCGCCAAGTATTCACTTCATTTCCTACAGAATATGTATAAGCAGTAAAAGGTATGCACAGTTTTAATTGTTTGCCTGCGTTTCGCAACGAGTTTAATTATTAATGTTAATTTTGATGACAAGCACCTGGCATCCGGGAGTGCGCGATACTCCTGACCGTCTACCAACCAACTATTCCCCCAGTAGCACATTAACATGCACAGACAAAGTTTCAATAATTTCATGTTAATAGCATGTACTACAGTGCACTCTTTCTCGAAATCATACTCCGCTGAACTTCACGAGCGTCGCGAGCGCTGTATGTCCGTAATTAAAATATGCGCTTGATGTCCAGACACGACCGAACAGCGAGACTCGTCCAGACGTAGGTAAATAAACTAAACTGGCCGGAATCATTTTTAGTGATGTTCCGATACCTGTACTTCAAAGTAAATACTCGAGATATTCTACTAAAACGAAGTATTTTTTCATTCAAGATATTCTACTAAAACGAAGTATTTTCAAACTCAACGGTTCTATAAGCACAAATACATACATATACATATATGTGTGTGTTTAATAGTTTCGTTCTTCGTGTAAGAAACGTCCGATAGCATGCGAGAGAGTGAGAAAAATGAGTAGACAATGTTTAAAAATTTTAAGAAAATGCCGTCCATATAAAAAATTTGTGAACATTCCGATAAAATTCGCACAAAGGATCCAATATACATTAATTGTAAATGTACGTTAAAATTTTGCGGCAATATTTTAAATTTACATGCATTCGTTTAGAAAATCTAAATGCAAGAGCAGTAAAAATAAATATATACATATGCACGCATGTATGTAAAAAAAATATATGTGTGTCTCCATAATTATTAATTTTTATATTAAAAACTGGAAATCAGTAAGAGAAAATAATATTAAGTACAAAGTAGAATCGAGTGTGATCCTATAATAATTTCCATACCTTCGCGTATTATGTCCGATATTATATTTCTAAATATCGTAGTAACAAATACAAATACTGAAAGATATACGGTGCAAAATAATAAAAACCGAATTTTAGTATTTACTTAACAAATTTATTACATAAAATAATTTCATTGTAATAATAATAAGCCCAACGGTTACCCTCTTTCCCGCCCAACCGACACGAGGGGCACAGTCCACATGACGTACGGATCTTTTTTTTTTTATTTTTATAATTTTTTTTGTGCCGAGTTGTTAAAAGGAAAAAGTTTGTTAAGCGTCGAGATCCAAAACTGCTCAGCTACAGAAAAAAACTTCATCAGCTGAATCAAATATGTATTATATCGCCGTTAATCATTTATTGAGAAAGGACAGTACAGCTCTTTTTATGGTGAAAAGTGAGTCCGAAATATCAAAAGTGCTGGAAAGACAGTTGAAATCTTGACATAAACATCGGAAAGGCTCATTTAATTCATAATTGGTTTTACACTGTTTTAAATAAAGAGGTTTAAAGTGTCTTGAAATCCGAGAAGGAACATTAAGTTTAACTTCGGCAATAAGAAACGTGCTTGCGATAGACCCTGTGAGTAGTTTAGTAATGAATATTATGCCTAGCATTTCTCTACGGCTGAAAAGAGTAGGAAGATATATTAGTTTCAAACGATCAGTATAATGAGGAAGATTAAGCCGAGAATCCCATCTATAATATCATAGTCAGAAGTTCTCGCCAGTGCCGTATTTCTGCGACTAATTTCTTTGCTAATTAGTTACTGAACAATTTAATAAAGCAGCTATCGAATTTGTAGATACCTTCTTTTTGAATTAAATCTGCCCTCGTCAGTTTTAGCAATGCACTATTTGTCAGTCAATTGTTGTATTTGTACAAAGCAATGCAGGACATATCGCTTGAAGAGCGGAGGTAAATAAACAACATCCTAAAATACGAAACATTACAGTGTAGGTCATAGTACTTAAATTGGAACTTTTACATACATACATAAATATATTATATATATATATATATAATTATACTTTTTTTAAATTTCTTTAATCATTACCCTAATGAAAAGATATGTACATATAATTGATATTCATCAGAATTTCCTATAGCGAAAGTCACTAAATCATTACGGCCATTCGTCGAAAATAATAGCGAATGATATCCTATTATTTTAAAATTCGTTTCTTCGGCCGGCAATAACGGAAATAAATCGCCTGATAAACGAATGTAAATTTTAACTAAAGTTGCATACCCAACCACCCTATCAAATAACAGTTGTGCTGGTGTTTTTTCACGGGGTTTTGTGGAAACAACATTTTCATAAATGTAACCCATAACGACGAAAACTCATGAAGGACTTTCCTTACGGAATGGTTCGAAACAACATGTAATTCGTTCAGTTAATGTTTAACATATACATATATTGTTTGTAGTTTTATATACAATATTTTATTTACATATATCAAGTGAAAAAAATAATTGTTTTAATAGAAATGAATAAAAACGGAAACATATATACAGGCTTATAACTGTACCATACTTCAAAGAAATGTTAAAAAGGAAGTAATTTTCAAACAAAAAATATATTTTTTTTAATTTTGAAGGAGTTTTTGGAAAGAAAAAAATAATCATTTTGATTTACAAATTTCTAAAACGGTTGATTTCAGGGTTGTTGCTTGCAGAACTAAAAGTGTAACTAATGCAACTCACTGCAATGTAAAACTGGCTAGTTATAAACTGCATGTTTGGAAAAACAGACACTGAAATACAGAAGAATTTTGTCTTTGCTCTTAAATTACTGACAAATTTACCAGAAGTTAGTATTTTTCTTAGGACCAAAGTTTAATTTCCAATTGGGATGCTTTAGGAGCTTTTCGGTCGGTAATATCTTAAAAGCAAACAAAAGTTAGTTGACAGAGATAAAATACTACAGTTGTCAAAATATCAGAGTTCTTATTTACGAACACAGACCTTTTGCAATGTGTTTAAATTCGACCTTAGTTTGATCCATCCATGGTCGCTGAACAATGTTTCAGTCATCCATAATTCAAATAAGCGTTTTATGTATGTATATTAAACTCAAATATTGTTAACAAAAAGTTATGCAAAATACTTTGCGGTTTTTTGACAGGTGACAGCTCTCCAACTTCTCCTACGAGAGTGTTCGCTTCAAGGTCGTGTGTGCTGCTACCTCCCATGCTTGGGTCATAAGCCTCTCCTCCGTAGAAGGCAAAAGCTTTTGCAGCATGTTTACTTATTTGTTGATCAAGAAACTCGTTTTTATTACCCTATTTTTAGATACATAACTTTTTATTGTTTTCGATGCGTGAGTTCTTTATAGGTTTGTGGGGGGCAACTTGTATAGTCTCTTTCCCTTCTTGGTTGTTAAAAATTTATACAGATGCAATTTAAATTTCATAATTTATTGCCTTTTGTTCACAGCAATGCTGTTACTAAGTATAATTGGTAGTTTTTATTATTATTGTGACTGCGAAAAGGACCTTTAAGCCATGTTTGGGTTGTGCTAAATCTCAAGAAAATATATATGTATGTATATACATATGTATAAAATCGTAGTACTCTAATTTTTAATCATATAATATTATATTATAGTACCATACTTTCAAATACAAACATTGTCTGTAAAAAGTATTCTGAGTATATAATGCTTTTGAATGCGGGTGAAACCGAACCTTATGCGCGGGGTACGTTTTATTTCAAATAATCCCAACTTGTTCTATGCTTTTGAAAATTTAAACGTTTTTTATTTATTTAACTATAAACAGAAAGTAATTATTATGGTAATTAAATTCTTTGTACCAAATTTGAGCGAATTCAGTGATTCAATTAATAAAACATCGAATATTGCGATTATTTGTAAATTACCGTTATAAGAGAAGAACACGGGTGCGTTTCGAAATTATTCTTATTGGGTTGAAATGTACATTGTGTACCAAATTTCGCAGAGTTTAATAAAGTGGTGTCAGAGGTACACCTATCAAGTTTCATTGAGATACCCAAATATTTACTCAAATTATTCGAAGCTTGGGCGGAGCGACAGACAGACAAGCATTCATCCATGTCTCTTTCCATTACTTTTCATTCCAAACATTTTGGTACATCATATCAAGTTAGCCATAAAGCAAAAAGGTGTGGATTCTGTGCAAATACTGATAAATCTTAAAGCTGTAGTGCACAGAAACCTCCACATTATTGTAAGCTACATATGTAATGTGTTCAAGAATCAATAATCAATAATTTCTTAAAAGCAAGTGATAAATAAGCGGCAAGAAACGTACATGAATTGTGAGACTTATTTCTGCGTAATGTGTAAAATTCTGAGTCGGGGAAAGGTTTATAGCTTCAGTAAAACCGGAGAAGTATGTTAATTCTACTTATCCAGATTTGACCTGTCATCCATTAAGAAATATTAACAACTTTGGTATAAACCTGGACGATGTTCATGTTCCGATACTATAGCCTTTCTATCCCCTAACAATCTTCCTCAAAAAATTATTGAACTTGTAGAAACTTTGTTCAATTGAGCCTATCTGTAAATCGGGAGACCGTAATGATGTGTGCAACAATAGACCCATCGTTAAACAAAGGACCATAGCCAAACTATTCGACCACATAGTTCAATCAAAACTATTTAACCACGTCATGCACTAATTTAGCTTTAGTCACAAGTCATATAATAAAAGCGTTTAATAATCATGCGCAACTAGACGTAATATATAAGTAAATAGATTTCACGAAGGTGTTTGGCAGATCTGCTTAGTCCATTCTACTAAACAAGTTGAGATAATATGAAGTCAGGAAGAAACGTTTAGAAATATTTGCCAGTTTTCTATAAAACAGAAAATTATTTGTTAAAACTGGTTCTACTAAATTTTAAACCGTATTCAAGGCAAAGTTCGCAGATTACAAATAAGTTGCATCACTTCTACCGTGTAATGTACGTTCTTTGGTCGAGGCGTGGTCGGCCATAGTTATTTATCATCTGCATCTCTTTAAGTTTGCCAAGTGCCTAATGTTTGCAGATGACATAAAACTCCTCATAGAGGTAGACAATTGGTCAGACAGCAATAAACATCAGTGAGATCTGAATGATTTTGATTAAAAGTGCACCATTTGTATCTAAAAGTTAAGAAGTACTTGGTGGTAACATTCACCAGAAAATCAACTACTTTAATATTCATTATAATGTAAATAGCTTTTTCCTTCGTCGCGGAAATGCAATTTTTTTTTTTACTTCTAGTTATCTTTCTCCAAACAAATTGACTTTATTATTTCAAAATCATTTGCAATGATCGGTGTTTGGGACGGGATGAAAAAATGGGGACCGTGAATTCCTCTTGAACTTCGCGGCAAACGGGGAACGTGAAGGCGCCGTTCGTTGAGATTTATCCAACCAGAAAAGACAATAAAATAAAAAAAAAATATATATACATATATGTACATATACGTATATAAAGTGAGTGACAGAGGACCTGACGTGTATAGAACTCGGAGCTCTCTTCCAAAGTGGTCTTTTCGAGCATCGATTTGTATCCCAATCTATATTTTATTTTATTTTATTTATATACACGTTAAAAATTAAAATATGTTTTGCAATGATAAACCATCTGAACTAGTTTTTATCTATAGAAGACAGAACTATCTTAGAAGCAACCAAAATGGAACCGATTGAAAACGAGTGCACTGAGTGGCAATTGCCACCCGCCAATGACATTGCCGTGTAAAACTAGACAGTTGAAAGTATTGCTTTGGTATTGAACTGGAACTGTTTTCGATAGGTCTAGTTCTACGATAGTTCTGCGCTATTTAGATTTTCTGCAGGGTAAATCCAGGCAAACACTTGTACGATTAATATGCAATTAATTTATCACTATTATAAGTTCGTGTTATGTGCAACAAGTGAAATATTTATGGATGTAGGATAATTCATTTTACTGAGAAAGCCAAAAAAATATCTTAATAATGTGAGCAGTAGACGGGGAAACAATTTATTAAGTTTTCCCAAAGGAAGATGGTTATCAGTGAAATTTCGACAAAATAGTTGCATACATGCGGATTTTTTTGACAATCATTCAAGAAAATATAATAATTGTCTCAGCGGGAATAGCCCACTTCGTAAATTTAATTTACCACAATCAATTGATTTAGTTGGGAAACTGTTGTGGGCATATCTAAGTAATATTTCTAATTCTATAAATTGGCATTGGATTTAAATGAGAATATGAAATTTTTACCAACACCAATCTCCCAGTTGCCATCAACAAAAACGCCGAGCATGACCACCGTTAGTTTGACGACTATTTATCAATTTATTTCTCTACCAACATCATATGGGTATCAATGAGAAAACATCAGACATCTGAAACATCCATTATAGAATTTCTTACATTTTCTAGAAGGAGGCGAGGCCGGGGCAATGAATTTAATTATACAACCCATACCAGCTTCTCCGAAAGTGATTTCTACACAATAATGGAATTTCTATTGGCGCTGAATTTTTATTATTTACGCCACTTAACGATTGCAGTTGTATGCTCCCTCGGGAAAGGCGATTTATAACGTGATTTTAGTTTTTCATGGATATTTCTGCAAAGGTTTCTTACGCACCGGCGGCGTTTTCTTTTCTTTCGATTCTGTTTTGTGCATGAACCACTTGTTGAAATTTATTACATCAATTGAATGATGACCCGCAAACAACCTTCTCATTATACTATTTTATATATTTTTGTGTGTATAGTACATCTCACAAATGTGCTGAAATGAAGGACACAATTACTTTTACTTCAAAATACTTTGCATCAAAATACAATTGTTGACTCGTGTAAACGCACACATACATATCTATGTGTGTCCAAAATTTTTCTTTTCTGGATTGTCTTTAGTTCAGTTAACCAAAGAACTTATAACACAAAGAAGTTGATTGGCGTTTCGTTTCCTGTGGCAAGAGTTTTTGTTCAATTTCACCACATCAGAAACCAATTGGATTTAATCAGATTCTAATATCAATCAGCTAAAATAAAATTAGTTCTGGTATGGTGAAATTGGACGATAGTTGCTATTACCTCGCTTATATTATATTTGTTTACATCCTTGCCTCCCTTTTAACGTCCGGAGTTAACGTTGAAAATAGCATTTTCGATAGCTGTAAATAAAACTATACCTTTCTGGGTGCTCTATGATTTCGCAGGGATAACTACATTTAAAAAATAAAAATCAGTACTTAAGTATATTCCCTCAACCGATATTAGTTATTATTAGTTAGTTCTAAAAACTGTAATAAAAAACCTCGCGCAGAAAAAAAATATTATCTTAATAATAATACAATATAATAAGATAACACTGTGGAAACAAATTCAGGTTAGCAAAAGTTAGATCGATTCTGAGAGTGAGGGATGAAAATAGAGGCTAAATTAGAAGACCCGTATCGCGGCGTTTATTTATGTTAGTTCGAATTTTTTTTTAATCGACCTTCGAACTTTGCAGTCAAATGCCGATTTTCAGCATATTGTTTATATGGTTTTTTGGCTGTAACTCGTCGACTAATTGATACTTTTTCAATGTGCTAAAGCCAAATTATTCCAAGAGACCTGTGCAACAATTAAAATTTTTAAAAAAATTTATCTAGAAAATTTGTGTAGTGCTTATGAAGCAAACTGTTCGATATTTTTTTTTTCATGCTTTTTGAACATATTTTCCACAAAACTAAGTATTTTTTGCTTTCTGTTTGATCTGTAATATGCTTCCTAGTTTCTTCAGTAAATTTCATTTGAAAAGAAAACAACCATAATACAAAACTTGCGTTTTCCAGCTTAATACTAATTTACTTCTCATTTCTTAAGTACAAATTTTTTCAGTGTTGGTTTTGAAGAAACATTGAAACATATAATCATTTTTCATTTTAATTATTAATAAAATTTTATTTAATTTTCCAACCAGGAGACATTCCTTTTCACATATAGTTTTGAAACTAATTTTAATTATACATATGTAGTTCTTTCTTTTGGGTCCAAAACAATTTATTTTGTTTCTTTAACGTTTACCATTCCCGTTTAGAATTTTCACTCCAGAAATTACAAACAAATATTTAAAATCTTTAGGAAGTATATACTTATGCTCAGTGAAATAAATCTGAACAGCTGAATGTGAACGTCCGAACAATGATAGTTAGGAATCAAAGTATGCCACAGGCAACCTTTACCATTTCTTTGTCATCCGCATGTATCTTCTATATGATTCCCAGTTTGGATCTTCCAAACATGAATTTTTAACGTTAATAAAGCTTCAAGTATTTTGGAAGTAGGTAATAATCAAGGAAGCAGGAAGGCAGTATTAAGAATTGGAATTCATACATTCACTCCGAACGGCAGATGATTTTTGTGAGAAGTTTGTTCGTGTCACAAATGCACTCGGAAGTTTGCCATTGTCTGCCGAGAGGTGATCACTATTAGAAAAAAAGTATATATGTATAATTTTTTCATATTATTTACTTGCCCTGACATCGATTTGAACCCGAGGCACTCGGGATGAAGCGCGCATATTCTACATATTCGGCTACAGCCGCCGCTCGTCTAACACCAAATATGTACATACAGATTATGCTTTTCCGTAAAGGAAAAGACTTTTTAAAAAATGAGTTATTAATCCCGCAGTCAGCGGATAATAAGACAAACGGTGAACTCTTCAGTCAAGATCAATAGAAACTAACTTTATTTCTGCAAGTTGCTCTTATTTATCTACTTTATAATGTTTACTTAAAAACTATTTCACAACGACGCCTTATCATTGCGTCAGCCTGTGATGAAATTCTGATGGAAGAACAAAGGAATATCAAAGAATATCTATTACCAAATTATTCCATCAGAAGAGGAAAAAATATATAAGTTACATTTCTTAGTCTGCAACGTTGTGAAATTCTTTTATCCATTATTGTTTACAATTGCCATTATGCTGCTATGTGTGGTCTGCCGTTAACTCCCCCCTCTCTAAGATGAATCGTGACATATTTTGCCAATATAATCGCGCAATATATCATCCATTGCTCTTTGAAAAATTCTAATTTCTATGTCGCCTTCAAACATTAAAATTTGGTGAAAGCCGGAGTCCAAGTCAATGCTTGAGAAGTATTTTGCTTTCCCTAAATTTTACAAAATTATGTTTGTATCCGGTATAGGATAACGATCGGAAATGGTTTGCTCGTTAAGCTTTTTGTAGTCTATAACCAGTCTGAACTTTGGAGAACCATCATCGTTTGCACCTTTTTTCGGTACTACCCAAATGGGTGAGTTGTAAGGACTTCTACTTGGTCTTATAATTTCTTCACTCAACATCCTGTCGATCTCCTTATTTACAAACGAATTTGCAGAAAGAGGATATGGATATTGTCTACTCCAAATAGGCTCTTTGCCTTCCGTTCTTATTACTGCTTTTACGTCTGTTCTGAATGGAAAACTCGTATCGACCTCAGGATGTATTTTTCTGATTTTGCTTTTTATGTATTCTTTTGACTTTATTAACTCATAATTTTCATGTTCAGGATATGTACCCAAACTATATGTTTTTATGTTTTTATCACCTGTTATTTCCGAACCTCTTTCGCTCAGTATTGAACAGTTATCGATATTGCCGGTAAAGTCGTCGGCTGGCACTTTAGGATCTTCATGTCCCAAAGCAAAATATTTGTTTATCATTACATTGCCGGTAAATTCCTCGGCTGGCGCTGTAGAAACCTTGTGTTCCACAGTGTTTGTTTTAAGAGTAATTTTTTTACTTTTTTTATTTTTTTTTAAATTGCCGGTAAAACCTTCGGCGGGCGCCTAGAAATTTTTTGTTCCAAGGGGTTTAAAAATAATTCCTTATTTTTCTCATGAACTTTGATATTCATGCTTTTTTCAATGTTTTCATTGCCACATATAATTTTATAATAAATTTTCCCATTGTACACGTCAATACGTGCTTTCACTTTTTTTAATAAATTATATCCTAAAAGGAGATCGGATCCCAAATTTTCTACTTCGTAGAAAATCTGTTCTACTCCAAATAGGGTTATCAAATGATAAAACTTTATGATTGAATAACCATTTATTGTTTTTACACGTTTGTGTATTGTCAATTCATTTCCATTTCTGTATACCCCCTGCCTTATATAGCAAGAAGTCGCTCCTGTATCGACAAGAGCTTTAAGATTTTTCTTTAGTTTTTCGTCATAGAGGTTAATGTAGGGGAGGTCGTCCCCTCGTCCTCTAAAAAATGACTTTCATTTAAATTATTTATCCTTTGCGCTTTTTCTTGAGGCCTGAAGCTATTGTTGCTCTCACGTTGCCTCTTCACGCCGTGTGCTTCTTGGGCTTGAGCCCCATAATTTTGTTGCACCTTATTGACTTGAGCACTTGTGCTAGCCATGTGCGCGGTTTGATTATAAAACCCATTATTTAGTTGAGGTTTATTATTGACGTTTCTCCTAAATCTCGAAATAGATGGATCTATATCCATCGGCTCAGGTTTCGGTACGTTATTTCTGTGGGGAAACCTCAAATTATTATTTGAATAATTCGTCAGTTTGGCCTTAGTTTTTTCATTAGCGAAATTTTGAGCAAATAATGCTCTTTGATTATTTGATTCGAGTTCATGTGCTTTAGCCAAAGCATCAGGCAAGTCCTGCGGATTAAGAGAGAACAACATATCTCTCAAAGGCGCGTTAAGTCCTGTTATAAAAATTCTTAGGGCATGATCCCTATTTTTCTTGTTTAACTCATTGGTTATGTCCGCCGTACTGCTATGCGTCATTATGGTTTTATTAATTAACAAGGTCAATTTCCTGTTAACGACGTTATAGTATTCAATGACCGACATTGAACCCTGCCTCAAGACACTCAGTTCTTGTTCGATAATGTGGATCGGACGTTTGTCCGAGTATGCGAAGTCAAGCCGAGCGACTATCGCATCAAAATTTAGTACAGTACCATGATTGGTTAAAACATCGTTAGCGTCCTGTGTTACTTTATTCCTAAGGATAGTTAAGGCTGCGAAGTATCTCCTACTACTCCTAACATACAAACTCATGGCATTGTGAGCCGCCTCTCTCCAACTCACATATGCGTTAATTTTCCCGGGAAACTCGGGCAATGATTTTATGACATCTAAAGACTCCTGACACGTTATACTATCATTTATAGTTTCCGACGCATAATCTGTAGCCCTACGCGTTCCCACTTCAACTTGAGACTTTAATATTTCTATTTCTTGCCTAAGGCTTAAATTGCTATTGGCTATTAATATGGTTATTAAGTCCACTGTCAAATTCGCGTCACTGTTTGCCATTTTTACTTTTATTTTATAGCACTTTTTATTATTTTGGTCTATGCCAAAGTAATTATAAAAATATTATATAGTATGAAATATACTTTTGATTTAGATGGGGTGTTTCCCATATATAGATTACCTTAACTTATTTCTGTTGGTGACCATTTAGATTTGATTCAGGAATGGTAGGTGCTCCAGGTCCTCTTTCGTTAGGCTTGTCAATGTATGTAATCTGCCTCAGTGTTGTACGTTGTACGTTCCTCTTGAAATACTATTGGTTATGCTGAACTTTTCATTTATTTGGTCCACGGCAAACATTTCCTGAGCCTGGTGCTTTTGTTAAATTTTTTTTAAATTTAATTAATTCGCCGTCGGCTACTTTTGTGTTACTTGTTACTTTGTTATTTATTAAAATGTGGACTAAGGCCACTCGCGATTATTTCGATTTAGGATACTTTTTCAATTTCTCCTTTTTCCCGATTAATTTAACGAGTTCCACGTGACTACTTGTTTTCAGTAATTTTTATCTTTACTTATTTACAAGGGTGGATACGAGCCACTCGCGACTTATCTTTTTTTGGGATACTTGGTTTTTCCCTTGTTAAAAAAATACGCGAGCCCCACGTTGGGCGCCAATTATGCTTTTCCGTAAAGGAAAAGACTTTTTAAAAAATGAGTTATTAATCCCGCAGTCAGCGGATAATAAGACAAACGGTGAACTCTTCAGTCAAGATCAATAGAAACTAACTTTATTTCTGCAAGTTGCTCTTATTTATCTACTTTATAATGTTTACTTAAAAACTATTTCACAACGACGCCTTATCATTGCGTCAGCCTGTGATGAAATTCTGATGGAAGAACAAAGGAATATCAAAGAATATCTATTTCACTAGCCCGGCCATCACAATCGTTTTGAAAGCCAAAAAAAAAAAAGAATATCTATTACCAAATTATTCCATCAGAAGAGGAAAAAATATATAAGTTACATTTCTTAGTCTGCAACGTTGTGAAATTCTTTTATCCATTATTGTTTACAATTGCCATTATGCTGCTATGTGTGGTCTGCCGTTAACTTACATACCTAAAATTTTTGCAAAAAATGCTGAAAATATTGAGGACAATCATATTTATCCAAAAAAAATCTAAAATAATGTATTCTGTAAGGGAAATGGTAAACAGTAGATACAAATTCTTTCGATTACTTCATGCTTTGCATGTAAGTAAAGTATTTGCTCAGTTTGATATCATTTGTTATATCAACCATTTTATATTAGTTATGTAAAGGGGAATATGCACTTTGTACATATTACGTAAATTGAATTATTTATGCTAGTGTTGGGTTCAACATTGATTAAGTTTGACTTATACGACTTTCAATAAATGCTTTACAGATTTGACCTAGCAAGTCCTTGTTGCACAAATACATACATTCGGCTTTTGAAAAAAGTTTTTATGTTAAAACTGCGATTTCTCATTTCGCTCATTTGCAGTAAGCGCGTAATTCAGCTCAGAATCGTTTACTTTATAAAACGCGTGTTCAAACTCACTAAATTCATTAAAAACCGACTGCATAACGTCAATTATAAGTCTAGACGAACCTTTCAAAACCTGTCAGTGTGCCCGAAAAGCCGAACCTAATTCCTTCCCAAAAACAGTCGATATTATACTTATTTTACAGTCCATAATAGGCCATTGTACCGTTATCGCGAAATGCCTTTCGACCGATTTTTTCGCTTGATGGGATGTGTCATAATTTGATCTACTTAGACGGCCTTCTTATACAATCAGAAGATCTTGGCAATCATATACGTACACATGCGCTCTATCCGAAGTCACCCATCATTGAAAAAAACTGGTTTGCAGATAAACATAGAAAATAGAGGATTTCGCATGGGGGAAGTGAAATACTTAGTATATATTGTATGAAACGGACAAACGTGACAAATTATCCAATACCAACTAGTGTGGAATAACTTAGGCTTTTTTTTGGAATGACTGGTTGGCACCGCCGTTTTGTGCATAAATAAAACAAAAGCTTAGTTGGAGTATTGGATTCGAAAGAAATGTTTAGCATGCGTCTTGGCTATTCCGAGTTATGAGAAACCCTTAATGAAACCCCTTACAATGCGACGTCTCTAAGTTTGGCGTTGGTGCGGTATCGACACAAAAGAAAAGAATAACTTTATTACATATCTGAAGTGCCTTCTTAGCCTAATTAATGCTAAAATTTTACCATTGACTACGCCAGTTTGCGTTAAACTGATCTATCCACCAGACCAGTCCTATGGCCCTTACTGCTTCTATATAAAGCTCAGGATGTAGTACCACTTAATTTATCGCGCCAAAACTTGAATGAAGTCATCATCAAAAACTAAGCCTCATCAAAAACTATCGAACTCGCTTACCTGACATACAAATAAACAAGGACCGTTGATACAAAATAGCACAGTACTCCGACGATAACTCTGAACAAGAAATATATACATATGTATAACTAGAAGTAATATATTACGAAAACTTCGGTTTGGCAAGTTTTAGAAAGTGCTCATTGTCGGGCAACAAAAAATCAGGATTAGCGAATACATCAGAGAGGTTACGTACGAGCTTTTACTGGTCTAACATGACAGCCGATATCAAAGAATATATTGGCCATTGTTATATTTGTTGTAACAGAAAAGCCCTATATCGCCTTGCTAGGCCCGCACCCTAAGCAAAACAAAAGATTTTTGAAAGGGCGATATATTACTTTTGATTACTGCATCATAGATTCATATAACTAAGCAAAAATTAAACTGATTCAAAGTTAACCATATCTGTTATGTGAAAAAATGTCTTCAATTGAAACGTTGTTAGCGAAGCAAATACCCATATCTACCAATATACAATTTGTCAAGAAAATGTTTTTACAATCACAAAAATGTTCCTTTTGAATCTTCCATTGTAAATAAAGTGAAGTTAAGTAGTTAATGCATACGTAGTCTTATAACACAACCACTGTCGAAAGTTTTTTTGAAGAAAACAGAAAAACAGTAACAAAAATCTTCAGTACCACTGAAATCAGTGTCAAAAAAATGGTTTTACAAACTACAAAGGCGAATTCATATAATGTGGTGTTATAAATACAACTACAAAATTCCTATGTATTTTCTTATTTTTTTCTGCATAACAGTTGTCATAATTTACATCACCTTATATGAATTCGCCTTGCAAACTACGTTACGATAACGACCCAAAACATAAGGCACTTGTCGTAAGACCTTGGCTCCTTTATAATTGCGATAAAGTACCAGGCGCAGCTCCTCAGAGCCCAGATCTCAACCACATTTAAAAAAATAGGTGGGAAAGAGAAATCCAAAGAACCGAAGTGAGCTGATACGATATATGAATGAAGAATAGGCGAAAATACCAAAAGGGAGTACAACCTCAATGAAAAACCGACGCTGGAGGTCAACATACAAAATATTAAAATTAATTATTAAGTGGATTACTTATTTTTATTCCTAATTTGAAGTTGTTTTTCAGAAACCACAGTTTTCGTATTTTATTAATACTTGTTTTATAAATATACGGTATGTGAAAAAATAAAACAATTTCTATTTACACAAATTCGCTTTATTAACAAAATACAGCTAAACGGAGCACTTTTATGATTGTAAAAAACGTTGTCTTGACAAGCTGTATGTATGTACATTGTACATACATATGAACAACAGGCAGTCAATTAAAATGTTTAATAAAGGCATGCACATATTTGCACTCGCATAAATAAAATGCACACAAAGAGCAAAGACACGAAAGAGTTGGCCAGGTGTAGGGATTTTATCACTGAGTCTGAATTTATGCAATAGCTCGACTGTATTGCAAAATTAGCACTTTCCACACTTTGTGACATTCTTTTCGTATTTCAGCACCTAAGCTGCGCCAATCACGTCATCGTTGTTTTATGTTCAAAAGTATACAATAAAACTCCCAAACCATTTGTTGGACCTTCTGACCTTCCATTCACTTGCAATTTTCAACAGTTAATTTTTTCCAATAAAATTTTAACTTATAAACATGGTGTGGCAATTATTCGCAACTTTCATTTGTTTTCCAACTTCACTATTTTCGTTTTTCCACACTAACCAGTTTGTCCTTCTTTACTGCTGGCTGCAAGGGTTCTACCACGTTAATTACACTGTGTAACACTGAAAATGAACTTTGAAAGAGACCTAGCCTAGGCGTTAGGCCTTATAAAACTAAGAAAAACTGTATACTTGAAATTTGCGAAACACCCAAAAAATCTCATTTTAGGGCCAAAAAACTGTTTTTGAGGTCATTCGTAGTCAATCATCAATATCTTTGCGAATTTTCATCCGATTCAAAAGTTGTTTATATATTTTGAAAGGTGATAAATCACTATTTTTATTTTTTTTATTTTTGGCGTATAACTCATCAAAATCAAACGGGAACTAACGAAGCTACAGAGAAAAAAAAATCGTAACTTAATAAAAAAAAAATTAATTTTGAAACTTTGACTACGATTTTACGATAGTCTTAATTCAGAAAGGTACCTATCAAAGACAATATTATTAAAGTGAATTTAGCACTGCGTCGATTAAGCTATTTCAATCGAAAATCGGTTGGAAATTGACAGAGTTATTACTATTTAAAATATTTTAGATGATGACCATATTTAAAAATTCATACATTTTGATTATCTTTCAACTTCAAATTTTTATTGTGACTGAAAAAAAAAAAAATTAATCATTAAAATGCTAAATAACTTTATAGCTAAAAATGTTTGCTTGATCTTCTGCGTTTATAAGACGAGTCATCTGTTTCACGTTTGAGTGACCAGCAGTAATTAGCTATCATCCTAACTTGGTTCTTTCCTGTAAACCGTTTTTCAATGTTGGAGATTTCTTGGTGAAATCTTCCACCTTGTTCGTCGCTGAATTGACCAAGATTATCCGGGAAAAATTCCAAATGAGAATGCAAAAAGTGAATTTTTATAGACATGTTGCATCCCATTCAATTTTTTTATGAAGTCATCATCAGTCATAATCTTACGAATCTGCGGTCCAACGAAAACGCCTGATCAAAATGTAAAAATAAATTAGGATGAATTCTTTTTGAAGAATTCTTGTTGGGAAATTTTTATAAGTACCTTCTTTAATCTTGGCGTCACTCAACTTGGGGAATACAAGTTTCAGGTGTAGAAAAGCCTCGCTGTTTTTTTCGAGTCGTTTAACAAACGGTTTCATGTACCCCAATTTTAAATGCAATGGCGGCAAAATTATATCATCAGGCTTAACTAATGCAATATTGAGAACATTATTTTTGCCAATTTGAAACTTTCTCGGTGTCCATATGTTACACTTGTAATGATTTTTGGCACGACTGTCCCATTCACAAAAGTAACAAGGATATTTAGTGTAGCCACCTTGCATTCCAAGTAGAATTGTCAGGACTTTAAGGTCCGAGACAATCTGCCAGCGAAATTTATTGTATTTAATCAATCGTAGAATTTTTTCCATCGTTTGATAAGTCTCTTTCATATCAGTAGCGTATACCACTGGAACTGATGGCAATTCATTTCTGTTGTGCAGCAATACTGCTTTCAGACCTACGATGTTAGTCAATTTAAAATTAATTGATAAATTGTATTCAAATTTAGTTCTCTCACACTCATAACACATTAAATACTTACTTTTGCAAGAACCGTCTAGAAATAATCGCCAATCTTGTGGACAGTGCACGTGATCGATTGCAGCAAACAATTCATCCACATCAACGCAATAAACTAGTTTGTTATTGGTGTCATCAGCTTTGAAAATGTGTTCGAACGAAGATAGGTCTCTGTCTCGTGCAGACGTTACTTTAAAGCAGACCTGTTAAGTAATGATTACTAATCGTAATGAGTAGTAATTTAAATACTTTGGTATTAGTGTAAAGTAATCAATTCTTTTCAAGTACAATTACGTTTTATCAATTAGTACGCGAGTACAACTACTTGTAATTGAATAGTAATTGGAATTACCATCAATTACCAAAAGTAATTGAAAGGAGTTGAAAGTAGTTGACAAAGTAGTTGAAGTACTTTTGCCAATTACTTTCAATTACTTTCAATTCCTTTCAAGTATTTGATACCATTTTTATGTATTTCAAATATTTTTGTATTTTTATTTATTTTTTATTTTTACGAACAATATTTATAGTTAGCCTTCATAATGACCAACTTCTCGAATGATCGATAATGACCTGCCTCAGTTCGAAAATGAATGTATTTTGCCTAAGCATCAGAGATGTGCCAGTCACACCCTTAATTTGCTTGCGACTACTGACTTCTTGAAAATTTTGAAATCCAACGGAGAACTTGATTACCAGAACAATATGGTAAATTTCTATTCATTGGTTGATTTTTTTCTGGTTCATGGTTTTTTAAATCATTCAGGTTTTTCAAAAGTGTAACGCTTTGTGGAAGAAGTGTTCCTATCCAAAGTCCTCAGAAGTGGTAGTTCGCGTTTTAGGCTGTTCACTTGTTGTCCCCGTAGTAACCCGCTGGAACTCATTATACGATGCGGTTAAAAGGTTACTGCAGCATAAGGAAGAACTGGGACACCTGTGCTGGGAAGTAAATGTGCCGCCAATCCACTCAGGGGACTTGAGGTACCTGGAGTCATACGTTGCGTTAATGGAGCCGGTAGCTGCATCGCTTGACTTTATGCAGGGGCACAAAGAAGTTAAATATGGCTTCCTTATACCGACTCTCATGACGCTGAGCAATAAGCTAATTAAATTTAGAGAAAATAATGAATTCGTTATATTCCGCTCGCTCGTCATAAATTTGGAAAAAAATTGGGGGGAAGGTTTGAGCCATATTTTCTTCTAGCACCAGAAGCGAATATTGCAGTAGCTGCAACGGTTTTGACTCCAGGTATCAAAAATAAGTGGATCAAAGTATTACAACGCACAAATCCGGCCATGACAGTCGAGCGAGTGAACCGGATCGTCATTCAGAGCATTACTGAGTCTCTTAGTAAGGATAATCTTTCGTTTAATTTTGAAAATAAAATAAAACGAAACGATTATGATGCGTGGTTTGACTACGATTCCGGCGGTATGAAGATTCCAAAAATTGCAAATATTTTTTGTAATTTGTTTGTACATTTCTTTACAGATGAAGATAACGTTACTCCGTCAGCTCGGTTAGAGTCAACAGCAGATATGGCAGCTGCAATATCGAACCAATATTACAGCTATCTGAACGATGATTCCACCGCCGAAGACTCTTTAAACAAATATTGTTATCTGAGGGAGGCGTATATAAAATTTAATACCCCTTTGCCCTCATCCGCGCCTGTTGAGAGGCTGTTTTCTTTTGCGGGCATTATCAACAGCCCCAGAAGACAGTCCATGACTGACTTCTCATTCGAGAAGTTGGTCATTATGAAGGCTAACTATAAATATTGTTCGTAAAAATAAAAAATAAATCAAAATACAAAAATATTTGAAATACATAAAAATGGTATCAAGTACTTGAAAGGAATTGAAAGTAATTGAAAGTAATTGGCAAAAGTACTTCAACTACTTTGTCAACTACTTTCAACTCCTTTCAATTACTTTTGGTAATTGATGGTAATTCCAATTACTATTCAATTACAAGTAGTTGTACTCGAGTACTAATTGAATCTCAGCTGAAAAGCAATTACTATTTAATTACAAATACTTTATGAAGTAATTGTATTGAGTAGTAATTGTACTCGAAATTTAACAGGTCTGCTTTAAAGTTACTGTCTACTATATTCCACTGCTTTAATCTGGAGGCCAGAATCTCTGTCTGTCTTATAGACAGATCCATATCCCGCACAAGATCACAATAATCGTGATTTGACACGAAATGACGTTCCGTTTTTATTGCTTTGGTTGGAAGGTACGGTTCGTCATTTACCTCATTAGAAGATTTGTGGCTTGAATCAGGAAATGTAGCTGGATTTTTGTCTTCAGTTCGCTGATCTTGTTTTCCTCTTGGAATCGGTTTCGATACAGTCAACACATTGGCATATTCTATGAGGTGGCGAGTTTTATAGTGGTGACCAGTGATTTTTGTTTGGCAAAAGTAGCAATCCTCCGGCTTGTGATATATTTGATAATGCCAAGCCATAGGAGTCACAAACGGCAGACGCTGGTCATCACATTTACCGGTTTTCCATTGTTTTAATGTTGTACAGCACATCGAACAAATATATTCGGGTTCATACCAAGCACTTTCCACGTATGAGCAACTGAAAAAGAGGTTGAACGCTTCAACCACAGCTTTATTTGTTCTTAAATCGAACCGATATTTCTTATCAACAAATAGACTGCAGGCGTAACAAAATTTGTTGCGCCTATCACACATTTTACCACACTTATCACACAATATAATTGCGAAGCGGTCGCAAGGTTGAATTGACGGCGTAAATTTATTAGATGAGCACTCAAAATTTTTGGAAATGAATGTGTTTAAAATAATTCCTCATACTTGCTATGTTTCTAGTAAAATAACGCAGTGAAATGCGGTCAAAGTAGAAAAATCAAAAAAAAAAACTTTTCGCAAGGTAAATTTATTTAATAGCAGAAAAAATTTAATAGCTTCGTCAATTTTTGTCCGATTTCATTGCATGAGCACTCAAAATTTTTGGACATGAATGTAACTTCAAAATAATTCCTCATACTTGATATGTTTTTAGTAAAATACTGCAATAAAATGCGGTCAAAGTAGAAAAATTTGAAGAAAAAACAAATTTTCCAAGTTTACCCGATGAAAACTTACAACACGCTAGCTCAAAAAATAGATATTTCTATCTCAATTTAAAGGTATAATCCTTACCTTTCCAAAACATATTTCATATTGAAAATCGGTAAAGAAATGGCCAAGTAATGAAAAGATTAGCGCGTACATTTCCGAAGAACGGGTTTTTAACGGTAAAGCAAGATTTTGAGGGTGTTACAAATTTTTCAAAAACCGTTTTGAGTTATATTCGACCAGGTGAACAATTTCCACTATGTCACTTTAAAAGTTCATTCAATTTTTTCCATTTTGTAACACTGTGTTATTAAATGAATATTCAGCTAGAAAATTACTGACCCAAAATCATTTCATTATTAATTCAGGCAACTTTCTCACGGTCGCCCTGACTAGATGCCAACTAACTAAAAAAAAGCTTGTTTCGGTTAGGCATTTTGCTGCCATGTCTCCTTACACCTCTGACCTTTAAATCAGATTTTTATTTAAAATAAATCTACTGCCATTCGACTAGAGTCAACATCTGTCTTCCACCACTTTTTCACTACAATTACCGCTAGCGTATCTTTCGTTTCGCCTGTTTGGATTTGCACGGTCTTACTTTGTTTTGCATTGTTTGCGTTGAGGAAGCATACAAAAAGGAGTAATTTACTGAACAAAAGAAAATTCTTTTATTAACTAATTAGCTTACTTTTTACTCAACACTTCTCAGTCCAGTCACCGCGACAGTCAGGCCAATTCACTCGAACTGAATCGCCTCGTTGCGGTAGCAACAAAACACACAACGGCATAGCTCAACCGACCGAAGGGAAAATACAAAGTCGAGTTATCAGGATAACTGGCCGTGCTCACAAGGGCAATCAACAACAGCATGGACGATTCACTCAGTTACCAAAGCTTCCTGCCTCTATGGCCGCAACAATTCGACTAAAAGATACAAAGATTCAAATATATACATATGTATATATTGCAACAGAAGTTCTTTTGAAAATGGAAATTGAATCACTTGCTTTGATTAAAGTTGAAACCGAAAAAGTAAATGAAAATAAAAATAAAAATAAAAAGACTACACCAGTGTAAATTTATGGCTCATGCTGGGGGTGGAGATTGTCAAATTAAATATACATATATGCAAGTGTAAAGTGCGGAAACGGCGAGAATCTCTGGAAGTTTATATTAATATTTTTTATGGAGACTTCTTTGCTGGCATAATGAATTTGAGTTTGACCAGTTAGCTCTACCTATCAGCCATTTTGCCACCACTTCTTTTTCGAGTGCCCTTTACCACGACTTAAACACATAAACTAAGTAAACTTTGAAAAGGGTAAATTCGGTTAATTATAATGCTTCACATTAATTATTTACCATTGAGTTGCTGGTACCGTCTACTGCTGGATACAATAAAAAAGGTATGAGCGTTTTCAACAATCAATATCAGTTACTTGCCAGCTTATTGAGCGTTGCATACGTTGCGCCTTTCTTCAGTTGTGTGTAGAGCTGGATGGATTAACCCTTTCGGGTACACGGCGGCATGGGCCTAAAAATGAAATGGCCTAAATTGCGACACAATGTATTAGCATATTTCGTATCCCTAGCAAAGGATTTTGTTTGAATGACAAATTTAGTATTCAATAAATCAGAAGCACCGAAATCCGAAATTGAATATCTAGCCTGGACCTTAAAGTTAAAATTTCATGTTTTACAAGTGTCAAAGGTTTAAAAAAATCAATTGCCTGAAAAGTTTAAATGAGAATAGTAGCATTAAAAATAATTAACAGTTTCCCCAGCTTAGCTTTTTATAGCTGGACTTAACTTTCTTTCTGAGCTTAGCTATAATAATTTTGCTTTAGCTGTCTGACTTTTTTAGAGTTCTTAAATATATTTTGATCTATGGAATTAATCCGATTCCATTTTTTGTTATTATTCCTCTTTCAATCCTTTTCTTTCGCTTCATTATGGTTTCGAGGAGTTTATTAAATTAAGCAAAATTAAAATAAAAATCATGATACGGAGTAATGTAGTGTTGGCTAGAATTTTAGTGGAAAACAATTTATTTATATCCTTAAAAAACATTCGTTCAACAATTGGATTTTGGATAGAGGTAAAATAATACACGGACGCAATAAACGATAACCCATTAGGAGAAGAAAGTAATTTTGTTTTTTATTTTCTAACTCTTCTTTCTTGGCTGTTACATTTCATAGAGTACATGGATAGAATGCAGTATGTAATGTCAAAGTACATGAAATCATTTGTTTTTAAAATTTTGTTTATCACTAGTATGCAATATTCGCCGAGCCAATATATTCAAGAGAGAGTTATTGTTATCCTAAACTGCGCCACTTGCTGTGTCCGAAATATAACTTATACAAATTAGATGAGAGTTAAGATATTATTTGTGTTCATATTATATTATTTTGGCACAGGTCCTATAGAGCAATCGCTCGGTTGAACTAGCTTATCCAAAACCTGTCATTCAAACTTTTGTTTGCATCAAAAAACACAGACAAAACCAAAGTACGCCATCTTAGTTATATACTGGCTTACAACCGTTAATATAATGCGTGCTCCGTTCAAATAGAAATCCAAAACACATAAAGAAACTTTAATAGATTTATTAGTCAAACAACGGCGGGATTGAACTTGGTGGAATTTTATATATAAAATGTATAACGATCAATAGTAATACATGTGTAGATATACTGCATTTTTTCTAGGCACATTTTTGAATACGTTTAGTAAAGTAGATAGATGTTACAACATTTTCCAAACAAAAAAGTTCAGTTAATCTTACAATTCGTTATTCGTTATTGAGGTGTTCGTCTGATATTAAACGCCCACGAAAATCTAGAAAATTTGTCAACCAATCACCTTACTGGCCGTACTAATAAAAAAATAAACTTTTTTTTATCAATAAACCTATACAAAGTTGGTCGCATATAAATATTGCATTTCTATGTTTTGTTTTTTTTCAATACAATTCAGCACATTATACTGAAAGGCTGCACGTTTATTGTACATAATAGTACAGCTAGCAACCCTTAAATTACCATTTATAAAAAAATGTATGGCAAGTAATGAGGAATAGACCCTGGATCCACTGTACTGTGTATTGGCGGCTCTCATATGAGAGGTATATTATTTATTTCCTTTTAAAACCAATAGGTACTGTTGTCTAGATACATTTTTCTTCAATTTTGGTTTTGCATTCAGCGTTTTTCTTAAGTTTTTTTCGATGAAATTTTTTTTCCAGACATTCCTTATCCGTAATTTTACCAATAATGAGCCATCGCTATTTTAAGGAGTTTTTGTAATATTTGTTTTACGCTCGCTACTTAAGTTAAATTTAATTTTTGCACTTTGTAAACTAATCCATTCACATTTGGCATTCGCAAAATGAGATTAGGAAAATTCAATTTAAACTTCTATCTTTACTAGCAGCTTGCTTATAATATAGGAAAATATACATGAATTATTAGCCAAGTAAAATTTGCACGTTCGAGCAAAATTACAAAGTTACAAATAGGGGACTCTTAAAATGTTGCACGCTGTAATTGTGCCTAAATAGACTAAAACATAATACTGGTTGCGATATTAATAAAGCAAATACATACGTTTACATACATATGTATATATTGTAGTACGCACAGTTTATAGTAGAATTAATTCAAAAATATGTCTGTGGTTTTATAAAACCGGCACTTTTCAAATATTTAATGCGCTGTCACTTCAACATATTCAACGATTCTCCAGAGCCTTGATTTGACACATTGAACGCATGAAACGTAAATGAAAAATCGAGCCAACTCAATATTAAACCAGTCGCTTTAACCGCATAAACCACAAGTGGCAGAAGTTCCACAAATCCTTCGTCAGTAATGCTATAGCAGCCGGGGTTGTTGAGCGAAATCGATGCAATTCACCACGCGTTGAGCCGCCGAGTCGAGCATTGAGCCTCTGAGCTGCGGCGATATGAGCATTAAAGCAGCCAATACTATCGACACTTGCCATACTGCGTTTACTTCGAGCTACACTGAATCGACGGCAGCCATCCGCATTTCAAGAGTAAGGAAGTGGGTCACTTAGCCATTCACTTCCTGCTCCTCAAACTTTCATTGCTCACATCCGAATTCGTAAGTGAATATATTTGTATTAGTATCAGCTTCAATATAGTTCATACATACATACATATATATATAAACATACTCCATACACCTATAAATGCAAAACCATACCCATACATAAATTCATATGTATACAGATTCTTGTTTTAACTATATAAAACATTCGGGTTCGATAGAAATATACATACATATTTATGTATGTAGCAACTATATGCGAACAACTTCAAGTAAACGTTTACTATTTTTGCAGTTTGTTGCTTGTCGGCATGTTGCTTTTGCAGTGAACTTATTTTTCTTGCGTTTCTTGCTTTTATTGCTTTAATGGCTTTTGTTACCACTGTTTAGTGTTTTGGTTTTTAACTTCAGCAACGCTTGCAACAATAAACCCTCTTCAATAAAATTGCAATAGATAATATTTTGAAAATTTCCTCTACATACTTAGATGCTCGTATGTAAATATGTCTAAAAGTTATGTTCGATTCAATTTTCACAAACAGCTTTAAAGGAACGAAATTTAAATTTGAAAATTCCCTAATAATTTTACCGATTCTTTAGATTTGATTTCATAGTTTTTACAATACTTATTATAGATAGAATATATTTTGTTAAATATTTTCTTACGAAAATCAATACTTCTACGTAAAAATGGGATAAATAAACTCCGCTATACAAATTTTGAGTCATTAATTTTTTAATACACTTAGAGAAAAATTAAAACCCAAAAATAAGTAATATAAGTTTGCATCTTAGTGATTATGCAAACTAAAGTATAAATCCAATAATTTCAAACCTCATAAAGCCAATTCGGTCGAATTATGAGTCGAAAATATGTGCAAAATTGATTTAGCCTGCCAAAAACTACAAATCATGGGAATCTAGAAGCTAGCCGGGGAATAAAATCAATCAAATGGAAGATGTAAAGAAATGGTCCAGTAATATTTTTGAGGGCACTGCGATTCTTCGAAGTGATTACGTGATCAAGGATCGATAATAAAAATATCGTTCAGAATACCAATTGGCGTTATCCAGCAAAAGAAATATTGCTGCAATGTATTTAAAAATATCGATAACCTCCTAGAGCATTCGAACTGCTCGCTTGACGAGGAAATCAAAAATTTTGGTAATCAGTATAAGTAGATCCCAAAACAAACAGGGTAAATCCTTAGGAACCAGCGCAACTAAGAATAATTAGATTGGGACAATGCACTGCAAATGCAAGAAAATATTAGAAAAAAAACGATTCGCCATTTCTGGGTAAAATATCGGGTTATATACCAAAGTTGCTCTCAATGAGAGAAACATGGAAGAAAGTACGAAAACGCAAAACCAGAAAGAAGTTGCAAGTTTTTACTACAGCTGATTTTTGATTGCCGCGAGATTTAAAAAATACATAGTTAAAATATTTCTGAAGAATAATAATTTACAATTCATAATTTACGTTCCACAATTGTTAATTGCAGCCACTGTAGCTAAAGATGCAGGACTATCCTGGCAAACACACAGATTCTTGGCGTCTTACTGATGATGTACACAATAAGCTTGAAAAAACTTAGTCTTCGTTTTACTACGTTATCACTTTTTGTATTTTTCACCTTTTTCATGAAAATAGTTAGCAAGTTTAATCATATTTTTCCACATGTGATCAGCTGAATAATTTCAGTCAGCTGTTTATCTTGCTGGCATATTCTTGCTAGTAGAAATTTATCCATAAAAAATGCAGTAAAACTGCTATCATTTTCGCTCTCTTCGTTTTTACTGGATAGTGAATACAAAAATAGAACCAATATGACTAAAGATACATAGTTGATTTGAGAAACAATATATTATGTTAAATATTTGAAATCCAAAAATTAAGGCAAGTATTTAGCTTACCTCAAAATCTCCAAAGTTTTACCTGAAAAGAAACAAATATTTAATGTTATTCATCCATTCCATTAGAAATAAGTGTGAATGAGTGATGTAGGATAAATCAAATTTGTGTGGAATAAACTGTCTTGGAATGCACTTATTTACACCAAAATGGTCACAACCACGAGCTCATTCGATTTAGACATGCCCGTCTGTCTGTTTTAATGCAAACTAGTCCCTCAGATCACGAGTGTCGTCAGAATTGGGAAGGGTCGCTCCGAGCAGTTTGATACCACACGAGGTTTCAGACAGGCTAACGCCCTATTGTGCGACTTTTTTATCATTATCTTGGAAAAAATAAGGAAGCGAAGCGAATGGCTCTGGGCTCGAGTGCAAAACGAATTGCATCCCGTTACCAATTAAATTTTCATCACTGTTCAATTTCGAAAAAGTAGAGAACTTTGTTTTTCTTGGAACCAGCGTCAACACCTACAATAATCAAATGCGAAATCCTACGGATAATCTCCCTTGCCATCAAGTGATATGAAGTCAGATAAGAAGTTTACCATTATAACTCCTACACCAAAGCAGTTAAGAATATGAAATTTTTGGCCATTATTACATAAGCATACTATGATAGAAAATATATCGATTAAACATTACAAATTCATAATATTAAGTATCGAATTGTAATTAAATTTTTGCCAAAGAAGGAAAAAACACCAGGTGAAATATACCAATGTTCGGATGATGTGTACGGATATCCTTCGTCTTCGCAAAAGAATGGGCGAAACAATTTCGTTTGGATCGTTTTGGAAGAAAATCTATCGATAAAAAACCGTGCCCAGCATGACCGATGGCTAAAAATTATAAAATTAGCAGTTCTGACCAGACTTTTAGTGCAAGGTGGGCCACACATCTTATTTCCTTTGTTCATTAAACAAGAAGATAATCTGTCAAAAAGTAAATCGATGAAATACCTCGCTCACCATGCTCAAAAAAAAGGCAAATGTAACTCAATCTAAAAAAATACCTACAATATATAACAAAATAATTTTAAAGATTGCAACATAATAGTAATGGGCGATCATTATTCTTCGTTGCTACATCAATTGCGATATACTATTAAAAAAAAAACGTCAAGGGAAGCCTTCGCGAGGGATGTTGTTGTTTATCGGAGTGCCCTCGCCACGTTCGTGATGGTGACCCCACCAAACGGATGTTCGGAAGCTACCCAGAAGACACTTGGGTGAAATTACACGGAAGTCATGAGCTGCTTTTACTGTATGCAGAAGAATCGTTCTGACCACTTTCAGGTGAATGACAATCAGAGAATTTCCCCACCACTGTGGACTTCTACACACGGAACCATCCTCCGTATAGACATATTTTTACCAAAACTTGATATACATATTACCGTGGACCCAAGGTACTATGGTATTGCAAATGAACGATAATAACCACGCCCACATAAAGATGTTTTGTGAAAATCGAAAGAATGCGATATTTCGGTAACCAAAGATAAAGTAAAGATAAATTTCTCAAATCTGATACATAGGATTTGGTTTGGAAAAGGAATACTAGTGTAACTTTTTTTTTTTTGGAAGATGGGCGAAACCACGCTCACTTTAGTCGAAAAAGCTATATCACCAAAATACTAAATTTGGTATTCATATTGCATTTCAAGTCAGCACACAAAAGTTCAAAAATTATAAAAATCGCACAAAAACCATGCCCACCTCTCATATTATATTTATAACTATACAGGTAACTTTTTCAAACTTGATAGACAAGACTGGTTTGAGAATGAAATTCATAGAAGGAATCACATTCATTTTCATACAAAAGGTTAACTTTTTGGTTTCATAGAACAAGTAATGTTTTAGTAATGTGGCATCCGAACTTAGATTATTTCTAACTTGTTCGTTATAAGGAATTTTGGTTGTGCGTTGACTTCCTATTGTGGTACATCGCCTGTTTGGCCCAAGCAAAAATTTGGGATTTGATTTTATGGCTTTGCAAATGTCATTTCAAAATAATTTAAAATGTAAACTTGAATTGGCTATAAAACTACATACCAGAATTGTTTCTACCAAATCTCATTAAAAAATTGCAACTTAGATAAAACTTTGTCGAATTTTTCTAATTTTTGCATATAGTTTGAAATTTGGATATATGTACTTATGTATATATAATTGTGAATTTATAAAAATTATTAAACATTAAACAAAAAGAAAAGAACTAATCAAACTGTCGCGACCTTATTAATTTTTCCATCACTCAATTTTATGTGCATCTACCTTATTTAAAATGTAAACTGATTTGAAATAAACACAACTTATTTTACTCCGGCTCGATTTGTTAAATTTCTTGAAAATATCAATTAGTTATTTGGGACTGATGAATTTGATAAAGTCTCAGCTATAGTTTCTCCAAAGCTGAATGCGTCGGAGCGATGCTGTCTCGACCTCATACGGAGATTCATTCAGATTTCGAATTATCGCATTAACATATGGCATTTTCTGATCGATTTTGAAGATTAATATCGTAGCCGCCATCTGTTCTTGCAGCTCTGCAATCAGGAACAATTTTCAGTCTAACCCGACACATAGTAGCGAAATCTTTCTCCCGTCACCACCACGTCTGTGCTAGTTCGCACTTATCGCACTAGCATCAGTATGTATTTCATGACGAATACCGCTTGGAATAGTTCATGGTCAAGAAATTCTATCCTTTGTTCTAGTTATTCGCATTTTGCTAGATTCAACATCAGAGTACACTCAATATTTACTCTAGTTTTCAACACTCTAGTTTTTAAAAACTACATATAACAAATCATAATAAGACTACTTCTGTTTGTTTACTTTCTTACTTAATTGGCGCTTTAACCGCTTAAACAATTTTGGCCGAACTATTCCTACAATATGTGGTGTGCGTTTTGATGGTGTAACACAAATTGAGGGGTCTACAGTTTTAGAAGTTTTAGTGAGAAGATTTTTTTTTATGGCGGAAATACTCTCGGAGGTCTGCCATTGCCTGCCGAGGGATTGCTTATCTATAATTTCCAATGTTACTTTCCCGGCAAGGATTTGAACCCGGGTACCAATCGGCTACGGCGACCGCTTCTTTTTTGTCTCCTCTTCAAAAGAACTTGGATATACCAAATCTAAACGAATTCAAAAATCAAAGATGAGGAAACAGTATGATAATTCGTTAAGTGTTTCGGTTACTATACGAAACTAAAAATATAAGTAAAGAGATAAGAAAACTATTTCTTACAATGCTTTTTAAATTTTAATTTTGTACAAAAATTCTGACAGGTCTGCACGAATTGTGTCCGTGCTTAGAAATTTATAATAACATTTTATATAAACAATAATAAAGGCCTAATTTCTGCAGTATTTAGTATAATTGCCATTCACGAGTATTTTAGCACAATTTCAGCAACGCCACATGTATCCGGCCATCTGTCGCCTCGTCGTAGTCATATGTATTACATTAAGATACGCACAATAAACTTTTGGCTTCGGTTAAGCCATCAAACTTATTTAATATTCAAGTACCATTTGCCTTCTTTTAAATAATTTGGCAAGTTTTGTGTTCTTCAGACACTAACCAACCCTGCCGAATAACGTCAACTTTCTAAAACGAAAAGCAAAGACCTTGCAATTTATTGGTGCTTTGTAACAATGAAGACTCGTGCGGCAGTCATGTAAGAACTTTGTGCATAAATACATACATACATACGTATATATATGTATATATGTGTATATATATGTATGTAATATGTTCTTTAGACTGGGTCGCGACAAGTTTGCCCCTTAGTTTGAAAGATAACTTCTAGAGGATCTTAGAGTCACACAAATTTTTTTTCCTTGGCGTGTCCTAAAAACAGCCAAATTGAGGTTGGAGGTTGAAAATCTAATTCTTTTACTTCAGAGTGCGTCCTTATCCTACTAAGTTCAAATAACTTAATTATCATCCGTAACTGTAAGTCCAGATTCACTCGCCACACGCGTAAAAGTTACGTATTTTGAGA
Source organism: Anomoia purmunda (assembly GCA_951828415.1). NCBI lineage: Eukaryota > Metazoa > Arthropoda > Insecta > Diptera > Tephritidae > Anomoia > Anomoia purmunda. The sequence goes on from OX639995.1 coordinate 85,884,904, forward strand.
AAACTATAGGAACTATTTTTAGATCAATCAGTAAGCGCTTTTATAAAGCTTTACCTAGAATTTTTATAACTTAAGTATCAGAGAATTGCAAGGACCGCAAATAACGATTATGCTCCCTGCGGAAAGAGAAATGTTACGTGCATAAATCAACATACTCCTTGTAACAAGGATCACCTTCAGCGAAATTGATTTTTTTCTTGAGTTTTATTTTCTGTGTAGAAAACCCCTACAAATTAGGCGATAAATAAAACTGAAGAAATAACGATTATTTTACGAGCAATACAAAAAACTGCAGCGATTAAAAACTAATTTCTTTAATAAAAGTTATAATCAGTACCTGGAAAATTGGTAACTAGCTATCTCAGTAATTTAACATTTATCTCAGTTTATCATTTTTGTGTTAGTGTTACTGTCGAATTTTACAATACCGTTTTTTCGAACATGAAGAACACGGACAACGCTAATGGATTATGCCGTGCTGCCCTTTGTGATTTTTAATACGATAATAGATTCAGACCAAACCGTACACTTGAAAAATACCAAATTTGTTTTACAAATGCATTGATGATGATCTAGTTTATTTTCTTCATCTGTTATCTACTATTACGACTTACGCATGAAACATTCACACATACCGTGTCGGCCATATCATATTGGACAACACATACATATATTTTCAATATAATACAGTCTGCCACTTAAAAAATTTCAAAAACTCCTGATCAAATTTTCAAACTTTTCAATAAGAATTTTTAAAAACGTTTCAGATATGTAATTTTGTAGCCAATTCAATTTCAATACAATAATGTGAAAGTTTGCATCCTGCAGTAAAAAATTACCAATTGCTGAGTTTACCGTTTGTTCATCATATAAAACATTTAAGCGAGCCGGAGTCGTGTGTTGTTTCTGCAAAATTTTTAATTAATTAATAATAATAATTAAAATAATTTAAGGAAAATTAAATTTTATGAAATATTTCAATAAATAAATGCTGTCACATAACTTGATTATCTTGAATGCATTGTTCCGGTCTTTAATTAACTACTGAGAGGTATAAAAACAGTTAATAAATAATTAGTTTAACTTTAGTAACTACCAAATTTGTACCAAATAATAGTTAGATAGTAGTTAGCTGTCAACTAATGCAAAGGTAAGCAGGGCTGCCTTTTTTCAGCCATCGCCATACAAAAATAGTTGGCTTTTTTCAAAGAAAATATACAATTAATAGTCAGCACTAGTATTTCCGTAAGCAGATTAAAGTTAGGTTTAAGCAACCTTCCCTTTCTGCAGGGAAGTGACTCAAAGTTCTACGGATTTTCTCCTATACAAATTTTGAACATTCTTTATATGGAGGAAAATGTCCAACACCTCTATCAAAAAAATATCAAGAATAAACGCGAATTTTTAGCCATTGACACTTGTACATTAATATATTGAAATTGAGTTCATTACAAAACTGCATACCCGAAAAAATTTAACATGCACCAAATCGTTGCAACTTTTTTGATTATTAATGTTGCGCTACGAGAGAAAGGAACGCTATCTAAAAGTTTTAATTTTATGAAGAGTAAAGTTGTATTCGGGAAGTAGAAATTAAATTATTTGAGCTGAGTAGACAGGCGAGGCACTCCAAAGTGACAGGGTCCTCGAAGAATATATAGTACTCAAAGTTAGATTTTTAACGATATATCATCGTTACAATTATGAAGAAAACTCAATTTTCGTTGTAGTTAAGATATTCCAAGAACTAAAATCCTCTCAAAGTAAGCTTTTAAGCTAAGAGGAGTAATTCCAATTTTATTCTTTCAAATGCGGGCCGACCTGGCCTGATGTGCATCCATGTACATATGTATATGTATATGTCTCAAAAGTGGTAGCAACGACCGGAAATGCATCTCAAAGAAGAAACTAAAAGTTCTGCTGTGCTCAGCAACGAAAGTCAGTATACGAGAATTAACAAGAAACGAAAACCAATAATTGAGATAAACACTTCGAGATGAGAATCTTAATGTTCAACTTTTTGTACTACTTTCTTCCTTATCCGAAGAGTAATTAGAGAACTTCGCTGGTGTAGTAGAAGTGTAGTCAAGTTCAGACCTTGATTGAAGTGGACAATGGGCAAAGATAAATACACATTTTTTCTACTTGCATGCATACCCAGCCAGCAAAATATCCTCAAACGTGTACGAAAATGGAAAAAAAGTTGCGGATAAAATAGGGGGGTTGCAATACTTAGCTTACTGATTACATTTTCTGCCCATTTGCATATTATTTCATTAAATTGTGCACACAATTATTGTATAAGGGGCACCTTTTCGGTTACATATTGAACCGTCAAAGCATGGGCGTACCAATTAGGAGCTTGTTGAATTAAATCTCTTCGGGCAGGACCTTTCGGATAAGAAAAATTATCAGTAGTAAAAATAAACATATTCAGGTCTAAATATAGTGAGCATTTAAATCGAAAGTGTCTACATTAAATCTGAAAATTTTTTGAAAATTTTCACTTCGAGGACTTTAATTTGGCATACAACTTTTCTCTGTACAGCTAGTAGATCGCTGGGATATACGCCTTGTCTTAGAATAGTTTACAGATATATATGTGTCTACTTCATTATTACATTACAACTATATTAAAGGCCTTTGAGGATATAGGAGTAAATTATTCCGGGCAGAAATTAAATAAGTCCTGATTTATGATACATAAAAGTATCGCAATGACACGTTAAGTCTATTTGTGCGGACTATTTTGTTTAATAATCAATCATTTTAATATTACTTAACACTCTCAATCCCTCCAAATTTGCTTTTATAAATTTATACGTGTGTGCGTTTGTGCATATGTATGCACCTACATATATACAAATCGGGTAATGATATGAGTGGCTGAATTCAAAATTATTTCAATTATTTGTAGGATGAAGGAAGTTAATTCTTCGTTTACAAATACTTGTATAAAATGATACTTTTAGTATAAGAACAAATAATAACAAGAAAGAAAGCCATTCATCAAACGGCGCTAGAAGGGCACATCAAAACAATTGATCTACGTGCATATGTACTCGTACGACACACATGAGATTTCAGACTTATTTCCTTTTCATTCTGCCCTGCTTGTTTAATTTGGTGAAGTTAAAGATTCGTCAATTAAAAACTTTGAATAAATCCACAAATATGTGATTCGAGACCTCAGCTCAAGGCCCAGCTCTGTATTCTAGGCAACTGACACACAGCGTAAACATTAGAAAAATCACTCACGTTCTCTGTTGTAATACTCGCACAACTGGTCTGGGAAAGTTGGTAACAGAGGTGAAGGAAAGGAAATTATTCACCGTGTAGGAGAACGATATCGAAGATATTTAAAATATTTATTTTAAGCGTTGTTGTTTGTTTATAATTGTATATGGGTTTATAGTATTTGCATGTCAAATGGCACCAAAAGCCAGTACAGACTAGATATCAGTTTAACGGAACCGGAGTCTGAATAGGAGTGTTTAGATTTGATTTATCGGAGTTGGATTCATGTTCGTAATCAGAGCTGGAGTCGGAAGCGTAGTACAAAAATTATATGTTAATTAAGTTGAAGAGTAAGCCTAATAAAATACTAGAAAAATTACGTAGTAACGAGATTCTTTAGGGGTACTTAAAACATTACTTATGTACTACCCACTGGTAAGTAGGGGTACACAAAAATACCAAAATGCATATCTTGGTTTTATATGAAATGAATTGATTGTAGAAGTAGCAAATCAGCTTTCTCTCTATCCAATTGATTTCGGATTATATGTGAGAGCAACCCCACTTAGGAGTTCCTCATTTGACACTTCTACTTTTTAAGTTTTGTATATCCTCTCCACCATGACAAGGGGCGTTCATTGACTGCAATTCGTTTTTTTGCTGTACTAATTAAACATGTGGAGAATTTGTCTACAGGATTACGTAGCATTACCATTTATACTTATTAACATGCAGGATCCCAGTAAACATTTGGAGTCCGATATGAGTCCGATTGGACTCATAATTCGGAGTGTGAGCGCTCATTATGAGTTCTTATAGGAGTCCAATATGAGTGTGTTTCCCTTCTTACGATGGTCGTCATATATGAGTCCGAATTCATATACCATATGAGCCTCTTTTAGGCGTCATGTATGACTCATATTTTAGAGAAAATAAGAGTTCTTATAATATATCTGTTTCTTTTATGGTAAAACAACAGAAATAATGTAATACTAAATAAAGAAAGTAAAATTCAGTTTTTATTCCATTTTTGGTAAAAAAAACAAAAATTAAAAAATTACATAAAAATGTTCCTTTTTTAAAAAATACTTAAAAAACTAATTAGACTCCTGTCTTTGGGTTTTCTTATTCCTTTATATAACTCGGTCTCGCGCAGTTTGAAACCACTTTATTGTAATTTTCTTAAATTCCACCTCATTGCCAAATTTTCGAGAAAACGCTTCTATAACAATAATAAAAAGTTAATTAAGAGCACCAAACGGCCTTTCAAAAGTATTACCCTTAAAAGCACTTATTATGGCCATATTTTGAAGGGAAATTTTGCCTTCAACATCTATCCATGATATTTCGCAGGCCAACTCGTCGGTGACCAAGCGCTTCCAAATATATCTCACAAGTTTCCCAGAATCTGGCATTCCAATTACATAGACTTCATTTTCCTGAAAAAGACACAAGAATCGACTTGACCTTGCTTGATCTGCCACAGCAAAACATTTTTCGACTACATTCTTTCTTTTTAATGATTTAATCACCGCTATTACCTCTTTATGGTCTCTTCTTCATGACATTAAGTAGACAAAAACCTTTTAATGTTCTTTATATTTTAGATATGTATGTAGACTAAATTATATGTTTATTCACTAACCACATTGATTTTTAGAAAAATAAAACTGGTAAATCTTTTTGATAGTAAAAAGTATTCTTTACACTTCAACAGTTGCACTTCAACTGAATTTTTGTTCATCGATGAACGGACGTGTTCGTTGGTCGTGGAATTCGTGGAAACACAAGTAACGGCATTTCCAAAATACAACACATAATTGCAAGAGATGATGACTCATAACTCTGAGCCTCATATTTCCGTTTCTTTAAAGTTTAAATGGTTTTATGAAATGAGACGTTTATGTTTTCAGTTAATAAATTTTTACTAAATTAAAAGGGTTACGCCCCTAGGTAAAACTCGCGACGCGGTATTTCTTTAAAAATATCCTAAAACCCCGGATTAAAACTTTTCCATTAATATTGGCATCCTTAGTACGTACATATGTATGTTTGTATACATATGTCGTTATTTTATTTTACCCGCGTATCAGAAAATAATTTCATCGGCAATTTATTGCTCTAATGCGCTTTTCGCAATGAAGGCAGGTCAATCCCGTTTTTAATACAAACAACGCATACAAAATAAAAAAGCATCTAAAATAAAATAACTCCATGATTTCACTAGCATTTTCGTCTAGGTTTGAAATGTACTGAGCCTAATTCGTCAAACACGCTTTCATAAATATTATAAATTCAACGCCAAGTATGTATTTAAATAAATACCTAGGAAGCGGATTGTAAGACAGTAGCTATCACAATTTTGACGAATTCGTTTTTTACCTCAAACAAGCACAGCAAATCAAAATCTGAGAAAATCAGATGACATAATCCGTTGCAAATGGATTATTGGCTAGTTAGTAAAAATCCGAAAATTACTTTAGATATGTAAATAATATTTACGTAATGAAATCTGTTTTGCGGCTAGCTGATAACTAGCATAATAAAGATGAGATATTTACCAGAAATTATTTTGATTTTACCACATATTTATATTGCCTTCTCTGTTGACTCCTGACATTTCGCCTTCGAATTCTCTGTAGATAAGTATGTACCGTTTTATTGACATATGCAAGCGGCACTTCATATGTGCTAAATATTTATATAAGTAAGTAGATCCTTATTAATAGCATAATGCAAATTTCTGCGAAGTAGCAGCACACATCCAACAAATTAAAATTGAATTCATTATACAGTAAATACATACATACTCGTATTATACTCATTTATTGCTATATTTACTAGCTAATATCCGCTTCCTTCGAGGCGCCTCATGAGAAATTTTGTACGAAATGCTCAAAATGAGATCCTAAACATCTCAGTCCTTTTGCTGAATTAAATCGAAATAATCATAAAATGAATTATTGTTTTTAGATTTTTCACCTCATACATATGTACATATATTAAATGCTACTTCCAGGCCAAAACATGCCGTTTGAAAAACTAAAATTGTATTCCAAAGACAATGATTCTAAAATATTTCTGCGGAAAATTAGTCGTACGCGTTTAATATTTTGATAAAACAAACTATATTATGCCCGAGACAGACAGACAAACATTTTAAAATCAATATTCAAATATTTTCGTTTACATTCCCGGCAACATCTTCAGTACGTTCTACGTTCTCTTATTGTATAGACATATCTGTAGCCCGTATATATTTGAAATTAAACCAAATAATTTTGCCCATACATTTTGTAGAGATACCTCGGAATGTACCTTAAATGCGGATCTTTTGTTTTATGAACTTGGGAAACTCACGTACATATTACATGCATAAGTACATCCCTGCATATGATTGTATGCGTTTCCCTCGTATTATTCCAAGAAAAATAACTCAAATTAATTCAGTGCTTTTTGAACCAAACCGTTACATATCCACTCCCAAACGCAAAAAAAATATAAACGAAATTTTTTTCAAAACTTTCTTTTCGAAAAATTTTCTTCCAAAAATAAAATTTTTATATACAAGTATAAAAGTATGTACGAGATCAGCGACCTCGAATATTTTCGCATGTCATTTGGCTTCATCACACAGAATTTTAATTTTAGATTCTTATTCAGACATATATTTTGGAACATATGTATGTATATGAAAGAGCTTAGCGGCGCGCTTGCTCATCATACTCAAAAACTGCAAAAATTTATCAGTGACATTCAAAGAACAATGTGGTGTTTTAATGGATAATAAAAGTGAGGCCGGGTATATTTGCCACACATGTTATGGCATAATTTTTTGAAATAAAAATACAACGTTTATTCCTGCATTCAACGGATAGGGCCCCGCAGTCGCATTGGCAAACTTACATGAAATTACAAGTAGCGTAGACACGATATCGAACGGAAAACATCGAGACGGCAATCATTTAAACTATTGAAAATATCGGTAATAAATAAAATTAGTCATAATATTTACGAAAAAGCAATCGATCTGCGTTTTAATATGCTGACATCACAGATTCAAATATCGACTGATGTAAATATCTAAGAGCGCATATTTCTGTCGGAAAAAGTTGCATCAATGGGCATAAAACTTAAACTTTATTTAATTTATTAACCAAGAGGATCTCAAGACAAGGAATTTAATTCAAACCTTGCGCAGATTTTTGTGTAATTTATGCAAGTTAACATTTTGCCATTGCATAATTTTTCTTCATAAATTCTATACTTGTATTATATTATACACATTATTATACTTGGGTCGTAATGCTTGATTCCTAAATCTATTGAAACCTATAGAAAAAAGTTCGGCGTTGAACCCTAAACCCTACCGTCATGAAATTGGAGTGTTCCTTACGCGAAAAATTATGTCGTATGGATACGTGAGGCTTCCAAGTCCGAGTGGGATGGTGACATGTGAGTGCGAAGCAATCAGCAATCAAAGAGTATAAAGTGCGTTTGGAAGAACAATTTTCGATAAATATCTTAATGAGGGTGGCACTATTAAGAAGCATTCATTTTGCTTCCTATTTCGCTATAACTATGTACATATCTATGTGCATTAAATGCATACATATCTACTTTGAGGAAAATATTGACTGGCAGACAAGAAACTGGTAAATGAAACGAAATTAATTCGATTTTCATGAGGAAGGGAGAAAAAATCAATAGGAGAATAATGAAGTGGGGGAGCAGTAGAGTGCCAAGTATTGATTTCAAAAATCGCCACCGAATGAGAAGTAAAATATGGGCTAATAAAATTTAGTACGAACGCAGTAGCTTCACTTTGTATTTATCAACAAGTATAAGATCCTATAGATGTATAATTATGACGGTCATCCATCGATTATTTGCAAGGACGTGTTTTATATTACTTTATTTCAGTAAAAGAATTTGTTTATTAAGGTTATTTGTATACAACAGTTGATGTAGTAGTATTGGAAATATAAACAAATAAATTATCTGATGTAGTAGTATTGGAAATATAAGCAAATAAATTATCTGCTTCACTCGTCCGAGAGAGGGCCAACGCACACAAGAGTGCACGCATCGTCTGTTCTTGTACTTCATTTATGGTCATATCATAATATAGGCTCTCCGAGAAAAATGTACGTTTAAATCAAAATGGGAATTGTTAGGTATAAGCGGCATTCGAGATATAAAAGCGCGATGGTCGGTGCCACACCGCTTTGGAGAGTAATTTTATGTGATTATAGACCGAGTGTGTAAGGGTTAATGAACTGTGCGACACAAATTATCAGCCCGAATAATTTTACACTCTTTTCAGGGTATGAATTATTTCTAAATTTTAACAATTTATCGGAAAACCTTTGAGTATTTCTGTTACTCTACCTCGTGCACTGTTCACTAATAAATGCATTCCCGTGTATTTACAAATTGGAACTCTTCAAGCATGTTGTTACACACGACCGATAGCTACGAACGTGAGCAGTGGCGTAACAATAGGGTGGCAGGGCTGGCAAAATGCCACGGGCCCCCGACCTAAGAGGGCCCCGGCCCAAGAGGCCGCGAGCGCAAAAATAATTTTTTACATTGTACCTGAGTATTTTATTTTATTTGAAAAGTATATTTTTATAAGTTCTGCTTAAAATCCAAAGTGAGACAACTAAAGTCCATAATACAATTTCAAGTTAATCGTTAAGCATTTCAACCAACCTAAACAAAAAAGTGTTGATTCATTTTTAGAGATGTACACGTTACCCGTGACGAGTAATTTTACGTACTTATGACCGTCAAAAAACTGTAAATCAAAATACGGGTAATTACACATCTCTATTCATTTTAGAACGCATCCATTGGTTTCTACATATTCTGTCGCGGTACGTTAGCAACGCGGGTGAGTATTGACGATCAGGGAATTCCCCTTTTTGCTTTCATTTTTTTCGTGGCGCTGCTGCTGGGACGAGCTAGCAACACTATGTTAGGGGAATTCCGGATTTGACATTTTTTTATGAGGGCTCTACTGAGTGCGTATTCTTTGTGTGATTATTTTTGTTAATTGGTGATTTGTATCTTTGATTTTTCGTATTTTTTGTTATTTTATTGAATATGAAAATGGTGGCAAAGTAAAGTTGATTATGAAAGTTGATATTAAAATGTCTAGTTCCAGAAAATATTTAAAAAATCAAAAGCTACCTAAAATTAGTCAGTACTTGAAAAATGATGACTAAAATAATGAAAAGTCGAGTGAACAGTGCTCCAAAAGTGAAGAATTGGACCTTACTAAAAGTATACCAGAATTATCAGACGCAGCACCCAACACCAGTGACTATCCAGACCCAGAACAACCACAACAGGGTACTAGCAAAAATCAAAGAGAATTATATTTTAGCATGAACAATATTGTATCTTCGTCATATGTTACTGATAAGGGTAATTTTAAAAAGCTAACTGATCAAGTGAAGAGGTTCGTGATTGAAAACGGACATTGTAAGCCTAAGGGCCCTTTCTTAAAAGATAGCGACAATAGATCTTTTCTAGAAAAACATTACTATATTGTTTCCAAGTCTGGCGTGGAACTTTAACGTACATGGCTATCCTATTCTTTAATACTTCAGAAGGCGTATTGTGAACCGTGTTGGTTATTCGCAAATCGGGCATCTAAGAAAATACAAAATGTTTGGATTGAGGGATATGACGACTGGAAGCATATTGTAGATGCCATACAAAGACACGAGGCATCAAAAATTCATCTGGATTCCTGTCTTACGTATCAACAGTGGCGGCTACATGGAACACTCGATGAAGAGCAAGAGTCTATGATCAAAAAAGAAAAATCTTTTTGGCGCCAAATACTTTCTAGGCTCCTTGATGTTACTCTGACACTTTCAACGTGTAATTTAGCCTTTCGTGGCCACAGAGAAAACGCAGATAGCAGTGATCCAAGCTCCAAAGGAAACTTTTTGAGTATTGTTGAGTTATTAGGAAAATACGACTCGATTTTACGAGAATTGTTAAGTAAACCAAAGGGCCAGATAAAATACTTAAGTCCAAAAATACAAAATGAGCTAATTTCTGTCCTGGTTCTAAAAGTAGGAAATGCACTCATAAATGAAATAAATGCTGCACCATTCTACTCTATCATATTCGATACAACTCAAGATATTTCAAAAACTGATCAAATGTGTGAACTTTACCGTTATTGTATGATCGAAAAAGATGATAATGGGATCCCAAAGGCACTTGTCATTAAATAAACATTTTTAGGATTTCATGAAGTTAAGGATCAAACTGCCTTAGCAATGTCCAAGCAAATTATTAAATCCATAAATGACAAAAATATCCCTCTAAATAAGTGTCGAGGACAAGGATATGATGGTGCTAACACAATGAAAGGGACTTATGGTGGAGTTCAAAAACTCATAAAAGATGTCGAGCCAAATGCCGTATATGTTCACTGTGCTGCTCATAATTTAAATCTAGTACTCAATGATGCAGTGAGAGAGGTTAATGATATGCAAAATTTTTTTGAAACAATTCAACAAATTTATAATTTTTTTGGGCATAGTATCAGAAGATGGAATATTTTATCAAGTTTTATATCTAATAAAGAAAGTGAGTCTTCAACTTCAATAACATTAAAAACATTAAACCCTACTAGATGGGCAGGACGTTATGATGCCGTTTTTGCTTTAAAAGTTCGGTTTGTTGAAGTCCAAAAAGCGCTAACGGAAACAATTCTGTTAAGTCGCAAATCAGATGAAAGAAATGAAGCTGTTTCACTCAAAAATAAGATCGAAAACTACAACTTTATAATGTTATTGGCTTTCCATTGCAAGATCCTACTTACTATCGATGCAGCCTCTAAAGCACTTCAGTCTAAAGCCACCGATCTTTCAAATGCCTTAAAACGTTTGAAAATTTGTCTGGAAGAATTGGAAAGGTATCGACATGAATTTGAAAATTTAAAAATGGAAGCAAATAGTGTAGCAGAAAAATGGTCCACCACCCCTGCATTCTCGTCAGAGGAAGGTAAAACGCCATTTTGATGAGCTTTGCGAAGATGAGCGTCTTCAAGATCCGGAAAGTTTGTTCAAAGTGAACATATTTTATAGAGTATTGGACATCATTATAAACCAACTGAAATCGCGTTTCCTTCCAATGAATGAAATTGTTTCAAATTTCAGTGTTTTGCAGCCTTCCACTTTAAAATTTTTAAATGGCACTGATCTATTACATAAAGCTCTAGAATTTGTTGAGATATATAAAAAAGACATGTCTGAATCATTTGCCAGAGAAATTCTCAGTTTTCGATCCACTTTCAGAGACGAAATAGAAAAATCTTCGTGTATTAGAGACCTTGCTGATTTATTAATAATAAAAAATCATTTTATGTCCTGCAGCTTTCCTGAAGTAATCACGGCATTAATGTTATTTCTTACAATTCCTGTGACTACAGCTAGTGCTGAACGATCATTTTCAAAACTTAAATTGATAAAAACGTATTTAAGGAACTCTATGGGACAAGACAGGTTATGTAACTTGGCTATTCTGTCTATTGAAAATTCTATGGCCAGATCTTTAAACTTTGATGATGTTATAAACACTTTTGCGGAACAGAAAGCTCGAAAAAAAGATTTTTCTTAATAAATATCTTATTGAAATTAAATTGTTATTTTTATTTCATTGTAAATGTATGTAGGTTTCCTCACGATGTTGTTCCTTCACCGAAAAGCTAGCGAATAGATGATGAATGCATTGAGATATTATGTTCTATGGATGAATGTGAAGTCTCCAATACGCATTGGGCTAGCATGGGGACTACAGACCATTCCTTCTCGCCTAAGAGAGGAGGCCAATGGCCATCAGTGGGACATATACAACGTGTAATTGAGTCCGCTGAAAACCTCGAAGTTTATTAAAATTAAACTGAGTACAACGTGACGATTTTTACTGATAGGGCCCCGTCAAAAGAATTTGCCACGGGCCCCAGATGGTATAGTTACGCCACTGAGCGTGAGTGGACGTGATTGGGCGCACATACATTCTTGGTTTATTTTTGGTTTTTAATTCTTGCATTTATGGCGCTAGCACATATGTAAGTGCAACAAATTTTAACGTAAAGTTTTAAAAAGTAAATTGTGAGTTAAGAGGTGGACTTGTCCACAAAATATACAAAAGGTGTGCTTGCACTGATGTGCGGTGCACCACATGGTCTTTTGGGAGGCTTCGTTTTTGGCTGATTTCAACTGTACGCATTAAGAAGACACCATTTTTTAGATAAACTGGTCAACCGTGAGTATTTTGCAGATTTTCAAAGTGGTGGTGTTTTGTGAAATTCGTGTTAGGTGATAGAAGCTATAAGACTGCCGCGAAAGGCGGCTAAAATACCCCTAGCCGGTATGGAGTCGTCGACATCGTTGTCGAGGGCGTCATCGGCAGAGGATATTGAGGTGCATTCTAGCATCAATTTGATGAAAGGGAAACGTTTGAAAAAAGATAACGAAACCAAAATTATAAAATTTCTGAAAAATAATGCCGCGAGTATAAGTAGAAGAAAAGAAAGCATAAGTGATGCCTTTGAGTTTAGAAGAAAAGGCGGGAAAACACATACAGAAAGTATGTATGTAGACTGTGAATACGGAGGTACAGTTAACGAATCAAGTGATGTAAATGTAGGGGAAAAAACGAGTACAAAGTACAGTGACGGACACAATCATAAGTTCAAAAATTAAAAATACAGATACAGACACAATTGTATACCCTCAACCTTTTCTGGTGATATTTTTGTATTAGTAGACGCTTCTAACTGTGATGCACTTAAGGATAACAAAATAAACAATGGCCTACCATTATATGAGCAAATAAAAAGTTTTAGGATAAATGATATTGATTTAATCACTAAGATAGGGCGAACGCTATATAAAATAGTTTTCAAAAATATTTTTGCGGCAAACAATCTAATTCTGAACAATAAAATTACATTAAAACGACTGAGAGCCTTCATACCAAGGACAGCGATCGAAGCTCGTGGTGTTATTAGGGGTGTTCCAATAAATTACAGTGACGACGATATTAAGCGTAATGCTATATATAATTTTCCGATCAGGTCAGTGATGCGTTTTACACGTAAAGACACTGATACGAATCATTTTATACCAACAACCACGATTAAAGTAGGATTTGAAGGAAAAGAAATTCCTAAATTTATAATTTTTGAATACTCCAAACTTAGAGTGGATTTTTATGTCCCACCACTTAGGAAATGCATAAATTGTGGTCGTCTAGGACACACCCAATTTTCATGCAAAAGCAGGAAGCGATGTATACAGTGCGGAAACTTCGAATGTGATCCTAGTCAATGTATTAAGAAATGTATTCTATGCCACGACGTAGACCACATTTCCTCTGATAAATTCAAATGTAAGGTTTGAGAAAGGGAACCGGAAGTCAACTACATTAGGTCGGTCAAAAAGATTTCTAGACGTGAAACATTAGGAACATATTTTCCTGAAAGTTCAAATAGATTTGACATTTTAACTGTAGATGAGGCATATTTTCCACCCCTAAACAACGCTGATGACCCTACCAGAGATAGGAACCTTGATGTAAACAAAAAAGTCACTAAAGTTAAGTACAGCACAATAGCTAGAAGGAAAATTATTGGCGAAAACAAAATACGTTATTCCCGCAGCCCACCCTTTGTCAAAAGGACGCGAAACGAATCAGTTTCGGTTTTAGAAAAACCAGAATACCTCAAGGGGAAGGTGTCTGAATTAGAAAAATTGCTAAATGAATTGTTAAAAGTACTTCAAGAAAAATGTATCAGCTCCCAACTTGGGGAAGCACTAGAAAAAGTTCTTACAATTAAAAGAAAATTTGATCAAAATGCTATCTATGATGATGCAATCCTGATAAATCAGGCATCGGGCAATACTCCTATCTCAATATGAAACTGGTCCAGTATAACTGCCAATCATTAGAAGCTAATATAACCTCCATAGAATTTTACCTTAAGGTTCAATTATAGGTGCCATAACCATAACCATATACAACAGCTGATCGAACCAACTTTATGGGCAACACTGTTTCCAATTAGTGGTGCCTTACCATAACGCCATGGTCATAACCATAACCATACCTATCAATTGAAATTTGGTTATGGGTATGGCGTTATGGTATGACACCTTTAATCGTAACCGAATTGGCATAGCTTGTTTAAGCGAAATTTTTACTTCCAATGAACCTCAACATACAAACCTGATAAATTTCAGTATTATTGAAAAGAATAGAGAAGATGGCTTTGGTGGGGTTGCTATTGCTCTCGCCAAGTCTATCAAATTCCAAAAAATTACTTTTATGACTGACTATGATGTTCTTGTGGTTCGCACCTGCATTTTAAAGCCAAATTTAGTAATTTGTGCCACATATTTTCCACCAAATATCCAAATAACCCCTTTCAATACTGAAATGGAGAAAATTCTCACCTTTTTGGGGAGGTTTGTAAATGTTCTTCTGTTGGGGGATTTCAACGCTAGGGCAAGAGTCTGGGGAGATAACTTTTAATCCTGCAGAGGAAGCAATCTATATAGACTTATTCTGGAGCATAACTTCTGGTATCTAAATGATGGAGCCCTTACATTCAAAAGAGACATAATGTCAGCAAATGGGTCGGTACTTGATCTATCTTTCCCAAGCGCATACATCCCGTTCAAATGGAAAGTCGGTCCAATAAGAATTGGTGGCAGCCACCACTTTCCTATAATCATTGAAAACACCACCGTAACCGTCTCTCAAACCAGATTTCTTTCTCAAAACAAATTGCTTGAAAATCTTAAAAATCTAGAAATAGAACCTGACATTGACAATATTCATCAAAAATTCCGAGAAGAAATAAAGGCTGCTTCCTTTGAGCCAAGTAAAAAGAGACAACCCAAAAGCTGATGGAATGAGGATGTATGTAAAACCTACAGGCACCTCAGAATTGCATACCAGAAATGCAGCAATCTGCCATCCCAAACAACTTTGAAAACCTTATAGCAATTAAAGAGAAATGGAAATCCAGTATTAAAGAAGCCAAGAAGAATGATTTTAATAGAAAAATAAACAACTTGAATGAAGAGCCGACGACGAGAGAGGCTTGGAGATTCGTAAAAGCTTTAAGAGGAAACTTTAAGCAAGCGAATCACAATTCATGGTCCAATGGCAATGACAAGGGTTTTCTCCTATCAATAGCAAACCAAGTTCCCTCTACCAGTGATATTATACCAGTGAATAGGCGTATAGTTCCTAACAGCGATCTTTTGATCAGCTTTGAAGAGCTATACCAAATAATACATAGTAAGAGTAACACCTCAGCCGGTGGTTCAGACAAAATTACCTATAAAATGCTTAAAGCACTATCAGACTCGGCACTGAATAATATTCGTGCTGTGCTAAACAATTCCTTTCTGACCAATCAACTCCCTGACGCATGGCGTCGATTGCCAAAAAAGATTGTAACGTAAACGATTTTACTAGTTTTAGACCTATAGCCTTAATCTCTGTTCTGCTTAAATGTATAAATTTATGTATCAAAAACCGCATCTCTGACTTCTTGTAGACAAGTAAAATCCTACCTGACCACTCCTTTGCCTATAGGAAAGGAAAATCTGCCACAGTATGTATAAACTATGTGGCAGTTCTAAAAAATAAATGGCTCACCGCAAAAGAACTGGTTAGTACAATATCCAAGGATGAGTCCTTCAAAAATCTGTTTTATAGATACTTAAACGTAAAGTCAGGTTACGGCCTCATATTTAGAGAACTCAAACAGGTCCTGGATAGGCTGAGTTTAGTTGACGCCAATGTCCTCTCTCCAAACCTTGCTGTAATCACTAAAACTCTTGATGACAAAAAGATAAATGTGACTTCAGAAGTAGCCAAAGCAATCTATGCTCAAATTCTCCATGATTATGAGGCTAGCAACTTTACACAGACGCATCAATAGGAGCAACTTCGACAGGCTGTGGAATCTACAACCATTCTAACAAAAATGAACTAGGCTTTAGCCTCGCACTCAAGACCTCTTCTAGTTTTGGTGAGCTGATCGCCATAAAAAAATCCGTTGAGATAGCCACTCAATTGCGATACAACAAAGTTGCAATATTTACGGACAGCTTGTCAACTGTTGATGAAAAATAGAACCAAGAATTTTTGTGTATTAGACATTCACAACCTTATACAACAGGGAGATTTTGACCAAATTACGATCATTTGGACACCCAGCCATAAGGGGATCGATGGAAACGAAAAAGCACCTGATAGCCGAAAATGCAATTGACAGTGACGCAACTATAGAAACCAAACTAACTATTGACGAAGCGCTAAACATAATTAGAAATCAAATCCAAGACAGATGGTATGAAACTTTTAAAAATTACTCCATTTTTAAACCAAATTTACTACTATAAAGAAAAAACCTTGGTTTTTTAAATGCCCACTTGCGCCAAAACATATTAAAACAATTAACAGAATCCTCTCATGATTCACTTATGATAGCGCGTACTTATACAAAATAAATGCGATAAACTATTACTTTTGTCCTTGTGGTCAAATTGATGACCACATACATCAAACGTTTCTGTTAGAAGATAAAAGGGAAGAGTTCGATATCTTCCAAGAAAACACGAATTTCTATGAACTAGTTCTAACAGGACGGCGCCACAAGCCACACAGCGAATGTCACAATCGATTTATTGAAAACCAAGTTTGGTGAACGTGTTATCTCACGAAATGGCCCAGACAATTGGCCGCCTCGGTCGTGCGATTTGACGCCGTTAGACTATTTCCTGTGGGGCTACGTCAAGTTTATGGTCTATGCTAACAAGCCAGCGACGATTGATGAACTTCGTACGAATATCGAACTTGAAATTGCAGCAGTATCGGCCGATTTATGCTTGAAAACCGTCGAAAATTGGATTCAGCGTCTGGACTTCTGCAAGCGTGCCCGTGGTGCCCATGCAAAAGAAATCGAGTTCCATACTTAATGGCATCGAATGTACTTTCACAGGAATAAAGAATTTAATTTATATCACAAACCGTTTTTGTTTTTTTTTTAAATTGTGTGCGTTCCTATTGCAAGACCCGATATAAATAGCAGCCCTTACACAGCTTTACAGATGCTGATGCACTTGGTGAAGCGCAATAAATAACTATGAATCCATTCCTTGGGGAGATTTTAATGTTCATAAACATTGCATCAGATGATTCTTTACTGCAATTTAACTCTCTTAGGTATGCGCAGATGTGGATAAAAACCCAACGAATCAACAATTTCGTCCGGAACTGCAATATTCTACGTATATCATATTACGGTCATATGTATATCTCATATTTTATACATATATATATAATATTTGTATGCAAATTTTGTTGTTCTATTGTACATATATCTGTTGAGATGGTCTCCCTCTGCCTCACGGTCATCTTAAATCATGGCTTCGTACCCATCCTTGGCATGTTTTGATAGAATTGGTAATTGTATGGCCCATAATTCCGGCCTGTCAATCTAACATTATTTACCAAAATCATATGCAGAATATTTTACGCTATTAAAACATCACTTCTCACCAACGTTGTATTAAAGTTTACCAGAATTTCATGCTATCACAGGGCGTGATTAAAATCTCGCTTTCTTAAAGAGAGGAAGACAAATCTCTTTTCATATAATACAAAACCCAAGTAAAGTGACAGCAAGCGTTTCTCAAATTTAAGGATCAATAATTATTTAATGATAAAGGCTCCGGCTTCAGCTTTTTCTAAATCTCGCAATAGTGAACGACTCCAACCATTCCGTCGAGCATTGTGAAATAGCTTCTGTTATTTGTTTGGAAACTGTAAAACGTCTGTTGGAAGTAAGTGTCGACGAAAAGTGTCTGGCATATTGATGGAATATTGATTAAAAAACATAAAACATCCCTTTGAAGTCCCTTTTTTTAACCGCATTGGAACCTGATGGAAGATACTTATATTTCTACGAACCATTGCTAAACATGAGCTTTTTGCTTTTATGCTTCCAACACGGAACTTGTCAGCGTTAAAAGAATGAGTTTTCGTCATAAACTGATATCATAAATTGTATGCTTCTCTTTCTGATTTCGGCACTCAAAAATTTTATTTCAAAGGGATAGTTTATTTGGTTAAATCCTCTACGAATATTATTTGAGAACACTGCATTAAAGAGGAAGAAGAAAGTTATCGGTCCAGCCCGTGACTCTTATTATGTTTTGCCTTTTAAAGATCATTTCTTTTACTTACGAGTCCACGAATTAAACACACATTTAATAAAAAGGATAAAGTAACCGCGAGCCCTGAGCCCAAAAAAAAAACTGACCTGACATCATTAGAAAATTTCTTCTAAAATTGTTCCACTGATATCCATAAAAATGGTTTGAAATGAAAGGCGGGCTTGAAGTCAGTGCAGTCAAATGCGCTAGTTGTAACTGGTATGACTTGTAAGCCCAACAGCCAGGTTTAGTTGAACCAACACAATACAAAATAATTTACACAAATTTAAATTACGTCCTCAGCATGGTAAGCGGCAGTTTTCACATATCACCAAGGCAGTGTTGTTGGAAATATGCATTTATTTGCGTTTACTCTCTAATTTGCACATATCGAAATAATTTTAGAACTGGTATCACTTTTAAATATTAGTTCATAAACTAGTGTGATTAAATACTAGTAGTGTGGATTTTCACAGCAGGGTACGTACAGACACACTGTAAAAACCTAAAATGTAATTCAAAATCTTACTTCCTCATATTTTACAATAAACAATTTCCTTTGATTTGTAATAGGTAAAACCCCTTTTGAATTATTTAATAAATATTCTTTTATAAATCTAAACTCCAAAACCTTCATATCTAAAAAAAATTGTTTAATTAGTTTCCGATATACATACATAGGTGCCGACTTAAGGTGGATATCCATAGCAAACGTATGTGTGCGATTTAATTGAAATTTTTCTCAAGAAAATTCAGGCAACTTTATTAGGTTTGCGTACATTGCTAAGTAGGCGCCGACATAATACTGTGGGTATTCTACTTACTTATGAAATGCACGCACGCTATGGATTTCAAGCTTTAACTTCCGAAAAAGTGCCAAAAAATAATGTTGGTGTCTTAAAAAAGTAATCCGTACGATTTTGAAAAGAATGGTCCTTATATCTATATATGTATACCTTTTCTAACACAAAAGTTAAAGTTTAATAAATAGCTTCACATAAAATATGTTAGTATTTTTCTAAAGTTCATGAAAAACATTTTAGATTTTTAAGTTTCTACGCGAAACTGAAAACAGATACATATTGCCTTAGAAATTTAAATAATTAACTAGTAACCATCCATGCATGATTATACTCTAATTTTGTGCCAAAGTGCTCGAGATTTAGAACCCTTTGAAGCCCTATAATATAAGAGTAGATAACAATAACCTTTTTGCAACAATGTCTCTAAGCAGAATATCCGAAAAGAGAAACTCAAACAGCTTATGTCGTATACAAAAAAAAACAAATTCATATCAATTTCCGGAATAATCTGCCACTCCCTTTTGAATAATGCATTTTCTTTGTGCTTGAATTACTTAAGAGGATTTATTTTATTTAATGCGCAAATTAGAAACAAGACAGCATGTAACGAGGAATGAAATCCTCCACAAAGTTAAGGAATTTTCGTAAATTGTGTATATGTATGTATGTATTTATGTGCATATGTATGTATTTCAATAAAAAAACAAAAGTATCCTGCATACACACCCACGCATTAAGCTTTCTCCCACAAATAATACACTAGGCATTTAATACCCCTTGAAAAAGGTATAGGTACTATGAAAATCATTGCGCCCAACGGCCTTCGTGAATAGGGCAAGAATTATTGAACTTGTACAACATATATTAGCTCAAGAACCTAATTAATACAAAATGGATTATTTATTAAAAATTATATACGAATATTAAAAAAAAGAACTCAACTTGGGGTGTCACATAGCATGTGCATTGTGGACCTATTTAGTTAAGTAATAAAAAAACTGTGTACTGAGAATCTCAAATTCCCCCGGGGCCCGGAGTACTCGAAGCGGCCCGTATTTTTTAAGAAATTAAGTGAATAGTTAAATTAGAATGCTTTTGATAGTCGATTAATTCAAACATTCATTTGAAAGTTGTGATTACCGATAAAGCGCGTTCTTGCGTGCATGTACAAAAAAAAACAGTTACGTACATAAGCAAAAACTGACAAATTAATGTAATAAGAGTCGGCATAACAACCGCCAACCGAGCCCACTAAACTTTTCAGTGCGTTTTCTTAGCGTTAAGGCACTTTCAGATGCTTCCCTTGTCGTTTAGAAAACTCTAGGCGAAATGCATGCGAGTCAGTCAGAAAAATACATTTAACTTTAACAGTGACATTGACGTATCCAACTTGATAATTTACGACTTTGTTTGAAGTTTTTCATGTTCCAAGAATGTTGTTATGTTATGCTCGGTGCTTCGAGAATGAAATTGATCCGCCAGAGGTCAGACCAATTTCGTGAACTTAGAGTTGGAAGGTTGTCCTTAAGGTGAGTTGAAATATTTAATTCACAAACAAGTTTGCATCGCTTTCGGAAAATATACATACGTGACTCACAAGGGCCCGTAGAAAAGATGATGAGAGCAAAAAAACGTCGTATTTGACTTATTCTTTAAAAACATTGAAGTAGTAAGTAGAAATACAGTTGATTAAATTGACGAAGTATTCGAAACTTTTATGTAGAAAGGGGTCCCCACCTTTTTAACCCTGGGCTCGGATTTCCTCTCGGCAGCCCTGCTCACCAATAATGAGGATTAGGAGCTACGTGTTGAGTAAGAGGACTTTCAAGGTAGTAAAAGGGAGAATGTGTATAATTTACAAATATAAGAAGTTCATTTAATATACAATTGTTTACTTTTGTGTCAGATATGCACAATATTAACAATTTCAAAATATATGGGAAACCGTTGGTTAAAAAGGTAACGCTGGCGATGCGCTCAACTCTCCTTTCCGCGGTCTAAATGGTCTAAATTTGTATGATCCGCAAGATTTAACAGTCCTTAGATTCGCCCTCGTGTCCCCCAACCCATGGGCAGTACAGTGTCGACGTCATAAGCATAAACACTATGGAAAGGATTATGATGTACAAAAGAACAGCAATTTTAATATTTTCCAGAAATAGTTAAGTTTATGTTTTAAAATATAATGAATTTCACAATTCCGAAGGAAAAACAGTACCGAATTTCTTTCTTTGTACTCTAATGTATATAGGTGCATATACAGATACATATCCATATCTGTATCTACATATATCTAGTATTATATAAAATTTATTAAGTATATGGAGAATGTTTGTAACGATTTGTATTTCAAAATACAGAACCGATTTTAATAATTACTATTTATTTTAATGAAACACTTACGAAAACTAATAGAGTGGCATACTTATTTTTTTATTTTTTGAAGGATACCTACATTAGGATGCACCATGCTCAATAAAAAGGAAAAAATAAAAATATTTACAAAATCATAATAATGATATTAGACTATTGTTTAAGCTCATTACAAGCTTCTTTAGATAGTCGAAAATATTGGACAAAAACTGGGTCGGACATGAAATTTGGGTAACTGCCGTCCCGCAGATTTCTTAGCAGCCTTTTCATTTCCAACCTCATTTCTATAGAACCAAGAACTAAAAGGCCGTTTTCCATTCTATATATGTAAATTTAAAAGTTTCATATGCGACTCCAGTAAGAACAATATGTTCTTCTTACATAACTTTAATTCAGCTTCAATCCACATTTCAAACTATTTATGAACTGTAACTAGATTCTGACTTTTTTGTTCCTTTTGTCATGGTATCATGAATTCAGGATACCGCCATTTTGAATTTGCACCAAAGTGAACGCTTTAATATTTGAATAATGACAGGTGCATAGTTAGCATGTAGGTGGCGCTATAATCTTTCATAATTACAAAAGTAGAACTAGGATTCAAATAAATTTTCTAATGTCTGTTTTAATTAAATAATATTCGAGTTTCCTGATGTTTTCGCGTGAAGGTGAACTCACCAATTCCCAAGGAGCTTGGTTGACGAATAACTCTTTCCTAGTAGAAGCAAATTGTGTGCAGTCGTCTAGTAGATGTTTAGCTGTCAGTGAAGTTAACGAGCAGTATGGGCAGGAGGTGGATTCAATCCCTTTAAAATATCTGAGTGCGTTAAGAGTGTGGGCGCAATACGGAGACGGTTGAAAGCAGTAACATCGTGCGTTCGTTTTGTACTAATATGCTGTAACTTGAATGATTATATACTTCGGTTTAACAAGTACGAAGTGACTCTGAGATTTTAAAACTGATAGGGCTGAATGTATGATCCAATCTTTAATGAGCTCTATAGAATCTCTGCGCGGAAGATTGAAATCTTGATTGAAAAGTGACACGTTTTGGCAAAATGAGCCAGAAACTATACAGTTTTTTTTACTAACTTTTCACCTGTAAAAGCTCAATAAAGTACTTCTTTACATTGCTGGAGTTTACCAAATCTACTGGTTTAAATAATCTTGTGGTTCACTACTACACCTCTTCTGTCTCTATTAATTTAGAATAACCACAATCATCTTTGGGCACTATATTTACACACTGAGTGGACTAAACATGTATATACATTTATGTACATATCAAAATTTCATGTATAATATGCTGTATTAGTTCTAAGTTTAACCCCTTTTTAAAAGTTCTGTGTAAAAAATTTCAATCAATTCCTTCGTTTTTTAAGAGATAATCCCCATTTCGTGCCAAGTAAATAAATCAAAGTAAAGTAATTCGGAAATTCTTTTGAACCCATTTTACTGGGTTATGTATCAATAAGTGATTTTTGTTAATTTTTAATCAAAAAGAATAATGGCCATCACTTTAGCTTAATTTGTTGGTCCAAAATGTAGTTTTGTTGTTTACTGTATACGTGTACTGATTGATTTTTTGCTTTTATATGTAATAATCCCAATAAAAGTCTGTAAATAGTTTTGCTCTACACATCAAAGACATTAAGAAGAAAAAGTCAAGAAAATAAATATTTATTACATTACTAGAAGATGCCGAGGCAGTAAAAATCCCAAAAAAAAATGTCATTATTACGTAAAAATGAAGCAAATTGAATTTTTTAGTTTTTGAAGGAAAAAAAACAAAAGTTTGCAAACAATAATGTTTTCTTCTAAACAAATCTTTCCCGGCAAACTATGTTGCAAGAATGTGAGGCAAGCAAGCCCAAAAATATCTACATAGTATGTACAGTAAGTTTACAAAAAAAAACAAAAAGTACAAATAAAAATGACAAACAACAATTTATACGAAACAATTTATTTAGAAAGAGATGAAAATCTATGTATGTACATATACATGTACATATGTATGTATGTATGTATACTCGTAGCTTTGATCACCATTCCTATCTCAAATCGATTTCTCCGCGTGTCACATCGTCTGTAGCAATACCTCTTTTTAACTGTTTTGATATTATCAGTTTTTTTTCTAAATGTCTTGTGCTTCACAAGAGTTCAAACACTTTCTTAATATTCAATTTTCCTGTTTTCACTCACCACAAAGTTAACTCCGAAGGTTTGTAGGTGCACACAGGGAGCGAAGCCGTTCCGAGCGCAATGGAGCGTTCAAAGTCATATAACTATACTCGAGTATGCATTAGGGCTGTTCTTATTTTGACAAATCAATATTCTTAACTCATTTATAAACTTAAATATGTATCTAACTTTTACATGAATAAAATGGCCTTCGAGTGACATGAGATAACACGACCTATCGATGTTATAACCTTTATTTGTTCACCACTTACTGCGTCTCTATATTAATTAATTTTAAATGAATTTAATCTTTTTAGTCTTATGAAGACAATTTTTTAGATAAGCTTTGAAGTGGAAAATTTTTCTCGTCTTCGTAGATTATGTTCTAATCTTTGGGTAGAAAATATTAATTTTGGACGGCTTTGGGTGGTGACATTCATAACAAATAAATCAAGGAACAAATACTTTTTTTCGAATCAAAATCAAAGTAATAGTTTTGAAAGTCATTTAGAAGGTCATGTGAAAAATTATATTAATTTTAAGGTAATTAAACTAACCAATTGTAATTCTCTGCAAACAAACTGATTTATTTAGCATGGCGAAGTCATACGATCGTCAATTAACCTATCTTGCATATGTTTTCAATAACTTTACATGTAATTTAAATGCGTTAACATAAAAATTTAATAATTTAAATTACCACGGCAAATAAGAACATAAAAACTATATAAATTAGCTAGCTTTTAAATAATTCTTTTCATACAACTGATTAATTTTTTCCGGCAGGGGGCTATATAAACGAGTTTAGCCTCGTAGGAAATGGTTACAACTTCGATCTCAATGGTAAGTATTGTGACTCAATCGAAATAGATACCGATATGCAAGTTTCTTAATGATTCTTAATAGTATCTTTGTTCGGACTATTCATAAGGAAACTAATTTGTTTTTAAAATAGATTTTTCCAATTTTGAACAATTTTGACTTCTACCAAAAGTTGAATTGGCCGATGAATTTTAAGTCTGTATTGTAACATTTTCTGGTGTGAAAGAAAAATTATCCGCGACACCGTAACAGATAATGCATTCCTAGATATTTCCGCGTATATATGTAAGAACAGCCCTAGTGAGCAAAGAGCACATTTTTCAACAGCATTTCACGTGAAAGAGAAAGCTATTGACTCTGAAGTTTCATTTAAGTTTCCTTACAAACGCAATCTTGATTACTTTCTCCAAAAAGGCGGTTAGCGGCTGTCAAGTTTTTGGTGTAGTATAACATGGAACAGACCCTTAGTTTTGCATCCTTATTGCGACCATTCCCCCTCTATCCTTTATTCAAAATTCATTGGTGAAAATTGTGGTGGTCAAGTAGCGATTTTTGCAATTCCATATTCCATAGTTTTTCTTTTACCTATAATACTAAGCCATAATCAGAAAGCAGAAAACTCCAGATTACTCGACGGTTTTTATTTTCAAAAATGATAGTTACCTCTAATTTTTGTAAGAGTGGTATATTTCGAACAAAAATTATTTAAACAAAGTGCCCTTTGGTCAATGTCTGATATCGTGTTTAATCAAAAAATTAATTTCTACCAAGTTCGGTTAGAGCCATTATGCCTGTTAAGCTCGCGGCAATTTTCGATTCTTATTAGCATCTAGCCATGGTAATATTAATCAGAAATTGACCAAACGGCACTAAGTAAGTGAAATTGTTCGCTACAACCAAATCATATACAAATCGGCAAATAGGCTGAAATTATAAAAATTATAGAAAATTACAAAATTCGAAAAACCCAAGTATAATTTCATATAACAAAAAAAAACAAAGGAGACCTAGAATTAATTTTATATTCCTCGCCTTTCAATGAATTATACTCTATCCATTAAGCTTGTCATTTTATTTACCTTTTTTCTTTCCGTTGAAAACCACACTGATGGTGGGTTAGAACCTTCAATATTAAGGTAACGATATGTATACGAGTATGAATGTTAAAGCTTCGATTTCGATGCACACCCACGATGTTTGTGGCAGCCATTTACTTTCCATGTTTTTATGTCAGAGAAATCACAACAATATGTCACACTTGGCTCGAAATAGCCGACCCAATATGACCAAATTTCAATTAGATGACATCTGCTTGTCCGAAGGCGGCTCAAAGGCAACCAAGCAAAACATAGCAGAGCAGCACCAAGAGAAAATAGGGTGGTAGTATTTTTGTGGCTCTAAATATGTATATGTATGTGTTGGTGTGTAATAAATATGAAAACGATTTAAACAGACCACATACAACTGCGGATAAGTACTTATATATGTATGTATGTATGTATGTAAATACATATATATTTTTGTGTATTCATGAATATCCTATAGACTAGTCTTTATGTTTTATAATCGGTAAGCACATATTGGCTAAAATAATGATTGGTGTGCAAGTATATTTAAAAAGATTTGCAACAGAGATCATAGTAGTATTAAATTGCATTGGATGATTAAATTGTAAATACTTAAGAAGCTTTCTCGTCCCCACCTGACTAAGCAGATTCGTAAATCGAAGACTGTGTTGCCTTCTTCGCAAATTTAATTATATTTGGCAAGCGACAAAGAGCGCGAGGAAAGGCCACCAACGTTTAAAATCTCTGAATTGAAGGCTTTATTGGACGAAGATCCGTTTTAACCTTAAAAGGGTCTCACTGAATCTCTGGGAGTAACTTAACAAGTAATTTATTTGCGTCTAAAAGCATGGGCAGAGGCGGAAATCAAAAGACACTGAAAGACGACTTTGCATATACTCATATACACTGTTTCTTCGACGGCTATCAGACGCCGGTCATGACAAATGCTAACAATTTTTCTGCATGTGGTTCAAACCGCGGACACCTTCTGGATAGCTCCCGAACCTCCGTTTGGCAGTGAGCTAAAGTGAGAAGGCATACCTGGTGAGGTCACTTCGATGGTTTTGATTTACGGCCTCTCCAAAGGTTTGCAGCGCCTGTTCACCTGTAGGTGCGACTGCGAGCGAGCGTCTGACTTGGAGCAAGCGGATCGCTATATAAATGTGCGTCAGGCTCAGTATTCGCTACATAAAAAACTGCTACCAATGAAAAAATTCCACAAGTCACGGATGACGGTCATGGCAAACATTTTAAGGACAATGATTTGATTTAATTCGGAAGATGTCTCCGCTCAGCTGGTGCATCTTCTCGTAATGGCAAATTATAATGAGAGAGATTACGACACCAAGTTCTGTCGTTCACCCCAGTGGACGAACGTCTCGCCGAAATCCACGCCAGAGCGAGATTTTTAACATTTCGGTAATTTGCGCCCACGCTCCTACGGAAGAGAAGGACGATGTAACATGAGCTCGTTGTGCGCACGTATGAACGCTGCCCCCTCCGCGATATAAAATTCGTGCTAGATGGCATTAATACTAAGGTGGGAAGGGAAGGGATATTTGCCACAACAGTCGACTAATTCATCAAACACGACGAAACATCCGCTAACGGACCGAGTCTGTGGCTGAGGGCCCAAAACGAGAAAAGGTGAAATCACAACAGATAGACGACTGCTTCGTCACTCGAATTGCACTCCCGCTCTCGGAGAGCAAAGTTCAGAAAAGCGATATCTTTACGTGCCGCAGCTGAAGTTATCATTGCTACTCGCTGAGCCCGAAAGAACGGCTGGTACGATGAGGAATGGCGCGCCGCCAAGGATGGAAAATACGCTGCCTAGGCGTAAATCTACAATCGACCAGATATTCACCATACACCAAATAATGGAAAAGACCCGATGTCCCCCTCGAGGTTTTCTGAGTTTTCTACAAGTAGATTCTCC
The DNA here is from genome assembly GCA_951828415.1 of Anomoia purmunda. Lineage (NCBI taxonomy): Eukaryota > Metazoa > Arthropoda > Insecta > Diptera > Tephritidae > Anomoia > Anomoia purmunda. The sequence goes on from OX639995.1 coordinate 85,912,592, forward strand.
GAAAGATTTTTTGACCGTTACGTCTTTGCGGCAGGGAATACCAGCCCTGAAATTATTAAACGCGATACCCGCGGGGGTATGTTAGAAAGACCAAGTGGGCATAGCGTTCTATGTTCTTCATCCACCGCCATGCAAGCTTTTAATCAATATTTGGCGAATCAAAATTAGTTAAAATTTTCACGCACTTATTATCAGTATGCAAGTCAGGTCATGTTCGCAAGTTCGTATCCACTTTAATGGTATCAAATTAAGTAAGTCACACCACAGCGATTCAAGCACTTCGGAATGCTACACAGTACTGTGTTCTAAAAATAGGAAGCAAAAGGGTTAAAATCGAGTCATTTACTTTGAGTCTCATACTTGCATATTTCCTTTGCGGTAATTTAAATATGTTTTTGGTGAAATGAGGTATATTTGAGGTAAATAATGTTTCTTCAACCAATACAAAATTTTCTTTAAAACTATCCAAATATGACGAAAGTTACTCATATTGTACAAAAATATTACAAACTGTAAATATTAGCAACTATTTCCATTTATTTCTTATTTTCTTGCGCATTAAGTTTTGAAAAAAGATTATGCTACTTGCCAACTGCAGCAGTTAAATGCACAAATTATATTTTAGCACTAATGGCATAATTATAATATAATAATAAATAATAATAAAGTCAAACTTTTAAATAATTGAATTTCGCGTTCTATCCCTCTAAAAAAAACACCCGTTATATGAATAATAGTGTTGAAAATACTTTTCCAACGAAAAATGTTATGAAAAAGCTTCTCACAAAACACATCTGCCATTCGGATTCGGCGCAAAACTAGACCTAATCTGTTACAACATCAAGAGGCACAGCGCAAATTGTAGGAGAAGTTCAGCCAAACATCAAGCTATGATGTAGGCGCCGAAATTCTTATATTCTTATTAAACTATTAATTATTAATACCAGATGTTTTAAGAACTCTGTGTTGACCGTCGAAAATATTTAATTTAGTTCGGTGCGATATAATGTACCTACTTTAAAACAAAGATGGTTAAAAAGCCAACTATTTTCCCAAAAGATTTTATAAGCCAATAAACGAAGCAAAGAGTAAGATATGTAAATGACGCGCTGTTTCTCTTTAATAAAGCTTTTAATGGACAGTTTTATTTGAATCAAGGTCAATATTATGTTTTCGATACCTTTTTTCAAGATATTTTATCAAATCATTTAATTTCGATTGAGTTAACACATTTGGCATCTTTTCACCTTTCTAGTAATATTAGTCCGCTACCTTTATTCTTGTTGACCTTGAAAAAATTAAAAAAAAAAAAATTTATTTAATTCATTTACATAATAATTGAAATGTATAACTTGTTACTGGAAAACCAACCAACCCTGCTTCCATTGGATACCTGAATATATTCACGTATAGGAAAAAACTTTCCAAATATACCCAGAGCCGACAATTTCTAGCATTTCGCAAATGTACTTGTTCGAATCTGCAAATATATGTATGTACATACATACATATGTATGTGGTTCAATCAAGAGTTTAACTTTCGTTCCGAAGCGGATTCTTACAACGCTACGCGTTTTTATGCAAATTTTTACTGGGGGTAATCTTAATAAAACATTAATAATATCAGTTTACTCTACGAAAGATTAGCATTCCTATATTTTTTTGTGGAATATGAATGTTGCTTCCTTATAAGGACCTAAACATATCGTAAAACATTTTTTAAAATCGGAGCAGCTCATTCAGTTTCTGCATTACTGGAATTTTGCTTCACTCCTTTTTTTAATTTTTTAGTTTTGGGCGGTTTTTTCATATTCTGGTACTGGATGAAGGATCGGACCATACTTCAGCAAAATGTGTGTAATGTAATCTAAAATCTTCCAATTAATAAATTTTTCTTTATTATTATTTGTTTCCAAAAAGATATCCATCCAAGGCGAATTCAAATCAGGTGGTGTTAAAAGTACAAAAACAAGAATTTACACTGACGAAATATAGGCACAATGACAGTATGATTTACAACAAACACATCATTTTGACTTAACGTTCACCAAGCGAATTCAATTAGCTGCTTGATCAACTTCACCTTATATGAATTCGCCTTATGTCCGTCGCTCTGTCTTTCATTTTGTTAGTATTTTTTTGAAATATTCTAAGATTTCCAGTTGTGGGAAATTAAAATTCCTACAGTCAAACCAAATATAGGCCGCTACCAACATTAATTAGTACTAGCAAATTGACTCCAATTTCAATGCTTTTCATTTCATTTTTATGAATCACATTTTTGGGGCGTAGCAGTAAATAATAAAACAGACATTTGGCAAAAGGACAATTCATTGTAATGCCTGTTACTTTTTGTGTAAATGTATATGCAATTAATTTTAAATAACATTTAATTTGTCTGCATTCATTCATTTTGGGTCAAAAGTAATCAAGGTTTATTAAATCGTTTTTGCCCCAAACGAAATGCATTGCGTAAATAACAATAGGGCATTCCGGATAAGGTTTAGATGACCTGACAAAGGAGCAGAATGAGAGCTTAATAATTAAAAACAACAAAACAGAATAAAACCCGCTACTTATTTGCTCTCCGAAAATATAGAGTAGATTGCAGTGGCACGTTTGTCATTTTTTGGGGCGTAGCCAATTTTTTGGCACACATGCAAATATGTATGAAGTCAATCAGCCTTATTCTGAGCTCCGCCCGAAAAAACTTCGCCCGTAATTTTTTGATCCGCTCGAAGTGAATACGCTTATTATGAGTTTCGCCCGAAATTAACTCCATTTCGAGACAGCTGGTAAAATTCGTACAAGGAAATTGTTTACAAAATATAAAATTGACAAAAGGCGAATATAATTAGATTTATTCTGAGTTCCCCCCAATGTGTAAAATAGAACAATTGAAATATTTAGATCCCTATTGACAAATAAAATTAAAAGAAAAATACACATTTAGATAACATGAACTCTATAGCTGTGCGATTTTTTGTGAGGAAAGAGACAATGCAGATCAACTTGGGAGAGAGTTCCAATCTCTTGTGACTACTTGCAGGTTTAAACGATGAATTTATTGAACGTAATTTTGTAAATAAAACTATTACTTACATTTTGAATCTGTTTGTTTGTTTCGCATGTTTAAGTAAAAAATCCAGTGAAAATGGATACCCTTTTCGCCCGAAATTAGTGTTGCCAATAAACGGAAAGTATGTTCGGGCGAAATTTATGATTAGAGAAAAATGAAAAGTGAAACAGTTAGGGAGAAAGTGAAACTCGGGATAAGGGTGAGTATTTTAATCATAGGAAATGTGTAATTAAAAGTAAGTGTTTGTTGCATTTAAATCATATTCTTTAATTACAATGTGCCATATGTTTTGAAAGGATCGATTTTATGTTTTAGCAAGAACTTAATTTTTTGTATACAAAAATAATTCAAAAAAACAACTGAATGTTCACTTTTAGATATTTTTTTCTTTTCGTCCGGTCATATAAATATAAGTTTATTAAATTAATTTGGCGGACGTGGAAAATTAATTGCTACTTTGTGCGTAAAACAGATCCATCTTATATTCTAATTTTTTATACATATTCTTTTTTTTATTCTGATTGATTTATGATGGGATTAATTGTTAAATAATGCAGTCTTTCGTAGTGCCGTAAATGGAAATAATCTAGTGTGCCAGTGTTAAACGCGCCATATTCCTGTTCCAAACTTTTAATCTAAAATCTCACTTATAAAAATGAGGACAGACACTATTACCAATTTACAAAAAGTCGCAGTTTTCGTAGCGTTACTTAGCAGCCATTATGAGCCTTGTTGAAGTATAAAACCGAGATTACTCATAATTTCAAAAACACCATTCACATCTGGAAGAGCCAAAAATAAGGTTTCACGTATTTTGCTAAAAATTTAGCAATTTCTGAACAGATTTTTACTTTTTATAGATACTTGTAACTGAAAAGAGATTTATTGAGGTTTCTATCGATTTTAACAATTTTTGTACCCGATCACGTATTTCTACACCAGGATATTAAATATATTAAAATTTGTTCACCTATTTGTTGTTTGTAAGTCAAGTTTGCATCATTGAACTAGTATTTGGTGTTCGATTTGATAATTTATCGTTCATTATTGAGTGCAACTTAGTAAGTTTTGTTATTAAACATTTGCATTTCAGCCAACAAAATAATTTGATTTTTCATATTATAAATTTGCAAAAGAATAAATATGAGTGATATATCAATGAAATAAGAGGTGATTTATTAAAGAAGGAAAGCATACATTCAAATGCAACTGTGCGTGCTTCTTTGCTAATGTTTACTAAATCCTGTTCGCGAAAAACTCAGTAAGTGAGAGAGTAAGAGGCCTTATTCTCTTAATTAATTAATTGGCTAATTTTTACTGGGCTTACGTAACGAACACTCCTATTTTCTAGTTTTTAATCATTTCCTTCGACTTCTAAAAAAAATGTGTATCTATTACATATACATACATGTTAAATAACTTAAAATATTGTTCCTTGGTTTTTTGTTGTGGTTTTCACTGCAGGGTATTCGATGATTTGTTTGAGAACGAATTTCCATCTTTCATTGTCAAATTTGGTTTGGAAGCAAATCGCGTAGGGCGTTAAGCCATCTTGTATAAAATACATAGCATAAAGATTCTTATACTCGTTGCGTTGAAATAAAACAGAAAAGTACAACGCATGAAATTTTGTATTTAAAAAACAACGGACCAGCAGTTATATTTCAGTCTTGCCTTGCCTTCCTTCATTCGGTCTGGGTTGCACCCATTGTTGCCGTTGCGGTACTTTTGCAGCTACATACATTTATATCTATTTTTATAGCCCTTTTAAATTTTTTGAAACTCTTCTTAGTTACAAAAATATTTAGTTTTTTTCAATTATTTCACCGTAGAAAATATGATTTTTTCAACCTATTGTTGCATCGCCGCAATATTGATTTAAATATTAGAACTCAGATTGAGAAACTATAAGTACAACTTTTATTTCTAATTGTTAATCTGAAAATGCATAAGGAAAGTTCAAATTTTAATTATGACACTTAATTTAAAACAAACAAAAAATACAATCAATGTAATATTTTAAATTCGATACTATTAATAAATGAACGTTAAAAAATTACTCCCACGATTTTCTTTCTTTTAAAACTTTTTCTTTCTTTAAAAACTAATGGCTCAAAACATTTAGTGTTAAAATACTCGCAACAATATTGATTAGTAATAACTTCGCTATGACCTATCTTAAATATAAAAAAAATGCCGTGGTGTCTGTTGGTATGTTACTTATAGACTCGACAACTACAGAACCAAATGAGCGGAAATTCATAGGATGTGCTTGACATGGTGTCCGTTATGGCAAACAAAAATTCCAATAGGTGGCGCTAGAGTCGAGATATTTTAGAGAACCGTATTTTTTATTGAAATTCAAAACACAGGTTTTAGCCAAGTAAATATAAATATTTTTTTTTTTGAAAATACAATTTTCAATTCGATTTAATTAAAATTCAAAACATGTATATACTAGCCACATATTTATATTTATTTAATATTGGACGGATAGGTGGCGGTGGAGCTGAGATATCTCTAAAAAAAGTATTTACAGTCGGATTTGTTTAAAATTCAAATCACTTAATTTTGTTAGAAATTTGGGACGATAGGAGGCGCTGGTGTAAAGATCTCTCTAGAACTCGTATTTACAGTTCAATATGATTTCAATTCAGAGCAAGTATTAGCTACATAAATATAAATATTTTATTAATCACCTTCGTGATGCCATGAACAATAATAATAATGCAAGTGCTAATGAATTAGGCCAAGCTATCATACTTCCTGCAACATTCACAAATGTGCTATCCCAATTTTGCAGTATTATTCACAAGACGCTATGACATATATGCGATCATATGGGAGGCCAGATTTGTTTATAACGCTCACATATTATCCTAAGTGGGAGGAAATTGTATCTGTATTGTATACTGGTCAGTCCTCAACTCAATGCCATGATATAACAGCAAGAGTATTTAAACATAAATGAAAACCTCTCATATATTTCTAAGTAAAACTACAGATTTTCGGGACTGCTCACATTCTTATATGGTTAGTTGACAAAATTACGATAGATCTTATTGATGACTCAATATCCGCTAGGAAAAGTTGTAGAAAGATGGAAAAATATATAATAGTACATTGGGTAGATTATATATTGTTCATTCTCAGAATGCAGAATGCTTATACTTACGAATGCTGCTGGTTAATGTTCGCTGAGCAAGTTCATTTCAAGATAAGCGAATGGTCAAGTATTTATGTGAAACTTATCGAGAGGTATGCCAACAACTGCAATTATGTGAAAATTATTAATAATGGCAGACAACAATGGAAGATGCTCCTCTTTGTGTTCTCCGCGTAAGATTCGCAATCACTTTGGTGCCTTGCTTCTTAGGAAACCCGAAAGAACTTTGCCAGAAATTTATAGATACAGTATACGCTCACAAATTAGAGCTCTCAGAAATTAGAATATTCATGAATTAGAATCAGTGATTTTAATGCATTGAACGCTCTGAATTTTTTTTTTTTAATTTTTAACTCAAGGGAATCCCCTTTTTGTTTTTATTTCATTCAACAAAGTTAAATTAAAAAGGGGAATCACCAAGTTATGTATTTGGTTCCTTTTGCATTTTTGTTTTGTCATATTTTTGGTGCATTTCGGCCACTCGTGTGAAATTTGATACGCGTCTACATATTTTGGCAGACTCTATCGAAAAGTGAAAGTAACTTATTAATAATGTCAAATAAACGTAAAAAAAACACTTCATCTTTGGAAACCAAAGTAAAGATAGACCAGGAAGCAGCAAATAAATCTATACATAGTGCTGAATATCCGAAAATGGAAAGTCGCCTCTATAAGTGGTTTTTAAACCAACGGGAAGTGAAGTGTACATTGACTGGACCAATATTAAAGGGAAAGGTTAAACAAATTTTTAGTGCAGAATATCCCGATGAAAATGAAAATGCATTCCAAGGAAGCGATGGATGGTTTACTAAGCTTAAAAAGCGACACGGTATTCGTATTTTAAAAATTGGTGGTGGAATTCTTTCTAGTGATGTAGCTTCGATCACTCCGTTTATTCACAAATTTCGTGAAAAAGTCGCTGAAATGGGGTTAATGGAGCCACAAATATATAATGTGGACGAAAGCGGATTATTTTATCGTTGCCTACCAGATAAAACGTATGTCTCTGCTTGTAAAAAAAAGTGTCCCTGGATACAAAATCCAAAAAGAACAAATTTCAATTTTACTTGGCTCAAATGCTGATGGCTCACACAAATTAGTTTCCTTAGTTTTTGGAAAAGCAAAAAATCCATGGTGCCTCAAAGGTTTTAATAATCCACTTCATTACGACTTTTCCAAAAATACTTTGATGACGTCTCGGATCTTTCATGATTGGTTTCACAAGATGTTTATTAATGAAGTATGTAAAAAGAAAAAAAAATTTGCTTTAATTATTCTTTAATTTTAAAACAATTTTAGTTTAACAGGTCATCCGGTTTTCTGAAAAAAATAACTAGCCTCCGAAGGCCCTCTTGCTTATTGATAACTGCTCCGCTCATGCCCCAATCGAAAAACTTCAAAGCCGCGATGGAAACATACATAGTTGTATATTTCTTTACACCAAATGTAACAGCGGCTGTGCAACCAATGGATCAAAATCCCCTAAGGTTAACAAAACTTGTTTACAGAAGTAAGTTACTTGCTCAAATAATTGCTGAAGGTGGTGAACTGAATAGTATATTGAAATCCCATTCCATTCGAAACGCAATATTATTTCTGAAACAAGCTTGGGATGAGATAACGCAAACAGCGATGAGGAATTCTTGGTCCAAGTTGTTTAATTGGGACTCTGACCAATACGTCAGCGATGATAATATGCCATTAGCACAATTGCTCAGAAAGAATAATGACTGCAATGAACCAAGACGATATTGTTGCTGACGCACCAGTTATTTCAAATACTATAGCCATTGAAAGCGTTAATAATTTAATAAAATGGCGCAACAAGAGTGAATTGTTTTCCACTAAGCACATGGGCAATCTTTTGGCCCTCCGTAACGATATTGTTATATTAGATTTAATGAAACCAAAAAAAAACAAACAAATATTACTGATTATATGTTAAAAAAAATAAATTTCTGAAATTTTATTTTTTTTCTAATAAAAAAAATTATGTTTGGACTGACCTGTAATTTTTTTGAAATAAATAAATAAAACAAATAAAAAATGTTTTTTATGTCGTTTTTGGAAGTAGCTTAACTCTTACTTTTATTATTTACGCTACTAAAAAAACGTCCAGAAATTAGAGCATTTCGGAAATTAGAACTACCCTAAAAACAAAGTGGTTCTAATTTGCGAGCGTCTACTGTAATATGACTGACATCGACAATGTATTGCCAACAACGACGAAACGGTACAATTTTCCGAGACAATTTTTAATGAGGCATTGATTTAGATCCAAGACAAATGTTTGCAAATTAATAACAAGACGCTCATTCAAGTTGGTAAGATTCTCCTCCTCGAATAAGAAAAGTTTCTTATGACCGCGATTTGTAGCGTGAGAGAAGTTATAGCCAACGATATGTTTCCATCTCGAAGCAAACTTATCACTATTGCCATTGGAGCAAAGGATTGTGTATAACGGTATTTTGGAAGCAATTAGATATCATTAATGAAGTATTAACTCACCCGGCGGATCTGGAAACTTTTTTGATTTCATTGATTTTAGCACAGATTCGGTCGTTACAAAATATAGCATTCGCATTAAGAGCAAATATGCGTGCAATGCTACCACGTGACATATCAACAGATAAATTTTCAAAACAGCTATTGGATTTAGGCAATGGAAAAATGCCGGTCGATAGGACAACCACAACTATATTACTTTTCCACCCGATTTCGGCACAATGTCTAAATGCGTTGAATAACTAATAAATTGTGTATTTTCTAATATTGAAATTAATTTCAGAGACTAATAATAGTTATGTGAACGAGCATTGTTGGTTGCTAAAAACATTGATTTTAATCCTATAACAGCATCATTCTTGGCAGAATAAATGGAAATCCAGTAACGTACAAATCTATTGATAGTGTCGTGAAAGACGAGGATATTGTCAACTTCTCAGTTGAATTCCTAAATTCCCTCGAGTTGTCAGGTGCTCCCCCTCATATGCTGAATTAAAAATTGGCGCACCAGTAGAGTGATCAACTCTCTCAAATACCTTCGAGGAATCTGTATATTTTACGTCTAGTTGAGCATGGTTATTAAACGCATTTATTATTTGTTTTGTGGCTAAATCTAAATTAGTGCATGTTAATATACCAGGAAAGAACCCATGTTGACAGTTGCAGATAACTTTGCTAAAGTGATTAAATAGTTTAGCTTGACCTATGTGGTCCAATAGTTTGGATATAGGACGCTACACACTCGGCTACGGCGGCCGCCATCATTATGGTCTCCCAATTTATAGACAGGCTCAATTGAGCAAATCTTCCATGAGTCAATAAGAGTGTCATTATCTAAATATTTTTGAATAAGATTGTAACTGTGGAGAAAATCCTTCACAATCTAGTTTAAAACTAGTGTTAATATTTTTTAAAAGCTGGGTAAGTTGTATAGATCGCACGTTCCCTTAGTACTGTTGGAAATAACGTCATCATATGACAACCTTGATGGGAAACCATTCATTAAAATTAAAAATTTAAATTAATTCTTAAATCATTCGAAGTGAAAACAAGTACAGTAGTATCTCGATAGACCGGAAACCCTTTAGTCCTGACATATCTATAATCCGGACATTGCTATTATCCGGACAGTTTTAAATTTTTTACTCTTTAATCCGGACGATACAAAAAATGCAGGCTTTTGTTTCTCTATTCTCTTTGGTATTATGTTTTTTACTTTACTTTGTGACTTTTTGCTGCAGCAGTTCGAAGAATATCGGTACTTTAACGGGAAAATGTACGTATGTATGTACTAGATATGTACATACTTACTGTATGATGCTCAATTATGATGTGTTTATTCATTGTTCGTGAAGTGGCACAGTGAGTGGACATACGCTAAATTTCTTTTGTATGTATGTATGTATGTATTAAAATGAGCGGAAGACAAATAAATAAAAGAGCGCATAAAACCCTATCTATTCAGAAAAAATGTAAAATATTAGATCGCCTTGATAAAGGAAAATCAATTAGATGCGTTGCAGAACAATTTGGGGTAACAAAATCGACTGTATTTGACATACATATGTATGTAAAAAAGAAACGTGATGCTATCAGAAAATATGCGTCCAACTGTACGCAGAAACCTGGTTAGTGGCAGTTTATCGAATTTTGGATTACAGTTTAAATAATTTAGTGGTATTTCTCAGAAAAAAGGCAGACCATGAGACTAAGAGAATATCCTGATATGGAGAAGGCCTTAATGACTTGGTTTGTTCAACAGAGGAACCAGAATATTCCTATATCAACCGAAATGATCCAACACAAAGCAAAATATTTCTACAATCAAATAACTGGGAAAAATTATTTTGGGGTGGATTTCAAATTTTAAGGCACGACATGGCATAAGGAAATTAAAAATTTGTGGTGAAAAAGTAAGCAGCGATGTTTCTGCAGTGGAACCGTTAAGGCAGAAATTAAAATCAATTGTCGAAGAAATTGACCTAGACCATGAGCAGATTTATAATGCAGACGAATCTGCAGCCTTTTGGAAAGTTATTCCTGGAAATACATTGGCACACTCGTAGGAAAAATCTGCATCTGGTCGAAAAATTTCAAAGGATCGCGTAACTTTTATGCCTTGTGATGCATCTGGCACACATAAGCTACCCCTTTTGGTAATAGGCAAATCAACTAATCCACGATCGTTTAAAAATTTCAATGTGCCTGTAATTTATAAAGCAAGTAAAAAAGGTTGGATGTCAACGTTCTTATTTACAGAATGGTACAGGAAATATTTTATACCGAATGTAAAAACATTTTTGCAAGATAATAATAGACCATTAAAAGCTATTTTACTAATCGACAATGCTCCATGTCACCCAGGCTTAGAAGATATTGACACAGACCCAAATTTTCGAATTGTCTTTCTTCCACCCAATTGCACTGCAATTATACAGCCTTTAGATCAAAATTTAATTCAAAATGTAAAAGTGTCATACAGAAAACAACTTTTAAAATATTTTCTAACTAATAATACAGAATTTGGAATTGCATTAAAAAACTTTACGCTACGACATTGCGTCACACTTTTACATAAACAATGCGTGGCTAGGTACATATGTACATATGTACATATATCACAGCAGAATATTGTATGCAGTTGGAATCAGTTGTTGTGTAGTGACCGACAAGAGTGGATGGAGGAAGATTTGATATCTCTGGCTCAACTTACAGCCGATAATTCAGACATGAATGCAATTCATACCATCATCGCTTCAATAAATCTGGATGCACAAGTTGATACTCAAACCATAAATGATTGGGCCACTGGAAGAGATGAATTCGAATACGATTTTTCTGATCGGGAAATTGTGCAGTCCGTGTTGGAAAACGTTAATATTGAGGAAAATGATTCTGACTCTGACTATAGCATAGTTGAAGTGGAAAATAAAATAAGTAGTTGTGAAGCAAAAAGTATTTTTTCCAAAGCGATTCAGTGGGCAGAACAAATTGACGCTTCGGCTATGGACATTTTAGCATTAAAACGCTTAAAGGAAACTGCAGATAAAATGTTTCTGGAAAACTCTAAACAGACCAAAATTGATATGTTTTTTCAAACGCACAACAATTAAAACTTTCCACGTTTACATAAATTTTAATAAAAACTGAATTTGAATTAAAAATACTTACTACTATTAAAAAAATATCTATAATCCGGACACCGCCGTTATCCGGACACTTGTGAACAGCACTGAAGTTGTTAATTCCCCACTGCCTATGTTTTTGATACCAACATATTTTAACATAAGCTGGCGAAAGCGCTGAATCAAGTAAAGTTTACTCATTTCAGGGATTCAATAGTGACACCCTTTTTAACGAGGCTATAGCAGGAAATCGCCTTTGGATTTATTGCTGAATGCTTTTAAACATACGCGACTATGTTTTCTACAGTGACTGAATTCTTAACGGACGATAGATGCAACCATTTCATCCTATTTGCTACATCTAATTGGGCACTCTTATTGCAGCCAACAATGCTTTGTACTTTCAATTGTTTTTGGATTTATTGCGGCAGAAGCAGCGTCAGTAACAGAAGCAGCAGCGGTAGGAGTAGAAGCAGCGGAACATGCAAGGCTGTAATTTTGATCAGCCGGACTAGCCGAATAAACGACGTTAGCATAGGATATAGGTATAGCTGGAACTTAAACAGCATCATCACACATTATACTTGGATACGTAGCACCGTCCTATATACCATGCACTTGTCACCAATTTAGGCACTTGGCGTTGCTGCGGTATTATTTCATTTAGCTTCATTTGGGCTGGGATTGGAGAATTGGTAGATGTTGAATTTTCCGATATATGTAGCTCTCTCATCCCGACCTACAGAAGGATGAGGAGAACGGACAGAGTTTCGGCGAACTGCCGCACAGATATTACAGAAGTAATTATTATTAGGACTAAGCTAAAATTATAAATCAGCTGGCAAAATACCAACACAATCCGTATGAAAAAGGTCATTGCACTTCCCGCATTGCACTTTGGATTAGCTGCGATTGACTTTTTGCCCACATACACAAGGCATTTTATACATATAATTTGGTATAAATTTTAAGATAAATAATTAATTAGAGTCACTGTCTCCAGTACATTACTTTACATTGCATTGAATTTGGTTTGCTATGGGTCCATTTCAAATTTGGACTCTGCCCAGGCAAAAGGGCAACATTTTCTACCCGCTACCAAAGAACGTAGATTACAAAGTAGCTGCATGGTGTTTCGTTTCATGTGACAAGAACCCTCGTCCAATTCACCTCACATAAAAACCAATTCGATCTAATCAGACTCTAATATCAATCAGCAAAAGTCAAATTAGTTCTGGTATGGTGAATTGGACGAGACTTTCTGTTAAAGGAACGGTGGGATGGAATGCAGCTTCTTTATAATCTACGTTCTTTGCGGCTACTAAACATGCGGGTGAGCGTTGTGCAGCTAATTTTAATTGTGTAGTTTGTTTGTTCGTACAATAGTTTTGTCCGAAAGTCTCAATTTTGACAATAAATGCAAGTTCTTGGTCTAATTTTAATGCGTTTGATGAATTAAACTGGTGATGGAAGTGAAATTGATTGGGAATTGTTGTTGTTCTTTTCGTAATGTCCCCTAAAATGAGGTGGCATTTGTATCGAGAAAAGAGACAGCTGTTAATTTGATTTAGGATAAGAATTACTGCATCTACTTTGCGTACTTACTCTGTCACCTAACTCTAATTCCATCCGGTTGTAAAGTCCGTAAAGTCCAGCTGGCCGTTAAAATCTGCGGAAATTTATACAGCAATGCGAGTATTTTGTTATTTATTCATTTGTGCAATATTTCTGGTAAACTTCTCATGTTTTAGGTGCAAATGTTTTCTATGAGTTAAGTATGTATATTTGTATGTTGGCATTTATTTGTGAATATTTTGTATGGAGTGTTTTTAATTAGTTGTCTAATTAAAATATATGCGAAATGCGGCAGCATTCGTGCCGCAAAATATTCAAAGCGATGTCGATTCGAGCGCCAATTTGGAATGCTGAGCGCATTTTCTATATTATTGTTGTTGCCACAGAAAACAAAGAACGCAGAAAATAAAGGATCTGCATCACCCTCATTATTTCACTAAAAGAAAATGTTAGCTTATTTCTACACTAAAACGAATTTGCCGTTACTTGATTTTATAAGCAAAGAACGTAGAAAACCAAGAAGTTACAACCATGAAATTTTCCTGTGGTAAGGAATGTTAGCGTAAGGAATGTTAGCGTAAGGAATGTTAGCTTACTTCACCACACCACAAACCTACTAGATTAAATCAGATTCTAGTATCAAACAGCGAACGTCAAATTTGTTCTGGCTAAGCTAAAATGTAAGCTAAAATTTTATGTTGGCACATCCGGCGAAAGTATGTATCTTCTTAAAGGCCCTATAGACGGAATGATTTAACGCTCAATAGATTGAATACAGATTGATTAACTTGCTGTGCTGTGTGTAGGCAGGTGGGCAACTCAGTAAGGCTCTTTGTCAGCTCTTTTTGTGACTTTATCCGTACTTTTTGAGAGCGTTCTGTTCTGAGGGCCCTCCAAGCACTCATTTATGAAAATATGATAATGCATATTTACAGTTAAAAAAATTTCACTGACCGGTTGGTATGCATGTAGAAAATTTTATTATGTAAGTACATATATAGGGCCCTTAAGCAGCGAATACACACGTTGGTTTGTCGTTCAACCGGTTGAACAACTAACCAAAGTAAAATGTAAGTAAGTCGTTTATAGAACAGTTCATCAAGCTTCGTTAGGTTGTGCGAAGATAAATACAAATTTTTTATATTGCTGTCAAGATTATCAACTTGTTGCGCTGTCTGTGGACGAATTTATGAAGCATACAATTCATATGTATAAGCGTAATTTGTTTTATTTGTTGTACGTGCAAAATTAAATGTAAATTTTAACATATTCTTAAAATGCAAAATTGTAATGGGGACTTTGCCGCCTTGCAAGGAAAAATATGCTGCTGAAATGAATTGTCCATTCAGTTGATACATATATTTGTAGCGAACTTCGTTAAAAAGTTATTAAACTGCTTGAACGGTAAACTAATGTGTGTATTTGGCGTTTAGAGCCAGCAAGTTAAACAATGGCAGCTTCTTAACCTACTGTGGTGACTAATATCAATGGTAGTGAAAAGTTGAACTTACGTTTCGTTATCAAATGTGATTGCTAAAACTGAGACCCTTAATAAAGGCTTAAGTTTAACTTAAAAAATTATGTTTTCTACCGAACTTGCATGTTTAAACAAACATATGTAAATATGAGCTGCTGCCATAGCCGAGTGTGTAATAAGTGCGCGCTTCACTCGGAGGGTCTCGGGTCCAAATCCTGGTTCTGGCAAGTAACATCATTTCAGCCATGAAAAACCGTCTCATAAAAATAATTTTCCGTTCGTTTGTGTTGCAACATCAAGACGTACACTACAAATTGTAGGAGAGTTCGGTCAAACATCAAACTATATTGTGTAAGCGCCAAATTATTATTATTAATGTAAATATACTCAAAAAAAATGTCATCTCCGGATCGAAGAAAAAATTCCTGCATTTGAAACTGTTTAAAAAGTCTTTATTTTTTCATCCGATCCCGATATGTCAATATTTCTTTAGCACCAACTAACTTCTACTTTTCTTCTTTTTTTTTTAAATGAGCATAAAGGCACTTCAAATTTGAGGAGGAATTTTTGCCGCTGTTCATTTATATTGAAATCACTTTACTTTCTTCGATTTGCAAGATTAACTGAAAACAAAACGTTTGAAGAATGCAAACTCACAGTTTTTATTTAAAGAACTTGTTAATAGTAGTCGCTTTAAAAAATATAAATACATATAAAAATATATTTTACAAACAACATTAATTCACACTAAACACTTTTTACTGGGTCAATTTTATTGAAAAGCCAGGCAATTTACAAAATTTAACAAGCGAAGTTTTCCTCTTCGAATGTGAGAAAAAATGTAATCGACAAAACGCATCTAAACTCTTTGAATTTAATGAGAGAGTTTTAGTATCGCTTCTTTCGGCTTAATCTATTTCTCACTTTCTGGCTTTTCATTCTAACTGTAACAATTATTCATGCTGGTTTTTTATGCAGATTGATTAAGGAAAACTATTCGAGTAAAACTTGAATTGTTTTAGAAGGCTTTTACAAACCCTATTATATTTTATAATGTCCTTGAGCTCAAAAATTAATATTGTCGATTTAAATAAATTAGGTCATAAAATAATACATGTACTTATGTATATAAGCAAAATTTTTAAGGTATCAATCTATAGGCCATAAATTATATTGGTCATAATTTCTGAACGCTCTGGATGATATTCCAGGCTGCTACTACAACGCAGTTAAACGCATGATTTCGTTTAAGTACATAATTGTTATGTTATGCACAGATTTGTTTAACACTCTGGTAATTGTATCCGATTGAATAGAATTTGTATATTTATTTGTAATTCCTGTCACTAAAGTAAGTGCGTGAAATGTTGTGTTGTTTATTATTTTAATTTATTTATTATTATTATTTTATTATTATTTCTTTATTTAAAAATAAATTTGGGGCGTATCTCTAGTGTTTACATTTTGTGTCATGTGAGTCAATTTACTGGAAAACCCAAAAACCTTGTATATGCATATACACGTATGTATATGTAGATCAATTAATTAAAATCCCGATATTCAAATTCATTACAAATACGATTCAGCTCACGAATATTGAATTAATCGTGTCAAAATATTTAATGGAAGTATGTGTGCATTCCAAGATCCCGACTAAACCGTCATTACGAATCTATTCCAACTTTGGATAATTTCTTTTCTGTGCACAATGAAGAAACTTTATGGTTGGCGTCGGTCTAAATAAATTAGAAGTTACTCAAAGCTCGATTTTTTTTCTAAAGAAGCATTCCTTTAGCAGATATTAATGAAAGCTGGGCTTAAAACTAAAGCCGAAATACATATGTAATTGCGCATCCGCGAATTTCTATTCAGGATTAACCACCAAAACTGCCTTGAGGAGATGCTAGAGGGTGGCTTGCTATCGTTGCCATGAACTTAATTTGGTACCAATCTTTACAAATAACTACGTAGCATAATGGAGCTCTTACTAAGCAAATTTCACTAGCTTACATTTTCGTAGAATCCTATACACTTACATATAAAAATACCTAAATACATATAAATAAGTTACAGGAAATGTTCAGAAAGGCTAATAAGGTTCACATCCGCTCGCTGACACTTTGCAGGTAACAGCTGTACTAGGTGGTAGTTAAGTTTGCCTAATTATTATTTTGCAACTGTAGAATTGGCCACAACTATTTACATTTTGACGGTTTTCGGTTTGGTTTTGGTTTGGTTGTTTCACTTGGCTTCGACTTACAACTAATGGCCCTTGGCCATGAGCGTTACACTCCCAGTCTGCGGCAGATGTGGCTACTAAAAAAAAAATTACAAAAACTTCAACAACGCAGAGCAGGCAGAAACGACACAAAACCACACACCAAAATTTACGTCAAAAAAAAAAAAATATTGAATTGCAAAATGCTGTATGCGCAAATATGTTTGCTAATACCAGAAAAACATGATGAATAAACCAAACTTTCCTATCTCACGAGCAGATCAACCAATCGAATTAGAAGGACAAGCCGAACTGAAAGGCAACGTGGAACGGACGATTCCGTTGCTCTTGTTTTGCTTATTAGACCAAAATTCTACTATGGACGTTTATTTATGGCTAACAAGGAGGTAGTATATGTAGGTGTCAGAAACCTGAAATAAGCTGGATATGCCGCCGCCACAATGAGAATTTATTTACCCATCCACTTGTTACGTATACGCACCCGCACCCGCGGCCGATTCGCATAGATTGTTGCCGCAGTGAAAATTGCCTTGGCGAAAGTTGATTGCTATAAGCTGTTGAATACGAAATATATCGACATACATGTATGTATGAATGTATGTATCCTGATCAGGTTGCGATGCATGGGAAAACACGCAACGCTACAAACAATATGTATGCGAATGGGTGTGTTTTGGCGTTTAATTGTAATGCCGAGTACACTCCCCAGCACTCAAAATGGAAATCAACAGGATAGCACATACTTACATACATATTTATGTACATATGTATGTAAATACAAATGGGAATTTCATTTCTGCACTCGTGCCTCATCTCTTATCCCATTCGTACACATATGCAAGTTCGCATGCTTATCTGTTGATTGTATCGGTATCTGTTCACAGTCTTAAACAAGTATAAATATATGTGTCTGTTTGTATTCTATTTTTATCGCTCATTTGCTGCATTAACACATTCGCATAGAGAGTTTTGCAAGTAAGTTAGCTGTGCCTGGTGAATGGAGCTACCTACCATTCTGCCGCCAGCATCCTTCCCTTCAGTCAGTGTGTGCATGTGTGTGGGTGTGTGTGTGTGTGTGTGAGTGTAAGTACTCGAGCATTTCAATAAGGTGGTAGTGTGTAAAGAAAATTTGGCTTATAACACAGACGCACATTTGTTGGTGGTGTGCAAATGTGTGTTAATGCGTATGATTCGTGTGTGTATAAGTTGAAATGGATTTAATTAGACAATTAACGTGATTAACCACTAATTTACTACTGGCTGCTAACGCCATGGCGCCATCGCAATCACAAAAACTCACTTCTTTTTAGTAAATATATAAAGCATCACTGCCGCCCCCGAAGTTTCCCCCAAAATTAACATTCATTGGGATTTTTATTTTTTTATTTATGCATAGCGGTTCATACAACTTATAAACTTTCACTTTCATTCACAGCTTTTCTCTTTTTTGTTTAATTTTCAATTTTTATTCATTTATTGTACACTCCCTTTCACTTGTTAGCATACTTTAATCTACCGATTTTGTATATTTGCTTTTATTCAATTTAAATCGTTTTGGGCATCGCGGCGCGAATTATTTGTTGTCCTGCCGCGTTACAAGTGCCGTTAAAACATGCGAACACATCCAGATTTCATAACCGACTGTAGCACCAAGTGCTGCACAACATTTCGTATGTATCAGGTGGCTTCGGAGATCCGACGATTCTGGCAGCTGCTTTCGGCGCTCATTTAAACCTTCCTTTGCTTGTTTGTATATTCACCTAACATTTGCCCAGTGCAATGCGTTCCACAAGCTTTTCGAAATTACAATTTCAAAAATCCCATAGCGTCGGTACAATTACTTTGGTCTCTCAATCGTTGTTGCTGTTGAATTTAAATAGGTAGGTACATAGATATTTATGTACATACAATACATATGTATATCCATAACTAAGTAAAAGTAGTCGGTTAGAGCTCGTTGTAAATGCTCATGCCTTCATGCGTGTATAAATTGAGTAGAGGTACTCGTGCGTACGCATATGCTTTCTCAATAGTGTATTTTTTTCGCAATTGGAGCTGCCATGCCTTGCTTGTTATCTACCCTTCGTCCTGCTTCTCTTTCAGTACTCGCTTCGTTTTTCCACATTCGGCAATACTAGACAAACTGGCGCTACCTTGTCCAGTCGAGCCGTCGTCGTGGAGTTTCTGATAAGAATTTATAGGACTACATATGTACTGTAATTGTTGCGACACAAACAACTCACATTCCACATATAAAATCTAAAATCCATCTGAAAAATGTGGGCTACATTTCGGAATGTTCTCTTATTTTCTCTTAAACGATTCGCAGCTGCTGGCCAAATGAGTTATAACTTTCTAGATTTCAGCGTAACGCCAAAAAATAAGCAACCCGCACAACATCAAAATGTTCACAGACTATATTTTTAAAAGCAATGACTGAAAAAAAAATGTTCAATGTTCAGAAAACTTTAATTTAAAATCTTAATTTTGATGAAATAAAAGTTTTCTTTAAAACGCTTTTTTATGGAAAAGAATTGATTTTTTTCAACACTAGATGAAAGCTGAATTGTCACTTATATTGAAATGTAGAAAGCCACAGGTTTATCATCAATTTTCATCCGCTGCGAACGATCAAAACTTTATAATTTGCAACATCGGTTCAAGTAATCGCCATTGTTTTATCGGACAGCATAATACTGAACATACATTAAGAATAAACGGACTCTAGCTGTCCGCGTTTTTCGGTGGGTCCCGTCCTCAAATCCCGGCCGGGGAAAATAACATCGAAAGTTATAAAAAAAAGTTTTATCTAATAGCGGTCGCCCTCGACAGACAATGACAAACCTACGAGTGTATTTCTGCCATGAAAAAACTTCTCACAAAAAAACATTCACCGTTCGGAGTCGATGTAAAACTGTAGGACAAAATCAAGACGCACACGACAAATTGTAGGAGAAGTTCGGCAAAAATCGCTTAAGCGATTATAACGCCAATTAAGTAAGTAAGTAAGTAAGTAAGTAATTAACATTTGATGAAACAAACTTTGAATAGAACAAAGAGAAGGGAGATGCATTAGATCTGCTTAACGTACAAAAAAAAAATACAAAAACATTTATGTTTCTCAAATAAGCACGTTTTTTATATTTACAA
Organism: Anomoia purmunda; assembly: GCA_951828415.1. NCBI lineage: Eukaryota > Metazoa > Arthropoda > Insecta > Diptera > Tephritidae > Anomoia > Anomoia purmunda. Next base: position 85,932,908 of record OX639995.1, read on the forward strand.
AATTTTACCAATGCAATCCCGCTCAACATTCCCTATTGTACATTTTTTCATCAACGTGTTAGGTATTCTCCCGGAAGCTACCGCAACAAATGTGCGAAGTACGGCTTAATGACTCTGCTTCGTTTTTCATCCATAAAAATATCCAAACACAAAACCCTTACAGAACGTTAGCCTATAAAGCAACATTTTTTCGAAAATGCGAGATTTTGAAGAAAATATATGTAATTTCCCAAAAAAATGCATTCCAGAAGGCAATTAGTTCGTTTTCTAACGCAGAAATTATATGATCATTTGCCGCTCTAAATCTTCAATTTAGGAACCCCTGGTTTATAACAGTAAACTGTATGCAAAACAAGCAACTATTTCTAAGTAAACTGTATTCGGATTGGTATATTCATTACTAAAGAGTGTACAAAAAGTAGCTTCAGAAAAAATAAGATTTTTTATTATTATACACAAAAGAAACCTGTTATATATTATGGAGGTAAAGTTGCGGATTTAGAATTTTTTAAATTGAAAGTTGTTTTTAAGCAGCATCAGTCCATAGTGTACATAAATTACAATACAGATTTGCAGGAAAGCGTGGACGTGGCAAAAGGCTGTCCGAAAGAAGCGCTTTTTTAAGCATTGGCCACATTATAAAAATATAGTTTCAACACCTTGCTCAAGACTAGTTCCGGTGAAGACGAAAGCAATATAGTCCAACAAATCCATACAAATGGGGAAAGAAAATGGCGTGTGAGTTGTGGTCCGCGTTATATGTCGGCGATAGAATGTGTCCAACTTACGGGTCAGATATAGTTTTATATTTAGTCTCTACCATGTTGATGAATAGAAGTTGCTAACTCTACTTCCTTCGGTAAGCATCATGATTTTTATAAAAGAAATTGGGATATGTTTTTCTGATACCATCCAGCGAAATTGTATGATGAAATGTGATATCATCTCTGAAGCTGAGTTACAAAATGGGGGCTCTTATGACATGAACATTGTCGTGATGATAACAAAGCTATAAAGCTTTGGGTCACTCATATGTTTGCCAAGCCTATTGAATCCTGCAAGTGTTGGAGAAAAAAAATGTATAAACAAAGCAATAGTAGAAGACAAAAATGTCCTGCATGCGCAGCGCACTGTATACTGGTGCATTGGAGCAGCTGTGGTAACAGCCTGGCTTTTTATCGTAAGCAAGTCGTAAAAAGCTCTTGGCAAACCAAAGAAACTTACATGAGAATAGCGAAGATACTACTAAGCAACATCAAATGATCAAAAGCTGCAAACTCTTCACTCGTCCAATTCCCACCGTCATCCCTCGGGAACAGTACTTGCAGCTCATTGAAATCATTTTCAGTCATCATTTTGGGCATTGAATACATATGCATATATTTGTCGTTAATACATATGTACATATATAAAGGGTGGTTAAATTTTAAGGGCCGATGTTGAATGTGAACCACACCTAAACGTCAAGTTTTTTTCTGCATTTCATTTGACATTTCTCAATTTCAGACTAACTCAATTTATAAATGGAAAGATACACAATCGAGCAACGTGTTAAAGTTATTCAGGCTTATTATGAAAATGGGCGCTCAAATCAAAATGCATATCGTGCATTTTCGAAGAAAATTATCTTCAGTGATGAGGCACATTTTCTCCTCAGTGGATTCGTCAATAAGCAGAATTGCCACATTTGGGCGAATGATAATCCAAGAGTGATTGTCGAAAAACCAATGCACCCACAAAGAGTGACTGTTTGGTGCGGTTTATAGGCTGGCGGCATCATCGGGCCGTATTTTTTCCAAAATGAGGCCGGTCAAGCAGTTACTGTGAATGGTGTTTGCTATCGTGAGATGATAACGAACTTTTTATGGCACGATTTGGAACATATGGATGTGGATGATATGTGGTTCCAACAGGATGGTGTCACTTGCCACACAGCCAATGAAACAATGGCTCTTTTGCGCGACAAATTCAATGGCCGTTTTATCTCCCGTGGTGGCGATGTCAATTGGCCACCAAGTTCATGTGATTTGACACCGTTGGACTACTTTCCTTGGGGTTATTTGAAAGAAAAGGTGTACGTCGATAAGCCAGTAAAAATTCAATTCGAGTCACTATCGATGTGTGTGTGTGGTAGCGTTGTCCTGACAGAAAACAATTGATATCACAATTACCGTAACTGAATCGACGAAACCCAAATTGCGCATGATTGGCTGTTACAGGATCAATACCATTAACACTATTCACATTTTCAGCTGCCTTTATTGAAGAAAAACTGTAAAATATGATGTATTTTCTCTTTGCCTCTTTGCTAGTACACATCTTTGACGCATGCTCAAATAATTCTAATTCAGGCAATCACAAAACTGTCTGAGAAGTTTTTTTTAATACGAAATCTTATCTTTCTTTATAGCGTAACCCAAGCACACTTATTGAATTCCTTTAAGTTGACATTGTATGTATGTATGTATGAGTATCAAATAAAGCGTGGCAAAGGTTGACCAAAATTCGTACATTAATTCCCTCGCTCGTGTACTGTTAGTTGGTAAATAATGGTATTATTTTACTTCGACTATCGAATGACAGATAGTTTTGGCCAATCAAAAACTCAGCGAAGACACTAACCATGGTAATGTTAAGCGCTACCTGCTGGCTAAATATTGGCTCACACAAGCCGCTTCGTGGAAAATATTTCTGAGCTAATGTATTATTGTTTGTTATTTTAACGAATAGTGTGTATTTGTTTCGCGTATAAGTTTAGTGGCTGTGATTCCGACTTACCGCGCCTGGGCCTAACTCTTTTTGATAATGCTAATATTAATATGAATAGCAGGTTTTATGATTTAATGTTAAGATTGTTTTCACTTTTAAAACGACTGTTTTGATATAAAAAAAAACGCCTCGCGGGACCTCTTGGCACACGTATCGCTTATAGCACTGACTAACATAAATTTACAAGTTTCAAAGTATGGATGTCACCTGCATAAAAAGTTAAATGCAACTTAATTCATAAGTTAATTGAAATGCATATGTGTCACAATATGGATGTCAAACGAAAGAGATTTAAGCATTCAGTGTAAATACATTCACAAATATATATATATATATATATATATATATATATATATATGTTCACGAAATAGGTTCAGTCAAATAAGCTATTCTCATGAAAGGTATCGACAAAACAACCTTACCCATTTCTTATACACCTTTTTACAAAAGCAAATAAAGATATATTTCAGTACATAATTAAAAAGAGGCCATTGTCAAAATTTGATTTTCTTAATGTTCTATGAGATCTTTTTTGATCCCAGTTTATCAGCTACAATTTCCGGATTAGAAAAATAATCGTCTTCACATATTGCCGTCGTTTAACGTGCCAGACACCTGCTGTATAAAATCAGCTCGTAGTGCCAATTTATCTCTAAAATATGTTTGAATTCGAAATTTATTTTCTAGTTTGATCTGTTTATTTCGACTGTTTGCAGACTATCTCTAAAATGACAAATTATAGACCAAATGAAGTATGTATTCCATAAATTTTCTTCTAGCGTGCAGAGAAGCAAATCCTCAGTCACACGAAAGAGAATCACCCTGTCTGAAACCTTGTTTGGCTTCAAACGGCTCAGAGATATTCTTCCCTATTCTGAAAGAGCTGGTGGGCTTACTCGATTAGCCGTATTAGTTTTGTTGGGATACAAAATTCAGACATTGCCGCAAGTTGGTAGCTTCTTCTTGTTCAATCGAAAACAGATTGGAAGTCGACAAAAAGCGCCCGAAAATTTTATCGGAAGCTGGGACGGCTTATGGATGGTTTTAAGACCGGGGCAAATTCCTGTAAGAACACAAATGGGGGCATGGTGACTGATGTCCAGAGCACCCATAATTATGGAGGGAAAACTTCTCCACTTTGCTAAATGATGACGAAACCGTCGCCGGAGAAGATGAAGATCCTGAACCCCAAATCGCCGAAAACGGCAATAGACCTTGACGGATAGCAGTTACGCGGCTAAGGAACAACAAACCCGATGACGCTGATGAGTTACCAGCTGAGCTATTAAAACTTGGTGGCGAAGAGCTTGTGGAAGATCTTTATTAATTTGAAAAAAGTGCGTGTGATGTGTTACAAGTAGAGAACGACCGAACTTCGACTTCAGCTTCGTTCATGTTCTTTAGAAAAAAGTCAAATGAGTCCATCGGATTTACAAGATAGCGATATGATTTGCAGTAATAATACTTAAAGAAATCATTCATTACATAATGAAATGGACACTTTTCTCAATGAGCATCTGCCGCCAAAGAATTGTAACATTTTTTAATACTTTTTGAACCACATATTTTCTGTTGAAAAAATTGTCTGCTTTTCCATCGAGTACATCTAGTGGAAAATTATTCAGAGCTGGAAGTCAGCTTTGTACCGAAATACGGAATTACAATAGTTACAAGGTGGAATGGTGGAATAATAAAAATCTGGAATTCTTAAGTATTCTTTGTTTTTTTTGCAATTTTTAAGACCTTGGAAAATATTTATGAATTTGCATAAATGTAGGTGGTATGAGAAAATAGTTTGAAATTTGATATGCTGCGGAGTTTTTTCTAACTTATAACCCCAAAATAAACAAGTAAAAGGGGTCTGAATTCGGGTGCAACCGAACCGGTAGCGATCATGTGACAACAGCGTGTCTTGGCAGTGCAGTGATAGGTGGATGTAAAATTTATGTTAGCTTTTAAGGGAGTTCTAAGTTGCAGTTGAATAAATAAAAAATATATATTTTTTTATAAATTTCAAACACTTAATAGTTTAACTTATACAAATTAATGCGAGTCCTTTACAGGCGTCCAAAATACCCAACCGATCTTTATGAAATTTTTACAGGAGGTGCATGTGGTCTTCGGGACCAACAAAGGATATATACAAATTTGCAAAAGTGGGTAGGGCCACGAGAAGAGAAAATTTGAATTCGCCTTAAATCCGGAACTACGCGTTGCATATGAATAATATTTGGGTAACCGAGCCGAATTCCCTAGACGATAGTGCTCCTCTTATAATGTAAGCGAATGATTTATCACTAATAATATTTGGGTATATATGTATATACATATGTATGTTATATAGATCAAATTGCGTATAATTTTACGAAATGAACGGTGTCACGCCTTATACAATAAAAAAAACAGCCTAATTCCTTGTAACTCCGTAAATATTTGATGCAGATGTACAATATTTGGTATAAAGATCCTATATATGAGGATATATACTATTGCTTCGGTGAAATGCCGGAACCATACCCCCATTTAAGACGAAACACTATTCACCATATCCTTTCTTCCTAAATAAATTTTTATGACTCCTTGTGAATCACCCAATAATATATTTTGATTTGTTGTAATTGTTATGATTCCATGTATTTCATTCTCAAAACCAATCTTTTCTAGAAAATTTGAGAAAATTATCCTATATAGTTAATAAATATTGGATTTTTTAATTTTTGTGTTCTGCCGTTATATAAGAGGTTTTCGTACGATTTTTAAAATTTTGGAAATTTTCCTTATTGACTTGAAATGCAATGTGTACAGCAAGTTTGGTGGAGTTTGGTGGCATAGTTACCATTATTTTTTTATTCCGTATATTTGTTGGCGCAACCTCATTCTACATAATAAAAGTAAGGAAATTCTTTTTAATAGTTACTTAAATAAAGCCTTATTTTTGATTTTTGAAAATTACCGTCATATGAAAGGTGGTCCGAGTTTTGGTCCGATTTGTACCATTTTTGGAATTTTGCTTACTTACATCAAATGTAATGTGTCTACAAATGTGGTAGCATGGTTTCGGAGATATACTTATTTGCTCTAAAGTGAGCGGTGCCATGCCCGTTTCCAAACATTTTTGATTTAGTATATTTATTAGTGCACCCCCATCCTTCATAATAAATTTGAGCGAATTGTCTTTAATGCTGACTTAAATATCACGTTTTTTTTGTTTTAGAAAATTACCGTCATATGAGAGGTGGGCGTGGTTATTGTCCGATTTCTGATAGACGGACGGACAGACATACAGGGCAATATGTACACCAAGTTTTCTTGAGATAGATCAATACTTACTCGAATTATCCGACACACGCATGGACGAACAGACAGGCATGGCTTAATCGATTTCGCTAATAATTCTAAGAATTTCGGTATATATATGTTAATATCTATCTCGGTTGTCTTATGCTGTTACAGACAACCGTTAGGTGGAAAAAGTTATAATACCCTGGGTACTACCAAGGCGCTCGGGTGTACAAATTTATTATTAGCTAATCTTAAAATACAATTTTCTAAATATTCGCTAGATATAAACATTCTTACACACATGGGGTCAGTCTAAGACAGTTGTGGGAAAAAACCACCGGTTAAAAGTCAGTACCTATTATATTTTATGAATATAATATCTATAAATTTCTATTTTTAATCTACCTATAGATATTTGTATGTGTGTGTATGTATGCAAGTACAAGCGCTGGGTTTTTTGTATCGCCCATAACAGCGCAATTTATTCTACCTATCAGTCTCGATGGCGAAAGATCTGGATTTTTTCATTTTCCACGTCCACGATAGTGAATACAACAGAAAATCTTGAAGTGTATACGTTCGCGTTCGCGTACTAATGCTTCTGAACCCAGAAAAACTGTGTGAAAAATTAGGTTTCCGGTTTAAAGATTTATGAATAAAGTTTAGAATCATCAGATAACCCGTAAAGTAAAAATATTCCATGAGAGTCAAACAGAACTACAAAACTTGTTAATAGTCCTCGTCTCGAACATGATCATGTTAGTATATATAACAGACATTTCTTCGCATTTTTAACCATCTACGACTGGAACGAACTCAACAAACAGGTACCATATTGGACTATTCGTGAATAAATCAATAACTGAAAGCCTAATTCTAAGAGGCACCTTCAAGACTAATTTTTGATTCCGAAAGAACTTTATCAATTTCCGGCATCGGGGCTTAGAAATTTGACCATAGTCCAAACTACAACTCTTCGCGGTCGACAAGACTTAGTACATGGGAAGTAGTGATACAGAAAGATCAATTTAAAAGAACTCAATCCCAACGCTGGAAATTTTCGAGTGCACTAAGATATTATTGATTTGGAGCTAAAAAATCACTTAAAGAATTTTCCCAAAGCGCGATGTACATCAGAATTAACTTATAATCTCTGCTAAGACTTGATATTAAAACGGCTAATCGGTAGGATCAACATCTCCAAAGCTTCCACGATATTGGAAGATGGGCTGGCGGAGATTTCGGGAGTCGAACAAATTTGAATTTGTACCCGCTACATTAATTTAAAAAATTCCACACATTCGATTTTTAAAGAATTTGCAAGTTTTGTTCCGATTACCAAGTTTGCTGTAAAAGGTTTATCAGATGTCATCCTTGAAATCTGGAATCTTCGGGTTTAGACTGTAAGTACGGGGGTAGATTGTAAGTACTTTATCGGTAAATGCTACGAAGGTGCAAATGCAATGAATGGAGAATTTCACGGACCACGAACTTACGTTCAGGAAAAATACCAACTTGCATTGTGTGGCTCATAGTTTCAATTTGGTCGTCACCTTTTTCAATTAACTTTAACCTTTGCTCCCACTGCAATATGATTCAAGGATTAAATCGGAACGATCCTGCGCAACGAGGTCTGTGGAACTTCACGCATGATTTAAAATGTATCTCCGTTTACAACCAGCAGTTAAAACATCTCGAATACCTGGACAGATTTAAACAGCGTTTCAGCTTCTAACAGCGAATAAAACCTTAAGTTTTCAGGTTTCGTTGCAAGTGCTCGCTTCGATTCATTCTCTAGCTTTATAAATGAGTCGATTTCTGTATAAAGTTGTCAAGAGAGAGAATGCAGAAGAATATTTCGGCAAGATTTTCAAGAAAGTCGGCCTGATTTGACAAAATACGATATCGAAGTGAAGAAACTCAGAATAACTTCTCGTCAGATACATCGGTGCAGTGTGGATACTCGTACTAGCGACATTGAAGAGTATTATCGGATATCTACTTACATGCCATGTCTGGATTTATTCGTAACTCAACTTGAAGACCAATTTTTAAAGTACCGTAAAATACTTTCGAATTTCTTATGTCTTTTTCCATCGAAAACTCCAAGCCTGTAAGCAATTATTTGAAAAATACTCTTCGATTTTGCATGATGATTGTGCTGTAGTATTTGTCAATGAATATCCACAATTATATTGAAGCACTTGATGTTTGCAACGAAAGTGACATCTAATGTTCATCAAAACTTGCTCAAAATGGCTGCTCAAAAAAGTAACGACATCGACGAATGAACCCTCTTTTTTCAACTCTGCGTCAACTGAAAAATTGTATCCGGTCTACCATGAGTGAAAATCCCTTAAACGGATAGGCTGCACTTAACCTTCATTGTTTTCTTTGTCCCGACTTATTAATTTGCTTTTGCTTTTCGAAGTTTTGTAACTTTAACTTATTCCTATTTATTAATTATGTAAATACGTTTTTATTCACATCTATAGAATATTGGTTTCCTTTGAAGAACTTCTTCCACTTTATAAAATAAAATGAAAAAAATTATTTAAAAAAATGTCTGATTGAAAGAGAATTTATTTACGAAAATGCGAGGCGTAAAATATCTTAAATTGGGCAGATAATGTTTTTACAAATTAAATAAAAACGGCCAACAACTTTTCATTTCACGGGTCAACAGCCAGAATGTTCATTTGATGTAATATCCCATTATACATATATGTATGCAATTTGGTCCGCTAATTCAGAAAATGCAACCCAAATTTTTCCTCCCGACTAGATGTTGAGAAAAAGGTGCGGTAGGTTTTTCGTAGGTTTGTCCCAACATATGTTGACTTTTTCTGAATGTTTTACAACACTGCATTTATTTTAAGTTTAAAATAATTGTTGTCCAAAAAATTGATTCCGGACCCTGGTGCACTGGCATAAACTATACCCGGTTTAATGTACATGCAAGTATATATTTCAACAGAATACCCGTACATTGTTCCTGCCGTGAAGTTACAACTTTTAATTGTTTATAATCGTTGATTGGGCAAATTTCATAATCAGCTTACAAATTTACACCAAACATTAAAGTTGTTTTTATTCTAACGAATCGAATAATTCAAAACTTTACTACAATAATTCCTTTGTGGTAGCTTTGGTTATAAACTTTGTCATCGCTATTTTAAATATAAACTTTGAAGCTGGTTCAGTAGTAGAGAGTAAGTTTTTTATGACATAAGACTTGTTTGTAAAATATATGTACACTCGTTCGTATCTAGAAATAAATACAAAAATCATATTCGTTGGGATTCTGCAAATGACCTCATTGTACGAAAAGCGCTTTAGAGAATTTAAAAAACTGCACATTTCACATTTTTCATAACTTCTGTTTTTAGGACATACTTACATATAATCCATTCAATGCAACACAATTACATTAGAATGAATAAAATTAACAATTAAAAAATTGGGTATACATTTAAATATTCTTTATAAGTTTATAAATAGCAAATCCATTTAAATAGCATTCAGGTATAGTTGCCCATTTACATTACATTTAAATATTCTTTATAAGTTTATAAATAGCAAATCCATTTAAATAGCATTCAGGTATAGTTGCCCATTTCACTTAAGGGCTGGGAAGGATGAAGGGAATAAAAAATAGGGGAAAAATTTACGGAAAAAACTGGGAATAGAACTTCATTTATCCCCGATAAGTGTTCCAGACTTTTTTTATGAATCTGAGAAGGTTTTCGAGGGATAGATAATGGACGTATTCCATTCTCAATACATCTCATTCAAATATACTTCATCTCAGCCTAGCAAATGCAGGACAAATACAGAGGAACTGCTCTGTACTACCCTCTCCTCCAGGCAAGATGTGTCATCGATGATGTCTATGGTTACCATGTGTTGTCCCGATGGATTGGGTTCTGTAATCAGCCCAACCAGTGCTCGTAACACATTTATTCTCTAGGTAAGAAAGAATTCGGCGCCTCTCCGGTATTTTCAGAAGGCACTTTGTTGTTTTGCAGTGGTCGCTAGTGCACCAAAGGTTCTCATGCGTCGTTTGCATGGCATCCCTGATGCACCTAACCATCTTCGCTATGCTTGTCCCTATAATTGGCTAAGGTTCAATTGAGTCTGATAATGACCCACAATTACCCAATTCTTCTACCAGTTCGTTACCTTGAACAGCGCTGTGTCCCAGCACCCACGAGAGTTTAATCTTATTCCATTTTCCAACAGAGTTCAGCCTTCTAAGACAATTTGTGCGAGCAGTCTCCAAGGCCTTTAATGCAGCTTGGCTGTCACTGCAGACTCTGATTTGGTATTCACGCCACCTATCGTAAATTATCCAGTTCCCTACCTTAAGTATAGCAAATACGACATAGCACCATACAAAAAATGTTCGTTTTATATAAGGCTTACTTTATATGATCATAAGGTTTATGATGCGTATAATTTTTGGCGGCTACCATAGCCTTGTGTGTAACGTGTACGTCCTTCATTCGGTGAGTCCCGGAATCAAATCCAGGCCAAGTAACATCAAAAATTATGGAAAAAATATGTTCTAAATTTCTCACAATAATAATTTGACGTTTGGAGTCGGCTTAAAACTCTTACAACATCAAGAGGCACTAATTGTAATTACTATCATTAAGTGTTATAATGTAATACATGAAATCTGTAAGGAATGTCGATAGGGTGAAACATTCCTATTACACTTGATTTCACTGTATTGATGCCATCAGTCCATAAGGAATACTCTCTCTTCCAAACAGAAACGGTTACATATAAGGCACATATGCCATATAAAAAAGGTGTAATAAGTCATTGTAATAAGTGATGGAGTAAACCACCTTATTGTATGAATAAAAAGTTGTTTTAAAAAGGCTTATATAATAGTTATGGTAATTTATTACATGGAGTACAATTACCGTAACGCCTTATTTTATGAATTAGTAGCCATATTTAATCAGGCATACAAAAGCCCTTGTAATAATATACCTTGTAATAATATATGCAGTAATTGAATGTCATCATAAGGTATGTATACATACATATTTACATGCCATATAAAATCCCTTTCCCGCTCGAAATTTAGGATGAAACTGGTAGTTTATTTTCACCGACGACGTCATGAAGGCGTTACCAAGCCCTGGTCATAAGACTCATCTTGTTTCTCTCTCTCTCTTGGAGGAAGCCTTAGCCGAGTGTGTAGCGTGAGCGCTTCATTCGGTGAGCCCCGGATTCAAATCCTGCCCAGAGCAAGTTACATCAAAAATTATAGAAAAGTTTTTTCTAAAAGCGGTCGCTCCTCGGCAGGCAATGGCAAACCTCCGAATGTATTTCTGCCATGAAAAAACTTCTCACAAAAAACATTCGCCGTTCGGAGTCGGCGTAAAACGGTATGTCCCCAACTTTGTGTTACAACAGCTAGACGCACGCCACAAATTGTAGGAGAAGTTCGGCCAAATCGCTTAAGCGGTTATAAGGCCAATTAAGTAAGTAAGTAAGATTAAGCCTTTTCGATAAGACACCAATATATCATATCAAATAAGAGGAATATAATCCCTTACTACGAGAAATATTATGAAGTTTGATTACTTAATTTTAATTTATTAAGCAGCGCGGCTGGTGTATTCCTTATACCTTACAGGAGGGTTATACGCTTGCTTAAAACTTCAGTTATACTTACATCGCATAAACATAAACAAAATTTAAAAAAGCTAATGGTCTGATTATGCAGACTTTTCACTACTTCGTAGAAATTTTTTACTGTTACGTAAAAATCTGTAAAATGCGTAACCCCGATTAACCGTGATGGCCAAAGATCAGTCTATTGTTTTTTGTTTGCAATTTTTTCAAATTGTTTGCTTCGATTAACCGTGATTACCTCTATTATCCGTGATGGAAGAATTTTTTTTTTAGAATTTTTTTTTTATTAAGTACAGAAGCAACTAGGAAGCAAACGCTCTTACAAGTCTGTATACGTATATGAAAATGAGAGAGTAAATAAATCAAGCAGAGAGCGCAAAACCACGAAAATTGTGTAAGTTGGATTGAAAAGCACCACACATGCAAACAATAACACAAGCACGTCACTGTAGCTGAATATAATAAACATGAAAACGAGGAATTCCCTTGTTTGCATACGATGAGCCAGAGGCATTTACAAGTGATTAGTTTAATTTTGAAATTTGACAAGTGCGGGTGGTTAGATCTAAATATGTATAATCAAAATTGTTATTCGATTAACCGTGAAAATCGATTATCCGTAATGCTTCTGGTCCCGACCATCACGGATAATCGAGGCACGACTGTATTATATATTCCTCGTTCCACTCATTCCACATAGTATCCTTTATACGTAGTTTTTTCTTCTGTAGTGTTAGCTTTGGACTGACTTTTAACCCCCTGGAAACTGCGCGTTTAGCAGCTGTATCTGCTTTTTTACTGAAAGTTATTCCAACATGACTAGGCCTCCAACATATAACTATCTCCTCAAGCGGGGATTCATATAGTTGATTGTGTACGTCTACTACCAGAAGAATGTATGTTAGTTCATGGTCCAACAACTTAATTGCACCACCACCGTAAGTAAAAAAAATACACAAACTTCTCTCAGATCCAATCTGTTGACTAATTTTACAGCATTACCGATAGCACAAAGCTTCCCAAACGTTGACGAAATGTTTCTGTAAGTGTATAGAGACTCATGTTTGCTTGAGGGTCCCCTCACCTAGTAACGCATTTGTAGCAAAGATATACAAACTTACGTTCTCCATCATTTCTTTTTATCATTATAAATGGCCTACTCATTATTACTGGAATAATTATCTTTCGGCGACGACAGTTCAGAGCCACTAAGCGTTAAATCTTTGTGTTTTGTGGAGATAGTTTATATTTGTGTGAATCTCTTCAAACCAAATCCTGAACTTGTTGTAACCAAAGCTACAGCTCTTGTTTAATGCGTCTTAGTCTTTTAATTGATGCATGAGTTCTGGGTGAACATGCCACTGTTTTCGGAATAATGTTTTTTCTTTCTACTTCACCATTTAACGTACATTTAATCAGCATGCTCATGCTTTTAATAATAAATAAAATGGTCTGCAGTTCGCGAGTACTTCTAAGTTTATGTTTGGTTTAGGAATGGGAACAACTTTTATTCTGAGTACAAAATGCTATTATTGTTCACATGTGTCTGCAATCGTTTAACAAATTTTTCTTTGATTTCCTCTGATAATGATTTCAAGATTTCATAGGATATTGTATCGAATCCTCCTGCAGGCTTCTTTTTCTTTTCGAGAACACCCATCAGTTTTCCGTTAGACAAAAATAGATGATTTCTCCCAGTGCACAGTATAAATGGTTAGGTATGCGCTTCATTCTGCTTATTAAGCTGCCATCAACATTGTTAGTATTAAAAACAATTTAATCTTTTTTTTGCCAAACGTTAGAAAGCGTAAATTTTATCAAGTATTAATCGTGTACTTGTGTGCGCGGCGATAATGGTAAAAAATAATAAGAATTATGAATTCAAAAATATACTAAGTATAAAATATAATATGGTAAAAGAGTATTAATGTAGAGGCATTGCTGTGATTGAACATGCCGGCTTCCTTAAAATACATATACTTAAGTATTTTCAATCTTCGATGGGTAGAGGGTATGTCACTTTAGTAGACTCCGTGTTGAGTTTTTATTTCTGCAACCGATGGAATCTATCCCGGCCAGGGCTTATTGACAAAACTCTATTAAGTGAGCACTTGTAGGATGTTAAATTCTCATATTGAATCAGAACAAGCGAATTCGGCTGTAAGGTAGAAATTTTCCAAGTCCAAATATTCTCTTAACCATCGCGACAAGCGATTGTAGTTTATGTCAATCAGGCCAGGTCCCGAAAACGTAGTTAGAAGCTCTCCCATGAGGAAGTAACCCGGTATTACGGCCACCAAATACGAGGGGTCAGATGAGAGCGCGGTGAGGGGGCGTGAGCTCAAAATCGCCTCGATTTGAACGCTGAGTTGTGAGCTCTGCAAACGATAAAGTCGGATTCGCAACGACTCTCACCAAGTGCTATTTAGCCTGCTTAACCACAGCCTCCTACAATCAGCCGAGGTGTGGGGATTTTGGCGGAACTGTTCGCCAGGTTATTCGATTGATGTTGCATATTTTCTGGAGTTCGTCGCGCAGGGCTTCACTGTGAAAGAGGCGATGCAGTTCAACAAGCTCATTATTGGCTCACACAAAATTGGTAGCAGTATCGCCGTCTTCATTGGTACTCTTCCTAAAAACTCAATGCCTGTTAAAAGGAATTCGCGTCTAGGTAGACAGACTTTCTCTTTGAAGACTGCCCATTAATGGATCTTGTTTGTTGGTTTAGTACGAACACACCTCACGCACTGATGTACAGCGTTGCGGTAGAGAACCTTCCCGTCAATCGGCCAGTAGAGTTGACGCAAAATTGTGAGAAGCGTTTGCGAGGCAACGTGTAAGTGCATAAAATGATAAGAGGAAACTAAAGTTTTTGTTAAAGTGCAATTTTTTGTAAAATAATTTGATGTCTTGCGTGATTACTTGCTAGATTACTGTGCTGAATACGCCCACCAACTCGTAATAGTCCATCAAAGCTTAGCAATGGGTCCAAACCCCGGACAAAATGTACTAAGTATAAAATATAATATGGCAAAAGAAAATTAATGAAGAGGCATTGCTGTGATTGAACAAACATCAAATAATCATTAGCATTTTCACTCTCCCATATGTTCTCATAGATCTTCTCAGTCTCTCTGACATTTTTAGCAAAATTTCGTGAGTTTTTCGTAGAGAGGATTGAAGAGTTTATTGCTTCTTTACAATTATTGCTTTCCCTCAATTTTACTTCCGCTTCGCATGCCTGTCTGGTTGAAATTACTGCACAAACTTTCGGTATAAAGTTGACATAATTTAAATCAATCGTTACATTTTTCAGGGCACTTTTAATATCTTCATCAAGAGCTTTCAGACCATTATCGCAGATAATCTTACCTAGTTCTTTATTTAACAGATTTCTGCTAATAAAAGTATTTGACAATTTTTCTAACATTCTTGTTTCAACAACTCTGGGGCGGTGATGACTTCCACCAACGAAGTCATCCTTCGTCGATCAGTCTATGGAATGGGATCTTTTAGCAATGCTGAGGTCGAAAACCGAACCATTTATATTATTACCGAGGCAAGCTGCAAAAAATGTTTTCTCTCCAGTACTCAGGCATTTGGAAGAATTATCACCAATAGCCATAGCAAGCCTATTACTTCTCCTTGATTCAGTATTATCTCTCCACCTAGAGCTTCTGGCATTAAAATCTTCTTGAATTATAGCATTTGCCTGTGTACCCAAAAAATCAAGCAATTTTTGAATTTCTGTGTTAAAGCTATCTTAGTCAACTGTCTGATCAAAATATACTCAACATAATGTTATGTTTGTATTTAAGCTTCTTGCCCTGCCACAGCCATCTGCGTTTGGGAAATAATATTAGGCGAATTTGTCTAAACGGACAATTACCCTTACAATCGTATAAACGTATAAACATACACATTTGAAACCCGGTTTTGTTGAACCGAGCCCAACGAACATATTGTCTAACTTTTTTCATTGTATACAAATAATATTGTTATTACTTACTTCTATTTTTGAATACATACATATTTTTTGAATTACGGTAATCGCCTATCTGGCAACCCTTTGTCAGCACATGGAAGCAAACTGTCAGCTACAAGCAAAAGTGCTAAAAGATACGTAATTTATGCATTCCATTTTTGATCGCAGAAAAAAGCAAAAGTTCCTTTTCTCTATATTCGCGCCGCTTCTTTTGTACTCGGTTTTTCTTCAAAAACTAATTTATTAAAATAAAAAAGTTGAGAATTTATATTAAAACTACAGGTTTGTGTACCTATGCTTAGTAAATAAATTTGTGAAATCATCTATTCATTATCATTAAACTTGAGAAGTTCTTTCGCCGGTTATTCTCCGGTCTTGTAGCCCTCAGCTCCGCCGCCACCAACTACCAACGTCAATAAAATCGCCACCTCTGCGGCCTTTATTTAGCATCGCCAACGACACCACCAATTTCGCCACCACCACCCATTATCGGCAATAATACCACCAATTCAATCGCCACCACCGAATACCCCGCAATCAAACGATAACCCGGACTAGCACGAGTGACTAATTTTATTTATTTACTTATATGATTGTATCCCTTGAAAAAGTTTCTTGTAACGCAAGGGAATTGATGTCATTTTTTTTTTAATGAAAAACTCAACATGTGATTTATTAGCTTTGAAACTCTGAACATTAAGTTGCAGTATCTTTATCATCTTCTAAAATATTTGTAATTCTTATGTTTCATTCCTATTTATGGCTCTTGGACAGCAACTGGTCAAAGGTGGACAACTATCTTCATTATCTTCCCTTTAACCGTAATTTTCACCCATCTCAAGCCTTTTCTTCTATTTAAGGTAATGTGATCTAATCCCCACATAAAATACACTTATTTGCACATCCCTCTATTATTTGCCACAAATTAGGAAGGGTTTCTTTGGTTTACATGAAAGTCCGGTATACCCCAACCGTCTACAGTTGAAACATTGTCTCGCCCTAAGAAAGTAGTGCTGAGCTTTAAAATTAGCAAAAAAAAATGTTTATTGATTCCGGCAGGTCGCCGCCCTTTAATCCAATTTTAACTTTAAAAGTTGGTAAATAATATTCTTAGTGTTGGGGTCACGTATTTTTAATCCATTGACGGAATTCATCTGCCTGGGTATTCGTCGTACCTTATACATTGAGCTCCTTATATAAAGAAACAAGCCGATGTGTCAAAAAGTATACATATATGCCTCTCCTTTATGGTCTTCATTGATTTAACACTTCTTCTTTGCTTATCACTACCGCTATTTGCATTCTCCATTTCACTTTTGTCTATATGTCCGTCTCTTGACTAGCTATACATGGTGCGTATAGCACTCGGTATAGCTTTCGTTTGTGTAACTGTTCTTTCACAATTTTTTGTTTACTTTGTTATGTATTTTACTTTTCAGTTGCAAGTACAAACGTATTAATTTCCCACGCTACTTTTCCGAACTTTTTGGATCTCTATGGGGCAACGTAAACGAAATTGTTCGCTAATTGTGTTAATCAAAGTTAAGTTTAAATAAAAATTTAATTTAATAAAGGCTCATATGTGGGTTATTATTCCCCACATAAATACTTTTGCTTTTCTGGAGCCACGTGAACCTACTATCAAAATTTCATAAAGATCGGTTGAGCTCTACTTACTTACTTACTTAAGTACTTAATTGGCGCTATAACCTCTTACGAGATTTTTGCCAAGTTTCACAAATTGCGCCAGTCACTGCTTCTTCCTGCCAACTGGCGCCAATTGGAAATACCAAGTGACGTCAAGTCCTTTCCACTTGGTGTTTCCAATGCAGAGGAGGCCGTCCTCTTCATCTACTACCACCAACTGGTACCGCTTTGAATACTTTCTGGTCTGGAGCATTTTCGTTGGATTATGTCTATGTTACAGTAAAGCTCATACAACTCATCTTTCCATCGTTTACGGTATTCGGCGTTGCAAAGACGTAGAGGTCCATAAATCCTTCGGAGACTCTTTCTCTAGAACACTCCAAAGCCCGTCTCATCCGATGCTGACAGTGCCCATGCTTCAGCGCTATACAATAGCATGGGCATGATGAGAGACTTGTAGGGTGTGGTTTTGGTTCGTCAAGAGAGGGCTTTGCTGCGCAATTGCCTACTCAGCCCAAAGTAGCACTTGTTGGCAAGATAGATTCTACGTTGGATTGGCAGGCTGACATTATTGTAGGTGTTAATGCTGGTTCCCAGATAAACAAAAACCTCCACTTTGTCGAAATTGTAATTGTCAACAGTGATGCGGGAACCGAAAAGCGAGTGCGCTGGCGGTTTATTTGATGACAGGAGAAGCTTAGTTTTACCCTCGTTTACTTCCAGACCCACACGTTTCTCTTCTTTACCCAGTTTAAAAAGGCAGAATTAAAGGTGCGGTTGTTGAGGCCAGAAGTTGCACGCTCTTATCAAATATAGTGTCTGAATGGTTCTACTCTGCAGCTCGAATTATCTTTACTAACATAACGTTAAAGAAGTTGCACGAAAGAGAGTCACCTTGTCTGAAACCTCGTTTGGTTTCAAACGGCTCGGAGAGGTCCTTCCCGATACTGACGGAGCTCGTGGTGTTGCTCAACGTCATTTTAAATAGCCATATTAGTTTTCTTGGGATACCAAATTCAGGCATCGCGGCAAATAGGTAGCTTCTTCTTGTGCTATCGGAAGCGGATTTGACGTCGACAAAAGGATGGTGTGTGTCCATTCTTCTTTCTCGTGTATTTTCCAAGATTTGGCGTATCATGAATACCCACGTCTAAAGCTGCAGTGATAAAGTCCAATCAGATCATTCACAATGGGCTTCAGTCGTTCACACAATACGCTCGACAGATCCTTATATGCTATGCTAAGAAGATTGATTCAATTTATTTATTCGGTCTATGACATGATATATCTTACAGACTAGCGGTACAATCAAATTAAAACTAAATATACAAAATTAACTTAAAACTAAAAACCAAATGTATGCGAAAAATAAAAAATAAAAAACTACCAATACAGATCGTCTATGACTGATTTAAAGACAGATCTTGGTGACGAAAAATCAATATTAACTTTTTTTGAGATTTTGTTAAACTCTAAAAGCGCTCTAAAAATTGGTCCATGAGAAAAATAATTAACTTTGACTACTTGGAGATAGAACAATTTTTGAAAACGAAGAGCTTTACTAGGTATATTAAAACTAACCATCCCTAGAAGTTCGGCACAATCAATGAAACCATTAATTACATCATAAACAAACATTAAAGACTGAATTGTTCTTCTGCTCTGAAGTGATGTTAAGCTTATTAACAAACATCGGGCATTGTATGAGGGCAACGGCTCTTCAAATCTGATCGATTGGAGTGCAAAGCGAATGAACTTACGCTGAACCCTTTCAATCCTAGCAGCATGGCAATCATAAATCGGATTCCAAATAACAGCAGCATACTCGAGTTTCGAGCGAACTAAGGTATTGTAAAGAAGTCTCCTAGTATACGGATCTTTAAAATCCTTAGAGTAGCGGCGTAAAAAAGCTAGATTTCTATAAACCTTTGGAAGGACATAACATATGTGATTTCGGAAAGTAAAACGGTTATCGAACACAACTCCAAGGTCAACAAAATCATTAACTGAAATAAGTTGGTGATTTGAAATAATATAGCACGATTTCCGAAACTCCGGAGATTTAGAAAATGACATATGGAAACATTTGCTAGTATTCAAAGAAAGTTTATTTCTGCGACTCCACTCGACCAGATTGTTTAGGTCATGCTGCAGGAGATGAGAATCATTATCGCAAGTAATACTACGAAAAAACTTCAAATCATCAGCATAAAGTAGAAAATTTGAGTTTTTAAAGCAAGAACCAATGTCATTAATGAAAAGAATAAATAGAATTGGACCAAGAATGCTACCTTGTGGAACACCCGAGGTCGCCACAAAAGAAAACGACTTGCAATTTTCTATTTCAACAAATAACAATCGGTTTGAGAGATAAGATTTTAGCCAGGCCAAGAAAACAGAGTGGAAACCAATACATTCGAGTTTATGCAATAAAATTGCGTGGGATACTCGATCAAATGCTTTCGAGAAGTCTGTATAGATGGTATCTATTTGAGAACCACTATTGAATGCTGTGATACAGTACTGCGAGAAAACAGCTAAATTACTGACAGTAGAACGCCCTCTGACAAATCCATGCTGGCGCGGCTCTAAAATAGATTTGGTAGCAAAGGTAATTTTTTCTTTAACCACTTGTTCAAAAAGCTTTGAGCATACTGTTAGTTTAGATATTGGTCTATAATTGCTTATATCATTCCTACTACCTGATTTAAAAATTGGAGTAATCGAGGCGAACTTCCATCGATCAATGAACACACCAGTAGAAAGCGATAGATTGATGATCAAACATAGAGGCTTACTGATCGAAAATTTACATTGCTTCAGAAAGTAAGAGCAGAAACCGTCGTAATCAGATTTCAAAGAAGTTTTTATAGCCGTTATACCATTCTGAACATCTAATTCAGAGACTGACAAATACCCGAAATCCAATGAATGGGTAGAGGCATTACAGACGGGCGTACAAACAAGGTCATCGTTAGCTACAAAATTTGACTTAAAAAATTCTGCAAACAAATTTACAGACTGAGATAAAGTTTGCGAAGACAGCCCGTTCAAGCTCATGCAAGTTGGAATATTAGTAAAACCCTTTTTGGAACGAACGTATTTCCAAAAAGCTTTTGGATTGTCTTTAAGTTCGGTTTCAAATCTACAAATGTATTGATTGTATAAAAACTTATCAAGAACATTGAACTGATTCATATAAAAAATGTATTTTTCTTTAAAATTTAAATTACTGCGTTCTGATTTATACAATTTATAAAACTTGTTTCTTTGATTTTTTAACTTTTTTAGATTTTTGTTATACCATGGCAATTTATGAATAGGAGGTGCCAGAATTGAAAGGGTTCTCGAAAAAACATCGTGAGTTATGTTCAAAAATTTCTCAAAACAATCAGCTACATCACTAGTATTAAGAACGGAGTCCCAATTTATTTCCATTAAGGCAGCATTTAACCTATCATAGTTAGCATTACGAAAGTTAAAAGAAATGGCATTTTCATTAGAATTTGCAACAACACTATAAAACTCAAACATTATGATAAAAGGCACATGATGTTTATCTAATTTACTTATTGGAAATGGGCATTCAAAGAAATTAAATATTATATTATCATCAACGAATGCAAGATCCAAGATTTTATTCAACTTATTAAATAAAGTATTAATTTGGATAAGATTAAGACCAAGAAGGCTATCTAAAAAGTAAATTTCATGAGATCTATTTACGTTAGTCGGTGTTAAGACACCATTATGTTGTATGTCAGACCAAACCAGATTGCTAAGATTGAAATCACCAAGTACGCAAAAGTTGCAATCATGATTTTTTTCACAAAGACTTACAATATTTTCTGCATGTTCACAATATACACTGTCAGAACTATTCGGAGGAATATATGATACAAATATAAATATATTACGGAAACTGCTAATGCAGACGCACAACTGATCTAAAAGGGTGTCATTGTTTGATAGCTGTTGTACTGAAGATCGTAAACTGCTTTTCACGGCGATCAGAATCCGCCGGTAGTTGGCGCATATTGCAGAATCGCCCTTTTTGTGGATTGGGCAGAGTACACTTAAATTCCAATCAGCACCCATGCGTTCGTCCGACCATATTTTGCTAATGAACTGGTGCGTGCACTTTACCAGCCCCTCGCCACCGCACTTGAATAGCTCTGCTGGCAGTTCGTCAGCACCAGCGGCCTTATTTTTTTTTAGCCATCCAATTGCCGTTCGAGTTTCGCCCAGGTTAGGTAACGGTGCTTCGACTCCGTCTTCATTGATTGCAGTGTTCTCTAAATATCGGTCATCAGGTCGCCGTTTTTATTCTTACAGGAATACCTTCTGATAAAATTTCCGGCCGTTTTTGCTATCGGCTTGTATTTCAAGCTCCTCGCTTCTTTTTTCGGAAAATGCGCCTCGCTTCCTTCTTCAACTCCCGATATCTCTACCGTACGTTTCTCGTTGCGCCCGATGGCAGCGTCGCATCTTTCTTTTCCATGGCGGCGCGGCATTCCTCATCGTACTACTAGTGACCTCTTCTGCGTCGGTATGTAATGAGCGATGAATGTAGTCCCATTGCTCGCAGATACACGCTTGTTGAACATTGCTCTCAGAGAGCTGGAGTGCAAGTCGAGTGGCGAAACTGCCGGCTATGTGTTGTGATTGCAGCTTTTGGACGTCAAGCTTTCCTCATGTCACTGAGCGCGCACTCTTTGCTGCACAGAGGCTCGTGCGAAACTTGGCTGCGACAAGATGATGATCCGAGTCGATGTTAGCTCCTCGAATAGTGTGCACGTCTAAGACACTGGAAGCGTGCCTTCCGTCTACCACAGCATGGTCTATTTGATTACGTGTTTTTCCATTTGGAAATAGCCATGTAGCTTGATGTATCTTTTTACGCTTGGACCTGAAACTACATACTACCATGTTTCGGGCCGCGGCAAAGTCGGTCAGCCCCAGTCCGTTACTGGATGTTTCATCGCGTAGGCTGAATTTACCGACTGTGGGACCAAAAACTCCTTCATTTCACACCTTCGCATTAATATCGCCTAGCACGAGTTTTATGTCGTGACGGAGGCACTGTTCGTATCCGCGCTCAAAGCGTTCATAGAAGTGGTATTTGGTCACATTGTCCTTCTCTTCCGTAGGGGCATGGGCGTAAAACAGTGCAATGTTAAAGAATATAGCTTTTATGCGAATCGTGGCGAGACGTTCGTCCACCGTGGTGAACGACAGTACTTGTCGACGACGTCTCTCTCCCACCACAAATCCAACACCGAACTTGCGCTCCTTTACATGGCAGCTGTGGTAGACGTCGTAAGGTCCGATTTTCTTCATTCCTCGTCCGTCGCATCTCTTGGATGGCGGTGATGTCAGCCTTTGCCTTTACGAATACATACTCCAACCGGGCAGAGGCACCTTCCCAATTAAGGGTTCGGACAATCCATGAACATGCCCTTAAATCATATTCCTTTAAACGTTTGCCGTGGTCGTCATCAGAATAGGGTGGCCTCATCCGAGGCTTTTTGTTAAAATTTTTCACTGGAAGGTGTTTTTACGTGGCGGGTACCCCAAGCCTAGCGCCCAACCAGATGCTGGGGATTTCTCAATTTAGGGCACATTTATATAGCGAGCCACTTGCTCCAAGTCAGAAGCCCGCTCGCAGCCGTACCTACTGATGAACAGACGCTGCAAACACTGGTGGGCCTTTGAACTGATAACGTTGGAGTGGCCCTACCAGGTTCGCCTTCTTACTTTAGCTCACCCCCAAATGGGAGCTACTCAGAAGGCACTTAGGTGAAGTCACCTTGAAGTTATGAGCTGCTTGAACCGTAAACAGAAGAATCGTTCTGGCCACTCCCAAGTGAATGGCGATCAGAGACTTTCGCCTCTTGCGTGGACTCTATACACGGCCCCATCCTTCTCAAGTAAATGGCGATCAGAGACTTTCCCTACTTGCGTGGGCTACTACACACGGCCCCATCCTCCACGCGGCATATACACATTGATACAAAGCGATAGAATAATCATGTTGTTTGTAAGTATTTCAAGGAATATACTTACCTTACAGAGACGAATGGTATATAAAATTATAGTGCGTGATCTGACACTTTGCACATACCTCTTAGATTTACGATTTCCTAAACCACTTCCTAGATTTATAAATATACATAAGTAAGCCCTCGCTAAATTAATATTAGAGTCTTGTTTACTGAAATGGGTTTTTGGTGTAGTGAAATAAGCCAAAATATCTTTTCACAGGAAACGAAACGATATGAAACTTCTTTTTAATATACGTTCTTTGTAACGTATCGCAGCTGAGGGCGCACAGAAGACTGATTAAATAAAATATATATTTTATTTACATAAAATACTTTCAGTAATCAAAAGCTCTATAAATAAAATGTACATATATATAAATGCATCATGATCATGAAACTATTTAACATGAAAAGCATGGTTATGTTAGAGTACTTACAATTATACACATGCACGTGGCGAAGATAAAATATCTATGGTTCTCGGAGGAGATTTTAACTTCAATTTTGCGTCAGATGATTTTTTAACGATTAGTAACTTTATTCGTGAAATATTTGTTCTGCACATAATATAATGATATCATTAAGGGTACTCATTTAAACGGATAAATGCCTCGCAAACTAGCCAACCTGATAAATTTATCAGCTTGATAAATGAACTGTCAAAATTTGCATGAAAAATCGTTTATCAGACCTTGATATCATTGCGCCACCTTCTGGGTTCGCAAATGAGTTGGCAAATTCGATAATGCAACTCTGTGAAGCAATCAGCTGTTTTACTTTGTTTACAATTGCCGAATTTGCACGCGCGAAATGGAAGAAGTAAGTTTAAGTTATACATAAAGTTATTACATAAATAACTTAAACATTTATAACATTTATTTAATTTTAGTCAACACCGAAAGTAAAAAGACGAAGGCCAAATCCCACTCACCGTTGGTCAGACCTGCAGACTGAATCGTTGCTACAATCAGTGTCCGCCACAGTCAAGGAGCGTCCAGAGGCTTTTGAGGTGAATAGTTTAATCGGAATTTATAGATTATTGCACAGTTGCTTACATATTTATTTGTGTTATTTTATTTCAGAAACCAACATCACAACTGTTTTATAGTGTCATAAAAGAAAAGCAACCAATTTTGCAAGAAATTGAGTGCGTGTTGCTTTTTTGCTTATTCTCGGCATTTGAATTTCGTAGTTTGGACACTCAAACAGCTGATCGAGAAATAGCATTTACACAATACATTTTTAAGTGCGTTCATGTAACATAGTGCGTAAATGGATAAATATATGCGACGATAAATTTATGAGCTTAAATGAATACCCTTATTAATTTCATTGTATCCGAAAGATAAAATTTCCTTTAGCGATTTATTTATAGCTATTTCAGAACGAAAAATAGTTGTGCAAACAAATTTTAGGTTGATGTATTTATATAGTTAAAGAATAATTTGCAAATTAAAACGTAATAGGTCTTAAATTTAAATTTCCCTTGTATTTTCTTAGGACTAATTCACTACAACTCAGATCGGACATAAGTTTACCGAGTTGGCTCAACTCGCAATTATTAGTGTTGTTGCTGTACATGCTATTTCTTATCCTTAATTATAAAAGCCATCAATAATAATCATTCGCGCACTTTTATTTTTTAAGTCACACTTATAACAGCCATTTTAAATTTTTGCAGAAAATACGTTTTTAGGGAACCAAAGAATTATTTAATATTGATCAGATTAAAAAATAAAAACCAAAAATAACTATTATTTTTTATTTATAAAATAAAAATCAGATATAATAGTTGTTTATGATTTTAAAATAAAAATTGGAAAATAACTGTTATTCTTTTAATTTTCTAAACTCTCGATGAATTAAGAAATCGATTGGTATATTATAATTGGTTGTAGAACAATTCCTTCATTGTGATAATGACAGTTTTCAGAAATAACTGTCGCTGATTTTTTCACCATTATATCGAAAACAGCAAATCACGGAGACGTATTTCATCTTTTAGTATATGTTTGTTTTATTGTATATCTTTAGATATGATTTGTGTCTGCCGCGCAAACGTAGTATGTCTTATTCTTAATATTATCAGAAGTTTTACTTCCTTCACGTATCGTATGTATATGGTGTCATTATAACTATAACTCATGACTTCATTTAGTTCGTCAGAGGATGGTACTTACTTAAGAAATAATTCTGTTTGCTTTCATATACGTATGTAGGTATTAGGAATGTATATTTTGGGGATTTTATTAATAACGGCATTTTCGAGATAATATTATGTAATTTCGGGATCCCGGGTATGTCCCGAAATTAAAATTGAGTTTGAAAAAATATTACAAGTGGAAAAATATAATTGGCCGATTTAATAAAACGATTGAAACCATATATGTGTTATACCGGATTTAATCAAAAGTCTGATTCAACGTTCGTTGCCCGAAGGTAAGCGAATTATTTATTTGTGTTCAAATATTCTAGCAAATTACTTCTTGTTACTGTTTATATTGAGTAAAGTGTATTATCCTTCAAGCGTGACCTAAATTTATAGCTCAATGTGATAAACCACTACCACTGTGCAACAGCAAAAGCACTAGCCCAAAGAACGTAGATTACAGTTACCACTACTAGATTATATCTACGTTCTTTGCACTAATAAACAAATATACGCACAAAATGATATGACAAAAACTTAGCAACCGGCTGACGCAGTGGGGATCAACAACAGTCTGCGAATGTTATCGATAATGAAAAATCACACTGTAGATGGCACCACGCCCTAACCGGTTCGATTTTTAAAAATTATTTATATAATTTAGTGGCTGCTCTTTGATTTTTAGCTACCAGTAACTGTTTTCAATAATCAGTAAAAAAAAAATACCGGTAATCCGAATAAAATTTACTGATTTACCCTTTAAATACATTGAGTTAATACATGCAGGAGTGTGCCCATGCTCGAAATTATTATTATGATAACAGAGCTGCAATACTCCTAGTATACTAAAAGGAATCCCTTTGTGAAGATGTTGATCTGTTAAAATGTTCTACAATAATACTACCCACGAAATTGTATTGCTATATAAACTCGCACCAGGGATATCTAGATATTCTTTTTTACTATGGGAGCAGTAGCATCTAAATAGAAGACAGTTTTTGAATTAACCATCTAGTTATATACATAAATGTACATGCATACATTTGCATGTAGTATATGTATAATTTAAAACTTAATTGGGCAGTGGCGTAACTATACCATCTGGGGCCCGTGGCAAATTCTTTTGACGGGGCCCTATCAGTAAAAATCGTCACGTTGTACTCAGTTTAATTTTAATAAACTTCGAGGTTTTCAGCGGACTCAATTACACGTTGTATATGTCCCACTGATGGCCATTGGCCTCCTTTCTTAGGAGAGAAGGAATGGTCTGTAGTCCCCATGCTAGCCCAATGCGTATTGGAGACTTCACATTCATCCATAGAACATAATATCTCAATGCATTCATCATCTATTCGCTAGCTTTTCGGTGAAGAAACAACATCGTGAGGAAACCTACATACATTTACAATGAAATAAAAATAACAATTTAATTTCAATAAGATATTTATTAAGAAAAATCTTTTTTTCGAGCTTTCTGTTCCGCAAAAGTGTATGTATATAACATCATCAAAGTTTAAAGATCTGGCCATAGAATTTTCAATAGACAGAATAGCCAAGTTACATAACCTGTCTTGTCCCATAGAGTTCCATAAATACGTTTTTATCAATTTAAGTTTTGAAAATGATCGTTCAGCACTAGCTGTAGTCACAGGAATTGTAAGAAATAGCATTAATGCAGTGCATACTTCAGGAAAGCTGCAGGACATAAAATGATATTTTATTATTAATAAATCAGCAAGGTCTCTAATACACGAAGATTTTTCTATTTCGTCTCTGAAAGTGGATCGAAAACTGAGAATTTCTCTGGCAAATGATTCAGATATGTCTTTTTTATATATCTCAACAAATTCTAGAGCTTTATGTAATAGATCAGTGTCATTTAAAACTTTTAAAGTGGAAGGCTGCAAAACACTGAAATCTGAAGCAATTTCATTCATTGGAAGGAAGTGCGATTTCAGTTGGTTTATAATGATGTCCAATACTCGATAAAATATGTTCACTTTGAACAAACTTTCCGGATCTTGAAGACGCTCATCTTCGCAAAGCTCATCAAAATGGCGATTTACCTTCCTCTGACGAGTTTTAGAAAATGCAGGGGTGATGGACCATTTTTGTGCTACACTATTTGCTTCCATTTTTAAATTTTCAAATTCATGTGGATACCTTTCCAATTCTTCCAGACAAATTTTCAAACGTTTTAAGGCATTTGAAAGATCGGTGGCTTTAGACTGAAGTGCTTTAGAGGCTGCATCGATAGTAAGTAGGATCTTGCAATGGAAAGCCAATAACATTAATAAAATTGTAGTTTTCGATCTTCTTTTTGAGTGAAACAGCTTCATTTCTTTCATCTGATTTGCGACTTAACAGAATTGTTTCCGTTAGCGCTTTTTGGACTTCAACGAACCGAACTTTTAAAGCAAAAACGGCATCATAACGTCCTGCCTATCTAGTAGGGTTTAATGTTTTAATGTTATTGAAGTTGAAGATTCACTTTCTTTATTAGACATAAAACTTGATAAAATATTCGATCTTCTGATACTATGCCCAAAAAAATTATAAATTTGTTGAACTGTTTCAAAAAAATTTTGCATATCAATAGAGGGATATTTTTGTCATTTATGGATTTAATAATTTGCTTGGACATTGCTAAGGCAGTTTGATCCTTAACTTCATGAAATCATAAAAATGTTTCTTTAATGACAAGTGCCTTTGGGATCCTATTATCATCTCTTTCGGTCATACAATAACGGTAAAGTTCACACATTTGATCAATTTTTGAAATATCTTGAGTTGTATCGAATATGATAGAGAAGAATGGTGCAGCATTTATTTCATTTATGAGTGCGTTTTCTACTTTTAAAACCTGGACAGAAGTCAGCTCATTTTGTATTTTTGGACTTAAGTATTTTATCTGGCCCTTTGGTTTACTTAACAATTCTCGTAAAATCGGGTCGTATTTTCCTAATAACTCAACAATACTCAAAAAGTTTCCTTTGGAGCTTGGATCACTGCTATCTGCGTTTTCTCTGTGGCCACGAAAGGCTAAATTACACGTTGAAAGTGTCAGAGTAACATCAAGGAGCCTAGAAAGTACTTGGCGCCAAAAAGATTTTTCTTTTTTGATCATAGACTCTTGCTCGTCATCGAGTGTTCCATGTAGCCGCCACCGTTGATACGTAAGACAGGAATCCAGATGAATTTTTGATGCCTCGTGTCTTTGTATGGCATCTACAATATGTTTCCAGTCGTCATAGCCCTCAATCCAAACATTTTGTATTTTCTTAGATGCCCGATTTGCGAATAACCAACACGGTTCACAATACGCCTTCTGAAGTATTAAATAATAGGATAGCCATGTACGTTCAAGTTCCACGCCAGACTTGGAAACAATATAGTAATGTTTTTCTAGAAAAGATCTATTGTCGCTATCTTTTAAGAAAGGGCCCTTAGGTTTACAATGTCCGTTTTCAATCACGAACCTCTTCACTTGATCAGTTAGCTCTTTAAAATTACCCTTATCAGCAACATATGGCGAAGATACAATATTGTTCATGCTAAAATATAATTCTCTTTGATTTTTGCTAGTACCCTGTTGTGGTTGTTCTGCGTCTGGATAGTCACTGGTGTTGGGTGCTGCGTCTGATAATTCTGGTATACTTTTAGTAAGGCCAATTCTTCACTTTTGGAGCACTGTTCACTCGACTTTTCATTATTTAAGTCATCATTTTTCAAGTACTGACTAATTTTAGGTAGCTTTTTATTTTTTTCTTCAGTCTCCCTCTTTCTCTTTCGTTTTTCGCTCCCACTTAAATATTTTCTGGAAGTAGACATTTTAATATCTAACTTTCATAATCAACTTTACTTTGCCACCATTTTCATATTCAATAAAAGAACAAAAAATCACCAATTAACAAAAATAATCACACAAAGAATACGCACTCAGTAGAGCCCTCATAAAAAAATGTCAAATCCGGAATTCCCCTAACATAGTGTTGCTAGCTCGTCCCAGCAGCAGCGCCACGAAAAAAATTAAAGCAAAAAGGGGAATTCCCTGATCGTCAATACTCACCCGTCAATACGTACCGCGACAGAATATGTAGAAACCAATGGATGCGTTCTAAAATGAATAGAGATGTGTAATTACCGGTATTTTGATTGACAGTTTTTTGACGGTCATAAGTACGTAAAATTACTCGTCACGGGAAACGTGTACATCTCTAAAAATGAATCAACATCTTTTTGTTTAGGTTGGTTGAAATGCTTAACGATTAACTTGAAATTGTATTATGGACTTTAGTTGTCTCACTTTGGATTTTAAGCAGAACTTATAAAAATATACGTTTCAAATAAAATAAAATACTCAGGTACAATGTAAAAAATTATTTTTGCGCTCGCGGCCTCTTGGGCCGGGGCCCTCTTAGGTCGGGGGCCCGTGGCATTTTGCCAGCCCTGCCACCCTATTGTTACGCCACTGTAATTGGGGCATACAAAATATTGCTGCTCTAGTTGTTTTGCGCTAAGAGGGCACAGACTGGAATTCATTAATCGAATTAAGGCAATCACCTTCGAAACAATAGTCTACGAAATTATTTCCGTTAAAATCTACTTTGAAATGGTCTTTTTCCACTTGGTTGCATCTTGCCATCCGTTTCTCTACATTTCAGTTACGAGTGTTTCCCGAATATAGTACGAGTATGTCCATATGTTTTTGGCAAAGCAATAGCGAAAGAGGTTGCTATCAGAAACAATTAAGCAGTCAGGCCGCCCATAGAAGTCATTAAAAAAAATTTATAACTCTTACACGTAACTCACACCAATTTTCCACATACTAATCTACAACACAAAGAGGTTGAGCACAGAGCGCATGTCAATATATCTGCATTAAGGATATCCATTTCGAGTTTTGAGGAACATATATACAATAGGCAGAAACAATTTCAATCATTAGGCAAGAAGTTACAAGCAGTTTTTTTACATATGGGCGCTTCGATAAGAGCTGAGCCAAATTCTATTTTTCTACGCTCGTACTTAAAGCAATGCAAGTTAATACATAACTCTACTAGCAAATTTCCTTTTGATTTAATGTAAGGTCGCCCAATGTGATTATAAATTTTCTATCTTATCTCAGTTCACAGTTAAAAAGCCATGTCTAAATTCACAACTTTACTGCATATTAAAATGCTAACTACATAACTACTTTTATTAATGTTGGAATGGAATTCTGGGGCCTCTATAAGGTTCCAACAATAATCTGCGAGCGTAGCGGGCTAACACCCTCCTTGCAAATGTCTGTCTAATACATCGACGTCTGGATGAAAGCGTTCTCCGTGTTAGTCCTAAACTTAACCAACATTTTAGGCGACAAACTCAAATGTGAGTGAATGGAATGTAATTTTAACGACATTTTGCATCGCATTTTATAATAGCATTAATTTTTACGCAAAGTCAGTGGATTCCGTATTATCAAGGACATTTTGTGTGGCATCAATAAAGGCGTTCGACGCTTCAATCTTCAATAAACGTTTCAATGTATGGATCCACAAAAACACCCTCTTTTATTTTTGCGCAAAAAAAACTTATAGAATAGTACACTAGTTCCTTTACTTCCGTATACCGTTATCGGCTACCGGTGCGCACAGTATCAATTGCTATAATGTTGACCTCATCATGTCGGTTTCCTTGCCGCTGAGGATGAGGCTAAAAGGTGTTATGTCAATCACACAGCTGAGCTGTGTGTAGGGAATAGCAGTATGCACCAAGAGGGATAGTGCGTATAGGACTGCAACCTGCGGATGCTCATTCGGAGATCCTCCTTCACCTTCCTCTTAAATGACATCCAACCATTCGTTCCCCTTCTATTCAATGCTCTTTAAGCCAGTGGTGTTGAGGTACACGAACGGATGGATGAATTGCCAGTAGTGCTAAAAAACTGGCAGCTAACGGTCCTCTCCGATGCCCGGGCAAGGTCGGGCCGGTATGACCACTCTACCGGGGTGGACCGCCCCTTCCGGGCGTACTCGTGGGGACCAAAATGGAACTAAATAAAATAACCAAAACATCAAGCACAGAATCACGGAAGACTTCTTAAGCGAAGATGGAGACATGCCTCAGTCCAGTCAGGACTTGGCACGCTCTGCGGCTGTCCTACATGCTAAGCCGAGCAATCCCGAAGAAATGCCAAGCACTTCCAAGACTACGTAGGGTGCTCCGGGAGGTTCTCCGACCTGACGGTTAAAGGATCGATGCCCGGTATAACCTATTCAACACCAGCTATTCATACTGGTAAAAAATATATATCTGTGATGCTCTAATTTGTAAAATCTGTAATGCCGCCGCAGGAGGTTGTAACTCTACAAAGGTTAGCAAGTATTAACCAGGATCTACTTGCAAACTTAAAGAAATATAAAAAAGCGACCTGGAACGCTGAGGAAGCATACTGGCGGGGAGTATTGTAAATCCATCGAGGATGCGAAGGAGTCCACCAGGCTAATTAGAACCCTGGTCAAAAGACACTTCCAGCTAACATATATAAAGAGGCAAAATGGTTTATAGACCGAGTCGGCTGGTGAGTCGCTGGGCATCCCTTTAAATACTCACTTTCCAGGGAGCAAACTGCCCTAAACTATTCATCAATACTCTCAAAGGGGGCCTTGGAGGTACTATAAAATTTCGAAGGGAAGATTAAATTTCCTATTTTTACCTTCTGCCTCTTTCAATCACTATTTATGGCCGGAATATTACCAATACTGCTTCAGGAAGCCTCCGAAACGGTGATCCGATCATGGTAGCAATTTTCAGAGGGTGCTTAATATTGCACCACGTTCCTCTAAGTTGGAGAAATATTAAGATAATTTTTATTCCTAAAGATTTCGGGTCAATTTCCTTCGGTGATAAGCGAAGTCATGGAGAGGGCGCTAAGGATAGTAAGGTCCTGGACCATAAGTTTTTCTATGAGTGAGCACTGATCTGATGATATTCACAAAAAAGAAAACTATCCTGCCCTTCACTACACCAAAGTTTCGAGAGTCGGAACTGGGGCTGTCAAACAAAGTGAGATATCTTGGTGTTGTAACTGAAATAATGCTAGGTAATAGATGAGCTTTGAAACCTAAAATGGAACACTAGATGTACACATCTATAGTCCGTCCCATACTTCTTCATGGGCGCTGGTTTGGTGGTCATCCCTTGCTAAGGATTACATAGTTAATAAACTATGTGGAATTCAAACGACAGCAGACCTTGGCGTAACACGATTTATTGATTTATTGCTTAAAAATCTCAGCTGCATTGGGGTTCTTAAAATTATGGACGTTCCGGCAGAACTTAATTCTTAACGTACTTCCGCATATAGCATTATTGGCCTAATTATTGCTTTGCAAATCCAGCAGTTTACCTCGAGAGGGGCCGCACTCTACCACGACGGTAAGCGGTAGTTGAGCCTTATTTGGGCCGAATCGACTCCAATCTCGCTCAGAGCCGGAGGCCGGATGTTATTAAAAGTTCCCCTATATCCAGGAATGCACCAACGGCGAAGTTCTTATATTCAAAAGACTACTATATGAGATGAACAACAGGGTACAGGGGTGTTTCTACTGACCTGACCTTCGGGTATTCGTTCAAAAAAAGGAAACTCGTTTCTTACGTGCAGATCAATCAGCATCTCAGCATGATTGGTCTAAAGTCATTAGGGGCACATGACAACTCTTACCCGCCTTGGGACTGAACGTAACCCTCATAGCCCCCCAAAGCCTGGTAATATATCCTCTACCTACTAACCAAGGACAAGAAATTAAATGCCTTAAAGTAAAAGAAATTGAGAGGTGAACCCAGAGGTTGTAGTTCAAAACTAGGTTAACAAATTCCCAAAAGTATTTTCGACGTCCTAGTCATTGCGTTGTAGTCAGTACCTCTTTGGGAGAGGATTCATATTAGTCACAAATAACAAGATAACTATAGCGCAAATTTTATCCCCAGCTACGGGGATGCGGCATTTCGCCGTATTTTTGTCACCATCTGACTACGAGATCAGAGTCTAAAGACAATCCCAATGCGGATTTCATGTCCAGGTTACGCAACGTCGAGACGTTAGATAGAAGAGCAATCTCTTTGATGAAGAAACAGTCGTAAACCTACCGATGCCGAGTTACGAATTGGAAAAAGAAACGCAAATAGACAACAACGTGAAGAATTTAATGCGGGCTTTGAAGGTTGGTCGAGAGTGCGAAACAGCAGATCGGTGGTGCACCATCGGAAAGCGTAAAGATAGTTTTGCAAAGTTATAATTCAGATTCAAATCTCACCACCAAAAAATCTCAATTAACGACAAGAGACTGCTTTCAGAATAACGCATTAGTCTGTGAGCTGGTTTTGCCTTCGTTTGCGTAAGGTGCCTTATCATAGAAAGGTGCTTCTTTCTACCTGTTAAAGTGCGTACAAAGCTTTCGTGGCAAACAAATGTAATGCAATGAAGTTCTGTACATTTCGCTTCCTAATCATGGTTTCAGCACAAGATTTCTGAAAAACAAGATTGCTCATTCCAAAAATTTTACAGGTTTGCTAACAAAAATGTCCAATAGATGTTTCTGTTATTGATAGTCTGATATGACTGCCATGAGTAAGGGGATATATACATACTTATATAGATATATCTATATATAACTGCCTTTCGTAGAGAGCTGTTAAAAAAGATGCCTACCATTACAACGTTCAGCAAGCTAAAAGGACTGGCTTGGATCTGCATAACAGGAGCTATAAGAACTTGCCCGACAGCATTTATGGATGTTCTGTTGTAGCTAACACCTATTCACGCTCACATCCAAACGAAAGCAAAGAGGGCTATTTGGAGGACGACTGGTATCAAAAACGGGGCAGGACGGTATATGAATTACGGGATGTTTAAGAATCTTATGAATACCGAGAGTTTGGGCTTGCAAAAAGATTCAAAAGAAACTCAGTAAAAACAGGATTGGATAGGATAACATATAAAATAAACCAACACGGATGATTCATTTTCTGAAACAGATGGCGGCGTAGGGGGATATGGTCCGGAAATATTTTCTACAGAAAGATGAGTGTACTTCAATACCACCCGCAACTATCGCAACCGGAATATTGCCATTATGACCGACAGCCAAGCAGCTATTGAGGACCTCGCCAGGTAACTTCAAAACTGGTGATGGAGTGCCTTAAAAAACTGAACACATTTGGTTACCACATTTTATCTCGGATGATGGATTAAAGGACATTCTTAAAAAAACCCCAACAATTATATTATTATAAACCGACAATTAATATCCAAATAAAAATGCCGCCGTATTCTAATAACTTCGAGGCAAATTGCAAGCCCAATGCTCTCGTACGTGTACGAAATATATTGAAGAGTTAGTGGATGTGGTAAAAATTTCGTTGAGAAATAAAAAGATTTAGACAATGAGGTCATCTACCGGTTTCAAGGTTATAACGTGCATGCAAATTCAAATGGGGAATGGAAAAAATTCAAGGAACAAATTTTATTGAAACAAAAAAATGTATCTTGATGGCAGCACATAAGGTAGTATAAACAATTGATTGAAGTCGTACTCATAAAATTATTATTTGATGTCGTACTGAAATGTTAGCTAAAAATTGATAGATCTCTACATTAGCGTCATCAATCAAGCTCATCACACGTAGTTTTAGATGAGAAATCAATATAAATTAAAGAAAAAATTTTGTTAAAAGCAAAAGAAATATTAAATTTCATCCCGACAGCAGCGCCACCTATCAGGTTCAAAACTATACTTTCTTTCAAAGCAAATAGCTCGCGACTACAACGTCACCTATCGGACGGAAAATTCTTTGAAGCACGTAGCTATCGGTTCTAAAAGTATCTTATCTCAAATATGGGAGTGGAATAATTTGGTGGAAATCGAATTGGAATTTCATTTAATTAAAAACAAGCAATTTTAAAATTTATCTCAATAGTAGCGCCATCCATCGCTTCTAGAAGTATCGTGTTGTCTTAAATGGGAATTAACCGTACGCACTCAAAGAATCTGAAATATGTCATTGATATCGGATTGAAATCTCGTTGAAAAACAAATAGATCTCGATAACCGCATCAGCTGTCGGACGAAAAATTTTATATGGCAAACTGGAATAAAAAATGTATTTAAATCGTATTCAGATTACGTTTAAAAATAAGTATATCCTGACGACGGCGCCGTAGCTTCGGATGGGAAATCAAAACAAATAAATGAAAAAAATGTTTAATAAAAACCAAAAAATATTAAAATTTCGTCTCGACCACAGCTCCAACAATCGTTTCAAAACTATTCTTTATTTCAAGTCTTTTAGATGGGAAATCTAACAAAATTTATGGAAACATTTTTTGATAGAAAAAAATTAGAGCGACAGTAGTGCCCGTTATTGGGGTTTAAGCTAGCTTATATTTGAATACACACCGAGAATTTGAGTGAAAAAATTTAAAATAAATCGGATTAGCATCATCTGTCGGATTCAAATTCTATGTAACATGTAGCTAGTGTTGTTCCGATATCACTAATTCGAAGTAAATACTCGGCTTCTTCCACAAAAACCGAGTATTTTTGGTACTTCAATGCATGGGAACAAGTACTTGGTCGGTATCGAGTACTTTGAACAAAGAATTACTCTTAGAAAAATTATTGAAAGTCGGATAAAAATATGAGCGAAGGTTTTCATTTACCAACGCCTCTTTCTCCTTTTAAAAGTAACTCATTTTAGAGCGCGAAGAATTAAAAGTCCATTACCCTGCACTTTATACGTTTTCCCGAAATGTATTTTGCGTAGGGGCAATGTCGAGCGCCAATTATCCAAAGTAGGGATAATAATTTTTCAAAACAGAAATTTTCTTTACCCATTCACTAGATATTTAGTAAACCAAATTATATTGAACAATTTCTATACTAAATTATAATTTCGTTACATATACAGTTAGCATTGTTTATTTAAAAAAAAAACTGAAAGTAAATTAGAATTTAAAGGTCGGAAAATACTTTAGATTACAAAGTGTAATCGAATATCATCCTACCATTGTATCGAGTATTCTCGCCGGTCCTTGTAAATGAGTGCTGGTACTCGTATCAAGTACATAGTGGCATCGGAACATCACTACATGTAGCTTTGATGGGAAATCTATCTCGACAACGTCACCTATCGATTCTTGAATATCGAACAAAAATAAATATATCTGGACAACAGCGTCACTTATTAGACGAAAAACTGTATGTGGAACGTGGATTTAGATGGGGACTCTATCTCTACAACAGCGCAACCTACCAGTTCTTGAATTTTTCTATCTTCCAAATGGGAGTAAAATAACATAATTACAAGGAATTTGTATACATATATTAGAGTCAACCACGCTTTTCGCAAAGATAGGATATCTATATAAATTCTGGCACCACCTTTTTGCGAATGTCAGATGCATTGCCACATTACAAAAATTAATTAGGACTAAAACCGTGAGATTGAACTTTCCGGATGTAGCTAAAATTTCGATGAGAAATGAAAAGACGCCACCACAAATGAGGAATACAAAATTAAAAAACATACTTAATTGAAGCATAAAATGTTATCGCGACAGTGTCACCTATCGGTTCTAGAAGCATCTCATTTATAGGAAAAAGTTGCAAAGAACGTACGTTCTTTGGAAGTTGCATACTTTCACTGGATATGCCAATAGAATGTTTTAGCTTATTTCACCATACCAGAACAAATTTGATGTTCATTGATTGATATTAGAATCTGATTGGATCCAATTGGTTTGTGGCGTGGTGAAGTAAACTAACGTTTCTTACCACAAGATAATTTCACTGCCACAACTTCTATGTAATCTACGTTCTTTGTCGTTATCTATCCTTATCTCCAACCATACCGCTGTTAAGTGTGACGTCGCCACTATGTGCTACAGCGTGGTTGGTATTGTTGTTTTATAAATCTATAAGCTTTATGGTCTAGTTATAGTTTGCTTTCAGGCGTGCTCGTCCTTATTGTAATTATTATTATTTTTGGTGTTATATGTATGAAACGACTTTAATTTATTGAGCGTGCTCGCCTAGGAACTCCGTATACCATGGTTCAAAGCCAGGTAAAATCTTAAAAGAAAAAATGTTTGATGAAACCCAAAAAACTATTAAAATTGTATCTCGACGACAGTGCTACTTATCGATTTTAAAAGTATCTTTTCTCTCAATTGAGAGGGAAAAATTTTGATTGAAATCGGATGCGAGTTTCGTTTAAAAATAAGTAGATCTCGACAACAGTGTCACCTATCGGATCCAGAATTATATGTGGCACGTAGTTTTAAATGAGGAAAAATATTTAATACAAAACAATAAATTTTAAGATTTTAACACCACAACAGCGCCACCTATCGCTTCCAGAAGTATATTATCTTTAAAATGAGAGTCAACCACACCCGAAAAATTAATACGGCTATGTAGAACGACGCTGAGCAACCTGCTTCTTCCGAGCCGTTTGATACCAGAAGAGGTGGTTCTCTATCGTGCGACTTCTTTAACATTATGTTGGAAAATATAAATCGAGTTGCGGAATTAAACCGATCAGGCACCGTTTTTTATAAAAATGTGCAACTGCTGTCGTATGCCGTGACATCGGCCTCCACAACCTCGCCTTTTCCAAGACGGATAAAGAGGCAAAGCGCATTCGCGTCTTGGCTCCCGCGTCACTGTTAGCAGTTATAATTTGGGAAAGAGGACTTTGCTTATCTTAGTACCAGCATTCACTCCAACAATAATGTCAACCTCGCAATCAAACGAAGAGTCGCTCTTGGTGCTACTTTGGGCTGAGTAGGCAATTGCGCTGTTAAGCCCTCTCTCGATGATCGAAAAGCACGCTCTATAAGTCTTTCTTCATGAACGATGAGCTGTGTGAGCTTTAGAAACGACAGTGAAACAGTGCAGCGAATTAAATCAGCGGTTATCTGTTTTACGTATGAAAGAAAATGTTTGTTATGTAGCTGCAAGTTTGGTGCAAGGTTGAGTGGTGAGTCGGCATGGTTGTGGTCCGTGGCATATAATTACGGTGTAAGTTTAACAAGATATAGGAAAACAAGCACAAAAAAAGAGAAAAGCATGGGAAACGAAAACGTAGGTCAATCCTGTCAGGCGCAGTCTATCCATTCTATTCCGCGTGTGGCTAACGCGAGGTAATGGGTGTTGTGTTGACTCCTCTTACTTTACAACACTCCATATGCCTGCTAGGGCAGACACCTTGAGGGGGCTTAGTCGGATCTGAAATCGGATCCTATCATGAGGAGGGGGTACTGCCAACGCGTTAAGCGACAACATGTCCATTTTACGGTTTGCAGCCAGGAGGACAACGTACTATATGATACGATGTATGGGTAAGTACAGGCACTAAAAAAGGGGTGAGTCCTTATTAGAATTTATACTAAGCAACGATCTGACATTTGTTACCAGAAATAGAGAAGAGGTACTTGACAACTATCTGCCACAAATGGCAAATAATGTGATTTCGAATTAGGAAGTCTCCACGTAACCCTCACTGTCGGACCACAGAATCATCTAGTTTAAGCTGAAGGCTATGTAAAGGGTCGATAATCCCATGAGGCACCCAAGGAAAACATACTGGGGAAAGTACATAAACCAAGTCAACCTAAATTTGTCTAGTTTAGGACACACTTACCGGAAAGCAAACTGTATGGAGTTGGAAAGCAGGGTTAAAAGATTTAATGATATTGTCACGGACATACATAGCTATAGAATTAACAGCAAAACGAACCCGACTTAACATAGCTAAGAAAAGATGTGGGAAAGGGAAGGTCATATCGTCCAAGAGCATGGAGACGCTGAGCATGCGGCTCCCACTAGCTCAACTCCCCAGAGACGACATCACCATGGTGACAAATTTCGAGAGGAAATTTAATAAAGAAATAGGAAACAAGGCCACATGGAACATGTCTGTATTAGGAGGAAATCTTCAGGCTAGCAAACTGCACAGGTACACTGACGGCTCTAAAACTCCGGAAGGAATAGGGGCGGGAGTCTTTAGACCCAGAACACACTTTTCGGTACCAATGGGAAGGATACCAAGCATCCTCCAAGCTGAGGTGTACGCCATCCTCCTGTGTGCAGGGATCAACCTAAGGAGGAGTGGCAAAATGAAAGCATCGTGAAGCAAGGGGCAGTCAAGCAGCACTGACAGCCCTAGCCTCGTCTGAGGTAAAAACTTTATTAGTGCTTGAGTGCATAGCCAACAACACGAAACTACATTCAGCTCATCTGGATTCCAAGCCAATATGGCCTAGAAGCCAATGAGGAAGCTGATAGGTTAGCTAAAGATGCGGCATCAAGAATTCATATAGGATCCGAGCCTTTCCTGGCAATAAGACACTACACTATCAAGGAAGAGCTTAGGAATGAATAAACTAGTTTAAGGGAGGGACACTGGCACCTCGACTCAGGTTACATCAGGCAAAGTCTCTATTGGGAGGATACAATCGAAAATGCTTTTAGAAGAACTTTTTGAGGATACTGACAGGCTTTTTCACCTGTCCCTTCAGGCTAAGAAGTCACCTGCACAAACTCGAAACATGGTTGAATGGGTCCTGTCGCTTGGATCTTAAAGCTCGAAGTGCAAACCTCTATATTTATATCTACCTATCTATGTCTGAGTTATGTCCGTTGGTCTGTCACGCAGTCATGTCTCGGCGACCTGTTAAATTGGTCCATCATTACTGCATCATGCGTCATTTACGCGCAAGTGCAACACCCACAACAAAATTAAAGTTTAACCATCATTTATTCTAACTGCTTTTTATTTATAAGTACAATACAATTCACGTTTAAGGTTTATTGAATATTCTTATAATGCTAAACCCTACACTAGCATACAATTAGTATATAGAACTATGTTTCAAATTAATTTTCATAATTTCAAATAGAAAAACACATTAAGAAATTCAACACTATGCAAATGCCTATATATGTACATATACTTACTTAAGTGAATTTTTGTACATGAGCTTAACTAAAGTACTATGGTATATAAAGGAACTACTTTAAGTGCAATAAACAATACTAAAAATCCAAATAATCAAAAATATTTTATCGGTTTATCATATACATATATAAACGAGAGAATATTTGCCTCGAAGATAATTTAATATTAATAAACCAACATAACAAAATCGAGCATACAAATTTCATTATTTTTCATTATTTATTAGGGCAAATTAGTACAATAAGATATTAAAATCTTTTATAGTACAACAAATTTCAGAGTCACATACATAAATAACAAGACATAACAGATCTTAAAGTAAGCTAATAATCAGTACATATGTATATAAATAAGCAATAAAACTTATAAACTAAATTACAGGTGTGTACTAGTCACCTATGCAACATCGAGTTAACAATGTTTTAACAAAGAAATTAGTTACAAAAATATGAATAAATTAGGACTAAAATGGAAGATAGGATATCAATTAAAGGCTAAGTACTGAAGTAATTATAGATAGATTCCCTAAAATTGCTTTTGTTTATCTGTTTTCTAATATTGGCAGGGATAGAGTTCCAAATGCGGATAGCGTTAACGAAGAACAGCCTTGCTGAGACCATTGAGGTAAACTGAGGGACTATAAGATCTAATATGCGGGCAGATTTGGTAAAACACAACTTATCATAGAGATAGCTAGGAGATTTCCAAGTGATAAGCTTATATAAAAATATACAACTATTGGCCTTGTGATACTCCGAGATCTCACAGCCTAAAAGTCGGTGCTTCCATGGCGAAATATGTTCAAACCTTGATAAGCCGGAAACATAGCGCGTTACATTATTAAACAATGTCCCAATCTTACGCGCAGAGCTACTATCCAGCTTAGTATATATCAGATCGGAATACATTATAATTGGGATAATTAGCTGTATAGCAAGACGACGTCTCGTCTGCAAGGGGGTATAGAATCCAGATTGCCGTAGATTCCTCAGTGTGACATATACCTTGCTTACTACTTTGTTTACATGATCAGTACAAGTGAGACTAGAGTTTATGACAAAACCTAAATTTGTTATTTTGCGAACTATCCTTACAGGCTCATTGTCAATGTAAAGCGGAGGTAAGAAATTAAAGTCTTTGGTTTTTTTGTTATATATTGGTAACACACAAGATTTAGTACAATTTAAATAAAGACCATTTTCACTCGCCCATCTGGAGATTGTGGATAGCGCCCCATTGACACTAGCACAAAGACAGTCGGCTTGACTAACAGGTCCAGATACGTAAAACTCGATGTCATCTGCATAAGCATGTAGATTTGCAGTTCGGCAAATGTGGAAAACATCATTTAAAAATAAACTGAAAAGCAACGGACCAAGAATAGAGCCTTGGGGAACACCAGCAGTCACCGCTTTCAGTTTTGAAACGTCAGCACCAATTCGCACTCGTTGAAATCGGCCTGATATATAGCTTTTCATAAGACCAAGCGCACTGTGCCCAAATCGAAAGTAACATTGCAGCTTGCTACATAAAAGTGCATGACTAACAGAATCGAAGGCCTTAGAGAAATCTTGTAGACAGAGTAATGTCAAGTGGTTTTTATCAAAGGGCGTTCGAATGTCATCTAATATTTTTAATATGGCACTGGTGCAACTGTGATTTTTCCTGAATCCTGATTGCAGAGGGGAAAGAAGATTTTTATTATAGACATGCGACGAGATCTGCTCCGCCATTAGGGTCTCGAAAACTTTGGAGAGAGCCGACAAAATACTAATGGGACGAAAATCATTAATACAACTAG
Source organism: Anomoia purmunda (assembly GCA_951828415.1). Classification (NCBI taxonomy): domain Eukaryota; kingdom Metazoa; phylum Arthropoda; class Insecta; order Diptera; family Tephritidae; genus Anomoia; species Anomoia purmunda. The sequence goes on from OX639995.1 coordinate 85,975,246, forward strand.
CAGAACTCTTTTTCGCAACAGGCAGTACTGTAGCAACTTTCCACATGTGCGGAAAGGAAGACGTAGTTACACCATGATTTATGATGTGGGTAAGAGTTCCAAGGATATGCGGCAACACAACCTTTATAAACTTTATTGGGAGTTCATCTTCTCCTTCAGCGTTTGAACTTATCCTAAGAACACATCTTCCCACCTCATATTCTGTCACTGTGGAGAACTCAAACGGAATGCCGTTAAAACATAAATCACTACACGGAACAAAAGACGGTAACTCTGCACTTGACGTACAACTTTCAAGGAAAGCATCATTAACCAAGTCCGGAGGTAAGGTACAACGCACGTCCTCCTTCCTTCGTACCTTTAGATTATAAATATTGCGCCACAAGACTTTAACTGGAAGATTCGTATTTAATTTTACACCGAAGTAAGCCTGTTTTTCATATCTGATAATACGTGTCGCTCTATTTCTAGCAGTCTTGAAAGCTTCCCAGTATTCCAAAGTAGGATTTTTCTTCCATCTAGAGTGGAGTCTATTCCGATGCTTAATAGCTACTTGGACCCTTCTATTGTACCACGGACGAGAAGAACATCCTTCCGGAACGACACGAACAGGCACATATTTGTCAAAAGCAGATTTCAAAATATCAACAAGAAAGTCAAGTTTGTCATCAACAGATTTATAGAGCCAGCAAGCACTCCAGTCAATACTGCTTAAGTCAGAGAAAAGCTCACTCGAATTGAGATATAGGTAGTCTCTGTAGGAAAGAAGCCTTGCTTCATTAGATCGGTCAATATCAAAATCCAAACAGCAAAAAATTAGGTCATGGTCTGTTACGAAGGATATTTGGTCAAATTTTAGAACACTGGTCAGGTCGGACACAATAAAATAGTCAAGTAAACTAGGATTGCAGTTCATGGCATACCTTGTTGGAACAATAGTATTTACAAATGTAAGTCTGGTGCTAGCAACACAATCGAGAAAAATATCACTACAACAATCACGTAGAAGAATATTGACATTAAAATCCCCACAAACAACAATATTACTATAATCAACAATATAATCAGATAAGACATCAAAAAACGAGTTTAGGCATACAGATTTATGAGGATTCTGTGCTATTACCACCTGATTTAGATAAGAGTTTCATATGAAGATTGCATCTACAATAAATGGCAACTCCACCACCTCTCTTGTCGATCCTATCATTTCGAATTATATTATAGTTATATATACCAGCAAAGGTATCACTTACCCTATCATCAAACCATGTCTCAGATACACAAATAATGTCAATTAACGAACACTCAAACACTTTTCTAACATAGTCGAGCCTATCAGCATTTAAGCTACGTGCATTGAAATGAACTGTTTCTGTTGGCTACATAAAACATTAATCTTAGCAATGCTGTTATCAGTAACGCTAGAAGCCCTGCATTGCTTATTCATGTGAATAATAAACAAAAGCAATTTTAAGTTTAACAGAAACATTGAGAGGAAATAACAGAATAGAACAGAACAGAACCTTAATTACATACTTAAGAGTATAATACAAATAACAGCTGAGAATAGAATAACACATACATACATACAAAATTGAGTACATAACATCAGCGAAATCGCAGTAAGTCTTCCTCAGAGGAGATTTTAATAGCAGGCGTACTCTTTTCGGAACGAACATATACAGCGCCTTTGAGCGTAAACACCGCCTCTACCTTTTCCGCACGTCTGATCTTTATTGCCTCCTGCAACAACTTTCTGTTCTCAACAGAGAGGCTTTCGAAAATGCTAAACCTGCCCTCAATTCCCAACGCATTAAGAGAAATAGCCTATTTAATTCTCTTACGACATTCCGAGAACGCGCGAAGAGTACGGGAGAATATAATTTTATCACTATGGCGCTATTTGGGTTCACCGTTGACTTTTTGGTGCGGAATATATCCTTTATTTGCGGCACCATATAGTCAATTGAAAGACAGATTTGGTTAAAGGTGCTCTTGAGGTTTTCACCTTCCATATATGGCACACCAACTGCAACAGCATCAGCTGCGTGATCAGAAGTTGCCTTCTGCGACAGCACACTTTCGAGAGACGTCCGTAGATATGTAATCTCACCTTCTTGCTTTTTCATCTCAGCCTCCAATTTCGCAATCCGCTCCGCTGACTCGTCTGCTTTTGTTGTCAGTGCAGTTATTTATCTTTCTAATTTTTTAGAAAGCTTCTCTTCTATCTGCGAAATTTTGGAAGAGATCCCTTCAAAGAGAGAGTGCAGCTGATCCGTTTGTTGCTTAACTTTCTCTTCTAGTTCTCTCACTGCAGCCAATATGTTTGATAAATAAGAAAAAATCGGAGTGAAACAATAAGTGATATCACTGCCGTAGGTGAACTTGAAATTAAATAAATGGAATTCACGAGAGTACTTAATTGACGCGCGACGAACAAAAAAAGGAAAAATACGTGCGAATAACTTAAAATTCATTTAGTTTATAACTAAAGCTTCGCTTTGGAAATCAACTAAAATGCTATGTAAACAAAAGAAGAGAATTATAGTCTAACAAAAAAGTGATAACTATGCTTGCCTATTTACATTGAATATTTATTCAATAGTATGTACAATTCATAAAAATTCAAATACGCCCGATAGTGGCAAGCAAAACGTTGGTTTGATTGTTGTTTATCAATGGCTATCTCGTTGTTACTGATTTCTATGAGGCTCATTCCTATTCAGCTACTGAGAATTCTCTCAGTACATATGCCCATCTACTGTCGTTGACCCACTCCGGTTATGCTTCCACATCAGCTGTTAGGTTGTCTATATTGTATCGCTGGTACTCCTCGATAGTGTCGGCGATCTTTTCGTAACAAAATCTTTAGGTTTTATTTGGTTAATCCTTCCTCATAATATTCCCAGTGAAATGCTGAGCCAGCTATTTTATGTAGTTGTGTTCCGGATTGATGTGCGATCGGAGATGCTTGTGCGGATCTGTGCTAATTTGCAGCTTGTACAGTGTCTTGTTCTTACGGCGTCTCTGTCCCACTGGGGAACACTTTGTAGTCCGTTTGCTGGTGACCTGGAATAGAAAGCTTAGGAATTTTACAAAAATGGGTTTCTCTAATGTGCTTGCTTGTCTACGCCCACACGCACATACGAGTACATATTTGTGTATGCGCATACCACCGCGTATTCGTGCTTTCGGATGTGTGTGCATTCTTGCCATATCTAACTCAGAAGTCCATCTAGTTTTAAGTGACTCAAACTGGTATTAACCAATTGGTTGATACGTCCTGAGAAGGATTCGAGTCTTAAAGCAACAGCAATAAGTTGACGTTACAGTTCACTTATTCAAATTAAAAAATTTTCGTTACCTTTTTACAAATATAAAGTTTTTTCTATAACAAATCCCATTTTTCAAACTTCAAAAAATTATTAAAAAAATTTCAATTTTGTTCCATATAACGAACTAGTGGCATTTTTTATGAATATAGAAAAAAAGCCTTAACACCCGCAATTAAAAAAATTATCAAAAATCAACGAAAAATTTTCAACCAATTAAAACTTCAACTATATTACACTGAAAATGAATAACCCACAAAGCTATATACCAAAAAAAATTCTAAAAATTCGCCCTAAAAGTTTTCAATGTTGATGCCAATTTCTTTGAAGTTTTAAAACTTGGATTTATGTATATTATTATTTATGTGGTAATTATGTTATAGTTGAACTTTATTTTTATAAAAAAGCTAACGTAACACTGGGCTCATGAATTTGTTAAAAAAATGTGTACTATTTGGCACTTGGCCACTAATGTTTATTAAATTGCTTTTAATATTTTTTTTTTAAATATAGCGGTTTCCAAAACATAAGCCATATAAATAAATTATTTCAACCTTTTTGAAAATTCGACAAATGTAAAAAAATGTTTTCTATTTTTTTATTTTAAAGTTTGCAGTTTTGCAGCTTATTCTATTTTAAAGTAACAACGGTCAAATTTTAAGTGACTAAAACTTCACGTGAATTTTTGATATTGTTGTTGTTGTAGCAGCTAGCTACCCCGTTATGAAGATCGGATACACCATGGTCGTTGTCGTCAAACTCATCTAAGGGAGGCCCAGGAAACGTGCCGTTTCAACGAGGTCGGACCAGAGAAAGAGGGGTGTTAGATGAGTTGGTTTGAGAGGGCATGTAAATGGTGTTTGGTATCGTGAGGAGAATCTCCATATGCCGGCCGGGCATGTGTTTGATACGTTGGGGTTGATTATGGATAGGTAGGAGTTAAGTCTACTACAATATCCAGATCTTAGTTAGCCCAGAGTACCGCAGGACTCTCGGGGCAGCTGGGACCCCTCGTCTACAATAGGTTGTGGTTGAACTGTGGATGTTGCTTAGGACCTGCTGGTATGTTCTCGGGTTCAGCGGTTGAGCCCTGTGCGACTGGTCTCACCCTTTAGTTCAAGGAGGGGCCTTCTGATGAGCCTGCGAGGTGGCTCGTCGGCACGCAGATGCTTAATTAGGTACCCCAAACTCAAGGAACTGCTTGCCGAGTATGAGGTTGTGCTCCTTAACTCGGAGTACAATTGCCTATTGGTGTAAATGTCGCCGGAGGAACATCAGAAGACATACCATCACAGTTCGGACTGTAACATTCTGGCAGGTCTGCATTTTACCCACAGTGTCCTACTAAGTAGTTCCCGGTGACCAAACTGGCGCAGCATAGTTTATTACCGGCCGGCCAATCGAATTGTATGTTGCCAACAACATTTCTTTGTTTTTGCCCCAAGTACTGCCAGTGAGCGACTTGAGGACTTACTGGCGGCTCTGTACTTTGCTGACGATTGCAGTAGTGTGCGCAGAGGAGGATATCAGGAAAGTTGATGCCTACACAACAGCTAGTAGCGTGGAATTGGCTTACCGGTTCTCTTGGTGTTTATGGACTTGAGTGCTGTTGTGGTACTTGCGCTTTTCGGTAGCGGTGTTGATGCTTATCCGAGCCTAGGTGGTGTGTAGTACAGTAGAAGTAGGGCCTAAAGCGTCTTTATCATTGGCGCTAGCAGTGGGTCCACTCTCCGATCCTTCCAAGTGTCAGGAATGATGAGTATTCAGTATCAACACGGTTAGCCCGTCGGGTCCAATGGGGGGCGCTGGTGTTGAACTGTTCGCGGAACCTCCTGATCACCTTCCCTTTGGTCCTGTCCACCGAAAGCGCCAGTATAAGTTGTCGGCTGAAGAAGCTCAAGCATCTCTTGGGTTCCGACGAAGCATATCGTTGAATGAAATGTCCACTCAATCATCACGCTTCCTCGGGATGGTTAAGGACCTCACGGTAGATCAAAGCTTACTAACACCTGAGACCAGGTTACAAGACTTTAGATGCTCCCCCAACTTGTTCCGCTTGTTCTGGTCTACCAGCTCCGAATCGCCACGTTCAACTCCCTAATATAGGGTATACGAGGATCGGAGTGACGAAGGCGGTCACGCTAATTCTCCCTGCCGGGATGAAGCGAACTACAGTAGTCCACTCTGAAGGCATTCTCAGAACACTCCGCGAACCCGACCGAATCAGCCTTTTTGAAGTTGCCATAGGTTCGATGATCCGCGGAGACAAAATCAACAAGCGATCGAAATGATTATGGGTAGGTCGTCTGATGCAAGCGATATCATAGGTATCTACGTTAGGTATTTATCAGACATACGCTAGCTATTGTTAAGTCAGGCGAGCTGTTCCAATTACCCGTAATCCTGGTGGGAAATGATCTTTCATTGTGCAGACTGTCGAATCGTCGATGTCTTCTTCGATAAGACGGTACTGAAATGTGTGATGGGCGATGAACGCCAAGACATCACCTTTACCTCGCTCGCGCTGCTTACGATGCATATTGTAGCCGTTGAAACTGCGTTGATGTGCAAATTCATTGCTTGGAACGCAGCTATCGACAGGTTAGGAGTATGAGGGAGGGAAAGGGTGATGTTGTCCACCTGACTTTTTCTGAACATACCGAAAGTGGCACCAGCCTTGGTTACATCTGACTGATGCCGCATGCCGCAAGAGTTGCTGGTTAGTTAGATGGGAGGGACCATGTCGTTGTTTTGTACTCTTTAAATCGAGGAAGGTCTTACGTTGCTGGTAGGCACCAGTGTACTAGGTGCGGCTATGGGAGCCGTAGATGATGATGACGCTGTAGGGCGCAAACAACATGGGGCATATAGTTTGTGGTCCACTTCTTATGGTCCTAAGGTCTGAGCAGAACTTAGGGTTGCTCCATCCGACGCACGTATTGCACCTTACCAAGGTGGAGTTCGAATGGATCCTTTTCTTGCATACGCAACAAAAATAAGTTTCTGACACAGGGTTTGACTCCATGCCAGCCCTGAGCAGAAGGATGTGATGCAACCCTGCTGCTATGAGTTGATCCAGAGGAGACCGACGACTTATGGGGTAGGCCGATCTAACCAGGGTTAGACCGCCAAAACAACAGCCTTTGACCGGGAGAACCCCCGGTCATACTGGTGCGTAGAACTAGCTGTATTGGGAATGCGTTAACTATTGATATTTTTTTGGTGATGGTGTCGCACATTTTCTCTCACACAAAAGTAAATTTTATTGATGTTTATGTGGAGGAAAATGTTGTTTTCAACCTTTAAATATAATACGACACATTTATATTAAAAAAATAGTTTTAAAAAAGGAATTATTTGCATTTTTGCTTTAACTCCCGTTCACATCTTAAATGAATTTTATTCCAAAATTACTCAACCAATTCTTCCTTTTTTCATTCGTGATGCCTACATTTTCCCTTTTTCGAAGCTCGTTTGTGATAGGACAGAAAAAGAGAAAATATTCCTCTAGAATTTCTATTCAAAATAAAGGGACTGGGAAAAAAAGAAAAATACGGCGGAATTTCTATTCAGAATCGGGCTGAAAATGATGATCATTGTAGATGAATACAAGTGAGAAGTCTTCCAAATTAAAGATGGCGTCAGCTGATGTTGAATGTCACAAATATCCATTATTAACTGTCAGACATAAGTTCTGTTTTCGTATTCACTATCCTGTAAAAGCTAGCAAGAACCAATAATAATTTTACTGGATTTTTACTGGATAGCGTTTTCATACGCCAAAACTAGCAAAGTTGGGGAAGTTGAGACAGCGAAAATGACAGCTGAACTTGCAAATTTTACTGGATTTTTACTGCATAAATTTCTACTACGTTTTCGTATTCTCCAGTAAAAAAAACTAACCAGTCACGAAATTTCTGACCGTATCAAAAATTTGCTCTGAAAGAGGGAAACATTCAAGAAAGTTCGAAAAAGCAAAACCAGCAAGAAGTCGCAAGTTTTTGATACAGCTAATTGTTGTTTTAAATAAAGAAATATCTCCATAACTCATAATTTACGTCTCACAATTGCTAATTGCAGTCATGGTGGCTAAAGATTCACGAATATCCTTGCAACCACACAGATTCTGGGCGTCTTACTGATGATGTACACAACAAACTTCATAAACTTAGAGTACGTTTATTTATTTACTCTTTTACCTATCTTACTGGCGAATTCTTGCTAGTAGAAATTTATCCAGTAATACTTATAAGCTCAACTGTCATTTTCGCTCTCTGAATTTTCTCTACTTTGCTAGTTTTCGCGTACGAAAACTCTATGTAATTAATAATTTTACTGGATTTTTCTGGATAGTGAATACGAAAACAGGACTATAAACAGCTGATTACAAGTGTTCCGTTGATTACAAGTAGAGAACAATAATTAAAAATGTTTATTATTACCAAGAAAGGGTGAAAATTGGAAAAAGTGATTAAATATTTCAATATACAACAAAAAAAAGAACAAAATTGCAACTTCTTACTGGTCGAGGCGAATCCATACAAGGTGGTGTTATAAATACAACTACAAAATTTCTATGTATTTTGTTTTTGTTTCTGCGTAAGAGTTGGCAAACTTTAAATACATTTTGTTTTTGCTTTTACGGCTTTCAAAAGCTCATACGCAAAAGCAAAAACAAAATACATGTAGGTGAATACAAAAAAATCAAATCCGCTGCTCTTATGCCATCACCTTCTATTAATTCGCCTTGTTACTGGTTTTGCGTTTTCTTACTTACGTGCAAGTTTCTTTCATTGAAAGCAAATTTTCTTACGCTTTGAAATTTAGTTACTGTATAGTTGATTATTGAAGAATACGAAACAAAACTGTAGAAATTCGCTCAGTGAATGACACAAGAATGCTGGGGTTTACTACAATTTATATTTATTCACAATAGTAACGAGTACTGAAGTACTCATTTTATACACTCGTTATCGATACTTACTCAGTAGCGATGTTTTCGCTTGCTCTCTAATCAGCTGTTCCTTATCGTTTGCCATGAAAAATTAACTGGTGCCCGAGTCCTTTCCAACATGTTTAGTTTCTGTTAGTATAATGTATAAAAGTTTTATTAATATTCCTATCAAAATCGGCGTGTTGCCGGCGACATACCGGTAAATATTATTAACGCAGTTTCCATTGTTACACAAACAGGCTTATCAATATCTTTTTAGAGTATACACACAAATACGCTTTCCCAGTACCACCAGCACTTATAATGAAACGGGCAAAGCTATTTCCAACTTTCCGAATATTCCAATAGATCGTATACGAAATTTTAGTATAATTGCACATGTAGATCATGGAAAGAGTACCTTGGCTGATCGGATATTAGAACTCACTGGTGCGGTACCCAGAAATTCGGGTGCTCAGATTTTGGACAGCTTGCAAGTAGAACGTGAACGAGGCATCACAGTAAAAGCACAAACTGTATCAATATTCCACACCTATAAAAGTCAAGAATACTTATTGAATCTAATTGATACACCTGGTCATGTAGATTTTTCAAATGAGGTTAATTTTTAAAATTGCGTGAAGTTAAGCTGTACTGTCGCAAAGAACAGAAACCGGTACAGGAACAGAATATGACTGATCGTTGTCGTTTTTTTATGTTGCTTTTTTCTGGCTAGTGCAACAGAAAACAAACAGAAATGCAAACCCAATACATTGTACAAAATAAAAACGTATAGCATTATACCATGTCTCAAAATATTGCTTTGATAAAGATTTCGTTAAATATGCCGGCAGCACCAGAATCGCGAAATTGTGTTGCTGTTTCTTTCGCTGTCAAAAACGTACTAAGTTCGGTTCCTGTTTCCCATCTTTGCGACGTCGCGACTATTCGTCCATATTTTTTAATACATAATTTCGATTTGCGCTAGGTTTGCCGATCCTTGGCTGCCTGCAATGGAGTTATCTTGTTGGTTGATGCATGTCATGGGGTTCAGGCCCAGACAGTGGCCAACTATTATTTGGCAAAGATGCGTAATTTGGCTATAATACCAGTGATCAACAAAATAGACATCAAACACGCGAACCCTGAACGAGTGTGTAAAGATTTATATAGTTTATTCGGAATAGATCCCGACAGTGTGTTAAAGGTAAAAACGAGAATATAAAAAACAATGGTAAAGTACTAATTTGTTGTTTTTTTAAGATTTCTGCAAAAATGGGAATTGGTATAAGCGCTGTCCTTGACAGCGTCATCGGTCAAATTCCATCACCACCTGTGGATCGCAACCCACCCTTTCGTGCTTTGATTTTTGACAGCTGGTTTGATAAATATAGAGGCGCTTTAAATTTAATTTATGTACTTAATGGTACACTTACGGTTGGTCAAGAGATTCAATCAATGGTCACAAAAAAGTCGTATCCTATCAAAGATATAACTATTTTACGCCCGAATGAGTCAAAAATTGAGGGAATGTGTGTATATCAATATTTTAATATCATATGTGTATCAAAAATAATATTTAGTGCATTTGCAGCTCGGCTGGTCAAGTGGGTTTAATTGCTTGTAATATGCGGAATAGCAAAGAATCCATTATTGGTGACACTATTCATCTAAAACACGACAATGTAACGGCAGCAGTTAGCTTCAAACCTCAACAGCCAATGGTATACGCAGGTGTTTATCCCGCCGATCAGTCGAAACATGTTGCTTTACGAAGTGCGATCGAAAAGCTAGTGTTAAATGATTCAGCCGTCACAGTAAAAACAGATTCAAGTCCGGCTTTGGGTCAAGGGTGGCGTTTAGGTTTTCTTGGTTTACTTCATTTGGAAGTCTTTTGTCAGCGCTTGGAACAAGAGCATGGTGCGGAGCCAATTATTACAGCACCTTCCGTGACCTATAGAATAGTTCTAAAGAATCCAAAAATGATAAAGCAAATGGGAAAAGATACATTGGATATTTCGAACGCAGCTCTATTTCCCGAGCCTTTCAATGTCAAAGAATACTATGAACCACTTGTAAAAGGTTGTAAAATGTGAAATAACTTTATTCATTAACAATATCCTAAGATAAATGTTTCAACATACATAATATACAAATAATAATAATGTTATCTTGCAGGTACAATAATTACACCCACGGAATATATAGGTCAAATAATAAGTTTATGTGTTGATCGCCGAGGAGTTCAAGAATCACTAATCAATATAGACGATGACCGTATGTTAATTAAGTACATATTACCACTTAGTGAAATAATATTAGACTTTAATGATCATTTGAAGTCAATTAGCTCTGGTTATGCGAGTTTTAATTATGAAGACTACGGTTATCATCTCTCAAATATTGTACGACTGGATGTTAACCTCAATGGTCGTCCCGTAGAAGAATTGTGTCGTATCGTACACATTTCAAAGGCAAGTATAATATCTCGGGAAATGGCAACCAAATTGCAGGAGCTCATACCAAGGCAGATGGTGCAAATTGCAATACAAGTCTGTGTAGGAGGAAAAGTGCTGGCGCGTGAGACTATAAAAGCTTATAGAAAAGATGTTACAGCCAAATTGGTATTGTATTTAATTGTATTTATACATATATGTATATTATTTATTTTAATTATAGTATGGAGGCGATGTAACTCGTCGTATGAAGCTTCTAAAACAGCAAGCAGAGGGGAAAAAGAAAATGCGTACGTTTGCTAATATCCGTGTACCTCATGAAACTTTCATAAATGTCCTGAAGCGGTAGTAAATAAGAAAGCCGCCATCCAGATTTATGACAGGTATATGTTCACAACTATTTTATTAAAAAAAATTACATTTCTCAAATATCGGAGAAAATACAATCCGCTTTCTATTTGTGTTGACAGAACTGACCACACAAGGCAAAATATTTCAATAAATTATTGTATAGTCGTTTTAAAGAGAACATATGTTCTGAGTAAGAAAATCTATTGTTCACTCAAAAAATCAGCCAGTAAAAAACTAGCCAAAAATAAAGCAAACAAAAAATATACGAGTTCATAAGAAAAAAATTAAACAAAAAAATAGTGTACATTTTCTGAGGAAAAAAATAAAACTCAACACAACTATTAAAAATTAAATTTTAAACTAAGCTTATAACCGCTTCGGTACATTTTTTTGATTTTTAGTTTGTTGGCTGAACAGCCCGTTCACATAACAATTCAATTTCTATACCCGAACACACGGTTGTGTGTAACAACACAAAACAACCGATACACATATAAATAATGTCTGTCTGTCCGTCCGTCCGTCCGTCCATATGCCCGTGCATCGGATAACTTGAGAGGAGAATACGTGGTGGTGGCTTAAAATTAATCACCCATCAGATAGTGCAGTATCGTCTTACCAGGGATTGGCCGGCCGGTTCTTAACTATACCGCTCCAATTTGGTCGCTTGCGACAAGTAAGACCCAATGTAGGAGACTACATTCCACTTAGAACGCAGCACTCCGAACAGCAACAGGATGCCTTCTGATGTCACCAGTATACACCTATACCATGAGGCTTCAATGCTTCCAGTTCCTCGTTGTATGCCACCGTGGTGGTCATCCAAACGGGCACCTACTCGCTAAAGATCCGCCTCCTAGACACGTCTTCCGAGATCCAGCCATACACCACCAATGGACTGGACCCTGCTACCTACGGAGTGGTCTTAAACAACATTCACTGAGAGGCAATTGTGACAACTCCCGCCTTGTGAGTGCCGCTATCGGGGTCAAACCACTACCCATAGCAATGGAGGAGCTTCAGCTGCCTCGGGAATCCCGCGTTACTCTGGCTCAATTATGACCTGGATGTTGTAGCAAGCTTAACCCCTACTTATCCAGAATCAACCCAGGCGTACCCAATGTATGTCTGGCAAGTGATAATTATCTGCACGATAACACCGACTTTTTCAATTGCCCTCTCAAACCGACTTATCTAACATTCAACTCCCTTTGGTCCGACCCTGACAAAACTGCCCGTTTCGTGGGCCTCCCTTAGATGAGTTTGATGATAACGACCATGGTTGATCTTGCAGGGTTTGAGTAACAAAAACCACGGTATCCTCTCATACAACGGCAATTTACAAAAATCAAACAAATGCGATATTTTAGTAAGTGTATTTTGTTTTTTCTTGCATATTGGCTGAAAATAACTTTTCGAAATCTAGTTTTTTCTGTTTCGATTTTCTAATTTCTTTTTTAATTTAACCGCCAAGACGAACAAATATAAGATGGTGTCAAGCGCATATAAGTAAAGATGTCAAGAACAAAAATACAAGTTTACGACAACTTTGAAATAATTGATGCAAATCACTAGGTGGGTATGGTTTACTTATTTGTATAAAGGTTTCGGGTTATAGTGCCCAAATGCTTGACCCGATCTAAAAAAAATTTTCATGCACGTGTAGTCAATGGACCCACCAATTATTTGAATTTGCCGATTGTGTTCTAAAACTGTTGGCTGCTATTTCTAGTGGGGCGGTTTTCGGGTCCCTCCTCCTTCGCTCAACTCTCCAAAACCTTTGTACAAATAACTAAACATTTCCCCGGTAGGTTGCCAAATTCTTTTAAATATGTTTTGTATTGTTTGTCTTAAATTTTACGTAAATTTCTAGCAATCCAAAGTTGCATTACTAAGCTATCAAAGCCTGAATGCCAATATTTTTGCTTATAAAAAATTCAATTAATATATGTAATATAATAATATATAATATTATAATATTTTCTCGAACAAAATGTTACCTTCATATTCATTAGGTTCTATAAAATAGCTACATATCTTAGTAGAAAATGTTGAACTTTTGATCAATCAGAGTGCAATGTTTTAAGATATGAACAAGCAACCTTGTGGAAATGCTGAGAAAAATAAACATGGCAACATGTTTTCGAGAAAAGAAAACACCATAAGTTTCCAAAACCACACAAAACGTACACTTGATTCTCTTTGCACGCGGTTCACTGGGAGCAAAAAAATTTCGCGTAAAAATAATTAAATTATTAATAATCAGCCTATGCGGTCCAATTTTTTACAAAATACCACATAAAAATAAAATCCGTGTAAAAAACAAAACTTATTTGCATAGGAAACTTTCAATTCGTACGAATTCAATATGTATGCCCATCCAAAGCAAATACATATGTACATATTTTTAATAAGTCAAGATAAATATACAGCGCATAACATAAGCAACAAAATTCAATAAGGCGCAGATCGATTTATTTTCAGCTTTTTATAAAAGTGTAACTAATTGCATAACATAAACCCTATAAATAAATATTTGAAACTTTTTAGGAAAGGTATAAAAATTCGACAAATTAAAAAAAAACCCGTTAATTAAAATTCTCAACTTGTTTTAAGTATGCAGTTCTTGTAACCCTTTCAAGTGACTGAAAACTCGAGTTGGTGTTTAGTCACTTAAGATTTGCATATTATTATACTGAAATTGAATTGGCTACAAAACTGTACACCCGAAAGTTTTGCCAAAGTTTTTAAAAATGTAAAAATTGTTTGACAGGTTTTTGAAATTTTATGAATTTTTGGGCATTTCGTAATAAGTACATACATACATAAATGGTTTATTTTAGAGAACAAGCTATACTTTAAAAAAAAATAATTGAAATAAATTAATAAACATAAGTGGCTAACTGTGGCATATTGAGCTTGTTTTGCTTATGATATGCACCAAACATACATAGACGTTTATTTAATGAACGACCAAAATAGGATCTTTTGGTACACGCAGAAATATTTAAAAATTATTGAATAAGAAACAAATTATAAGAAAAGTTTGCGCAAAATCAGGAAATCCGCGTACAAAAAGTTACTAAGAGATATTTAAAAACGATATTTAAAAAATCCTATACAAAGAGATCGAGTAAAAAAATCAGGTTTATAAATTTTTTTGGCGACATGTCAACAAATGTAAGCAACATAAATTGTTTTGAAAACAGTTTACCAAACAAAATTAAGCCAATCAAAAAACAGATCCATTTGACGTTTACCACACAAAATTAAGCCAATCAGAAAACATTTGACGCTTGTGTACCGCGGAGAAAAACGGAGCATATCAGCTGTTCTAGTAAAGTCACCTGAATAATTCCGCCATGTTAACCGCATAGGTAGATTGCACACAAGCATATTTTTCAATTTAGGAATGTCACGATAAAAGAGAATAGAGTAAGAGAGGAGGCTTAGTTTTCGTGTGCAGAATGTCTTGGGGAGAGGAAAAGTACAAATATAATGCAAGAAGAAATCAGCTGTAATATCATCACCTTATATTAGTTCCGTTTTAGTATTCACTATCCACTAAAAACCTGCAAGATCCAGTAATAATTTTACTGGATAGCGTTTTCGTTCGCCAAAACCATCAAGAAACTAGCAAAATAGGGGAAATTGAGAGAGGAAAAATTACAGCTGAACTTGCAAGTTTTACTTGATTTTTACTGGATAAATTTCTACTAGCAAGAATTTGCCAGTAAGATAAACAGCTGATTGAAAGTTTCAGTTGATCACAAGTAGAAAACAATTATTAAAATCGCAAACTATTTTCTAAAAAGGGTGAAAAAGAGAAAAAGTGACTAAATAAATAAACACCAAGTTTATGAAGTTTATTGTTTACATCATCAGTAAGGCGCCCAGAATCTGTGTGTTTGCAAGGATAGTCGTGAATCTTTAGCCGCCGTGATTGCAATTAGCAATTGTGAGACGTAAATTATGAGTTGTGGAGATATTTCTTTATTTAAAGTATGCATTTTTTAAATTTCGCCCCAAACAAAAATCAGCTTTAAAAAAAACTTGCAACTTCTTGCTGGCTTAGCGTTTTCGTACTTTCTTGAATGTTTCTTTCATTGAGAGCAAATTTTGCTTACGCTCAGAAATTTCGTTACTGGCAAGTTATGATTCGCGTTGGTAGATTTGTATGAAAATTTGTTTCCCTTAAACTATGGTAATTAAGGTATCGAATTTAAAATTGCAATTGTTATTATTTGCATTTCATGCGAATGAACGATAAGTTGTCTAACTAAAAAAAATTAATAATTTATAATATAATTTATTTTGAATAATTTTTTTGTTAAACTATAACTCATAACATAAACTATATAAATAAAAGTTAAAACATTTTAAAAAGATCTGATTTAAATTTTATAAAAATTCTTTGAAAATCCATGAATTTTTATGAATTTTGTAAAATGTTTGAATGTTTGTTTAAATGTTTGAAATATAACCAGAGAACTTAGAAGTATGAGAAGCTGCAAATTTGTGGACTGCAAAAAATGTTGTCTGAAACAGAGAACGTATATTATAGAGAAGCCTCATCCCAGTCCATTCCGTGATTCGTTCCGCGCCAGGGGGGTCTGCTGTACACACCACACTCATTTTTTTTCACCGCTAATACACAGCAGACCCACTTAATTTAACAGTAGAGACCCATATTAACAGTGCTAGAGCGTGAATTTGTAGTTAGAGAGAAAAATAATGTAACTTATCACTGGTGTTGCAGGTGATTAATTTGGTTTAAATAATATAAAAATTGTCTATTATCATGCAAATAAATAAATATTTTATTGAAATTTCCTTTTTATGTATAATGTAATACATATAAACGAATTTAATATAATGGATCTTTTTATTAAAATTTATGTCAAAATTTCCGTGTCTAGTAACTGATAATGTGAAAAAATTCAAACTTAATTTTAATTAAGATAATTTTTTTTAACTTTTTTCTAATATTAAATAATAGCAAACATAATATTTAAAAAAAATAATTTAATGCAATTTCTTTATATTGCACATCCTAAATTATTTAAATATGTAAATGAAAACTTTTCAATATTTTTGTATGTATATTCATTCGTAACGAAATGATTTCCAAAAATTTATGAAAGTTAATAAATGTATTGTATTTAATTAAAAAAAAAAATCCAGAAAAATTAGACATGGCACGAAAAAAAAGCTGAGATTCGAACTATGAGTCAAAAGCTAAAACATGCAATAGATAATGCAGCCGGCGACTGAACGCACCAGGCCACAGCAGACACTTGGTGGCGTTCGCTTATACGGCTATTTATGCAAATCATAGCAATGTGTGCGCAAAAAAGAAGATCAATTTACGAATCCAACTAAAAGTGAAACAAAGAAGAAAAAGTAGTAACCCGAGAAAAAAACTGTTTTTGATTGCCAGCGGGGCAAGTTGAGACGGAAGAGGAGTTATGCAACAATTGAGGATAAGAGAAGGGTTGAAAGGGAAAGGGAACGGTAAGCAAAAGAATATTCTTTTCTGTTTTTCGGCAATTTTTGTGTCGATTCGTCAATTGCGAGTGCACGTGTACGCAAATGAATTGATGCGCATTTGGGTAGAAGTTCTAGAATGTTCTCGAACATTCTAGAATGCCAGCAATTTGTCAGAGTCCGTTGGCAAATTGCATTATTGTCTGATATTGCGGTGTTGAAATTTTCAATGACCGTCGATGGTTTGTAAAATTGAAGATTTTATCATTTTTGTGTTCGTCGCGAAAAAGATCGTTGAGGGGAACATTTGCGTGCGCGGGGAGATGAAATGCTTGCGCTTATGAATGAGCGACATTTGTTTGCACGAATACGCGCCTGCGTTTATGAATGAATTTTTTGTTGTTGTATGTAGTTTCAGATATTTTAGAATATTTGGCGCTGGCGCAGGCACAAGTGCAGCTGCGGTTGTGATTGCGCTGTGATTTGACTTTGATTTAGCGTAGGTCAAGGTTGAATTTATGCACATGCACGTAAGTACATACATATGTGTGTATGTACATATGTACATGGATGCATATGAATTTATGTATTTATATATGTACATACATACATACATATGTATGTACATAGATATTAATATTTATGGATGTGTGCATATATGATTGTATACTTGATGACATTTTAGTTATTTGCGACTTTACATTCAATGTACTAGTTATGCATGCAGTATTCTCGGGAAGTATACATATGCTAGTGCAAGAATTTACAAAAAAGTAAAAATTTAAATAAATTTTAAGTCAAAAGCGCGTGGCCCGGTTCCGAACTCGCGCAAAACGAAAGCATAAGAACGTTGCGGCGCCTCTTGAAGCAACTGCACCACAGAATACAATTGGTTTGCTTGAACTTAATCGCTACTTAATTCAGTTTCGCGTGAATATTTTTTGCCAAGACAAATTTTTGATGCAAATGAACAAATTTGTAATATATTATTTCGCATCTACAGAAAAAGAAAATCAACATAGGAAACCATATGAAATATTAAATTGGAAGCAAACTCTTAGTAATATTTATTATATTATAAAAACTCTCTTTAAAGAATGAATATGCTTGGATATTTTAATATTTCATATTTTTTCATTTTTTAATAAATTCAACAAATAATTTTAATTTAAGCCAAATTTTTTTCTTTTATTTTAAGTAATTTATTTTAAGAATTTCTTAAGCTTTTTCCTATTATATTAAATTTTATATACATATGTTTTCAAACAAGCCATAAAACTACACAATGTGCAAATCTGAAATGCCGTCGGTAAAACTGCAAATGAGCCAAGTTGTTTTGGCATATGCGTGCTTGCTTACAATCAAAATTGACTCAATGCTATCATTTACATATTTAAATAAACCAAATGTCTCGTTAAATATGAAAATAAAACTATTTCAATTTTTCCTTTAATTCATTTATATCATTGCGAAATCTAAAATTAGAACAAAAACAATCAACTTTTATTTGAATTTATTCTCTGTTAAAAGAAATATTGTCTCTGCTCAGCTCTGTTAACTTGCCGCTCTCTACGTGGTGTATTTTCATGAGTGGGTCTATTGAAAATTTTTCGACTTTTGACAATTCACACTGAAATTCGGTCATGAAGCTTCTCATTTAATATACGTTCTCTGGTCTGAAACGTTTCCAAACTGGGTTTCCCCACAGCTATTTAACATTTCGACATAACATTCTAACAGAGAGGTCAGTAAGAAAATGTCGTGCACATATATTTATTATGTTAAGATGTGACAATTAACAGCGTGCCTACCAATATTATTATTATAATTTTGCTTTTTTTTAACTGATGTTGTAAAAATTCTGAAATTTCATTTCGGAAATTTTTTCCTTACTTAGTTTTAGAGTTTTTATAGCATCATATTCATTTGAACCTAAATAGAAACAGATCAGAACTTTTGTGAAGTGATGCAACTGTTTTCAGGGATCGGAGTAAGTAAAAAAAATGCACGGATAGTTAATATTTTATTTTATATCCTATTGAATAAATAAAATATGTAATATGTTTGCATTTCGCTTTTCAAACTATTCATTTGTAATGAAATAAAATCAGAGCAGACATTTAAATGAAAAAAGATTTCCATAAAATGAAGGATAAGTTGTATGATATTTTATTTTCTATTGAATTAAAAAAAATATAAAAATTAGACATGGCACGAAAAAAAAGCTAGAATTCGAACTATGGGGCAACAATTCAAACGTGCAATATGATAATGTGGCAGGCGACTATACGCGCTAAGCCACAGCAGACATTTTATGGAGTTCGCTTATACGGCTATTTATGCAAATCATAGCAATGTGTACGCAAAGAAAAAGAAAAATTTACGAATCCAACTAAAAATGAAACAAAGAAGAAAAAGTAGTAACCCGAAAAAAAAACTGTTTCTTGCTTGCCAGCGGGGCAAGTAGAGACGGAAGAGGAGTTATGCAACAATTGTGGATAAGAGAAGGGTTGAAAGGGAAAGGGAACGGTAAGCAAAAGAATATTCTTTTCTGTTTTTCGGCAATTTTTGTGTCGATTCGCCAATTGCGCGTGCACGTGTACGCAAATGAATTGATGCGCATTTGGACAAAAGCTCTAGAATGTTCTAGAATGTTCTAGAATATTCTGATATTGTGGTGTTGAAATTTTCAATGACCGTCGATGGTTTGTAAAATTGAAGACTTTAGCATTTTTGTGTTCGTCGCGAAAAAGATCGTTGAGGGGAACATTTGCGTGCGCGGGGAGATGAAATGCTTACGCTTATGAATGAAAGGCGTTTGTTTTTAGGAATACGCGCACGCATTTATGAATAATTTTTTTGTTGTTGTATGTACATAGTTTCAGATATTTTAGAATATTTGGCGCCAGCGCAGGCACAAGTGCAGCTGCGGTTGTGATTGCGCTGTGATCAGAGAACGTATATTATAGAGAAGCCTCATCCCAGTCCATTCCGTGATTCGTTCCGCGCCAGGGGGGTCTGCTGTACACACCACACTCATTTTTTTTCACCGCTAATACACAGCAGACCCACTTAATTTAACAGTAGAGACCCATATTAACAGTGCTAGAGCGTGAATTTGTAGTTAGAGAGAAAAATAATGTAACTTATCACTGGTGTTGCAGGTGATTAATTTGGTTTAAATAATATAAAAATTGTCTATTATCATGCAAATAAATAAATATTTTATTGAAATTTCCTTTTTATGTATAATGTAATACATATAAACGAATTTAATATAATGGATCTTTTTATTAAAATTTATGTCAAAATTTCCGTGTCTAGTAACTGATAATGTGAAAAAATTCAAACTTAATTTTAATTAAGATAATTTTTTTTAACTTTTTTCTAATATTAAATAATAGCAAACATAATATTTAAAAAAAATAATTTAATGCAATTTCTTTATATTGCACATCCTAAATTATTTAAATATGTAAATGAAAACTTTTCAATATTTTTGTATGTATATTCATTCGTAACGAAATGATTTCCAAAAATTTATGAAAGTTAATAAATGTATTGTATTTAATTAAAAAAAAAAATCCAGAAAAATTAGACATGGCACGAAAAAAAAGCTGAGATTCGAACTATGAGTCAAAAGCTAAAACATGCAATAGATAATGCAGCCGGCGACTGAACGCACCAGGCCACAGCAGACACTTGGTGGCGTTCGCTTATACGGCTATTTATGCAAATCATAGCAATGTGTGCGCAAAAAAGAAGATCAATTTACGAATCCAACTAAAAGTGAAACAAAGAAGAAAAAGTAGTAACCCGAGAAAAAAACTGTTTTTGATTGCCAGCGGGGCAAGTTGAGACGGAAGAGGAGTTATGCAACAATTGAGGATAAGAGAAGGGTTGAAAGGGAAAGGGAACGGTAAGCAAAAGAATATTCTTTTCTGTTTTTCGGCAATTTTTGTGTCGATTCGCCAATTGCGAGTGCACGTGTACGCAAATGAATTGATGCGCATTTGGGTAGAAGTTCTAGAATGTTCTCGAACATTCTAGAATGCCAGCAATTTGTCAGAGTCCGTTGGCAAATTGCATTATTGTCTGATATTGCGGTGTTGAAATTTTCAATGACCGTCGATGGTTTGTAAAATTGAAGATTTTATCATTTTTGTGTTCGTCGCGAAAAAGATCGTTGAGGGGAACATTTGCGTGCGCGGGGAGATGAAATGCTTGCGCTTATGAATGAGCGACATTTGTTTGCACGAATACGCGCCTGCGTTTATGAATGAATTTTTTGTTGTTGTATGTAGTTTCAGATATTTTAGAATATTTGGCGCTGGCGCAGGCACAAGTGCAGCTGCGGTTGTGATTGCGCTGTGATTTGACTTTGATTTAGCGTAGGTCAAGGTTGAATTTATGCACATGCACGTAAGTACATACATATGTGTGTATGTACATATGTACATGGATGCATATGAATTTATGTATTTATATATGTACATACATACATACATATGTATGTACATAGATATTAATATTTATGGATGTGTGCATATATGATTGTATACTTGATGACATTTTAGTTATTTGCGACTTTACATTCAATGTACTAGTTATGCATGCAGTATTCTCGGGAAGTATACATATGCTAGTGCAAGAATTTACAAAAAAGTAAAAATTTAAATAAATTTTAAGTCAAAAGCGCGTGGCCCGGTTCCGAACTCGCGCAAAACGAAAGCATAAGAACGTTGCGGCGCCTCTTGAAGCAACTGCACCACAGAATACAATTGGTTTGCTTGAACTTAATCGCTACTTAATTCAGTTTCGCGTGAATATTTTTTGCCAAGACAAATTTTTGATGCAAATGAACAAATTTGTAATATATTATTTCGCATCTACAGAAAAAGAAAATCAACATAGGAAACCATATGAAATATTAAATTGGAAGCAAACTCTTAGTAATATTTATTATATTATAAAAACTCTCTTTAAAGAATGAATATGCTTGGATATTTTAATATTTCATATTTTTTCATTTTTTAATAAATTCAACAAATAATTTTAATTTAAGCCAAATTTTTTTCTTTTATTTTAAGTAATTTATTTTAAGAATTTCTTAAGCTTTTTCCTATTATATTAAATTTTATATACATATGTTTTCAAACAAGCCATAAAACTACACAATGTGCAAATCTGAAATGCCGTCGGTAAAACTGCAAATGAGCCAAGTTGTTTTGGCATATGCGTGCTTGCTTACAATCAAAATTGACTCAATGCTATCATTTACATATTTAAATAAACCAAATGTCTCGTTAAATATGAAAATAAAACTATTTCAATTTTTCCTTTAATTCATTTATATCATTGCGAAATCTAAAATTAGAACAAAAACAATCAACTTTTATTTGAATTTATTCTCTGTTAAAAGAAATATTGTCTCTGCTCAGCTCTGTTAACTTGCCGCTCTCTACGTGGTGTATTTTCATGAGTGGGTCTATTGAAAATTTTTCGACTTTTGACAATTCACACTGAAATTCGGTCATGAAGCTTCTCATTTAATATACGTTCTCTGGTCTGAAACGTTTCCAAACTGGGTTTCCCCACAGCTATTTAACATTTCGACATAACATTCTAACAGAGAGGTCAGTAAGAAAATGTCGTGCACATATATTTATTATGTTAAGATGTGACAATTAACAGCGTGCCTACCAATATTATTATTATAATTTTGCTTTTTTTTAACTGATGTTGTAAAAATTCTGAAATTTCATTTCGGAAATTTTTTCCTTACTTAGTTTTAGAGTTTTTATAGCATCATATTCATTTGAACCTAAATAGAAACAGATCAGAACTTTTGTGAAGTGATGCAACTGTTTTCAGGGATCGGAGTAAGTAAAAAAAATGCACGGATAGTTAATATTTTATTTTATATCCTATTGAATAAATAAAATATGTAATATGTTTGCATTTCGCTTTTCAAACTATTCATTTGTAATGAAATAAAATCAGAGCAGACATTTAAATGAAAAAAGATTTCCATAAAATGAAGGATAAGTTGTATGATATTTTATTTTCTATTGAATTAAAAAAAATATAAAAATTAGACATGGCACGAAAAAAAAGCTAGAATTCGAACTATGGGGCAACAATTCAAACGTGCAATATGATAATGTGGCAGGCGACTATACGCGCTAAGCCACAGCAGACATTTTATGGAGTTCGCTTATACGGCTATTTATGCAAATCATAGCAATGTGTACGCAAAGAAAAAGAAAAATTTACGAATCCAACTAAAAATGAAACAAAGAAGAAAAAGTAGTAACCCGAAAAAAAAACTGTTTCTTGCTTGCCAGCGGGGCAAGTAGAGACGGAAGAGGAGTTATGCAACAATTGTGGATAAGAGAAGGGTTGAAAGGGAAAGGGAACGGTAAGCAAAAGAATATTCTTTTCTGTTTTTCGGCAATTTTTGTGTCGATTCGCCAATTGCGCGTGCACGTGTACGCAAATGAATTGATGCGCATTTGGACAAAAGCTCTAGAATGTTCTAGAATGTTCTAGAATATTCTGATATTGTGGTGTTGAAATTTTCAATGACCGTCGATGGTTTGTAAAATTGAAGACTTTAGCATTTTTGTGTTCGTCGCGAAAAAGATCGTTGAGGGGAACATTTGCGTGCGCGGGGAGATGAAATGCTTACGCTTATGAATGAAAGGCGTTTGTTTTTAGGAATACGCGCACGCATTTATGAATAATTTTTTTGTTGTTGTATGTACATAGTTTCAGATATTTTAGAATATTTGGCGCCAGCGCAGGCACAAGTGCAGCTGCGGTTGTGATTGCGCTGTGATCAGAGAACGTATATTATAGAGAAGCCTCATCCCAGTCCATTCCGTGATTCGTTCCGCGCCAGGGGGGTCTGCTGTACACACCACACTCATTTTTTTTCACCGCTAATACACAGCAGACCCACTTAATTTAACAGTAGAGACCCATATTAACAGTGCTAGAGCGTGAATTTGTAGTTAGAGAGAAAAATAATGTAACTTATCACTGGTGTTGCAGGTGATTAATTTGGTTTAAATAATATAAAAATTGTCTATTATCATGCAAATAAATAAATATTTTATTGAAATTTCCTTTTTATGTATAATGTAATACATATAAACGAATTTAATATAATGGATCTTTTTATTAAAATTTATGTCAAAATTTCCGTGTCTAGTAACTGATAATGTGAAAAAATTCAAACTTAATTTTAATTAAGATAATTTTTTTTAACTTTTTTCTAATATTAAATAATAGCAAACATAATATTTAAAAAAAATAATTTAATGCAATTTCTTTATATTGCACATCCTAAATTATTTAAATATGTAAATGAAAACTTTTCAATATTTTTGTATGTATATTCATTCGTAACGAAATGATTTCCAAAAATTTATGAAAGTTAATAAATGTATTGTATTTAATTAAAAAAAAAAATCCAGAAAAATTAGACATGGCACGAAAAAAAAGCTGAGATTCGAACTATGAGTCAAAAGCTAAAACATGCAATAGATAATGCAGCCGGCGACTGAACGCACCAGGCCACAGCAGACACTTGGTGGCGTTCGCTTATACGGCTATTTATGCAAATCATAGCAATGTGTGCGCAAAAAAGAAGATCAATTTACGAATCCAACTAAAAGTGAAACAAAGAAGAAAAAGTAGTAACCCGAGAAAAAAACTGTTTTTGATTGCCAGCGGGGCAAGTTGAGACGGAAGAGGAGTTATGCAACAATTGAGGATAAGAGAAGGGTTGAAAGGGAAAGGGAACGGTAAGCAAAAGAATATTCTTTTCTGTTTTTCGGCAATTTTTGTGTCGATTCGCCAATTGCGAGTGCACGTGTACGCAAATGAATTGATGCGCATTTGGGTAGAAGTTCTAGAATGTTCTCGAACATTCTAGAATGCCAGCAATTTGTCAGAGTCCGTTGGCAAATTGCATTATTGTCTGATATTGCGGTGTTGAAATTTTCAATGACCGTCGATGGTTTGTAAAATTGAAGATTTTATCATTTTTGTGTTCGTCGCGAAAAAGATCGTTGAGGGGAACATTTGCGTGCGCGGGGAGATGAAATGCTTGCGCTTATGAATGAGCGACATTTGTTTGCACGAATACGCGCCTGCGTTTATGAATGAATTTTTTGTTGTTGTATGTAGTTTCAGATATTTTAGAATATTTGGCGCTGGCGCAGGCACAAGTGCAGCTGCGGTTGTGATTGCGCTGTGATTTGACTTTGATTTAGCGTAGGTCAAGGTTGAATTTATGCACATGCACGTAAGTACATACATATGTGTGTATGTACATATGTACATGGATGCATATGAATTTATGTATTTATATATGTACATACATACATACATATGTATGTACATAGATATTAATATTTATGGATGTGTGCATATATGATTGTATACTTGATGACATTTTAGTTATTTGCGACTTTACATTCAATGTACTAGTTATGCATGCAGTATTCTCGGGAAGTATACATATGCTAGTGCAAGAATTTACAAAAAAGTAAAAATTTAAATAAATTTTAAGTCAAAAGCGCGTGGCCCGGTTCCGAACTCGCGCAAAACGAAAGCATAAGAACGTTGCGGCGCCTCTTGAAGCAACTGCACCACAGAATACAATTGGTTTGCTTGAACTTAATCGCTACTTAATTCAGTTTCGCGTGAATATTTTTTGCCAAGACAAATTTTTGATGCAAATGAACAAATTTGTAATATATTATTTCGCATCTACAGAAAAAGAAAATCAACATAGGAAACCATATGAAATATTAAATTGGAAGCAAACTCTTAGTAATATTTATTATATTATAAAAACTCTCTTTAAAGAATGAATATGCTTGGATATTTTAATATTTCATATTTTTTCATTTTTTAATAAATTCAACAAATAATTTTAATTTAAGCCAAATTTTTTTCTTTTATTTTAAGTAATTTATTTTAAGAATTTCTTAAGCTTTTTCCTATTATATTAAATTTTATATACATATGTTTTCAAACAAGCCATAAAACTACACAATGTGCAAATCTGAAATGCCGTCGGTAAAACTGCAAATGAGCCAAGTTGTTTTGGCATATGCGTGCTTGCTTACAATCAAAATTGACTCAATGCTATCATTTACATATTTAAATAAACCAAATGTCTCGTTAAATATGAAAATAAAACTATTTCAATTTTTCCTTTAATTCATTTATATCATTGCGAAATCTAAAATTAGAACAAAAACAATCAACTTTTATTTGAATTTATTCTCTGTTAAAAGAAATATTGTCTCTGCTCAGCTCTGTTAACTTGCCGCTCTCTACGTGGTGTATTTTCATGAGTGGGTCTATTGAAAATTTTTCGACTTTTGACAATTCACACTGAAATTCGGTCATGAAGCTTCTCATTTAATATACGTTCTCTGGCTGTGATTTGATTTACTTAGATGAAGCGTAGGTCAAGGTTGAATTTTTTCACATGCGCTTACATAAGTATATAGATATGTACATATGTATGTATGTGTGTATGTATGTACATGGATGCATATGAATTTATGTATTTAGATATGTACATATATGTACATACATATGTATGTACATACATAGATATGAATACATATACATAGATGTGTGCATATATGATTGTATACTTGATGATATTTTAGTTTTTTGTGACTGTACATTCAAATGTAGTTATGTACTTACATATGTATGTAGTATTCTCTGGTAGTATATATCAACTTACATACATATATAAAAAAAATAGATCAAATATTAAATTGGAACCAAACTTATAAGTTATAGTTATAATAGTATAAATAATATAACAAATATGAACATTGAATTATATGGAATTTTCATATTATATATGTACATACATACGTATGTACATACATATGTACATATGTATGTATTAATCCTTTACAATTACAAAAAATTTGCCTTGAGCTCAAAAATTATTGCTGATATTTAGAATTTTCTAAAAATTTGTTAATATTATTGGCAAACCAATAGAAGAATTGTTTCAGATTGAAGCATGTTGAATTAAACATTTAATGTTAGAAATATAAAATACTTTAAAATGTAGTGTAAGAAGTTCACGATTAAGTAGTATTTAGACGCCCGAAAACAGTGTGTGATGTGGCGCTGCTGGTATAGGCGCTTCTTTATCATTCATTTCACAACTTTTTTCTAGGTTCAAATCACAGTTGGGCAAAAGTATAGATATATTTTTGGCAGTTTTTTTTAATTTCATATTTTAATTTTAATATTACTCTTGATTCAGAATCAGTCTTGCGCTTGAAGTTTTAAGTACAAAATATTTATTTTCTTAGCCTGCATATATTCATACTACATACATATGTATGTATTGGCGAACATTTTTCCTGTATATGTATCTACATATGTACATATGTATGTGCACACTCTCATTTATAAAAATTAAATAGCTAAAAACATTAATTTGATAAATATGTACATTAAACTCTTTATTTTGTTCTGATTATCAGCACACTCTTACTTTCTTAAGTTTTTCTATTTATTCTCATCTTCATTCGTCTGCATATTTGTTAACATCAAAATTTATATTTTTCCCTGCTAACATTACATTTAACATTTTTGGAGGCTTAAAAATGCTAATTTAACAGTGTGGTGCAGACCCAGTTTGGAAACGTATCAGCCCTGTTAACGACCATCGCCGAATAGTTTCCACTTTCAATTTGCAGCTTCTCATACTTCTAAGTTCTCTGATATAACTAAACAGTGTATTTTCCACAATGTGTTATACTTTTATAAAAAATTATTAAAAAAAAGTTAGTGAACATAAGTGGTCAATTGTATTATATGGAATTTTATTGCTTAAGATACGAATAATACTCTATGTACATACATACATATATAGAACGCGCGCAAATCGGCTCACACTACGAATGGGTAATAGTTTTAAATGTTTTGGTTTCTTGTATCATTCGAGGGTGTCGATCTATTCCTAATATCCATTAAGCAGCAAACTTTTGTTGTAACATCATAAGACATTCCCCATAAATCCTTGGACGGATATAAATCCGGGTCGTTCCGGTATCGTAGAACCGACTGTCGTGGGAACGACCAACGATGAGCAGCAAGCTATAGTTTTGGCAGCTTTTGTATTCGTTTCAGAGTTCATTTAAAAGTACAATATCACCCAAAAGAAGTAAACGTCCACTTATTATGCCAAATTCCATATAAGTCCAGATTTCAGCCACGTAAACATAAATGGGACGTCGATAATTAAGCCGTTAAATTTTTATGAAATTTGATGTCCTTCGATATCAGATTGTCTCTTCAATTTAATTTAATTTACGAATTTGCATATAGTAATTGAATATTGACCCTATGAAAGGTTTGTATAGAACTTTTCTTTGTAACAGATAACAATTTTCTCGTTCATTCAGTAATGAGAGACTGCAGTGGTGCACGAAAACTTAAAAATTAACAGTGCCGTTTGTGTATGCTGATACAACAAAGCATGTTGTTTCGCGTTTCAAACAACAAAAATCATTAGCTGATATTACGAATGGGAAAGTTACGAAAGTTGGACTCCAAGCAAGTTTGCTCTATAAAAAATTGTATGTAAAATATTAAAAGCTTTTTAATTTCCTTGGTTTTGCCTCGAATTAATTAATGAGGTTTGTTCACAAATAGAATCAGCTGTTCTCAGAGGTACTATCGTTTGCAGAATCTGTAAAAAAAAAATGATTCAAATTAAATTTTTCCGCATACCGCTATGTTAATATATTTTTTTGTTGTAATTTTTCAAACATTTACGAAAGCTCGAACGAATATAAAACAAATAATAAATGCCACAAACATGAAAGTTTAAGGTCGAATATAGTTTGTGAAGCATGCCAATATAATGGAACTTTTCGATGAGTACTGCGCATGCGGTGAAGCGGAATCAAGAACAGGTCGGTTCCATGCTGATCGTTTGCCCTGTGTTTATCTGAGTAGTTTTCAAATAGAAATTTTCCTATAAAGATTTATCAAAATAATTGAATACAGATTAGAGCAATAAAGACTTATAAATCTTCCCAATAATTTCAACTTTTAAATATAAAAGACTTGCCTGACAAACAACAAACATATATATTTGGATTTAATTTTTCAATTACTTTTCATTCTGACTAGTCAAATGCAAAACTTTTTAAACCGATCAAATTTTTCCGAATCGAATTGGTGTCCTTGATTTCGATTCCGACAAAATTAAAATGGAACAGAAATGCAGAACAGGCCTGCTAGTGTTTCACGCATACACTATGAAGCAAAACTAAACACGGAAAACGAAACTCAACACTTGGAGATTTTTTTTTTCAAATATTTGCAACGTTCTGCATGACAAATATTTTTCGGAAACTTATTATAAAAATTAGTTCATACTGTAACAAATACCGTGTTAATAAAAGTTATTATATATAAAAATTCAAAAATGTTTGTAAAAATGTCACACTTTTTAATCTGAATTCTTCAAAAAATTATATGTAAGTGCACAGTTTCATAGCTTATTGAATTTTAGTATAAAATTGGTTCTTGGCATTTTTTGTTGGTGGTATATTTGCGCCACAAAATTCATGGAATTGGTGAAACTTCGCGTTAATTTTTTGTTACAACTTCAGACTTTCAATGAAATTCGTGCGATATATAAAAAAATATGCGCTAGACCGCCAAAAAAATCAACTGTAATTTTGCATATCAGATAAAGAAACTAAGGCTCACTTGCCGAAAATCCAGAGTTAAATTTATAAATAAAGACATATGTATGTAAGTAACTCAGAGTTATATTTTTAATTTCATACCCCCACACATTGTCTTGCATCAAATAAATCCAGTAACCCGGACTACGTACATTTCTTTTTTGACATTCTCTTAGAATTGTATGAATTTATGGAAATTTAAACTCAAAATAATTTTTGGAGTCTCTAGTACAACAACGAAATGCTTGGTCTGCTTGGTCTCTAACCTCGTGGAAGTGATCGCTTCATTATTGTCAAATAAACGATTCGTTTAACATTTTTTCGTTTGTTTTAAAAAAATTTGTTTGACAAATCAATTTTTTATATATTTATGACAGAATGTCACAAATTTAAAAATTTAACCCTGAATAGCAGCTAGGTTAAATATTTATGTTTTTAACTCTGAGTCAATGCCTAACATTCTGTTGTGCAAGTAAATTTATCAAATTAACCGGTAAACTCTGAGTTTAATAGATAACCTGATTTTTCGCAAGTGGGCCTAAAGGTATTTAAAAAAAAACGCTCGGGGAAAATTGAAAAAGTGTTACTTGCATTTCTTGTTTAAAATAAGTTCACATATGAATTACAATTTATGACGATTAAGCGGAAAGTAGTAGACATTAAAATATATTCATTTATGTGAAAATAAAAATCCAGTAAGTTTATTTAACCTTTTCAACAGAGCCATGCATATGTACGTACATATATATTGATTATATTATTAAAAGGAAAACAAAAACGCTCAAAATTTTCATATAGTTAAGAAATTATTACCAGCAGTCAGTGAGTCACACTCAAAATTGGAAATGCTAAATAATTTAAATTTTGATAATTTGCACAACATGTCTTATGCTCATATTAATTAATTTTTTTGCAAAGCTATGCTTCCTTGTTCAGCAAAAAATATAAACCTAGAAAAATTCAACAAAATTTGCATTCATTTACATAACAGTTGCAACCTTTGAATTAACTGTGTTTTTGCATAAAAAAAAAATACTGGAATCCGGGAAACCTGGGATTGCTATTCCTATTATGTCCATATCTGCTCGAATATTTCCATTGTGCCAAAAAAGAGAATTAATATAAAGTGAGCTATGGTCTTTGGTGAGAGATTTTTCAGAATATACCGTTCTTGGTTGTAAGGCTTCAGAATCTTGAAAAGGCATTTCTGAATGGCAATTGGCCCTTTTCACCATTTGAAGTATTGTACTCTAGTGCTTGAATATTTCGAAATCCTCGATCATTCATAAAAATTTAGTGGCAATTTAAGTATTAAAATTATATACATATATGTAAAATCCTCACTTTGACTAATTTCTGGCTTTGTATGAATACGAGTATAAGTACACAAACATATAAAAACCGCACGGAGAGAATACAATTTTCTGAATAGTTTTCTTATTAACATAACCGAAACTATTCTTTAACAACGGTGTGTATGTACATACATACATATATTACGTTAAATGATAACTGAAAAATTATCAACTAGATATATTGTTCAACAGATGGGCTTCAAAAAGTATTAAAAAATTTCACAATTTTCTTGTCAGCTGATGTTCATTGACAAAAATATCAAATTCGAAATGCATAATATCTTTCAGTTTTATTAATGCCAATCTAATGGCTATCATATAAATCCGATCAGTTGGATAAGATTCTTTCATTTTACGAGTATTCACAAATAATCAACATTTTTGAATTTAAAGGATAGGGCGTATCAACTCCATAAAATTTGCGGTTACCATATTTACATTTTCAAATAAACAGCGGTCGAAATTGATAATAAATTTCCGTACATTTCATACAGACAGTTTCTGGTACATTTGTCTACATACAAATCATATACAGTTGCAAGCAAAAAAATAGCAGTGCCCTGTGGAACATACTGTCTACCACTGTAGTTTTGATATCTATAAGTTTTTAAAGCTTTTTCTTTTTGCCAACACTAATATTTGCAAACTGTAACGCTCGAATAACGGTAAAATAAAATAAAAATTTATCGGCCTCCCTTGTGAAACACATATTAAAGACTAGTCGAGCAAATCCATCAGCGGCAACTACACAAATTAAAGATGAGTTAAACTTGCCATGTTGAGTACATGCAGTCAGAAGGCGTTTACGAGACAATAAATTGTGTGCTCGGAGTCGTCGTAAAGTTACCCTTTTGAAAAAAATCATGTTGACAAAAGACTCTTACGACTACATGTTGTGGCCACTTCAAAAGTGAAGAAATAGTATATGGACTGACGAGAGTGTGTTCTATATGGTTGAAAAGGCTCAAGGGAATATTTTAGACGTCCACCTAACATGGAATATGATCCAAGGTATACAAGAAAAACACTTAGGCCTGGCGGGTCCTCTATTTATGGTGTGGGCATGCTTTTCCTATCAAGGAGTTGGTGCGATACGACTAATAGAAAAGGTTAAAAGGTTAAAATAAAAAAAGAACATGTGTATCAACACCTAACGAAATATAGAGAGCACCCTGCTATTAAATAGTTCGCAACTGTATGTACACACATACATACATATGTATGTATGTACGTATGCATGTATTTATATGTCGTGTCCCTCATATCTGTTAATTGCTTCTTAATCATAAAGTTTCTTTTTTTATCGGCTTTATTTCTTCTTGTCTCAAAATCCTTATTTCATTGTTAAAAACGGATTTAAAAGTAAACCACAACTATACAAAAATAAACGAAAAATACTTATCTGAACTTCAAACCAAGGCATACACATTCAGCCACAAATAAATCCGCATGCACACATGCGCACATACTCACACTATTGAAAATAAATTTCTTTGTGTTGAGGAGTTAAAGAGATTAGTTTGCATTGGTTTCTCTTCGTTCAATGTGAAAAGCTCAATCGCAGGAAGTTTGTTTACAATTTTGGTAAATGCACTAATATTGTGTTTTTCTAAAAACAGCTGGCGAAGCTTTCAATTTGTTGACGTCTCGTCAGAACACAAACACTACGCAAATTTACTCAGATGATTTGTAATACATTCATATACATATAACTACGTATGTATATGCATATGCATATTATTTGTATACATATATATTAAATGTACATATATATGTATATTGTTGCAAATGCACCTAAAACAAAATAAAAAGGTGACATTTTTCATAATGATGGATCTGAGAAAACGACTTAATTTATCATTTGTTAACATGAACTTAAAGAAGATAAATACATCTTGTTTATTTTATGATTTCCTTTTAAACTTTGCTTCAAAACGTTTACATTAACAAAATAAATAGAAGCCTAAAAATCTTCGCACTTTAAAAATACAGAATCATGCACACATTCTCTAACGCATACATACATATGTATGTATGTATGTATATTAACAGAACTCTACACATTCATATGCAATAAGCGAAAAGTGAACAGTAACACACGTCAAAAATTAAAAATGATAAACAATTAAAGCAAAAAATCAAGCTTTTTGATTTCGCTAAGCAACAGCACTCTACAATCGGCACTGAATTGAAAATTTTGGGAAATAGATAGTATGTACAATGTACATGTACACCCCCTATGCTCGAATCCGTAGTATGTTCGGTTGTGTTACGAATCGTAGATTCGGTATGCTCATATCCGACGTAGCTGTCAATTTACGGGCATTTTTGTACGAAGAGCAATTGGTGTTGGAGCTAAACGAGTTTTTATAAAAATTATAATAAAGTAACGTGTATAAACCCAATAATATCTGCAATATTTTTTACTGAGCTTAAAAAAACTTCGAACTTCCCGGTTTTGATCGCCAACACGGTCTAGAGTTACGAACGAATTACAGCAGTGTTTATATTTAGCGGAGCGGAGCTACGAATTCGTAACAACCAAACTTCGAGTTCTATCATAGGGATGGCAAACCGCATAAGAAAAATTCGTAGGATATATTATTGCTATTATGAAGCATTAGCTAATTAGTAACTAAATTTCAGAGCGTAAGCAAAATTTATTCTCAATGAAAGAAACTTGCAGGAAAGTAAGCAAACGCAAAACCAGTAAGAAGTTGCAGATTTTTTCTTTATTGCCGCATATTAAAATTTGTAATCACTTTCACCAATTTTCGCCATTTTTTATGGAAATAATAAACATTTGTAATAATTGTGTGTTACTTGTGATCAACTGAATACTTTCAATGATGATTTTTGATGCCCTTTTAATTGATTAATTAAGATTAATTCCCAAAATTTGGAATTAATAATCGATTAGGATTAAATTTTTGTCAGGATTAATGACGATTATCCTAGGATTTATTCATGAATTAAAATTTTGGATTAATTTTGATTTATCGCGACTAAAACACATTTAATCTTAAAATTAAAGAAATATTTTACATTCTGTGTTACTATGAACACCCGATTAGAATTTTATTATTTGCTGTTTGACAACACTATGACAAATTGCGTATGAAAACGCTCTCCAGAAAAAATCCAGTAAAATTATTAATGGTTCTTACTGGATAGTAAAATCGAAAACAGAACTATTATTTGCGTTATACTTTACAGGTATTTAGGCCAATCTTCTTCTTGATTTTACTTTAAAATGCAACCCCTCAAATTGCCAGTATTTGGTGTGTTTAGACGACGATATATGTACATATGTATATACATATGTATGTATAAGTACATATATAAATATATACAATATATATACATACATATGTATGTGTATATATATACATATATATATATATAAATATGACCATATTACGGTGTTATTATTAATTGTAGATCTGGAAACAACTTACACTATAATCAAAGCCAACACGTTGTAATTCTTGCAATAAAATATACATATGTATTTTTAATTTCACAGTTATTTATAGCCACAACTTGTGTAGATTAAAATGTAAGCTGTTATGTTACAATTAAAATTAGGATAATCACGTTTTATGCATACATATAGCAAATTCTCTTAAAAGAATATTTAAAAATTTTCAATCACAAGATAGTTTTATAACAACAGAAAAAACATTGTGAATTTTCAAAAAATTTCACTGTGTACTCAATTTGGCGAGTAAATGTGTTGTTGTTGTATGAAAAATTCCTTGTTTAATTTTGAGGAATGTTACTGAAATAACCGTCCTTAGCCGGATATACATATGTAAATCCCGATCGTTCGTAAATGTGTACCTGTCGTTAATAATCTACACTACTAGCTCTGGAAAATATTTGTTCCTGAAAGTAAACAAAATTATAATTATTGTGGTTATCGTCAACGTGCGATTAAAAATTAATGCAATTATTATTTTTTTTTTTTTGTAATTAGCAGAAAATTTAAAATTTATATACAGATGCACCCATAGCTTGTCTTTCCTCATGCAAAAGCCACTACCGCTAAAACCTATATGGGATATTATGTTGCAGTCTAAGTAGAGTGTTTCCGAATTCGTCACGACTAATAATTATTTGCATTTTCTTTATGCCATACTTTGTTCAATTACTTTGTTCGCCTCGTTCGTTCCTGTTTGTTTCGCTTTATGATGAAACGTGCATACATACATATGTACCTATATATGTATGTACATACCTACATATGTAGGTAGGTATGAATTCACGAGTAAGCAGTTTTGCTAAGTCGAAGTCAGTCGATCTCATACGTAAACAAGCAGTGGTGCTGTGCCGCTGAGAGTTTGTTTGAAATCTAGTTTTGTGAATGTAGGTACATATTTACAAATATTCCGCACACATTTGGCTAATTGTGGTCTCGGTTTTCAATATATAAACATTAAAAAATAATAAATTATTTAAGGTTTCATTGGAGTTCTCGTATTGTGCACCCGGCCAGTAAAAGTGTTTATGTTCTATCAAATTTCGGTCATTTTAGTAATGTATGTATACATTTTTTATCTGGGATTGATCTCGTCATAAACATATTTTACATATGTACGTATGTGTGCATGTGCATGTTATCTGGTCGTTAGAAATCAAATCCAAATTAGTGTTCCTAGTTTCTAATCGACTTAAGAAATTCATGCAAAAAAAGTGATAACAGTTAAAATTGCATTGATTTAAAAACGGTTATATGTTATTATTCGTACCATGCAATTACATACATACGTACATACGCACTTCTGCATATATGTACATATGTACGTAGGTACATAGTTATAAACATAAATAATAATACGTGCACATATGTATTTTTATATATCTAAACAATTGATTTAAAAATTTCATTTAGGGGTATTCAACGAAATAAACTTCATCGAAATTGCATACCATTATGAATCGCAATGAATATACATACATACATATGTATGTACATTGGGCAGGTCAGTTTGACCAAACTATTTGTGATTAAAACTGTTATTTTTACCAAGTTTTTATTTTTATATTGCTTTTGGCTAAAATTGCAAATTTTTATTGTTTTTTTTTTTATTTGAGTGCAAATACTGGTGAATGTGCGTTCGTATGTACATATGCACACACATACATACATACATACATATATACTTATAGATATCACCAAACAGAGTACACTTTCAGTAGCATTACCCATACACTGATGGATACGAGTATACTTCTACAAAGTGAATTGTGTATCAAGCGCAGTTGTTGAATAACAAAACACGATATCGGTCTGCGTACATATACATATGTATGTACATATAGTATGTATGTATGTATGAAATACACATATGTATATTGGGATACATATGTGTGCACAATTGCGGGTTTATTATGAAAATGTTCGTAAA
This sequence comes from Anomoia purmunda, assembly GCA_951828415.1. NCBI lineage: Eukaryota > Metazoa > Arthropoda > Insecta > Diptera > Tephritidae > Anomoia > Anomoia purmunda. The sequence goes on from OX639995.1 coordinate 86,011,335, forward strand.
TATTAAATTTTGACAATTTATCAGTTCGTAGCCTGTTCCAAAAGGTCAATATTCTCAACTGGTTTCACGACAAATATTCATCATGTATGTTAATACACTCGTTGAAAACTAATTAGGAACACTAAGGAAAAATCTCCTGGGATTTTATTTAAAGCATTTTATTTATTTTTGTATAGAAATTGAGCTCTAAATGAAAATATTTGTTCATTTTAACCGTTCGTTAACCTTAAACTCGCTATATGGTTTCCGACCTTGTGGGTAGATTTCTACCCATATTAGGATTTAATATACATATGTATTTTGTACAACAAAAAATCAGCAAATCGTTTGTATTTTATTGTATTACGAAACTAAGTTTTACATTTCGTTTATGCAATTGACGCACACTGCATGTGCATGGATATCGGTTTTTTACAAAAGCAATATTTAAGCTATGCTTTCTTTGTCCTTAGAAAGTAATGAGGAGGGCGAAGATGATTTGGATTTGATAGAATTCTACGCATAAGGTGGGAAAACATAATTGTCCTTACAAAAATCGCCTTGTTTTTTGTTCAAAAATACTTTCGTGACAGAGTAATTGAGGTTTAGCTCGATTGAAACTTTTTATAGGGAATATTTTATTTTAATGCTGAATTTTGAGTATAATTCTGTCCCAAGGTAAGCGAACGGTAAATGACATTTTATTAAATGAGTTGAAGCCTTCACAAAATTTTAGGAATCCAATCCATGTCATGAGGCACAATTCTTGAACACGGAAATGCGCGAAAATATTTGGGGTAATTTATACTCGATCTGTCAAACAACAGGTAGTTTTTCTTCCAACCAAGGCACTATGGCTGAAACAAACACTTTTGTACACGCATATCATCGAAACTAATTAATCAATTTTAAAGAAATTTGGTAATGATGGCTAGAAGAGACACGTTCGTACAACAACAACAACAACATACCAATCATTATTTTATCATTTCTATTCTTATTACAGTATCAGGAATAACTTCCGCTTAGTAAACATTTTGAAAACAAATATTTAAAATTGGACTTAAGGCCGTAAAAAGTGCTTATTTAGCAAGGTTTAGCTTAGGATTGTTCAGATTTTAAACGTATTTCTCCTTCGCCAAAATTTTCTTAACATGTCAAACCATGAAAGACATCCCCATATATTTATCGTTCCTCCATCGGCTAACGAAGTGGGGACGTATTTCTGAGTTTCTGGTACTGCGAATACGATACGACTTGCATCGATATATAGGTCATACATATGTATTTTTATTGACATTACATTAACAGTGGGAATGGGACCTACTTAACTCTACGTAACGCTTTATTTGCCGCTTGTGATCAGTGGTTTATTTTCGAGCTGCTCCGCGGTATATTTTTTTGGATCCTTTTTAGTCATACATAGAATTATCTTGATCAAGCGTGGTGAGGTGTTCCTATTGCGTTTTAATTAACTAATTTAAATTTTAAAACCAATGAAAATATGTACTTATCAACTCTTAAAAACCTCAGTAGTAATTGGTGAAATATTTACTTGTCGGCATTACCATAGAGCCATGCCTTTCTGATTCGTTGTCAAACGGTGTATGTACAGATGATTGCGAGTTCGATTGAATATAGGGGGTGTATTCACAAACATGGTGCTGTTTTTAATGACAGTGGTGTATTTACCGAAATTTGGTTATTTTCATAATAACACGCATTTCGTTGAAGTTATTTCAAGTATGTTAAACGCGAAAAAATAAAAGAGTTTCACACCGTGAGCAGAGGAAGATGATGACTATTGGCCGTTCCCACGACAGTCGGTTCTACGGTACCGGAACGACCCGGATCTATATCCGGCCAAGGACTGCCACTTCAGCAGCATTCCCCAAAATTTTATGGGGAATGTTTTATGCTGTTACAACAACAACAACAACTATCGTAATGTAGTTCCCGACGATGCTTTTAAGGTTAGCTAGTCCTAGTATGAATAGTGGTACAGTGAGTCCTTAAAACACATACTGATGTACTTATACATATGCACGTATGCAGGGCGGGGCGTTCCGAATATTGATAATTTGGGGTGTGTAAAACTTCAATAATTGCTCCTCTTCGAAACCTTTTTTTTGAAAATAATTAAGTATACATACCTAAATCAACTTCATGTAAAGGCATATCATTTTATTTACATATATATAACTTCATACTCGATAAAACTCTTCACTATTCTATACTATTTATCATATACTCATATTGGATAAATTAAATTTAAGTTCGAGCTTCACGCTGCCCCCTAGTGTTACCATAGCTTGGTCCAAAATCGACTTTTTATACAATTAGAGTTTTACCAACATATGTACATATATGTATACATACGTTCAACTCCATTATTACGGTTTTCTAATCACCTGAAGTTAAATAAATTGAGAAAAATAAAAAAACTTGCAGTATTTAATCTTAGATGTTTGATATAATGAACTAGGGTTTGAAAAGACAATTTATACGAGTCAATGCTCAGAGATTGGGGCAAAGGGGCTCAAACGAAACTGTCATACTTTGAGCTTTATTTACCCCGTGATTAAAAGATTAAATTACACCTTCTGTGGTCGTTTAAACCAAGTATTTTAAGTTCATATATAACTAAACTAACTAAATGTTACCGGGAATTTTGTTACAAGCAAACTTTGTTACCGAAGACTTTAACCACTTCAAATCACCGCAATTCCAGTGCAAATGGTTATGCTTCCAACCGTGGGACGAATTTAAATGTCATTTTTGCAGTTCAATTTATAAAAAAAAAATATAAACGAGATGGAAGTTTTATAATTATATGTTTCCAGTAGAGACGTTATCATCTACTCGAATGTTATTACCAATTGTTACCAACTAATACGATGATAACACAATTTACTGGTATAATACTCGTATATATGACATATGTACATATGCAGTATTTTCATAAACTCTAAACAAATATTCTCTAACCTATTTTTCTTTTATTTAATTTCCACTAATTTTCAATCAAAATACGGGTCATTCTCTAACAAAACTATATAAACCCCAGTTGTAAACTTTGTCCAAAATTTATTAAGGTTCGTAGAATAGAAGGTTACGACAGTTATTGGAGTTGTCATATTCCTAAATTATTGTTTCAATAGAAATGCACGATTCTAATAAAACTACTTTAATTGAGTAAGAGACGAATATAGTTGACAACAGCTAGGCCACATTCTCGTGGGTAGACCTTGTGTCTGAAGGAGGCTTAACAAAACCCACGGAGAGTATGTTAGAGCACCTAACAACTCTAAACAAGGGTTTCAAGGTGAATAAACGGGCAACGAGGTGGCAAACCAGGTAAAATGCAGTGATTATATATGAAAACTGTTTTCGTACACGTACATGTATGTATATTCTCATTCGAAAATTAAATAGTAAACTTCTTGATAATCGTCTAAATAAGAGACGAAAACCCCCCTCTAATTTCAATCGACATACGTTTACATTGATTTTTCACTATTATACTAATATTATGTAAGCTGGGATTGAAACTAAGCCTTGCCTTTCCGTTGAAAGGGAGTCCATTACGAAGCACCATAAAAGAGGTGAGAGTACGCTGCCCTTCTTCTAGATAACAGCGTTATCAAATGCTCTCTCAACACCAACAAAGTTCCCCATTGCGCTCCAGGCTCTGCATTGCCATCTTTTCCCGGCATGATCTTGCCCCCCCACATTTTAGCATTGCCAGCTATATACCATCGAGGCCTAGTGACATAAAACCAGCAAAAGAGGATGAAGAAGACCTCACTGAATCCTCATATACCACGCGAATCGTTATTCTCTAGTTTAGTCTAGTGGACAATCCCGTCAGGTTATCGGCCTAGTAATCTCTGTACGGTCCATCCGACCTTGCCGACTCTTTCATGTTATCAGTGCCACTACAGAACTCCCCATAAAAATGTTGTTTCGATGTTTGAATTTACCTTTTATACTCCCTTTCCATGATATGATATTCGGACTATTCCTCCTTTCTAGTTTTTGGAGCCTTTTACGAAGTTTGATACTTCTGCTACTTTTGGGTTACCCACTTAAACCTCCTCAAAACAATCAACTACAGTACTCCTTACTCTGCAGGTCGCCTCGTCAATTGATTGTAAATTTTTTAAGTTTTGGGAAGTCTGGTATTAACATTTTAATTAGCAACTCAAACTCTTTCTAATCCGCCTTTCGATCTTTGGGTACTTAATTAGTGTGAATGCCCAGCCGAAACTTGATGCATCGATTATCAGAAAGAGTTTCCTCTTCCAAGCCCTCCATTATTTGATGTGAAGCTTCATACCAATGTCAGATCATTCCCTTCTGGTAGTGACAAAATTAGGTATATTGCCTACATTGTATAGGACCAGCACCAAGGACAGAATAAAGTCTAATAAAGGATTGCATTTCGTCTCAGACGACTTAACGCAGCGTATGGCACAGGTCATTTATATATGCCCATACAATAATCAATATATGTATGAAGTAATCTTAAAAAAAGTATAAATTATGATTACTTCTAAAAATTAAGTAAATAGATCCCATATGTATGTACATACATACATATGTATTTTTATTTCAATTCACAATTAATATAAAATCTATTGATTCCATATTTATCTTTCGCTAAGTGTATAAATGGTCTTGCGATTATTATTTTTAAATGAGAAATTTCTTTTGTTCGATATTTTAAAATCACTGAGAAGTCTTTGACCAGCAACCTTCTGCTTTTCCGCCTGTTTAACGCGACGTACGCAATTTAGAGAAGGGTTTTAAAAAAACAGAAAAATGGAATTTAATACAGTTCATTGTTTTGTGTTTGTCACAGAGTAAGTATTTTATTATTGTTGTTATTTTATGTAAAGAGAAAGTTTTCGTATGAAAAATCGAATTTTCCTGACCCTGAAAGCGGACAAGTCGCAAAAAGAAACAGAATCAGACGTCTGCCTTAATATCTACTACTTCTCTCTCGCCACATCCCTTCGGTGGATAAGAAAACGAAATTTGTACCACAAATAAAAAACCGACAAACAAACCTCACATTCGACCAACCGACCCACCAACCGACCGACACACTAACAAACAGGCTAGCACAGCTGTGTGCTATACTATGAATGTACGGGCACGACTAGAACGAGTATCCATGACCTTGAAATTTTCAGCGATACAGTTAAAAGGAAAAACGATAAAAAAAACATCAAAATGCAACGGCAAGAACCTTGCTCCCCAAAGCAGTGGCGATAGAAACGAAAACATTAGGAAGCTTCTAAATGAAGAGACACATACGACATGACGTATGACGCCACGACTCTCTTGTACTCTTTTGAGAAGCATTATAAATAATACTTTTGCTCATCTCCATTCTCTCTTACTCTCTTTTGTTTCTATCAGTTCATCGCATGTTGGTGATAATCTCATATAAACAATACCACACTCGCCATTTACTTAAAGAAATGACGATTTTAAGTATTGCTTTAACATCATCGAACCTCACCAAATTCAAATGTGATTGACAAGTGGCAGTTACTTAGCTTAAATAAATACTTAAACCACAGCGACATCATATTCGAGAAAATGGGCACAAATGGCATAAATTGGTATAAATAAAACAAAGGCCTCAAGTAATTATTAATGCGTTTTTAAGCATTCTTGGTTTTTTTTTTTTGTTTTCCGAATATTTTGGAATGAAATTTTATAGGAGGGTTGCTTTACAAACTCGTACCCAGCAAAACATACGATTACCTAATATACGAAAGTAGAATCGCATGAAAATTGGTTAGCTCTTCGTCTTTCGCTTCTAAAAGGAATTCCTTTAACACGGAGATGCCATTGGCGGTAATGGGCAGCAGGTTACTTTGCAACCTCCGCGATGGGTTAGAGGAGCGAAATACAAATTAGGAATTCGACTTTGCAATCCCCGTAATGAGTTAAAGAAGCGAAAGACAAATTATAAAGGCGTTACCTTAGGAGGCAAATTCGCGCTTACCAATTTCATTCGATTCAGTATTTGTTTCATGAAGCGGTTCCAGCCGTTTTGCTGAGTAGGCACAGTAAAAAATACACATAATAAAACAAAGGAAAGTGTTTTAAAAATCAAAGTATTATAAAGCATATCTAAATAGAAAATTTACAAAAATATTCGCTCTAATTCGTGAATATATATATATACATACATAAGTAAACCTCTATTGCGAATATCGACTGGAACCTCAGTCGATTGAGACGATTATATTTTTGTAATTTAAAACTTAATCGAAAACTTCGTCTAACAAACAAATTGGAACGAAAAATCGATTAATCCACAATCGACTAATAGTTGTTATTTATGCCCATGCGACATTCGCAATAGGGGCTATAGAAAACATAGCCTCAATCTCATTGTGGATATATTTAAAAAATTAAGCAAGTAATGCATTTGTGGGAGAACTTCCAGGCAGTCAGAAAGTAACATACATATTTGAATTTAATGTACAAATATTTTTGGCGTTCTCGTTTTCTTACATATGTGTTGGCTTAATAAGTCCAAATTTTCTTTCAACGCCCGCCTATTGGAGGGAAAATACAGTTTACTACATACCATAAGGCCCACTTGCGGAAAATCCAGAGTTAAATTTGTAAGTAAAGAGATAAGTAACTCAGGCCCACTTGCACAAAATCCAGAGTTTAATTTAAAAATAAAGAGATAAGTAACTCAGAGTTCCATTTTTAATTTCATTGCCCAGACATTGTCTTGCGTCAAATAAATACAGTAACCCGGGCTATGCACATTTCTCTTTTGGCATTTTCTTTGAATTTTATGAACTTATTGAAACTCAAAATGTAAATAATTTTTGCAGGTTCTAGTACAACAATGATATGCTTGGTATGCTTAGTCTCTAATCTCGTGAAAGCGATCGCTTCATTTTGCCAAAGCTCTGTTAAAGGAGTTGGAGCCAACGTATTCGATGGCATCCCAATTATTGTCGAAAAAGTGAAACGAATTCAAATGTTTTCGTTTATTTCAAAAAAATTTGTTTGACAAATTTATTTTTTCTTTATTTATGTCAAAATATCACAAACTTAAGAATTCAACCAAGGCGAATTCATATAAGGTGATGGATGTCACGGTAAAATAGAATAGAAGAATGGACGCCATGAGTTCTCGTTTTTAGGATGTCATGTTTAAAGGAAAAATACAAATATAGCGAAAGAAGACATCAGCTGCTTTAATAACGTCACCTTTTATGAATTCGCTTTGAATTTAACTCTCAATAGTTGCAAGGTTAAATATTTATTTATTTAACTCTGAGTTAATGCATAACCTACCCCTTTACAAGCAAATATATCAATTTAACCAGTTAACTCTGAGTTAAAAAGAAAACCTGCTTTCTCACGAGTGGGCCAAGAGGCTGAACAAAAGTTCATGTTTTTTGCTAAAAATTTTACTTCAATTTGCTACAAAGATCTTTTAAAAATACTTCGCCAATTATCGATATGCTTAGTTTATTTACAAAACGCGTATTTTTAGTACTGCAATATTTTAAATAGTTTAAAGACTAAAAGCTTAACGGGGATACCTCTGCAGACGTTGAACAGCTCAATAACTCATATTATACCAATGTACATACATATGTATGTATGCCCACATATGGATGTATGAATGTATGAATGGATTTGAAATGGACTGCCCTCTTGTATATCGCTTGGGTGATGGAATTTTTGAAAAGCCTTTATCTCGAATTAGCTTTAAGTCAATTCTCGTACAACTCGGCGAACTATTACTCGGTTTTCAGAAATCAATAACTCAATAAAAGAACACATATGTACGTAAATGACGTAAAAAATCTTGTTTGTGACTGCATAACGTAACATCATTAAAATTTTGGATGAACTGTATAATTCCTATTATAATTTACCTGCTGAAACCCCTCCTCTCTGACGAAGAAAAACCCGCGCATTATTGCGAAAATCACACTTAATAATTAAACTTGCTGCGGCGTTTTCATTTTTCTATAAAACACAGATCTTGTGGGAGAACGTATGTACTCTAATTCCTGTTGATGTCGATTTAAGAAGCTTTCCCTTAAAACCGTTGAAATTAGTAATGAGTAAAGTTATCGGAAGCTTTTACATTTGCTGTTGTTTTGTTCCACTTACAAAATATTTACATAGTAAGTAATAATTACAACAACACCACTCAGACAATCAAGTTCAAGCATAAGCACAGTAACAATCACAACGAAATGGCACAATGCTTATACTATTTAAGTAGTTTGTTTAAACATTAGAGAACTGATGGTGGAAGTGTGTAAGTTCAAAGGGAGACTCAATATATTCAAACAATTTAGATACGTACAAAATACAAAGATAATCACTGCTAATACATACATATACCCCTATCCACATACGAATGTGTGATGAGAGCGACCAAAATCGTGTCGGTGCTAGCTGGTTGAGGTTAGTTGTGTCCATAGCCGAGTCGGACCGTACACGTAGCGCATTGGAGAGGCGACAGCAGCAGCAGAAACAACGGCAAAGTCCGCCGCCGTCAATCACATTCGCGAGATACTCAAAGTAAGAAGTAAACTTAATTGCAGAGCAAACTGAAAGTGAAATTTCCGAAGTTGAAGCATTGAAAACGTAATTATTTATGTATAATCTTCTAAATGGGAATTGCTGAATTAAAGTGGAGAGATGGCCGGTAGATAATAATATTAAAAAAGTGACATTGTGATTACAAAAGAATTCGATATTTCACTACAGTGCTTTGTTACCCCACCGCTTCCTTTTAACTTACATTAAATACCTTCGTATGTAAGTATGTGCATATATACATACATATGTAAGTGCATCCATATATACATATATATATATATATTGTATGATATTGTATTAAAATTATCGCTGCTTCTGGAAATCGCAACGCATTCTTCGTCAGTTTTAGTAAAACCACCAGTTGTAGTTGTTGCGTAGATTCGCTATTTAATTCGACACTTTTATATTTAATTCCATAGGTTCCCCATACATCAACATACTGTACATCCATGTACATAAAAAATATATGTATGTATGTATACGTATGTACATATGTACTTACCTACGTATTTAGTTATAATATTAATTATTCTAAAACCGTTTTTTAGACTGATTTGTTTTGAAAAAAGTGAAGGAAATCTCCGAATAATTTGGATTCTACATTGTTTACAATGCTGTTTTTGTGAAATAACTACAATATTAAAAAAATTTTATAAATATTTGCGAAGTAAAAATCAACAACTTATTCACCTGTGTTGCCATCACTTCTCTTCTTCCACATTCACATTCAAGCATGCTCACGTGTGTGTAATACAAATACATTCATACACGTATCATTACGTTTGGTTATATAGGCGGGCGTAATGTTACGTGTGGTTATATGGGTGTCCGTTTACTCTTTAAATACGTATACATATCTATGTATGTGCATTTATATATATATGTATATATATATATATGTTCATGGATGTTTGCACGAATAAAAAGCTGGCAATGTTTGTAAACAAGACATTTGCAATTTTCTCTTATTTTCTCAAATACGATACTCTCAATTTTGTCTGTTGACGTGACACCACTGTTTTGAAAAGGCCATACACATGCAAATTTAATGAAAGCACTCAAGAGTGTTCATTAATACATATGTACCTGTGTGCTTACACATACACACATACATATATGCAATTCAAACAAAACAAAAAATAGTCTACAAAATGACAATATTAATTTATACAAATTTAAAAAAATTTAAGTTTTTATTTTCAAACAATTTGGGCGATTCTTAAACAAATTTATTGTATTGTTTTGAACTTCCACAACTTGAAACTCTCCGCAGACCTGTTCGTACCTACTAAATACATATGCATATGTTGAAACACAAAAAATGGATCTGTATTTGCTTTTGGTTTCTTGAATGTCAGAAATAGTTTGGCAAAAGTTATGGATCATAAGAAAGTCAAACATATACAAAAAATATGGCATTGATATTACCTTTTCAATTCAACCAGTTTAAAATTTTATAAAATTTGTCTGCAACGAAAGTTGTAGGATGGAGAGAGCTTTAAACGCAGCACTCATGAGCGTTCTGAAATATTTTAACCTTGGAATTAAAAATATGTTTATGTATGTATTAGACAGAATCTACTGTACCTAACTGGTTAGTGTTTTCAACTCGGAACTACAGTGCCTGCCTTTTTCTTGATACAGGATAAAGTATTAACGATTATCAATGAAATGAATTTAGCCTCCTAGTTCCAAATATACACATTTAATGTTACCTTTGTTTGTTAAGAAACTAAAATTCCATGTTTTGCAGAACTAAAACCTTATTCACAAAAAAAACAATATTTATAAATACATATATCACTTTAGGAAAACCAGCTGACTCTGGTGTTCATACGCAATTTACCTCACTCGATTGTCGTTTGACAACTCATTATTTTGCTTTTGAGAGTGAAAAGAATTAGTTTGTCATATAGTTAACAGATAGTTTGTAACAATTGTTACGATCCATCACGTTTGGTGTTCATGCATCCGAAAAGCTTGCAAATTAGGGGAAATACTTTAAATAAAGAAATAGCTCCACAACTCATAATTTACATACGCCTCACAATTGCTAATTGCAGTCACTGCGGCTAAAGATTCACGACTATCCTTGCAAACACACAGATTCTGGATGTCTTACTGATGATGTAAATAATAAACTTCATAAACCTAGTGTACGCTTATTTATTTACTCACTTTTTCACTTTTTCACCCTTTTTAGAAAATAGTTTGCAATTTTAATAATTGTTTTCTACTTATGATCAACTGAATACTTTCAATCAGCTGTTTATCTTACTGGTAAATTCTTGCTAGTAGAAATTTATCCAGTAAAAACCCGGTAAAACTTGAAAGTTCAGCTGTAATTTTTGCTCTCTCAATTTCCCCTACTTTGCTAGTTTCTTGCTGGTTTTGGTGTACGAAAACACTATCCAGTAAAAATCCAGTAAAATTATTACTGGTTCTTGCTGGTTTTTACAGGATGTGAATACGAAAACATACATAACTATTTTTTGAACAGTTTTCTCTTTGAGAGCGAATGAACACTCCAGATAATTCCGTTTCACAACAAGATTCACAAATTTTTAACGCGATAAAGAAGCTTCACTTCAAAGATAATTCAAATTAAATAAGAAACACATAAATTGTAAAAACTTATATACATATGTATGTATGTATGTATATGTAAAAATATGCTATTTGATTTATATAACTTTTAAAAGACGCTTGAATATTAATTTGTGACTAAATATAAGTTACCCAAACAAACGGCAAAATATGAGACAAGATTTAAATCTAAGTATTTGTGGATAATTTAGTTAACCCTTCTGTTATACTCATATGACCTTTGTCTAAAATTACGAGGAAGTATGACTATTAAATACTGACTGGCGTAAAATGTGTTAAATGAAATTTTAGTTGGTATTCCATGGGAATCACTAGGATATACAAACATAAATAAGTTTATACATTGTCTTAATGTCATGATTATTTCCGTTTTATTTCAGATTGTTATGATTCTAAGTTTTAACAGAAAAATATACAACATCAGAGCAACATGATCAATAGCGGGAATGCAGTCGATTTTAAAATAATAAACAATGGCAATGTTCTACTACAATCGGGAATGGTGCCATTGGACAAATGCAAGCTAGTACATACTTCGGAAATACCTCAAAATGGCGGGGAAAGATTTACTTCATCATATTCAATACAAGCCTCACTTGATCCCTATAAATACGCCGCAGATAATAAGCTCAGAGGCGGTGTTCAAAACGGCGAAACCAAAGAAATTCAAACGCATCACCAGCGTGTCCATGTGCAGCATCTACAAACGCATCCCAATTTGCAGAATAACCGATGGAGTTCTCACACCTTTTACAACTTAATTAACGAAACGGATAGGACTACACAAAATATTTGTATAACTAAAACCAACCACAAAAATATCTTAATGAGAAAAGAAAGTGCCTTTAGTTTAAGCGGTAGCAATAATAACAATAACAACATGAACCACAATAACAATAATACCATAACGGAAATGGAAAGTGATAAGGATTTAACCGAGGGTGGCGCTATTCGGTCAATTCGAGAAGTTGATTCTCATAGGGAGTTAAGTGATAAGCGAATGTCGTCCGTTTATAGAACTGATTACCAAGAAAATGCCTTTCTCCGCATCGAGGATGTGCACAATTATGCTAAGTTAGACCGCTATAGTTATTCGAATGAGAGTAGCAACAGCAGTACGCATGAGGAGGAGAATGAAGACGAAGATGAAGAATTGGACGACGATTCGGATGATAATAACGATGACGCCGCCACAAACTACGAGCGTTATTTAAGAAATACCAAACAAATTGCCGCAAGAAAAAGAAAATGTAATGAAAAGGCAAATCTAAATGTAGGTAATATGAGAGTCACTAGAATGGAAACCGAGGAGACTGAATACAATGTTGATGTTGAGACAGTGCACGTAGTACAGAATGAAGTTGAAGCGGCGAGGCTGAGTACGCCTGACCATCATGCTCGCAGACCAATGAATGCTTTCCTAATATTTTGCAAGCGACATAGAGCCATCGTTAAAGAACGATACAAGTCGTTGGAAAATAGGTAAATATAACTATGCAGCATGCCAAGAAATTTACTGATAAATCTTTACTTTTTAGAGCAATCACAAAAATTCTTGGTGACTGGTGGGCTTCCTTAGATGCCAGTGATAAAAAATGTTTTACTAATTTAGCGCAACAGGTACAATGGCATACTATGGTTTATTGGCATATATAAACTTACCAGCTTGATTTTATATTTAGAATAAAGATGCATTTTTCAACGCAAATCCCAATTTTAAGTGGTATAAGCTACCCGCTCCGCCTCTACGCACATTAAGCACTCGACCGGCCAATAATGAAGTTGAGCAGGATGATGATATTAAATATATAGTCGCTGTGCAAAACAGCGGTGCTACGCTACCCAAATACAACAACAAAAGCAACAATCATTTTTTTAAACTAGCTGATGAAGCACAAATGGGCGAACTTAGTACATTAATTAATGGTGAAGGCAATAACAATAACACCGACGCAGACCAGAATGCATTGCAGCAGGCGTTGGGCGAAACATCTCAGTTTCTAAACGCTTATATGCCACCAAGCAGCGAAACGGATGGTGGTCAAACAACCAAAAATCGTCTGTTAAGCGAAAATAGTTTCTCAAGTAACGGCAGTGAAGATGATATTTTGCCAAAAAAATCATCAAGGGCGTGTAAGGGAAAAATTTATCAAGAACTGATTAACTCGGGCCAGATTTCGGCTGTGTCTAAAAAGCCAAAGGCGCCCAAACCACAAAGCCATCTCAACGGTTTCACCCATCTAAATGTGAGTCCGTCCCAAAGCTCCAACCAAATTTCGTTTGAGGGCTCAAATAATAGTATGGCGATTTCCTCTACCATACAAAAATCGGAAAACATAGTTGGCACAGTCGGCGTGTCTCGTACAAATAATGATCTTGTGACATTTGATCTGGAAGAAAAAATTAAAGAACTGCCAGCGCTCAGTTTAGACCTTTATTTGCAACGCAAACGCAATACAAAGAAGAAGAAAAAATTCACATCAAAGAAACGCTATTCAAACAGCACATCGAACAGCAAAAGCTTAGGGATAGTAAATGTGGCACCTGTGACATCCATATCGGTTTCGAACAAGAATCGAGAAACTCCTCCACAGCAGGCTGTGGGTAGTCAAAAAAGAAAAGCGCGAAAAGAGAGCATCACTAGACGTGACGTTTCCGCCATTGAACATGAAATCGCATCTGTTATTCCATTGGCTAAGAGCTTCAATACCACAAATGGCTGTTACTATTTTAACGAATCGACAGATTCGAGAATTTCAAAACCTCCCCAGTATGGGGAAATTGCTAACATTACTGTTGCAACAGCATCAGACAATCAGAGTACTGACGCTTTTGGCAATTTAAGCAATGATAACATTTCTCCTACCTCAGACTTACTCATTCTGGCCGAAGTTGCTGCTAATCGCACCGAACTAACAAATTGAAAAGTAATCGGTTATCGTTGTACTATTTACTAATGCAACAATATAAGCACCAAAAAGAAATTGTATCGTAAAAATGCATCTTGTTGCATTGTATCACATTTGTTTAGTTTAGAGAAGTAATCAAATAATTGTTATTGTTTTTAAAAGTTATATTTAATACCATTAGTTTAAAGTCGAAAATAAAATCGTAGTTATATTTTCAAAAATCTTCGACTAAGAAGCTTTAGTTTTGACAATAATATGTCATGAAAATTGCTAACGCACCATATGATAAGATATTGAAATTTCTTTAATACAGTAGACATACTTTATGCGTACATATACATATGTATGTCTGGTAAAGTTTTCGCAGAAATGGAATTTTCGTAAAACAAATATAAAAAAAATCATACACAGCAACAACTACAACCTAATGAGTTATAACTTAAAATTATATAATTAAATAGGAAATTCATCCAGGCTTCATTTGATATAAAGTTATACAGTCTCAATAGTTTTCACTATACAAAGTCCTTCAAAAAAATAACCCTGGGCAGTCCAACATCGACCACGCCATCCACAGTATTTTTTCGCGTAACTCCTTTCTACAAATTTCTATTTTATATTCATCTAACTCATCCTCTGAAACACTTTTTACTTTACGCAGAAACAATTCAACCGATAATGTGGAAATATCTATACCAAATTAAGGGATTTTTCACACTATATATTTCAACTATATCTACTTCTAAACCCCTAAAAATGTTAAATTACTACGATTTTGCGAAAACTTTACCCATATGACATATACATACCAAGTATATTTAATTTAAAAAATTAATTTTCCATACATAAGGTTTTGAGGAATTCCTAATTTGAACTTTGACCTTTCATAACTCTTGTAGTTGTTCTTTCCCCTCCCACCAAATAAAAAAGGTATTATGTTGCGCTCACCTCAATGATTTTCATCGATCACTATATGTTTTCTTAAATTTGAGAATTGTAAATATTCTGTAAATTCGTCGATAAGACAAATTCATATTTTTGTTTTGCCATCTGCCATAGCATGAGGTTCTTAGCGTAAATTACAGAAAAGGAAGTTTAAAAGGCATTTAATTTAATTTATAGTGTTTGTTTAGGTGCTGGGTTTTCAGATTAGCATATATCAATTTTTCGGTATATATATTTGTACCAACAATAATAATATATATGAACTGAAGGTCATTCATTTATTATGAATATATTGCATTACATTTTTTGAGCACTTAACAGTTATTCTAACCATAATAGTGAATAATCGAATAGAAACAACAACCATACATTCATTTAAAAGCGCCAGACTGTCGTCTCTATATAATTAAGTTTAATAGTTGGCACGACTTTGCATATTTCTGGAAGTTAGCTGCTTTACCTTATGAGATTTCTTTATAAATTCCAGTATACGGCAAGTGGGGGGTTTCATTCTCAATAATAAATTTCACAAACAAGTGAGCTGTATAGTGATTTATAAATTTGACCCACAAACAGCGGTTGGTCATACAAAAACTAACAGAGGGTCCGTTTTATTGTACCCGAGTTGCAAAAGAAAAACTTCATTTAGCTGCCAAAGCCTCTTTCATGAATGTATGCACATACTAGCCTTCAATATTCGGGAGTTTGAGTCGTTTGTAAAAATTATTGTTTTTGATTATAGCATATTTATATTATATGAATTATATAATTTTTTTTTTTTTTATATACATAAGAAATAAACACCATTTTTTTTTTAATTCAGGCGCGCCGTTATATCCTGGGCGCATTCGAATATGCATTAATGCATTAGTATCGCTTATTTCTTTATCATAGGGGACGTGTAATATGCACAATCTCTGAAGGCTGCTGGCGTCGAACACGCCTCGCCTCGAAATCAATAGCTTCGATGTTTTCATAGAGTCAACCGCAACTAAATTTTTTAAACTATATTATGTAAGGCATATCAATCATTTGTAGTTGACACCACCTTAGGACCCTCCCTAAATTGGCGAGTCAAGCGTCAACGAACTGTCAAAATTGGGCATGCCCATACAATTTGTATGGATCATCTCACAATAACGCGTTACTAGCATTGAGAAAATTGAATGACAGCAGTGAAATAGGAAGAAGATAAAATTGAGAAAGAGAAAAAAGTGGCGCGCTGCCAATTGACTTCTGAAAACACCATGCTTGATGTAGAGCATTCCCACGACAGTCGGTTCTACATACCGGAATGAC
The DNA here is from genome assembly GCA_951828415.1 of Anomoia purmunda. Taxonomy (NCBI): domain Eukaryota; kingdom Metazoa; phylum Arthropoda; class Insecta; order Diptera; family Tephritidae; genus Anomoia; species Anomoia purmunda. Next base: position 86,027,684 of record OX639995.1, read on the forward strand.
CCGTGTTTCACCCGGCCAAGGACTGTTGATTCGGCCTAACCCTGCTTAGATCGGCCTACCCCATAAGTTGTCGTCCCCCCTGGAGCAACTCCTTGCAGCAGGGTTGCTTCACCTCCTTCTGCTCAGGGCAGGCATCGAGCCAAACCCTGGTCCAGAAACCTATTTTTGCTGCGTTTGCCAGAAAAAGCTCCATCCGAACTCCACTTCGGTAAGGTGTAATTCGTGCGACGGATGGAGCCATCTTAAGGTCTGCTCAGGCTCGCGCTAGCCGCTACAACAACAACAACAACAACAACTTCATGTAGAGACCCTCACTAAATTGGATGTTCACAAACCTGGCTTTTCTCATTCAAAGTGGCCAAGGGCACCTTATCCTACCTACGACCTATTGTTTTTAAACAGGGAGACGAGCATCAACTGCTTTGATTACTTTATTATATTATAATCACATACATATGTATCTACAAAGCTTATTTGTAAAAATATTGCCACTAATTACGGATACATCAATTCGGGAAGACCTGCAGAATTGATGTGGACCCGCTGAATTCTACTCTTAAGGAATATGCTACAATTCTCTGGATTTTTATTAAAATTGGCGCATACGTAGTTAACGTGTTATTCATTTCGTGTTTAGGGTGAATCTAAGACTAGTTTTAGGTTAACTGCTGTGTTTTTGCATTTATTCAAAGTACTAAAGAGTGGCATCTTTCTCAGATTAATTCTCAAAATGAGCGAGTACCACACAAAGAAATAGAAAAAATAAACCAATGAATACGATCTGGCGAATATAAATTTAAGCATTTTTTTATTGCAGTCAAACTACAAATATTTATAATTGATTTTATATATTGCAACTCTTCATCATTATGCATCAGCCACGACTCCAAGGAAAATCCGGAATCACCTGCAAATAGTTTGAATAGTTTCAAATTAAATTATTTTTATTTAGTAATTTTCAGTCAAATAATAAAATGTACCAATCAAAAGCATGTCATGGCTTTCGTTTCAAAATTCGCTCCATTACACTTCACACAGCGAAGTAAGTCCACAATTCGCACACTAACAATAAAATAGTCACAACCTAAAATTTTTCGAAATTAATTTTTTTCCGTAAATTAATTCAAAATACACATATCTACCTGCCTCAGAAATTCCATTGTTATTGCTATTAAGTCGTTACTTTATTGTGGAAAATGACGTGCCCAAACATTGAGCACTATGCATCTACAATGCAACATTTAAATGCACAGACTGATTCAAGCATGTCTAGTGATATCTATAGGAGTGATAGCACTTTATATGCATTCAGCGACTCTGGGAGTTTAAAAGTAAATTAAAGCGTTTTTTCAGATAAAGTGGAAGTGAAAAAATTTCACCTAAATAGTCATAAATCAAAATTATCTTTTAATTCCTCAGTCAAAATATAAAATCAATAAAACTTAAACAATACTCTTTTTGAAGAAGATCTTCTTCTTTGACTATAAAATCTCAATCATTTTTGCAGGAACGGTTTTTTGCCTCTCATGAACATTTGTAATTTTTCGAGTTGTAACTGTTTTATTGTTAGTGTGCGAATTATGAATCATGTTGTGCTAGAGGGTACATATATAAAAATGTAGCAGTTTTCTTTGTTACAACTTGGCGCAAACCCGATAAACGAATTTCAAACAAATTTATTATTGATGGTATTAGAAACGTGTGGTGCTGGTGCAATAAGTGTGATTAGAAATGGTTTTATAAACCGACTTAGATGACATTGAAAACATATATAAGCATGTATACTGTATTCGCATATTCTATTTGCAAAAAAGAGAATATGTATACAATTTCTTGCCGCATCCCTTGCGTAAGTTTTCCAGAAGTTGCATGCAAATCAAGCATCAATGGTACGGAAATCAACCATAATTAAACAGAAATTTGGGTGGTTTGTTAACAGAGACCTCCGATATCATAGTGGTGGGCTAACAGGAACCACGTGCCATCGTGGTGAATTTCTAGCAGGCATTAAGCGGAAGCTAGCGACACTTTAGCGTAAGTTTTCCAGAAGTTGCATGCAAATCAAGCATCAATTGTACGGAAATCAACCATAATTAAACAGAATTTTTTTGAAGTTTATTCGTACTTTTAGTTTGTTCGCTAACAAAAGAAATCAGCTGTTCCTAAAACTTGCCTTGCGAGCTGCAAGTTTTCTTTTCATGTACTTTTTGGATAGATTTCTGTTTAAATGCGAATACTGTCAAATTCTGGGAAATTTTGTTGCTGGATAACTTTTAATGGGTTTTACATTAACAGTTGAAAATGAAATGAAAACAAAAAATAGGAAATTAGAGGCGAATTATTCTCCTGAAATTCCTTATTTACTTCTTCCCGATTTACTTCCACTGGTTAAACTATTTTAAAAATTTGCCAATCAAGAATCTGCAACTTCCCTTGTGTCATTTTGCGCTCTCAATTTCCCCCTACTTTGCAAGTTTTTTGTGTACTCTAACACGAAAAACTGATGATTTGTTATAGTTTTAAATAATTATTAGGATATCGAACAAACAAATTGTTGTTTAAATTTCACACGCATAAACTTGCAGCTGTCAAAGCTTGTGAATTACTAAACACAATCATAAACGAAACATTTTAGTGCAATGCAACCACTAACGTAAAGTTTAGAAATTGTTCAAAGTAATTACTGTTGATGGTGGGGAAAGTGCCACCCACGGTAGTTATTATAACTATAGTGTTTTCTATAGCTCCAGTTACAACTTTACTTGAGTTGGATCGAAGTTTTTATCTAAGTTGTTTGTGTGAAATAAAATTTGGCAGCGAAAGAAAAAACTTTAATAAACTGCGTTATCTTAAAAAATCTGTACATTTTCTCGCTAAAACTTGACTGTTTAAATTTACATATCAACTACATATGTACATATATCAAATAAATCTTTTTGCCAGTCGTAGCAAACGGGTTAAAAACAGAAAGCTGCTATTGATTCATGTATTGATTTTCAAATAAACATACTGTGCAATGGGTTATCTGTCAAAAAAGCTAAAACTAACTTTAAGTATCAACTTAATGTTGACTATGAATATGCCCCATATTTATTTCGGATATTTTAGGTTCTACTTTGATAATTATATGACAACGTAATTTGATGAACAACTTTGTTAAACGGACACCACAGGTAATCACTAAACACATTAATTAATGGCTATTAATACAAAGAGAATTTTTTGTGGTTATTCCACTTATCGTTATAAGACAGCCAGGCGATCGATAGTTTCGATAGTATTTCTTGACGCTATCAATAGGTCGTAGATGGTATCGAATAAAGCTGGAATAAACATTTGTTATCACCTAAATTTAACAAATTACAATTTTATGTGATCCAATAGGTTTTGAACGTAGAGAAACATAGCTCTGACACGAGGATTCCTGGTTCGAGCTAGGCTTACTTACATACATAAGTACATATGTTCAGGTTTTATTACGTCATGTGTTGATTATAGTTATAATGAGAAATGACAATGTGTGCTGATAATTTTTCAATCCCGTTCAAATAAAATAAGATCAAATACCGGGTGGTAAAATGAATACGCAGCTACAAGTGATTGTGAGGTTGAATTTAATGGCGAGTAGTCTTTTAACAACATAGAGTCAACTTTACAATTAATAACTGCATAATTCACCATATGTATGTATAACCCATTAGAAATTATGCCAATTTTGAATACTAAGCTTTCAATCAGTAAACATATGTATGTAGGTACTAAATGTAGGGTCTTACACTCATTACATATTAACTTCTCTTTTATATACATACATACATACATATATACATATGTATATGACATAGATTAACAAAATACATATGTATTGCTATTTTAATGTTTTGCATTAGCGTTGTGGTGACATTTTCGCTATTTGATTTGAAATGACACGATCTGTTGCGAACAATTACTGAATGCTGGCATTTCGACCTTTCTAAAACAAAAAATACCACATCAATTTTAAGCGAATTGTGAAATGAGAAACAATCCACAAAAATTAAAAAGTTACTGACTATCGATACAAATTAGAAGCAATCGATTACGGTGTAGAGGAAACAATTTTCGCATCAAACACGATGCGAAAAATTTTCGCTTCAAAACATGGTTTATATACATAAAATATACATTCCATACATATGTATGTATGTAATGTGCTTCGTTCACATAAGGTTTAACGGGGCGAAAAATCGATGGAGCGAACATTTTGCGCGCTCATATAGTACTTTTCATTTTCGCCTTTCGCAAATTGGAAGTGTTGTTGGTGTTGTTAGCAGAGATGTCGTCGCTGGCATGCGCGTTGTTCGTTGTTCGTTTCGTTTCATGTTCTTTTCTCTTATTCCAACCCCCATGACTATCCCCCAAAGTTTTACATATACATACTTATACATACATATTTAGATATATGTATGTATAAAATATATGCGTGTACATTAGAACGCATCCCAGTCCATAAAAAAAATTATCAGAATTATAATCCATTTTTATTTTTTAATATTTCCGTCAAATTATTTCAAAAAATATTAATACTCAGTTATCTCTTATAAAAGTATTTTCAAAAAAATAACCTCAGGTCATAAATCAATATAAAACAGTATACAAAAATATAAATTATGATGAGAATATTGACTTAAGAAATCCTGGAATACCTCGTTCATAACTAGAACCTTATACGATTGATTGGTATTTTTCATTCTTTTTTATAATTGTTTACAAATAAATCCATTGAAGTACCAATTTTTATCGCAAGTATTATTATTATGATTCCGGTGAAAAAATTTTAAATATTTTTTTTACGCAGACCATTTAAGGTTAAACTCGTATATCATCCCAGGTGGGTTGAAAAAACTAAAAACTATAAAAAAATGAACTATTTTTATTTATAAACCACAAACTTAATTTTTGGAGAAAATTTGAAATCCATACAGCTCTTGAAAATCTTAATATGTTACCGAAATATTTTGGCGGAAGTCTTAAAAAATAAAAAACTTTATATTTCCGTTGGAAAAACCGCGACGTTTTATGGTGATACTTCCTAATGTGCATATATTATATACTTACGTATGTATATGTTTGTATGGATATTGAAAAATGCCCTGCTGGGAAATATATTTCGGTTCTCCACGAGATGATACGTTAATATAGATTCACTGAAGTCGAATTTAAGTTCGTTTGTAAAGTACACTTTCGTATAGAACTTCTACGAGTATAACGCGTGTATGCTGGGACAAAAGAGTCAAAGCTCAGTGATAATAGTTATGTTTTCGTATTCTTCAGTAAAGAACTATCCAGTATCTTGCCAGTAACTGAATTTCAGAGCGAAAGCAAAATTTGCTCTCAATGAAAGAAACTTGCAAGAACTTGCCAGTAAGAAGTTGGAAGTTTTTTCTTTTTTGTTGTACATTTAAATATTTAACCACTTTTTCAAATTTGTTCTCTTTTATGGAAATAATAAACCTTTTTAATAATTGTTTTCTTTTTGTTATTAACTGAATACTTTCAATCAGCTGTTTATCTTACTGGCAAATTATTGCTAGCAGAAATTTATCCAGTAAAAATCCAGTATAACCTGCAAGTTCAGCTGTAATTTTTGCTCTCTCAAATTCTCCTACTTTGCTGGTTTCTTGCTAGTTTTGGCGTACGTAAACGCTATCCAGCAAAAAGCCAATAGATATATTTTTATTAAATAAATGTGGTTGATTTCCTCAAATAAAATAACGAAAAGTCGTCAATATGCCAGAAAAGAAGAAATATATGTAGTAACTATAACAGAAGTATGATAAAGGATTGATTTGTCTAGTTTAAAGAATTTAATATTTGTAGCAGTCATAGAGTGTATAAGTACATATAACTGGCTTCTGAGAGACGTGGCGTTAACTTCCCTTAGTAAAGATATTAATTTCCGAATCTAGTTCATCTGCACTTCTGATTCCTTTCAGGACCTATTATTTCATACATGATCAAGCGACGAATTTTACAATGGCTAGGATGTATATATTTTTATTTTTTTCCAACAGGGTTATCAAAAATTGGCAAAAAGGTATGTATAACTTATAGATTTACCAAATTTTAATGATTGGATTTTCTTGACGATACAATCTTCAACTCAATTAAGAAAATTAGATTTTCTTGCAGGGTGGGTACGTATTTACATACATTCATACACCCAAACATATGTACATACATACATTCAAACAAATATGGATATAATTGAATAAGCGTATATACATACATACTTATGCCTAAAATTTAGACTCTAAATCATCACCATCGGTGCCCGCCGGTGAGTCTCATTTCTCCCGCAACCCGGTCTGCCGACCACCACCCTCTGCCAAGCATCGCAAGCGAACTGCTTGCGGCGTGAAAGCAAGAACCGGTATTACGATAGACGGTATGCACTAGTTGTACGCTCCCTGAGTGTAATTTGCGTTTATATCGACTTTATCGTCATCGCCACCGTTTGCAAAATTTGGTTTGATTCACTTCGTCAGATTTTGGTCTCCGCTAGTCAGTCGTGCGCCGTTCAGCTCTGAACTTGTGTTTTGCTGGTCGGTAGACCAAAACTTGGGAAAAAGTTTTCGCTGTCATCATACATACTTTCCTGCTATTTATGTACTAAACCTGAGGACTTTTCGCATACATAGCAGTGTATATCCACATACAGATTTTTCAATCGCAAAGTTGTAGCAAATACAAATTTCAATTTATTAAATATAAAAAAATGCAGCTATTCAAATAAACTAATACAGATTTAACAACCCCGCAACATCTCAGTGTTCAATTTGCGAAGAGTGCAGAGCTTATTGATTTTTTTGTGTGCCAAATTAACAACAACAAAAAAGTCGGGCAACGAATTGCAATATGCACTGATTTAGCGAAACCCTTGAATTTGATATAGTAGGTATTGTTTGTATGTTTGGCTTTTTGTTAGCCTATGAGCTATTAAAAATCAGATGTGTACTTAATTGATGAATTGTTTAGTATCAGGGAATGTTCAGAAAGCGGTTTTATGGTGATTTCTATATATAGAAGAAAAAATTGGGAGAGAAAAATTGAAAGGACATGCAAATAAGTTATATAACTTTGAGTAAGTGGCGTAAGTAGCACTGCTATTATAGCTCACCATTAGACTTCACGTTGCTTGTGTTACGTTGAGTCGAATCGAGTCAGAGATATGTTGAAATTATCCATTGACTGAGTTTGTGTACACGGGTTTTGTTCTGCTCCATTCCATGCCAGAAACAATATAAACATACAGACATACAAACATATGTGCATACATCTATGTATGTATGTACATACATATACATATATATACATATAGTTTACATACTTATGTATGTACGTACTTAGAGCTTGTGCATACGTGAAAAATTGTTTAAGCATATTGTACAGAAATTATCTGTAGAGAAAGACGAAACTTGTTAGAATATTTTCTATTTAGTTTAAAACTAGCACTATTCCCAGACATAATATGATACGAAACTCTTTAATTCGTGAGAGCGCTGCCAAAATGTGAAGTTTTTAGAACATCAAAACGCATGTGTGGGCATTCGTTAAAGCAGTTTTATGATTTTACTCATTCAGTAAAACACGCAAAACTTATAAAGTTTCAACAGTTCTGTATGTATGTATGTATTCCCATAGTGTTGTTATATGTTAGAATTACTAAAAAACTGATTTTTAATTTTAAACATTGTTTTAAGTCAGTGTTTGTGATGAGAACAGAACATGTTTTCGGGATAAAAAGTGGTGAATTTCAATTATAACCATTATTAGCGCATTTTGCGCGTGTCAGCTGTTCATCGGTCCCCTGACTCGGTTTTGTTGCGAGCTCAAACAACGCGTGCAGGGGACACTCTCAGAAAGCAAATAAGTGAGTTTCGTGTCATATAGCCGTTAACGAAACTCTTTGCTTCATGAGAGCGCTGTCCAAAGTGATACTAGGTCAAAAACCCATGTGTGGTTTTACGCATTCAGTAAAACATGCAGACCTTAAAAATTTCAACCGGTTTGAACACTGTCTCTAAGTTAGTTTTTGTGATGAGAATACATCATGTTTTCAAACTAAAAAGTGCTAATTCGGTTTTGTTGGCTGCTCAAACCCGGAGTTTAAGGTACGCAAATAAGAGAGTTTTGAATCATGTTGCTCGGTCTAATTGTGTCAGTTAAATGACAAAGTAATTCATATTCCGTATTTTCTTGTCGAAAAATTTAACTTTACTCATTACAACTTTTTTTATGACAGATAGCCTATTGAAAATTGTGTCAAAAAGCTACAACTAACTTTGATTACTTATTTAATTTTTGGAACGAATACGGTTGTGTTTTTTAATTTTCCACACTGATCACTTTGTGTTATTTTGTTAGTATATTAGTTGCTGTATAGAAAAGAGAAATATATGTAGTACATACATATGTAGCTATTCAAACAAGAGGATGTGTGCATGAGAACGACAAACATTCGTGACAAGTGTAGTGCTCTGCTGGGCTTACATTCATAGGTACGAGTATGTATGTATGTGCATATGTGTGTATGTTTATCGCCACATGCGATTTTATGTATGGGCATACATACATACATATATAGTTACATATTAATCTATAATGTGCATATATACTCATAGCATTTGCCATGTACATATATATTTACTTGTGTATATGTTCAGAATATGTATGTTTTAGATACTTATATAAAATTAGTTAAAAAGTTTATTAGTATAACTAACAACGGATTAACGTCGAGCGACAGGTGACAATAAATAACTCAAATTTTTTAATGAGACAAACTTGTTCCAAATCAATGACAGATGCAGTGTTATTGCACTTTAAATACATATTTGAATTTCGCCAGAGTGTATTTGAAACAGCTGATTTGAATTGTTGAGTGTTGGTTTGTTTCTTTACATTTCTAACAGAAAGTGACCCAAAGAAAAATGAGAAACGAAATATACGAAAAGTGAAGAAGTCAAAATCTCAACAAAAAAATTAGGAGAAGCTATTTGGAGCACTTTTTATGTCGTTATTTAGCTTATCTTTTAGTTGTGTGGGTTAAATTTAGTAATGGATTACGGATTAATTTAAAAGTGAAACTATTATTTCAGTTCTTTAGATTCTTTAAACGCGCTAAATGCCCAAAGTTGTACAAAAATACGCGAATTTTTTTTTTAAATTTATTATTAGTTGTTGTTAATGGCCTTCAGTAGTTTAATTATTGTACTAATTTTTTTAGCTCAAGGCCAGACTTAAAAAAAATACAATTTTATTTTATCCTGTGTGCCAGTCGACATGGCATAGTCCAAAGTTCCTGATGATGAGTTCAGGTTGAAGTCGAAATATCGACATATTTAATAATACACAGGGTAAACTAAAATTGTGTTTTATTTAAATCTGGCCTTGATCTCAATAAATTAGGTCATACATAAATTTTTTTCAACACAATTTATGTGCATACATACATATGTATGTATGTATCTATATGGTTATTTCGTACAGCGTACTGAGCTTGGGTACATACATACATATGTACAGCTGACCCGAAGATCGCACTAATAAACTTCGTGCAAACATTTGAAATTTTCTTAAGCGATGGGTTCAGTTTCTATACAGTGAGGTAGTGGTAGAACAAATATTTTATCACAAAACGGAATAAAGTTCTTTTCCACGTCATTTAATGTGAAAACATGCAAGTCACTGCCGCCGTGCTGTGTGCTGATGACTGCTCGATAATGGCAACCGGCAATGTAATTGATGATCTGTGTTTGAAGGTGAACGAATATCTCTCCGATCTTGCCCATTTCTTTACTAGCAGAAAACTGACGCTGTCCCCTGCTAAGTCTTCGGCGACCCTTTTTACCACCTGGACGAAGGAGGTCAGGCTGGATCTTAACATCCATATCGATGCAACCCCCATTCCGACGGTTAACCACCCGAAGATTCTGGGGGTGACTTTCGACAGCCTGCTCTCCTTCTCCGCGCACACTACCGCAATCGCCAATAGAGTACAGAGCCGCAACAATGTCCTCAAGTCGCTCACCGGCAGCTCTTGGGGCAAAGACAAAGAAACGTTGTTGGCAACATACAAGGCGATTGGCTGGCCGGTAATAAATTATGCTGCGCCAGTTTGGTCGCCGGGAACCAGCAGGACGCAGTGGATGAAGCTGCAGACCTGCCAGAACGCCACACTCCGCACGGTGACAGGATGTCTTCTGATGTCGCCTGAGGAACATCTCTACCAAGAGGTCAATGTGCTCCGCGTTAAGGAGCACAACCTCATGCTCAGCAAGCAGTTCCTTGCTGGGTGTCACCATTCGGGGCATCCAAATAGGCACCTGCTTGCAGTGGAGCTGCCCCCCAGGCACATTAGAAGACATCTTCTAGAACTAAAGGACGAGATCCAGCCACTCGTCACGCAACCGCTGGATCCGAAGGCGTACCGGCGGGTCCTAAGCAGGATCCATAGAGACACAGTCACTACCATCATTGACTCCCGCAAATGCAGTCATCGGAGCCCAACCACCACCTGTAGCAGAAGAGGAGTCCTTGCTGCCCCGTGAGACTCGCGTCACTCTGGCACAATTACGACCTGGATACTGTAGCAGGCTCAACTCCTACCTATCCAGAATCAACCCCGACATACCCAACACATGTCCGGCATGTGGAGATTCTCCGCACGACACCAATCACCTATTCACATGCCCCCTCAAACCCACTCATCTAACCCCCCTCTCCCTCTGGTCCAACCCTGTCGAAACTGCACGTTTCCTGGACCTCCCCCTAGATGAGTTCGACGACAACGACCATGGGTGAATCCGCTCTTTACGGGGCGCGACTAGCCGCTACAACAACAACAACAACAACAACAACAAGTGAAAGTTCTCACAAAAATCATCCGCCGTTCGGAGACGGCATAAAACTGTAGGTCCTCAATTTGTGTTACAACATCAAATCGCACACCACAAATTGTAGGAGAAGTTCGGCCAAAATAAATAAAACAAATAACTATTTTCTAAAATTTCGGTGTTTCTACATACATATGTAAGTGCCTGATCGGTACAGAAACAAACTTATTAGCAGTTAAATTATTTAAAATAGTGTAATAATGGATTTTGAACGGGTTTAATTAATTAATTGATAAATTTCGGGCATTATCAACCCAGCTAATTCGCATTTGGATGGACCAAATTCGCAGATTAACACTTCTATGCTAGAATTCGAATTTTCGTAGTTACAAATTCGTAGCTCCGCTCCTCGAAATATAAAACCAGTATGCTAGAATCCGTTCAGAACTCTCCATCTTGCTGCTAACCAAAAGCGGGGAATTCAATGTTTAATCAGTCAGAGGTTTTACCAGATATAAATAAGAAAGTTTTTTTAATAAGAAAAACATACTGTAGCCAAAAATGGCATGAACATGCAGAGGAGAATGTTACGTAATGCTTCTAATACTTTTATATTCATTGGTCATATGTCAGTTGTTTAATTAATTTCACTTACATATGTATGTATGTACATATGTATGCTATATTAATGTTTAATGGTTTAGCCATTCAAGATTTGTGTAAAATTTTCGCCTTCTCAAAGACGGATTCAAAAGCGTTTTAATTGTTCTGGGTGAAAGGCTTGGGCTAAGTGAAATATTATTTTACATATTTTTTAGTTATTCTTGCGTTTATATTCTTTTTTATTATTTTTTTTAAGCATAGGGGTGTAATTCATATGAAAACTGTTAATGCCGATTAACTACGCGTCTATTTAACACATTAGATAACTGAAAGAAGTACTTTTTTGGCTACGCCACGTAAAAAGCGAACGGGAGATGTTAAATCATTAGATACACAAACTGAACTACGCAGCTACCTGTACAAACACACCACAGTAGACAAGTGTGCACAAATTAAATATTAAACAAATACATATGTACATATGTATTCAGTATATTTACATATCTACAGACGATTTTTTACCAAAGTGTGTACCTATATATGTATGTACATAAGTACTTATATAGTAGTAGCGGCATTTCGTAAAATTGGTGATTTTATTTTTCGTTCAAGGAGGAATTATCACTTCAAAATTAAACGACCACCTATACAATTACTTCAAGTTAAAAATTTTCAAATAATATAAGAGTACACGTAGGGGACTGCTTTATTTTTTTATCAATCATAATATACATATGTATGTATGTACATACATATGTACATATGTATGTACATCAGAAAGACCACAAAAAAAATTAAAGTGCTTATTTTTTGAGGCACTTGGCTCCATTATGAATAAAAACCATTCACTGAAAAGTTGGTGCAAAAATATTATCATTTAGAAGTCGCGCGTGGACATTTGTGCCTCCACCTCAAGTATTTAATATTACTCGTCCTTCAACCTGTGCGTAGGCGAAATTCATTCCATTCCAACTTTTCTACAATATATAAAATGATTTTTGTATGTACACTTGTAGATAATTTGAAAGTTTTCTTGAATTTGCGAGAAGACAGACGTAGGCCCAAAACATGTAAGTGTGACCATAAATTTACTCCCATATAAGGTACAGGAACGAAAGCATTTCCTGGCGCCGAATTATGTAAATCAGAAAGTTGTAACTCTGTAAAAATGTTTCCATTTTAATTATATACCTTGATTTGAATAGAGAGTTATTTTATAGTCAATCCAATCGCAATATATCAGTTTGAAACAAGAAACATGTGACGACTTTTATATTAAAGCTTTAGGAAACTATGAGTTCTCATACTTCGAAAAACCGAAAGCTTAAAATGATATTTTACTTCTTGCCTTGTTTACAAGTTATAAAGCGTCAATAGTAAGGTTGTAGATATCTTTAAGGTGATTTATAATCGAGTTGCTTTATTATGTCCTTATCTGGGTGTAACATTGTAAGTTGCATTCTTAAGCATGACTAAATATTGTGCGACTTCTTAATTCAAGTTGAATTAGAAATCCGCTGAAGTCAAATTCTGTTTAATTTGCCCCTTCCCTCTTTCTAAACCGTCACTACCCTGAGCCGCTGGATTTGGGTTTGTCGGGCTGTCTCTATACCGTTCTAACGTTAATGAAGTTTATACAACCCAGGCAGGCATGTATTCGTCGGACTACATTCTGCATTACCAGTTGCTTTTCAGTGAATCTGATTTTTTAATTTTTAGTTGTGTCATTGCTATCCCAATTTTGTTACAATCGGTTATCAGAGGGTTCGATTCGTCTTCAGTGATTGGGGGTTCGGAGCTTCCATCTTCTGGGATATTTTCATTTGTGTTCAGATATGTAAGTGTTCTCTCCATAATTTAAGTACACTCTAGATATCTTGAATTGGTTGGCACTTTTAATTTTTCATTAGCTTACACCACCGGACATTTTGGTAACATTTTCGCGCTAACTTATTTTGGCACTCTTTTTTTTTGCGTATTTTCTCAACTTCTCAAATTGATTAGGCAGCTATGCCTAAAGACCCGGACAAATGTACTATCATAATTTATAGCTCATTAATAATTTACTATTAAATCACGTTGAAAATAAGTAATTTCGCCAGAGGTATTTATCATTACCAAGGAACTAAATCAAGAACAAATCAGTGTCGATTCTACATTTGATCGAAAATCATCGATCGATTTTACTCCCTCCTCTTTCGTGATAGTAAATTAAAAAAAATATATATATCGCTCATTTGCTGCAACGTCGTCATAACTCAAAAATAGTGATATTACAGAAGACGCATTTTTAGTTTTTGAATTGATGTAGAAAAGTGATCTTACCTTTTATTAATATTGTCACAAAACGAAATATGGCACTTTTCTTGAGAACTTAACGATGTTCAACCACACAAAAGCCGACGCACAACTGAGATAATACGTTGTTACAAATAAGACGCAATAGGATATGTAGTTAGAGCAAAAGGGCTTCTATCGCGATGCTGCGTAAAATGTTAAGACCTCGGATATAACACATTGTCAGTTGATCAAACATATTATTTCCGATATATTAGTGATGTTAACTCAAAATTTGGATTTTTTGAATTATGACGACGTTGCAGCAAATGAGCGATATGTACATATATTGTCACAGTGAAATCTAAACATGTTAAAAATGTACACAATCTCTCACATTTTTTCCTTTGATCAAAGAACTAGGTAACCTTCTGACTACAGAGTGATCAAGATAAATCGGGAATGACACGTTAAACTCACTTGGTTTATGTATGTAAGTAATTTGCATGGAAATAAATAAGTAATTTGTTGTCGTTGTAATGCGAACATGGTTTGAAAATATAATTGTATTTAAACTTAGTTTGCGGTCGTCTATTATTATAATTAGCGTCGTGCGAAAATGAGTGCACACATATGCACAGAAGTATTTGTGGAAAAGTCTGATTACCTACATATGTATGTATGTACAATTGTTCACTTAAAATGCTGCAATCATGAACTATTCATAGCCCAATAAATTTGTTTAGAATAATAATAATAATTGGAATAATGTTAACGCTTTAAAATACTTCGATAAAAAGAAACATACATACAACTATGTACATACGCAGATATGCACACACATATAAGCCCTTGTTTTCGAAGTGGTTTCGATCTTTAAATGCCACGGTTTTTAGATACTTAGAATATAAAACTTGAGTACTGTTGCCCAAAATAAAACGTTAAATACGACACTTTCACTTCGCCAATAACGCTCTATTTAATTTGCATACCTTGATCTAAGCAAATTGATACCGCGATATGCGGGACTTAAGTCCATACAATTTTGATCGTACTTCAATATGTTTATCTACTCACAATTTTAAAATTTTGAGTGCGAGCTTTTTCCATTCCATCAGAAGGTGCTAATCATAGCCATGTATGAGGAAAGTTATTTGAATATGAAGTATGTATGTATGTATATAAATATTTTTTAGTGCTAACGGTTTGTGATAATTTCGCAAGGGCGGGTGAAATAATTACGGATCTAAATATGCACATTTATTGAATATATGTCTAATATCTCTGAATTCTCAAAAAACACGTCGCTACTGACGACACCTTGTCATGATTCCAGCATGCCCAAGGCGAAGAAGAATAAGAAGATGGCAATGGCGAAAAGGAGAATTCAGAGAAAGACAAAAAGCTTATGATAAACGAAAATAGAAAGACCACAACCATTAATGATTGGTGTTTGGGAACAAAATATTGCGCCATTCGCTTTAAATGTTATTCTCATGGGGGAATGTTTAGTTATTTACATGATAAAAAAGTAGGTAGTCCCAATTCGAATTTTTTTGATTAAAAATCAGATTATTGACATTTCCCCATATGTAAACAATTGGCAAAGCGTTGCCCCATAGGATATTTGCAGGAGAGGAAATTTGTATTCATATATTGGGCATTATTTACAAAATGATGAATATTTTGTTGGCTTTTTTTTATATCTAAAGAATATTGTCTAAATTTTATTCAGTTAGGACTAGCTTATTTTCCAATGAAATGTTTCTCAAGTACAATATTTAAACTACAAATAACAGTTCCTTTGATTATAACTGAACACCCTTCCTTTCATTCGATCTATTATGTTGTAACGCAAAAAAAAATATTTCCTGACATTTCCAATTTTATTTTCTTATTATTAAAGCACCTGATCTGAAAAGATCCCTGCCCAAACTACCGTCATAGAATTACCTCATCGAAATTAAGCTTGTCTTTAATAATAAACTTTGCATATAATTAGGTTCGGCGGTTAATAGAGGATGACGGCAAATCGTTCCAATATACATCATATTAGTACGTGTTCAAAACGCTTAAAAATTCATATTTTGGTTTATACATATGTAAGTCCACCTTCCGAAGGTAAATTATTGACATAGAATTTGGACTTCTTCAGGCAGTTGATTTGCATATAAAACACCTTTTATCACTTAAAAACATTATGATAATTTTGCCACTTCGGCTTAATCGTGCGGGTAAAATAAGCTGAGTATACTTTGGACAAGTCACACTCTCTAAGTAAATGGTTAAAATATTTTACTTCAAACGTGAATAGAATAAAATCGATCAAATTTCAACAGTATGAATTTATTTTATTGATACAATAAAACAGAAGCACGTTGCAAAATTTGAAACCAATTAAAAAATATAAGTGGTCAAAGTTTAGCGTGCACTAAGTGCGGAAGCAAACGGTGTGCACGATAGAGCCTCTGAGCCCATCCCTATTAGAAAACAGCACAGAGCGCACAAGCGACCCCTCCATGGACCCTGGGGATCTATTTGAAAATGGGTTAATACTTGCATTTTTATAGAGATATTGGAAACTCTGGATATGGGATCCGCAGTATTTTTGTGCAGAACTTTTTCTTGCGTTGGAAGCCTTCGGCTGTGCTTTAAAAAAATAACACTTGTCGGTCTAACTCCGGCTACACCAACCACACTACGCGAGAATCCTTGAGTAGACCTGCTTCCTAAGTGGCTGACCTTTGGACGCACTTCAAAAATTACCCCGGCCGCTTTAACTCGGGCTACGCCATCGAAGTATTTTTGAGCAGAGCTTGCTTCTGCGTTTTTATTAATTTTTCAAAGAAAAAACAACCGGGTGCTCTACTATCAACAACAAAAATGTACATTAACCAATTGTACGTACACTAACAGAGAGAATCAGTAAGAATTACAACAAACACATAGCTTTGGCATTCTGTCCAGCAAACGAATTCACTCAGCTGCTTTCTCAACATCACCTTATATGAATTTCCCTTGAACTTGCCTGTAATTGTAATAATTTGTAAAAATTTTTTGGTACTGAACACGTCTAATGCTTATCGTTCGTTTTTGACAACATCTTTGACGCTCCAAATTTAAACGGGAAAATTTTATATTTTTAAACGAAATTCCAAAAAATAAAAACTAGCAGATATACATACATACATACTTATATGTACATATATAATATTGTATGTATAAATATATTGTACATACATACATTTAGAAAGTGTAAACGTGTAATAAGACTTCCAGACTATCGGATTGAGGACGTGTCGCGGGAACCATACGGTCGCATGCGCGTATATGTACTTATATAAATATGTTTGAGTTAAGGCCGAGTTCAATTTGTGTCTGTGCGAAAATGTGAGTTGTCTTCGCTGGCAACCGTGTTATTTGAAAAATTGTCCTGGTATTATTCAAAGCTGGATGTTGCGGGGTATTTATGTTATAATAAATCATTTATACTAACACAACGCTTAAAAACTTATCTAGCCACGGAAGTGAGGAACAATTTCAAAACATTTCAACATTTGCAAAAGTGAATACCCAATATTAGTTAATTGATTCCCGATAAAATCGTACAACTTTATACTTAAGATCAGTGTGTGTGGTGTGTATGTAATGGCGTTTTTGCGTTCAATTTGTGCTCAACGTGCCACATCAAATTTAGTTTATAGTCGCAATAAAAGCAATAGCAGTACCAACTCCGGTTGGAGAGTGCGAGGTAAGGCAACAAATTCAGCACCGATATCGGCAACCATAGGGGCAACGAGTCAGCCAGAAGCGCGCCATGTGATTGATCCTTACCAAGACGATATAACATACTCGACAAAATCAAAGTGTCAGATAAATCGCCAACAGCAACAGTCTCGTCAGCTTCTCAGCAATATCCTGTTTTCGCCAGCTCACAATTCCCGGCATACACTATTCACAAAAAGTTCTTTGGATCGTTCTGTAGTTACTGCGCGACAAGAAGCTGAACCTGACGTTAAGCGGCCGAGGTCTCACAGACCCCCACAGCAACAACCAAATGTTCCAGTCAATCCCGACCGTGATCCATTGGATGTCAGTTTCAATGATCCTGTCGCGGCATTCAAGAGCAAAACAACATGGGAGCTGATACGCGCATATTTGGTGTACACCGTTTGTTCTATTGGACCTGTAGTTGAAAATAATCTGAAGGTAAGTGAATAGAGCAAATACTTGTACACACATTTTTCGATTGCAGGTACAGGTCGAGCAAATGTCTATGATTAATAATAGTGTAAGATCCGTCCGTGCAACGGATAACTCGAGTAAATATTTAGCTAAACTTGGTACACATATTGCCCTGGGCCCAAGGTAGTTCGGTATTGCGAATGGTCGAAATCGTATAATAACCCCGTTTTGAGATAATCAAAATATTGCCATATTTCAATATCCAGTGAAGATAATTTTCTCAAAGTTTATAAGTAGAAAGACTTCTTGACCAAACTCTACCACATACTGATACATATACTGCATTTTAAGTCAGTAGATAAAATTTTGAAATTTATAAAAATCGGATAAAAACCACGCCCACCTCTCATATAATCGTAACTTTCAATAATATGCTGAATGAGATTGCACTAGTAAATAAATCATGGAAACGCAAAGGAGGCTGTCCTCTTCCTCTGCCACTAGCAGCTGGTAACGCATTGAATACTTTCAGGGCTGCAGTATTTTCATCCATTAGCACGACATTTCCCAGCCAATGCAGCCGCTGTACTTTAATGGACTACGTCTATGTTGCAGTAAAGCTCATACAACTCATCTTTGAATCGTCCACGGTATTCGGCGTTGCAAAGACGTAGAGGTTCATAAATCTTTCGGAGAATCTTTCTTTCGAACACTACAAGAGTCATCTCATCCGATGCTGACAGTGCCCATGCTTCAACGATATATAGCATTTCAATACCACATTATTGTACCTTCTACTTTGGTATTGCAAATGGGCAAAATCGGATAATAACCACGCCCACATAACGGCATTTGTGAAAATCAAACGATCGCGATATTTCAGTAACTGTAAATAATGGAAATACGCGTGTAAACTTTTTCTTGGAAAATACGCGTGGTCCCGTCCACTTTATAAGAAAAACTTATATCTCCGAAACTACTTGATCAGATGCTAGCACACTATCACTAAATGCGGTATTTTCTGGTCAATAAGCAAAATTTCGACGCCTACTTCTCATATAAGGTAATTTTCAAAAAAGGCAGCATTAAAGGCGATTCGCTCAAATGTAATATGAAGGATGGGGTGCACTAATAAATACATACACCAAATCAAAAAAATTTTGAAATGGGCGTGGTAGCGCTCACTATAGAACAAATATGTATATCTCCGAAACCATGCTACTAAAGTCTACCAAATTTCACATTTGATGTGAGTAAGCAAAATTCCAAAAATTGAACAAATCGGACTAATGCTACATCCACCTCTTATATAGCGGTAATTTTCAAAAATAAAAAAAAACGCTGTATTTAAGTAACTAATAAAGACAATTTGCTTAAATATGTGGGATGAGGTAGCACAAGCAAAAACCCGGAATAACAAAAAAAATGGTAATAGGCGTGGCAACACCCCTTTTCCAAACTCCATCAAATTTGGTGCACACATTGCATTTCAAGTCAATAAGCAAAATTTCGGAAATTGTAAAAATCGTTCAATAACGGCAAAAAAAAACTCCGATATTTATTAACTATATAAGGTAATTTGCTCAAATTTGATAGACAAGATTGGGTTTGAGAATGAAATACATGAAATCATAAGTGCTGGGAAGGGCCATGATATGGCCCACCTTAGAGCAAATAGGTATGTACATATATCCCCAAAACTTACACTATGTGAAATTCTACCACACTCTACGTTGCATTTCTTGTCAGAAAAATTATAGAAATCAGACTAATTACAATAAATCAAAATATTCAATATTTTACTAAATCATGTCGCGAATTCTTTCAAATTTGGTATAAAGAATTAAAGTGAGGAGCGAAAAAATTAAAGAATAAAGTTTTGGAAAATGAGTGCCGTACGTCAAAACCATACTAACTTCCATTTTTTTCGATTTAATACTAGCATACCCGGCTTGCTTTGATGCGCCAATTAAGATATATTTATTTTAGATATTGAACAGTACTTTTGGGATTATATATTACACTTTGATCTAAAGAAAATATGTGTTTATCGAATATCGTATATCTACGTCTAATAGCTGGGAACAAAAGGTGAATATAAGTTTCGTGTGTGTCCGACTCATTTCCCAACAAATATTATATAGTATAATATTAGTATAATAGTATAGTAGGTACATAGCAAACATTGCGTTACAAGAGAGAATTTGGCTTTTTTATTGTATAGGGCGTGGCACCGCTCATTTTTCTAAAATGATACATTGATTGATCTATAAGACATATGTACATACATATGTACTTATATGTACCCAAATATTATTCATCTGCTCAGAATAATTGCGAATATAAGACGAATTCAAACTATCTCTTCCATGGGGGCGTGGCACGGCCCTCTTTTCCAAATGTATGCATATATTTATACCTTACGTTCGGCCCGGGGATCACGTGAACCTACTGTGCAAATTACATAAATATAAGTAAGTTGGACGCCTATAAAGGACTCACATTCATTTTTATATATAAAATTAACCTTGAAATATGTACGTAAGACCATGCCTCTGAATATTTTTGAATTCAAGGTTTTATTCTATTAAGCGAGTTAAGAATAGATAGCACCGAAACGCTGAATAGAAATAAAAGAGGTATTTCCATATAAGCAAAGCCTGAAATTGCTTTTTCAATTGAATTTTGTAGAATGAAATATAAATATTCTGACTGAAAATCTTTATATTTAAACTCAATAATATTTATGTGCCGGTGTTCTACAGGAATTCAGCTTTCCGCGATATTCTTAGTAATGACATATGTAATCTAAAAGTCATAAGAGATTTGTGTTAACCAACAACAGTAGCCACACATTCACTGTAATAGCGGAAAACTGTCGTACTTGAATTGTGTTGGTAGGATATAAGGAAAGTGGTAAAAAGCACCAGCAGCTCACAAGCCGACTATGGTCCATTGGCTGCGTACTTGCCCAGCAAGTCGTAGGTTGTGGGTTCAAATGCCGGTGGAGTCATGAAAGAAATCTGATAAGGAGATGATGTGGTGATTCTCGACCTAGAAATTAATATTTGTCGTTTTTATTTAAATAAAAAAAGTTTTTTGAAACAAAAACTTGCTCCGGGTATTTAAAGTTCGGTTGCACCCGAACTTAGACTCTTCCTTACTTGTTATTGTTATAGTACTTGTAAATATATTTTTTCCGTTCCCAAATAGCACTGAACAAATCGTATGTTTCATGTAAGATGCCAACAGGGCTGCTTTTCCAACGAAAAGTAAATTTTATCAGAGTTGGAGCCCTCTTTTGCTAGTCGGTCACAAAAAAACCATCCTATAATATATACAGATAATTTGCATACAGATATTAATGTTGTAGTTACATAAAAACGGCATGTCTTAGAATATTTCTTCACCAGAATTTTCTCCGTCAGCCGGTGAGTTACAATAAATACTGGAACTGTTTATTAGACCTTTATAACATGAGGTTCGACCTCCACGTTACTCAATGACAAAATTTTTTTGTTTGAAGCCTGCGAAATATGTATTTGATTTTACAGCGCTTAATGCTTCTTTAATGGAAAAACTATTTATATTTAGTGGCGAACTTAAGCGTTGATAAGAAACTGCGGTAGCTTTCTCGTATAGTTTTTCTGTAATCCATCAATTATTTTTGCTTTCATGATGTCTTCAAGTTTGGAGGCACAGGGATTAATAACGGTAACAGTGGGAACGACACCGGATTAAAGTATTCCACTGTTGCTGCGATACTAAATTGTGTATTCAGTCTTTACCATGGGCGTATCGTGCTTTTAACGGGTACTTCGATAGATTTCATATAAATTTCCTTAGCTCTTTTTACTACTTATGTACATACTTATAAATCCAGTTAAAGGTTTCAGATATTAAAAATTCAACTTTACTAGGAGCTAGTTTCGAAGCACTTGAAACATACAGTTTTTACACTTGTATAGAGATTTGTGAGCTGCGTTTATTCCTACACACTTCCACACTTTTTCTTTTGTTTTTCTGAAATTTTGAAAAAAGCTAAAAATAACTAAAAGATTTTTAGAAAAAATGTAAAACAAAAGCTAGCCGCTAAAGCCCAGCTAAAGCTAACTAAACGGCTAAAACACAGCTAAATTTAGTTGGAAAATAGCTAAAATGGCTACTCTGTTCATCACATATTGAGAACACAAACTGTTATTTGATTCATTATTAATATTTTAAGAAAATTAGTAACTTTTCTCGTGGTATATAAATATCAGAACTTGTATTTTTCTTCTACGAGCTATTGTTATTCAGTAGGGATAATAGTTCTTAACGCTTCATAAAACAATTAGCTTATTCTCGTTCTGGTGAACATTTTGTTCGCCGATGACTATCATCGACGGTCCGCCGCTGAGTTTACCATAGACGGTAAAACGAGTTTACCATAGTCGGTGACGAAGAACATAGATTACAAAAAAGTTACATCAACGCCCTATTCCACCATACCAGAGCTAATTTGACTTTTGCTGATTGATATTAGAATCTGATTATATCCCATTAGTTTCTGGTGCGGTGAAATTGAAAGAAACGCCATGCAACTTCTTTATCAACTACGTACTTTTTCGGTGATCTGATCGGCGAACAGTTTAGGTTATGAAACTAAATTTAAAAATAAAAATATTATTATACATATTGTGTATTTAATCTACGTAGTTCGGTAAACTCATTTCTTCATGCATTTTAAGAGTTATTCTCTCGTTAAATTATTCTTTTTTAAAATTCTGCTTAGGTTACTAAGAAGTTGCATACTCTCACCAGATATGCCAACATAGTATTTTAGCTTATTTCACCATACCAGAACAAATTTGACGTTCACTGGTTGATATTAGAATCTGATTGGATCCAAATGGTTTGTGGGGTGGTGAAGTAAGCTAACTTTCCTTACCATAAGATAATTTCACTGATGTAACTTCTTTGTAAAATATGTATGCACGTTCTTTGACCCCCGACGTCATATCGAACTAGTTTCGAAGTCGCCCTCATTCTGTGGCCAATTGGGACACCACAAACGTGCAATGTGTATTTTTGTTTATATATAATTCTAATGCCATGAGTATGAGGCGACTTGTGTTAGCAATCGAAGTCAGATGCTTCGCCTTCTAGGAGGTTAAAACATTTGTTATACTTACATCACACTTGGCAAATTGCTTTTGCAACAACTATCGGTCGTGTGATGTTAGCTTAGAAAAAGTGAAACGTGAATAATCACATACATACAGACATGCAACCACTCACATGTATGTATGCGCATACATACATACATAAGTATTAAGTAAGAATTCACTTCATACCCTGCATACACTAGCTGTGGAAACTGCAACGGTGGTGACGCCATCAAAAAACAAGCCCCCTTAAACTAGCCAATAAGGCGACTAACTCTGATGGGTTTCCTGTGAGAGAATACGAATACTGAACGATTAAATACTTACATACGTATATATGTATGTACATACATACATATGTATGTGTGTCGAATAGATGAATAGTAAGAGTATGTGGGTGGCATAAACCGAGCATGGAGAGCAGTAGCTCATGAAAATCCACGAGCAAAGACGTCACTGCAGTCGCGTGACGTGCTCGTAGCCCCCACTGCAGTCCACATTTTAATATCGAAAAATTTATGGCGCCCATAAATGGTACATAAACATTCATGCATATATACATACATATGTACATATATACATATTAGTGTGATATGAATTACATTGACACGAATTTAAAATCGTATTATTCATCTGACTAGCTACAAAATCAAGATGTACATCACAAATTGTAGAAGTTCGGCTAAATATCGAGCTATATGATGTTAGCGCAAAATTATTATTATTATTAGCAAACCGGAGCTTAGGAAAAATCATGTACTATACTTAGAATTCAATCCTAATTCTCTAGTTAAATATTACTTATGTATGTACTTACTTACTTAATTGGCGCTAAAACCGCTTAAGCGATTTTGGCCGAACTTCTCCTACAATTTGTGATGTGCGTCTTGATGTTGTAACACAAATTGAGGGACCTACAGTTTAACTCGAATCCGAACGGCGAATGTTTTTGCGAGAAGTTTTTTCATGGCAGAAATTCATATATTTGGTTTTTTCTTTTTGTGGGATAAATGTCAAATTTTCCTATATATGTACATATGTACATACATACATACATATATATGTGCACGTAATAATGATGGTAGAATACAAGATTGCGCTTTCTGTGGACCGCTAATCATCTGTGTGTCGATATGCCAGCGTCCACCTATTGGCTGACGAAATAAAAGTATTTTTTCTTTTAACTTATACAAACAATGCTGCCAAAACTTCCAATTGCTATGTCGTTTGTGCACCACTTTCACTTGTTTTGCTCTCTCATCCTCTCACTTTTAGTACGTCACTTGCAATTGCTCACCGCTAGAAATCTTGTATTCCAAGAATGATAGAATACAAGATTGCGCTGTTTGATCTGAAATCCTGAGAGTAACTTGGCTGAGACGTCAAACCAGATTTACCGCCAGAGAGGACTGAGAGGAAACATGTTTGAATAAACATTATTATTGTTAAACACGTTGGGAGGATACACACGATTGCGAGTATACATACATACACGGTTTTTGTAAACAAAATCTATGGTGGCGTAGAATTTCTGTAAAAAATTTCAATAAGCGGTACCACAATATGCGCCACCTTCTGTGTTCTTTTCACCATGCTTGTATTCTATTTTTGTTGGAACGCCATTTTGTGTGAACTAGCATTGGCGCTGACGTTCGCTGCCTTTTGACAGCTGACAATGAAAAGTAGAAAGTTAGTCAACACTAATTTTTTGTGTGCGCTGCCAAATAGATCATGTAATTAAATTTGGCATGATGCGTTTTGTCCTTGGACATGATCGTTGTAGAATTTTATAAGTACAGAGAAGAGAACTTAGAAGTATGAGAAGCTGCAAATTGAAAGTGGAAACTATTCGGCGATGGTCGTTAACAGGGCTGATACGTTTCCAAACTGGGTCTGCACCACACTGTTAAATTAGCATTTTTAAGCCACCAAAAATGTTAAATTTAATGTTAGCAGGGAAAAATATAAATTTTGATGTTAACAAATATGCAGACGAATGAAGATGAGAATAAATAGAAAAACTTAAGAAAGTAAGATTGTGCTGATATTCAGAACAAAATAAAGAGTTTAATGTACATATTTATCAAATTAATGTTTTTAGCTATTTAATTTTTATAAATGAGAGTGTGCACATACATATGTGCATAGATACATATACAGGAAAAATGTTCGCCAATACATATGTAGTATGAATATATGCAGGCTAAGAAAATAAATATTTTGTACATAAAACTTAAAGCGCAAGACTGATTCTGAATCAAGAGTAATATTAAAAATGAAATATGAAATTAAAAAAAACAGGCAAAAATATATCTATACTTTTGCCCAACTGTGATTTGAACCTAGAAAAAAGTTGTGAAATGAACGATAAAGCCGCGCCTATACCAGCAGCGCCACAGCACACACTATTTTGGCGCGTCTAAATCACTACTTAATCGTAAACTTCTTACACTACATTATAAAGTATTTTATATTTCTAACATTGAATGTTAAATTCAACATCCTTCAATCTGAAACAATTCTTCTATTGGCTTGCCAATAATATTAACAAATTTTTAGAAAATTCTAAATATCAGCAATAATTTTTGAGCTCAAGACAAGTTTTTTATAATTGTAAAGGATTAATACATATGTATGTACATATGTACGTATGTAATATGCATCCATGTACATACATACACACATATGTACATATGTACTTACGTGCATGTGCATAAATTCAACCTTGACCTACGCTAAATCAAAATCAAATCACAGCGCTATCACAACCACAGCTGCACTTGTGCCTGCGCCAGCGCCAAATATTCTAAAATATCTGAAGCTACATACAACAAGAAAAAATTCATTCATAAACGCGTGCGCGTATTCCTAAAAACAAATGCCGTTCATTCATAAGCGCAAGCATTTCATCTCCCCGCGCACGCAAATGTTCCCCTCAACAATCTTTTTCGCGACGAACACAAAAATGGTAAAATCTTCAATTTTACAAACCATCGACGGTCATTGAAAATTTCAACACCGCAATATCAGACAATAATGCAATTTGCCAACGTAATCTGACAAATTGCTGGCATTCTAGAATGTTCTAGAACATTCTAGAACTTCTGCCCAAATGCGCATCAATTCACTTGCGTACACGTGCACGCGCAATTGGCGAATCGACACAAAAATTGCCGAAAAACAGAAAAGAATATTCTTTTGCTTACCGTTCCCTTTCCCTTTCAACCCTTCTCTTATCCACAATTGTTGCATAACTCCTCTTCCGTCTCTACTTGCCCCGCTGCCTATCAAAAAACAGATTTTTTCTCGGGTTACTACTTTTTCTTCTTTGTTTCATTTTTAGTTGGATTCGTAAATTGTTCTTCTTCTATGCGTACACATTGCTATGGTTTGCATAATTAGCCGTTTAAGCGGACGCAATGGAGTGTCTGCTGTGGCTTAGCGCGTATAGTCGCCTGCCATATTATCATATTGCATGTTTTAGCTTTTGGCCTATAGTTCGAATCCCAGCTTTTTTGTGCCATGTCTAATTTTTATGCATTTTTCTTAATTCAATAGAAAATATTATATCATATAACTTATCCTTCATTTCATTACAAATGAATATACATACAAAATCGTTAAAAAGTTTTCATATGTCGAATATGACAATCAATTTTAGATTTTGTAATTTTTCAACGCGAACAATAATAGTTTGTGGATGAAGCATGCTCGTAGCGGGGCATGTATGCAGGGTGCGCATGAATTATGAATGAAAATTGTTTTTGTGGTTGCGCACATTGAGTTGCGTATGTACATATGTACATACATATGTATGTATGTGCAGCGTTTGTACTTTTGTGCTGCGCCTGCGTTTATGAATGAAATTGAGAAGTATAACGAAATCTTCAGGAAAAATTAAGAAACCCTTGTTTAAATAATAAGACAACACATTGTACATACATTTTTATAAAACGTTTTTTATTGATTTTAATAAAATTTTTTGCCTATAAAAAATTGCACAAAGAAAAATTAAATTTTTAAATTAAAAACACTGAAATTCAATATTAAAAGCAAAATATTAAAAACATAATAATAATGTAGTAGACACGATTTGCGAATTTGCCAGTCATTTTATTATCATATTATTTAACGTAGTATTTTATGGCAAATTCTCACACAATTTAATCAGTATTGATTAAATCAATTCGCTACTTGCTAATTCACCAGTTTTTTAAAGAACGATTTCATCCAATCGTATGTTCATACATATGTACATACATATGTAAGTACACACTATAGGACTTTAAAAAACTTGGCTCGTGTGTCGCTGAAAAAAATTTGGAATTAAGAAATAAATAATAATAAATAAATACTTCATAGTTTTTCAGTGTTAATAAAAGCATGCAAAGGTAGACTAAATTGTTATTTTGGGAGTTTCCAGTTGTATTTTTTTTACTTTGGATCGTTTTTAATTTTTTGTTCAAATATTTTTTTTTTGTTTTTTGTTTTTTTTAATTTTTTGTTCAAATATTTTTTTTGTTTTTTTTTATGTTTTTGAAAATACTTATATAATATTTACATGCATATGTTGACTAAAATTGTCATTTTGAGTGTTTTCATTTGTTTTGTGTTTCTGTTAGTTAGTGTTAGTTGTTTTTTTCATTAGTACATTTTTTATATAATAAAATGAAAAGGAAACAGAAAATCTGAAAAAGGAGGAAAAAATAACAAAAAACCTGAAAAAAATGGATGAAATCTAAAAAAATTGAAAACGAAAAAGAAATCTGAAAATGAAAGTTTTATTTATAAGTTACACGTTAAACTACATCGAGAATATGTTTACCTGTACAGTTCCACCAACGTTGCGTATAAATAGATTAGAGCATAGCCTGCAATTTACGTTGTGAATTGTTTAATTTGCTTTTTATTTCTCCGACTGTTGGTTAATTGTTTCTGACGTTCGGCGGTTTGGCGAGCTAACCATTTCGAATTTTTGTATAGTAGTACAGTCACAAGGAAGTCTAAGAATTTAAGACGATGAGGTAAGCATTCACCTGCATCTAAAAACCATTCAGGAGATATAACTTCTGTTTTATTTTTTAAAGCTTGCACGATTAGTGCCTGTATGCCAGATTTATGAGCGTATTTGGAAAATAGTTCATTGTATAGTGACATTTGTACGCGGCATATTTCAAAAACATTATCATTAGGTTTTACCAGTCTTAAGTCGCTAGAGTCTTTATAATTTTTGGCTTTTAGCAAGGCTTCCGAAGCTTTATCTAAATTATTATCTCTTTGCATCATTACATTTATACATTTGTCGCATTTCAATTTACAAAGGACCTTTTGGTAGATAGTGTATCCGGTGTAATATCTTTTAACCTGCAATTCACCTGGTTTCTCAACTGGGGCGAAGTGGTCATCAGGGATATCGATATCTTCCAAGATGAGATGATCAGAAGCTTCTAGGGTAGCCATCAAGGCGTCTTCTTGTGGATTATTCCAATCAAGGTTAACATCGTCATCTTCTTCACAATTACTTCCTGTCTTTGAAAATTTGCGACGCAGAATGTGCATAGAAATGAGCCGCGCTACAATAAATTGAATTTCATATGCACTAGGGTGGGTGTTGATACCCAAATTGGCCCTGATCTTATAAAATAAGTTTTCGAGAGCGTCTTGGTTCAGTTTGCCGAAGAGAATGAAGGAAATTTTTTCGTAATCATGGAATAAGTCTTCAGACAGACTTATCATTGAATTTAAAGTAAGAATTAAACCATCAAGACAAATTACGTGACAAGATGGCTTTTCAATAGATTTTATAAAGTTTATATGGTCTTTGAGACGCTCAACTTTTTCATGGCAATTTCTCCATAAAGGTCGCTTAAGTGGGTTTTTATGACTAATTGCTTTGCAATCGATTTCATCGAACATATCGTTCATTCGCTTGCAAAACATTTGCGCTGCCTTTGCGCAATTCTGGACACGCGTATATTGTTGGAAAAGATCATTATTATATGCCATTTCTATTCCAGCAGCCACAGAGCTGCTTAAAACTTGGGTGGCTCTCGAGACGTTCATTTTATCAAATGGTCCGGGATATACATGCGAGTAGGTCAATTTGGGGCAAATTTTAAAATTTACATTTTTCGAATCTATATTAAAAAGTTGTCTGATAACTTCGAATGAAGCGATACCATCAAGGGTTTTTAAATCATGTTTAAGGAAATTATTACGAACTGACTTTATTAGGTGGCAATAATCAAAAAGAAAATGAATTTTTTTGTCGTTATGAAAGAAATAAGGGGCTTCGGGTGTAACTTTCAACAAATTGGCTAAGAAAACATTGTTGCTTCCCTGGTCGCAAACTACGGCTCTCACATATAGACCTAATTTTTCAGCTGCGTCAATGTTTGATTTTAATAAGTTTAAAAGATATACACCTTTTACACTATCTTTGGATATCGAATAAGAGAATACATATTTCCATTTTGAAATGATGCCTTTAATCATAAAGAAACAGCACTTATTACCGATGATACCCTCTCGGTGGCCTTCTCCATTATCAACAAACCCGTCAATTAAATCTCTGGTTTTATTATATGTTAAATCATTTTTAATCGAAATTTCATCAAAAAGAATTTCACAATCACGCTCATTTTCTGACATATCTTTGACGATTTTTTCTAGATTTTCAACCACTTTTCTGTTGATGCCCGGTTCGACATACCTGATGGGTTGTTTTGTGGGGTAAAGCAAACATCAAGTCATCGCGCATAAAACTATATGCCTTACTAGACATATAATTTATATTTTGTGCCAAAACTTTTTCTTCATCATCATATGATTTTCCTGTATTGACAATCATTTTAGCGAAGGTAATTGCGTATTTGCTAGCTTCTTTAGAAGGAATTATTACGTTTTCATCTAACTGACGGCATTTGCTTTTTAATTCAATAATATTCGCCTCAAGATTTTTAATAATATTTCGAAGCTGAATTTCATTGCTTTGATAGGCTCGAGCAACTTGAGCATGATGCTCCTCATTTTTAAAGCCCTCATCTATGTTTTCGTTTTTGATACATTTTCTTTTGTGCTCAAAGTCTGAGAAAAATTCAAATTCTTGAAAAGTTAAATCTTTATTTGAATTGTCAATGGGATCGCAATACGTGCGTTTTACAGGCGGCATGATCCACTCCGAAGAGATGGTATTTTGATCATGTACTACTACTACATTCTCATTCTCATTTCTATTATTCATTAAATGGAAAACCGGAAATGCTCCACTCAAAAGTCGTTTCGTTGAGATATATTTCGCATCGAAATGACGTTCGCAAATTAAATTTTTTTTACTATTATCAAGAGGAAGTGGCAAATTGCAGGCTAAAGCCCAATCATTGCGAGCAATATCCATTTTAGGGAACTCAAACAACTTCCTTTTCGTATCTGAAGTACATCCCTCTATACAGCAACTACGACATATTGTTGCTTGATGGTATGCGTGCGGCGGTATACAGTCAGATCCTACAATATTTATAAATTTATATAAACATACACATACAATGTATGTACATACTACATATATACTACATATGTACATACATACATACGCAATGAAAATTTTTTTAAAATAATTAAAAACAAATGTTTTTATTAAACAAATATTGCACAATAGCCGTTTACTTTAAGCTTTAGAGTGACGTACAACCCGCGAAGTCTCAGGTTCGATTCTTGGCACAGGCAGAAAATTTGTAAATAAAATTTGTTTAATAAATTAACTTATTTTTTTCAAAAATTTATTTTAATGAAATCATTAATATGTATTTTTTTTAATTCGATAGCACCTTTACTTCTGTATGCGCGAATCAAATTATCAGGTTACTGCATTAGAACCCATTATCGCATTGCTTGCATGCATGCTTACATACATATGTACATATACATACATATATTACATATTTATTAATATGCGTCCACAATAATTCAAAATATTTCGTGTGTAATACATAAGTATGTACATACACACATATGTATATAAGAATGCACCAAATTTTCGTCATGTACCTTTATTAAACCGTACCACCCTAATGTGCACAACACTTCTAGTACGTACATACATAAATTTATACATTTAAATATATACATAAGTATGCATATTATGTTTGGAAAATTATCTGCGGACTTACCCAGATGAAGAGTTGGGACAGCGTTCTTTTTCAAAAATTTTGTCCCCATCGCAGCCCTCTCGAAATGTATCGAGCACACAAAAGAATTCTCAGGAGCCGGCATATAGTCGGTGGGCAAAATTTGGAGGTTTTCCCTCCACTTCCTTCCCAATTCCCACTCCTGAGGGAAAGTAAACATTTTATACAATTCATTATCGTTGTTGCACTTGCGCACCCGGCACTTGCGAAGAGGCATTTTACTATTTTTTAATTTAAAAGGAAAACCCCGATAAAATCGCACAATTTTTATGAACAAGCAAAGCTTTTTGACAAATGTCACCTGATTCCCTTTTATTTCTTTTATCATTTTTGGCGCAATTTTTACCAGATTTTTCATTAGAAATAAGCTTAGAAATGTAACAAAAACATATTTACTGATGATCATTCAAATTACACCAGCAAAACACCTGCACGTTACATTCCTAACATAATAAATGAATGTTCACAACATTTTCTTACTTACCTCTCTGTTAAAATGTTATCTGCAAATGTTAAATAGCTGTGGGGAAACCCAGTTTGGAAACGTTTCAGACAACATTTTTTACAGTCCACAAATTTGCAGCTTCTCATACATACTTGTAAGTTCTCTGGCTATACTCAATTTCAGCTGTAATAGTGATACATACATATGTATGTGTCTCAATTTGGTCGTAGAAGTACTATCAGTTTCCTCAATTTTACTTAAAAAGCTTAAATGTCTTTTAACCATATATCGGGTGTTTTTTTTAGGGGTATAGAACTTCGAATTGAAATAAAACACAAGAAAATCGTTTTAAGGTCCATCAATTTGGCTTTATTGGAAGGATAATTTTATGCCATTAATGTTTAAATATGATTTCGGGCATGTGGCCGCCACGGCTGGCTCGAATAAAGCCAATTCTACAGGTCCAATTTTCAACCACTTTTTCGAGCATATGGGGCCGTATGTCGGCAATAACGCCACGAATGTTGGCTTCCAATTCCCCTAACGTTTCTGGTTTGTTGGCGTAGACGAGCGACTTCACATATCCCCAAAGAAAATAATCCAATGGTGTCAAATCACACGATCTTGGTGGCCAATTTACAGGTCCATTCCGCGAAATTATGCGCTCATCGAATGTTTCCTTCAATAAATCGATTGTGACGTGCGCTGTGTGGCATGTAGCGCCGTCTTGTTGGAACCACAACTCATCCACATTCATGCCATCCAATTCGGGAACAAAATAGTCGGTTATCATGGCTCTATACCGGTCTCCATTAACGGTAACTGCCTCTCCAGCATTATTGCGGAAGAAGTATAGCCCAATGACTCCACCAGCCCATAGAGCACACCAAACAGTCAGTTTTTGTGGATGTAATGGCGTTTCAAGGGTCTCATGTGGATTCTCTTCACTCCAAATGCGGCAATTTTGCTTGTTGACGTAGCCATTCAACCAAAAATGAGCCTCATCACTGAACAAAATTTTGCGATGAAAATCAGCATCGAGATCAATCTCATTTTCAGCCCATACACCAAAATCACGACGCATTGCATGGTCTCGCGGCTTTAATTCTTGCACAAGCTGGATCTTGTAAGGTCGCAAGCCAAGATCTTTGCGCAAAATCTTCCATAAAGTTGATGGACAAAGCTCCAATTGCTGTGCACGGTGGCGAATCGATTCATTCGGGTCCTCTTCAACACTTTGCTCTACAGCGGCAATTGTTTCTTCGGTGCGCACTGTTCGACGTCTCTGTGGATGCGTATTATCACATAGAGTAAACGTAGTGCGAAAACGATCCATGGTTAACCGAATTAATTGCTCTGATGGACGATTATGTCGACCATCAAATTGACGGAGCTCGCGGTAAACTTCGCGAACTGAACCATTATTTTCGAAATAAATTTGCACGATTTGCAAGCGTTGTTCTTTTGTCAACCTGTTCATGATGAAATGGCAAACCAAACTGAACATAAATGACATTAGAGTTGCCAGATTTGACCACAAAATGCCAGTTTTATCTCTATTCGAAAAACAAACCTGTAAAAAAAACACCCGATACATACATTTTTTTTTAAAAACATTAGTATGTTTGTTTATGTTTCGCTAAATCGCGAAGAAAATGCCCAGGAGGAATTGATTTTGCTTTATTTGTATATTTAGGCTAACAACAAAAACAGCAAAGAAGCTATACAACTCTTTAGTAAAGTAAAAGATATAGTTTATATTCTAGTTCCCGGAGCCATTCTACAATAAGTTGCCAAAGAAATTCGCATATGTTCTTAAGTTAGACATTCATATAAATCACGCAACATATCACTAGGAGAATGGTTCCAAATTTCCTATCTTAAGGCTATTCCATTTTGCTTTTCATATGGAATTCATCAAAATATTTTTATTTTCGAAGTTGAGGTGAAATGTATAAAGGATTGCAATTTCAAATTGATGCTCCTTATATCGGGTGTTTTTTTTACAGGTTTGTTTTTCGAATAGAGATAAAACTGGCATTTTGTGGTCAAATCTGGCAACTCTAATGTCATTTATGTTCAGTTTGGTTTGCCATTTCATCATGAACAGGTTGACAAAAGAACAACGCTTGCAAATCGTGCAAATTTATTTCGAAAATAATGGTTCAGTTCGCGAAGTTTACCGCGAGCTTCGTCAATTTGATGGTCGACATAATCGTCCATCAGAGCAATTAATTCGGTTAACCATGGATCGTTTTCGCACTACGTTTACTCTATGTGATAATACGCATCCACAGAGACGTCGAACAGTGCGCACCGAAGAAACAATTGCCGCTGTAGAGCAAAGTGTTGAAGAGGACCCGAATGAATCGATTCGCCACCGTGCACAGCAATTGGAGCTTTGTCCATCAACTTTATGGAAGATTTTGCGCAAAGATCTTGGCTTGCGACCTTACAAGATCCAGCTTGTGCAAGAATTAAAGCCGCGAGACCATGCAATGCGTCGTGATTTTGGTGTATGGGCTGAAAATGAGATTGATCTCGATGCTGATTTTCATCGCAAAATTTTGTTCAGTGATGAGGCTCATTTTTGGTTGAATGGCTACGTCAACAAGCAAAATTGCCGCATTTGGAGTGAAGAGAATCCACATGAGACCCTTGAAACGCCATTACATCCACAAAAACTGACTGTTTGGTGTGCTCTATGGGCTGGTGGAGTCATTGGGCTATACTTCTTCCGCAATAATGCTGGAGAGGCAGTTACCGTTAATGGAGACCGGTATAAAGCCATGATAACCGACTATTTTGTTCCCGAATTGGATGGCATGAATGTGGATGAGTTGTGGTTCCAACAAGACGGCGCTACATGCCACACAGCGCACGTCACAATCGATTTATTGAAGGAAACATTCGATGAGCGCATAATTTCGCGGAATGGACCTGTAAATTGGCCACCAAGATCGTGTGATTTGACACCATTGGATTATTTTCTTTGGGGATATGTGAAGTCGCTCGTCTACGCCAACAAACCAGAAACGTTAGGGGAATTGGAAGCCAACATTCGTGGCGCTATTGCCGACATACGGCCCCATATGCTCGAAAAAGTGGTTGAAAATTGGACCTGTAGAATTGGCTTTATTCGAGCCAGCCGTGGCGGCCACATGCCCGAAATCATATTTAAACATTAATGGCATAAAATTATCCTTCCAATAAAGCCAAATTGATGGACCTTAAAACGATTTTCTTGTGTTTTATTTCAATTCGAAGTTCTATACCCCTAAAAAAAACACCCGATACAACTAAAATGAGAATTAGGTATGTACATACATACGTACATATGCATCTAAATCGCCACATATTTATTCTCATCCTGTCCTGCGTATGAATTTCAAAGTTCACCTTCAAGAAAAAGTTACCCTTAAAAAGAATGAATAAAAACGAAAAATGTTTCAAACAGCTTGGTATTGTGCTTATTTTTTAAATTCAACGCCAGCAACTGAAGAGTACTATTCCGATTGACACAAATGTATTAACGCGAATACGTTGAATGTGCCTGTTTCTTTGGATTTTTCGGTAAAAACTTTGGAAAATCTTTTTTGCATATATCCCAAGCAGGGAAAGTAAATAAAACTAATTTTAGTGTTTCGCGATGCAAAATCAGTCTAAAAATGTTTTGTTGACAAGGTTCCACTTAGGCAAATATTTGTATACTAGTGTAATATAAATTAAATATTTCATTTAAAAGTTGTTTAACAAACGTAATTAAAACGGAATAAAACAGCCTACTGCGAATCGTCAATGGACCTTAAGGCAGATCACATATGTTTTAAATTACACTGTGCTACAAAACAAATTAAGTACACTCTTCACAAAACGGTGTTTGAAACACTTCTTAAACCCAAAAACTTGTGATTTATTGTTAAAAACCCGAGTTTTCGAGCATTTCTAATTTGACGTGTATTGAACCGATTTACAATTTTAAAACGCCTTTGGAAAGGTAACGTCAATGATTGCGCTTTTATAATATATAAATTGTTATACAATGTGTATGTATAACGTTTTTCATATTGAAGTAGATAGTTAATTTTTCTGGGAACATAGCTTTCGTGACTAAAACGTCACGTACCCGTTCAACCAAAAGTGAGAATCACATCGCTGAACAAAACTTTCTTGTGAACGTCTTGCGATTCGAACCATTATTTTGGTAATGTATCGGTACGATTTGCAAACCTTGTTCCGGAGTAAGTTCATTATGAATGGGAAACCAAATTGAGTACAAATTAAGTAACAGCTGTCAAAAAGACTTACTCCAAAAAAAGTATCGTCTCATTGAAAACCAACTACACGTCTACAAAAAACACCCTTTAGAAAGACTTACATACATACTTTACATGCATACAAATCGGGTAATTTAACTCTAAGATGGTAACACATTTAAGCCAACTGTAAATAGTAACAAGGGTGCCAGGTCACCCCACGAATACTTAATATAGGACGCATCAATTTATTAAATGAATAATTACTTTAGCTTATAATCCTATTCATGAATCAAGTAAATTTTTATTTCCATCCATAAAATAATGTCTTTCTTTGAAGAACTTCTTCCATTTTATAAAATAAAATGAAAACCCGCAAGAGCAAATCCTGTGCTCCTCACAATTATATGTATCTCCCCTACAACATCTTCATGTTCATTTTAACCTTGAATTTAAGCTAGGTGGCGCTATCGTACAACGTTTTACATATTTTACGGTTTTTCATAGTATGTATTTTTACTCTTTTTAATGGTGACAAATGCTTTTTATAGGTATCTATTGTACTGCATATGTAGTTGGGAATTCACACTGATAATGACGATAATAGTGTAATGATGTAAATAAATTTACAGGTTCAAAGAAGGCCAAGAATTAAGTTTTTTCACTAGGTGTATTTTCATAAGCTGATCCGTCATTTTTTGTTTAATAGGACATAAATATTTATTTAAAAAATAATAAATTAAATGATTTTTCAAATATTGTGTAGCAAATAGTTTGACAATGAAAAATATACCTAAAATGCATTCCTCAGTAAAGTACTATTTTCGCAATGAAAACCAATACAAATATAGCAAATGTTTCACAACGAAATCGCTTACGTAAGATTTAGGTAAAAATATACATCAAAAATTAAATTTACGACCACAAAAACTGCATAATATCATAACTTTGCAGAAAAAAATCATTATTTGGTCGCATTTTACTCAATTTTTCTTGTATACGAAAAAGCAGCAACTTTAATACGCGCATATCACAAAAAACAAATAGATCTATAGTCAAAAAGTATTTTCGAGATTTTGTTATGAGTGGTGTATGCTCTCATTTAGTTTTGGTTTCATCAAATACGTAGCGTCCTATTTCACCGTGTAATATGATATGCGAATTTTGGGATTAAATGAATGTTACTATAATTTAATTGTCACTTGAGATCTTTGATGTTCTTAACAATGATATATTATACGCATTGTATTAAAAAATTAATATCCATTAAATCAATCCAATTTTGAAAGACAGCTAGGGAACACCAAGGTTACATTCAACGAAAATTCGTCTAAAGATCATTTACCTGTAATGTGAATTGGAATGCGTTGAATTTAGGTGAATGAATGGCTGCAGCCTTGACGTTCCTACAATTACACGTTCAGACGAATATACAAATAACGCGATCATCCCGCTAGCAGTATTTTTTAGGCATTACTCTACCCACATATGTACATATAATTAAATAAATATGGGCATATGTATGCAAGTATATTTTTCTCAAATTCCGACGTCAATTGTGTTCGAAAGCAAAAAATTTAACACGAAAATAGATTAAAAAAGCTAAAGTGCAAACGATTTTCTCTTTTACCTTACTTAGGCTAGAGCTTGTGCAAACATAGATGAGATAAAATTAACAGCCATATTAAAAAACAACCCAATTCCAAAACACTTTTTATACAATACATATATGCACAATTTCTTAAAATATTTAAATAAATGTCGAAGTTAATGCACTGATGTTTATATTAAGAAATAAACATGGCGAATCTCTTTTTCTGTTCTACAACTTCATAATTTTTTAATGAACCCATTCACAAGGTATGCATTTTATTTATCACACTTGCCACACGATACAACCCTGCATCCCTTATTTATTCTGTGAGTTAAGTGAACGGCTGTTCTCGTTAACATTCTTTTTCTACTCGTTAACATTCTTTTTCTACTTTTCCTCTTTCTTGTTAATTAAATACAATATTTACATACATATGTATGTACACAAACGAAACAATTAAAATGCTCTCAAAGTACTGAATTTTAATTTCCTATTATTATGATTCCGTTGAAAAAAATTTTACATTTTTTAAGCAGACCATTTAAGATTTCACTGTTTCATTATCGCAAGTGTTTTTTTATTATATTTAAAAAAATATATATTTTTATCGTAAATCCTAATGTTTTTCGAAATATTCTGCTTAAGATTCTTAAGATTCTTCAATAGAATCTTAACGGGCACCGAAAAAATTATTAAGAGCTTACTCTGCTATTAAAAACTAATAACTTCAAAATTATAGCTCTTCTAGAAACTTATCTATCATCCCACCCACCCCATAACTTAAAACCCAAAAATTGTAAATTATATACTAACAAGTAAAGAAGCACTGTATTCGGACCTGCCGAACTCTTCACACCTTTCATGAATATATGTACAAATTTAATTAGACTATTGCATTGTTAGCGTAAAAATACTAAATTTTAAAATACTATTTATTTTTCTCATATAATATGAAATACAATAAAATAAAGTAAAGTGACTATGTTAAAATAAATTGTATTTTTATAGAAAAATTAAAATATTAAGATAGATTGGAAATGTTAAGATACTAAGCGTTAGAACTAAAAATATTTCCATCGTGGTCACTGTAGGAGATTTCGTTTTCCAAAGGTTTTGAAAGAAGATTACCCCCTGTTTAAATGCTAATTAAGTCAATTTAAAAAAATAAATAACATTTACAATATAGTGCCAAAATAAAGGTTTTACGAAAACTTAATTTCAAAACTAATATAGGAGAGGGGTGTCACATGTTTAAAAAATTACTTAAAATTATGATAAGTTAAACCAAATATTGAAATATGGGTCTCAAACAAAAATTTTAAGAAAGCTCTATTTTGAAAATACTTTTGGAGAGAGTTGCCCCTTGCTTGAAATAATAAATTAAATTAAATTATTAAGTTGACGGAAGTATCGTTTTATGAGATTCAAAGAATACAGGCTTAAAAACTTAATTATGAAAATATAGTTAAGGATTGTTGCCTCGTGTTTTTGTTGTTGAATTTCATGCTATTTGTAAGCTTACTGAGATACTGTATTACTCTAAGACTAAAGAGGTTATACAAAAACATGTTTGATGAAGGTTGCCAACCCTTAAATATCAATGATTAAATTTAATTGGTAAGGTAACGGAAAGTTTACTATTCTGTAGTGCGATTCACTAACTTTAAACGGTGCCACAATTTTGACGGCAATATTTGTCGTTTGCACTAACGATTGTGCGATTCACTAACTTATTCTTAACGACACTTAACAGCAGTCTCGTTGAATTTATTCAAAGTTATAAATAGTGGCACCTCTGTCAAACTAAATGACAAAATAAGCGAAAAGCACAAAGGGGAATAGAGAAAAAACAAACGAATGCGTCCTGGCAAATAAAAAATTTGAGCGTTTTTATTATATTTCATTAAAGTGAAATAAGATACTAGTTTGGTTCAAACTACAAACACTTATAATTCTTTTTATATATTGCAATGTTCCATTGTAGTAGAATTCCGGACTCTCCTCTGAGTGTTTTGTTAGAATAGTCATCAACTCGACTCCAAGGAATATCCCGAATCACCTGCAAATATGCCATGGTTTTCATTTTCAAAATTCGCGTTGTGCTCCAACGTATTTAGGATTTACTTTGTATGTTTAAATTTTTTTAATTAGAATCATTTGTCTTTTAAATTGATAGGTTCTAGCGGCTTTGGTGCTTCTTCGTAACTGGTTGCTATCAACGACCCGTAAGTGAACAATGGGAAATATCCATGAGCCAGTCAGTCATCCGTAAGCCGTCATTCATCGGGTACAGATACAATTTCTGATTCATTGTTTCACCATGCCTCCTCATTATTAAAACTAAACTATACTTCTGTTTTTATACTTGGATCATTGATAAAAGTTTGACATTACTATTTGCACATTAATTGAATGGTATATGTGGTGGTTGGCATAGGCCTCCTCATGTTTCTTTGGTGGCAACACTGATATACATACATATGAGTACAATCGACGGCCCCAATAGTGCCTCTCACAAAGGGTGACGACGCTGAAGCAAGCATTTAGCAGCTTGGGTCATAGGAAACCTCACTTTCTGTTGCATTCAAATTAAAGGGATTATCCACATCCCGAAGCAAACTTCGATCCACTGTTGGAGCGCTTACTTCTTTCGTCACCTCGTGATCAACGGATTTTAAATTTATCTTTTATTTAATCTGAAATCACGAATTCTTCTTTTCTCGATTAAGTTAACAACATCAAATTTGTTGTCGTTTAGTTTTCGGTAATCGACTAGCTAACGACAACAGCTGATTCGGCGAACGCGAAAATCGTTAAAAAAATGGCTACTGAATAGCAACATCGTTAAAAATTTGGTTAAGATGAGATAACCATGCGAATATCGTTGAAATCAGTTGAATCAGTGTCAAACGAAATACTTTTGGGGGGCCCTTTTAGGCAAATTTATTCGTTGAGTAAATTCAACTAAATTTATAAGATAAATGAAACGTTACAATAGTGGTTTGAACTGACAAAGGTTCAGTGAAACTTAGTATGTAACAAATTTTAAAAATAAATGCAAATAAAAATATTTCAAGTACACATACATACATATACATATGTTTAAATATTTATAATAATGTCTAAGTTTGTATGTGAGTATGCTCGATGGATTTTATAAAATTTGGCACGTATATATGTTGATTATAACCTGGGTTAATATATAGCTTATAGTCAATTAAATTAATTAGGTAAATCGCATATTGATGTCTACTGGACAGATTAGGGTAAGATTTGGCCTATAAATAAATTATATATATGTATGTGTATATATATATATATGTATATAAATATACATTATATCTATTTTTCAAAATGTTTTGAACGAAGATTGTAATCTGCTTAAAGTTCAATTTAGCTAAATTAACTGATATTTTACAATATGAGTGTCAAACGAAAATAAATATGGCAAGACTAATTTCAAAAAGAGGAGAGGGTCCAAAACATCAATTAAAAATAATATATATGATGTAATTCAAATCATGAAATATGGGTATTATACGAAAAAGTTTTAAGAAAGCTTTATTTTGAAAATACCTTGGAGAGGTTTCTCTAGACCCGAATAGCACTGCATTCTGCCCAGTTGCCAATGAGAAAAAAGTTTCAGCAACTAACCGTAAATAGGGTTAGATTTTGTTTAAGATAATAAATATAAAACCTTAATTAAAAATTAATTAAAAGTAATTAGCTTTGATGGAATTATTTCTTTAATTTACAGTTAAATTCGAATCCATAATGTTAAGCCGAATGCCATACGAGCAAAGCTAGTATTGAATGTAATTAAATATCTCAGCAATCTTAAATTAGAATGTAATACAAATACACTAATAAAAGTAGTTAATGCTATAATTTTGTCAAAAATAGATTACGGTTTAGCAATTTTCGGATCCACTTCAGAAATGATTTGACAAACATTGCTTCGATATACCACTCAGCAGTTCGGCTGTACTTAGGAGCCTTTCGGACAACCACAGTCCTCAAATAAAGGAGCACACCTCACACCTCTCGGGGTGTGTACTTTCAAAACTCTGGTACTCTGACGGCTCACCTCTGAAATCTATCACAAAACACAGAGTTAAACGCAAGTGCCAAGCGAGAAATGCATCAGCTCTGCAGAATATCCTGCATCTCGCCAAAGGACTGGGGGGCTACTCTGTAATGCGATGCGAATGTAAAAGTGTTCGAATTCGCATAACCGGCACCTTGTAATCTGACATTCGCATTCACATTGAGGCCTTTCGCAATTATTTTGCCCTTTCGCATTGGCAGCACTGTGTATTTCGAAAGCGAATGTCAACAGTCTATTTTATTCGCAATTTTCGTGCTACAGCAAAGGAGTAATCACAACGCTTAAAAATGTAAGTTTAAAATGGAAATTATATACATGTATTGCATTAGTTTCGTATAATACATTTACATATTTTATAAAAAATATACAGGGATGGTGTGAGAGCGAAGCAAACGCAGAAACAACAATTTGAAATCCTTGTAGATTTCATGGTAACTCACCCGGAATTGGCCAAGTGGTTACTAAAGACGCCCAACGCTAAAACTGCATCCATAAATCTATGGAAGAGGTTAACTTGCCAGCTAAATGCAGCTGGACCACCGGTGCGCGACATGGTTGGTTGGAAAAAAGTAATTTTAACGAAATATGTATGCGCACATTATTTTCAAAACTTTAATTACATTATTTAGGTTTGGGCTGACTACAAACTCCATTTGAAGGCAAAAATGCACAGGAACAGGATAAATATTTCGGGTACAGGCGGCGGTCCATCTTCTTATTCCACGCTTACCCAGCTAGAACAGCAAGTGAGTGAGTTGCTGTCGATGGAACAATCAGTTACCGGGATAACAGGTGCACGTCAGTTTGGTATAGCGCAGGCCGTGCCTGAAATCCCGATTGAAACTCCAGTGGGCCCAAATAGCAATGCAAATGATGCTATGGATAGCAACGATCAAGAAAATGAGGAAGTGCCAGCAATTAATGAGGTGCCTACTCCGCGCAAGAAGCAGAGTCTATTGGAAAAGCAGGTTGACAATAAAATTGAATACCAAAGAAACTCCACCAAAGTTTTAAGCGATATTAATTTAAATTTAAAGAACATTTTTAAAACGATGAAAAAAGTAATAAAATCGAGAAGAAAAAGTTGAAGCTAGCTGAAGAAAAATTTCTTCATAGACAAAAAATTAATCATCAAAATTTGAAACTTAATCTAAGCAAATTAGAAATTAAACAAGAAATGTTGGATGTGGAAATTACAGCCAATAACGCGATTTCAAAAATGCAATAACATGTAATTAGAAATTAATATAAATGTATTCATGTACCTGTATCTATAAGTACCTATATATAACATATTTTCTTAACCTTAATAAAGACTGAATTGATATTTATTTAATAAACACATTAATTTTTTATTTTATGTTATATTGAACTAGTGTTGGCAATCATATTATTTTTTATTTGATCTCTTATATTTCTACTAATATTTCCAATTCGACCATTTTCCAAACTGTCTACATTAATAGCGGATACTTCTTCTGGCTCGATTTCGATATTGGACGGGTTTTCCACATTAAACCAAATACAAATGTTGTGAAGAGCGCAACAAACATTAAGTATTTGTACTACTTTTTTTGGAGAGAAGTGTAACTCCCTTGCAGCTAGGAGACATCGAAACCTTCCCTTCATGACACCAAAAACTCGTTCGATTATCGACCTTCCCTTCGACAATTTATGATTGAAGAAGTGTTCATCCGTATTTTCCGAGACACTTCTATATGGGGTTAAAAGCCAAGGTTCCAGCGAATATCCTGAGTCTCCTGCAGAAATAGCAAGTATGTAGGAATTAACAACATAAGTGTATACATATGTATGCACATATATTTTGTGTGTACATATGCACATTGTAATAGTAAAAAGAATTACCGAGGATTCGTATGTTCTTATCACCATTTTCGAAATTGGTTTTCATATACTCTCGTTCCCGTGATAAGTTTCATACGTGGGAATCATGCGACGCACCTCCGAATGTACCGTTAACGGTCCTAATCCGCATTTTGTGATCACATATCTAAAGTACAACAAAGTTTTTCCGTTAAATGAAAGTTCAACAACTTCTATAAAACCTATCTTACCACCATTGCATTTATGCTGTGCTTTAACTTTCTGTTGAAAAATAAAT
The DNA here is from genome assembly GCA_951828415.1 of Anomoia purmunda. Taxonomy (NCBI): domain Eukaryota; kingdom Metazoa; phylum Arthropoda; class Insecta; order Diptera; family Tephritidae; genus Anomoia; species Anomoia purmunda. The sequence goes on from OX639995.1 coordinate 86,071,484, forward strand.
GTTCATCTTTTGATGGCCGTATCAGTTGGATGTGCGTTCCATCTACCGCTCCAATTACTCCCGGAATTCCGCAAGTTGAGTAAAAACTCCTGCTGGCATCACATTTCTCCTCATTCGTCATTGAAAACACAATGTGCTTTGGACACAGCACCTTTTCCACCGCATTGCAAAATTCCATCAAGCAACTGGAAACAGTTTGCTGTGCCAGCCCTAAATGACGATCTTGGCCAATCAAGTGTTGGTACCCACCCTGAGCAAAAAATCTTAGGGTGGCGGAAAGTTTTATGATTTCCGGGATTGCGGAGGACCTTTGCGGAGTCTTGAGCTCACTTTTTATATTGGATAGTACGTATAAAAATGCTTCCTTACTCAATCGAAAATTCTGCACAAAACTAGATATAAGGAACAGAAAGAGATTAAGTTTTAATCTTTAATCAAAGCATTTTAACATACTACCTTTTATCGCTGAGGCTCATAACATTGGAAGCGTCCCTAATAATTCTCCTCTCAATCCTTTCATCGTTTAGATCATCCCACAATGCCACAGAATCCATTTCAAAAACCAGAGTTTTTTATTCACTTATTCTTTATTTATTTGTATTTACTTCGTTTGTTTTGGTCTCTTTCTTTGATATTCCTGTCAGTAATGCCTACTCAAGCAAGAAATTTGCAAAAAATAAAAAAACAACATTGTTAGCGATGCGATAACATTACAGAGTGTCAATTAATTTTCGCATCGCATTGCCTTGCGTATCGCATTACAGAGTAGCCCCCCTGAACATTACTTTACCTCTTAAGGTTTCATATACATAACTCGCAGTCACCTCCTTGGTTGCTACAAGGCCCGTCAATTATTCTAAACTGACAACGTAGAAAAAGGAGGAAAGTCCGCATAGCGCCTCATTCAAGAATTTTTAAATATCTGCTGGCTGGCATATTTTATTTATTTATTAAATGAAAAATAACAATGCAATTATTATTTTACAGTAAAAACAAATAGAGCACTAGCCCTGGCAGCTTACGGCTCGTTCTTTTAATAGACTTACTATTTTGCTAAAGACGTGCTAGTAAAATTCGATAAAGTTAGCTACTACCGATACATTAATTAATACTACATTAAGAAATAGGAGTAGGAAAACAAGATAAAAAATAAAATAAGCATAATGAGAAGTTTAAATTAATTTACGCAGTCCAGTTTTTACTAGGAAATCTATAATTTTTCTGATGTTTTCTTGAGAGGATATTCTCATAAGTTCGACGGAGTTTCGTTGGCGAATAGCTGTTTCCTGGTGGAAGTAAAATGCGCGCAGTCATCTAGGAGATGTTTAGAAGCAGAGCAGTATGAGCAAGAAGCTGGAGACAACCCTTTTAAAATGTAGGAGTGAGTTATGGTGGTGTGACCAATTCGAAGGCGTATAAAGGCAGTAATATCGTTGGTCCGACATGTTACTGGATAGCTCGGTTTGGTACCTGTTGTATTAATATGCACATAATAGTGCTGGACGGTATTCCATTTTGCCGTTCTCTGTGTACTCATGTGTTCGTTAATCAAACGAATAATGTCCTTATTGACCATATAGGCAAACGTGTAAAGTGGTTCCATTGAGGCTTCTTTAGCTTTTTGGTCCGCGAGTTCATTACCCTTTATGCCTGTGTGACTCGGAACCCACATAATTTTGATCAGGTTTTTATTTTCTATAATTAAGCTGCGAATACAGGAAACTAGAAAAGATTTGTTGGAAACGTTCAATATACCAGATATTGTAGATTTGCTATCCGTACATATTATCGTTTTTTTCTTAGTTTTCACTGCCGATACTATTGCGTTGTATATCGCTGCTGATTCGGCATTGTATACAGAACAATAGTTAGGTAGATGGCCTGCCATAACAGTTCTTCCATCAGAATGTACGACTGAAAAAGTTGTATGATCCGTAGACTTAGAGCCATCAGTGAAAAACATTTCCCATTCGGGACACCAGGGTGCGGCATACTCTGCGAAATAGCGTTGATATTCTGTAGGGCTAGTGTTAATTTTTCCGTATTTTGTGAGGCCAAGGAGAAACGACGACTTTGTATTTGCAACAGAGGCAAGCTGCTGGAAAGCCGGAACTGAGGTAGTGGTGTTAATCATATTTTTTCGACGTATTCTAAGCACTTAATAGTGACTGCTATTGTTGCACATGAGTATTTTTGGAATTAGCCGCATGGTTTTGTATTCTACTCTTTCCGGAATACTAGCAAGCCCAGCTTCTGCTAAGATGCAATGTGTAGGGGATGTTGGAAAGGCTCGGAGGCTCCTTCGAACAGCTGCTTGATAGGGGGGAGATACCAATTTTATGTTGCTCCTTGCGCAATGGCCATATATAGGTAAACCGTAATGTTTAATAAGCTGGATGGATGAATAAGACTATGTTTAGAAGGCTGATATTTAACAATTTTTAGGCTGGCAGCTTTGCTTTTTCTTATGAATAGATAATGATCTTTAAAAGGAAGGCGCTTATCAAAAATAATTCCCAGGAATCGAAGAGTATAAACATTTACAATATTGATATTTCTAAAGATAATATTTAAGATATTACATTTTAATTTTCTACAAATATGAAATGACTTGCATTTGCTGATTGATAGGTTTACACCCGAACAATTAGACCACTCGGCGATATCGTTCAGAATGTCTACGAATTTCTTCTGTACTACATTCAAATTGGTTAATTTTGAAAATAACAACACATCATCAGCGTACATAATGTGATAGATGTTTTTGTATTTAGATATTAAGAAAGCAATCATAAATAGGGTCACTGAAAGTGGAGACCCTTGTGGTATACCGTTCTCTAGGTTGAGAAGGCTGGAAAAAACGTTATTTACTTTGACATTGAATTTACGGTTTATGAGAAACGATTTAATAAAGGTATAGAGTTGATTCCCAAATCTCCATTTCTCTAGTAAAACAACATGAATACCGATGCGGTCGAATGCTTTTTCAAAATCCAGGCTTAAAGTGGAGATATGACAACGATTGGATAAGCCACCAGAAGCGAAGTTTTCAAAGTACAAAAGGGCGTCATCTGTCCATGGCCATGTTTGAAAGCAACCTGATGCGAGCTAATAAGGCGGTTTTTTGAGATATGCCACATTATCTGCCTTGAGATGATTTTTTCTAAAACTTTGCTCATGCAACAAATTAGGGATATAGGCCAATACCCAAGAAAACAAAAGAACCCTAGAAAAATTTTCCTTATTTTGATGCAATTTTCAAATTGCGTTTTTTCTCCAGATTGAGCTTTCTTTAAAATTAACCAACCTCTTAGGCGCCATTTTATTCCGATTTTTCTTATTTTTATGGCTATTTTTCTTTAATAAATATAATTTTTTTAGTGAACTTTTGCTAAAAACCGATTTCATTTTATGTAAATTCTGAAATCAAGGATAACATTAATAATACATAATTAATAAATGGAAGGCACAGTCAAGAATTCCTGAAGAGGACCTCAAATTGAGATTGAAATATCTCTGAATAAAGTTGTTAGAATAGCTAAAGAGTTGTTTTATTCAACCCGGCCTCAAGCTCAGTGACTAATACAAAGTATTATTATTGTTGGGAATTGAGCACTACTACTTTGAGATATATTGTGCGGTCTTTTGTGGATTATATAATCATCATCTGAGATGCAATTTAGTATTGACCCTAATTCTCTGAAATTCATACTGCCATACATTATTAGATTAATTTTGCGTTTATGCATTAGTGCAGGGCACAGCCCCAGAATGTGCCTTGTAGTTTCTTTTCCACTCTTCTAACCTACAGCATTCATCTCAGTAAATTTCCAAATTTACTCAGGCGATAGTTCATCCTATTACCGTAATAACTTTTATGTTATTCTTCCATAAGCCCCTGCAATCTCTAAAGCGTTTTAGTTTGTAAGAACCCAAGAATGCTTTGAAGTGCTCCAAACTTGGTGGATTTCCCAGTATAGTTCCTTGCGGGTTTTCTCCTCTTCGTTGGTCAAAGTAGGTATTCCGCCCTTTCCTATACTTCTGGAAGGGTGGATGTTCCCTTTTTTGCGACTTTGTCTGCAATCTCATTTCCTTCAATACCACCATGATCTGGAACCCAGAGAACCCACACTTAATTGGTCACACCAAGTGTGTGTCAGTTTATTAAGCAATCTGTCACCAGTTTAGAAGCTAGGTGGCGAGATTTGAGGGTCTTAATAGTTGCCTGGCTGTCGGTGGTTCCGGTAATTGTAGGTGGTATTGAATTGAGATCACGAAGTATTGGTCTACGGCAAAATTGATTAGTGGATTTAATGTTGTAGCTACGGATACGAGTTTTTTAATTTTTCGATTAATTGATCTACAGCCTCAGTTTATGAATACGCAGATGAGCAACCGCACCATTATTCTAAAAAAAATTCATATGTATGTATTTGAAACCTCCTAACAACAACAGAAAAACAAAATAAGGCGAATTCATATCAGGTGGTGTTTTACGTACAAAAACAAAAATTTACATTAACAAATTATATACACTAAGACAGTACGGTTAACCACAAACACATTTTGACTTAACGTTCACCAAGCGAATTCAATCAGCTGCTTGATCACTTCCCCTTATATGAATTCGCTTTGAATGAAACATTTCATACAGTTATAAAGACACATATGTATGTACATATATACAAGGTGACGCAAAAGTAATCCTCCTATCAGAAAATGCTATAAATTTTGCGATTGGCCCCTAATGTCAGTTCTGTTTTGACATTTGTGTAGTAAACACATGCAAAATACACGGTAATAAACAATGTTACGGTACACTGCTCCAGAACGCGGAATATTGCTGACTATTTATTTGACCAATAATCGGTCGGTGACTTTGGCACAACGCGAATTTCGTCGCAGATTTCCTGGCCGTCCAACGCCTACTGGTGAAACACTGCGACGTTTAGCCGCCCGCCTCGAAGAGACTGGCACAACACGAGATGCTGCCAGGCGTGGCAGACCCCGGAGTAGCCGTTCTGCAGAGAATATTGCTGCTGTAGCCGAGGATGTCATGGAAGCGCCGTTGACATCGACCAGACGACGTGCCACGCAAATGGGTATCAGTCGACGGTCTTTACAGCGAATTTTGGTACAAGATTTGAAGATGTTTCCGTACAAAGTCCAGACGGTGCATCAGCTGTTAGCTGCTGACCGCCAATCGCGTCTAACATACGCTCAAGCCATCCTTAATCACCACCAAGAGGAAGATGATTTTTCATCAAAAATAATCATGAGTGATGAGGCCCATTTCCATCTTAGCGGGTACGTAAATAAGCAAAATTTACGCTTCTGGGGCACTGAAAATCCGCGTGTAACCCACGAAGAGCCATTACACCCGCTCAAAGTCACTGTATGGTGTGCTGTTTTCGCTGGAGGAGTCATCGGACCTTTTTTCTTCGAAGACGTCGCGGGCCAAACGGTTACTGTGAATGGTGAGCGCTACAGAGCAATGATCAACGAGTTCTTTTTGCCGCAACTTGATGAATTGGGATTGGAAAACATGTGGTTCCAACAGGACGGTGCAACGGCAAACACTGCACGTGCCACAACCGATATGCTGAAGTATGCATTTCCCGGGCGCCTAATCTCCCGTTTTGGCGATTTGCACTGGCCACCAAGATCGCCTGATTTGACCGCTCCAGACTTCTTTTTGTGGGGCTTTTTGAAGTCGCGGGTTTATGTCAACAAGCCTCAGACTCTTGCAGCTCTTAAAGAGAATATCCGTCAAGAATGTGAGAACCTATCGCCGGAAGTTTTGGCCAAAGTGATGGAAAATGCCATAAAAAGGGCTCAAATGACAATCAACTGTGGCGGCGGCCATTTACATGACATCATATTCTCGACTTGATGTAAAAAAAATTAAGAGACCAAATAAAAATAATCCACAAGAAGAATCAAAGTTTTTCATTTTTTTTTAAATTACAGCCAAAAAACATCGGAAGTTTACTTTTGCGCCACCTTGTATATAACATTTGAGTATAAGTTGTTTCGTAATTTTTATAAGCAGTGCCCCAAAATTAATATTTAAATTTTCCAAGTTTAAACACGGTGCAGTGAAATAACGCCCGCGGAAATAGCGCCCGCGGGCGTTATTTCCTAAAGAAAGGGAAATAACGCCCGCGGCCGTTATTTCCTTTCCGCAATAGAAATAACACCCGCGGGCTATATTACCTTTTTTCTATGGGCGTTATTTCCCTTTCGGAAAAGCCATAACGCCCACAGGCTTTATTTTCTAAATAAGAGAGCATTATTTCATCTGTATTGCGGCTCTTGTCTTGATTTTAGAACACATCCAAAGTTCCTCTGTCCTAACCAAATACTAAATCATAACCAATTTGATGATTGTATTAAATGCAATTTTTATTTTCCTTTATTAAAAAAAAAAATCAAAATAAATAAATTGCAATGAATATATTCATTACATAAATAGGTATGAAAGAAAATTAAACAATTCAAGGTTTCAAAAAAAAAACCTTACATGAAAAGCAAAAAGTTACACAAATACTTTCGTCGATTGCCTAACAATTTGTCGGCAAATTGGACACAAAATGTCTGTATAACCATTGAGAATGGTACGCCTACTGTGCTCTGCAAAGCAGTCTGTGCAAAGTTTAAAATGATTGCAAGGCGTTAAAAGAACATCTCTTGGCTTACTAAAACAAATAACACAAAAGAGTTGGTTTTGGGATTCTGAAAAATTGTTGTTTGAATCATCGTCTGAAGATTCTTCTATTTCGGATGCATTTACATCATCGAGGTCAATCATTTTATTTTCCCAATTACTCATTTGGTTTAAAAAATCATCCAGTGTTAATTCGTTGTTTGTGAATTTGTTCGTCGCTTTTTCAATTAAATCAGCCCTTCGCTTGTGTGACTGCCTTGGACATTGGAAAATGCCATTAGTCCCGTTTAGAGATTGCTTCAACTGAATAGACGCTTTGAAATCCTCATCTAGAAGGCAATTTAAAAATTTGCAAAAGTTTCCCTTTGGTACAAGTTTTTTGCTTAGCTGTGAATGGTAACCCTCTAAGCTATTCGTAGTCCGCACGCTTTCTTTGTAGACAGAAAATGACGAAGGGCCTTCCTAGGTTGATACAATACAAAAAAAAATAAAATAAGTAAGAATGTATGTACATATGTATGTAGCTGCCAATATGCAAACATATACAGAGCACATATATTCATACATAGATAAACATTATTTAAATACATACATATGTATACTACGATCACGTACCCTTTGCATCCATTGCCTTTCAAAATATTTAATGAAACTGTCAAATTCGGGAAAATGGCTTAGTTTGCTGCTAGCTTCCTCCTTTAATAAATAAAATCCTTCCGAAATTTTTTCAGGCGGCAAAAGTGGTACGGCTAAAAACTTTTTATATAACCGGCTAGCATTTTGGTTCTTTTTCATATTTAGAGTAAATCCATTAATTTTATTCGCATTTTTTTTAAGTGCATTGCAGTAATGAAACCAACACCCTGTAATTTTTGCGCAAGGAAAATTGCGACTTAAACTATTGCGGAGAGCTTTTTCGAAGTCAGTTTTAAACGACACCGCATTAAATTGAAATAAATTCTGATTGATAAATTGGAACAGATGATTATAAATGTCTTCGGATTTATTGGACATTAGTACGTATATAAATGGATGTCTGAAAAGAGAAAATACCCAATCGGAAATTTTAATGCGCACCTTAGAGTATATGAATATGAAGCGACTCCCTTTTGTATCTGAAGAGCTTTTTTAATGCGCTTTTTTGCTACGCTTTGAGTAGGCAATATGAAGCACTTCGAGTCAGTGAGTGCTCATTTGATGTATACCAAAGCGCATCATAGGAATTCCATCCAAAGCGCTTTAAAGGAAGCTATAGGGAAGCGCCTAGTTGTAATGACATGGCAATGCTAAATTCAGCGCTACTTGCAAGGAGAGCTAAGCGCTTCAGTGATATTTTGAAGCGCTTCTAAAGCGCTATTGATGCGCTCCATTTCCTATTGGGTAAATCCATACATATATGAATATGTGTACATATGTACATATGTATGTGCTTATGTGGACATAAGTATTATATTAATAACAAGTAGCTGACCCGGCGAACTTTGTTCCGCCTTAATGGCAATAAATAAGCAGATTTTTTTTTATTGGAAAAAATACAAAAAAAATTAAATACCTACATTAATCATTCATTATTATTTCTGTATTTTAGTACATGGGTTGCTCTTCATTTAAGTACCTTGTGATACACGACATTTTTTGTTTTATTATCAGGCGCAAAAACAAACAACGCAGATGGGATTCCGACCCGTGAACATGCCACGTATAATTGACCATGGGAAAAACATGAATGTTCTAGATTTAAACCACAACCTTTTAAGGATTGGCCTTGTGATTTGTTGATGGTCATGGCAAATGCAAGACGTATCGGAAATTGAAGTCTTTTAAATTTAAACGGCATATCGGTTGGGATCATCGGGATCCTCGGAATGAGAACTTCCTCACCTTTGAATTTTCCTATCATTATCGTAGCGTAAATTACATTGTTCATCAATTTTCTAGCCACCAAACGCGTACCGTTGCACAGTTTTGGTTGGTTTATGTTTCGAAGCATGATTACTACGGAGCCAACCTTTAGGCGTAAATTGTGCGGTGGTAAGCCAGGCACGTCCAAAGAGTTTAAAAATTCAATTGGATAGTTGGTGGCTTCATCTTCATTTGTGACGCAGTCAATAGATTTGAATGAATGCATTGTTCCAATGATCTTATTTTGAATTATGTAGTTCAGGTCATCTACATCTTTATTCTTAGCCGCTAAAATTGCTCGCTCACTCAACCATTCATTATTTTTGTAGTTAGAAATAATGTTTGGAAATACATTGTTGATAAGTTCATCTTTTGATGAGACAAAATTACAGAAGTTATTTGGAAATGATATTAATCCGCTCGATTCATCGACAGGTACTTGACCATTACCGATAGTCAGCAATTGCTCCGAGAAATCTTCAGCAGATGTATCATTAAGCAATGTAACTCTCATGTTTGTTGTCAGCTGCAGTTTCTTCACATAGCGCCATAGATTTGACGATTTGAGGCAAGCGTTTATTTCGTCGGCAGCCGTAGATCTTGGAATTACTGGCAGTATTTGGCGGAAATCGCCAGACAGTAAAATCATTGCTCCTCCAAAACATCTCGAGTCATTGCGTAAATCTTTTAATGTTCGGTTAAGTGCTTCTAATGCACGTTTATGCGCCATTGTGCATTCGTCCCAGATGATGATTTTCGATACCGCTAAAACTTTGGCCATTGCTGAGTGTTTTGCAATATTACACGTTGGTTCGTCAATAGTTTGAAGATTTAACGGTAATTTTAATGCTGAATGAGCCGTACGGCATCCTTCTAACAATGTGGCTGCTATTCCAGAAGAAGCAACTGCAACCGCTATGTTGGATCTCGCCCGAACAGTTGCTAAAACTAATGACATGAGGAATGTCTTGCCAGTTCCACCAGGGGCATCTAGGAAATATAAAAAACCATTTTCATCATCGATTGCCTTCATTAAAGTATCATAAACTTCCTTTTGTTGGTAATTCAACAGGGGTACATTCGTTTGAACTACTAAATCTAATTCCTGGTGATCATATTCACGTTCCCGTTCCAATTCTCGATTAAATGCGTAATTCATTTCACGATATGGCGCTGGCATTCCTAACCTGATTAATAAATTACCGCACATGAGGTAACACATATCTTCGATCAAGAGTAAAGCACGATTATGTATCTCCTCATTCATCTCAATATTGTGATTTCTGGAACTGACACGAATTTGATGTAAAATATCTTCTGACATATTATCCTAGTATTTGTGCCACAGGTTACATGGGTTTGATGGAAAACATGTCGAAATTATGATAGCGAATAATGTGCGTATCTGACTTGGAGATGCAGAGATAATGGCTTCAGCGATTGTCGTATCCCAATGGGTATCGTTTTCTAATAAGTTCAATTCTTCACATGCAGCACGATATGTTGGGAATATTACACCATTAACAGTTCGTAGTGTCTCAAATGACGTTGGCCCACGCACATTTACCAGCAACAACCGCAAATAGAAACATTCATCATTCTTTGGATGAACTGTATACATACGACCAAGAGCATCAGTAGAACGCACATCCGGATACCCAGGAACCGCATCGCCTTGCTTCCGTCTCTGAAAATTCTTCGATGAAGCATTCCAAGTATAATAACGTGGCATCTCCGAGTAAAGCAAAGTTCGTGCAAACTAATCGCTTTGGCAGATTGCAAAAAAACTGGTCAATGTAGTTGCTGGAGGTGTTTCAGCACGTTGCGTAGCATTCGAAGCCGTGAAATATACTCGTTGACCATTCTCCAGATGCACCGCCAAATGCATAACAGTAGGATGACGTTCGTGAATGGGAAATGCGAATATACGCCAAATCGCTTCATTACAGTTCACATAACGACCAACTTGATAGCGTGAAATTTCATCGTTGGTATTCGAGGATTGCAATCCAAAAACCGCCATATCACTGCCTTTCGTGACATATTTGCAAATATATTTTATGGACTTAACTGAATTGCAGTATTCAACGTTGCAATGTGTCTTGAACGTTTTAGAAATAAGTGGCGAATATGGAATAATCCAACTGTTGTCGACAACGAAATCCATTCTTTTCACTTTCGTTGTGATAGTTCGACCGTTGTCATCTGGTGATCGACGCCGATACAGGGGATAACCATCATTGCCAGTGACAGTCTCCGCCGTTAATTTCCGTGGATATCGTTTAGAGCACTTTCCATCGACCATGCAAGGTGATTGGGGATTGACGGCACCACACGGTCCATGAATCATATTAGTAGTAACAACATCATGTAGGTCTGGATCGACTTCATAATCAGGAATCTCGGCACATATGATATCATCTATTTGGTCAGGCTGAATTCTTTACACTAACCAAATAAGAATGTGTGCGTGCGGCAGGCCTCGCTTTTGCCATTCGATTGAATACATCCAGCATCGAGTATCTCCAAAGACGCGTTGTTTAACAATAAAGTTCATCAGGGACCGAATTTTTTGCCTGAATATACGTGCTGTGATGTCGTGTCTATCACTTGATGTTTGTCCGGGAAGCAGCAATTGAGTAATTTCTATCCATTTTGGATTACAGGTAAAAGTAATAAAGAGATCTGGCCGACCGTAATGACGAACATATGTCATTGCATCTTGTGCATATTCATGCATATGACGTGGACTACCAATGTACGTCGCCGGCAGAATAGTTAATCGACCAATATTAGCTGCATTTCCTTCAGTACTAACTGCATCACGTAAATGGATGTACTCCTCAGAACGCAGTTTGGCTTGGTTCAACCTATTGAATGTTAAACGTTCCGTTTCTATTTTTACATACATGTCAACGTAATACTGCTGAAACAATCGACGAAACCGCAGCAAATAGTTGTCAGCATTTTGACGAATCATCAAACGATATGCGTAATAATTCATTGAGCTAACTTTCTTTGTAGTTTCTTCACCTGAAATTAAAAATTTGATAATTAACCATTTCAAAGGAAAATTTTAAAGGCAAACAATACAGACATTAACCATTTTTTTAATAAGCATTATTCTAAATCAGTGTCTTTCACAAATAAATGAAATAAATTATTAATATCCATCTTCTCCTTGCCAAAACATCAGCGGGTATTGCAATGCGTCATATGATCGATGAGTTTCAGATATTTGTTGCAGTTGCCCAGTATCGCGACGTGTAAGCACAATATCGCGTTTTTCCAATTGTTCACCAACAATCAGGATGGCAACTTCGTCTACTGTTGGAGCATTAAATGTCCTTTCGTGTGTTCCAGATGGTCGTTTATCTGCTTTGATGCCAACTTTATAGTCATCACTTGGCATGCGCTCTAAAGCACTCTTAAACAACCTGACCAACGCATGATGTTCATGAAGCAGACACTGCAAGTCTCGAAGAATTGCTCGCTTCATTCCTGCATTGATCCCTAGGCGTCGACCAAGTTGTTCTTCCATGTTGCCCATGAAATATATTTGTAAAAATTTATTCTGTGTATCTTCGAAAGGTAGTAATGATTCGATTCGATGGTGAATCTGTCCTTGTATCTACAAAATAAAAACCAGACAGTATTAACTGGGTTACACTTTTTTCGGTGGGAGAGTAGAGTTCAGAATTAGCAAATATAATACATACCAATTGATAAAGTAAGTTATTCTTTAACTACATTCTATGTAAGTACAAAAATAAATACCTTAAATGTCGGACTAAATCCTCGTTCTACGATAATATCTGCCCCAAATGACGTCATTTGGAAACAACCATTGTATTTTTGAGTATTTGCAAGAAAGTGGCGTGATTCTTGTGTTTCGCCACAAAGCAATGAATACAATGGCTCATGTGGCGGAGTCAACAATGGCAATTTCCCTTTACCATTAAGGCAGCATAATCCAGGCGTTTCTCCAGAAAACTTTAATGCACCACAATACTCGCAAACAACGTCAATTTGCCCAATGCAAACGCTAGGATGCAAGCTGTAATCATTGCTGCAATCGTATTGAAACGCTGCTCGATTCAAATCAGCACTCGATAAATATCTTGTTCTGCGTCGCAAATTATCAATTTGTTGACCTCTGTTGTTCGCTCGACGATTCTGCATTGCCAACCGAGCTGTTTCACGGGCTGCTTCACTTTGCTCTCGTGATTGAGAAGCACGAAGTCGAGCCATACTATCGCGGCGCTGTTCACGTGCAATTTCTTGTTCTTCTTCAGGAGTCAACAATGGCAATTTCCCTTTACCATTAAGGCACCTCGATTCAAATCAGCACTCGATAAATATCTTGTTCTGCGTCGCAAATTATCTATTTGTTGACCTCTGTTGTTCGCTCGACGATTCTGCATTGCCAACCGAGCTGTTTCACGGGCTGCTTCACTTTGCTCTCGTCCTTTCATTTGCAATATTTCGTATTCTTCTTGCATTACGGCTTTGTCGGGAAAGATTCGATCGTCTTGGTCGCGGCATTATTAATTAAACTTCACTTCACTTCAATTCACCTAAAAATTTATTTCAAAACTCAAATTTTCAAAGATACCGAGTTTTATAGTTCACTTCACTGTTTATACGAATGGGCAATGGCACTATCATTACATTATAATTGTTAATTATTTATTTAATAGAAATAGTTTTAATATTGATTTCTTTCAAATATCAAATTGTCATCCATACGTCATTACATAGCTGTCAATATACATACGTCAATTACATAGCTGTCATTTGCGTTTTGTTATTCCAAGTCTGATTCTTTTTTGTTATACCACGTTTTATAGTGACTGACGTTTCATGTCAAGTCACACGGGAACGCTGTCGAACGGGATAAAAAGTATCTTATGTCCGTCTCCTGGCTCTAAGCTACCTCCCTACCAATTTTCAGCCAAATCTGTTCTGCGGTTCTTGAGTTATAAGTGGTGTAACTAACACGACTTTCTTTTATATATATAGATATAGTTTTGCCATGGAATAAGCCCGCTGCGCTCGCGTTCTCGCAACCACGCGTCGCGCTCGCCACTTCTCCGCGATAACGCAGGTGGGCTTACTTTGTTATACTTACATGATTTAAATACCCAATATGAACTATAAGCAATTGTTTGAAGCCGCATTGCGGGACAATACTAAAAGTGGCGTCCATCAAATAATTTCTCTCCAGATGTGTAGACGTATTAATGATGTGACAAACCGTTGGCGACATGAATATCGTGTATGCAAAATCCTTCTCAATTATTGTCGCCTTGTAAAATAATTTAGCTTTAGATGTCCCAAATTTTTGCAAAGTAGATGCATTGCTAAACAAACTTTTTATGTCTTGCGGACAGGTTGGATTTTTTGGCAGTGCATTGGCTTTTATATAGCACAAATTCCTCTTCATTTTGCCATATTGGACTAAATGCGCAGCATTTGGATTTTCCAAGCATTCTTCATCAAACACTTCGCGAGTAGCATTTCTTTTTAAATTCACATTTTGGCATTTATTTTTTATTGCGCTTATTATTTCTAGTTTTTTCACAAATTCCTCTTGGTTTTGATGATCATGTGATTTATTGTTCAGTTTTCGGCACTCTTTGGTAATGCTATCTATTGTCACACTAACTTGACAGTTTTTTTCATAGCACACGTATCGATTGTGTTTTTCACCAACACTCTTTATTTTATAAAGTTCCTTTCCCTTTTTTCGTATAGTAATTTACTATTTTTTCTGACGCCCGGCACAATTTAATAACTTAAATTATTCACCTCCATACCGTTTGCTGCAATTGTCTCCCTAGCAATGCTAAACATATACTGAAAACCCTAAGCTCAGAACTCATAAGTACATCGTAATAAAGGGCAAAACAAAATAACTTGTACCGTTAGTTTGTAAGAATTCGCTTAGTGATTAGCTAAAGACAACGTACGATTTTATGTGTATACTACAGAAGGGAATTCAATGCATAACTACTGTAGGCAACAGGTAGTGATTGATTTAAAATATCATTTAGTTTATGCAAAAGTATGCTTGATGATCTCAATACAAAAAACTATAACTGGGTCGGTGCAGTAAAATAATACACGCGGGCTTTATTTCCTAAAGAAAGAGAAATAACGCCCGCGGGCTTTATTGCCTTTTGTCGGCGGGCGTTATTTCACTGCACCATTAAACACCACTAGATTTATTTTCTGTGACGTTGCTTGAAGTGAAAAAGACTTATGGCAACAACCCACATTCCCCGTCTACATATTGAAAATGGATAGTCAACACTACAAAACCACCAGTCCATTGAAATTTTCGACAAAGGCGTGCGAAAAATACTTGCCCAATTAGGTGTTCGGAGACTATTATATCTATTTAATTCAAAGCTTGTGGCAATTTTGGGGCATTCTTACTTTTTACAAAAAAAGTTACCTGCTGCCTTGAAGTAAACATTTAACGTTTATTTAAAATCAGCTATTTAAGAAAGTATTTTACAACGAATTTAAGTAATTATAAAAATTATCATTTATTTTATTCTTACACACGCATACATTCGCAGATTATGAAGATCACCAATACATTGCTCGGTGACAAGTTGTTTACAATGCTGATGAAGGCCACATTCTATGGGCATTTTGTAGCTGGTGAAGATCAAGTCAAAATCATCCCTACACTAGAAAGGTAAATTTTTAAGCTGAAAAAACTAACAAACTCTTTTTTTATTTGTTATTTTTTCATATGTTCCAAACCCACATTCATGCCACAACGACAATTGCGGACTCTCGACAACGCAATGCTTCATGCTTCAATTTTTTTCTTCAAACCTTCGTGCTACGCTGCCGCTTTCCCCAGATAATGAAAATTACACGCGCTTTAATAGGTGACCACCTCTTTGGGTTACTGATGAAATCTACTTTTTATGGGCACTTTGTTGCGGGCGAAACCCGACATACTATTGTTCCGACTCTTGAAAGGTTCCTATGCATACTCGTATTCAATGACAAACACACAAAACCTATACAAACCATACAATATATAACAAAGCATGTCGAATGATATAAATATTTATTTATCAAAATTTACTAAAATCCTACATCCAGTATTTAATAACTATATAGTTATTCAGGGTATTTTACAAGCATGCGTCTATATGTATGTACATATTTAAATAAATGAAAAAAAAAACAGCGTATTATTTACGTTTTCCAAAAATTGCCTATATTCCACCCTAGTGGTCCGTGGTATTGTTAATGGCTAAATTGCCACCATTAAGTCTCATCATCCAATTTTAATGTCACAATTCTATTGATACATATGTATTTGTGAAACGTGTTGTTCATAAGTGCAAACAAGAACGCTCTATTCGTTCAAAGTGAAAGGTATGCCGTGCTCAGTAAAACTAATCGCATCTAATCCATTCGCATGCCACAGAAAGTAGCTTCAATACAAAACAGAAATGCAGTTTAATGATAATTTCATTAACAATTAATTACATACATATGTATGTATACTTATAGTATGTAAGAGAAATAACAAAATCAAATGTTCCTCACGCGACCAGATAATTGAGATCACAAACATTGCACTGGTCTTTCACGCAAATAAGGACATTACAAGTATTATATGAATATTGCATAATTTTTCCAGATTACGTTCCTTTGGCGTGAAACCAATTCTCGATTATTCCGTGGAGGAAGATCTGTCTCAAGAGGAGGCTGAAAAGCGTGAGGTTGAGTAAGTAGCAACTTTTATTTATGAATTGTTCGTATAAATGATATAATTCTTTTATTACAGGTCTTCAGTTTCCAGCGTTGGTGATATCAAAGATGATGGCGCGATACCGCAATATCATGTGGACAAGTCATTCGCCGACCGTCGTTACAAAGTCAGCAGTGCTAGGACATATTTTTACTTGAATGAAGCAACATGTGAGCGTAATATGGAAATTTTCATCAAATGCCTGGAAGCCGTCTCAGGTAAATAAATAAAACGACCAGAACATAAATGCAGTAAAAAAAAACAACGCGAATTTTCTAGAATGAGTATTACATACTATGTTCTTTTCTACCCCATTACGTTCAACACTGGTAGAACTAGTTCCAAGTATCCCATCTATTGATTATCTTTTGGCAATAATGATCTCAATTAAATTTATAATGTTATACTAGAGAAAGTTATTTTTCTGATTTTGTTTTAAAACATAGACAAGTACTTTTGTGTAGGACTTTTAAGAAACCCCAACTTAGAGTTCAAAAATGACGGTGATTGGTAAGGAGTGGTTACACCGTGTTTGTTGATTTGCGATCATTTTCGCCTGGTGGCTTATTGCCACCCTAAAAGATTGGTGGGTGTTCAGTTAATTCAGCAAATTATGCTTGCTGTTCGCGTTCGAAAATTCTCTTACTCGGTGCTGTACCCAACAAAAATTACATGGTGTTTGCCAATCAAAATTGATATCATTACAACGGCCGAATTTTCGTGAAATCTACTAAAAAAGCTCTATTCGAATCCATCGTAATTGGAGCGTCGCATTTACTTAGAATGTATTTGCGTAGATTACACGAAAATTAGAGCGATTCATTAATGGCGCCATTTTTGTGTAAAATTATACATTTTTAGAGTAGTTTTAAGCATGGGGTGTTCACAAATACAGAGTTTTACACTTAAAATGTTTAAAATAGTTGAAATATCCGCACTAAGTGCTAATATTATACAAATTGTATTTTTGCGTTCAAATGTTCGCAGTTTTAAATATTTCACGTTTAAAAACCAATTTTGAACATCGTAGGTGTATATTTACAAAGATTATGTTTGAATAATGACCCTTAAGGAAATGCCGATAGTAAAACTCTACTGATTCACTATTTGCATTGGCACCAGTACTGTTGACAAATTACAACCCAGGCTCTACTGTAGACATTTAAAATGTGCTTGTTATTTAGAATCCACTAGTACCTTTAGAAGTACTTATGGAACCACTTGGATGCATTGGAATAAAATAGATTTACAGCTGTCAACCAATTATCTACCTATCAAAGGTAGAGTACAAAGTGTAAGCGCTTCGTTGACAATGCCAACAAAAAGTCACCCACTCTGCCGGTGACTTTGGGGTACTTTACCCCAAGCTTCCTTCAGGGGAACACTTTTCTATAGTACTTTTACACGCATTTTTTAGGGTATACTGTACGACGTATTTAACTCGTATCTTAAGGTTATTGTGACTTACATAGTAAAATATTAAGATAATTACATCCCCCTTACCTATTAAGTCTTCTGCGACCCTATTTACAACATGTACGAAGGAGATCAGGCTGGGGCTTAACATCAAAAACACCGAAATTACGAGACACGAGACAATCGCTACATCCGACAGCGCACAGACAGACCATAAGCAGGATTTACCAAAAAATAATCACCGCCTTCACCAACTTTCTTCCAATCAATGCTGTAATCAGAGTCAAACTACCGTGACTATGTGATCCGACCTCGTCGAAACAGTTCGTTTCTTGGGTCTCTCCATAGATGAGTTTAATGATAACGTCCATGGCTACAGCTAACCTCTAAGCCAAATAAATAGTGCGTGGAAAATATTTTCTTGGACAGCAGAATTGTTAAACTGCTAACACAATTTTAGATATTTCGCTCAGATTCATAAGCGGTTGATTATGATTCGTTGTTTGAAATTTCTGATGAAGTTCTGCAAAGAAATTAACTGTAAATCACAACAAAAAAAAACATTTAACCATTCAACGTGCTCATGTATGTGTTGTCATATTTGAAAAATTTTACTTTATTGTTAAATCAAATTAAATTTCTATCTTTGCTACAGAATTATATTATAGATATATTTATACATACTATACACGCATACATATATGTGTATATCTTTTTTTCGGAGAGGCCGTGGTATAAAATATGAATACTTCTCTATCCTCATTTGAGATTAGGGGTTCAGGGGCGTTTGCCAAAGGGGTGATCCGCGAAAATTTTCCTGTGGAAAAAAAGAATAGTAAAACAGAGATTAAAAATTTTTTGTTTTCAGTTCTTATTGTTATGACCTCTCTTTAATTGAGGGCGTTGTTGCCTTATACTCTAAGCTATGCCTTTTTTCTAACAGTTTTCACAACATTCCAGACTTTACACTCATTTGCCATACGTGGGCTTGAAGAGACCTTTATTACAGTGTTTATTTTTTCTCATTCAAGCAAAAATGACGAGCTCTCATAAAAAAATATATATAAATATGTATACATATTTATACTTCGTCATGCGATCTGCCCAAGCAGAATTCGTTGTTCGAAAATCAGTCTGAAAGTCCTGCAGCCAGTAAATACGCGGCCCACCGTTGGTGCCATTAGGTGAGGCTTTTTGACGTTCGGCCGCAATCTGGGGTATTGAGAGTTTCGCTTCATTTCATTAGCAAGCAGATCGGCAGGCATTATACAGGTTACATCCTATGAAGCTGTTTAGCTGTTTAGAAAGCGCTACATATACGTAGCCTAAATAGATTCAAGTTTTCCAGTATTATGAAACCAAATTCTATTTGAGAAACAGCTATTTACAATATTTATCCCGCTCTGCGTATTAGTAAATAATATGGGATCAATTTAGCGAATTAAACACGTTCTTCCCGTCTAAGGTTACTATAGCACAGTATTGTTTTGGCCCGTTCTTCCAGCGTTTTCCTGTTATTGCCTCTTCGGTTATGCCTCTACGTATTGCATGGACTGTTGAAGTTATTGCATGGACTGTTGAACTTATCTTTTGAAAGCCATACTGGGCATCGGACAAACATTGTTCAGTAACGATGTGGTTTCACAAACGATTATAAGTACATAGATGATCTTATCTAGTGTATCAACCCTGCACAGGGTTCTATAATAGCTTTACTCTCCTCGAGGCTTTTGAGAACCAGTATTTGACTTTTCCATCTCCTCGGGAATACACCGTCTCGAAGGCAGTAATAGCAATATTCGTTATCCCATCGCGCACAGGAGCCTTGTTGCATTTAATAATATTTATACATATGTATGTAAATATGCATTTGGCAAAACATTGACGGTTCGAAATAAAGCCACAACGGGAGGGATTCTTAACACTTTCATTAACTAGTGAAACCTTAATTTTTTACTCTGAAATATTTATTGCACAAGTAATTATGTACGTTTATTATTAATTAAAGCATGCAAAGAGCACATGTAAATATATATGTATGTATGTATTTATTTCAATTACTTACGAGATGTTCGTTACGAGCTCATTTAATCAATTATATTGTTTTGGTACATTTTTACCAAGAAGTAACTTTAATTGCGCGTAATGGTGTATCACAAAGTTCAAGCATTGTTGGTTATAATAAACTAACTTCCTGAGTAGTATGAGAGGAGCTTTCTCAATGCTCCCGTAGCATTTTTGATTGGAAGCATCCTCTCACTGCGAAATCATTAATTGTGCCAAAATAAGTGAATAAATTTACATACATATAATAGTTATGCTAACACTTTGATGGCTTCATGCGCCTGAAAAGAGGCCACAAAATCATCGTTAAGACGGCGTAGAATCATTTACCCTCCAAAGAGCAAGGATACATCAGAAATAAACACACTTGATATCCGTGGGGATTAACGCGACCGTTTTGAACTCATTACGATGAAAATTTACGAAGTTATCAAAAGAGTTATGCAGGTCATGGTAAATGGACGAAAAATTGCTCAGTGACATAGTTTTTGTTTAATACTCGTATAAAGAACATGTATTTGTATCGAGCTAGACGATGCTACCGAAAAGCTTAGGATAAAGCTCTTAATAATGCATATAGCAATACAATGAAGTATTGAATAAGAAATTTTCATGTATACAAATTTCTGAAATCAATTTGCAGCTCCAAGAAACAAATGCTCGTATATTTGTTTTTTAAAGAAAATTTAGCGCAAGGTACTTTTCAAGCTCAGAAAAAATTACAAATATTTCTTGTGATTTTTCCTTAGAGGTGGAGGCTAAGCTAATAAAAGATATGGGAACTGATACTCGTGATAAAAAAGAAAAATCACAGGATAATCTATAATAAAACTTTTACATATTAGATATTTAAACAAAGACAAAATATACACACTAAACGAAACAATACTAAATATGCAGTACTAAACTTTAGATGCGGCAAATAACTAATTTGGCTTCAATAATACAGTTTTCAAATAATTTATCGACTTTGGTACTTTGTTGTTCACACACAGTTTACTCACAATCCATATTTAGAGGAATCACTTTGTTTGTTACAAAATGTCGGCATTCATATTGTCTAACATTGTACAATCAAACTATCCAATTGTCAAAAATTTACTAATGTTTCATCTTTAAATTTCTAGCCAGACTCTTGAAAATGGGTTGTTAATACGTAAGCAGATACATACATAAATATAAACTCAATGTACGATTTGAAGAAAAAATTATAATGTTTTACGCAGTTCAAAATAAAGAAAATTTTTCTTTGATCCGGAGACTTCCTTATAGGAATACGTTAGTCAAAGGTATTCGGGAAAAGATCCCATATAAAACTTTGTAAGCAGAAATTAATTAGTTTAACTGAATAAAACTCACGGTTTTCTCGAAAGACTTTTGCCTTGTATTTTGAAATTTTTGTTCGCCTGCAGGATGGTCCTATAGGTTTTGAACCATGAATTTGGATGAATCGGTTTTACTTTGTATCCTCTTTCATCGCCGTAATCTTCAAAAATAATTATTTAGTCGTTAGTACCTAGCAATGCATATTTGTGTTGCCAAGCGAACCACATGAGTAAAATATATAAATTATTAAAATTATAATTACAACTTAATATTTGATTAATGGAAGGCGATTCAAATAGAGTAACTCACTATATGTAATTTTTTTATTATTATTCATCAATAATTTGTATTATATTTTTATTTACAAATTATTTTCTTCTATGAGTCAGGTTAAGATATTTAAAAAAAATTATATTTCATGAGGACTTTGTTTGCTCGAACTTACGTAGGGTTTTTGTTGTATAAGAATGCTGTAAACGGATATTTAAAAAAAAAATATACCAACGGAAAATCTCCAAAATACAACACAGCAAATTTTTACCATAAAAGAAGTGATTAAGTAGTATGCGAGGCAGAGAGAGATATTTCAAAACTATATTTACCACAGTACGAAAATTTGCCAAAAAATTTGCTTCCTAAATGTCATTAGAACACAGTAGTACACTATTGGTACAATTAGTATAAAGTAAAAATTTGTGAAGTGAGCCATCGCAGGCCGAATTTTTTTGCGAAGTTAATTTTTTCTAGATCATAACTATAATAAAATACAAATTAGACAATTTTTCGATATTCGAACTATTTTGTTATTACCTCATCTTTTTGAAACTATTTCGATTTTCTCTTTAATTTTTCTTAATTTTGTCATTAAATTATCTAAAAGGAGAGAGCAGTTTTTCATACAACTTTTATTGAAAGTAATAATAAAATAAAGGTAACTTCTATTATTTTCAATTGAAGAGATTTTGAGCCTGTCATGCAGAGTATTTTATTAAAACATGCAGAGTAATTTAATATTTCTCAGTCACATTTTTATTTTATTTGATTTGTCCTTTGTTTCGAACTAATGGAAGGACTACAATTTTTTGATTCGGTTTTGAATTGCTACATTTTTCCCCATTTGAATGTAGCCTGCCATTTAAGGAGCATTTAAATATTAACAGGATTTTTATTTAAAGCATTTGAAATTGGTATTTTGATGTTTTATGTGTTTCAAGATTTATTTTAAATTACATACTTAAATTATATTATTAACTTTTTCCTTCCCGCCAATGAATCTACTTAAAAATTGAAAAAAACTAATAATGAAACAATGTAATCACATCAATCAAAACAACCAAAATCCACTTACCTACTAACAAAGAGGACGATCATAAAACTGTCCCCCGACCCATTGCCCTGGGTAAGCTAAACTTCAACTTATTGAAATTGTAGAAAATTGCCATTAATCTATGCATATGAGTGTTTGTATATATAAATATATAAACATACAATATTTGCTCTCAAAGTAACGCTGGTTTCCTATAAGTATAGAATAGTTTTCGTACGTGTAATCTTGTAAAAATAAAACATTTCACATATGTACATAGGTATTCATTCGGACAAGGATCACTTTCACTCTATTATAATTATTTTTTTACCTATTTATTTTAATCCATATAGGCGCCACCTTTGGCACAGGTATAACAGCAATCAAACTTACAGCCCTTGGCAGACCCCAATTATTGGTAAATTTGAAACAAATAAGTTTAAAAAAGCTCTTTTAATGCTGATTTCGAAAACTATTCCCAAAGCTGCAAGTTTCCGAAGTAATAATGCGCACTCGCAAATATATGGAGGATCTAGTCGGCGGACAAGGTAACGTTCTGACTCATCACAAGACGATCAAAGATCTGGAAAAGTACTATTCCAGCTTGGGCGACAATAAGAATGTACAAGATTTCTTGAAGAATGTTACATCGGACAAGGAGGGGTATGTCTTAATGAATGCGCTTAGAAAAATTTTAAACTGCAAATGACTATGTTATTTTGTAAATTCCTATTTTGGATTGAAGTATCCTTCATTTGTTCCCCTGGTCGGGTATCGTGGACGAAGATTCTCAGTTAAGTGACACTTTTCGAGTACCAGATCCGCAAACAGGACAAATGCGTCGATTGATCTCACAAATTCCGCCCAAGGAGGAGGAAATGTTCAGGAATATGATTCGTCGTGTCAATACAATTGTTAAGGTAATTCTTTCTTTTGCTGTTTTTATTCTTTTGAAATTTTAAATTTATCATTTTGTGGTACACTAATAGGCTGCAGCTGAGCTAGATGTCCGTATAATGATTGACGCTGAACAGACTTACTTCCAACCTGCTATTACACGCATTACTCTAGAAATGATGCGGAAGTATAATAAAGAAAAGGCGATTGTATTCAATACTTACCAGTGCTACTTACGGGAAGCGTTCAAAGAGGTACATTTAAAACATTCACACATAATTAATAAATGCTTACTAATTGAACTCTTCTAGGTGTGTACTGATTTGGAACAAGCAAAACGACAGAATTTCTATTTCGGTGCTAAATTGGTTCGCGGTGCTTATATGGAGCAAGAACGAGAACGGGCGGCTAGTATGAATTACTCAGATCCTATTTGTCCCAATTATGAGGGGACTACTGATATGTACCATAAAACGTTAACTGAATGTCTGAGAAGAATCAAGGTGGGTAAATTGAAATTTAATAATCTAAAGCAATGAAATATATTTTTGATGTTTATAGTTACTGAAGGATAGTGGAGAGGATGCTAAAAAGATTGGAATTATGGTCGCTTCACACAACGAAGATACCGTGCGGTTTGCCATTGAAAGAATGAAAGAAATTGGAATATCACCTGAGGATAAAGTTATTTGCTTTGGTCAATTATTAGGAATGTGTGATTATATCACGTTTCCGTTAGGTACGTATTTTCGCCTTCAAAAGAACCAAAAAATGGTATATTTCTTCAAACGCGGGTATGTTTATTATAACGTTGTTCACAGCATAGCGCAACCGAGATAGATATACATATACTTATATATGCAAACATTTTTAGAATTGATAGCGAAATCGATTAATAATCAGACAATAACCACACCCACACATCGGAGTTTTGTGAAAATCAAAAGTATAAGTAATCAGTAAAGATAAATTGCTCAAATTTGATACGTAGTATTTGGTTGGGGAAAGGAATACGAGTGTAATTTTTTTGTAAATGGACGTATCCCCACCCACTTTATAAGAAAAGGTTATATCTCCGAAACTACTTGACCAAACTCTAGCAAATATGGTATTACAAGTTGGTAAGCACAATTTTTAAAATAGGGCAAAAATCAACCAAAAACATCTGATATAACGGTAATCGTCATAAATCAAAAGAAATGCGATATTTAAGTTAGCTTTAACCGATATTCCCCTGAAATTGCATGTAAAGGATGGGGGCGAGGGGTATAGCAGTAACAAATACACCGGAACATGCATGCATACAACAAGAACGATTTATTTGCGCTGGGCTCGGTTTCCCCCGAACATAGACTCTTTCTTACTTGTTTTTTTATTATATTTAAGTGGTTTAATAGTGGTATGGAAGTTAGAGGTTTGGCTATGTATCCAGCTCTCAAGAAAAATCACAAGAACTAAATATTTTTCATTTCTTCATTTCCTATACTTACATATGTAGTATGTATGTATGTACGTACCCGTAGAACTAGGTTAGAGTAATCCCAGAGTCCTCTTTTGCGGTATGACTCCTCTTTACTTCCACACAGGAGTAGGATTAGCATATCATTTGGTATACACATACTCGCTTTTTACATTGCTTCTGCTATGAGACCGAGTAATGTAAAAACTCCCTTTCATACTTTAAACGAACAGGGAGGAGGTTTTTGTTAATAATTTCAGATTCCTTCAAGTTGATTCCTTCATAGTTGAGTTTTGGAGAATTTTCCTGCGAACCTCTTATATAAGCAATAGAAGAGTACTGCTTGAAACTTTCCAAACCAGAAATTAAAGAGTTTCATGATCTATTTGAAAGAGAGAGAGAAAGAAAGAGCACAACACTTTTCTGGTTTAGTTCTGCAATTCGCATGCACTTGGAAGGATTTCACTTCTCCTGGCAGTTTCAGATAGACACCATACGGAAATGAAATGCAAATGAGAATGAACGAGTAACATTGGATAGGAAAAATATCTTATATTGCTCCAAACTCATGTCAAAGATAGTACTCATTTGTTTATCGCTTGGGGAGGTCTCATTTCAATTAAACCTACATATATGGTAACACAGATAATAAGCTATTTACGTGCCAAAATTTAAGCAAATCAGATCATAAATAAGACTTTTTCGAATGGATCGATACGTGTTCCACTTAGCGAGGAAAATATGGCATATGTTAATATAGAAGACAAAAAGCTACGTGTAAAATTTGAAGCAAATCCGTTCAGCCGTTTTTGATTTAAGTTATATACATAATAATAAGCCAGAAACAATATATACTTAATATAAGTCACTGTGTCAAAGTGTCTTTGCTCAACAGAAATTTTAGGAGTTGAAAACTAACCCGCAGCTGAAAGTAAAAAACAAACGTACAGAGAGATTTAGCACGGTAGAAACACGTTTTGCTTGAGAGTCTTATGCTTGTGTCCATGAGAACCACCTTGAAAATAAGTGGAGAGGGCTATTTTCAATCACCGCGTATAATAAGCTGGGGAATTGAAATTTTCATCAAAAAAATCATTGTATCTCATTGACCTCATAGTATTGACCTTGTTTGCAGATATTTAAAACCTCTGATACTGATCTATTATTTTCGAACGAATCCTAATGCCCAACCTACTTTCAGTCCAACCGACTAACCATTTTTTAGTTTAAGTGGGTCCAGAGACTGAGTCACGCATAATTAGCCAGGGTTCGTATTTGCCCTTGCATGAGCAGCACATCTCGGCACATTTCGATCATACACATCAATGTGCGTTTATAAAAAAAACTTGCGTACAACTCACGTGTATGTTTTGATATGGAACACATGGTAATGTGCGTGCTTTGAAAAATTAAAAAAAAAACGCTAAACGGTTATCAAAAAAAGTAGGAAACCAAATTTCGTTCCGTTAATTAACTAAAATAATTATTCAAAAAATTCGTTGCGTTGCTAAAACAGGAGAAGATCACACGTCACCTACTCTGCCGCTGTCCGGCACTAGCTAGAAGGCGAGCAGAAGCTATGGCTAGCTTCCTTAATGAACTTGACGATCTTAGTCCAGTCGAAAGAAGGCCCTACTAAAAAGTATGTTTAGGGTTGCCGCTTTTTGAAAAGGGCGAATTTAATAAATTATACATAAGTTATATGAAATATTAAAACATGGGTGTCAAACCATTCGTCTCGGAAGATTCATAGCTAACTTTATGAGGGTTGCCAATTGTTTGAAAAGTCAAACTAAATTAAATTATACACAAATTATTTGAAATAGCATATATGCGTGTCAAATCATTAGGGGGAAGTTTATTGAAGAGGGTTCCAACTTTTTAAAAAATATAATTTTATTAAATTAAACACAAGGACAAGGTTCATACCTACATTTTATTTTAGTTATTTGTGACAGAAACCGAAATGCGTTTTCAGGTTACATAAGCAAAGGACAATAAATAAATAAATATTGGCAGAACAACGTCTGCCGGAGTTTTCTAGTTTCTCTATAAACTTACTTGGCGTCGGGCTTTCGTAATTTTCCCTCAAAATGCAGAAGAGGCCTGTATATCTGGTAATGTTTGAATTCAATAAGGCAACTTAAGACAATCTGTCATTTTGTCCAACCCACTTCCAAAATACGTTACGAGCTAAGGCGGTAGCAAAACGAGCTGTCATTATGTACATACATCCCCTTTTTATTATTGCATCATGGGCTCATTCAAAACTTACTGGCATGCTCAAACGCTCCAAAAATATTTGCAGGTAAAAGTCAAAGCCTATGCGAGCATCATAAAGGCACATTCAGAAGATGATTTAGGGTAGATTTTTTAAAGAAAGCTAATGCTAAAAAAAGTGCCGTCATGAATTCTAGAAACGCTTTTTTATTTATGATTCACACGAATTGTTTTACGAATAAAGAAGCAGTTTAAGAAGAATTACTTCAAAGGGCCTTCTAAAATAACTATGTTTTACAGAAGGGCTTTCTGAAGCCCGTCTATGTGTAGTGAAACCAGAAGGCCTTCAGTTTGTGTCACTTTATAAAAGAGAGAATGGAAAAGGGAATGTAGAAAAGAACGCCTCTTGACTCTCTGGAAAGCCTTTTGGAATGGCTGAAATTTTTTTCTGGGTATTTGGAGTTCGATAGAGACAGAAAGTTGCAGTTTGAAGTTTTTTGTGTGAAGATTAATTTTCACAGGTAATTTTTGTTTCTATGAAACAGAGCTTTGCTACTAGAACTACATAAGAATGGGTTATTTCATCAAATGCAAATGTATTTCGAATAAATAAATTAAAATTTAAGAACTGAACCCCAGATATTTCAGTCGTTAGTTTTTCTTATAACATCGCATGATATTTTGTTAAAAGAATAATACTGACCATTTTATTACTAAAAGAAAAATAAAAACTAGATAAGAATTGCTTGGTTTGTGGTCATTTTTAGCTGTTAACTAGTGTAATTTGATGATTTTATAAATAAAAGTTGAGTGTAAATTAAAATCTTAGAAAATGGGCATGAAGATCTCCATTCTTATTCCAATAGCTACTTTTTGGTGCCTAATTTCTTTATTAGTTTTATATGAATACCTTGTTATTAAAATTAAGAGATCTGTAAAATTATCTCTTTATGACAATTTCTTTTTCAGGTCAAGCTGGATATTCCGCTTACAAATACATCCCTTATGGACCAGTAAATGAAGTCTTGCCATATTTGTCTCGGCGAGCGCAGGAAAATAAGGGTGTCTTAAAGAAGATCAAAAAGGAGAAACGTTTACTACTTTCTGAAATCCGTCGTAGGTTTTTTACTGGAAAAATGTTCTACAAGCCTAAGGGAAAATATGTACCCATATAAACTTGCGTCATATAAAGAAGTCCAATACACAAACGAAAAGTAAAATATGCAAACTAAATATGTATACATAGATAAAACAGAATGGTGATTCCTTTTACGAAATGTTTTCTGGGAATCATCAAATCACCGAACACAAATGGAAAATATCATGGCTGAAGAAAAAATGAGATTTAATCAAAAAATCAACGTGTTAAATTTTATGTATACAAATGAATCTCTAACTGAAACACAAGTAAAAATGATATTATAAAATATTTACATTCATAATAAATGTGAGAATACTGATATACAAATAAAAATCAATTTTGAGACTTATATTAAATCTGACTGCAGTTTTCGAGTGCTGCATCATGGCATTTGAGGATTAATGGATCACTATTTTCCGACTGTTCATGTACATATGTACATACATACATATTGTATGGATGTCTAATTAAGGTGAATAGGGGCCGTGATGAAATCAGCATATGCTGCCTATCGGTTGTCGTGTTAGACATTTTTATAAATAATTCGGCATTTATACAAGTACTTCTGTCGCAGCGTACCACTTGACTATCCTTCCGAATAAACCTGCATATGTATTTTAACAAAATTAATACATAAATAATGTAATTCATTTTGGTTAATCCCATATATGTATGTGCATACAACAAACATAACCGTGTACATGTACATGTGTAGCAGCTCGAAAATGCAGAAACATCTCGTCACTATGTTTAATTACATAAGTTGATTTATCTATTTTTTGTGTATTTACATATAAGACATGTTTTGCGGCTTGGCCCTCGTCCTATTTTACAATTAAGAATTTATGCTAGAGTATAAAATATACCTCTTAGCGATTTAAGAAACTGATCATAATAGTTTTATTATTTTTAATGTTTAAAGCAAGATAAGTCTTAGAATCTCCTTTGAGTCCTTCGTATGTAAGCATTTTATTGTATTTAAAATGATTTCTTCTACACACGATAATGCCTCAAATTTTAATTTTTACAAATTATTAGTAAAATCAAATGTAACGTATGTGCATACATACTATCTATTAAATTTGCTATTTTTTGCGAAACGCACTGAAGGACATCTAAAATGATTTCTAATGAAATTAATAAGGAGTTTTGAAAAATTAAATTGTTTAAGAGTGATATGAGTATATGATTTATTATTTAGTTTTATTCGGCAACTTCATGATTATCTGCAAGTATTATAATTATAATGCAGTTTGTAGACAGTTTGTATATTCCGCTTGACTGAGTTTCATTGTTTTCTCCATAATGATTTTTTTATACTTACATGCATACATATGTATGTACATACATATTTATATGTATATCAACTTATCAAGTAAACCGTCGAAGTTTGCATTCATACTGCAATTGAATGAATGTTGACTTTTCAATAAATGACAATAATAAACTGTTAATGTGGACTAGGAATCGATGAAAACTCATTTACAAGAATAAATATTATGGAACAAATATAACGAACTTTTGAAGTAGCCGAACACAAATTTAATTGCAAACTATTATCCCTAATGCAAAGCTTAATGGCATATACTTACCCCGATATATGTATTTATTCAAAAAAATTAATTGTTGATTGCAATCATTAAAACTACTACGAACATATGTATTGTAATTGCATAAGCAACATATTTTTTTTTAGTTCTAGTCGGCTTCTTTTAGTGTTCTCAAAATACGTATGAATGTGCATATTATAAAAAAAAAACTAAAAACAAACCACGAGTCTTATATGTACGTGTAGAAAGATTGCTCGAGAAATGGAGATTTGAGTCTAGAATCTAAATGGTTAAAAATAATTCTAGTGCCCGCTTTATTCGTGTCAAATAAGGGAATTCAAAACTGTTAGCATGTTAAGCGTTAAATGGAGAACTGTTCGTATACATATGTATTTATTAAATTCCATTATACAGGAAAAATTCCTTTATTTCAGTGTTGAATAAAATAAAATAAAATACAAGAATCGGCGTGTTCTTACTTTACTAAATTATTAAATAAGTATGAATATAAGAAACTCAGTAATTTATCGAAGAATGTTCTTGCATGAAAGCTTCGCACAATTGAAAAATTCATCACGGCTAAAGATATCACATATAAATTTTGGTCCCGATTGGAGATGGCGAAAGCGTGTCGCACAGGGGTTAAATTTCAAATTATCCTATGATGACTGAAAAAAGTAAAATTAATATGTAATATCTTTGGGTATTATGTGCCGGACATACTCCAATATAAATTACTTATTTTGGCCCAAAGTACTTCGCATAAACCAAGTTCGTCCACACTTACCATTCCTAATTTGTATTGATA
The DNA here is from genome assembly GCA_951828415.1 of Anomoia purmunda. Taxonomy (NCBI): domain Eukaryota; kingdom Metazoa; phylum Arthropoda; class Insecta; order Diptera; family Tephritidae; genus Anomoia; species Anomoia purmunda. The sequence continues at coordinate 86,102,026 of OX639995.1, forward strand.
GCTTTTTAGCCCCAGAGTTGCTTAGTTATTTGATCAAAGGACAAAACTTAGAAGATTGTGTACATTTTTAATATATTTAAATTTTATTGTGATAATATCCTTTTTTAAGCTTCTACAGGCAGTTAAAATCAAGATCCAATTGAGTGAAATGCTAATATTTCAAAATGCGTCGTCCAGTTTATTTAAGGGATAGCACATCGATAAAATTTAGCGCCGACACTATTTGTTCGTGATTTCGTTCTTGATTTATGATAAAATACCTCATTTCATCTTAATGTATTGACAAATTTTACAAGACGAAATTACTTAGTTACATCGTAATTTCCTCATAAATTAAGAATGAACTATAAATTACGATAGTGTGTCCTGGCTTTTAGATGAAAAAAAATTAATTTTAATTTTTCGAATCTTGTGCGGCAAGCGCTCCATTCGCCACATTGTAAAAAAAAATGTATTAGTGGTGTATGCTTCAAATGCACTACGAAATTATAGCTTTCTTTTCAAACTTAATAGCTGTCGATATAAAAATGGAGTTCCATATAAGCGAATCTGACTCCAAATCAAAAAAAAAGTCAGCTGGTTTTTGCAGCAATGCTCACTTTTTCTGGGGGCCTCTCCATATCTTGTTATTGTAATTTTTTAATAAGAATACAATCAGATTGTGAATTGCCCTATTGAAATTCTTGAGCGTTTATATAACCTTACTTAGCAATGTTTTAATGGGAAGACCTAGTCGTTATTGTTATATGCGAATTTCGCTCGATTTAACCAAACCGATCGTTGATTTCGAAAATCAATATGGCGATTATTTCTTTGCGCAGAGGAAAGAATGAATTACTTTTTCCGATCTACGAAATTAAACAACCTATCATTGGTATAACTCGTGTTTGGCTACATATATCCGTATGGACGTTTGGAAGTATATCAGAGTTTTTGCATTATTGTTTATAAAAAGTACTACTGTTATAAATTTTTTGAGAACTATTTGAAAAAAATTTCAACATACATATCTTCAAAATACCATTCATATCAAATGGTGTTACAAGTAAATACAACTTCAAAATTCATGTATGGTGAATAAAAAAAACAAATTGGCTGCTATAGTAACAACACTTTATATGGATTCACTTTGAATTAAATTAAGCTTTCGTCATTACAGAGTTTCTATTACGAAACGTCAATCCGCATTTGGGATAGTAACAAAGAAGCAGGCATAATATTATCAAAGTTGCAAGGCCATTGGGTTCACTGTGAAATTGTGTTGGCATTCATTAATATCATTACGAATTGTTATAATGCCATTCGACAAAAAACTTTACACTACATACATAGTATATGTATAACGGAATACTCACCTCATGAGGGATCACTTGGTCATACGCAGAATGCCATGGTTTGGTAGACATATTTCTTAATTACGTTTATCTTCTATCCTCTTCTTCTATAATAAAACTGTTACTTTTTTTACTATAAAATGAATGGTGTTTATATATTATAGGTACATGAGGTATCCGGGCACAGCCGTGCCACTCCCCCATGGAAGAGGACATTTGAATTCGTCTCATATCCACAACTATTCGGTGCAAATGATGCTAATTTGATACGATGATTCTCTTGAGAACGAATTTACTGATATTTTTTTAATGTGGAACTAGAAGAATATTATTTGTTGCCTACTACAAGCCAGAGCCGGTCACTTACAAAGGTAGTGAAGAACTGCTTCTCTACTGTTCCCGAGATAACAGCTCCGACATCGAGTGTTGTGTGGGATGCCCATCTTGGCTGCATATTCGCATATTCGCTAATAGGTCCATTGTTCTGGATTTGCTATGAGTGCACCAAATTTCCTTCGCAATTTTGCAAGTGGTCAATGTGCTCCATCTTGTTTCTGCCATTCGTAAGAACTGTAAGTGCATTCTTAACTTGATTACCCATAGCGGGCAGCAAGCATTAAGCTGTAGATATATATATCAAGACAAGCTCCATCTCTGGCCGATTCGCCAGCCCTCTCGTTGCCGTATATGACGAGAGAGATTTACATTCACCCCGCCGCCAAGCTCAAATTCCGCTTGCAGTCCCTAACTATCTTATGATTATCCTGCAGATCAATCTCCAGCACTCTAAGGCCGCGTCCGCCAATTTGATGCTCCACCTTGAGCAAGGTGGGGCAGATATAGTCCTGATCCAGGAACCGTGGCTGAGCAGTAACTGTGTTTCTGGTATCGGGACGAAGAAATACAAGCTTCTGGTGTCCAGGGACGCAGGTAAACCTAGAGCTTGTATGCTCGTCAGGCGTGAAATAAATACTTATTTTCTGTCTAATTTCAGCAACGGAGACGTAGTAACGGTGAGACTCGAGGACGGGGCCGAAGAACTTTGGCTCATGTCCGCGTATATGGCTCACGAGGATGAGGTGGAACCACCTCCAGTTCTGCTGAGGAACGCTCTGGCGGAAGCGAGGCGCAGGAAAGCCGGCGTCGTTGTTGGCTGTGAGGGTTACTTTTATTCCCAAGGCGGGTAAGAGCTCTCATGTTACCCCAAAGGACTTTAGGCCTATCAGCCTCTCTTCTTTTCTTTTGAAGACCCTGGAGAGGCTGATTGATCTTCATATAAGAGAGGAAATACCGCGAGAGCGGCTGTCGCATGCTCAGCATGCCTACTCGAAGGGCAGGTCCGTGGATACGGCCCTGCATACGGTTTTTAACGTCATTGAGGAGTCTCTTGAACACAAGGACTTTGCAGTTGGTGCCTTTCTAGATATAGAATGTGCCTTTAATAACATTCAGCCAGAGGCAATAGTCGGATCCCTGGCGGAACTTGGGGTAGAGCCGGGTCTGGTAAGGCTCATCAATCACCTTCTCCGGGACAGAACTGTCGCGGCGGAATGGGGCAGCGCCTACATCCAGCGAAAGGTGAGTAGAGGCACTCCACAAGGAGGGGTTCTCTCGCCACTCCTTTAGGTCATTGCTATCAATGGCGTACTGAAGGAGCTGGAAATGGAAGGCTGCACGGTTATTGCCTATGCTGACGATGTTGCTCTCATTGTCAGGGGTAAGTTTTTGAGCACCCTGTTTGATATCATGCAGGGGTACCTTAATCTGATCGTGAAGTGGTCTACAGGGTGTGGGCTCGCGATTAATCCTAGCAAGACAGAGCTGGTACTATTTACCAGGAGGTACAAAGTACCGGTCGCCCATCCTGCCTCAATAGGTGGTGTCCCGTTGGTGCTTTCTGACCGGGTCAAGTATCTTGGTTTGATCCTGGATAGGAAACTCTCCTGGGGTCCAAATATTGAGGAAAGGGTGAAAAAGGCTTCGGTCGCGGTGTACTGTTGTCGGGGTGCAATTGGGAAGAGATGGGGCCCTTCTCCCAAGGTAAACTATTGGCTTTATGAGACGATAATAAGGCCTATAATGTTTTATGGAGTGGTGGTCTGGTGGAACTCACTAGACAGGGCATCTAAAGTTAAGCAGCTAAAGCGGGTGCAGCGGTCCGCGCTCATTGGGATCAGCGGGGCGCTAAGGACCACACCCACTCTCGCGCTCAATGTTATGCTTAACGTGCTACCTGTGGACATTGCAGGCAGGGTTGCAGCAGCCCATGCCGCAGCCCGGCTTGAGTGCAATGGATACAGATTCAGCTCGGCCTTTGGGCATTCTAGGATTCTTGCCAGCTTCGACTTTGTCCTTCCGGAAGCAGATTACTGTCTGCCGACTCCAGCTCAGAGTCGCTCCTTCTCCACTTACATCCCGCGTAGGGAGGAGTGAAAGGAGGGTGGCCTGTGGGGCGGTGGGACGGTGAACTTCTTCACGGATGGCTCGAAGCTGGATGGTAAGGTTGGGGGAGGGGTATTCTGCGATGAGTTTTCCCTCAGCCGTAAATTTAGGCTTCCGGACTATTGCAGTGTATTTCAAGCAAAGGTGGCCGCAATAAAGGAGGCAACCGATTGGCTACTTACCAATGTAATGCCCTCTAGACGGGCCAACATTTGTTCGGATAGTCAGGCCCATATTAAGGCCTTAGGATCGCTAATGGTGAAATCAAAATTGGTCAGGGAATGCATGACTTCTCTCGCAGCCGCCTCGGAATATCTCGATGTTAGACTAATTTGGGTACCGGGCCATAGCGACATTGCAGGGAACTGCATGGCTGATGAGCTTGCTCGGCAAGGTACCCTGGAAGTCATTTCTCCTTGCAGGGAGGGGGTTGGGGCTCCTTTGACTGCCTACGGGCTTCTCCTGGACAGATGGGCTTTATGTCGTCTCAGCGAGCGCTGGGGAATTGCCACGACATGCAGAATTGCAAGGTCCCTCTGGCCGAGAGTGGATCGTGGGCGCTCAAGGGAGCTGATGTCGCTTACTAAGTGGCAACTCTCGTACCTGGTTGGTGTTTTGACTGGGCGTTGTCCGCTGGGTATTCACGCGGTTAGGCTGAAAATAGTCTCTGACCCTTTCTGCCGCACCTGTATGGAGGAGGATGAGGTGGATTCATCTTGTCATTTTCTGCTGAGGTTCAAGTACCTAGGCTCGTACTTCTTTAGCTCTCTAGAAGACCTTTCTGGAGTGGAGATTGGTAGTTTGCGTGACTTCATTCGGGGCACGCTACGTTTCTCAGGTTAATCGATCCTGACTTTCCGATTCACGTTACCGTTCATAAATTAGGTGGTATCACAACGGACTCCTACTATGTCTAAGAGAGTTCCCTTTGGGGAACTACCACAGAAACCTAACCTTTAACCTAACCTAACTATCTTAGAGTTTGCCATTGGTGAATCTAATGCTAAAAATGCTGCTTGACTATCTGAGAATATTTGGGCTCCATCGCAGTTTCTTATCAGCACCATGTAGCCCTTCTCAATATTTATCATCTCTGCTTGGAAGATGCCAGCAATTTGATTTTTACGTATTTCTCACTCTAACCAACGCCGCCGTAGCCGAGTGTGTAGCGTGTGCGCCCTTCATTCGGTGGGTCCCAGGTTCGAATCCAGCTCGGGGCAAACCTCCGAGTGTATTTCTGCCATGAACAAACTGCGGATAGCTCAACAACACCTTATATGAATTCGCCTTAACTCTAATTAAATTATTCGTAACAAATGTAAACTATGATTTAATAAAATATCGAATATTTTAAGTTCTTGTATAAAATAGAAGTATATAAGAGGTGGGAGTGGGTCTCGTCTGATTTCTATGATTTTCGAAGTTGTGCATTCTGACTAGAAATGCCACGGCCAATTTGCACAATTTTATTTTGCCCTCGTCCTACTTTCCCCAACCAATTTCTGTGTATTTGAGCAAATTACCATATATAGTTACAGCAATATCGAATTTATAATTTTTTGGTCCGGTTTTAATAAATTTTGATATTAAGCTTATTAAATTGAAATCTATGTGTATACCAAAATTGGTAGAGTTTTCCCAACTTCTTTAAGATATATACCTATTTGGTTTTTAGTTGCCGGTACCACGCTCATTCCCACAATTATCTCCAACCCAATGGTGTATGTAGTAAGTATTACTGGAATATCGCACTTTTGCGATTTTTTGTCAATTAAACAAGAGGGGCGTGGTTTTTTTTTCTAATAATTTTTAATTCCTTGTATTTCGTCTTCCAACATGTACTAAATTTGCTAAGCTGCGGTAACATGGCTTTGGAGATATACTTATTTGCTCTAAATTGAGCGGCGTGGGTCCATTTCCAAAATTTGTTCCCAGTATTTTCTTATGAACCTCATCCTCCACATTTAATTTGAGAAAATTAACTCTAATACTAACTTAAATATCGGTTGTTTTTTATTTTGGGAACTTACCGATATATGAAAGGTGTGGTTTCTGACCGATTTTTTAAATTTTCAGAAGTTTGCTTACTGACTTGAAATGCAATGTGTGTACCAAATATGATTGAGTTAGCCAACAAGCCTTGGAGATACAGTTTTTTTACTAAAGTGGGTGGGGCCAGTCCTATTTAAAAAAAAAAACTACTCACTTATTCCTTTCTCCAACCCAATCCTATGTGTGAAATATAAGCGAAAGAACCCGTTATGTGGTCGTGGTTATTATCCGATTTGGCCCATTTGCAATACCAAAGTACCTTAGTTCCAGCGTAATCTGTATATTAAGTGTGATAGCCCAATATTTACTCGATTCATCCATTACACGGACGGGCGTACGGACATACAGACATGACTTAAGGTATTTCGCTATTAATTCTAAGAATTTTGGTATATATATATATATATATATATATATGTCGATTGGTATTACAAACAACCGTTAGGTGACCAAATTTATGATACCCTATACACCAGTGCGCTTGGATATAAAAAAATGCCCGCGAGTCTCCAGCGTATTATAACTTTGGTCACCTAACTGTGGTTTGTAACAGCATAGATCCGTCGAGAAAGATATAGAACCATTTACATTTCAACTCAGTAAGTAATACCAAAAATTCTTATACGGAGAATTGTATACAGCATTAAAACACTAACACATAATAGGTGACTTTGTGATTTAGCCAAGTAGTTGTTCTTCCAGAATAAATAGTGTTCCTGTAAAATCATAAAATTATAAGTACATATGTATATGTCAGTGGTGCACTGAACTACTTAAAAATTATGGAAGAAGCTTATTAAAAACGCATAGAAAATATATGTATATAAATTTTAACTTTCAATTTCACCTATAGTTCAGGCCAGTGTTAACGTACTCAGTGCGCACAAATCAGTGAACGCATATCTGTAAGATGTGAAATTGAAAATAAATTTCAATACTTTCCACCATGATCTTCTTCACGTTCGTTGTCTTTTTCGCTAAGCTTTTATGATCGATCGACATGCAAATAGTGGCATTGCTTCTGATGAGAGGATGATTTACTGTTTAGTTGTAAAGTTGTGAGCATAGAGTGCATACGTAAAACATATGCAAGCAGTTGTTAATTCTTTTATATATTTAATTGGGTCTGGAACACAGTGCAAATAATGCATTGGACTGCTTCAGTTGGAATTTGCAGTAGTTTTTTGCTGCTAATAAGTTATCCAAGTTATGTGAATGCTACAGTTGTTACCAGCGTTAATTATGTTTTCGAAGGTTTTAGTCCCTACGCAACGTTACGATTTTTTGAATTCAACGATAAAGGTTGGAATATAAGTGAAAATTGTTTACGTGACATGTACAATTTTTTGGAAGGGCTTCGACGGGGGTCCCTTTGGGCTGTGAAGTGTAAGTTTATACCAGCTTTAGACTTTTATTCGAAATTTGTCACGCTCTTTTGCTTACTAAGTGTATGATGCGACGGCTTACTATGCCGGAGGGGCGTTGAGTGGTGCATCAAATATACGGATACACAATCCAAACATATGTCGTTCTCTGCTGCATCAGTATAAGGATCAGGTACAATACGCTTCGTGGAGTTTTCTTGCGAATGAAACTATTGTGCCATTCGCCGTACAGGTTATTGTTGGCCACTACTTGTTGGAGATGGTATATGAAGGTGGTTTTAAGGTTAGAAAATACTACACTGGTTTACTAACATCCTTTGTTCATTTGAAATAATTTTGAAACCCCAAAACCAAAATACTAGAACGAGAAAATAGAACAACTAATTTGCTTTCCATCATCTTGCAATTCTGTGGACTTGCAGCAAATTCTTGAAGTATACCTTTTTCAAAGCAATCACGTCGTAAGGAACAATACATATCTAAAGCATCGAGTATTAAGCGATGTGTACAGCGTTCGAAACGATACCGATTCATATATTTTGATGTAAGTACATTTTTATGTATACGTACACAAACACGTACTCGAAAATATAGATTAAGGGCTTAGATACATATCCATACGTAGATTTCAATAGCGAACACTTACAATTCCTCTGCTTTTTCAGTACATTCGTCTGCAGCTCTTTTTTCGTTTATGCTTTGTTTTTTGTTTTGCGAAGCTATCACTCGTTCATCAACTATTCCGATTCCAACCAAGAAATGTTTCAAAATAATTTTGGATTCGTCATGGACTACAAAAACTCTCTTTTAGGAAATATGAAATGCTTTGCCCAAAAAACTACAGCAGACACTGGTACCGTTGACATAAAATTCGGAAGTAAGTTCAAATGACATCTGTCCGCATAAAAAATTTTCTCTTCAGTTCGCATAAAATGATGCTTTATGATAATATCAATAGCAATAGGCTTAATTGCATATGTATGTCGTACTGATACTTAATTAGGCTACTCGTATTAACATTATCAAAATTAGTGTGCGTCCACGTGAAAAGGGCCCACTTTATCGCATCTAACTTCCGAGATATATAGATTTTTCGATACATGGATCGAATTTCGTAATTTTTTATTATGGTTTATTATGAAACTATATACATTTATGCGTCGAATGACACCAAATTTAGCTTCCTAGGTATAATAAAAGTAATTAATTTTATTTTTTGAAAAAAGGGCCCACAAGGGAGAACTTTCAACTTCAAATTGATTTTTCTCAATTAGTCATTTTTCGGATATTCACCTTCAAAGTTCTATATTTCTCTCAATTCTTCAGTTTGGATGGTCCAATACTGCCGAAGTGGGACCTTTTCACGTGGACGCACACATTTAATGCATACACCTATGATTTCGCGAGGCAATATACATATGTAGCTTCATTGGACTGAAAGAAGGGATATGAAAGATTTATAAATACATATATACATTTTTAGTACTGTTTCTCGAAAAAGACCAATCATTCTTCTTCTCGTAACTCTCTATAGAATATAATAATGTATTTCTTATGTGGAATATAAGTTTTTTTTACATATATGTATACCGTATTGTCAAAAACAGTTAACGATTCTAATTAGTTAACTTCGAAACATATCCATTTTTAAAGTTCATAGGGTGACTTATAATTATTATTCATCATATATTATTATACAAGTCTTTTCATAATAGTTATCAGCTAGATAAACTTTTTTAAGTCTTCAAAGACTTTTATTTTGAGATTTATGTAATAAAAGTCTTCTCATAGTAATTATGAGTAAGAAAAAATGTTTTAAGTTTTAAAAGACGTGGCTTTTTTAGAAACGTTTCAGGATTAGTTCGGGACTGATTCGTGACTACTTTGAACTAATTTTCGGACTAGTTCCGGATCATTTCTGGACACGCCAACTCTCAATCAACTCATATAAGCTTACACTACATAAAATTATGTCCAATACCTCCTTACGGTACTTAGTAATGAAGGTGGATTCTCCATCAGTAGGTCAGTTGTTAGAAGGTAGTTGAAAAGTAACTCAACTCATATTTGTCTGCACCAGGATTGGCATCGCCTTCACAGTAATTAAGTAAACGAAAGATTTTTAAGTCTTCTTTAGATACAATGCAGGCTCTAATTTTACCTTCATCACGCTCCACGAAAACCTTAAAACCCGTTCACTCAAGCTTTGAGCTGCATACCCATGGTTCCTGCATGAGTGCCACTGCAATGTCACCTTTAAGAGCAGCCTCAGTTGCTTTAAACATGTGGAGATTGATCTTGTGCATTTTTAGCGCATAGTTTGTTTGGGAAGAGACGCTGCTCTCAGCGTCAGTGAGCTTCCCGCAGCTTTACTGATGTTATTCCCCACCATAACACCCATAGTCATAGGGGCGAGGTGTTTCCCCCACTTCCAACCCGGAAAAGCCCCTTCTGGAGCGAAGCGGTTTGGGTGGGATGGGAAGCAAAAGATCCAAAGAAAGGATACATGGGAGGTAGGAGTGCAATCTTAAGTCGTATACAGATTGCCATGCGAATCCTCCTCTTAGTTCATGGTGACATGGAAGCCCCTGTAAGGGCCCGAATCTATTTTTATTTTTCATCAATGATCTGCAAAATGTACCATGAACAAATTGTATGCATACCTAATAAATGAAAATTTATACGTTCATGAAAAAATGGTGCAATATATAAAAATAATTAGCTTATACCCCCATGTTTTCATACAAATAGAAGTACGTTATGAAAAATTTACTTTGTATCGGTGGTACAAAATATAGTTGAGATCGGTCAATCGCTTTAGGACGCAACTGCGAACGTAAATAATTTGTCTTTTATATATTAGAAAAAGACAATTCAATTCTTTAATTATATACAATAAAATTACGCAATTTGAAGAAACCCGGTTAGATTGAGAATAATACAAACAGTGAAATCGAATAGATCCGCACTATTTTTTTTCTTTTGAGAAATTCACTTTTATTAACAATTGAAAATATTTTACAAAATCCGCGTATAAATTTACAGAGAAACAACACTGTTTATATTTAAAGAAAGAAAAGTAATGACGAAATCTGCTTGTTGTCAAACCTTTCATATATTGAGTTATATGCTCGACTGAAGATTTGATAAATTCATACAGACGTCGGGGACACCCATGCATATGTACATTAGGGTGTTCCTTATATTAGCAAAAACTCTTTTTTTTAAATTTTAAATTCATACCACCTAAATTTGTTTGTGTTACTAAAATCTACATAATGATCATGGTAATCGCGCCGACTTGACTTCAAAGTTTTGTTTGGGGGAAAGTATGCTCCGGGTGCAATTAAAAGTGATTTTATAGATTACATTGAAGACATACATAAGTATGTGTACTGAATACGCAACATGAACTATAAATATGGAGTTCTGGATTGCAGAGCCATCTATTTGAAGAATTGTAAGCTGAAGAATGTAAACATAGTCTTGTATGCTTCTTTGGTGATGTCGCGGAAAAAGAACGTAGATTATAAAGAAGTTGCATCGCGTATGGTGAAATTGGACCAGAGTTTCTGTTAGAGGAACGGTGGGAGTGATGCAACTTATTTGTAATCTACACTCTTTGTTGCGGGTTTATTTAATAAAAGCTCAAAACACACTTACTGTACGAGTAGGACAACTGGACTATGAACAGTACGGCTGTTGAGCTTCAGATGACAGCCTGGATGCCCTGGGTTTCTCTGTTCTTCTAATAAACATGTATTCTCTATTTTTATCCTATCAAGGGCGTCTGCATATCAAGTAATTTATCAAAATTCGTGTTAAATGTCTCCTTACGACGCTCAGAGGCATTTTGCATTTTCTTACAATTTTTTTTTTGTAGGTTACCCCAAACTTGAGATCCACAGCTTTTTTTAACAAAATTTTGTACTGATATTGTCGGTATTTTTGGCTTTTCCTAGAAGATGATACGTTTGGGAATGACAAGATTAGCACTTTCTTATACAGTTAATTTAACTTCCGGAATATTAAATAGAACACTCGAACCTGTCGATTTGAAGGCAAATTCGCACTAGTGTCTGATGAATTATACTTCCCACTAAATAAATATTTTTTTGAACTTCGTTATTCAATTTTGAAAGCAAATTAGTATGTATGATACGTACCCGAATTGAAAAAAACAATGAGTAATTATCCCATACTAGTTCTACGAACTTGTTTAGTTGCTGCATATGGAATGAGCTAAAACTTGACGTATTATCAATAATTAGAGGGTATGCGTACTTTATACATAAATGTATTTATTTACTTTCTTCTTATGCACCTAGTTTACTTTAAAATTTGTTTAATAATTTTTTCTTGTTTGGTTCCGTTATGAGACCCACAACATTTAACATCTAAAACATAGTATATTGAAGGAAATGGCATTACAACTGTCCCCATCAATGAACATCAATGCCATTACCAATTTTCTTATTTAAATTCAAGCATTTTTGTCTAAATATTATTAGTTACGAATGTAAAGATTTGTAAGAAAATAAAGAACAATTACATACATGAGTACATACATACATACTTATATGTAAAAATATGCACACGAATTTTATGCGAGCAGAAAAGAAAGTGAGATAAAAGCTATTAACTAATTTATATGATACTACAGATATATACTCACATATTTATAAATAATTTCTCCAGCAGTGAATATGCCGCACATTTTAGGCAAGCCACGTTCGCATAAATTAGACGATATTCTAAATGCTATTTCGCCACACAACGTCCTTTATAACTTATTCGTTGGAGATGTAACGCCACGATCTCTTATATACGTAATTTTTACCATACTTCTTATATATGAATATTTGGAGACACAAATCATAGCAGTTGCATGCAATGTTGGACCCAATAATGGAATTGAAGCGAGAACGGTTCCTGCTCTGCACTACGCCAGTTTTCTAATTGATATTTATTTCTTTGTAAAGTTGAGTCACTCTCTTACTGCAGTATTTCTGCATAATACTATGCTCTATATATGCTTGATGATTATACCTATTTATGTGCTAATATCTATGTACTGTATATCAGTATAAAAAACATATTTATGCATGATACCAAACGATACCAAAGGTCTTAAATTAATTATTTTGAAGATGCAAACATACCTCTTTTTAGTAATCCGTTAGCATAGTCTTAATTACATACATCTCTTGAAAAAAGTTTTGAACGATAATTAGCAAAAGGTCATAGAAGTTAAACGTACATATACTTCTGGTCTAAAAAAAAATTGATCTTGTCCGAAAACTGAAAGTGAACTAGACTTTGAACGCACCTCAAGACCTTTACCTTAAAAAAGTACCCAAAATTGTACTATTGTTGTTTTATTATATGACGCCCTCAGCTAAAGTAGCAATCGATAAACGCCAATACCTCTGTTAAAGCAACACCCAACTGTGCATCATTAGTAACTCAGTAATTGAAACTTTTCAAAAAATTGTGTATCAATAAACGCGATTTCCTACCCATAATTTCGTATTTCGTTTCAATGTAATTTCTACATACATATGTATTTCTTGGTAATACTCTTATTGAACTAAACATTTATTTCACAGCTAATTCTTCGTGGTTAGTTTCTATATCATGGGATAAGTTCTGTTGACCTCATTATATAATTTATAGTATACAACTCAATTGTTTATTAACTTTGTTTTAATTAAACTTAGCTCAAAATAGTTATGTTCGTTCCGCAATAGTTGAACTGTGGAAGACACAAAAAATAACACAAATTTTGGTAAACTATTGAGTCCATTTACATGGAAACCATTTGTTAAAGATTAAATTTTTTTTTAGAAAGCACTTTAATTTAATTAATCTTTGAGGCCATTTTTAGACAGTTATAAAACTATCGACTGATTCGACATCTGAGTCAAGCAAATACGAAAAACTGGTTAAAATTTGAACAATTATATTTGGTACTATACATTTCTTAGTCTGATAACACTAGTTTACATGAAAAAACTATTTCAAGACTAATCTAGGTACTATAATTCCAGTTATTTCCAAAAGAACTTTGGAACAGCAAATAAAACTTACCTTATATGGAAATCGTTTTAAAGACACATTCTGTTAGTTTGCGCTGTTATATATCTTGTGCAAATCAGGAAGCGTTTAAATTAAAAAAATAAGAACAGTTTCGAAAATTAATCATTTTTCATTATTTCTGGTTGAGAAACTGTATAAAAGATAGTAAAAAATGTTTTGATGAAAGACAACTTAAAAAAAAAAAATGTGGAGCATAAGGGAACCCAAATTGGACAGAAACTGTATAGTTATTACAAATTTTGTAAACCTTTGAGACGTAAATTTGGTAAAATATCGGGTTTTATATGGATTTAGGTCCGCTAAAAAAGTTGCATCGCTCCCACTGTTCCTCTAACAGAACGTCTCATCCGATTTCGCCATACCAAAACTAATTTGACTTTTGCTGATTGATATTAGAATATGATTAGATCCATTTGGTTTTTGGTGTAGTGAAATCAGACGGCTGTTCTTGCCACAGGAAACAAAACGCCATGTAACTTCTTTGAAATCTACGTTATTTGTACAAACTGCACACCGGTTATTGTAGAAGGGACAAAGAAAATTTGAAATCCGCGATTTGTAGCATCATTTTTTCTTAATACTAACCTGCCCAATTTCACGATGAACAAATGTAATATTATGTTGAGAACGTATAGATTAAAACAAACGTCAAGCTATATGATATGAGCCCCAAATTATTGTACTCGTATTATAACTATTAAATTGAAATGAGAATGCGTAAATTAAAATTGGGAAATATATGTAAGTCCAAAGTGAGAAAGTATAAAATTATATTGGGAATATTAAAGTTGTTATTGAAAAATGTAAATTCATACTGCTAATGTGTAAATTTAAAATAAGAAAAGGTAAATTCAAAATAATAATGAATGATATCAAAATGAGATAATATGAATTTGAACCGAGATTGTGTACGGCATTAAAAACTCAATTTTATTTAGTAAGCAAACCAACCTTTTATCAAAAAACATTATACCCCAATGCAAGTGCATATGCACTTCTTCCAGTTATTGTTATTTTTGAGTTACATGTAATAATAAGGACCAATACGTAAAACTTTTGCTTCTCCTACCAAATTCTAGGAGAAGGATATTATTCTCCACGTTTTACAAACCTTAATCAGTTTTCCAAAACATTTCCCGCATTTTTCGATCGTTGAATGAGCCCCTTCTGCGATCCATGAGCAAAACACTAGGGGCTGATCACTCAAAAATTAATCAAAATATTCCATTCTGTGAAGAAAACTATATTTTTAAAACTTCAAGATAAGAACGAGGAAATTATCGTGCAGTCCCTCGGGACATATTCTAAATCCAGTAAACAAAGAACATGGGAGAAAGAAAAATTAACAACTTCCAGATGTTCAGTGACAAACGTGTTTTAATATTGCTAAAGTTTAAAAATATGATTTATATGCATTGCAAAATACTAAACAAAAGTTACTATTTGGGGCTCATTACGAAAAACATCTGGTCGGTTGAAATTTCCTTTTCGCTGCAATAGCAACCAGGGAGCAGCCTTCTGGATGCAAGAGATTTGTTTGGAGCTATTTAAGAAAGGAAACTAGTTGCCCTGGTAAACTTCTGGTTAGTCTTGTGATTTATATAAAAATACATCTTAAAAACTGATTTCGTGTTAAACTGAAATTTCCCAAGTATTTTTTTTAACCTAGTTTGTTTTTACTGTTCAACACTACCTTTTTCGGGTTTTCGTTATTGCTTGCCAAGTATTCTTTTGGAACTCGGGTACAAAAGAATGATCCAAATAAGAATTTCAGTTTATAAAGACATAAACTCGAGAACAATGATTCGAATGGGCATAGTGACTTGGAGAAAAATTAAAGTTGGTTTTATGCTGACGAAAAAAGAGTTGGTCAGGATCAAATACCCAATCGTCGGAATGATAGTTGACTAAGTTCACTAGATGTTCGACCTCTTCTTATGCGGATAAAAATTGCGACTACTGTTATGGTTTTGGGAGTTAGGGGCGGTTTGCTCGCTCTAGATGGGCAGGCATGCATTTCGAGCTAGGAGTTACGCAGGAAAACCCCAAAAAAAGTTGTAAACAAAAAGTTGTCGTGTGAGAGCGGGAAGATTTATGACGATTTTTTAAAAAAGGACTGGCAAAAACACGAGGGAAGAAGTGATCATGCAAATACCGTCTTATATGCAATAAAGGTAATGTTCTGCCATCCCATTTATTTCTTTAAGGACTTCGGACGAATACTACTGCATATTTCGAAATTTTTGAAGTGTTGCGTAACCATTGATATATAATGTGTTTGGTGAGAGCCCAGCTATATTGCAATAGCACTATGCTTCTTTACACAAGCATACGACAACGCTAGAGTGGGTGTTCAAGAATTTGCATAACCACTTAACCCCAAGGATATTATCATGCAGCTCTACGGTTCTAAATACTTTGGATTACTGCGTACGAAGTATTGCTAACCGGGAAGTCCAATAAATATCCAAATAATCTACTTAACAGATTGAAGTTGCTTTTCGGCCTCCAAAGGTATGAATATTTTTTGGTTTGCGCTCAAGGCCAGTAGTTAATAACCTTTTATAAATAAAACAGGCGAAATTATGTGACTGGTTAATTCTTACTAGCGAACACTCCTACTATTCCTTTGAATGTACACACACCATTTTCTATCTGGAAAGGCTTATGGTGCGGCTATGCAAGACTTACAGGCCTATCATTAATTCCATCGGATATCCCGACAAGTTATTCGTGGAAATTGAAATACGACTGCATTTCTTTATCGAGAAAAGTGATAAAATAAGTAAAATAAACAAAAGCATGCAAGCCAACAACAAACTAAGTGGATAATTTCCACTGCATGAATTGAAATATATTTTTCCACAAACTGGAAACAGTATGAGAGACTGGTGAATACGATGGCGGAGCTCTTCCTCTAGTTACCCAAAAAACAAAACAACTTCAGTTAGAAACTTGGAGAACAAAAGATTTGGGATATCTTTTTATTGGGCCAATTAAATCGGCCGAAAAGCTCGAAAAGTAAAAACACTAAAGATTTTTGGTTTCAATATAAAGTTTATATGTGTGCAGAGAGCCGTGAAAAATTCTTGCTTTCATATGACTTTTTACCTATTTTGAATAAAATTGCTCTAAATATCCGACAAAATTGATTTTTTTTTACAAATGCAATTCATATAGGAACAGAAAATCAAACAGTGAGAACAATCGTTTCTAAGTTTCTGTCAAGTCAAGTTATGTAAGTCAAGTCTAAGTCTAGAATAACCTGGCCATAACATAAGGAATTAGAAAAAGTAGTTTATAATTACTGTCGTATCTCTCAGAAATTAATTACAAACATCCGAGTTAAATTTTTTTTTTAAGTTGTTAATAAAGGAAAAAAATTTGAAACGAATCGATTTTTACGACAATGATGAGGAAGCCATCGAATACGTTGGCGCCAACTCCTTTAGCAGAGTTTTGGCAAAGCCCAGCGATCCCTTCCACGAATAGAGACCAAGGTTACCAAGCGTACCAAACATTTCGTCATTGTACTTGAACCTGCTAAAATTATTTTGATTTTAAATTTCATTAAATTCATCAAATTAAAAGAAAATGTCACAAAAGTTCATAGCCTGGGTTAATGTATTTATTTGATGCAAGACAATGCCTGGGTTATGAAATTAAAAATTTAACTCTGAGTTACTTATCTCTTTATTTATAAATTTAACGCCGGATTTCTCGCAAGTGGGCTTTAATTATATACTATTTTCTCTTTTGAACAGTGGCGCGAAATTGGCTTCAGAGTTTCTACAGAAGTTTCCAAGCGAAAAATATAAAGTGGCCCAGCAAATGATGTTTATATTTAAGCTAATACTTCAAAAGGCTTTTTCGTAAGTAGCAAAATTTAGCATTTTGTTTAATCAGATATTTAAATAAAATATATTTTGAACCAACTTTTATTTTTATAATTTTAAACTAACTATGTATTTATTATAAAACTAATTTACCGATATTGCCTTTACGAAAGGTATGCGTATGCACCTCATTAAGATATAAAATCATAATTTGGAATCACTGAACACAAAACTGTGTATTTTGGCAAGGCAACTTACTTTCGTTTAACTTCTTCAATCTTTTGCTGCTAAAGATAATATCAAATATAAGGTATTACTGTAGCTTAATTATGCAGCAACGGGATCGTCAGCTCAATATTCTCTAGCTTAGAGAAATCTAGCGGTGAACGAGGACAAAACAGGAGGTATGGCAATTCATAAAAACATAAATTTCCAGTAGCGATGGGCTTTGTATGCATACATAGGATATAGCATAAAAAACATTTACGTATAAAATTCCGCCTCCAGATCAAGGGAAGAATAACTCCTTCGGCTTAGGTGATAGTGTGGGTAATTAAAAATTATAACCCTCACTCGAGAAGCAATATCCACACTTTCGCAAGCAAACAATACTAATGCACTTTTTACACTAAACTAATCTGCACTACATTTTTTCACCGGAGTCATTCCAATTTTTTTCTCTTAGCTATTATTTTCAGACTTCTATTTAATTTCTCCATTTTTATTTTATAAATCATAAATCACAGTTATTGACGACTTCTATTTATAACAGTAATCAATATAAACGCGTTACTGAAGTCATACCTATAAAAGTAATTTTATTTTTTCGCCGAAAGTCAGTAAGAATTATTTAACATTGACCAGTCTTTTTTTTTTTTTTTTTTTTTCTTTCAGTAGGAGGGGAAATGCTTTATGCACTAACCGAGATTACTAGTCTCTATACTAGCTTTCCCGAGTGTGGGAGTCCCATCGCAGTTGCTGGTGTACCCACTAAAACCTAACTCCTACCGCCCGCGCGTAATTCCCGCATCCGGAACCGCAAAAGCATTACTTCGGATACGGGACGCGCCACGTGAGCCTCAGGGCTGCTCTCTTTAAAGGGCGCTTACAGCGGTTGTTCTTGAAAGACAACCATCCTCTAGTTTGCTGCGGAGTAGTCTCTTTACATACTCCCCCATAACTTCCCACATTTCGACGCTGGATATCATTGTGTTAATGATACTGCCAGGTCTCAAAGTGCCAACAACAGTCTCCACACTCTCCCTGAAGGCGGCAAAATTTCCACATTCAAAGAAGGTGTGATATGCGTCATCTTTAACATTTTCACAGTACGAGCAGAATGGCGAATCCACCCTACCCATCCTGTGCAGATAATCCCGAAAGTACCCATGGCCCGTGAGGAATTGGGTCAGATAGAAGTCAACCTCTCCATGTGATCGCTTTAACCATGGCTCGAGGTTGGGTATCAGCCTGTAAGTCCAACGACCCTTCGTGCTCGCGTTCCAGCTTTGCTGCCATTTTTGGATCAATCGCTCACGTGCACGCACCGCGGCTGTTGCTCGGTCTGTCTGGGCGCTGGAGGTATATATTTCCTTCCGCTCGAAAGCAAGTAGATCAACTGGCATGACCCCGGAAACCACTAGAACTGCGTCTTCTGACACCGTACGGTATGCTGACACGACGCGCAAAGCTCCTCTGCGCTGTACCGATGCCATTTGAACTCGGTATTTATTGACTTTTAAAGCGTCAGCCCATATTTCTGCCCCGTACAGGAGCACCGATTGGACAGTCGACATCAGGAGTTTTCTCCTGGCAGGCCTGGGGCCTCCAACATTTGCCATTAGCCTACTGAGAGCAGCCGTGATACGCGCAGCCTTCTCGCAGGCTCCGCGTATATGCTCCCAGAATGTTAGCTTATTGTCCAACTTCACCCCTAGGTACCTAGTGGACCCACACGTTGTCACGGGCTGAGTCCCGACCATCATATCTATTATAGTAGGAATGCGCTTCCTGGTAAGCAGCACGATCTCCGATTTGGCTGTTGCCAGTTGGAGCCCATGGTCACTCATCCAACCGTTCACGGAACGCATTATCTGGTTCAATCTCAGCTGCGCTAACTGTGTGCTGCGTGCTGTTATCACGGCGGCGACATCATCCGCAAAAGCGACGAGGAAAGTGTTCCCTGGCATTTCCATTCGGAGTAAGCTGTCATATATTACGTTCCAGAGATCTGGGCCAAGTACAGATCCCTGGGCCGCTCCTCCGGTTACAGGTCTCTTTCTCTGGCCCTGGTTTGTCTCATACAATAGCCAGCGGTCTCTGAGATAGTCGCTCAACATACTCAAAAGGTACGTTGGCACCCTGAACAGCCGTTCCAGCGAGTCGAGCATATCGCTCCATCTTGCCGAATTGAAGGCGTTTTTAACATCAAGTGTTACTAATAACACTATGGGCCGTGCCTGAAGGCAGGCCGTGTTAGCCCTCTGTACCGCCTCGATCACCTCGCTTATCGCGCCTATGGTGGAGTGTCCCCTCCTAAAGCCATGTTGCCGAGGTGAAAGTCCCCCGGCGTTTTCGATGGCCGAGCCTAACCGAACTTTGAGCAGACTCTCCATCATCTTCCCCGCGGTGTTAAGCATACACAGCGGGCGGTAGGATGACGGGGAGTTGGGGTCTCCCTTGCCCTTGGGTATAAGCACGAGCCGGGCCGTCTTCCACTGGGTCGGAAACACCCCAGCTTTAAGACAGCTGTTATACATCTTTAGCAGAAGCTCAGGACAACCATGTGCTGTCAATTTGATTGCTTCCGCTGGTATTCCATCTGGCCCCGGAGCCTTGCCCGGCTTCATGCTGTGCAGGGCTTGCTCAAGCTCATCTACACTAAAAAGTGGCACCTCAGCCTGTCCCACCTCGACTGGTGTGTATATTCTTATTGGATGGGTGGGAAAAAGGGTGTCGACTATGTTCCGCACCTGATCCTCATCCATTACCTGTGTTGGCTTATGAAACTTCTTCATAACAATTTTGTACCCCTGGCCCCATGGATCTCGGTCCACTTCATCGCATAGCGCTTTCCACGAGTTCCTTTTACTCTTCTGTATTTCCGCACAAAGAGCTTTCTTGGCGCTCTTGTATGCGGATGCCCTAGTAAGTGCCTCAGGCCTGCCACGCGCGCGAGTTGATAGCCGCCGCATTCTGTGGCAAAGCCGTCGAAGCTCCGCGATACGGTCATTCCACCAGTACACCTGGAGGCGCTCTCTTCTGTGGCATAGATGCCCTGCATGCGCGGTGTATGCAGAGCATCGTTTCCTCAGCAGTCTTTTCTGCGGATTCTTTATTGGTGATACCTTCCGCCGTTTGCGCGAGTTGTTGGGCAACTTCCAAAAGTGTTGTCTCAAATTTCTGAGGATCAACCTTTGATGGATTCCATCCCGATTTTCTACGCAAGGTGGTATCTCCTTGCCCTTGTGTTACATCGGCAAGTTGAAAGGTGATGTAGTTGTGATCACTGCCAGTGAGGTCTTCCATCACCCTCCAACCCTCGGCCCTTCGTAGAAGGTTATCCGATACCAATGTTATGTCAGGTATAGAACATCCAAATCCCGGCCGCCGATAAGTGGGAGTCGTCCCTGTGTTGAGGACGGTTAGCCCAAGGCGGGCCGCCATCTCAAGCACCAGTCTTCCTCTGGTGTTTGTTTGTGGCATGCCCCATTCCATGCCCCTCGCATTGAAGTCACCGGCAACAATCATGTCGCCGGTTCTCTCACGCAGCCCATCTTCCAAGGCCTCAATTTTCTCCCTGAAATGGCTAACTGCGTCGTTAGGGGATAGATAGCAGCTCACTATCGTGGTTCGCGCCGTCGACACCCAGACGTAACCGCGTCCCTTTCCTCCATTCAATGCATGGATATTGGGGTTGGCAATCCAGACCGCGGCCGTTCCCGTCTCGTCAACATGCCAGTTTTCTTTGATCCTGTAGGGCTCGCTGATTATAACTATGTCTGGTCTGTGTTCCAGCGCAAGCTGGTCCAGCAGGTCGTCAGCTACCCTACATCTATTCATGTTCCCCTGCATGAATTTAGTCATTTGGACCTCAGTTTTCCCTTGGCTTCAGCAAGTGCATCCCTGAATGCCTTGCATCCACCCGACCCGGCCAAGTGTTCCGGTTTCTCTTGGCCTTCTTTTGTGTGGCACAAGTAGCACCTAGGCTTTTCTTCTTTGCAGGCGGATCCCAGGTGCCCCTTTTGGCCGCACTTCCAACAGGAGTCACTTCTGTCCGGGCCTTTGCAGTCCACTTTTCTGTGCCCGTAACCCAGGCACCGGTAGCAGCGTGGCACCTCTGCGCGCTGCCGAATTCGGCAGACGATCCAGCCAATCCTGATTTTACCTTTTTCAATCAGGGTTCGACCTGGCAGTTCGTCAATTTCAACTACCGCCATTTTTTGTTCTCGCGTGTTTGCTGCGAAGAGCGACACGCGGAGTTGACCGCTATTTTGGTCGCCCAGGGCCTTTCGAACAGCGTCTTCTATTTCTGCGACCGTTGTTAGGCAGTCCATTCCCAGAACCTCAAGGCGCATTCGTCTGGCAAGCACATGGGTGTCCCCGGATTTCCCGATGACAGCACAGACGGCGTTTTTAAAAGCCGCCTGGTCCCCGCATCGTTCCATCTCGAGAAGGACGCCACCCTCTCGCGTTTTCCGCACCGACCGGATTACGGTTTGGGTCTCTTCTGGCTTCAGATCGCCACGTATCGCCCCCAGAACCTCCGCGTAGGTTTTGCCTTGCGCCGGTTTGATAACGATCGCGAGAGATCCTTTAGCTCTTGCTTTCTTCTCTCTCCGTCGTACGGGCATCTCCGGCTGCGCTGGCGGCCGCACTTTCTCCGGACCGGGCTTTGCCCTCCTCCGCTTTACAACCATTGACCAGCTGTCTTTTGGTGTGGTTGTCTGGAGTCGCTTGTTTACTGGCTCCTCTGTGGGGGTAGCGGATCGAGGTCGTGCCCGCTTTCGTCCACCAGGGCCAGATTCATGCAGCCGGCGGGAAGCAGAATCCCTACGTTCATGTTCCCGCAGGTTACTGATAGCGCTGAGCGCCTCCTCCATTTCCACCAGGCCCGTTTTTATGTCCATTGACACATTCTTCTGCTTGCTGACAGCCATTTGCATATTTTTAAGTATGCGCCGAATGTTGGCTAGGTGCTCGTCTTCCCTGCGCTCAGTGACGGCCTTCGCAGTGGGTGCGGCCACCGGAGTTAGCCCGCGGTGCTCTTGGCTGCCCATCCCCGCCAATGGCTGGGTTACGGCCCTGCTGGGGGCAGCAGACTCTTCTGTCTGCTCTACCGCCCGCGTAGTGCTCTGGACAGGAGAACGCAGTACTCTGCTGTTCCTTCCGAATGCACGTTCTGCCTCTTCCATTTCTTTGTTTTTGTTATTTTGGTTTCGTGTGTTCATGCTTTTGGGTCCCAACTCCAAGCCGCTATCTCCGCACGATGTACAGTCGTCCTTAGCAATTCCCGTGGTTATCTATGTCGAAACAGGGAGGCCACGCATGGGTTGACACAAGTTCTTATGGAAGCAAGTGTTCAGAGCTAGAAACGGACGCAAGTCAGGAGTTTTCTCAACTGAGCCTGTACCACCAACTTAATGGCGACGTAGCTTTGAACGTACTTGGAGACCTGCCAAGGTTTTCGAGGGACGGAAGACGATTGCAGCATTAGCCTGCCAGCCATTTCCGTAAAGTGTCACCCTTACGTACTAAGGTGACAGAATACCACTCTCGCCAGCTCCGAAGCAGCCCAATTCTTAACGTTCCCCAGTATACCATAATCAGGATCTTACTGGACTCGATCCTGTGATGCTTATTGGTAGGCGGCATCTACTCGCCCGGTCACAGGAGGATCCTCGGGTACATCCGGGCTTTTAAACCAGACCCTCCCCTCCTGCCGCTCTTGGTCCGAGACTGCTTATTGGTTATTCGCAGTTGGCCTAGATGATTAGGCCGTCCACAGCTCGCCAAGCTGTAGCCCGAGGTGGCCTGAGCTCAGCCAAAACATTGACCAGTCTAGCAATAATGAAATATATTGAATTAAATGTACAGAAGTATTTACATTCGTACGTACACTCGTACGGATGCATGTTAGTAGCAATCAAAGTATTTAAGAAATAACATTTATTTATAATTTTTAAATTAAATATCGAAAAATATTTATTTCATTTCATTTAATTTATTGATTAACACATTAGTATAGTAAGATCAAAGGTGTGTTTTGTAGTACAACCATATAAAATACAATAGTGAACTCTTAAAATAAATAAGTACATACAGATATTAAGTTACAAATTATATTAAAAACAATACTGATATACATATATATAATAATTTTAAAAAGTAGAACTTGGAGAGCACATCTTAGGGCTATGCATAAGAAATTATTTAAAAAACCAACGAAAATGTGAGTACAATACAGTCTTAAAGTTGCTTTTATTTAAACTCTTGCGAGTAGTGTCAGGGATACAGTTCCATAAACGTATAGCGCTAACGAAAAATAACCTTGCAGAGGAAAGGAAGTTATAATTAGGAACTTTTAGGTCATTTACACGTATTGATTTCGGACTAACAATTTCTCGTACAGATTGACAGGTGTCTTACCCATCATAAACCGAAATAAGAAAATGCAGTTTATGGCTATCAAGTAGTCAGAAATTTCACAACCCAACAGACATTTCCCCCAAGCAGATATTTTTAAGCGCAGATTGAGAATCTAACTTGCTATAGACTAATTTAGGGTAGCAAATTAGCGGCATTAGTAGTTGGATTGCAAGTTTTCATCTGATAATGATCGGCGTAAATGAGGCAGACATCTTAAATTTGCTAACCATGGAGTTTACATGGTTAATACATGTTAAATTGGAATTTAAAAAAAATTGTCAGCCTAGAAAGCTAGACGATAGAAGTGAAACTTCATGGATCTCGATGAGCAGTTTATGAGATAGAAATATTTCCCCGATAACAGAAGCCACTATTCATTATTCTGGAATTTTTAAGGGTGTTAAGTTAATGAAAAAAGATAGTTGATGTTTTCGCCTCCATTTATAAAAAATCTATTCATTTACTTTCATGTTCAAGAAAAAATACAATTGGTTTGTGGTATGAAAATTATACCAGTGGTTGAGCTTCCCCAAGGCAAAATTTACATTAAAATCACCGCTTAAAATCATTGATAGTGTGCAAATCTTCTCCTAATTCTGCTGCACCAGAGGGAGTATATGCCAATAATGGTCTATATATGAATTTTATTATATCGTTAATTCTCTGGTTCGGAGTGATGCAGAGAACAATCATTGCTACACTCTGTCCGCCCCTCCACGCATGCTACCCCTCTCTCGTTTTTTCCTACTCCGAATCTGTCGCGGTTTCGTTTCTCTCCCATGTCTTTTTCCGTCCGACTGCCCCACCACGCGCGCCATCCCCTCCCTTTTCCTACCGCTTTTTCGTTTCATTCGATATTGGAATTATAGCCCAACGAGCGCAAAGAAGTTTCACTTCAAAAGCCAAGGTTTGTTACTTTGGACACGAATTTGATTGGTTTATTCCCTATATACAAAGATGGAATAGTTGTGAGGCTAAAACGATTATTACAAATAGTTAATGCATAACACTTATCACAATTAAGACAAATACCATTTTGAGAGGCCCAAGATCTAATCAATAGAAGGTATGTATTAAAGTCTGAGCACAAGTTGGCTGACTGGTCAAGAGGTCTAGACATATACAATTGAATATCATCCGCGTATGCATGAATGCTCGCCTGCTGACATACAGAAAACACATCATTCACAACCAACTGAATAATAGAGGCCCCAGGATTGAGCGTTGAGGAACGCCAGATGACAATGGACGTAGGTTAGACATTTTCAAATCAAATTTCACACGCTGCGACATGCCTGTGCCATCAATTGCACAGCAGATTGATCAAACCCAAACTACTTTTTTAATTTATAGCAAAGATTTTTATGGTCAACAGTATCAAATGCCTTAGAAAAATCCAGCAAACAGGGAAGTGTTAGATGCTTTTTGTCAAAATTAAGTCTGATATCGTCAAGTATCTCTATAATAGCTGTGGAACAACTGTGCTTAGAACTAAATCCAAACTCAAAGGGAGACAAGATATTGAATTTATCAAGATGGTTGTAGATTTGCGGTTCTGTTTTTGGCTACAGGAAGCACGGTAGCAACTTTCCACATTTCCACTCTGTTAGGAAGCCAGCGTCGTTTCGTTTCTAATCGCCTCAAAAGCACACCAATTTGAGTCCGTGCGTTTCTTTTTAAAGTGTGTAGTTCAATAAACTTAGCAAAACAACATAATTCAAATAAAAGAAGGAAGCACCCGATCACTTAGAAGTGCGAGTAGAGAGTTAAATATGGGAGTAGTAGTGGTAATAGTCGTTAGCAGTAAATAGTAATAGTAATAGTAGTGGTAGTGGTAGTAGCAGTGGTAGAAGTAGTGGTTAGTAGTGCTAGTAGTTAGTAGCAGAAATTAATAAAAAATAGTAGTATTAGTAGCAGAATTAGCAAAAATAGTAGTAGAAATAAGTAAAACTAGTAGTAATAATTGGAAGTAGCATTAGTAAAAATGGTAGTAGAAATAAGTAACAATAGTATTAGCATTAATAAGAATAGTAGTAGAAATTAGTGAAAATATTAGTAGTACTTAGTAGGAGCATTAGAAAAAGTAGTAGCGGCATTAGTAAAAAGGGTAGTAGAAATTAATAAAAATAATAGCAGTAGTTGCATTAGTAAATATAGTAGAAATTAGTAGTATAATTGGTAAAAATTAGTTGTGGCATTAGTGAAAATAGTAGTAGAAATTAGTAAAAATATTAGAAGCAGCATAACTAAAAATAGTAGTAGCAATTAATAGTGGTTGCAGTTAGTAGTAGAAGTAATTAGTAGTGGTAGTAATAGTAGTAGTAGCAGAAGTTGTAGTTTTAGTAAGCTGTAGGTGTGGTAGTACTAGTAATTAGTTATATAGGAGGTA
Organism: Anomoia purmunda; assembly: GCA_951828415.1. Classification (NCBI taxonomy): domain Eukaryota; kingdom Metazoa; phylum Arthropoda; class Insecta; order Diptera; family Tephritidae; genus Anomoia; species Anomoia purmunda. The sequence goes on from OX639995.1 coordinate 86,128,211, forward strand.
GTAGTAGCAGTAGTAGTAATTCGTACTCAGTAGTTAGAGTAGTAGTTTGTAGTAAGGGTAGAAATTGTGGGAGTAGCAGTAGAACTAGTTATTAGCAGTTGCAGTGGTAGAAGCTAGTTCCTAGTAGTAGTAATTAGTAGTAGTAGTAGAAGTGGTACTAGTTGAAGTAGTAGTAGTTGTAGTGGTGAACCTGTCATGGACTACTAGAAGGTCCTGAAATGGTTCCGAAATATCTAGCCCGAAAATAGTTCCGAAATGGTCCAGAACTTGTCCTCAAATAGGCCTAAACTAGTGCCACGATGGCCTCAAGGCTACATATGCATGTTAAATATTTGTTTTTTTTTCTAATATGTATAAGCGCCATGTTGTGACTTCCTGGAGCGATTGTAACGGGACTTGCGTTATACGATATAAAAAATCACTCTCATGCCGCTAAAGAAGTACAATATTTCACAAAAACTAGGTATGGCCGGCTACGCATTATATACCTCTTTGTTTGATATTCCTCTTTTTATCGGGAAGTAAACCTGTCAAGTTCATTAATCCTACATTTTGACTATCATTCATAAAAAGTCTGCTAATAAAATCATTACGATCTAGATCGGTGTTCTATAATTTATATTTGTCTCCCATGCCACTTATTGTTCGGATATTGTAATATAGAAATTGTAAATTGGATTTTAGAAACCGTCAATTTTGTTTTCATGCACTACACTCAGACTTTACTCTGATTAATTTTTAATGTTGGTGAAGGATGAATAATGAGAATGCAAGACCAATATAACTGCGAATTGTGACACATACAACGTTCAATAAAAATTTGCGGAAGCACATAACGGGCACTATTCTAAAATACTATTTACGTTTTCCGAAATCTAATTTACGCTTTCTAGCACCCAAATAACCCTTTCTGGAATCCAATTGGAAGTGGAGTAGAAATCTCGAGTAGGGAGTGATCTAATACTCTTTGCAAATATATGTACATAGTATACATGTTTCAATTAAATCTAAAACGGACTTTAAAAGCATTTCTAATCGCACCTGCAGTAAACTTTTTTAATATAATCAATATCGGACCATAAAAACGGATCTTCTGAATAACTCGATTCTAGTTCCATCTAGCTGATACAGTTTTCATAAAAGCTTTTCTCGTCACACCCCTATTATCTGTTTCGAATTTTATGAAAATCAGATCATAAATAGAGATGTTCCGAATAACTCGCCTCTAGCACCACCGAGCACGTCCATTATTCATAAAATTATTTCTTATCGCACCATCAAATAATAATTAAATAATATGTACCTAAATTGGATCGTATCGAAAAAAGTTCGCCTACACCACCGATCTGAAGTATTATAAAAAGCAAATAAAAAAAAAATATGTTTGGCCTCCTTAGTGGTCGCCCTTTTACACATTTCTTTATACCGTATCTTCCAGTATGATGCATCAGGTTTTCGTGTGGAGGGGACGATTTTTATGCCGAAAGAGAATGGCCCTCAAGTACCCCATTGCGATACTTACCTACCAGGTTTCAGTTATTGTTAGGGTGTTAAAGGGCGATCGCTAGGATGGGCAGACATTTTTTATTAAGACGATATTTGTTTTTTTGCTTGTGAGGCTAGACAGTGTAATGTACATATGCAAGCATTTATCGTATTCACACTATTTTAAAAGTCAATTGCTTGGAGTAGCGGACAGAGAGAAAAAGCAAAAAATATATATCTACATATCTGTTAAGCGAAGGAAATAATGGTTTCAAAATTTGATTACGATTCTTTGAAATTTATTTCGTGAATGAAAAATAAATTAGTAAACATGAGTGGCAAGCGATATTACGTTGAATTTTGGTAAGAAGACATACATTAAAGTTTTTTGTCAAAATATCGAATTAGTTCGTTCTTCAAAAGCAACTCGTTAGTAATTCGCTAGATTCTATAGGGCAAGGTGTTCCAAAGGCGAACGGAGAAAATAGAGAACTGTTATTAACAGTAACACACGTTGTGGGACCTAGTTGCAGTTTTACGCCGACTCCGAACGGCAAATGGTTTTTGTGAGAAGCTTTTGCAGGAATACACGCGGAGGTTTGCCATTGCCTGCCGAGGGGCGACCGCTATTAGAAAAACTTTTCTTTAATTTTTGATTTTACTTGCCCCAACCAGGATTTGAACCCGGACATACAGAATGAAATCCCAGGCGCTACACACTCGTTTACGGCGGTTATATGTAAATTAAATGTGGAGAATTTTCTGAGCCTAGAAAATTGTTCGAATATTCGAATAACCTAAAGATTCTAATTTCTTTGTTATTTTAGTTTAAGTGCGTCTTTCGCATTTTGCACTTTCGCTGAGCATCTAATGGACAAACACTTTCACAACAATATAGCATTGGAGATCCCATCTCTAGACTACAAAACGTGTAATAAAAAATTAAGCAATGTGTTATATGTGGATACCTTTTTCCCTTTGGATCAACGGGTAAGTGTAAATAAAAATAAATTTACATACTTATGAAGAGTTTAATCCACTGCGTTACTGAGCAGAAGAAATTGTACATAAACAGTGTGTTCAATATAAGACGAGGTTAAGTATACATAAGTACATATGTATGTATATGCACACTTGCATTGATAAAGATTTTAAAACTGGTTTGGTATGGTCCCGTTACAAGGAAATCAATTGAGGTCCTAGTGAATTCCACGCCTTCAAGAATTAAGGCAGTTATTGAGGATAATGGAGGAATGACTCCTTATTAGGAGAGCCTATTGTGAAGTCTATATTTCTATCGTTAGTGGTGAAAATGATTTAGTCGCTTTAAGTTAACTTCACACTGTTTTCTTTCAATTAATCATGAATATCATCGAATGTACATTTTTGTTAATTTTATTTAATTAATAGGCTATTCCTTATAAAAACTTTTTTCGAGAAACATTTTTGTAGATAACTAATTTACACTTTTTGGCCAAACAAACAAAAATGGCCCTAATATTCTAACTTTATAAACAAATTGCTCATATGATTTTATTTTAATTATATTTGGTGGTGCGGTTTTATTGACCTTGATGATATTACGTAGCAATTAAGTAATTTGATAGCAACTTGACTATCGGATATTTTGCTGTCGTTGTTGTAGCGGCTAGCCACGCCCTGTGAAGAACGGATTTAGGGGGAGGCCGAGGAAACGTGCTGTTTCGAAAGGGTTGGACCAGAGAGAGAGGGGAGGTTAGATGAGTAGGCATGTGAATAGGTGGTTGGTATCGTGCGGAGAATCTCCATATGCCGGACATGAGTTGGGTATGTCAGGGTTGATTCTGGATAGGTAGGAGTTAAGTCTACTACGATATCCAGGTCTTAATTGGGCCAGAGTATCGCGGGACTCGCGTGGTAGCAGGGACTCCTCATCTGCAATTTGTGGTGGTTGGGCTCCAATGACGGCATTGACCAGGCGAGAGTTGATGGTAACTGTCTATTTGTAGATGTTGCTTAGGACCCGCCGGTACGTTGAGTTATACAAGGCTGGATCTCATCATTCAGTTCAAAGAGATGCCTTCTGATGTGCACTATGTTACGCTTCATTCACATCCAGCATTTCCCTAAATAGCAATCACACATAATAATTTGTGACAGAAAAAAAAAACAAAATTATGCTCAAATATGAGGGAAAAATGAAAGTCACAAGATAACGATTATTAAAGAATCAAAAATCCTAAAATATTTATCAGATATTATTGACAGATTTTTAAATATGCAATGATTAAATTATAATTTGTATTAACCTATATAATAAATCTATATTTGGTTGCTTTGGCTCTGGATTCACGAGTTTTTTTCTGAAACGAAAGTATATAATCTAAACTTTTGATGGAATGCGTAAATAATGTTAATATATTACTTGTTTTATTTTAAGTGCATGCCTTGGACCTGGTTTCTTTCACTCGAAATGCAATTCTTCGTGGTGGCTTCGCTGGTCTTACTTCTTGCTGAGATTCATTCAATTTACGCGATAATTATTGGAATAGCAACTTTTATCATCTCTATATTAGCTTCTATTGTTTGGGAATTATATCCGACCAATAGCAAGGAATTTTTGGTGTCGTAAGTTCAACAATCGTTAAATTGAGTTGGCTACATATTTTTAAGATAATAATTTCATCACAACACAGAACTTATATGCAATATGAGTTAGCTGAGTTTCATTTGATTTTCGACAACATCTGTCTACGCATTCCACCGTACGTATTGGGAGTTTGTGTCGGATACATCCTACAGCGGACACAATCTAATATGAAGTTAAACATAATGATTTTAATTTGTGGTAATGAATGAAGGAAATTTTGGCATTTTTTAATCAGTTCAGTTACATATGTACATTTTTTTTTTAAACAGGGTGGCTTGCCTTTTTTTTAATGTTCGGCTTGTTTATATTTGGCTACAAATATGGCTACGAAATGTTATTACCCAATGCAGCAGGTGGTCGCTGGGGTCAAGCAATACTCTTCACCATCTCACATGCCATGTGGTCTTTGATGCTACTCTGGACAACTCTCACAGCTGAAACGCACCAGACTTGGAAGCCGTTAAATTTTCTGCTTGCTGGAAGGTACTTACATGGCTTGGAGCGCCTGTCACCGATATGTTTGATTGGAGCTCCAATCATAATTCGACTGCTCGTATTCACGGCAGATACACCCATTTACATCTCTATAGGACAAACAGTAAGTTGGATAACCATTCAAAATGTAAGAGCGGAAAAAATTAGTTTAGTAAAGTTGAACTCTCAAAATTTTCAGTTTTCCATATACGTGGGATGTTTGCTAGTGACGTATCTCAGCGCGCTGTTGCTTCATTTTTTATTTGATGGACCACTCTACGCCATTTTTCAGGAAACTATATTTAAATAGCAAGAAAACAAATACTGCTCAGTACGTACAAATTAATGCCTGCGTTTTTATCGAGGTATACCTCTCTATCGATCAGAACAAAAATCACTACATATGTAGATTAACGAAATTGCTTACATCAGTGCGGCCATTGGGTGAGGTATGTATGTATACCTAGGCTTGCCATAATTTGATCGGTACGATGCCTTACAGTGGTGAATTGAATAAAAATAACGTACCAGGAAGTCATATTTTTACTTACCCATTTTATATAAATAATATATGTTTAAAATTTCAACCAAATCGGACGATAAATCCGATTTTTATGAATATGTCCACTCCTGCGCTACCTAAAGACAAAATTGGTACGCATTGCTTTGAGATCTGATCTATGATCGAAATTCCTAGTATTTAGCTCAACGGGAAGTTGGCGTAAAATCGATCACAACAGTAAAGTATATATGTATCAGACAAAAAGGAACAACGTTTTTATTTAATAAAATTTATGTACTTTTCAATGAAGTAATTTTTTTAGTAACCGACAATTTAATTACGTATTATTTGTATGTTAATGTAAGGATTAATAAACATAGAAGCGTATTAACGACACGTATTAGCTGTCAGACTTGCACGATTGCAGCCGCTCCAACCTAACCTAACCTAATTTACAAATAAGTTGAAATTAAAAATTGTGTTTTATATTCTTGAAGTATATAATACAAAATACAAAAATACAAAAATACACGTTAATTGTAAGTAAATTATACTATGTATACGAGACAGTTTTTAAGAATGCAGTAAAGGAATCATTCCAAAACGCTTTCATAAACTTAATAATATTATTTCAAGCAAAATATAATTGATTTGCTTGCAACGGCGCAGAACAGCAAGTTGCAAGGGAAACAGTTGCGCATACCAATGCAAAAGGAATTAATCTGCATCTACGGCATTACATAAAATTTATAAAGGAGAGAGTACTGTAAAATAAATTTCAAAGACCTGAAGAGTTAGTGGTTAATTAGACTTTCAAAAACAGTATAGTGCTCAAATCCTTCTTGAAAATGGCAAGATGGGTCCCAAAACTTCTTTACGATATTCAAAAACAATAAGGAGTGAACTGTTGTAAGTAATCAGTTTTTTAATTATAATATAATGGCTGACAGGAACCGGTCTACACATCATGTGTATCCAGGGTTGTCATTGTCGGCAATTCTTTCAATTGATTTTTAACACGTTTATCAAAAACGCGGGGATCCATCTAAACGTATAATGACCTTCATAATCGTGTAAGCGGATAAACATATCAAAGTTTGCATTGAAAACCGGTTTATTTATGAGGTTTTTACGTTTATCAGCCGTTTATCACTGTAGATGAATACCCATATTACATATAGAACAATTGCGTGTTAAACACTGTGATCAATATTTTTTTCACTTTCGGCAGCAATATTTAACACTTCGTAGGGAAAGCGGATCTATGTTGCAAATACCTTCAGGGCAAATATCATTCCAAATGTGTACAATCAATTTAAATCATCAATATTATGATGTACGAATGTTCCACCTCCTAACAATTTACAAGCGCTTCTTAAATCTGAACTACAGATTGTCATAGTAGTAAAGGGTGTTTTCTTTAGACTGATAGAACTTTAAATTGAAATAAAACAGATAAAAAATTAAGAATACTGCCAAATTTTTTTTTATTTGAAAGATATTTTCATTACATTTAATATTTAAAAACGATTTTTGGCATATGTCTGCCACGACTAGCTTTGGTGAATCGGATGCCATCAGTCCAATTTTGAACCACTGCAAAATTTCCATGTTATGGATGGACAAAGTCCACGGCGGCGAATAGACAAATTCGGATCCTCTCCAACACTATCACTTACAGCACCAATATTTTCGTCTGTACGTACAGTTCTTTGTCAAGTTGTTGGTATTTCATCGAGTAGAGTAAATGTTGTTCGAAATTTGTCAACAGTTCGACGAATAAGCTGCTCTGATGTTCGATTATGTGGACCTAAAAATTCACGAAGTGCTAAGTTTGGCGAACAGAACACTAATTTTTAAAGTAAATTCTTTCCATGATGATTTGTCAAATGCTTCGCTATCGAAAAATCTATCAGTCTAAAAAAAGCACCCGTTAGTATTAAAGCTTCTGCTTCAACAAATACGGTATTCCTTCTCAATGCTTCAATGCTTCTCCTGGTCGCTGTTAATATTTTGAACACAGAATTGTATAAGTATTCAAATATAGAGAGACTATATCCATAATAGCATGGAAGATTGGGCTGATTGAAGCATTTTTGACAGTGTTTGCTCTTGTTGTTGTAACGGCATAAGATATCCCACATAAGCTAATGGGGAACGATGCTGAAGTGACAGTACTTGGCCGGATATAAATCTGGGTCGTTCCGTTGGTACAACCGACTGTCGTGGGAACGTTTTGAGAGCGGTAATAGTGTTTTCTGACAACTCTAACAAATCAGAAATAACAACAACATTGTGAAAAACTTTAATGAATCACATAGTCGCCATATTTTTTTCGATTAAGTAAATGATGTCACTACTTTTTTAGGCACAAACCAGTAGTTTTTTAGAAGAGACTTAATTTTAAATATTATTTGTTTTCGTGGTAAAAATGACTCGCTATGAGTCGGCAATGGAAATCAACATGTGCAGTTGATACATTACTAATCATTTTATTCATGATATAACAGCAAAGAGAAACTTAAAGATATTTTCGAAAGCATTGGTTGTAGTTTAAGATCTAAAGTAAAGAACGGAATGCCAATAAATTGAATGAAAATGTAAATTTTTTTTGGAACAATAAAGAAAAAAGGCGACCCAGACTTTACTTTGACGTAGGAAAGGCAGGTGATTTTGTTAAATAGAGTTAATGGCATATTACCTGGCGTCATGTTATTTATTCTCTACATCGCGATTATTTCGGGAGGCTTGTTGTTTATTAATTTGACTCCGTATTTGATTTAATCGGGAGAATATTGGCAAAGATTTTCACCTACATAAGTACATATGTATAACTGTGCGGGTAAAAGTTTGAGTCACTGTTTGTATGTTATATGTATGTAAGTATGTATGTGATTATGCAAATAGTTTTACTTGTTGTTTTATTTCTCCACATTTAAATATTACATAAGTTTTCATATATATATGTATGTGAGTGGGTAATATGAAAACGCAAATAAAATAACACACAAATGAGCTAAGCTGCCAAATAAAAAAATTAAAAAATAAAAACAAATAAAAAATTTAGGTAGGCTTGTATTTATGTGTGTGCGTCAATATCGAAGATAAACGGCCAAAAAGCTAAAAGAAAATATACATATGTGCATGCATACATATGTAGCTTTAAAAGGTTTGCACGCAGGCATACACACACACAAACAAAGGGTGCGATGTCTAGCGCGCGTGTGCACAGGTAATGAAACCGAAAGTGAACAAATCAACAAAGGCTATTCAGCGCAGCCAGAGACCTACTATGGATATAGTACATATGTATGTATGTTTTGCCAACATTACAACAGCATCAGAAACAACAAACGTTGCATTTAAGGCAAATCCGTTGAAGAGCGTACATATGTGCATATGTATGTATCTATAAGCACAAATTGTGTGTTGTCTATTTTAACAAAAAACCATCCAACAAATAAATGTTACGCAACACCTGCTGGTGACCTTTATTTGCCGCAACTTCATACTTTTATCCCATACTTCCTCAGCACGCTGGTTCGGCTACATACATACATATGTAAATGGTCGAAGTATGAAGCTGCATAAAGTCGGCAGCATATAAGGCATTAAGCTTTTTCCCCGATTGAACGCTCTAATATTTTGCTTTATTTTTTGGTCGATATCGGCAACTCGCTGGGCAAGCAAATCGGAAGGTCTGATCTTAGATATTTCCTGTTTTTCTCTCTCATGGAAGTTTCTTTTTCCGCCTTTATGTATTACTTTTGCATTCGGAAGACTTCTCACAATAAACACTTCTTCACCCCTTTATGTACACACATGTATGTACATATGTATGTATATACATACATTCGTGGACATATAGTAAGATAGATATTCATCGTTTACCTTAGATACAAATTTGCTTGCAAATATTTCATATGTTAATGTATGAGCATTGACACTCGAAAAGTCTCAAGTATCTAAAAATATCTGAGAAATAAGTTATTCAAAAAATTTAAATCAACCAAGTCTCGCCTTTTTTATGAGTTGTGTATTTCCCATACTAAGGAGTTTTACAAATTAAACAAGCCTTTAGAGAATAAGTGCATCCTTCATATTAAGTCTACTATTAAGGATAATCCACTGTCTTCTTTGTCGACGATTCTGCAAATTTATTTGCATAGTTTTTCACTTCAAACGTTGCACCTGCCCTCACTCTTGCGGACTTAGACATTATTGATGGTATCGGGTGTTTTTTTAGGGGTATAGAACTTCGAATTGAAATAAAACACAAGAAAATCGTTTTAAGGTCCATCAATTTGGCTTTATTGGAAGGATAATTTTATGCCATTAATGTTTAAATATGATTTCGGGCATGTGGCCGCCGCGGCTGGCTCGAATAAAGCCAATTCTACAGGTCCAATTTTCAACCACTTTTTCGAGCATATGGGGCCGTATGTCGGCAATAACGCCACGAATGTTGGCTTCCAATTCCCCTAACGTTTCTGGTTTGTTGGCGTAGACGAGCGACTTCACATATCCCCAAAGAAAATAATCCAATGGTGTCAAATCACACGATCTTGGTGGCCAATTTACAGGTCCATTCCGCGAAATTATGCGCTCATCGAATGTTTCCTTCAATAAATCGATTGTGACTTTGCTCTACAGCGGCAATTGTTTCTTCGGTGCGCACTGTTCGACGTCTCTGCGGATGCGTATTATCACATAGAGTAAACGTAGTGCGAAAACGATCCATGGTTAACCGAATTAATTGCTCTGATGGACGATTATGTCGACCATAAAATTGACGGAGCTCGCGGTAAACTTCGCGAACTGAACCATTATTTTCGAAATAAATTTGCACGATTTGCAAGCGTTGTTCTTTTGTCAACCTGTTCATGATGAAATGGCAAACCAAACTGAACATAAATGACATTAGAGTTGCCAGATTTGACCACAAAATGCCAGTTTTATCTCTATTCGAAAAACAAACCTGTAAAAAAAACACCCGATATAAGGAAAAGTAAACACTAAGCATGAATAGGATGTCGCTCATTTTGGTAAAAAATTGCGTATCTCTAAATAAACCGCTGATCTTTATTTTCAATAAGTTCTTATCTACCGGAGCTTTTATAATAAATTGTTGTGGCGAAATCCACGTTAATTAATCTTTCAGAGTATTCGAAAGAATGTTATTCAGCCTTCCGATGGTGAAATTTATACTAGTCATAGCAATTTTTCAAATCTATTTAAGATCTCCAATAAAATCTTACTTACTTTCACTCTGCCTTCTTGAAATGGATTAAGTCATTTCTAGACAATAGCAGAAGTACAGTTATATGGTTTTTTTTCGAGTCCGTTTTTCGCTACCTCAGTAATGCTTCAGGGGAGCGTCATTGGACCCTTATTTTTTATTATAATTATAAATGAATTAAGCACCTGTTTCCTCTTCGAATTATCCCTTTTATACGAATAATTTTAAAATTATCTCTATAATTAAGTGATACAATGGCCTACAGTTAGAACTAGTAAATAAGTTGTCAAATGGTGTGTCAGGAATCGCTTGTTCCTTAATATAAAGAAATTTCACAAAGTATAATTTCCCAAAGTACGCAAGCCTCATTGTATGATGTTGATGAGATTAGAGGCCTAGGGGTGTATTTTGATTCAAAATTTACCTTTGCCACGCATTTGAGATCTAATATTTTTAAATCTATTGCCTTGCTAGCATTTGTGGGACGGCACTCGCCGTGTTTCTCTAACCCATACAATATGCTTTATTCTGCCTTTGCTCAGTCTAAGACTCCCCATTATATTCATATAAACCGGTGGTGAGAAAGTTCAGAAAATATTCATAGGCTTGGCCCTGCATTATCTCGCATTTTCGGAGCTCCATCTTTGCATAATAGAATCTCTTAGCCTTATTTTTCTTGGAAAAATTAATTTCAATATTCCGAGTAGAAACCTTGATACATGTCGTGCCGGCAAAAAAACAGTGTGTCTTACGAACGCTCCTGAGAACTATGTCAGAGTTCAACCTTTCTCTTATTTTTTAGTCTTGGATCTTTGGAGTCTTTATAGCAATCTGAACAATTCTTTTTTTATATTGCAACTAAGAACAATATTCCTGTACCTTAATTATAAGTACACTATTTGTATTTACTTGTATTTAATAGTATCTATATTCATAAGGCTTAAATAAATACTTACTTACTTAATTGGCACTATAACCCCTTAAGCGATTTTGGCCGAGCTTTTCCTACAATTTGTGGCGTGAAATGAAATATCATTTTTCATTTATTGATAAAAAATTATTAGTACAATAAGATTTAAGATGATATTTTGTAGTACAACCGTTTTAAAGTAAAAGTAAAGTAACAAAAGATATTAAAACTAGCATATAAAACAATCAGTATCCATATATGACTAGACTACCAGTACATTTGTTATTAGGTAGCGAAACTCATCATTATGCTATAGATAATTATATTAAATTTAAAGATAGATTAACGAAAATACTCATAAAGAACATTCTTTAAGTTGCTACGGCGAACAGAAGCTGGAATAGAATTCCAAATACGAGTAGCGTTGATAAAGAATAGCCTTGCAGAAGTTAGGTAATGATATGTAGGCACTTTAAGGTCAGTTATCCGTGGAGACTTTGGGAATTCTAGTTTACTATATAGATAACTAGGTTCTTCATTCCGCAAAAGACGAAATAAGAAAATACAATTTCTGGCTTTCAGATAGTCAGAAATTTCACAACCCAAAAGTCGCTATCTCCAGCCAGAAATATGGCAAAATCTCAAACCCCCTCCCAAAGGGATTTTACCGACTGAATTTTCTATAAGAACTGGTTTTCGGGTTTTACAAAAAAGGAATTGATCAAAAGAAGAGAATGTGCTGTAGAGAGATTCAGAGAAATCTTTGAAAATATGAGAAAAATTAGCGAAGGAAAGGACTTTGAGTTGTGGAAGCCAAGACTTGCTTCGAAACAATCTCAGCGCTACAACGTACCAGCTGATTCAGTCGAAGATTACTATCGAATCACCATTTACATACCTTACCTCGATACTTTTATCACAAATTTACAAGATCGATTTTTGGGTCATCGGAATATTTTATCGAACAAGATGAAAATTTTTGATGAAAACTCATGTGTTGAATTATTCAAATCATACTCTGCGATTCTACACGATAATTCCAGTGAAATATGGATTGCTGAAATTCAACTTTGGCGACGACGCATTGCATTGGAAATCAACCATTTCCTTGAAGCACTTGACATTTACAGTGCAGAGGCTTTTCGAAATGTTCATCAAATTCTTCGAATAATGGCAGTTTTGTCCGTAACTACGGCGACGAATGTACGCTCCTTTTCAACGTTACGTCATCTGAAGACGTATCTTCGACCAAATATGACTGAAGATCGACTAAACGGTTTACTCGTAGCTTCGCTGAATATACATCGGGATGTCAAGATTGATGTTCAAAGGGTTTTGGATGAATTTTTTTCGGTACCTCGAAGAGTCCGTTTGTTGACTGAAAGCCAATAACTATGGTATTATTCGCTATTTTTCTTTTGACTCAACGGTTAATAAATATCCAATTTTTCACTATTGAAAGTCTTTCGTTATTTATTTTCCGTTACTATTATAATTTTTATTGGCAAATATCATAAATTGTATTCACAAAGTAAGACTTTGCGATAACGAATGCTTTATACAATCAGTGTTCATCTTCAGTTTCAATTTTGCATACACCATGTCAAAAGAATTCATTATCAAAAATCATAATATTCTCTGAGCATCCAAAAGTTTAAATATTCTTATATCATCCAAAATTTTAATAACAGCCGTGGAACAACTATGATGAACTCTAAAGCCAGGCGGAGACGATGATAGTAAACTAAATTTGTTTAAATTACAATAAATTTGTTCAGCCATTAGGGATTCAAAAACTTTAGAGAGTACAGGTAAAATGCTTATAGGACGAAAATCACAATTTAATAGGTATGCCGTCCTCAACGATTGCATTTGACCGTATTTTATAGATACACCTTGCCACATCTAATTCCGATACCGTGCAGAACTCCAATACCTCACCGACAGAAACTGAAGAAGAAGGCATACCTATGGAATGGGAGGAAACACTTGGAGGGGTGACACGATTGACAACGGCATCATTAAGGACTTCAGGGTTAATAGAACAATTAGGACTATTACTAACATGCACACGAAGATTCTTTAAATTGCGCCATAGGACATTATTCGGAAGCAAGGGGTTCAATATTTTACTATAGTAGATTCTTTTTACACGCTTTATATGGGGTCTTACAATAGGGACGCACAAAAGTAGACCGATAGTGACAGCAAACGACGCCATATTTTTCCCCGCTCTTTTGACATTTCTCTTCAGTAAGGTTTGTCATTTCATCATAGAAAGATATACGATCCATCAACGGCTGAATGGCTTCACCAATAAGCAAAATATGCGTTATTGGACAGGCAGCAATCCACACGTACTCCATGAGTCAACATTGCATCCCGAAAAAATTACGGTTTGGTGCGGTTTACGGGCCGGCGGCGTCATTGGGCCGTACTTCTTCCATGATGATCTAGACCGGCACGTTACTGTGAATGGGAATCGCTACCGCTCAATGATAACCGCATATTTGTGGCCCGAATAGGATGATATGGACTTGGATAATATGTGGTTCCAACAGGACAGTGCCACAAGCCACGCAACGAATGTCACAATCGATTTTTTGAAAACCAAGTTTGGTGAACGTGTTATCTCACGAAATGACCCAGTCAATTGGCCGCCTCGGTCGTGCGATTTGACGCCGTTAGACTATTTCCTGTGGGGCTGCGTCAAGTCTATGGTCTATGCCAAGAAGCCAGCGACGATTGATGAACTTCGTACGAATATCGAACGTGAAATTGCAGCAGTATCGGCCGATTTATGCTTGAAAACCGTCGAAAATTGGATTCAGCGTCTGGACTTCTGCAAGCGTGCCCGTGGTGTCCATGCAAAATAAATCGAGTTCCATACATAATGGCATCGAATGTACTTTCACAGGAATAAAGAATTTAATTCATGTCCCAAACCGTTTTGGTTTTATTAAAAAAAAATTTGTAGCGTTACTATTGAAACCCCCTGTAGCTGCAGTAATGTCATTTCTTACGGACTTGTATGCATGCCAATTTATATGATGTATGTGACGCTCTTGTTCGGAAAATATCCCTAATCTGAGGAGTGAGAAAATCAATAGACAGGCACACCTGATTAAAAATGCTCTTCAGATTCTCTCTTTCCTTAAACGGAACACCAAAAGCGACGGCGTCGGCAGCAATGTCGGGAGCGGCTCTCTTTAGTTGTAAATTCCCAAACTCCCCTTTTATGCAAGCGATCTCCTCCAGCAAAACAATGCGGGCAGAGGACTCAGTCAACGTAGAAGTGAGCACTGATATCTCCTCCTCAATTCTTTTGGTTAACTTATTTTCTACCTCGGTTAATCTGCTTGATATGCTTTCAATAAGCGGTCGCAACTGATCTGTCTGCTGTTGAACCCTCTCCTCAACTTCTTTTAATTTGGCGAAAACCGCTGCAAGCAAACATCTACATCATCCACCGAAAGACAAGCCCTTGCTAAACCATTTTGCTTCGCTGATGAATCTCATCAGGCAGCTAATCTCGGTGTTTGGTTCTTTTTAGAGAGTATACACTGCGTGACCGTTTCCGGTCCCATTTAGGCCACGTCTGCCTAGAGGTTTGACAAGTCGTAGTTTGACTCCATCTATCATCAGCTTGTTCATATATACATAAATACATAAGTAGCAGTTTGCAGTGGATAACGACTTTCTTTTATTCTGCAGAATCTGCTTGGTCGTACCTTGTCCGGCTAGTTCGTCTTCCATGCAGTTTTCCTCTATGTCCCTGCGGCCAGGGCCCAAATAAGGCACATTCTGTACTGCTCCTCTCCTGTAGAGATTGGCGGCAGTCCAGAGCGATATTTAGCTAAACGTGAAGGAACTCAGAGCCTTAATTGCAGCCTGGCTATCACTAAAGATAATGATATCTCTTCCTAGCTCCCAAGCTTCTCCATTGCTGCCATCATAGCTGACACCTCAGCCTGGTTTCGCGAGAAGACGCGTCATTAGACAGCAGTCGACTATCGGTGGTATCAGAGAGGAAACTACTAACAATCTTTTTAAGACTCTTAAGAGCAAATGAAGATAGACTGATATGCCTAAGGCCCTTCGGATTAATATGTGAGGCCTTTTCGACTTTAGGAATAAAAAGGGTCGTGACTTTTCTCCATAACAACGGTATATGATGGTTTAGGGTCCGAGAAAGCAGGTATCAGACAGGAAGCTACTAACAATCCTTTTAAGTGTCTTAAGAACAAAGGAGGATAGACTGATAGACTTTAGGTCCTTTGGTTTAGTGTATGAGGACTTTCCGGCTTTAGGAATAAAACTACCGAGACATTTCTCCATGCCAAGGTGTTGAAACAGGCCCTGAAAATAGTTGAAATCCATTTTTCAGGCACCTCCAGTGTCTTAATTAATTGTGCTGGTATTATCCCATCCGGTCCTGTGGATTTGTATGGTTTAAAGCTTTAGGTAGCCCATTTAACCCTTCTTCCGAAACCGGTACGTTGACAATAGGGAAGAAATAAAAGGAGGGATGCTTTGCTCCGCAGCTGTGTTTCCAGAAAAGTGGGTATCTATTAGCAGTTCAAGGGTTTCCTTCCCCGTTGAGGTCCAGGAACCGTCTTGTTTTTGTAAGAAACCTATCGGGTTAGAGGATCCAGCGAGAACCCTCCTTAGCCAGGCAATCTCGGAAGCATCCTCGAAGCCGCCGCATAAGTATCTCCACGAAGATCTTTTTCTTACCCTTAAAGCGGCTTTATAGATCAGGAGAGACTTTTTGTACTCCTGTCATTCCAGATCGTGACTAGGCCTCTTGGCTTTGTTGAGTTGTTCCCTATATAATATATAATGATGGTCAGAGAAGAAATGTTCATCTAGAACTCACCAACTCTCAATCAATCCAAACAGACTAACACTACATAGAGTTATATCTAGATAATTAAGTCAAAATAATTTTGGAAATCAAACTCGTTTTGGATTTTTTGGCTAAACATAATTTTTTTAACAATTTTAGTTATTTTAACATGAAGTAGCCTACTTCTAAAATAACAATCAAAGAGAGCAACATATCCTCGAGAGGAAGCATTTTTCTCTGCTTTGCTCTCTTGCGAGGAAGCAGGTTATCTATTTAACTCAGAGTTTACCGCTTAAGTTGATTAGGTAATGATTAGAAAACACGTCAAACTGCGATATGTTTAAGTTTAAGTTAACTTGGGTTGAGTGTATAACATGTGATCGCTTCATTCGGTGAGTCCCGGGTTCAAATCCTGGCCGGGGTAAGTAACATCAACAATTATAGAAAAGTTGTTCAGTGGTTATAGTGCCAATTAAGTAAGTAAGTATGTAAGTAAGTTGTAAGTTAAAAATAAACAATGAACTGTGCTTTTGGAGCTTTTGAGTTATTTAACATTTTCGACAAAGGAACTAAAAAACGTCAGCGAGCTATGAGAAAATATTCAAATGACAGTGTGTAACTGTATAATGCCGAACAGCCCGAACTAAATACCTTTGTATTATAAGTTACCCATGACCTATACCAAATTGTTACTCATAATTATTATCAAAAGATTTTTATAGTCGCTTACGAAAACTTGGATGCCTTTTTTAAACTCAAACAATAATCAATATTTTAACTTTACAATACATCATATACATATGTACGAGCTCATGTCAAAAATCGACTATCCGGATGTTCGACTGGCCGATTAGCAACTTTAGTGATGGTTGATAGTCGAATAGCAAGTATTCGATAAACAGATTACTTTTACTAAAAAAAAACAACCATTCGTATACGAAAAAAATTTGCACTACTAAAATTAAATAGGATTTTGCAAATCTGAGCACCCAATGATTTTCTAAATATTCTGATTGAAATGTTTATAAAATAATGTGCACAACTAAAACTACATAAATGGGATATTGCAAATCTGAGCACCTAATGACTTTCTAAAAATTCTGATAACAAAATTGAAATTTTCATAAACTTGATTGCCTTTTTTAATTTTAAAACTTCGATTAACATGAGTTTAGTTATAAAATTATGTTATTTTTTTAAATTAAATATAAAACGAATTGTAAAAAGTGCCAATAGGGCGAGCTCACATTATTTTTTAACCCATTTTCAGCATTAGGATTTGTTAATATTAATTTAAATAAAAATTAAACCCTTAGAACTACCAAGGGGTGTATAAAACTGAAAAAAGAGAATCAGCATTCATCTTGCTGAATGAATCAAATTACACTCAATTCTTTAAGTACCTGCAACCAACTGGTGCAGACATGTATAAAGATCTCACATTTATTTTCAAAATTCTTATTATACAAATTGTTTTACACATGTTTTGTTAGTTTACACAGAGATTCAAGTACGTGAAGGGTATTGTAAATTTGCGATAGTGACGAAACCAGCCCTGACTCCATCAATTAAAAAGTTTACTGCTTATTTCGCAATAATATGAAAGAGGTAAGAATAAAAATATTAATTAGCATATTTAAACAATATTATCATATTTCTTGGTGGTCAGATGTAGAACGAGTTCTTAGTTGGCAGTGGTCGATTGAAGTCTCACAAACATTTCAAGAGGTATGTTCATGTTCCAAACACTCAAATTTATTTATATTGCTTGTAATTAATGTTTTATTTAGACATATTTTTTAATAAAATGCACATCAAAACATTTTAAAAACTAATGGTGTATACATGAATAAAAACCAATTCGCTAACAGGGTTCATAAACTCGCTGCTGTGAGTTGTATAAAAGAATTAATTGATTTTAATGAATTGTTTCTTACATTCAACGAATCATATTATAAAAGTTTATGAAAACAAACAAAGACAATCAATGAAAATTCATAAATTTGACGTAGATCAAAAATTAAATGTTTGCACTATGGCGGGTCGATTTTTTTCCGCATAAAGCGGCTAGCAAAAACGAAAACTTCAGAAAATTCTAAGAAAGTTTTGCCAAGAAACCATGGGCCTAAAATTAATTCCCAATTCGCGCAGAGCGACTTTAGATTTTGTGGTCATACTTATTAAATTGTACTCAAAAACCTATAGTTTTAAAAATAACAGCATGCCATGCAATTAATGCAATAATAGCAGGCTTTTGCAACTTATTTGTTTTTTCACGTGGCTGAGCAAAAAACAACCAAAAAAAGCAATCGTACGGTACTCTTACCACACAAGTGGTCTGCGTTGAATAAACAATAGTGTGTTCTAAATAAATTTTTTCAAGTTTTAAATAGTTTTCGATTAATAAATTATAACGGAAACGTCTGCAATGTCAGTTGATTCCACCAATTCAGAAATTGGTACAATTTCAATGAACTCCGGGTCTTGTGTTCTTCCCAGTCTGAATATTGGCTTGCCAAGAGATTTAAGTGATCTAAATCTACCAAGTAATCGTGATGTATTAAAATACTATTTATTTTTACGCGTCGCTGAGCAAAAAACAACAAAAAAAGCAATCGTACGGTAATCTTAATACACAAGTGGCAAAAAAAATTTGGGAAATTTGGAATAAACTAAACATTCCGTTAATCAATGAAAAAACTGCCTCGAAAAAACTGAAAACATTGCTAAATAAATATCATAATGAAATAAAATTTAAAAGTAGACCAAGTAAGTCTTCAACGTTTCTGGAAACAATTGATAAAGTGTTTTATATTGGAAAATGTCAGTGCGCAAAAACATTGCCTTGCTGCTGTGGTTTAATACCCATTGAACTCCAAGAGTTTATGATTGATCAGCACAGTAAGAGGAAGCTAACCATTCCCGAATTCGAGGCGATTGCTGTTGACCAACAATCAACACTGGCGCCAACTAGTATTGATCCAACTTTTTTTCTTGGCTCAACAAATATGGATGTTGAATCAGGGATGATGTTTGCCATGCCAACTGCAAGAGAGGCAAGTTCGTCGAAAAAAAAATTAATTCCAAAAGGTACGATACACCTCATTTCGCTATGGCGTGCGATAGGTTTGGAATCGGGAATAGGGTTGCTTCTTTTTTGGCCACATCGCTTTTCAAAGGTATTGACTTTAAAGATGAAAATGGGGGGCCAATAACTATGGACAAATCTAAAGTTTCACGTTAAAGAAAGAAATGTAGGGATTCTCTTCGAGGAAAGCAACGCAATGACTGTGATCTGGTAGCGAAGAAGAAAATGGAAGATATCATCCGAGAATGGTAAAAGAATCACATTTAGTGGTTCTTAAAGAGCCTGAGAGCAGATTGTTGGGTTACGTAAAAGTCGACGCGGAGGACGCTAAAACAAAACAGAGGGAATTGTGCGAGTTCCTTATAGAAAAAAATTTGTCCCTTGAGAGACTGATTGGAATTTGCTGTGATGGAGAAACAACAAACACAGGTTCTGAAAATGGAATTTTAAGGAGATTCGAAGTCATGTTGAATAGACCATTGCACTGGTTTGTTTGTTTATTACACTTTAATGAACTTCCACTTCGTCACTTGTTCTCCGCATTGGAAAAGTCCACTACAAGCAGACCGCGCACAGCTAGTGGGATAATAACAAAGTAAATCGAAACATGCGAGCAGATGGCGGTAAGCAAACAATTGTTTTAAAGAGCCTAAGATGTATATTTTGATCTGAGCTAAATAAATAAAATCTTTCTGTAGGCTGTACCCGACTTTGAGGCCATTTCGTTGGGAGATATGCCTCCACCCATTCATGAAAAAACGCTCTCGACTGACGTTCAGTACTTGTATCGAATGGCAAATGTAGTTTGTGATGGTTTCATATTTCGCTCATCCTGAAAATATCTTACTGGCAATGCTTTATGATAAGAGAAAAGATGTTCGCGAAAGAGCCATAAAAAAGATACTACATTATCGTGATAAAGTTTGTGATCCGACTAATCTAAGGGTTTATGATAAAAAGCACGCAATAAATTTTGAATGCTCAGACTACTTTGATCCAGTTGGCCTTGATGATGACAGTGTTTTGTCTGAGCCTCCATTCTCAGCAAACATTCCATTCGAACACTTGTTGCAGTTTATTGAGTCTGATGATCCGCCGTTCCTGACCCAGGGATTCCATGTCATATCCAAGGAACTGAGCGTTGTGTACAGCTTCTGACAACAGTTTCCCGACGCGCTATCGCAAAGAATAGAGACGATATCATGGCCGTAACTATAGAAAGTCGTACTACAACACCACGCATGGAATCCAAAAAAGACTTTAAAACCTAACAAATCTAGAACTAGAAAAGATTCCCAGTCATCTGCATAAAAACCAATGTCTGTAACTTGCACCACAAAAACATTTAATTTTTTGAAAATTTAATTACAATAATAAAATTTTATTTTCGATCCATCGTATTTTCCACAATTTTAGCATTTTTTAAAAAAATATGGGAATATCTGTATGCTGCATACATAGAAACACAAACTTTCGTTATAATCGAAGAAACCAAGCACAATTTTTCGGATCGCTTCTTATGAAAGTATAGGTTTTTGAATACAATTTAATAAGTATGACCACAAAATCTAAAGTCGCTCTGCGCGAACTGGGAATTAATTTTAGACCCATGGTTTCTTGGCAAAACTTTCCATTATTTTTACATTAAGTTGTATACTTAATATAGTTGATGCTTTCCATTTCCAGACAACCGGTCAGGTACGAGATGATTTTTAATTTCGACCAAACTCGAATACATTGTTTGTTGACCCAAATAATGAGACACGTGTTTTTTCGTTTGGCTCGGAAAAATTTTTCGGCCGAATTAAAAGCGATGCATACTTATAATGCAGATGTATAAATCAAAATTAGATCATTCAAATCAAGACTATTTGTGTAAACGTTTTGAATCATTTCTCCAAAAAACTCGTACTCACGATACTTGGAATAGAGCCCGCTGTGACACAGAAAACTTGAAATATCAGTAAAAATACTTTTATTTTTCGAGAGCAAAATATGCCATTCTGATTTGGACGTCTATATCGAGTATATAATTGCTCTAAATTTATTATCTAATAATAATAATAATTTCGCACTTACACCATATATCTTAATGATAGGCCGGATTTCTCCTACAATTTGTGATGTGGGCTTGATGTTGAAACACAAAATGAGGGGCCTACAGTTTTACCCCGAGGCCAAACGCCAAATAATTTTTGTAAGAAGTTTTTTCGTGGCGGAAATACACTCAGAGAATTCGTCGTAAAAAGAACTAAAAAATATAAAATAAAATAGAAGGCTTGATAAAATATAAACTGAATTACAAACATGCCTTACTTACGTACCTTTGAAAAAGATAAAGGAATTAAGAAAGACTAAAAATTGTTTGCGACCACTATACTGTAATGAAAATATGTGTATGTAATGTAAATTATGACGAAGTTTTCAATGTTTAACTTTTGGACGTAATTTTGACTATAAAAACTCTCCATTGGATTTATTGATAAAAAGGACAAACGCAAAAATGTGTGCAATAAACAGTGTTAATCAAATAAGCAATAAAGAAAATTAACAAACCACATAGCTATTTTTGTTGACGCAGGGGCGATATATTTTTATAAAAAAAATAATGAAAAATTCTTTAACATGAAATTTAAAAAAAATATTACTTAAATTTGTGGTTGGGGGAGTTTGTGAACTTGAAATTTGAACTTAAATCTTCGTAATATAAATAGTAACTCAAACAACTGACCACATGGTGACTTTTGTTTATAGATAATGTCTTTCTATTTTGTACACAATTCATTATATTCAACTTTTTGGAAGGCAGTTTTTTTTCATTGAAATCTAACATATTAGCGTGTCTATTAATTTTTGAAATTTTGGCCTTACGCACTTTTTCTCATATAACATTTTATGTGCTGGCGTTATTGCACATCTTCTGCCATATAAATTGCATGCATTAAATTTCGCAACAGGTTTGAAACTTTTATTAATATAAGTAGTTTATATTCTGCAATGAAGTATACTTTTATAAAAAAATATTAATTTAATTATCAAATAAATTAATAAACATAAGTAGCCAACTCTATTATATTGAATTGCTATAATACGCATATCACCGTAGTAGAAAAATCTATACCAATGTAAACGTGTGGCATAGCAATCATTGGATAAATTCATGCACAATATTCAGATAAGATTTTAGAATTGCAATTCGTGAAACATTGGAAAACATTGAGAAAAAGTCAACCTATGTTGAAAAAAAGTATGAAAACCCTCATCTGGCCACTTTCAGAATCAGCGGGTTTAATCCATTTAAAATGTGAATTACAATGAAATTCTCTTTTTATAAAACATTTTAAAATTTTTTATTAATTCCTTTCCGTGGAAAACTTTGAAAACGTTCTTATTTTTTGCATTCAAACTCCTGTAACTCTAAAAGTACTATTGTGGAGATTGATGGTCATAACTGCAAGAGGATCTCTAAAACGGGGGTTTGCCTTTATCTCGAAAATATTTCTTGGGAAAATTAACTGAACCCCATTTTCGTGTTCAGCTACTTAAAATTTAATACTTTTTAATAAAGTATTTTTTTCGTGTTAACTAGAGTAATTTGGCGCTTAGTTTATATAGCTCGATGTTTGACCGAATTTCTGATACGATTTGTCGGGTAGGTTTTGATGTTGTACCATAAATTGAGGTACCTAAAGTTTTACGTCGACTCCGAAATGCAAATGGTTTTTGTAAGAAGTTTTTTCGTTGCACAAATACACTCGGAGGTTTGCCATAGCCTGCAGAACGGCAGCCGATATTACCAAAAAGTTTTCTAAAATTTTGCGACGCTACTTACCGCGGCTAGGACTCGAACCTCGGACATACTGCACACGTTACACACTCAGCTACGGTGGTTCACTGAAGTACTTCTACCCGGCTACATCAAACCAGAATCAGCAGGGCAGGTAATATTAATATTTTTCCGTGGATGTCACCGATGCAGTCAAATAGTCGCATTATTATTTTTATTGCTGGGGATTGAGTACTGCGAACTTGAATTCTATTCTACCCCCTGTCCATCCGAGATAAAGTTTAGTATTGAGCCTACTTTAATCTATTATTAGATATTCAATCAATATGTGCCTTACAATTTCCTTTTCTAGTCTACAAAATCTGCAGCATTCGTCTGAGTGGATTTCCAACTTAGCCAGGTGAAAGTTCAGCGGGCATTTTAAGATTTCTTAGGTTGTTCTTTACAAAGCATTTTATGTTACAGGATTCTAAAAGCGCTTTGGAGTGCTCCGCCGATTATAGTTCCCGGTGGAGTTTAAAGGGAATTGATTCTTCGTTTTTGCGAGTACATCATATCGAATTTTGTTATTTTACTTTGAATAATGGAAATACAATTTTTCTTAGGAATGACATTTGTAATCAAACTTGGATATGGTTAACGCAATTAATCATGAAACGGTTCACTGTTACCACGATAGTATTTGCATATCAGTCCTTGAGTGAATTCCCCTATTTTAGTTTTAAGAGTAGCATTAGTAAATTTTATATATAGTTATACTGTAGTAGAAAAATTAATTATAAGTACTTATATTGAACAAGTATAGTATGGAAATGGTTTAAAGCAATAAAGAATAATCATGTACAATTAAAAAAATATGTTAAAGATAATATTTTATTACAGCGAATAAAACAAAAGTTTCTTAATACATAAATTAAAAGCATACCAATTTATTTAAGTTTTTATTTAAATAAAAAAGTCATTTAGTTTTTCAAATTAAAGATTATTACATTCACAGGTTTTATTGCATGCAACAAGCACGGGTTATTTCTAATAAAAACATGAGCTGGGTATTTAAAGTTCGGTTGTACCCGAATATATTGTTTATATTCAACTATAGCAAAAAATTTTAAGGATTTTATTGAAATGATATAAACATTGTGATCAGAGTTAAATTTTAAACACTCCATCGAACAATTGCTTTAAATGCAACTCTGGGCTATAATAATGCTGGGCCAGAAAAGTACAACATGAACGCAAATGTATAAAACGATTCCTATACTCAGACAAGTTTTTAAAAATAAAGAAATTCACATGATATATGCAAATAACCAAACGTCCTCATTTTGCCATTTGGTATACGGGAACTAGCAAATGATGCGAATTCGCCTCTGTATAATTTAGCAACGAAAACTAGCAATGCTGCCATTGTATGTAAACATTTTTCTTAGAGGCGGCGCTCCGAGCAATCCGATAACCAATTTTATTTTGCAAGAAATATGGAAAGAAACAAACTTTTACGATACAATTTTTTGCTGAATCCTTTATAAAAATTAGTCTACAAGTTCGAAGTGAGGATATCGGAAGCTTATGAAATTCTATAGATGGATGGCATGCTCTATTTAAGAGCAATGATTGGCTAATATAGTAATAATAGCCTAAATATTTATTTAATAGATACTATGATATCAAATAATTTAAATTTGAAATTTTTGTCACACTATCCATCCCTCATAAAACGTTATGTTAAATTAATTACATTTAGCTCAACTCAGTACTCATTGGAACATCCAAAGGGGGTTTGGTGTTCAAACTGTACTTGTACGTAGGTGCGATACATATTTTTTATTAAATTCATATATTTAATGAGCGATGTACAAAATTTGATTTGAAATGGTCACCTTTTTGCTTTCACAAAATCCCTCAAATTGCCCTTTATCAATAGCAGCTCGCTCAGTTGCTATTGGTATTGACGACGCTGCTCGAACCAAAGATTTCTGTGGAGTATTCGACAGACAATGTTCTCCAACTCTTACCACAAACTGTAGCCCAGTGTTTTCAAATCTGGACTTCCAGACGGACAATCATCGGCAACTATGAAACCAGGAATATTCCTTCTAAGACACTGCTGGGTGGTTTTTGCCTTGTGTGCTGAAGCAGAATTTTTCTGGAAAATCCAATGCATCTCCTTCATAGAGAGCATTGCCTAAATGCTTTACCACGCCTTCTAAATCATTCTGCTGGTACACTTTTGCCCAGTTTTAGCCCCTTTTACAACAGTTGGATGGTGACCAGGTTGAACCCTTGGAATAACATTTTTTATGTCTTTTAAAGTTTTTGCGTCGATTTTGTCGTTTTTTTTATTAAAAACTTCTTCAATAGTGAAAATTTTCTCATCTGTAAAAAGCATACTTTCATGGTCGTTGACCGCTTGCCCCTGAAGAAGAAGATTGCATCTGATGAGCTTAATTTGCTTCAAGCGGTCAATAGCTCTTGACATTGATCAAGTCAACATATCCGTCCCCCTTGACATAATTTTCTGTTTTCTAAAGGGATATCTGCGAATGCGTTCGCGAACAGCTTTTATGGCTGAATTGGTTCGAACCACGCGAGAACGACCACTTCTCGTTCTGTCATCAACTGTAGACGTTTGGGAAAAACGTTCAGCAGTGCGGTAAACAAACATTCTTGAAATATTAAGTTTTTTGAGAAGCTCATAAATTTCACGTGTGCTTTTCCCACACTTCTGTAAAGCAATCTCCGCAATATGATTTTCTTTAGCTCCCCACTCCAGTATTAATAGCGATAGCAAACACTAAACTGATTATTATATGAGTAGATACTACATTATGATCAAAACTAATGGCACTTTTTTCTGCGGATTTGTCCTCCCTGTATACATTGTAAGCTTTGTAAAAGAATTTATGGCAAGACTAATTATATTCCAAATACGTGAGGATTTTCGAACTAGTGCACTTTCTTACATGGTAGTGGTAAATGGTAATAGAAGCGACGATGCTCTAAACTCAAAAGCACCAACTTTATGTTGTCACTATACAACCGCATCGATGTCAATGGTTACCAAATAAGTAAATAAAAGAAAATTACGTGTTTTTTGACCAGCACAAACTTTTTATTTACTCTGCTACGACGATGAAAGAGCAACTACATATGTATGTATGTTTGCAAACACACCTATCCACATTACCTAAGCTTAAAAAGGCAAAAATAAAACCAAAACCATATATGCATTTTGTATCATCACCGTTGTTGATTGCATTGCTGCGTACAACCAAAGTCGGGAAATGATTTTATTGAGACAAGCGTGAAGCATTGTTGAGAAGATCGAATGGAGAAGTAGCTAAATATACATACATATGTACATATGTTAAACGGAATTACTGAGACCACCGCTTAGCAATTGTCTGAAATTTTTGGCATATATCGAAAGAAACAAAACGATTTTTAGTTCACTTTCGTTGGTCAATCAGTCAAGTCGCGCTCAACTCCAGACATCCTTAAATCAGATACAGATAATCAGATTTTTTAAATAACAAACATACATACATACATAAATACATGAATATATAGTTTCAAGAGAGAAGACAAAAGCCAAAAACCAGAAGAACACTAAACTCTCGGGAAATTGGAAGCTCCCAAAGAGAGGTGCAACGATTACGAGAGCGGCCATACTAAATTCATTCAAGCAAAAGCTAAACTAAAATTAATAGCATTGCGGCCACCGTCGTCCAACTCTGGTAGCATATGTATTTTTACAACAAGCTGCGCCGCGCAGCCGCAATTCGTCGTCTCGGCTTGCGCACGTTAAACACTCGCCCTCGTACTGCCTGACAAACAAGTCGTGCTACGCCTAAAACGAATTTCAGCTTGCGAACATTAAACAACATAAATACTACAATAGTATACAGCACCCGTAAATAAGGAAAGTAAAAGTGCTCTTCCTCAGGTGTTACGTTGAAGTATGGCAACGGGAAATATTACGAAACAGTTGTAAGAAAATTTTGCATAATATGTATGCGTTCAAAATTGGAAGTATAGGAGAATATGGAAATAACAAAAAAGAGAATAAGCAATTATTTAATTAATTAATTAACCACAGAATTTTATTAATAACGGTTAAATCGCTTCCTTCCATTTCTCCTTTATGTGTGAACCGGATACGAATGATCGAATTTAGTACTTAGCTGATTAGAGTACAATCTAAAAAAAAAAAGCAAATAAAGTGAGTGTAAACGCGTCCAAGTGAAACCCAGCGATTTAATAAAATGTCAACCTAGTGTTAATTTGAAAGTGCCCCAAATTTCATGAAAGTGAAAAAAGTTAATACAAACATATCTATATACATACATACATACTATGTATAAGTAAACACGATTGCACTCTTGGAAAAATAAGAAATTAAAAGAAAAACAAGAAAGAAAACAACTGTACAAATATTTACTTTATTTGTATTTGTTTTAATATAAACATATTACTCTGCGATATTAAAACCACAATGTATCCTCCTACGAGTATGAAGCACATATCACTCAAATCCCTATATTTGGTCGTTTTACTGACTATTGCAAATATATCAAGGATTGAAACAGCCATCAGTAATGGAGATCTACCTAAATCTACTAACACAACCACTGCTGCATTCACAGCCAGTCATAGCACCATCAATCTTCATCTACCTGAAGAGCATCCACTAGCTTTAAATACGAGCAGTGTGGCGACGTCACAATGGAGCCCTCGACATGTAGTTCGTATGAAGGATGTGTTGAACGTATTTGATATAGCTCGCATCGCTGATCATTGGAACAGTATCCAACAGGTGATTGGTGGCAACTGCTCTCACCACTTAGAGCTCTATATGCGTGGCTTGAATGCCGGAAATATGTGGGCGATGAAAAGTAAGTGGTGCACTTTAAAATTTAATCGGAATAAATATTTGAATCATACAAATTTCTGCCTGGATACTAAGTTAATAAGTATGCTGCTCATTTCTTATATCTTACACTGAATTTTACACCTACTATTCCGAAAAACTGGCACTCTTATGCGCATGAGGACAGTATTACTTTGCGATGTGTCATCATCCTCAATTCAAAACAAGGAAATCGTAATGTATACGCAATCGTCGGTTTGTCCCATTACACAAATTGCATCAAACCGCTCAATTCAGCAACACATTCTTGGCATTTTGCCACTATGTTTGTAACAACACCAAACATATGTATGTACATAGATAGGTACATACTTAAATAAAGTCTTCATTATAAATGATACATTTTAATCACTCAAGGTCATTCAAATAAAATTTAATAAAACCCTTTTATTGATCAATTAAATTAGCTTGCCAGAAGTTATTGCTTACATACTAATGCGATTAACACAGTTATTTTCGCCCAAGCCCTTCAAAAACGGTGACTTCAGATGAGTAAAATATTTTTTCACTTAATCTTGCACTTAATAATAATAATAATTTGGCGCTTTGACACACCGAATGAAGCGCGCACAGATTACACCTGCGGCGGTGACAACGTGGTAATAGAGACTAAACAGAGGTTTATTTCCTTTTTGGAGTTAGGAACCCATGTTTCACAAATATTTAGCATCGGAGTAAAACAAAAAAATAACAAGTAGTGAAGAGCCCAAGTTCGGGTGCAACCGAACTTTAAATGTCGGGGGTCAGTTTTTATTTCAAATAAACCATGCTTGTTGTATGCAATAAACTAGTGTAATAATCTTTGTTTTGAAAAACTGAATAATTTTTTTTTTATTCAAACAAAAACTAAACTAAATTGATACGCTTTTAATGTATGTGTTTACGTGCAGCTATATGATTAAAAAACTATTCTTCTATTCACTATATTAAAATATTTAACTGACTCACTTGGTCACAAAAATGTTTTTGAATTGTATTGAAACAAATAATTTAAAAAAGCAACTTTGTATTTTATAAACTTTATGACTTATAACACATTATGACACCTTGTGAATCACCCAATTATATTTAAAGAGGTAACTGTGAACCGTTTCATAAGGGATTGCGTTAGCCATATTATATTCCAAATTTGAAAACGCCTAGTGAATTTCCGTCCCTGCAGGTGTAATAGAACATTCGGGACCTAACAGCGATCTAAAACTGCTTTCCTTAATAAAATTTTCGTCTCTGTGAACTTTAGGCATAGATTAAAATGCCCAAAAATTATGACTAGGATTACAAATGTCATTACTAAGAATATCGAGGACCCCTTTATTTTTATTCTTAACTCGCTTAATAGAATAAAACCTGGAATTCCAAAGTATTCAGAGCCATATTTTTATTTCAAATTTAAACTTACATATAAAAGTTATTGTGAGTCCTTTATAGGCATCCAAATTACTAAACCGATATTTATGTAACTTGCACAGTAGGTTCAAGTGGTTCCCGGGCCGAACATAAAGTAAAAATTTGGAAAAGTGAGCGGAGTAGATCAAACTGTGCATGGTTTCGGAAAAAATTGGCAGTGGCACGCCCTGCACGCCAGACAAAAACTTCAATGCCCATTTGTTCCCAGCTATTTGACGAAGATACATGACACTCGATGCAGATAGCATTACATCGGTTTGAAACCTTAAACGACGTTTATTGATTTAAATAAAAACAAAGGTTAGTATGATTTTAACGTGCCACACTCATTTTCCAAAATTTTGATTCTTTAATTATTTCTCTCTTCATGTAAATTCTTTATATCAAATTTGAAAGAATTCGCGACATAATTTAGTAAAATATTGAATATTTTGATTTGTGGTAAGACTTGGTTAAAAAATTTCGGAGATACACCTACATATGTACATATGTATTTGGTCTAAAGTGGGCGATACCATGGTCATTCCCAACATTTATGATTCCATGTATTTCATAAACAATCTTATCTATAAAATTTTAACAAATTACCTATATAGTTAACAAATATCGGATTTTTTCGATTTTTAGTTTTTACCGTTATACTGTAAAATATTAACAATTTTCGAAATTGTGCTTATTGACTGGAAATGCAATATGTGTTTTGATTTTCACAAGACAACGTTATGGGGGCGTGGTTATTATCCCCATTTACAATACCAAAGTAACTTGGGCCCAGGGCGATGTCTGTACCAAGATTTCTTAAGATAGCTCAATATTTACTCGTGATATCGATATCATCAGCATACGCCAGAAGTTGCACGCTCTTTTAAAATATGCTGCCTGAACGGTTCAATTCTGCTGCTCGAATTATCTTTTAACATGAGGTTAGAGAAGTCACACGTAAGAGAGTCACCCTGTCTGAAACCTCGTTTGGTTTCAAACGGCTCGGAGATGTTTTTCCCGATTCTGACGGAACTTGTGCTATTGCTCAACGTCATTTTACATAGCCATATTAGTTTTGTTGGAGTCGACAAAAAGATGGTGCGCGTATATTCTTCTTTCTCGGGCCTTTTCCAAGATTTGACGTATCGTGAATATTTGGTTGATTGTAGATTTGCCAGGTCTAAAGCCACACTGATATGGTTCAATCAGTTCGTTCACAGTGGGCTTCAGTCATTCACACAATACGCTTGACAGAACCTTTTATGCTATGCTAAGGAGACCCTCTTTGTAAATTGGGCAGAGTTCTGTTAAAATCCAATCAGCTGGCATGCGTTCGTCCGACCATATTTTGCAAATGAGCTGGTGCATACACCTTACTAGCCTCTTTGCGCTTGAATAGCTCTGCTGGTTTTAGCCGCGCTATTGCCGTTCGGGTAACGATACTTCCAGGTCGGGTAACGATACTTCGTCTCCGTCTTCATTGATTAGAGGTTCGGGTTCGTTATCTTCGATGTTTTCCGCGCCACTACCATTCAGCAACGAAAAGAAGTGCTCTCTCCACAGTTTGAGTGTACTCTGGATGTCGGTCATCAGGTCGCCGTTTTTATTTTTACAGGACATAGCCCAGGTCTTAAAACCATTTGTAAGCCGCTGTACCGTCTGATAACATTTTCGATCGCAGCGTAGGCAGTATCTTTCTTTTCCATGGCGGCGCGTCATTCCTCACCATGCCATCAGAAAACAGGAAATTTTTCCGGTCCGTTTGGCAGTGCACCTTCCAAAGTTTTAATTTTAATAGCAGTCTGTGATCCTTGCCTGCAAACTGTCGGAGAATTCATATGTCTTTATCCGGCAGAGTTACAATCGAATACAACAACCAAAAATTTCAAATAAAAGAAATAGTACTTTACCGACAAGCCAAATCCCTTAATTCTCTTTAGGAATGCGAAGCTCATATTAAATTACTAATTCTTATCAAACACTCAATTTAGTACTAGTATTATACATATGGAGCTATGTACTTATGTACTTATGTATATTTGTACAGTATACCAACCGTAGCGGGGTTGAAATATCGAATCATAAAAAAATAATGTAATGGCAAGCTTCCAAGTTCATTTTGTCATGAATGGAGTTCATTTCTGTCATGAACTAAAATCATCTAGCGCTCGGAATCATTATCAAACCGACGCTTCCGTCCATCTGCTTGAGGGACAACAACAAGTCGCATCGGAGAAGCTCTGCCAAATACCTAAGAAGTTATATACATACGTATGTATTTAAACTTTTGCATTTTTACTTCAATTGTTTATTGTTTAAAATTTTCGCAATGGCATTTGATCCGACCCATTTATTCCTAACATATACATATACATATGTATGCTCATATGTATGTACATATATACATACATACATACATATGTATGTTTTTAGTTATAAATACAGTTATTTTTATGATTTTTTATTTTATACCTATGTATGTATGTATGTATGTACATACATCTTTCACCATTTCTTGAACTTGTTATTTTTAAATCAAATTCGAGTAACATTCATAATTACCTGAAAGTAGCTGTCACTTTTTCATTATGCAATCAATTAGGGCTCGTATGTGTAAGTATGGAATCATGTATGTGATGTTCGGCGTTCAAAATTTGATTATTGCCACAATGGACAAATATCTGTTTGCATACATACACACAACGGTATACCCAACGTCACACTGTTGTTATAGTTAGGTTTTAATGCGAAATATGTTCACATATACAATGTATGTACATATTTACAGATGGGTTCACAAAATTAGTGGCAAAGTGTATCTTTCCTTATTTAATTTTAACTAGTTTTATAAAACTGAACATTCTGGTAAATTTATAAAAATTCACCAATTTCTCACTATTTAATCCGAAAAAAGAAATTGAGACTTGAAACTTGCTGTTTATTAAATTTAAATTGAATGCGCTACAAAAATGCATACCCGAATTTAAAAAATCGCCAAATTAGATTCAAAATCTAGAAACTTGAATGAACATTTGTTTGAGTTGGTCGATTTTTTTATAGATTGTCTATAAAGTTTGAAACTTTGACTTATATGGCTTTTGTTAAAATTAAAAAAAGAAAGACAAAATTGCCAAAGTTTGTCAATACATTTTGCTACTATTTTTATGATCACAGGTGTACATATATTTATACGTATGTATGTATATATGCACATACATACTTACATAAAGCGCAAACTTTTGCACCAGTGCGCTGTTATGAAGTTTTGGTTTCAACATGTTGCCATTTCTTGTTGGCCGCCCGCTCTTCAATCGTTTGTCCATCAACTTAACGTAAATCGAAAGCAAGTTTTCCAGCTTGGGTATTTAGTTTATTGCACTCTTAATTGTTGGTCACCGCCAAAGTGTGTCAAAAAATACGGGTTTTAATTTGTTTTGTCTTCTTTTTGATCATTTATTTTTTGGATTTGTTATTTGTCTACCGCTCTGAGTGGTACTTACTATACCGCCGCTGATTAAGGCGACAAAGTCTGAGCATATAGTAAGTACATACAAAAAAGCTCACCAAACATGCTACGCACTTTCTGGGATCGATTATTGAGTTTCAAACATGCAAGGCTCTCAAAAAATACCAATGACAAGATCAATAGCTAACTGAGTACTTAGGAAATCGTAACAAAATATTAACCAATTGATAAGAAACAAGTAAAGAAGATTCTAAAATTGGGTGACACTAGGCGCAAGACTTTATTTCAAATAATCAGTACTTGTTGTATGCAAAAATTCTCCATTTTGAAAGTTTAAACGACTACTATTTATTTAAATACAAACAAAAATAAATAAATATGCTTTTAAAATGCATCACACCAATTTTACCAAACTTTGATACTTTGATACTTTGAAAGTATCAAGTTTGAGCGAATAGTAATAAAAAACCAAATATTTTAAATTTTTAAATATTTAAATTTTTTTATACAATCTATAATGTGAACCGAATTCGGTAATGTTTGGTTAAGTAGTTTCGGAGATAATACCTAGGTATTTGCTCTTTGATAGGTTTTGCTACGCCTATTTTTTGAAAAAGTATTCACCCACATATCTGTTTTTTCAACTAAATCCCGTAATCCATTTAGCTTTTCTTTCAGAACATTTTGATATATTATATTTATGATTATATATATGTATATGTATATGTATATATATGTCTATATCTATCTCGGTTCCTTTGTGCTGTTACAAACAACCGGTAAATGATTACTTAATTAGCTCTATGATCGCTTAAGCGATTTTGGACGACTTCAAAAAATTGCGAAAGACGCTTTTTCTTCCTGTTAACCGGCACCAATTGGAAATACCAAGTAACGTCAAGTTGTTTTCCACTTGGTCCTTGTAACGCAGAGGAGGCCATCCTCTTCCTCTACTACCTCCAGCTGGTACCGCGCAGGGCTGGAGCATTTTCGTCCATTCGCACGACATGTCCCAGCCAACGTAGCCGCTGTATTTTAATTCGATGGAATATATCTATGTCGCGGTAAAGCTCATATAGCTCGTCGTTTCATCGTCTGCGGTACTCGCCGTCGCAAAGGCGCAGAGGTCCATAAATCTTTGGGAAAATCTTTCTCTCGAACACTCCAGAGGCCGTCTCACCAGATGCTGGCAGTGTCCATGCTTCAGCGCCATATACAATAGCAAGGGGATAATGAGAGACTTATAGAGTGTGGTTTTGGTTCGTCGAGAGAGAGCTTTACTGCGCAGTTGCCTACTCAGCCCAAAGAGAGATTCTACCTTAGATTTCCAGGCTGACATTATTGTAGGTGTTAATGCTGGTTCCCAGGTAAACAAAGTCCTCCACTTTTTCCAAATTGTAGTTGTCAACAGTGATGCGGGAGCCAATACCCTCGTTCCCCTCCATACCAATATGTTTCGCTTCTTTATCCAGTTTGGAAAAGGCAGAAGTAACAGCGCGGTTGTTGAGGCCGATGATATCGATATCATCAGCATACGCGAAAAGTTGCACGGTCTTATAAAACATGGTGCCCGAACGGTTCAATTCTTCAGCTCGAATTGTCTGTTTTAACATAAGGTTAAAGAAGTCACTCGGAAGAGAGTCACCATGTCTGAAACTTCGTTTTGTTTCAAACGGCTCGTAGAGGTCATTCCCGATTCTGACGCAGTTGGTGGTATCGCGTATCGTGAATATTTGGTCGATGCTAGATTTCCAGGTCTAAAGCCACTCTCATAAGGTGCAATCAGTTCATTCAAGCTGGATTTCGGTCATTCACCCAATATGCTTGACAGAACCTTAAATACTATGCTAAGGATACTGATTCCGCGGTAGCTGGCGCACATTGCAGGACGCACTTTTTGTACACTTAAATTCCAATCAGCTGGTATGCGTTCATCCGATTATACATTGTAAATGAGCCGGTCAGGTAAGGTATTTTTACTTTGTCTTCATTGATTGGAGGTTCGGGTTCATGAACTTGGATTTTTTCAGCACCACTACCATTCAGCAACGTCAAGAAATGCTCGCTCCATAGTTTGAGTATACTCTGGGTGTTGGTCATCAGGTCGCCATTTTCATTATTACAGGAAATTGCCGCGGTCTTAAAACCTTCTTTCAGCCGCCGTACCTTCTTATAGAGTTTTACACTCGCGCATCTCGGCCTCTCTCTTCTTTTCTTGGCAAATACGCCGCGTCTCCTTCTTCAACTCCCGATATCTCTCCTGTACAGCTCGCGATGCGCACTATCGCAGCATGGCTCTGTAGGCAGCATCTTTCTCTATCATGGCGGTGCGGCATCTCTCGTCGTACCACTCGTTCGCTCGGGCGGAATCTCTTTGTTGAACATTGCTCTCAAAAAGCTGGTTAAAAGTGGAGTGGCAAAACAGTCCGCTGTCTGTTGAGATTGCATATTTTGGACGTCGAGCTTTCTTTGTGTCACGGTGTGCGCGCATTTTGCTGCACAGAATATCCCTTCGCTTCCCACCTTGACAATAAAGTCTCCCAACTCGAGTTTTATATCATAACGAGGGCATCATTCATACGCGCACTCAAGGTGCTCATAAAGGTGATCTTTGGTCACATCATCTTTCTCTTCCGTAGGGGCGTAGGCGCAAATCATCGAAATGTTGAAAAATATCACTCTGATGCGGATTATGGAGAGACGATTGACCACTGGGGTGAGCGACAGTACCTGGCGGCGTAATCTCTCTCCCAGCACAAATCCGACCCCGACTCCATCCGTGTGTGGTACTAGCGCCCTCGGTTATAAAAATGTGGAGCGCATGTGTATGTACTACGATTCAGATAGAAATATTTGAAATCAGAAATGCATATGTGTGATAATTTTGATAACGCGTATATTTATTAGGAGAATATCAAAAGCTTGTTCTTACAGCCAAAAGAGCAAAGTGGAAACATTAAAAACCCGATCATGGAGTGTTACATAACTACTCGTTACTTCTTATGACATAATTTTTAACTTAAAATTTCAACAAAAAAACACAAATTTTCGTTTTTGCCTAAATAACAATGAACTGTTCGTAGCCAGCTGATTTTCTTTCTAACAAATGACTCGAAAGAAACCTGTTTCCACCAGACATTTTTTGTTTCCGCCCAAAATTAAATGTCACTTTGCTGTCTCAATATCCCATGCTTCGTGATAACTATCAATAATAAGAACTGAACTTATGACTGATCACTGACTTGTACTGTTGTGCATTTTTATTTGGGCACCCTATATACACATCTTTTACATATACCTACTTAAATGAATTTTTGTACATGAGCTTAACTAAAGTACTATGGTATATAAACGAACAGGAGGAGATAAAATAATAAATGTCTCTTAGCGGCATTAAAGTGGTGCAATCTGTGGTTTGAGTTGTTCTCAAATAGATCAAAAATACTAAAATACATGCACATACTACGAGTATGTAAATGTACATACATACATATTTATTTATACACTATATATCTACTATATACTATATATCGAGTACACATGCACAAATTTATATTTATGGATGAGGACACTCTACGCGTTTTTATTAACTGATTACCAGATTCTCAAGTCAATTGAATCATTTTCAAGGTCCTTGTATTATTTTAGTATGCAGCTGCATTTTGATTCTTTTAATTGAAATAACTACAGTGATACTAAGCATATGCATACATATGTGTAGTTTCTCTAAAATTTACAAGAGTTATATGCATATGTGTGTAAATGTATATATGTACATACATACATATGTATATGGCTGAAAGCGAATTAGTTTTGAAGGTAACACTACTGAAAAAGGTTAAAAGCAGCCATTGAATTGCTGGCATTTGAATCACTCAGGCGTGAATATCTTGTTGATCGTAAATACGATTTTACATTAGAGTGCATGGATTTTATTAAATGAAAGTATATATATTTTATTAAATAAAAAGTATATATATCTATATACATATATATAATCACAACCTACATATCATTCTCAATATTAATGCCTTGCAGTAGCTTCATAAAAAGAGAGTCAACGGCGAAATTCAAGTTTTTAGTGTTGTTGTTTAGGCGGTTAGTATTCGCAATAAGTTGAAGAATTTACTTTGTAATGTTCTCTTTTTTATTTGTACAGTAAAGGCGCTGACCAAGGCGAATTCATATCAGGTGGTGTTATACGTACAAAAACAAACACATCATTTTTATTTAACGTTGACCAAGCGAATTCAATCAGCTGATTGACCAACTTCGCTTTATATGAATTCGCCTTGGCGCTGACTGTGTCTGAAAGTATCCTCTGAAATTTTATTTACATTTGTAATATTGCCATTGATGTTGCATACAAATTGTTCTGTAGATATAAAGTTTTATGTTAAGAAAACAAATTTGATGACGTTTTGCATGAGCTAAGCATAAACGTAGTTAAGGAAGGGTTTGAAATACGTTGTTGGACTTCAGAAACAAGAAACATCGAAATTGAACTTAATTATTGAGAGATTCATATACAAGTCTAATTTTTTTTTGTTATTCTGAAAATAATAACTCCGTTCAGTTTATATCGTTTTCGAAGACGAATTCTGTGAAGGTTTTCACATTTTTCATTGCTGCAAACTATCTATCGTTTCATACTTTAGAACATTGGTAATTGTATCAGCACTGTTGCTGTTTCACATGCAAAATTTGATTACCACGAATGCAACTCTGTAAACCTGTAACTGTATTGAGGTTGTGCCGTGTTGTAAAGCCGTAGGCAATAACGCCATATGACTTTATTTCACTTCACAGTGAGATATAAGGCCATATATAGGTCATTATGGCGTTATTGCAGCTTTCTTAATTTTGAGTTGGGTTTACACTAGTGCCCCACCTGCCTTAATATGTAAACCACTAACAATTTTCCAGTGACACTTCGTAGGAATGTTGTATTAAAATTCCTTTTACTAAAGCTATAACCTAAACCCATCAGTTAAATACACTACTTAGTTATTTGTTGTTAAATTATATGGCAATTATATACAAAGCTTTCAATAATAAATTCAAATTTTAATTTATATTTTTAAAAATAAAATATTTCACTTCTCTTAATTTTTACATGATAGTTTTATTGCTTAACGTTGAACAACACGTTCATAAACTTATTAACATTTCACTTTCAACAAAGAACCGACACGAAAATGGCCACAAGTGTTTGCTGTCAGATCTTCAAAGAGTAAGCCTTTATAAAACAAAAATTTAAAAATTTAATAAAATTTAATAAATATGTAAGTGTTAAATGCCATAGAAAATAGTAAGAGAAAAAGAGGGGAATCGTGCCGACTTACACAGCAACCTAAACAAGAGCGGAGAGCGTCGCGTTTTCCACCGCCTAGCGCTACCGCTTAGTTGTCGTACCTAAACAAGAGCGGCAGCGCTATGTCAAATCAAGGAACAACAACTACAAATTCGCAAAAATTGTCATCAATAATGTCAATTCATCGTTTTCTGCAGCTAACATCACTTCCTAACGCGCTGTCAAAATCGGATTTTCCAACCGCTCGGCGTTGCCGCCGCGTTCTTTCGGTCGGCTTCATACAAATTGTATGGGCATGAGAAATTTTTGACAGATAAAGGACGCTGCCGCTCTTGTTTCGGTTGCTCTGTAAGAGTTATGATCCTGATTTTGTTCGTGGCCCGGAGACCGAAGACGCAGGGCCTCGGCCGATCATGAATTTTTATTAGTACATGAAATGTTACAATTCTTTTGCAGTGTGTGTCAACTACTCGTAATCAGAATCGCGGAGCGCGAGCACGTCACGCGTTGTTACTTTTTGTGTTGAAAGAAGATCGTATGGCTTTATTTCTCATATGTAAAATTTTTTGCTATGGCTTTATTTCACTTTTCCTTTGACCTTATAACACTGCATCGTACCTTAATTTATTTATTATTATTAGAGTATAACAACAGCTATGTAATATGAGACTCAGTTTTTTAAAGCTTAACTCGCACAAGTTTGCTCTGCTTAATTAACGAAACATTTTCATGGGAAAGCAACAACAAGTTTGGCAGACCCGACAGAGCCGACAAACAACCGCCTACGTTGTTGGCGTAGACCGTAAGCAATGTGTACTAGACCGGTTATTGCGGTCTGTTATTTAACTCGTACAGTAGTTAAGTGGTTGGCAATTTTATACACTTTGGGAATATTGTTCTTTTGTTTTTCCCGCTGGGTAGAAAGTTGATGTACATATATTGGAACGATTTTCCGAAATCCGAAACTTTTCACCCTGTCTGAAAGTGTAAAATATTTCCAATAACTTAACAAATTTGATTATGATGCAATTGGCAATGAATGCCGGAAAATCGCTCCAAAGCCACAACAACATATCAATTGTGGCTTCACCGGGAAATTGAAAGCGTTAACACCAGAAGACATAACTTAACACCTCACAAGGCAACACATTTTAAATTTTATCTTAGAAATATGCGTTGATCAAAAAGAAGTCTTGGCCAGCCAATTACGACTATTCAATATGTAGGGTGAAATAGGTATTTTCTTGTTCTCCGAATTATCCAAATATGCTCTCCACATAAAATAGTTTAATAACAAACTTCTTTGGTAATGTAAATTATATTCTTAAAGCAATTTCCTTCCACGGTTGCAATTGCGAGGGATAGATTTAAGAATGTTGTTTGATGACTAGCAGCGTGTTTATGAATTACACTAGTTTCCACTAAAAATGTACCTCGTTACGAAGATGCCTGTTGTCTCTATTTGGTGTCGGTAAACCCGTAAATAAATACAGTTCTTTTATTTTTCCAAAGAAGAGTTTTTTATGATATCCGCATTACATATCTGTTTTCCGACATACGTAACTCTATCGCCGTAGCCGAGTGTGTAGCATGTACGTGCTATTACCCGAAGTGACCCAAGGTCGAAACTCGACCGGTCACCGCATATCAGACAATGGTAAACCTCCGATTGCAATTCTGCCCAGAAAAAACTTTTCGCAGAAATTATCTCCCGTTCGTTATCGGCTTAAAACCGTAGGCCCCTCAAAATACTTCACTGAGGGGCGCTTACCCCCAACGCACAAATTAAAAGTTTTAAAAGGATTAACAATGTTTGCCAAGAAAACTCGGGCGAAGTTGTAAGTATATATACATATGTATGTATGTGGGTGTGTAAAAGTGACAGATGGTAATGAGTGGTGTAAAGTGTGCGATGTGCACAGGTTATATATTTGTCGATTAGACAGCATACATCCATTCGCTGACGAAATAAAAGAAAATTACGAAAACAATGCTAAGAAATCTTTCCAATCATTCTAGCGTTCGCTTCTTCTACGCTTCTTCCTCTTCTTTTTTATAATTTTTTCTTTTCTCTCTCCTTCTCTGGCTATTATTATCTTATACTATATTAGTAAACATTTTGTTGTTAAAATCTTTAAAAAAAAACATGTAATGCTCAGATTGCAAATCTCACAATAAACCGAATAAAAGTAATATAAAATGATTATGGAATTTGAAGTTATTTACACATACGGCTATCTTCATCTAAGAATAAGCCCCTACCGAGTATTTTTACCTGATATGATGTGCAAAAAAAAGTCAAAGGCGTATAACAAAACCGTAATCTACACTAAATTCAAAGAAAATTACCCTAATAAACTAGGGGTCTGAAATTGAAAACGTTACAGTTTAATATCGTAAGGGTTTGTAAGCTTACCAATTTCAAAAGTGCGGTGTGCATGTTGATTAAAGATACTCTACCCTCATCGTTGAAAACAGCATTGAAGGATATGACTTTCGTAAATAATTGAATAACAATTTTAATAACTCATTAGTCACCCGCATGACACTCGTAGCTATGTATGTATATATGAGAAAATGATCGCACTCACAACAATTGACAACAATTTCTACTTAATTTTTGCGAAGTGTTAAATATTAATCTCAAAAATTGCTCCCTCATGATGAAGAGGCATTCAGTTATTTTTCAATACCAATTTTCAATTAGCTATTTAAAGTTTTTTGTAGATATTGACTTAACCTAAGTAAATATTGCTGTTAATAGTTAAAATTACTGTTAATACATCCATGTACACAATATCTACATACATATGTACACTTTGAAATGGGTTAGCTATTAACAATAAATTTCAATACACGGAGTTATACATACATATATATATAAATACATATGTACTTTTATGTTTATATACAACAATGATGGCATACAAAATTGTACCTTAATAAAAGATCAAGAGAAAAGATGACGGAACGATTGAAAATTTTATTAATATTATTCGTGTAAAAAAATATCAGCAGAAAAATTAATTTAATTTCCGACGTCGTGGTTCGGCCAGAGTTTTTTCTTGGCCGCCTATTCAGAAAGAAGTTGCACACAAAATTACTGTGAACAGCGTGACTACATATACATATGAACATATGTACATACGATACAAATTTAAATTTTTTAGATGAGTTTTATTAATTTTCTCCCGATTGGTAATCTGATTGAGCTCTTTTTTAAACACTTAAAAATTATGATGTTTTCTTGCCATTTTGCAAACAGTTAATTACGTAGTTAAAGCAAAACATCGATTTTTAATAGAAAAAATCCCCAATTTTTTTCGAAATAGTCATCATTTACGTGCGTGAAAGATCTTTTACTCACCTTTCCAACCATATTTATATTTTTCTGTTCGGTTTATATAAATCGGTTTATTATTTTTGCAAATAAAAGCTTTTAATAATTTGAACAATTTCTCTCTAACACTAACCCTATGAATTTGTACCAAAAACATTTACACCATTAAAATCAGTAAAAGGGGCCGGAACACGCGTGCCCCTATTCTTTCTTGGCCCGATTAATTTATTAAATCTCCGCCTATACATTGTATTATTCACTTTAGCATAATTAAATCATATTTCCCACTGAAGTGTTGCAAATTTCCCATTCCTCTTTTCTCCAATTGGTCGTGTGATCGTACTTGAGATATTACACTCGGCGCAGGACGGCGCAATCTTTTATTATATTATTATTTCCTATTCATAATGAAATAGCAAACCAAACTATTGAAGAGGGCTATAAAAGTACACAGCAACTCCACGAAGTAAAGCCTGCAAGCTTTCCTTGTTTGCAGATGTAGTCTTAAAGCCAGCTTATTAAACAATATGAAAACGATAGGGACATAACAAACAGCTGATTTGTTACGGTTGCACATACTTTCGATGCTTCCACATTAAAATATTTAACTTCTATAAAATTAAAGTATTTTAAATCGATTTATATATTTAAAACAGAAAAGAGCTTACTTAATTCTTGTTTTTTATTATATAACGTAAGATTTATTAAGGTATTCCCTTAAATCTATTCTCATAATTAAGTTTTTTATGCCTACTTTCTTTGAATCTCATAAAATGATACTACCTTTAATTTAATAATTAAATTTTATTTACACTTTTAAGAAGATGGCAAGCTTTCTTCGAACTCTTTCGTTTGAAATAA
This sequence comes from Anomoia purmunda, assembly GCA_951828415.1. Taxonomy (NCBI): domain Eukaryota; kingdom Metazoa; phylum Arthropoda; class Insecta; order Diptera; family Tephritidae; genus Anomoia; species Anomoia purmunda. Next base: position 86,170,474 of record OX639995.1, read on the forward strand.
TATTTCATTTAACCTATTATAAATTCAAAAAATTTGTTAAACAGGGGAAACCCCTCTCTTTCATTATTTTAAAAATTAAGTTTTCTGAATACAATGAGTTCGGCACTGATATTGTGAAATGTCGCTTAATTTTTATTTATGTAACTTAATTTGCGTATAAACAGGTGGTAACTTCCATTCAAAATATTCGGAATATAAAGTTTTATTATATTTTATTTCGCCTATTGTTTTCATTGAATGTAGCCTTTTAATGGTAATCTATGTAACGACCTACATATATGGATATACATATATGTGCGAAATCCCCATAAAATATATTCTTTGTTACAACGTAGGGTATATGCTATTTGTGTGCCAAATTTTGTGCAATTCCGACCAGGCGTTTTGGTGTGAAAAGGCAACAACACACTCACACACTCGCCCACACACTCAAGCACAAACAAAACAAATTTCACATTTATAATAAATTATTATTTAAAAGTTAGTAGGATTTCCTTGGATCAAATTTAGAATAAATGTAGATTCATTACCTATATATATACAGATAATTTACCAACTAGGTAGCGCTGGGGTTGGGACGTTTAAAAACCTACATTATATAGATTTAGATGCATCTCAAAATATACATTTCATATATGTCGAGAAATAACTCCTAACAACTTTACCTCCTAGGTACCCCCCAGGGCCGGTATATGTTGAAACCCCATTTTTTTGTGGACCGGCTTAAACAAGCTTCAGAGTATGCATTACCAATGTAGAGTGAAATAATTCTTTAAAAATTTGCCCGCTAAGTTGTTCGTTGTACGTTAATTTGCAGTAGTAATTTTTAGAACGACTGAGGCACTTGACGGTGTGTATTCATTTGTATGTATGTATGGACAGTAGCGAGCAATAAAATTGCTGCAAACAGAATTTTGTGAGGGATAACTTTAAAAACCCTCTTGAATTGCATAACAAATCAAATTATTTTGACCAGGTCAGATTTTGTGCAAACTCTGATACAAATCCATTTAAATTACATTTGTATTTGATTGAAGAAGATTTAGACTGATTTTGTATTAACTCTAATGAAAATTCGTTAAAATTGTATATTTTTGTTTTTAATGTTTAAAGGGAAAATGGGATGAAACTACAATAACAGGGAATAGAAATAAAATTTGGTTGCGAAAGTTTGTTTAAAGAATAATGATTTTTTTCCGCGACCTTTCCAATTTTAATTTTGTGTTTTGCCGGCTCGAGGTCAAGGGGGTGTTCGTAGAGTAAACAAAAATAATTTCCTTATTTTTCCTTCCAATATATTTTGGTTACACCACGGTAACCGTTTTCAGGGCAAATGATTTTACACGTCCGTACTGACCGACGCAGAGCTTTGTTTAAAGAACAATAAAGAAAGTATTATAAGTAAGTAAGTATTTTGACACCGGGGAAAAACATTTAACAAAATTTAAAAAATATCACTTGTCTATAATTCATATATTATAAATCCTCTAATAACAAATATTAGTTATTATATCGAAGGTCTTTATTTATAAAAACCTTTTTTAAAACTCAATTAGCTACTATAACTTTCTAAGTCCGCCGTTAAAATTTTTTCTCGTAACTCACTGCAAAGGAGGCAAAATAAACAGGCTATATTGTGACTGAAAAAAGTAAAAGTTACTGACTAAGTTTTATGGAAGATTTTTACAAACAATTATAATGACTGTTATCATAAGAAATATGAAATAATCGTTATTGGAATTAAGCGCAAATTAAAAATAATAAATATTTAAGTTGTAACAGACAAAAATAACTGATTGATTTTTATAACAAAATGCTAATGTTAGTGAATATATTTGAGGGATGTAATAAATATAAAAATATAAATTTAGTTGTACAACAAGTTATTGCATTCAGTACATTTAGTAACTATTCGATTAGACCCCCATGTCTCTGAACGCTAATGAACGTGTCAATAATGGCATTTAAAATACTAAATGTGTTCCAACTTATTCTATAAAAACATGGAATGTGCTGCCTCACTTACCAGCACTATAGTGTACAAAACAAAATACGTACATACAATCACATAATCAGTCAAATAATGGCTCTTAAAAACACGAACTTTATATTACATACTACATACATAAAGCGTCATTATCAAGAGAACAGAACATAATATATGTATATACATACATGTGCGAACATAACTAAAAAAAATAAAGGGTGAACAACCATTATTATTTTTCAATGTAATCTCCCGAAATTTCAACATACTTTTCATAACGGTTTACTAACATTTCTATGCAGCTTAAAAGTAGTCTGAATTTCACATCATCTGTGTTACATTTTTTTCCTCACAAATCGGATTCCTATTTAGTGAATACTTAAATAATTAATAATACGAGTATAATATTATAATATAATAGTCCAGTTGCCACGGCGGGTCTATATGAAGAATGATCGAGCTCTGTGAAACCGCATTCCTTAATGGAATGAAAATCTGGCGATATTTCTACTTTCAATTGAATTAAAATAGAAAAGCTTTTATAGCACTTCCTATTAAAATAGTTGAAATTTCTAATATCACGTCGCCAATCCATTGATTCGGCAAGATTTCATTATGCACAAATGTGGCCTGAAAATCTCGTCAGCGAAAGGATCAGGATTTGTTTTACATTTAATCCCTGGCGAATGCATTTGAGGTGGTAGAACCCCATTAGCTGATGCTCATGAAGATAGAAATCTTCTCCTTACGCATTTTTTACATTTTTTTACATTTTCAATTTCCATTTACGTTCGAATTGAAAGGTACAAGCTTTCTTCCTTTACCGACTTCCCGCTCGTTGGCCATTTATGAATCGTCGTTCTTAAGTTTCTCAGTCATTTACTCCACTTAAAAGCAAAACAAAAAGTATCCAGAGTTCTTGTGTAGTAGCAATAGTCAGTAATATGTATTAACTTCGTTTGATATGATTTCCTTTTGGTTTGGTAATGGTTTGGACATGGTAATGTATTCAATAATTTTCAACATTCCTTCATCGTGGTCCATTTTTTGTGTTCAAATCTAGCTTCTCTGAACGGTCCATTGACAAATCACCAGAATTTATCAGGAAGAATTCGCTTGGTAGCTTTTTGAAATATTTAATTCTGAATAGTAAATCCATTATTTTAGACAATATGAATCTATCCGAGCCCGAAATTCTAGAACTATTACTTATTATTGAGTGACTGTCTGGGACCCCGAAATCACCTATTTAAGATATTTCTACAATTTTATTATGATATAGGTAGTAGAAAACAATTTTAAATAAGGACCAGAAGTGGTAGAAAATGTTGCGATTTTTCGCAACTTTGAGATTTAGGTGACATCGATATTGATACAAATTTTGGTTGTTTTTAGACATTCTGCTTTCATTTCATTATTTTTCTTTTGATGAAAAGGTTATTTAATTTGCTATATTAAAAATTAAAAAAAACAAAGCAATTAGTTTGCTACAGACGAATATCTTAAGAGTTTAGTAGTCTTCCCGTCTTTAAAGCTAAAAAACTAAAATTTTAAAATATCTCGAAAAGCATTCCAATTTCATGGTATGCAACTATCATATTGGGTTTAGCGGAACACTTTACATTAGGTTTATGTATTAAATCTCATGTTTTCTTTTTGACGAGTAGTGTTATTATTTTGTCAAGTTGTGTTAAAATCGATGTTTGGTATTTTTCTAAATAGATATGGTTTAAGGCTTCTGACAAAATATTATTAAGATTTACTTTAGCTGTATTGATTTGAAAATCCCTCCAAAACAGAGATTTTATATAAATATTTTTGTTAATATATTTTTCATAAACCCCACGTGAGATAATAAAACAGTTTAAGCTTAAAAGGTGTGCATACAAATATTTAAAAATTTGTTCAACAGAATCACAAGATTTGTGAAGTCAAAAGGGTACTTAATAAGCTAAGTACCCAGCACCCAAATAATGAAAAAGAAATTTTCTTCCATCAAAATTTCTTAAATAAGTTTGCACTCAAAAAATAATCGAACATTTATTTCTTCAAGAAAACGTACATATAACAACGGCAAAGAACTTATTGAAGTAACATACTAGAAGACTAAATCAGTAACGTTTTGGCTGAGTTCTTTAAGCCATTCTTAAACCAATCTCAAAAAAGGACAAAATTATCATCAAACATCTCATCATGATTCCGTTAAAAAAATTTTTTATACGTCCCCCAACAGTTTAAAAAAAATTAAGGTTTATCAACAAAATAATAAAACAAAATATACCAAATAACGATTCTTAAAAATTGGTTTTTGATTTACTGATTTACTTATTGTTGTTTTTTTGTGCCCTGAACGCAACATACATATATAAAGACTTTTCCTTGTTGGTTTGATGGTGTGCTGTGCATACCCCGTAGGACATTAAATTAATTTTAAAGTAATTTAAAACTATCTTTTCTCAGTGACAACAAATCGCCGTTCCACACAGGTAGGTAGTAGTCAATTACCCTATCTTGCATATGTTTAAAATTAGTTTATTTGTAATTTAAACTTAAAAATGTATTCATTTCAAATGAGCACGGCAAATGAGAATATAAAAACGAAACTGGCTCACGCTGCATTTGTATTAAACTAGTTTAAAAGTAGTTTACAAAATTTGAGTTTTTAAATATGGTTTTTTCATGCAACTGACTTATTTTTTCCGACTTGATATATGTATGTATGTTTGTGGATTCATACAAGTTTACGTGTATATTGTATTAGCATTGTACAAGCATATTCACGCTTATATATTAGCGAAGAGTCGACAGTTATGGTGAAATGTAGTGCACGCAACAATTCCGAAAGTTAAGACGTCACGCAATTTAGTTTGTTTTTTTTTGTTAATCGCATTATCAAAATTATTTGCACTTTTTATGTTCGTGTGAAGGCGTGTTTTTTGTTATATATTTGGTCTATTGTTGAACATGGTTCAGACCTCCATTGCAGCATTTTCCAATTCACATCATTATCTTACTTATGCAACTGACCACTCTTCTGCAGTAGACTTAATTGCAGCCATGGCACATTTTAAGTTATGTTAAAATATTATTCGTACATACATACATATTTTGTATGTATGTGTGTGTCTACATACACATATGTATAGTGAAAGGCAAATCAAAATACATTTCGATACACCAAATGAAACGTACCGAAATATGATTGTAAAATTGCTTAAACAGGTGGTCATACACACGTTGGAGGATTAGGAATAGTTTTCCCATTCTTTTGGCCCAGCGACTTGACAAACAATTTGGTTATCGTACATACTTAAATTTTTTTAAGTTGTGGCTTATTAATAATAATTATAGCAACTATCGGATGTATTGTGTAGTAACTTTTGCGTCCGAAGCCCGGTATTACCACTGATTAAAAGCTACCGAATCAAAAAAAAAAAAAACACCAAGATACGTTCCGATTATTATTATTACATTTTTATAACCCAAATTTTTCGAACAAAAATCTAATCTTTTCATTACATGGTATGTATAATAAAGCAAATATGTTTTTTCTATGCTTTTGTTTAAAATATGTTTCAAATTCGAAAAGGTTTCAAAGATATGACGTTGAATTTATTAACTCTGCCTAAAAAAATAAACCGAGATAAGACTTCCCCAAATTGGCCCGTCGGCGCTTTATTGGGGGAATTGTTATCCAATGGTCTTAATATCGTGATAACGATTAAAATCGATAGAAAAATCCCATGAGCACAAAACTAAAAGGCTTAAAACATTTATTGAGTAAACAAAAGTATTTAATATGAGACTCTAAAATAATTATTTGTGGTAAAAAATAAAAATGTTCAAGCTTCCTGAAAAGAATTACCCACATATGGAAAATTTGATCTTTGGACTCCGATAGATCAAACTTTATGTCTATTTGAGTTACTTTAAAGACCTATGTCGAAGACATTGGCTTAGCTTTGACTCCAGCGCTTGCTAAATTTATAAAATGACAACGAACGCACATTATTAATGTATAATTTCAATAACAAATGACGTACTTTATTCAATTTAAATTTTTTCATAATTCTTCAACTAATTTCTTTTATTTACATTTTACACACGAAAGCAGATGCGAGTTAGCTTTCTGCTTTGCTTTCGAGTTGGTGTCGCTTAGCTTTGATTGTCAGTTGTCAAAGCAAAGCCGGCGTAATGGAGGTGTTCTATGATGACAATCATTAAATTTATTTTTGATTTATTCGTATTTGTTTATTTGTTTTTGGTTTGGGACTTAATACCATATCGTTTGTCTTAAAAACAAAAACCCCCACCAAGTCCACAAATCATAATAAAGATGTTAAAGAGCGTAAATTTTTAACTTATTTGTTTATGTGCATATGTATGTATGTATGTATCTCATATATACGCATTTTAATACTTCTTCTTCGTTGAATGATTGTAGGTGAATCTTGAACATGATTTGAAGTGTATTTATTAAAGATTTTGAAGTGTTTTTCAATAAGGGTATCTCTTATACTTCTGCTGACTTAGCAAAAAGTCTTGAAAGGTTTCAAGATTGTTGGATTTCAAGTCTGGCATGTGGTTTGAATCAAATTGTATTTAACAATGCGAAATAAGCAAGGCGAATTCATATAAGGTTGTGTTACAAGTACGACTAAAAAATTCACATGTATTTTGTTTTTGCTTTGCGTAAGAGTTGTCAAATTTGCATACATTTAGTTTTGGCTTGTACGGCTTTGAAAGCAGCGGAAGGAATAAAAGAATCTCCTATAAAAGAAGACGACTAAGCCCCGATGCCTCGATACTAACTTGCTTGCGCGAAGCTCATAACGAGTTATCGGAGTTTTATTGTGGAACTGGCACAAATTTCTATTTCACATGAGCGAGAACCACGCGTTCCTTGAAACTGTGTGTGCCAGCACAGAAATTCAACCAAAGTGAAGGGATAATGTCTCTATTTTACAGTTCTACTTAAGTACTATACATAGTATGTATGTAAAGCAATTAGCTTTAGACTGCTGGTTCAAAATGATATTTCAACTGCAACATATACAAACGGATTAATACGCCCAAATAAACAAATTGCTTATCTTCACCAAGGCGAATTCATAACAGGTGGTGTTGAGTGTAAAACAACAAAAACGTACACTAACAAATTGTACGAACAATGACAGTAAGATTCGGTAAGAATTACAACAAATACATAGTTTTGACATTCAGTCCAACAAGCGAATTCACTCAACTGCGTTCTCAACGTCACCTGATATAAATTCGCTTGGTGTAGACTTGTGCCCATCAATGACAATTCACTTTCCTCATATACATATCTGAAATTGTTTGAGTATATTATAGTTAATATCATGATACAAACTTTGTAAGGTAAAACCGTTCGATCAATTCGTCGGCCATGATTTTTTTTTTTTTTTGAAGTTTCCCAACATTATAAAGTGTTACTATGGAGAGCGATGCAAACGCCAAACAAAAGTAAAATAGAAAATAAACAATTGAAAATGTTCAAATTTGTTTTTGTTTCAGACGAAAAATAAAGATGCATGTGTTAGAATGTGAGTTTGGTATTTTTTATATTGTTAGCAAACTTAAGGAGCTTAAGGATCACCCCTGCCATCTTATTTTGAAGCGATAAATAAAACTTACAAGGTGTACGCAATATGTTGAATATGTATGTATGTTTCCTGAGCGAAAAATAAAACTCATTTCATACGTGCCATTTATTGAAAGAAAAATAAGTATCAAGAAGTAAGTGATATTTTACGAACAAATGTAGAACTTATGAAATAATTCTTAAATTTGATGCAAAAGGTAAAAATCAAAACATAAGGATTAAGTAACAATTTTTTCGATATCGCTTATAACTGCTACGGTCCCTGGTTTTCATATCTTCCATCCATCCATCTTTGAATGTATACGAACCCAATATTCGATCAAACCCAATAGCGGAATAGTCAACGAATCCAATAACTATACTTGCTCGTGCATAAATATATGGAAGCACGGTCAATCGTGAATGAAGCAAGCATGCGTGAAATAAAAATCCAATAAATATTTCAGTAGAAACTGTTACCCGGATGTGGCTTCTTCCTGGCACAATAACATAATGTTTAGTTATTGCCTAAAATTTCCAGCTGCAATTACATTTTGACCCAGTTTAAAAAGAAATTTGCCAGCCAACTTCCTCATTCACACCTGGAGCTACTCGAGCTTGAATTTCATTCTGAGCTCTACCATAACGTAGTTCAGTGACTAGCCTGATGTGGCTTAAAGTAACGGTAGATAGTCGATAGTGTGCATTTCACTTAAGTCTTTAATTTCCTTCATGTTAGGATTCATGAATTTCGTTATCATTTTAAATTTGTTCGTATTTTATGTGGTGGTTATGAAACTAATGTATTAGCCAAGCATATATGTACATTTGTATGCACATATGTATATTTAACATCAAGACACGAAAATTAATTTAGCCTATATGAAAATTTATGTAAGTACAGACATCCAAATACTATGCGTCCAAGACTTAGATGCGCTTGCTTAAACATACATACATATATACACAGTATATATGCAACTATATATGTATATACTTCAAAATCACATGACTGGTTCACTACTTCGCAAATTCCATCTCAAAAAACGATGAGTGTTTTAGTCTTAAATTGAGGAATATCTAATCAGATGCTTAGCCACAATGTGTAATCTGATTTACAGCGGGTTAACTTTCAAATTTGAGGAATCCTATGCGTACATTTGTGACGAAATTTATCATTTATGTATGTATGTAAACACGCATGAACGAACATATGTATATACTAGTACACTACATATTTACACACTTGGATATCTGTACAAGTGGTGAAACGGTGTAGAGATAGCCATAAATGCAACACACAGAATTAGCGATTTGACTAAAAAAAATATATTATCTGACGTATGTACATAAATAAATATGTATTGATGTTGCTCACTATATACTTTGTGGATTGAGTGCAACAATAATTAATAAAAATAAAAACAAAATTATTTACACGCGCAATGGTTGTACGACTAAAACCATTTCAAATTGGTTTGCCCAGTCGACCTTGTGCCGAATCTTGCCCAGGGGTACTAGTTTACATTAGCATTTGTATTTTGTATATATATGTACATACAAAAATGTATATGCACATATGTATATACATATGTATGCAGAGAGCGCAACAAAATCATTTAAGAGTCATTGCGCCAACTTTCGATGACCGCTGAAAGCCTCCAATTACTTAAGTTTGGATTTGGAGGCGCTAATTTTGTACCTTTACTTTTAGTTTCGTTTTCAACTTGGGTGTGAATATTGCTTTTGAATTTCTCTACAGTTATTAGTGCCATCGATGAGTGGGTAGATGCTTAGACATTTATGTTTTTTGTGATCATGTTAAAGGCCAAGTTCAGCATTTCAATCGCTTTAGAAGTCAAGATATGTAAGTTGAAGGGGATATACACATATGTACACATGTATACGTAGTATGTATATTTGCAAATATCTATGTATGTATATATTAGCATAGTAGCATATCTACTATACACGTATGTCCATAAGTGTTTGGCCAATTAAAGAATTTTTGTTTTGCAAAAGCAATGTACACATAAAAACGTATATATCTATATATAGATATTAAGAATAATATACATATAAACGTATGTATGTATGGGATTCTACTTTATTAGAGGAATCAGCAATTTTATATTTTTTCTGCACCAAAAGAGAGTAACCCTTTTTACATTACCGTTTTTTTTTCTAAATTCTTATATTAGTGATATATATTAACACATACAATTTTTGGCCTTTCGGAGTCAGCTAAAACTGAAAGTACCCAATTTGTCATACATTGGATTTCAAAACCAGTCAGCACTTTGAAACATTTTTGGTACACATTTTAAGAAGTATGTTCACTTGTAGTTGTAAAAAATAGTCACAAATGTCCTTGATAATAACCTTATCGAGCTCATACTGCCCTAAATCCATTTGAATCTACAATATAATAGCCTGTATTTAATCAATAGATTAAAGGGGCACACTTAGTAAGTAAGACGCATTAAGTACTTATAGAGAACATCTGGAAGTCTTCAGAACTTTAAAATTAAACAAAGTATCGGTACTAAGTCATTCGTATTTTAATATAATTTTGCGCATGTATGTACATACATAATTCCCGCGGGTTTCGCCTATATTGAGCAATGTTGTCTTAAAAGGCGTCCAATATTTCCGGTTTATTCACACAAACTAATGACTATCCGATATCCGAAGTCAATTGACTGGCCTGTTTCGAGAAATACCACGATCACCAAATGTTTTGCCGTCAACGGGAACGTTATCGCCGTTGTCATTTATAAACTTTGTACCCGCCCAGCTAGGACTTGTTGGTATTTAACGTTGCCTTGTTAATTTCTCGTAGAGCCTTTTCATTCCAAATGCAAAAATTTTGCTTGTTAACATGTTCCCGAATATTCCCAAACTAATCCATGACGCTCAGAAAAATGTGAGGAACTTTAAAGCGATTTTCTGGCGTGTATTTAAGTTATTGTGAAATATTTAAAGAAAAGAGCTGATTCACTGATTACGGAGGGAAGATAGTGTCCAAATTTGGCAACTTTCGAACGCCTCAAACTACTGAAATCAGCCAAGCAGCGTGATATAATGTATCGGAGACTTTAAGGCAGTAGATATAAGTATACATATGTGTGTATGTGTATTTGAAATCGCACGAAACGTTATACATATTTATGCGGCATTTCCTAGAGTGAAGCATCAAAGTAAATTAAAAATATACGTACTTATTACAAACGAAAATCCTTCATATACTCGCAATAAAGGACGTACTAAACAGTAGTACTATCTTGAAATTAATTTACTTGATTTAATTGAATTTCCTATGTACCAAATTCGAGAAAATTATCTTTTATAGTTAGCGTTAAGTGAACGAAGTTATAATACCCTGGGCACAAGTGTGCTCGGGTATAAAAAAAATACTACACATTCATACATATGTACATAACTGAGCTTATTTTCTTAAACATACGAATCAATGAAACAATATTTTTAGAGTTAATAATAAAGTTAATATTTTTTGATAATCAGCAAAACAAAATAACTTTCAAATAATGGCTTCATATAATTATTGGAACAATTTCAATTATTTGGACAATGTACGAAGTCGTGCTAAGTTGTAATAGAAGTTGTATGAAGATAAAAAGTGTTATGATGTATTATTTTACGACACTCAATAAACATGAGTGACTGGGTTCTATTAGTGTTATTCAAACTTTTCTAGTGAAACAACAACAGTGCTGATGCAACTGATTTGGAACTATATCACATACAAAATATAAAACCAAATAAGAGACCTTGTGAATTGCGAAAAGGTTATTTTATCTTTAACTATTTTAATTCCATACTCAACGACATTTTTTTCATGACTCCTCATTTTTCTTAATTGACGCTATAACGCGCCAGTCGTTTCTCTGCTTGGCTCTAGTACCAGCTAATGTTGGATCCAAGATAAACAAAGCCCTCTGCCAAATTGCGAATGCGCTGGCTGTTTATTTAACGACAGGAAATACTTCGCTTTACCCTCGTTCATCTCCAGTCATGCAGTCTTGAGGGTCTAAAGTACCTGTTGCATACGTATATATGTATATACTATATGTATGTACATATGTACATATTCAGTTCATTTTAAGAAACTTCAGCAAATTTCTTCTTCAAAATGGCATGTACTGTAATATTTACTGTACATAGACGCTAATCACAAATAGATACATGAACTGAAATCTGCACGGAAAGCCCACAAAGATAATCAACATGATTAACGATTATATGAGCAAAAAAATTTGTTAAGCTAATAAATGCAAAACAATTGCTCGGAGTCCCTCTCAAATTATTTACCACATAGAAGATGTGCTAAAAAATTGTGAATAGCTATAAAAATATTTATAAGACTTCAATCGCAATAATTTTGTTTATATAATACATATGTACATATAAGAAAAAAGGTGTCAAAATTCTACGAAAATGTTTAAACAATTAAAATCTGATATTTGTTAGATTTGCTAAAATAAAACATGGTAACTGGTAGAACCGCATACTCTGTTTCGAAAGTAGGAAATTTAATTAGTATTTGTTGAGTTATGTATATGAACTATTGAATTAGGCAGTTGGTTACCGCTTTTCTCGACTTTTTCGCTCATATAATGCCAGCAATTGTCAATATGTTTCAGATCTGCGTTGTTACCTGTCCAAGAATGAGACTCAATACCTATTTTTGAAGTGTGCGAGTTTTTTCTCAATGTTTGTATGCGTGTACATTTATGAATAATCATTACGGTCGAAGCAATCACATATAAAAATTGTATCAAACCGAAAAAATAAAAATGTGAAAAAAGATTGAAGACCAAAAATCTCCAAATAAAGATGAACAGAAACATAATTGAGTTTAGTTTTGAACGATATCTTCCACCTAAATTTTTTATTCGAAAATATTGCTAAAAATTCATATATAAAGATCCTGCATAGAAATAAAAGGTTGAGAGGCTCTGATCTAAGCCATTGAAATGTTGATACACCAATTTGGCATCTTTTCGCTAATTTTTTGCTGTTGCTATCGTTTCGCGCATCTTATTTGTACGTGTCGTTAAAACAACTGATGTTCGGTTCCGTGTCGCTACTCAAAAAATAAAACACAAGCACAGCAACAACACCATAATATTAATAATTGAATCAAGGCGAAATTTCATCACATGAACCGTAAAGATTACATACATATTATGTACACGAGTGATATCATTTCTGGTAACTATTGTATGTATTATTACACTGTCTTGACCTTTACTACCATTGCATGTATACATCATGTGCATGCATAAGTACATACACAAGTACATACATATACTTATGTACATATGTATGGATGTATGTAGGTATTTTTGTACATATGGACATTATGCTCTTGAATACGAGTTTTTTTTGGTCAAAATTTTGGTAATTATTTATGGTAACTCCAACACAACTAACGGTTTCTTGTCATACTGAAATTTATATGCAACTATGAACATTTTACATAGTCCAAAGTAGTACAATATTATTTTTCTCTGCTGCATTCCCGCTCCTTGAAGCCAATCCTTCTTCACCTGGTAATTCCAATGTAGAGGAAACCTACCGCTTCTTATGCTACCACCAGCGGGTACCACGCCAAAGGGCTGTAGCATTTTGTTCCATACATAAAACATTACCTAGGCGGTGTAACTGCTGAATCTTAATTCGCTGTACTGTCGTTATAAAGCTCATACAGCTCTTCGTTCCAACGTCTACGGTATTCGATGTCTTAAAGACGTGAAGGTCCCAAAAATCTTTCGGATAATCTTTCTCTATAACACTAAACGGGCCATTTCATCCGATGCTAATAGCGTCCATGCTGTGATATAGTGATGTGATTTGATGACAGGAGGTACTTCGTTTTACCTCCAATGAAAAAATGGTGCATGACCGGTTTAATTGTGCAATCCGAGTTGCAACATAATGTTAAAGAAGTCCTTCCCAATTCTGACGGATCAGGTGGAGTTGCTCATTTTACATATTAGTTTGCAGGTATACCAAATTCAGATATCGCGGCATATAGGTAACTTATTTTCGTGCTGTCCAAAGCATTGATCCTCTTCCTGTATTTAGCGTATCGTGATAATTTGATCGATGGTAGATTTGCCAGGTCTAAAGCCACACTGATAAAGTCCAATCAGTTCGTCTGCATCTGGCTTCAGTATTTCGCACAATACGCTCATTAGAACCTTATATGAAATGTTAAGCAGGTTGAACCCGCGGCAATTGGTGCATTAACACCCTTCTTGTGGATTGGGCAGATCAAACTTAAATTCCAATCAGCGAGCACGCATTCGTCCGAGCATATTCTGGAAATAAGCTGGTTTACGTACCTTACCAGCTCTTCGCCACTACTGTTGGATAGCTAAGCTGGTAACGGGACGGGATGACATCAGCGAATTGGGGTTCGGGATCTTCATCTTCGACGCTTCGCTACCACCATATAGCAAAGGGAAGAAATATTATATATGTACGTAATGAGGCGTATACGCATCTTGGCTACGATTTTGTTTGCAAACATATTTTGTTAAGGAAACAGTTGTTTGAAAAAGTCCACAAATCTGGGAACCTAGTTGAAGTCTAATGTTGGATTTCTGGAAATAATTTTCTTAACATTACAAAGTTTCTTTTGGACTAGTATGTATATTAAAAGTAAATGGGATGGAAATCGAATGAAAACGCAGTTTTACTTCATTTCGGGCTTTGAAAAATATTGCTATTCCTCTCCAAGCCCTGCTTAAAAGCTGTTCTTCGATGGCAGAACCTTATATGAGCAGATAGAGGAATTTATACACTGTCGATAAATGCCATTTAGCTATCGGGTAATTCACAGTTGGAAATTGGGAATATTTTTCAGAGGAGGAAGCATCGAAAGCCTTAACCCCGTCAGTGTGGAACTTTAATTGCACTAAACCTCCTACCGTTTTGTACTGTATCCGCTTGGTACTACCGTTAAGTATGGCGTCGGGAGGCGGTGTAAGCACTAGTCTCATCGTCTGCTTTAGTCTTGGTGCAGTGCGTTACTAAGTTGCACCTACTTGACCCCCTTGGTATTTGTATTGTAAATACGTATACCGCCTCTGTCTGGTCAACTACCCACTCCCACCATCCCTTCTGTCAAGCTCACACGTACATATATGTACATACATATACATACATATGCCACAGGTCAAGTTGGTAGAACCTTACGACGGTTATTGCCTTCTTCACGGAGTAGCTGGTTGCTATTTGCAATTTTGTTGCAAACGCTAGTCCAAGCACTCTCGGAGGTGATGCTATCCACGAGATTTCGGGAAAGTGGTGTTGTGCTTGTCAGATCCGCTAGTTCTAATCTAAGAGCGTTGAAGCGCTGGCACTTCAAGATACGCATCTTCTGCTACGTTACATGCTGGGCAAAGCGGCGTATCCAAATCGGTGCAGGTAGCTTCTATAGACATCATGGGCTGTCAGAAACTGCGTAAACAGGAAATTCACCTCTTCATACTTGCGATTTAGAAACCAATTTAGGAGTTAGGCAACTCTGAGTATGCACAGTCTTTGTAGGGTTTTCTGTGTGCCTTGATTTTCAGCGAGTCGGCCTACACTGGTGCAGCATATAGAAGGGTGCAAGTGATCCCTCTAGCAAGTAAAAAGATATTAAGAAGTATTCTGCTAAAAGCAGTGTACATTTTGGACCTCCTTTTTTGCCCTGCTTCTATATCGTATACCAGCACTTTTCCACTGAGGTAGCTGCTAACGATATTGAAGATGTACGAAGGGACGGCTAATCTCATAAGGGTTTTAAGTGTATGATCCAAATCTGCAGTGTTAAAAGCTTTTTTGACGTCCAGCGTCACTATAGCGCAGTATTTTTTTTCTTTCGCCTTTCCAACGCTTGCCTTCAACTATTTATCAAACAGAAATTTTTTAAATTATTTACTTGTGTTGGTAGGAAGAAAGCACTCTTATTTACTTACATACAGATTGGCAGCGAAAGTTTAAATTAAAACTTTGTCAACATAACTTTTACAACACTGTTAAATCAATTTTCAAACTCTTAGTTTGCATGATTTTTGTGTTCACTTACTTTGACAGAAATCTCATAATCTCTCTTACTCGGTATCTCTACTAAAGCCAATAGGTGCAAGCTCAAAAATTACATCATCTACTTTATTGTCGAATCCATTCGTTAAAATAATTATGCGTGTCTTGATAACACAAAATATAAAACAATAGGTGTTCTTTACTTTTCCCTTATGGTGAATCCATCCATCCATCTGCAGCAAAATAAAACTTCTTTGTGTTGAATATATACATATTTTACTGAAAGTCGTATATAATCGGGCCACGGAAGTGGCGGTTTGAATTTGGCAAATTTGCATATCACTGAATAATAACTGTAATCTCTACAAAAAAAATCACCATGTATTTAAAGCAGAATTTGATTCTAATTCCAAAACCATTTACAATCCTCAGGACAAGGTCTAGGTTTCGAGATATCGGTGAACATATGAAAAACGAGGAGTTATGTACAGGTAGAGTGAGCGGGCCCAGTACACAAAATGATCGTCTCCATATACATAATTAATGCCCAAAAATAGATGGTGTGATGGCAATTGGTCGTAATTACTCCACGGTGATTTCAAAATAAAAACCAGTTTTTTGTACCGGGTATCAATTCCGAAAAAAAATTGGTGACATATAGATAAAACAATTTTTTAGAAGCAACATTAAATTAAGAAAATAAAACGAAATCGAACGGTAATTTCAAAATTGAAACCGAGTTTTTGTACCGGATACCAATTTCGAAACAACATTAAATTAAGAAAATAAAATGAAATTGAACATTAATTGTGTATTGGGTGTCTGTCTCTGAACTTAAATATTCAGATAAGGAACTTGTAATTGATACAATTTCGCCTTCAACAATATGTAATATTTTATACTCATAGAGGAGCCCCTTGATGAGGTTTTTCTTTGCTTTGAGTTTAAGATGACAATAATACTAAATTTGTCATTAAATCTTTGTTGGTATGTACTCGTCCAGTTTTTCTTGTGATTTGTAAAGTTTTTATGTGAAGTTTCTATAGTTTCTTCAACCAATACCTAAACACCTTAAAATAAATAGTTAAAAAAAAGCTTATGTTTATAAACTGACATTTGCATGAAATATCAAAATAATATTTTGTTACTTATTTATTTTTAAAATAAATCATCAGTTACATTTGTTTAATCATAACCCCATTTCTATGAAACCTCTCGCGAAGTATTGCTTTAAATTTGTTAATTCACAATGGGAATTTCACATTATGTGATGTGAAAAAGTAAGGTCACAATTAGCTGGGCTGAACTATTAAATCATTAAATACAAATTAGAATTTGTTTAATATTTTTTGAAAAAATAGAGTTTTCAGTTAAGTACTAACTACAGTACTTCATGGAAAACTGTATTTGCAGTATATTTCATGTGTTCGTTGAATTGAACTTCGATATCTTTGAAATATATGTCCCAAAATTGCAATATTGTTATTACTTAGTGCAGTTCACGATTAAAATAAATGTTGTTTCTTTGTCCTAAAGCGGTTTACTTTCAACGACAAAAAGTAGACCCTTAGATTAATTACGAAACTACTCCTCCCGTCTCTTATTGAGCATAATTTAATAAGATTAGTATTGTGCGCCAAGCACATTGAAAAACTGCCCGCACTCACCTGCCATCTTTGGAAATAATTTGCTTCAACGTACCATTAACATTGACGTCTGGCCCATTAAGCGCAAGCGAATGAGTTCTTACTTTGAATTTAAAATTGTCAATGACGGGTCTATCCCATATTTTATGAAAATTTTGTATAGTGTATAATTGATTTTTTGCAATTACTTTGTGGAAAACTTGGAATTTTTATGACCTTGCCTTAAAAGCAACCCATTATATTTACAAAAGGAAGATAATAGGTTTACAAAAATGCATTTATTATACATACATATGTATGTGTAAGTATATGTATATCGGAAACTTCATCAAATTGAAAAGATTAAACAAAGAATTTGTAAGCAATCACTGTACGTTACCGCAAGTGATTCTGGAGCGTGTAATTGCGTTATTATAAAACATCAGGAAGCCAATCAGCCTTCATCGTCTAATTCAAAATTTCCAATGGTGTTGTTGTACTACATGTTGCAATCCATATATACATACATATATATACATAAGCATGCGTTTTTTGCAATATAAATTCATCCCTAAATTTAGTTTTAGATGTATTTGGTGTCACTCCCCAATAATCCCCGTTAAATCTCAATATGAGATACATTTGAGAGTCAGTCCTTTTCACAAATCTCAAACGTTAGTTCTCAAATGCATATCAAATAACCGTTGATAGCGATCGCATACTTCAAATTGAGATTTATTGAATTCTCAACTTTTGCTAAATCGTGGGCGGAGGGGAACGAAATGGAATCTAGATACTTAGTGCAAAAAATGTAGATTACAAAGAAGTTGCATCACTCTTACCGTCCCTCTTACAGAAAGTGTTGTCTTATTTCACCAGACCAGAACTAGTTTGACTTTTGACTTCTAATTAATATTAGAATCTGATTGGATCCAATTAGTTTCAGGTGTGATCAAATAAGAGGACATTTCTTGCCATAGGAAACGAAACGCCATGCAACTTCTTTGTAATCTCCGTTCTTTGCTTAGTGTTTCTCGATATTTCCCAAGTTGATAAGCAATGTTTCAGAATAATTTGAGGAAATGTTTTGTTTCAAATGGTAAACGTTAGTTCTCAAATGCATATCAAATAACCGTTGATAGCGATCGCATACTTCAAATTGAGATTTATTGAATTCTCAACTTTTGCTAAATCGTGGGCGGAGGGGAACGAAATGGAATCTAGATACTTAGTGCAAAAAATGTAGATTACAAAGAAGTTGCATCACTCTTACCGTCCCTCTTACAGAAAGTGTTGTCTTATTTCACCAGACCAGAACTAGTTTGACTTTTGACTTCTAATTAATATTAGAATCTGATTGGATCCAATTAGTTTCAGGTGTGATCAAATAAGAGGACATTTCTTGCCATAGGAAACGAAACGCCATGCAACTTCTTTGTAATCTCCGTTCTTTGCTTAGTGTTTCTCGATATTTCCCAAGTTGATAAGCAATGTTTCAGAATAATTTGAGAAAATGTTTTGTTTCAAATGGTAAACAATACTGAAATTGAATGTATTTACATATATTACAATGAAGTTGGATGGCGTTTCGTTTCCTGTGGTAATTATTGCGATCCAATTTTACCACACCCGAAACCAATTGAACCTAATCTGATTCTAATATCAAACGGCAAAAGTGAAATTGATATGGTATGGCGAAATCGGACGAAATTTTCTGTTAGAGGGACGGTGGGAGTGAGCAATTTCTTTGTAATCTACGCTTTTGGCACGAGTAGGAGAGGACTTGAACAAGGATTCTATTTACTACCTGAACTAAGTTACTAAGAAAAGTTTATGATCCTGGCCCGCAAAAGAGCTGTTTACTTTTAAGGAAGACTTTAAATGTGGAATCTGATCCTGCACCAGAATAGTTAAATAGTAAAACGGTTTTATCAGCTTGCTTTCGTTCTTGTCTGTTAGAGTTGTTGCATCAGACTTTAAACTTACCTATTAGAAATTTAAAAAAAAATCGTTGAAACTTCCTACACATTTGCACCGAAAATTATATGAAATGCCCAAAATGTTATTTGCTACCAAACAAGGAAAAAACACTGAACCTTGATGAAGAAATATTCGGCAAAAGAAATATTTTGCGCCTGTGTTATTTTGATTTGAAAACGTATCGAAGTTTTCTGTAGTAATATTTAGAAAACACTTATTTAACTGATATTCATAATACATATACACTTTCCACATAAACAATTTATTTTATCAATAACATATTTAAATGGACTGGACTTACGAAATAGTTTCTACGAATTCCACATAAATTCTTTACTACGTCGAGGTTCATTTATACTTTCTGGAAATTTTATACAAATTCAATAAATTAAATTGAATTTCTAAAAATGTCTAACTTTTTACCCAGAATTTCCAGAAACTGCTCGAGTTTGTACTTTTGCATTCTATTCATATAATAAAGTGTAAGTTTCAAGCCGCTAAAAGTTCTTGTTGATTCTTGATAATTTTTTTTGTTGGTGTAGCGCATGATCACGAATGTTAGACATTTTTATTTTAAGTTTATTGATTTTTATAAATTTTATAGAAAATTTGAAGTTCTTCTTATATGTTTTTTTTTATAGAACTATCTATATTTGTATAAAAAATAATTATAATTATAATAGTAAAGGAAAAATTATCCAAACATGTCAATATACATATTTTGCTATTATTTTTAGGAACGCAACGTTTACGCAACAATTAACTTATTTCTTCCTTTTTTCTGAATCGGAGAAGCGGGGCAGCTATGCTTAAAATATAAAGAAATGTGTTTGCGTAATATATGTAAACTTTTCTGCGTAGAAGTTCATTCCTATTGTAAATTGATTTTCATATTTAGGAACAACTCCTATAATTCAAAAGTAACGAATATTTGTTCATTATAAGTGGTCCGTTATAACAGAGTCCATTTTAGCCTCGTATTTTTCATACTTTTAAATTGACAATTAATACATTATAGCATTATTACGTTGTAACATTTCCATTATAAGCGAATTCATCATAAGTGGATTCCACTTTATATACAGCAGTACAATTGTAATCCTCCCTATTACTATTTCAAAACCTAATACCTTTGCTTCCTTCTCTGATTATTTGGCTGAAATCTTCTTATTTTTTTAATTCATAAATTAGACGTTTTAAACGGAATAATACTCTTAAAAAGCAAAAATTATAGTTCGATTTAAAGTAGTTTTTGATATAGCGCAATACTCCGAATATTATGTAATTCGTTATTCTGAATGACCACTGTAAGTTCACATGTGAACTGTCTTAACTTGTCATGGCTTTTCCTCCGTCCATGGTCACGGTATTGGGTAAGCTACTTCCACAATACGGAAGATCGAAAACTGCATGCAACATTCAACGGAAGCATGTTGTTTATGTGAATACGTATGGGCATGTTTTATAAACTCTATCACTCAACGTATTGCCTTCATTAAATTTCCGACCGTCATTTTTTACTGGCTCAATTTCTTGGCCAAGGTCTTTACTAGGAAACTAACAAAGATAGTTGCTTAATAGCTGTCAAATTGAAGAGAGAAAAAAACATTAATTGCAGCTGATTTAGCGTGATCCGGTCCGGAAAACTTGTATTGATACCATAATATGGCGCGACAACTGGAAGTCGAACCGAAAATGTAATGTTGATAATAGATTTTTGTGTTGGTAACTTGGAACAATACAAAACAAAAACAATATTAACAGCATAACTCCGTTATAAAACTTAGAGCAAAGCATACGTGCAACTACTGCCACAAGCGCAGAGCTGACCTAAAAAGCTACGTAAATTGAAAACGAAAGTAAAAGGAGGGACCAAAAAACTAATGCAATTTGAAAGCAAAAGCACAAAGGCAAATGGAAAAGAAGTAAGAAAAAATCTTGTTTTCATTATGCAATAGTTTATACACAACTAAGTAAATTCGCTAAAAACTATGCGCGGGCAATCACCGTTCGTTAGAGCATGCTTACTACATATGGCTGTACAAATGTATGTGTGTATGTATGTATGCATACAAATGTGAACATTGGCATTAGAGTCCAACCGAATATTCAACTTCATATTCGGCTTCGCCTCAAAAATCATTTATTTCAGGTTATACAGGTTATTTGCTTTAATTTTTTTGTAACTAATTCATAATTTGAAGTATTGTTTCAATACAATCAATAACGAGTACTTTTTTACTGTGAGTGGTTTTTTGTATTTCATTTATCATTATTATTAAAACTATTGTTTGACAACTTCCAAGAAATTAAGTCGACACCTATATTGTATAAAGAAAATTCACTCATTTTCCTTGGTCCACCTTTATCTAAAAAGAAAAAAAACCAAATGTTCATAGGTGTAATTCTTATCAAATAATATTAACTGATTTCTGAAGTGAGTCACGCACTTTGTTTCGAAAGTTGCAGCGAGCGACTAGGTCAGATGCGTGAGCTAGAGCAGCGTCCTAGTCAGTGTACGATTTGTAAAATAATGGGCCACAAATGGTAGGTACCACGTACATTGTAATATTATTTAGTAACTTTAGAGTATTTAAATGTTTTTATCGTCACGGATCTGAAGAGCTGACAATCCTACATTTTTCAAATTTAAAATTCGATATTTTCACGAAATGTAGCGCTTTATATACCGATTTTATCCTCTATACCATCCGAAAGTTAGCTGTTCCACTGCCTCGTAATTACCAAAAATGTGATATTTAACATTACGGAAATTGTTGGTGGAATATAAATATGTATGTATTTACAATTTCTCAAATAATTGACCACATGATGGTTTTTTTTATAATATTCGCAATATTTTTCATGATACACTCTTTTCGTAAATTTTTAGAAAAATAGCATATAAATCAAAATTTATAAAAATTCAATACATTGCACTCAAAAATCTTTTGGATATCAGTTTTGTATCCCATTTAATTTAGAACAATAATTTGCAAAAGTAACTAAAAATGCTGGTTGAATTTTTGTTTTGTTTTTGGAACCTTTTTTCATTTCGCAGCTGTCATATCTCAATTTGCATATATATCAAGATATAGGTTCATATTGTAAAATATAATACTTCTTATAAAAACTGAGTTTGCCATTGAAATGTTTTTAAGTGTGTCGTTAGAATTACCACTATTCACTTTATAATGTATGTACATATGTATATTGGGAGTAAATACAATATATTTTTAATCACCACTATCAAATACCATATTTTGATCCTTCGAAAGCGTAGTTTTTTCACTTCATCTCAGTTGCAAGATGTCATCCCGATGATTGTAGACTGGTTCACATATCAAATTCGTTCTAATGCTTTCTATGTACTTGGGGTCGGAATATACACGCTTGTCATGTCTTTGGCAGCATTTTCTCATTGAGTTAAAACAAATCTATGTACAAATTCTAAAATCGCAAAACGCACTTGAATTAAACTGAATTATATATAAAAATGAATGTGAGTCCTTTATAGGCGTATTCGAGAATTCGTCTTATATCCACCTATTTGGTGGCCTTCGTAGCCGAGTGTGTAGCGTGTGCGCGCTTCACTCAGTGGGTCCTGGGTTCGAACTCAGGCACTTGCAAGTAACATCAAAAATTATGGATAGTTTTTCATTATAGCTGTTGCCCCTCGGCAGGCAATGGTAAACCCCCGAGTGTATTTCTGCCATGAAAAAATGTCTCACAAAAAATATTCGGAGTCGGCGTAAAATTGTTGGTTGCTCAACTTGTGTTACAACATCAAGACGCACACCACAAATTGTAGGAGAAGATCTGCCAAAAATGAAGGTATATGGTGTAGGGCGAAATAATAATTATTATTATTATTCGGTGGATTTTATTTATATTTGGGGATATACATATGTATGTATGTAATTATAGATCAAAATATTTATCATTTTGGAGAATCTGAGCGGTGCCGCGACCTATATGATAAATAAGTGATAGTTTAAAAAATTAAAACAAACCACGCTTTAGTGGTAGATAGAACTTCTTCTTCTTCTTCTTAATTGGAGCTATAACCGCTTACAAGATTTTGGCCGAGTTTAACAAATTGCGTCAAGTCCTTTCCCACTTGGTCTTTCCAACGCAGAGGAGGCCGTCCTCCTCCTCTACTACCTCCAGCTGATACGGCGTTGAATACTTTCAGGGCTGGAGCATTTTCGTCCATTCGCACGACATGTCCCAGCCAACGTAGTCGCTGTATTTTAATTCGCTGGACTAGGTCTATGTCGCGGTAAAGCTCATACAGCTCATCGTTCCATCGTCTGTGGTATTCGCCGTCGCAAAGACGTTAGATTTCCAGGCTGACATTATTGTAGGTGTTAATGCTGGTTCCCAGATAAACAAAGTCCTCCACTTTGTCCAAATTGTAATTGTCAACAGTGATGCGGGAGCCGAGACGCGAGTGCGCTGACTTTGATGACAGGACGTACTTAGTTTTTTCCTCGTTCACTTCCAGACTCATATGTTTCGCTTCTTTACCCAGTTTGGAAAAGGCAGAAGTAACGGCGCGGTTGTTCAGGCCGATGATATCGTCAGCATTCGCCAGAAGTTGCACGCTCTTATAAAATATAGTGCCTGAACGGTTCAACTCTGTAGCTCGAATTATCTTTTCTACCATAAGATTAAATAAGTCGCACGAAAGAGAGTCACCTAGTCTGAAACCAAGTTTCGTTTCAAACGGGTCGGAGGGGCTTCCCGATTCTGACGGAGCTGGTGGTGTTGCTCAACGTCATTTTACATAGCCGTATTAGTTTTGTTGGGATACCAAATTCAGACATTGCGGCAAATAGGCAGCTTCTTCTTGTGCTATCGAAAGCGGATTTGAAGTCGACTAAAAGATGGTGTGTGTCTATTCTCCTTTCTCGGGTACTTTCCAAGATTTGGCGTATCATGAATATTTGGTCGATGGTAGATTTGGCAGGTCTAAAGCCCCACTGATAAGGTTCAATCAGTTGGTTCACGGCGGGCTTCAGTCGTTCACACAATACGCTCGACAGAATCTTATAAGCTATGCTAAGAAGACTGATTTCGCGGTAGTTGGCGCATATTGCAGAATCGCCCTTATTGTGGATTGGGCGAGGGCACTTAAATTCCAATCAGCAGGCATGCATTCGTCCGACCATATTTTGCAAATGATCTGGAGCATGCACTTTAACAGTCCCTCCCTGCCGCACTTGAATAGCTCTGCTGGCAGTCCGTCAGCACCAGCGGCCTTATTACTTTTTAGCCGCGCAATGGCTGTTCGAGTTTCGTCTAGGTCAGGTGACGGTACTTCGACTCCGTCTTCATTGATTGGGGGTTCGGATTCATCAGCTTCAATGTTTTCCGCGTCACTACCATCGTGAAGAAGAGCTCCCTCCACAGTTTGAGTGTACTCTGGATATCGGTCATCAGGTCACCGTTTTGATTCTTACAGTTAATTGCCCCAGTTAATTGAAACCTTTTGTAAGCCGCCGTATCTTCTGATAACATTTTCGGGCGCTTTTCCTATCGGCTAGCATTTCAAGCTCCTTGCACTCGCGCATATCGGCCTCCCTCTTCTTTTTTCGGAAAATGCGCCTCGCTTCCTTCTTCAACTCCCGATATCTCTCCCGCACGATTCGCATTGCGCTCGATTGCAGCGTGACCCTATAGGCCGCATCTTTCTTTTCCATGGCGGCGCAGCATTCCTCATTGTACCAGTCGTTTTTTCTCGCTGGAGAACAATGACCTCTTCAGCGGCGGTTATAATGAGCGAGAAATGTAGTCCCATTGCTCGCAGATATCCGATTGTTGAACATTGCTCTCAGAGAGCTGAAGTGCAAGTGGAGGGGCGAAAAGGTCGGTTATCTATTGTGATTGCAGCTTTTGGGCACCAAGCTTTCCTCGTGTCACTGAGCGCGCGGTTTTTGCTGCACAGAGGCGAGTGCGAATCATGGCT
Organism: Anomoia purmunda; assembly: GCA_951828415.1. Classification (NCBI taxonomy): domain Eukaryota; kingdom Metazoa; phylum Arthropoda; class Insecta; order Diptera; family Tephritidae; genus Anomoia; species Anomoia purmunda. The sequence continues at coordinate 86,195,703 of OX639995.1, forward strand.
GCGACAAGATGATGATGCGAGTCGATGTTAGCTCCTCGAATAGTGCGCACGTCTAAGAAACTGGAAGCATGCCTTCCGTCCACCACAACAATATCAATTTGATTTCGTGTTTTCCATCAGGAGATAGCCATGTAGCTTGATGTAGATAGAACAAATAGCAGAAAATAATGTTTAATATAAGTGTAATAATATTTAACAGAAAAAAATCTAACTCATTTTCAAAAAGCGTGGGGTGATTAAAAGTTTTTCTATGCTTTTTTAAAATATTATCAATTCAAACTATTATTTATTAACAATTAATTTCGAACACCCCACACTTTTTCCAATTAGTTATGTTTTTTCTGTTAATTATTTTACTCTTATATTACACATTATTTTCTTTTTTTAGTTCTATCTGCCACTAAAGCGTGTTTTTTTTTCGTTTTTTAAACTATTACTCATTGCGTATTTTTTAGTTATATCTGCTATTAAAACATGTATTGCAGTTTTCGTATTTATTGATCTTTCCGCTTAAGAAATGCTTTTACACATTGCATGTTCAGTGATGCGGGAACCAGTAGCACAAAGCAGAAAATAATAGCATTACATATGTACATAAGTATATGTAGGTACATATGTATATGCATATGTACTTATGTACATACATACATATGTACATATACTTAATTTGTTCTGTCAACGCACGGTGTACTGAATGCTAAATATGACACATTTAGAGGTATCGCTAATCTGGTTTTGCCGAGTTTGACAATTCTCAACTTCAATTAGACAAAGCTTTTTTCACAAATTAGGAAAAAAGTGACGTTTTTTAGTATTTTGCTGATTTATTTATTAAATCTCTGCCTATAAATCTATATTTTTACACTTTGGAACAATTAAAACACGTTATCCACTGACATATAAAAAGTTGTTCAATTTGGTCCCTCTCGTATTCTTACTTACTAAAGGGGAGATCTGTCACTTTGTCGCGGGAAGGCGCAATCTTGTATTCTATCATTCATTCCTTTTTCGTTCATAAAGCAGTTAAAGTGTTCTTTATTTTTAATGAATTTGGGCGTTACTCTTTTGCAAGTTTGTAAAAAACATTAAAAAGTTTGCAAATATCAGTGGATAAAAAATTAGCCCGAGTTTTCGTTTGTTTAGATAAACGTGTGCAGCAAATAAGTATATAGCTATTTATGATATATTTTTAAATGTACTGTATTATTGTAATTCTGTTGACTACCGTAGATACCTAAAACTAAAAATTATTTATTCTTTCAGTGGATGATGCTTCCGGCCACTATACATCTGGATTTTTCTATGGGAATAACTATTGGTTAGGTTCACTCTCACTATGTGAATCAATTTACCACGAGGAAAACGATGAAAGTTCAAATACAAGGACTGTCAAAAACTCAGGTTTACCGTTCGCCAAAGTGCATACACAAATCTATACAACGGTATACAATGAAAATCCAGCATTTATTCCAGGTTTCTTCGTTTTAAAATTCGCCTTGAATGAAACTATTCCAACATTTCTGGTAAATATATATAGCATCCCATGATCTAAATGCTTGTTCTGCTTTCCCAATTCGCTGGGTGGTATTGTTTACACAAACAAAATATATTACCAGTACGGGCGAATTCTGGTTTTGATATTTCAATCCCAAAATTAAACAAACAAAATACAAAGGTTATCTTCCCATTACCTTCCATGGATCCACCTTGCCTAATTTCCAACTTTTGATTTTACATGAGTTCACACTACGTGGTTATTAATATTGGTATTGATATAATTAATCTATTATTGTTATTATAGTACTTAACCTTAACTTTTGTTGATGTTTTGATTCAACATCTTGATGAAATTTTGACATATCGCAGCCCACTTTATAATAGCAATGCCTTTAGTTTTTCGCGAAACTCCATCTTGATACTAAGGGCATTTCCTTGACGTCCATAACAACATTTTATGCTTTTTTTTCAATATCGCTAATAGTAGATGGGAAAGATAAGCTTTTTATTCTCTGAACCCACGGGAGCACCCTGGTTAATTTTTCCCAACTTTAAGCGTTTAAAAAAAATTTATGCGATTTTGATGTGCACACTTAAGGCTTTCTTCTTTACCACTACAAAATTACGTGTTTTCCAATTTCTTTATATAAAATGTTGTTATCGCGTTCAGCTATCCCTCTCGCAAAGAAATCACCTGAATAATAACCAATAATTCAGTGGCAACATGATTATTTATGACCAAGCTGGAACATTAATTAATTCACATCAATGCGATAATTAAACTGTCGGAACTAGAGAACTATGTATGTCTTTTTTGATATCACTTCCGGTTCGCAAAGTTTCAATTTCTGTTGTCATTAACTCAATAATTCGACTTTATCGATGAGTAAATTCAAATCCCATATCATTTCATTAAGGGTGAACTCAAACTCAGGATCAATAACAAATGGATCACATTGCATGTATGTTAATTTTATAGTTACACTCTTATGGTGCCCACAGTCACCGACGTGTCCGTTTGCCGTGTCTGTTTGTCGGGAGATACACAAAATTGAGCAAAACTTGTGCCCGCGCGTATGTTTTGTAAACAAACTTTGCGTACATAAAACTGTGTTTGTATGCATCAACACAATGTTGCCATTCCTTTGTTTGCATACATACTTTTACACACATCCGCGTTGTCAATCACAATTTTTCATTGTATAATAAACCAAAGCCAAAAACCAACAAATGCAAATAGTTCATTTCTCTATAATTAACATTATTAAACATCGATTTTAAATTAATTTAATAAAAATTTAAATTTTTATAAGGTTATTTTGTTAATGATTTTAAAAAGTTCTGCTTGGCAACACTGTGCGGTGAGAGAGCACTCAGCTGACACGGCTTCACGGCAAAAATCTAAATTTCTCAGTTTACACACGTACGCGTCGCGCGTACCCATCACACGTACACGTTGATGAGTTTGCATTTACATACATAGCGCTCTCATAAGTTTGATCGTGTCAGCTGACACGCAACGTCCGTTTGCGTCGGTGACTGTGGGCACCATTATAGTGCCCACACTCACCGACGTGTCCGTTTGGCGTGTCTGTTTGACGGGAGATACACAAAATTGAGCAAAACTTGTGCCCGCGCGTATGTTTTGTAAACAAACTTTGCGTACATAAAACTGTGTTTGTATGCATCAACACAATGTTGCCATTCCTTTGTTTGCATACATACTTTTACACACATCCGCGTTGTCAATTACAATTTTTCATTGTATAATAAACCAAAGCCAAAAACCAACAAATGCAAATAGTTCATTTATCTATAATTAACATTATTAAACATGGATTTTAAATTAATTTAATAAAAATTTAAATTTTTATAAGGTTATTTTGTTAATGATTTTAAAAAGTTCTGCTTGGCAACACTGTGCGGTGAGAGAGCACTCAGCTGACACGGCTTCACGGCAAAAATCTAAATTTCTCAGTTTACACACGTACACGTCGCGCGTACCCGCCACACGAACACGTTGATGAGTTTGCATTTACATGGCGCTCTCATAAGTTTGATCGTGTCAGCTGACACGTAGCGTACGTTTGCGTCGGTGAGTGTGGGCACTATTAATCTTAAGGTTGACGACAGAGTACACGCTATAAGCGGAGCGTCAACCTTAGGGCACGCTATAAGCGGAGCGAAGATTGAAGCGATAATATTTCTTGCTATAATCAAAGCTATCACATGTCAGAGTGTATGCTAGTTTGCTTAATATAAATGTCAATTTAATGTAATATAAATGTCATTTAGTTAACTACTTTTCACTTTCCATAAACACATAATAATTTAAGTGCGAAACAGCTGTTAAATTGACAGAAAACAAGAAGAATAGCAAAAATTCAAGCGAATTCATGCTATAAAGCAGTTCACAACATACTTTGTAGCTTCACGCTTCATTTATAGCATGAATACACTTTGCTCTTCGCTTACACTCTGACATGCTTCAAGCAAACACATAAGAAAATACAAGATGCTATTTATAGCACGATATAGCTTTACTGCTTCGCTCCGCTTATAGCGTGTACTCTGTCGTCAACCTTAGGACACGCTATAAGCGGAGCGAAGATTGAAGCGATAATATTTCTTGCTATAATCAAAGCTATCACATGTCAGAGTGTATGCTAGTTTGCTTAATATAAATGTCAATTTAATGTAATATAAATGTCATTTAGTTAACTACTTTTCACTTTCCATAAACACATAATAATTTAAGTGCGAAACAGCTGTTAAATTGACAGAAAACAAGAAGAATAGCAAAAATTCAAGCGAATTCATGCTATAAAGCAGTTCACAACATACTTTGTAGCTTCACGCTTCATTTATAGCATGAATACACTTTGCTCTTCGCTTACACTCTGACATGCTTCAAGCAAACACATAATAAAATACAAGATGCTATTTATAGCACGATATAGCTTTACTGCTTCGCTCCGCTTATAGCGTGTACTCTGTCGTCAACCTAAGGCAGGTCCGCACTGGTCAACGCGTCACGACACTACACAGCAAGGTTTCTTATGGAGCATATCGCACTAAGCTGCAGCTGAGCTACGCGAAGTGTCACTGAGCGGAAATGTTAACCATCTAGGCGAAAATTTTGCTCCTCGTCCTGGCGCACAGTTCCGCCAAATTACAGAAGTTGTTTGGAAATGTTATTGAGTAATTGGTAGGCGTATTCATGAATCTTCTTTTTCCAATTTGCAAAAGCAGGCACGAGAGTTATCAGAATATTTTTCATTAATTAATTTCATCGGTAGCCGTGCCTCTTTGAATGGCACGAACTTACTTACTTAATTGACGCTATAACCACTTAAGCGATTATGGCCGAACTTCTCCTACATATTGTGTTGTGCGTCTTCATGTTGTAACACAAATTTAGGGGCCTACAGTTTTACGCCGACTCCGAACGGCGAATGTTTTTTGTTTTTTTGTGTTTTGGGAGAAGTTTTTTTTTCATAGCAGAAAGGCAGGAAGGGTTTGGCGAAAATCGCCCGCTAGCAGAAATAATGCTCCTCCCATTGTTGCTCCTCTTCCTCTTAAATCTAGCATCGTTATGTCCAAAGCTTCTAGAACTTTTTTGTGGCTTGTCCGGGGTTTTACGAATATTGCAAATAGGTGCATCTGTTGCAGTGAGATTGAATGGCAATTTAAGTACTGAGTGAGCAGTGCTGCCTCCTGCCAAAAGAGTAGCTGCGACTCCATTTGATGTCGTAGCAAGTGCAATTTTGCCTGTTTTTCGTACTTCTGCAAGAATGAGGTTTATAAGGAAAGTTTTTCCTGTGCCTCCTGGCGCGTCAAGGAAGAAAATACACCCTGCATTGCCTGCAATTCGCACAATAATTAGTTGGAACGCAGTTTTTGCTAATCAAAAGAGGTTAATTTGCCTTCACTAATCGGAATAGTTCGTTCTTATAATAATTACTTTATCATATTGTACAATATCGGTATCTGTAATGTCTATGTCGTCTCATGGTGGTGAAACGAGTCGTAGTTGCTCAACGTGCTTCGTTACTGGGAATGCCATTTTTTGTCATTCAATGGCATCTTGCGTATATTCATTAATGTGCCTAAGACTCACGGTGAATGCCGAAGGTAGAATTGCCATCTGCTCAATATCTCCTACATTTCCATCTCTTGCTATTGCGTCTCACTCTCAATTTTTGCGTACATATATACCAAGAACTGTTGATAATGTCGTCCGCAACGTAATAGGTGGTTATGTCCCTCACTAAAGCAAGAGTTATACTTACGTATATTCTGTAGGAAAAATTTGGACTCGTCAGTTGTTCCGGAAGCTAAACTCAACATCGGCTTGGGTGGTTCCAGGAGTGGTGTCAGTGACACCTTTCCGTTGCAGTAGCCCATTTCTGTAGCTTCATTTACAATTTTTCTTGCACTACAATGTGAGCAAATCACAGTCATTTGAACAATATTTATATTTGAATGTAAATTGGTCTATTGAAGGATTGTCGTTGAACACTTCCTTGTGCATATTAAAATTCAACCGCTTGGGTAATGCAAGTTGTGTCCCACAGTCACGTTCCATTCGAGCATGGTGTTGCTGTGATGTTTCGTTATCTCTCCGATCTCGCGTTTGCTGTCGGATCTGACTCAGCCTACTTTCACATTGTAAGTCTGATTCATCCCTTCGTAGTTATATCATTCTTTTGTGCATGTTTAAAAGTCTGTATTCGCATTGTTGTTTTGTCTGGGCTGCTCTTGATCCTTTCAGTCTCTTTGCTCGAGGAGTCCGTCTTAATAAATAAAGTTTTCTTCTTCGAGGGATCTTGTAATTATGTGATTGATAGAATCATGTGCAGTTGATTTAATAATGGAATATTTCACTCTACAGATAAATTGTTGGATTCATGCCGGAACAATTAATAATCTCAGTTCCATTGATTCAGAGTGCATATGCCAATTGTGGAGTTGACTAACAAATTGTGAGCAGCCGTTCGAGAATAATGGAAATGATAAATAATTGAAATATATGTAGTTTAAAACATTCTCATTGTTCTACTTGAATTTTGCGCAGATCTAACAATTTTTAGAAGTTTTATTTTTTTATTTCCCATTTCAAATTTTAAAAAATTATATGACATTTGCATCAATCACTTTCACAATAGCTCCCAATAAATCTGACAACTTGGTAGTGATTTTTATAGTTTTTTGTACTCGCCATTTTGATTTCGGAAAATGAAGTATCAAATTGGTAGCATGCTGCATTTGGGAGAGGTACTAAATTCTGTAATATTTTATATTAAACTGTACTTTCTTAATATATTTTCAGAAACTTTAAATTTAATTGTTTTTTGATATTTTGAGCTCCTACATGTACATATCGTCGGCTTAACGTGCAAAGGTTCTAAGTGCCATTTTAGAAATGTTGAATAAAACAAAAAACAACTGAATAATAATTTAATATAAATATATATACATATATATTTTTTTAATGCAATTTTGTCAACTTTCATATTTCATTTAAGTTAAAAAAAATCAAAACTTAAAAAAATAGAATGAGCGCCCTCAAATAAGCCTGTTTCGGACTTAGCACATTTTATGGAATTATTTTCACTTTATGTATTGGACTTAGGACATTTTACAAAAAGAAGTATTGTAGTAACAGTTTTTTTGCCAACGGCGTATTTTATTATCACAAAATATACTATACAGTCTTACTTCGTTGCTGTCGTTTAAAGGAAAACATAAGTAATTAATGGAAAATCTTTGTTTTAGGTATCCCAAAAAATTAATAAATCTATACAGTCTTCCTCATTGCTGTTTGTAAATTATAAATTAAACAAAAATAAATAGATATCCCTCATGTGGCAGGTCGTCATAATATTGGTGGTAGTCTCATGGAAAAGAAGTTTTGATATATTGTAAATCTGCGTATTATGGTCATATTAGACCATTCAGTTGGCACAACACTTCTGTCCACCCTTTGTTGCAAATAGCTCCATGGCTCTGGAAAACGCAATTTATAAAATATTTCACATTGCGGTGTGTATTTTATTGCACGAATATCGGTGACTTTTGATTGACCTTTTCCGTTTTTGTTTTTAAATATGGTATGCCCTTGAAACATTTGAAACAAGTGTGATCCAAAAACTGTACCATATAAGGTGTCGGTTTCTTTCGAGCTTTGCGACATATTTCAATATACTCTGCTGTTACATTAACAATTCGGTGTTTAATGACACGGTCGATAACTGAATGGACCCTGTCAGCTTCCATTTGTGTGTGTCCCGTTTCGAGTATTTTTTGCTCAATTAGTACGCCATATTTAATAGATGTATTGAGCAAAGCGTTACTCATAGAAACATTCCTATTCTGGTACGTGCACCCATCACTATAAAGAATAATTTTCGTATCAGCTGCATTCTCGGTAAGTTTTGGAACTATTTTATTCTCGATGAAGTGCACCCAAATGCTAGCAAATTCTTCCGCAGATACTCCACCTTCTACTTCATTCCATATGAAACAATAAGCATCATGACTTATCAAATTGTAGAATACCAAATTGTGGACTTGCAACTTCGTGCGGTAATAAAGGCTGCTTACTTGGGATTTTGGTGCCATTAAGACCGCTTGCAGATCGACAGTAAACACAAAGGCCTCTTCGATTTTGTCTTTTTGTTTCTCTTCCCTAGCTTCATGTTTTTTTGTCTGGTGAAGATTGTAGACGTCATCCAAAATATCTCCCACAGAATGTCGCGCATAGATTTCACACTGATCTTTTTCAGGGTAGTGTAGGCCCAGATTTTTAACAGCAAATGCATCATGAAACGCCGAAATAGAGAAAGAACTGTTGATAATGTCGTCCGCAACGTAATAGGTGGTTATGTCCCTCACTAAAGCAAGAGTTATACTTACGTATATTCTGTAGGAAAAATTTGGACTCGTCAGTTGTTCCGGAAGCTAAACTCAACATCGGCTTGGGTGGTTCCAGGAGTGGTGTCAGTGACACCTTTCCGTTGCAGTAGCCCATTTCTGTAGCTTCATTTACAATTTTTCTTGCACTACAATGTGAGCAAATCACAGTCATTTGAACAATATTTATATTTGAATGTAAATTGGTCTATTGAAGGATTGTCGTTGAACACTTCCTTGTGCATATTAAAATTCAACCGCTTGGGTAATGCAAGTTGTGTCCCACAGTCACGTTCCATTCGAGCATGGTGTTGCTGTGATGTTTCGTTATCTCTCCGATCTCGCGTTTGCTGTCGGATCTGACTCAGCCTACTTTCACATTGTAAGTCTGATTCATCCCTTCGTAGTTATATCATTCTTTTGTGCATGTTTAAAAGTCTGTATTCGCATTGTTGTTTTGTCTGGGCTGCTCTTGATCCTTTCAGTCTCTTTGCTCGAGGAGTCCGTCTTAATAAATAAAGTTTTCTTCTTCGAGGGATCTTGTAATTATGTGATTGATAGAATCATGTGCAGTTGATTTAATAATGGAATATTTCACTCTACAGATAAATTGTTGGATTCATGCCGGAACAATTAATAATCTCAGTTCCATTGATTCAGAGTGCATATGCCAATTGTGGAGTTGACTAACAAATTGTGAGCAGCCGTTCGAGAATAATGGAAATGATAAATAATTGAAATATATGTAGTTTAAAACATTCTCATTGTTCTACTTGAATTTTGCGCAGATCTAACAATTTTTAGAAGTTTTATTTTTTTATTTCCCATTTCAAATTTTAAAAAATTATATGACATTTGCATCAATCACTTTCACAATAGCTCCCAATAAATCTGACAACTTGGTAGTGATTTTTATAGTTTTTTGTACTCGCCATTTTGATTTCGGAAAATGAAGTATCAAATTGGTAGCATGCTGCATTTGGGAGAGGTACTAAATTCTGTAATATTTTATATTAAACTGTACTTTCTTAATATATTTTCAGAAACTTTAAATTTAATTGTTTTTTGATATTTTGAGCTCCTACATGTACATATCGTCGGCTTAACGTGCAAAGGTTCTAAGTGCCATTTTAGAAATGTTGAATAAAACAAAAAACAACTGAATAATAATTTAATATAAATATATATACATATATATTTTTTTAATGCAATTTTGTCAACTTTCATATTTCATTTAAGTTAAAAAAAATCAAAACTTAAAAAAATAGAATGAGCGCCCTCAAATAAGCCTGTTTCGGACTTAGCACATTTTATGGAATTATTTTCACTTTATGTATTGGACTTAGGACATTTTACAAAAAGAAGTATTGTAGTAACAGTTTTTTTGCCAACGGCGTATTTTATTATCACAAAATATACTATACAGTCTTACTTCGTTGCTGTCGTTTAAAGGAAAACATAAGTAATTAATGGAAAATCTTTGTTTTAGGTATCCCAAAAAATTAATAAATCTATACAGTCTTCCTCATTGCTGTTTGTAAATTATAAATTAAACAAAAATAAATAGATATCCCTCATGTGGCAGGTCGTCATAATATTGGTGGTAGTCTCATGGAAAAGAAGTTTTGATATATTGTAAATCTGCGTATTATGGTCATATTAGACCATTCAGTTGGCACAACACTTCTGTCCACCCTTTGTTGCAAATAGCTCCATGGCTCTGGAAAACGCAATTTATAAAATATTTCACATTGCGGTGTGTATTTTATTGCACGAATATCGGTGACTTTTGATTGACCTTTTCCGTTTTTGTTTTTAAATATGGTATGCCCTTGAAACATTTGAAACAAGTGTGATCCAAAAACTGTACCATATAAGGTGTCGGTTTCTTTCGAGCTTTGCGACATATTTCAATATACTCTGCTGTTACATTAACAATTCGGTGTTTAATGACACGGTCGATAACTGAATGGACCCTGTCAGCTTCCATTTGTGTGTGTCCCGTTTCGAGTATTTTTTGCTCAATTAGTACGCCATATTTAATAGATGTATTGAGCAAAGCGTTACTCATAGAAACATTCCTATTCTGGTACGTGCACCCATCACTATAAAGAATAATTTTCGTATCAGCTGCATTCTCGGTAAGTTTTGGAACTATTTTATTCTCGATGAAGTGCACCCAAATGCTAGCAAATTCTTCCGCAGATACTCCACCTTCTACTTCATTCCATATGAAACAATAAGCATCATGACTTATCAAATTGTAGAATACCAAATTGTGGACTTGCAACTTCGTGCGGTAATAAAGGCTGCTTACTTGGGATTTTGGTGCCATTAAGACCGCTTGCAGATCGACAGTAAACACAAAGGCCTCTTCGATTTTGTCTTTTTGTTTCTCTTCCCTAGCTTCATGTTTTTTTGTCTGGTGAAGATTGTAGACGTCATCCAAAATATCTCCCACAGAATGTCGCGCATAGATTTCACACTGATCTTTTTCAGGGTAGTGTAGGCCCAGATTTTTAACAGCAAATGCATCATGAAACGCCGAAATAGAGAGTGGGCTTCCCCCACGTGATTTACAAAAATCCTCTACGTAAAAATCAAATAGTTGTTTTTTTGAAGACCATTCTGGCAAAAGATATTTTTTGTTAGTTGTTGCACGGCAGTAATGTGATTCCATGGTCGGTAGAGAATCGAAAAATGAATTAAGATTTTGACGTGCAATGCTACAATATTTTTATGGTGCGTTCTGTGTAGTTTTTATTGAAATCGTTGTCTGTTTGACCCAATTTAGCACCGTACGTTTGCCAATGCTAAGAGTGTTCAAAAAGAATTTTTGGCAAACTTTAACATTTTTTTGCTGTACGCTTACATGGTATTGTAATGTTCGACCCCTTCTAGTCTGGTTTTTATCTTTACGATTTCGCATTATTGCAGGTGTTGTTGCTTGAATCAATGTATCTACGTAAGTTTGTTTCTCTTTCCAATCCATTTTCCAGAACTGTTTAAAGATTACTTGTCTTTGGTCTTCAGTGACTTCTGCACAGTGGAGGGTAGCAGACCCAGTGGCTTTTTTACACCTACATACATCGCTCTCCAATAACTCTTGCATTTCTAACTCTCTGATGATTCCACACGCCATTATCTTTTTTTCCCCCTAGTAAAGTTTGCCATTTTCTCTCAGCTTTTTATTTTTTGCTGCGAACCATGCCTGATTAACAACTTTTCCTCTTCTTTTGCGCGTTTGTGGTCTCGAAGAAGGTCTAGCGACTCGTCCGAATCGCTATTAAAGCCGTCAGGCACCAGTCCCATAACTCCATCATCTGCCTGATTACCATATTCGCTGAAATACTCGTTGCTGTTTTTATTAGTGTCCATTGAAATGTCTAAATATATGCAAATTTTAGTCCAATTCATATTCATTAAATTGAATTTGATATTTTTTACCTTTAAATAATAAATAAATGAAAATAAGCAAAGAATTTTGCTTGAGCACCAAAAACAACACAGCACTATCGGTAGCAATCACATTGTCAAGTGGACTTAGCGCGTGCGTTTTGATATATGTGTACATGTCACTTTTGTACACCACTGCTTAAATCACTTTAAAATAAGAGTCGACTATGTTTTTTTTTTGTAACCTATGTATTTTCAAATTATCTACCGAACTGCATCAGAATTTCATTTTTGGCCAAAAGTGGACTTAGCACCTTTGCACTTTAAGCCGACGATATACTATCTGTTACTTGTTATTGAATATTTCACTAGAAATTTGTAATCAATTTTGTATTAAATTTCAAGTTAGCTATTTCGACTTAAAATAATCTCATATCACGTTTGTAACCGGAGACACCCTTGTTAATAGGACCATTTTAAATGATTTTTATATTTTTCTTAAGTAATGCATCAAAACTTTAGTAACTGCTCTCCATAAATTTATTGGCGGCATCGATATCTTTACATTGAACATCAATACAAAATTTTGCACATTTATACTTGACAAATTTTCGCGAAATTTAAACTATTCATATCAGAATTCTCAGTTGTAAATGTCAAATGGCAGTATTGATTTACCTTTTACACTCTTAAAAATGTACTTTCTTTTCTCGTTTTGTTTGACGGAATCAAGATGAATTCTTATCAGGTGGTATTATACATATGTACATAGTACATACATAGTAGGTACAAAAACAAAAATTTACTCTAACAAGTTATATGCACACAAGCTGCACCTTATATGAATTCGCCTTGGACGGAATGTTCGAAGTTTCATTAGACGTTTAGTTTCAATGCAGGGTTTCGTTCGATAGATAAACCAAAACATAATCAATATGAAATATTCTTTTACTCATTTCGAAGTCGATCGAAATGGATAATGAGTTTGACCATCAAATGTTATCCTTCTATTATGTTTATTTTTATTATTTTTGCTTACATCATCTTAAATTTAAATCTAGCAAACAACCCTGGAATAAAAGTCGGCACCAGCTTTTACAATTCCTATAACGCCGTTCCTATAACGTCGTGCTATTGGGTCGATTTTAGTCTGTTTTCTTCTCAGGGAACTAACTATAGGAAATTCAAGGCAATGATCTAATAATTCAAAAAAATTTAAAAAATGTTCAAACCGAAATTGCTCCTCTGCTTTGCTAACTGCAACATAAATGAGGCCTTCCTCTTCCTCTGCCACCACCAGCGGGTACCGCGTTGAATACTTCCTATACTCTGTCACATTCGTTTTAAAGCTCATACAACTCATCGCTCCATCGTCCGCGGTATTCGTCGTCGCAAAGACGTACTTCTTCTTACTTAATTGGCGCTATAACCGCTTAAGCGATTTTGGCCAAACTTCTCCTACATGTTGCATTGTGCGTCTTGATGTTGTAACACAAATTGAGGGACTTACAGTTTTACGCCGACTCCGAACGGCGAATGTTTTTTGTCATAAGTTTTTTCATGGCAGAAATACATTTGGGGGTTTGCCATTGTCTGCCGAGGGGCGACCGCTATTAGAAAAAACTTTTCTATATGTTTTTATGTTACTTGCCCCGGCCAGGATTTGAACCCGGGACCCAACGAATGAAGCGCGCACACTCTGCACACTCGGCTACGGCGGCCACAAAAACGTAAAGACCGAAAAATCTTTCGGAGAATCTTTCTCTCGAATACTCCAAAGATCATTTCATCTCATGTTGACAGCGTCCATGCTTGTTAGTGTTAATGCTGATTCCATGATAAAAAAAAACAAGGTAGAGACCTTGCAAAAATTGTACTTGTCAACCAAGACGTGAATGCGCTGACTCTTTGTTTAATGGCAGGAGGTACTTCGTTTTGTCCTCGTTCACCTCCTGACCCATTCGCTTCGTTTCTTTACCCATCTTGGAAAAGTTGCACACTCTTATAAAAGATGATGCCTAACCGGATTATTTATGGAGCTTGAATTATCTTTTCCAACATAATGTTAAAGAAGTCACCCTGTCTGAAGCCTCGTTTTGTATCAAACGGCTCGAAGGATCCTTCCCAATTCCGACGAAGCTGATGTTATTGCTTAACGTTATTTTATATAGCCAGATTAATTTTGCAGAGATACCAAATTCAGACATCCCGGCATATAGGCAACTTCTTCTCGTGCTGTCGAAAGCTGATTTAAGGTCAACAAATAGATGATGTGTGTCGATCCTCTTCTCACAGGTATTTTCCAATATTTAACGTATCGTGAATATGTGGTCCATCGTAGATTTAATAGGTCTAAAGCCACAATGATAAAGAGGAATCCTTCACTTCTTGAGTGAGCGGGACGTGCGGAAAGTGTCGTATCAACGCGGAACTGCCGGACCGGTTGGGAGATCGTCATAGTGGTTGATGCCGTGGTTGTCGGTGACGCATCTCTTTCTTCGTTTGGGCAGGTATTTCTATAAATGCTTCTTCTTCTTCCTCTACGTCGGAGCTTGGACCTTGTCGTGTGATTTGCCGCATCACTTCCTTCTTATACCGTTGCCGCACTCGCTTAAGGCACGGCAACTACATTCGAAACAAACCACGACCGGAGTGGCTTGCTTAACTAAGCGAGAACAATTGTGGAATCACTCCAAAAGTATAACCCTCAATACCCATTTAGGGCAAAAGAAAATCTGCCACATTGGAAAGGAGAACTGTTCCAGATAATTCAAATCTCTGTATAGGGATCGTTTTAACAGGAGCTGCTTTAGTTTTGGCCAGGGGCAAATGTGTTTCAACATTTGAATTTGCGTCCTGCACACGAATATAAAAATTTTGGATCCATATCCCTTCTCTGAAGCGTCACAAAACCGTATTTGACAGTTCGGACTATAATTAACCCATGAAGGGATTTTTAGAGAATTAATATGACGATAGTTGTTCAAGAACGTCTTCCACTGATGCAGAGACTTTGGATTCCACTGCTCAACCCAATTTCCAGCCAAATTTGCTGCATAAGCATTTTTGGTACCACGATAATTGTGCTTAATCAACCTATAGGATCGGTGCTCCAAGTTATTTGCTCAGAGACATTTCACTTCTGAAAAATTATTTCATCGCGATCCGGCTCGAATGACCAAATGATGAGCTGAAGGTAAAGCGATGCGCCGATTTTCCGTAGAGTAGGATATAAAGTATAAACAATTGAATTAGATTTTATTGAAAATATTTCATGGGTGTAAATCTGTGGATCGCTAAGGAATAGAAGGAACCAACGGCTTCCTTACACTTCGGAGAAAATTCGATTGAGATGCTTTTAAACGAAAAGAAGTTGACTGTGAAGTTGATGCGAATGGTTCTGGTTCTTCAAGTCAATTTCGAGCATCAAGATTTCGTAAAAGTAATAAATGCGTTGCTAGCTGACACATCGAGCATATTGCAAAAAACAGTTACTAACCAACGATTAACCTTTGTTTTGCTACAATAAGTACCAACAAGCTTATCCAGAGTATCACACCGCCTTTACTTTTGTTATCACCTAACCTACTTCTGATTTCTCTACCAGCTAGCAAAAACACACCATAATCCGCTCCATTGTGGTAATATCAAGATTATCCCATTCAACAGGGGTCAGTAGTTTGTGACACAGCGAAAGTTGTTGGCCCAAATATATGAAAAAAAAAAACAAGTTGTATAAAAAAATCAATAAACAGTAAGAAATTTACTTGATTGCGAATCCAGAGCACGAGAAAAAGCTTTGCGTGCAACATGCAACGGATCTTTCGGATATTCGAATGTTTTTTCTCGCGATAAGCATAAAACACGTGACCGTAAAACAGCTTCTTTTCTCAAATCTTCAGACAATTATTCGATATTTGAACCATCCGTATCGTCAAAACCACTTTCAACTTTATTTTCATCTGGCAAATAATCTTCTTCACCGTATGTATCAAACGGATCTTAATCATTATGTGGGTATTGGTCGAAAAATAAGAAATCCATTATTTACCGAAATATTTTTATAACAACGTGAACTGTATGCATCAACAAAGAAGCCTCTGATGAAGAAAATAAACCAAAATTACACTAATGCTAATGGTAAAAACGCTATGAACGCATTAACCGCAAACAAAAATACACTGGGTCAATATGACCCACACGTACGAATTAAGTACTTTTTAAAACAACATTAAGGCAAACATTTCTTCGTTTTCTTTTTGTGCTGTTTCTTTTCTCTCCGATATAAATTTTCGGCCTCTTTGCTTGAAGATACATATTGCTCTATCGGTTGGCCTGCGCCGGGCAATAGTGGCGTTTTTTTGAGAGTTTTAACAGCACCCAACCCAATCCTCTTTGGGCTTAGCTTTTTTGGAGCACAATATTCACTTAACCGTGCTGTTTATTTTTCTTATTTTACAATTTTATTTAATTTGGAAATAAAAGAAACAAATGTAAACAAAACTAATAATTTTGACGTAACGTTCTCCAAAGCGAAAAAAGTCAGCTGTCGTTTCAATACCACCTTATATGAATTCGCCTTGGTTAATGTAATGATGACATTGTGGTCAAATAAGCGTATTGTCATACATATGTTACTTCAACAAATTATTGCTTTGGAAATTTTAATATTTTTTTAAGGAATTTTTACTCACAAGATAAATATACATACTGAACCGTATAAACAGAGTTGTTATAAAACATTTATTGATTTAAATTATCTTAAAAGTAAAGCGCTCCAAAAAATCGGTACAATTTTCTAAAATAATTTTTCCACATTAAATAAATATGGCTTACAACCAATTGAAATAGTATTTATAGTATATTTATATTGAGTTGATATTAAATTATTAAATACATATGTTCCCCTTTCATAAGCTGATATCAGTTTTAAGGCTATTCTTCTAACAACAATAACACAATAAACACATGCAAATACCCATTTAGGTCAATACAAATTCCCCCACTTATGTGGCATAAATCGGTACTTATATTAAAACCAGAGAAATTGTTATGCATCATTTATTATTTTATTAGCGAATTACGATTTTTTTTTTAGAAATTCTCTTTAAAATAGAAATGTTTTAACATAATCTAATATCGGGTATGACCTCTTGCTTTAATGACATATTCCACTCGAGATGGCATGGTCTTACACAGAGTTTCAATAATTACTGTTGAAATATTATTATAACAAGTAGTTTCGATCGATTACTTTCTTTAAAATTTCTAGATTCGATGATATTCCTACCAACTTCGACCAGTTTCAAGGTGCAGAATCGTCCTGAAATATAATATTTCTTTCATGATCTGACAGCTGCTCAATCGTTGGCATAACACTTTGTTTAAGGATTCCAATATAAGCAGAAGAGTTAATGTAGCCTTCAATAAACAAAAATTTTTCAACACAATAATCATCCCAATAACAATAACTCTACGTATGGGGGCCTTTCACCGTACTCTGAACGCGGTTGTGGCTAAATCTTTCATTTTTACTGCGGTGCATCTGAGGCAAAAATATTTATTTTTCACCCGTCTGAAAAGATGATTTGTGCCGAGTCATTGGTCCAATTTTTCTTTTCTAGACTGCAGCTTAAACGGGCCGAACGCATTTTCGCTATGAGAAGTTGCTTTTTAGCCGGTCTTTGAGGCAATAAATTGCACAATTGAGGCGGTAATTTCCGTGTTATGGGCATTCTTTAACTCCGCAGCTATTTTTGGAGCAGTTTTAAATCGGTCTCGAAGAGCTATCCTGCCGATATCTCTATCCTCTCGCACAGTTGTATTCTCTTGGACGCCCACTTGCAGGACGGCGCAATAAACTCTCCGTTTCCAATTATTTTTTCCATAATCCTCTTATAGAAAATTCATTGTAATGAAATTTCGATGTTTGATAAGTTTTACCGCTTATACTGAATTATATAAATTTTTTGCTTCTCGGATAAACCCATTTTTTGTTAAGTTTCGTTGTTTTTACACCGACTGTCTGGCACTTAATATATTCACCGGGTCGAAATATTACAAAAAAAAATTCAAATTAAACCAACACTAATAAAAGAACTGAAAAAGTTCTGTTACTCATTTCGATATTGTTGTGATGTGTTTGTGAACGAATTTCCGTTAAATCTGTTCTGTCAAATTTCGTTTGAAGACAACCCATATTCAGTGGCATGCTTCGTTCTGACCAGTTCGTAATTATTTGTATTTGTTTACATTTATTCTGATACATATAAGAAGGTCAGGTATGCTGCATTATTGTTCTTTTTTTTGCCGTGCAGCTTCTCAGCACACATTCTTTACTGGCGGTCTTCACCTGCTTCAAATTCTTGCTTGTTTTCTGCTGCTTGTTCTCGCAACCGAGTTTTGTTCACTGAGAATTTTCAATTTCCAATTCATCTCAAGTAAGCGATAATTTTAAACGGTTAATATATTGAGACGTTGGCCTTTATGTTGTTCATGCAATACATTTACTGTCTGGCTAATTTACATATGTACTCTCGCTCCTCTTTAATTTTAGTAAATTTTTATAGCAGTCCCTTATGTGTTCACAGAACCTTGGTAGATAGTGCTCTGTCCTACTGTGTTTATTGTATTCCGTCCATAATTTCCATCCTTAAGAAAACAGTATTTCAATTTCGTAGATTCGCGAAACTGGTTTTCTTAAATATTTGCTGTCGTAACGGATTGCACCAAGGTTCTAATTTCAGATTATTTTTTTCATACGTACTTATGTACATATGTACATAAGTACATAATTATCTGTGTCCATATAGAAAGTAGCTTACGTCGAATATGATAGTTTTTATGTTAGCTGATTCTAGTAAAAAATTTGTGCCTGAAAGCATTGCAAATAATGTTAGTTAAAATCCTAGATAATATTTTAAAAAAAGATGAATAAAATATGCTAGAAGCTTTTTTCACTTAAGTAAGCGCGTTTTCAAAACTGGACTTTCAAATTTTCTAAACTTTAACTTAACTTAACATAACTAAAGACTGAGAACGTTGTCAATACAATATCCCATTTCTTGCTCAAGTCGAACAGTAACTAAAGTTCCATATCTCCACAGATATATACTTTTTATTAGGAACCTACATAAAATTTACACATATTATCTATTAATGTACATATGTTATAATTCTTTTGAATTTTAGACTAGAACCATCTATGTTGGCTTTTGTTTGCCTTCCACATGCACCATCAAAGACATCAACACTTTGGTAGAAGTGATTCAATTACCATCGCCGACGCGGACTGTTAAAGTATTGGATGTGCGCATGCCCAGCAACAAAAAATTCAACTTATACGACGACCGAACATTTTGGATTTTAAGGTGAGATATTTTTTAATATTTATAGATACATTAACTTAATGTGTATACATATGTACATATATACTTCTGATGTAGACCTGACAAATATTATTCGATTTTAATTAAATGCTCAAATATTTATTCCCAGTTAAATGCACACATATGTACATATGTATGTACAGTGTATTTCACAAACAAGATTCGCATGTAAAATTAAAAAATAGTGTGTGAAAGTTATTACACTTTATTTTTGTTACATATTCCATTACCAATTGCTCGATGTAGTTAATACCTGCCTGTAATAGCTTGACATCGTCTTGAAAAATTTTCGCTTAGTTTTCCTGCATAACCTGGAGATATCTTTCCAATTTTTTTAGCGTCCTAAAACGGGGTTTTTTGTGTGGACATTTTTTTCCCCGAACCTTCGCTTTCATTAGAGGCCAATAACAAATTGATTTTTCTTTTTTAAGCACTTAGCGGTCTCAGTTGTGGAGATTTTCGGACCTTTATAGTTACTTACTAGGAGCACAGATTCAAAACTCTTCTTGTAAATAGAAAAAATCGCCACAACACAAAACCTAAGTACTCACTACTTAGTGTAATTAAAATTAAAATGTACTGTTTTTTTGGTTGAATTGTCATATTTTGCCTACTATGTTTAGCAAATCTGTTTTGTGAAACACACTATATGTAGTCGTTAATTTTTTGAGTATTTCTATTAGTAGACAATAAAACTTTGCCTTTATTAAAAACATGCATAACGCAATTTTGGTAAGAACGCTTTTATTCTGCGTGATTTTGTGAATGACTTTGAAAATTGATTCTGAGTTTAAGCTCAGATTGTATGCATGAGGCACATTGTCATGCGTCAACGTGTTCCGACAACCCCTCAAGGTGCGTTTACAAGCATTTTTTAAAAAGTTAATACAATGGGCAATAATTGGAATTTCATATTGACGGCATAGGCAGGGTTATTTCAGTGTATCTTTACATTGTATTAATTAAAAGAAGAAACGTGTAGCTGGATGAGCTATATTTGGAACGCTAAGATAGTGGGTTTTATATCAAAGTATATGATTTGTTAAACAAACGAGACGGAGACCAATTACGCATCGCAAAATTTATATAAAGGTGTTAATATGTACATATTTGCATAATATATAAGCAAAATGCTTACCAAGCCGCAAAAATTCTCTAGAGAAATGTGTAGTTACTTATCTATGTACATACATGTGAATGTATGTATGTACATATACTCAAACGACTAATGTAAACATGAAGTTCGTTACCAAACAAACCAACGGATACTAGTTGAGAAAATTCAGCTCCGTAAGAAGCCGCGGTCTACATTTGAACAATGAAATATCTCATACATTTGGACGATTTAAAAAGTCGAATGAAACAGAATTTTAAATACTCGGACCATGTTTTTATTTCAAATAAACAGTACTCGTTGCATGGAATAAAATCAGTTACAATAATATTCTACATTCTGGAAAATTAACGGAATTCATTTTCCAAAATTTGGAGTTTTCCTTATTAAATTCTTCATATCAAATTTGCTACAAGATTTAGTAAAATATCGAATGCTTTGATTTGTATCATTATTATTATTTTCTTATTAATTATAATTAAAATTACAATCAATACGGAGCGTTAGCTTTTATGGCTATCGGTTTAAGACTATGTTCATAAGTGTTTAAGAGCTATGGGTTAAAATTTAAAATAATTAATTTAATTTAGTTTTCATTGAAAATTCGTATAAATCCCTAATACTGCTTTCGGAGGGTGTAGATATGATAGGATAGTTTAAGGGGTTAGGTGTTTTTTATTTTATATAATTTTTTAAATTTTTTCGCTAAAAATGTTTGCGGCTATGTAAATTTACAATATAGGTTCTAGTGAAAGGTATACATGTTTGAATTGGAAGTTTGGTTACTGCTTTTTCGGCTTCATCTACATATCCATTTCAGGGTACATCAACGAGTCCTGGTATCCACATCAATTTTATTCTTTTCGGTTGTTTTATTATAGTCAACCGTATTGAAGTTATAACGCTATGATGTTTTTTAAATTTTAAACTGATGTAAATAGGGCTTGGGTATGAATGCAAATCACAAATTTGCCGCCTTGTATTGTACTATTCCTAAACATGTGATGACCGTTTAGTCTCCGCAATCGAAAGAAGTAGCGATCGGTTATAAAATACCTGTCCCAGTTTCTGTAACCACTGCAAACGCGCTTCATTCATATTATATTCTCGAAAGAACCTTTAGTTTTGCTACATTAATTAATGTATTTGTGCGCATTTAACTTTTTCTAGATGATAAGTATTTTATTGCATAGGCCTAGGATTTAATTTACTTTTAACGTGAGAACAACGATTTTGAAAAACATATTTCTTGTCATATTAACCCGAGAATTCTTAAGCTGCTTACATTTATAATTTTAACTGTGTTGATTTTAACTTTAAACGTGTTTAATGTGTGAGTTTCCTGCATGCGTGGAAGTGTTTACATTTTTCTAGAGAGATCAAATACATATTAATATCATTTATTAATTCGGTAAATGATTTTGATAAATCGTTATTATCTTTTTCATTGCAGTTAATATATAAAACGATGGGTTATAGTGAATGCTGGAAATTTTTGTGTTGTTTTAAAGTTTGACTCATTCCCTCGAGGACTATAAGAAAAAGTACCAATGAAAGACATTGTCCTTGCGGTATTCCGTTGAAAAGCGAAAATGTTGTCGAGTAAACATTGTTCATCCTATAATGTATTTTGCGGTTTATAAGAAAAGCTTTTTAAAAAATTTACATTTGTAGTCCCAACTTCAATTTATATATTTTTTAGTAGAGTTTGTGATTGTTTCAGCTTGGAAAGAGGGAAAGGGTGATTGTTTTTCAACAGTGTAGAGAGAGTTTAAGCTTGATTTTGCCAAATTAAATTCTTCGTACAAATTTTGACGTAATTTAATAAATGATTAAGTAATAGCTATTTCCAATTGATTGATTCAATGTATTTTTATTCTCCAAATTTTTTGTATAATTTGTAGAGCTTGAGGCCTATGTGTGAGGACTATGTGTGTAACAGGGTGGTCGGTATAGTGGCGACGTCACACTTAATAGCGGCATGGTTGGAGATGGGGACAGTGAGAAAACAAACAATTTTCACACGGTTAGCGTGGCTGAGTGGTTGCGTGCTCGCCTAGCAACTCCGTGTACCTTGAACCATGGCCAGGTAAAGTCTAGAAAAAAGGAAGTCTGATGAGGAGATGTGGTGATCTCCGAAATAGCAGCTATTACTTCTACCGCTTTGAAGAATTGTTGTTTTCTCATATTTTTCCTAATACAAACATGGCTTCAAGCTCTATAAATTATACAGACGATTCATAAATATAACGCAAAAAATAATAATAAAATATTTTCCCCCCATTTTTTTTATTGGAATTTTTTTTCATTTTTTTTTTATTTAATTAAATTAGATCAAGTTAGCCTTTCCTTCTTTATCAAACTTGGAAAAGGCATAACTAGTAGCGCGATTGTTGAGGCCAATGATGTCAATATCATCGGCATATGCCAGTAGTTGCACACTCTTATAGAAGACCGGTCAGACAGGTTTAATTCTTTCAACATAATATCTGAAACTTCGTTTGGTTTCAACCGGCTCGGAGAGGTCCTTTACGATTATGACGGAGCTGGTGGTTTTGCTCAACGTCGTATTAGTTTTCTTGGAATATCAAATTCAGAAATTTTGGCAAATAGGCAGTTTCCTCTCTTCGACAGAACCTTATATACTATGTTAAGAACATCTTAGTAAGAAGACTGATCCCTCGGTAGTTGGCGCTTATTACAGGATCACCCTTTTTGTGAATTGGGCAGAGCACACTTAAATTGCAATCGGCGGGCATGTGTTCGTCAAACCATATTTTGCAAATTATATGGTGAATGCCGTTCGAGTATCGTCCAGGTTGGGGTATCGGTACTTCGACTCCGTCTTCTTTGTTCGGAGGTTAAGGTTCATCATCTTCGATATTTTCCGCGCCACTACCGTTAAGCAGCGTGAAAGACTGCTTCCTCCACAGTTTGAATGTACTCTGAATGTCGGTCATCAGGTTGCCGTTTTCATTCTTACCGGAATTTTCCCGTCCTGAAACCTTTTGTAAGCCGCCGTACTTTCTAATCGAATTTTCATTTTTCCTGTCGACTATCATCTCCGGCTCCTCGCACTTGCGCATCTTGGCCTCTCTGTTTATTTCTTGGAAGATGTCCTAACGCTTCCTTCTTCAACTCGCGATATCTCTTTCGTACAACTCGCGTTACGCCTGATCGCAGCAGGGCCCTGTAGGCAGAATCATTCTCTTCAATAGCGGCGCGGCATACCTCCTCGTACCAATTGTTCCTTCGGGATCGCAGCAAACCTGCGTCAACCTAATTTAATTTTTCCGTTATTTGCGCTCCTTTACATCGCATCTGTAGTAGATGACACTAGGTCAGCTTCTCTTCATTCCTTGCTCCGTCTATCGCAACTCTTAGTTTCCGGTGATATCAGCCTTTGCCTACCGAGGTCATCCACCAGCCGAGCGGAGGCACTATCCCAATTGTCCTGATATTCCAGGTGCTTGTCCTCAAATCATAATCCTTTAAACGCTTGTCGTGGTCGTCATCAGAATGGGGGAATTCACACGAGGCTTGTTGAAATTTTTCATTGGAAGCTGTTTTTAAGTGGCGGGTACCAAGCCTAGCGCACAACTATATTCTGGGGCATTTTTAATTTAAGACACATTTATATAGTTAGGGTTGCTCCTTGAAACGAGAATACACTTCCCAAAACTCAAAAACTTAAAATCAATTGAAGAGGCAGAGGCAGAGGTAGTTGACAGTTTTGAGGAGGTTTGGCCGCTGAGATGAGGTAGGCAAGGCAAAGTTTTCTTACCAAACTTCGTAAACCTTCTAGAAAACTGATTAATAGAGCGCTAAAAACTTGAAAATGAGAAGACTGGTCCAAATATCAGATCGTGCAGAGGGAGTAATAGGCAAATTCGAACATCGAAATTTACGTCTTATTGGCACTTCTGTAGTGGTATTGAGAACACGAAAGAGTGAACGAGGCTGTGCAAAGTACTTCGACAAGACCAAACGGTCAGCCTAGACTCTCTCAGAAGGACTGATGGATATTATGCTATGTTGCCTAGAGACCTACAAAACTCTCCTGGAAACCCATATTCCGGTAGCAGGTTAATTTTTTTACCCAGGCAGACATTTGGGGCAGATAACGGCAGGCTAAACTGGTACGTTGCATCACGACTGGTGTCTGAGGAGTCAGTGAGGTTTTCTATATCCTTTTTCGACGACTTTAAATCACCAAGCCCTGATGGCGTGAATCCGAAAATGCTAAAGTGTAGGGCATTGATAAGAATCTTTAGAGCTTGTCTGGTTTTTAGTCATATTACCATGCTTTGGAGAAAAGTTAGGGTGGTCTTCATTCCCAAACCGGGAAAAGATGATTACGTACTAGTAAAAAGCTTCAGACCAATCAGTCTGACATCTTTCATGCCGAAGAGCCTAGAGTACACCACGGTCGAAAAACACATCAGATCAAAGGTTCACTGAGTATTCATCAACACGCATACAAGAGTGGAAAATCCTGTGAATCTTGTTACAAAGATTGAAGTGAGGCTGGATGCAAGTGCGTGCACAATGGGAGTTTTTGTTGATATTGAAGGAACTTTTGACAACAGTAGTTTTGATTCTATGTGTGCAACGGCCAGAAGGGATGGGGTGGAGGAAACAATTATAAGGTGGACCCACTGCATGTTATCAGATCATAATAATTGGTAATTACTCTCAAAATCCGCTCCTGTCTCATGCTGAGTCCCTAATGAACAATCTCAAATTTAGCACACTTGACTGGTAATGAAATATTTGATACCGGAATATACATACATATGCAAACATGGCTAATTACTACTATTTTTTTTTTTTTGTTTAGTGTTGTTTCATTTGTGGTCTTCACACTTATTCTCACCGGCACCTTATACGAAATTTACTTGACGCGTCGCTTGAAAGCGGCGCTCCGTTGTCAGGACAAGGAGATGATTAATAGCGAGACATCGTCTGGGATTGGTTGTGCGTCATCCGATTACGGTGATTCTATGGCCAATGAATCGCTTAAGAAAGAGTCCATAAAAGAATCACTAAAGGAGTTAAATATAGTGCTAAATATGCCGAATGAAGCAAGTGGTGGTCCAGCTAACAGCAACAACACTTCCGATGAACATCTAGAAGGGCACCTTCATGAGCCAGAAAAACTAAGCGTTTACTCTGAATTATTACTCTCATTCTCTGCGATTACCAACTTCAATGCCATTTGTGATAGGAATGTCGGTGCGGATACCATTCCTTGCATACATGGACTTCGCGCCTTCTCAATGGCGTGGGTTATACTTGGGCACACATGCATCGTAGTTTTCAAATACTCAGACAATATGGAACTACGCAAAGAAGTGGAAAAGAACTTCTTCTTCCAAGCCGTCACCAATGGGCCATTCAGTGTGGACACATTTTTCTTCATCAGTGGATTTTTGGTGTCATATTTATATTTCCGAACAAATGCAAAAGGAAAATTAAATAAACTAACAAAGGGATCCAGCGAACTAACTGCTGGTACTGCCCATTTTCTGGGTCTCGTTGCTTATCGGTTTATGAGGTAAAGTATTATGCATTATAATATCCACATACTAACATATCCACATACATACCCATGTATTTATGTCTGTATAAGTTCATATGTAAATGTATACATATGTAAAAACAGTTTAACGAATTTGGAAATTTTACACAATTTACAGGTTGACAGCGCCATATATGTTTGTACTTGGAGTAGTACAGGTAACTATGAAATATCTTGCAGCTTATTCAATATTTGATCCTCCAACGATGGATCATGAAACGTGTCCAAAATATTGGTGGCGTAACCTACTTTATATCAACACCCTGTTTCCAGTAGATCAAATGGTAATAAGAAATTTGAAATACATCCCAATAAAGTTATTTTTCTAATTACAATTTTCGTTTTTCTCATAGTGTATGTTGTGGAGTTGGTATCTGGCCAATGATACACAATTCTATATCATTGGTGCAATCATACTGATCATTGGAGTACGACACTTCAAACTCTCCGCATGTACCACTATATTCTTCCTGATATCGTCGTGGATCACTACAGCCATCATAGCCTTTACTAACAATCATCGACCGGACACAGACGATCCGTTAGCATTATTCGATAAAATATATGATAAGCCTTGGACGCGTCTGGGGCCTTACCTTATCGGTATGGCTGTTGGTTGGATTTTGTTCCGTACCAACTGTAAAATACGTTTACCACGTCTTACGGTGGCCACGCTCTGGACACTGGCCATGCTCAATCTATTTGTTCTGATATTCGGCCTGTATCGCGCTGAATTATCACAACTAATGGCGGCAGCATATAGCTCTCTTAGTCACTCAGCCTGGGCATTATCTCTGGCGTGGATCACGATCGCTTGTTCTACAGGATATGGCGGTTATATTAATTCATTACTTTCAGCGCCTTGCCTATATCCCTTCTCGCGTGTCACCTACTGCGCATATCTAGTACATCCCATCGTTATAAGGTCCATGGCACTAAACACTGACGCACCACTGCATTTGGGCGGCGACACTATGGTATACTGATAATAATATAAATAAATTTGTAAACAATTTTTTAATGACAATTCTCCTACATAGGTTATATTATTCTTCGGACTTGTGGTAGCCTCTTATCTGCTTTCGTTTGTTGTATCAATGTCATTCGAAGCACCTGTTGTAACAATGCTGAAGATCCTGTCTCCTAGTCGAAAAAAACGTATCGCTTAATTAAAGTGATATATACATATACATACATATACATGTAAATATCTACTTTCATTCACTTGTTTCATTATACCTACATAGCTACTTGTTACTAATGTTACTCGAAAATTAAGCCAATGTACATACATAAGTGCATTCTTATGGATAAGTTAAATTTTTTATTATAGCTTGTATGTAGCCTCGTTGACATATATATTCTATACTATATGTATACGTTTAAATGTACATACGTACGTGTTTACGGAGGAAAAGAAAAGTCAATCCATTACTCGCTCATTGCAAACATTAAAAAAAAACTCTAAATTATTCACTTAAAATTGTTACATACATACGTGCGTACATATCTATGGGCTTTAGCCAAAACGACTTACATACATGCATACGTGTATATGTATATTCGTATTGGACTTAAACTTTTTTGTTTCCCATTGTTTTTCTATTACTTTGATTCGGATCTTTCACAGAAGCACACATTTTAACTTTAACTCAAATGCCTTCTAAAACCGATTTTCCTCCAGATCAATGCTATCTTAACTGGAAATGTTGTGTACTCCAAAGACCACAGATTTGTATGTAAGTGCACATGTACATATTTATTTAGGTGATCCTTATTATCTACTAAAGTTTCCACTCGTTTTGTTTTTTGTAAAAAAGTCACATTTGTCCAGTGTTAGAAAGTTCCATAACAAAACGCAATAACGCCACTTTTAATACTTTTTTGTGTTTTTAGTGGAGTTCAATTTTATATATTGAAATGTACATACGTACATATGTATGTGATCCTTTACAAAATGTTATTTAGATTTCCGAAATGGGATCTGGAGTGTTAAGGGATATTTCGGTTGTTATCTTACACACCAAATAGAATATAGTAAAGTAGTGAGCTAATCTATACCATACCAAAAATGTAGTTATCATATTTATACGAGAGACCGCAGGTATATACAGTGTTAGCCAAAACTAAAGCAACCTCTTGGTACTTTTTGCATTTGCACCTTATCCCCAGAAAACATTAAATAGGGAATTAATAAGCAAAACTAGTCTAAAATATTCAGACTTAAAAGAACACAAATAAAAAACCCGCTGTATCGGTATAATGGAATCAATGACAAATTCTGCATTTTGAATAACAAAAGTGCAACGTTGTTTTGAGTTTAAAGTTTTGTTTCATATTAGGTATAGAGAAAGAATTATCCCATTTAATGCCAGTTTAGAAACATAAGCTCAGTTAAAACAAATTTACACATCATTACCTTAATATGAGAAAGTTCTAACTAACGAGTTGTAGAGCAAATTTTTTCCATATTCGAATAGAGCTCGTAATGTACAATATTTTTGTATCATTACCTCTAAATATGTATGTATGTACGTATACCAAATTTGGATCAAAGGTGTATCACAGGACCAAAAAGTATTAATTAATTAAATAACGCTAATTAGAACATTTCATTAAATGTCAAAAGTCAGTTGTTAAGTTGGCAAACTCTAGTCTATATGAATAATTCAATAGGAATTCGTTGAATATGCATTTGTATTTTTTATTTGTAATATAGAATTCTAACAACAAAATATTTATTTTACTAAGAAAACCATAAATACTTAATACAAGTGCAAATACTACGAATCTTGGACCTCTTTATAGTAAAGCGAAGGATTGAACATTTTTTTAAAGAAAACGTAATCAAAGTTTCATCAGTTCATAAAATAGGGATGACAGTAAACGAATAAGAGGGGCTGTATATTATATTTTTAGGGAATTTAGTTTTCTATTAAACTAAAAGCATTATCCCTATATTTCCAACATAAACACTTTTGAGTTGCATTCAAGGTTGCCACCGTGGCTTTTTTAAAGATTGGTCAACAAATCAGATTGTTCAAGAGACAACTTCTTTCCATTATGGAAAACTTTTGCATCAAAAAATAATTATTTAAAAATATTTGGAATAAGAAAATAATGGAAAATTGCAAAGTTTAAGCAAACAGAGCGTTGGCCATTGAGAGGCAAAGAAACATACGTTTCAATCAGATATTGGTACTCTATTCGAAAGTCTTATAGCATAAAAATGGGCTAGTAGGGTATTGTTTTCAGAATCTCACAAATAAACCCATAGGTATTCTGGTGGGAAAAAGAAATGTTCAGACTTAAACCTTTCTCCTTAAATAAATAAAATCGAATTTACATATTAAAAAATATTAAAACTTGTTTACGAAAATTCAGTTTTTAGTTTCTATCAAGTGGTTTTACACACAAGAATTATGTATGTACATGCATACATACATATATATATAGAAATGCATATTGTAATTAAATTTGCTTAGCCTGATTATCTTTCTCATGTACACAACAGCTGGACTTATTAACTTTCTTATAAAACTCCTCAGTTCCATGTCTACACAAATCAAGTTTTTAAACAGCCCCATTACAAGGTTTAGAGTTTGATCAGTTAGTTCGGTACCGTAGCTCCGATATGTGCATACATACACATGTAGTTCAAGTGTTGCTGTGAAATATATACATACCTACTTATACATAGAGCTCAACGAAAATCCTTATATGGAATAGATACATGCCTACATAAATATGTTTGTGTGTATATACATATGTACACATGTATATGCTTGCGGAAGAAGATACATACATACATACATACTATATGTATTGTATTATAATAATATTTAAAAAAAAATATTACAACATTCACTCATTTACCGTCATACTTATACATAGTACATAGATTAGTTACACATACCAACAAGCAATCGATTGCATATTTACGTACGTCGTTTTCCATATTTCCGTAGTTAATTATAAGCATTTTTATATAAAATTCAATGTCGATAAATACATAAATTATACGATGCATGTAAAAAGTTGTTATCCCTTTTAAGTCAAAATACCGATAATAAATTAATACATTGTAAGTTAAAGTTACATAATGGAAATTATTAATTTCATATATTTTTAGAAACATTTAGTATGACTTTTCTTTATGCATTTTACAAGGAGAAAGTATCGAAAGCCTAACCTCGTCAGTGTGCGATTTTAACCGAATCATATACCGATCTCCCGGTTACTGTCATCAAGTAAATATTCCTTCAGGGGATGTTTGAGTTGTTGCTATTTTAATGCAGACACATAAAGAAGTTTATATGTTTCGTAGTTTATTTTTGAAAATCCAAAAGGATCCACAAAAATCAATTTTCTGAGCGTATTATTCGTTTATTGCAAAGCAAACATTCCAATTATTTATAGAACATGTGGCTGCATCTGTTGGCTTCACGTTAGCGCATCCTGTTACTCCAGCTTTCACAGAGCTTGGTGACAGCTTCTAGCTCCATCTTACCAATGGATTCCTCGTTAATCGCCTTAACAAAAAAGTATTGCGGCGTTAAATCGCTACTCCTAGTTGGTCAATTTACATGGTCGAAGCGGCTGATAACACGATTCCCAAGCTCAGCACCTAATAAATCGACTGTGGCATGCCGCGCCATCCTGCTGAAACCAAAGATCGTCCAAGTCCATGTCTTCCGAAGAGAATTTTCAACGAAAAATTAGCCAATATTACCTCCGCTTCAAAATCCACACCAAACTGTCATTCTCTAAGAATTTCTTCTTCTTTTACATAAACGCATAGTTCGGGACATATGTTTTCATTTTCAATGAGCTACCACTTTTTTAAATCGTTTAGAAATGTCAAACAGCGTAATTATTTTCTGGAGTGAGAATAAAAGGACAGTTACAACCAAGATACAATAAAGAGGGTAAATCCATTGTCACTTTTTGGACGCCAATTAAACAGATTATGACATTTAGTGCCGACAAAAATCTTTTTTTATGTTTTTTCTTTTGTTTGAAATTAAAAAATAAAAGGAAAAAATAATAAGATTAGCTGCCTAAATACAACGCATTTATGCAAAGGTTCTTTTAATTCCCAGTTATTTCGCATATTTAGGAGAAGTCGAAGCTGGCATGAGGTGTTGAGGAGTGTGACTTGCCCAAAGTATGTTCTTATATGCTCAGCTCATTTTTCAAGCACGATTAAATAAAAATTATCATAATGTTTTTAAGAGATAAACACTGTTTTGTATCGAGAACAACAGCTTGATGTAGTCCAAATTCCATGTCGCTAATGTACTTTCAGAAAGTGGACTTATATAAGTATAAATCAAAATCTGAGTTTTTAAGTTTTTTGGAATAGGTAATAAAATGTTTGCTTGTTGCTAGTTGTAAATTAGTTGCGATATATTAACCGCGGCTCCTAATTATACGCAAGGTTTGTTATTAAGCCCAAACTTTAATTTAGATGAGAAAATTTTAAAACGATATTTTGGGCAGGGCTATTTTCAAATCAGCTGCTTTAATAATTGATAACAAAATTGGAAATGTTTGGAATTTTTTTAAGTTATAGCACAATATATTGAATGGAAGGAAAGAAGTTCAGTTTTTATTGTTATTATCTTAAAGAATCTGTTATTTGTAGCTTAAATATTGCACGATAAATATATTTCATTGGAAAGAATGGGTTTATTCTAACTAAATAAAATTGCAACTAATAAAATTTTGGCAATAATCTTAAAATGTAAAAAAACTCAGAAAAGCCAGCAGAAGATTCTTAAACTTTCCGTTTTGAACATCTATAGCCAAAATATTTGAATTAATTTTGAAAACAAAGCGTTTCATACGAAACTCTCCATTTTGTAAATAATGCCCAATATAAAGTATCTTTAAGTAACTTTTCCCTCACCCGAAAATATCCGATGGCGCAACACTTTGCCAAATGTTTTCTTTCAAATGAAAAAAGGAAAGCGGAAAAAGGCAGGCAATAAATTGAAGGTTTATTTCGTTCACATGCTTCAAATTTGCAAAAAATTATTCAAATTTACTTTAATATTTTGCACTATCAACTAGACAACGTACAATTTTTGTTTACTTTAGTGCAACAGCTGATCGCTTCATATTTTTCATGAGTTTGTCAGAAGATATAGTTTATTATCTACACAAATCGCTCTACAAGATTTTGAGATACGGAAGAGTTTTTGCTGTAACTTCCTATAAGTTCGTGTAAAAATCTGTAAGTTCATGGAGTACTGGTGCAAAACTATTATTTCCCCACTTTGTTCAGGGGTAAACGATTCACTTGGTCCCGCGAGAATATGATACTGTCTTTCTATCAAGATTTCTAGTGGGACAGAGCTGGCACTGTCAAAATAACATTGGATTAAACCAAAGTGTATGTATAAAACAAAGTGAAATCCAAGGCGAATCCATACAAGGTGGTGTTATAAAAACAACTACAAAATTCCTATGTATTTTGTTTTTGTTTCTGCATAAGAGTTGTCAAAATTTAAATATATTTTGTTTTTTCTTTTACGGCGTTTGAAAGCTCATACGCAAAAGCAAAAACAAAATACATGTAGCTGAATAAAAAAAAATCAAATCAAGCTCTTATGGCATCACCTTCTATAAATTCGCCTTGGTGAAATCAATATACTATGACATATTTTCTTTCGATACGCTTATGCGACAACAGTTTTTTTTTATTACATTAACCAACATGCCACTAGCAACTTTAGATTTATTTGTATTTCAAATGCACACAATTTTATTTTAAAACCAAAAAAAAAGTATCTTACAACGAAAAAAGGAAAAAATAGTTTCAAACTTGGAAATTTTGAGGTAGTAAAACAAAACTAGGGATACTGAAACAATTCCGGACACCTGTGCATATGCAGCACTGCCCACCATAATTAGGTAGGTATATTTTGTGTGCCGACGGATGTGACAAAGAACGGAGAATGGATGAATGCGTTTGATATCCTACCACCGCATCATACAAAATTACTTCTTGTTGGCCTGCTTTTTATATTATTACACTAGCTAAATCCAGCGTGCGCCTCTCCGCTTTAAAAAATTTCAATGGCAAAAAATGAATGATTACATTGAAAAAATAAAATTGTATTCAAAACATTGGTCCAACATTTCATATTTTGATAAGATACATGATTCAATAATGAAAGGTTTGATACATAAACAGCTTTGCTCCTCACTCTTCACATGACGTCTCCCTTAGCTAAAACAGTGTTACTTCTTTGAAAATTTATGTATGAATCTTATCAAATATTTTTAAGTGGTAGCAAAGTTCAAAAAAAAAGAAAAAAATTTTAATTCGCTGACATTTTTCGTAAAAAATGTAACAATTTGAGTAAGTATTTTATAAAAATGTAAATGTTTTATATAATTCAAATATGTGGTTTTATTTGTAATTCATTAGGTAATTTGTGCATCTAAATCGTGATTAGTATACTGAGTGACCGTTTTCCAGCTTCTTAGCCCGTTAAGTTCCGAGTTAATTTTTCTCTACACTCGTATGCGAGCGCGAGTTAGCAAGACCTTTGCTGTTTCCTATCTTTTTTATAGGATTTCCTTTCAAAGCCCATTGCTCGTTGTGATCGTATCCCTACTCTTCTTCACCTCCACCCCAGTGCCATGGCTTCCTTGCCAAAGTGAGTGGGCATTCCGAATTTCGAGAATTTAAATTAATACTAAAAAAAAAATTAATTATTCTAAATAAAAGTTAATATATATCTTTAATTAGGACCTTAGAGTGTGTATGCCATTAGAATAGATGGTAAGCATTTCTGCCCAAGTGAAATATTAATGCAAATTTTGAGTAGAACTCGGCTTTGTCTGAGAGGACCTCTATTGAAATTTTGCGAAGAATAATTTTTTAAAACATTTGAATCATTTAACGACTTATAAATTTGTTTTCTTTTGGAGAGTTTATTGCATTACGGGCCAAAACGACGATTTTATGTGGGAGTTAATGGATTGAAATATTCTACATACTTGTACTTCGAACTGTGCGGACGTGTTTTCTAATCGCTCTGAATTTTCGTAACAATAATCGCATTCCGGTGGCTTGTACTTTAATTCATTTTAATAATTATATTATGGTTGGAAAACCTGAGACAGTGACTCTAATTTGTTCTAATAATTTTATTTCAAAATAAGCAAATAAACTGCATATTCATCATGCCTTGCGCTTGTGGTCAGAAAGTTGATCGCGCACAAGTAAAAGTTCAGTGCGCCAAGTGCAAAGATTTCTTTCACTTGGCTTGTGTTGGTATGCTACAGGCAGATCTCGACTTTTTGCAAAATTCGAATCAGGCTTTCTTTTGCAAAGTGTGTATGGTTGAGCGTCGTGGCTCTATTCGTACGCCTCCCCCACCCGCTGCTTCGGTGGAGATAGTTGCTGCTAAAAGTGCTAGTGCACCTAAAAATGCTAGTGAAAATGTGTCAAATGAGCATATCAAAAATCAACATATAACCCTTCTTACTATTGCTAAAGAGTTATCTGCATTAAGAGCTGATAATGTGCGTGTGCTCTCAATACTAAATTCGTTGACTGCAGACAACAAACAGCTGGTCCAAAAGTCTAATAGTGCCCACACTCACCGACGCAAACGTACGCTACGTGTCAGCTGACACGATCAAACTTATGAGAGCGCCATGTAAATGCAAACTCATCAACGTGTTCGTGTGGCGGGTACGCGCGACGTGTACGTGTGTAAACTGAGAAATTTAGATTTTTGCCGTGAAGCCGTGTCAGCTGAGTGCTCTCTCACCGCACAGTGTTGCCAAGCAGAACTTTTTAAAATCATTAACAAAATAACCTTATAAAAATTTAAATTTTTATTAAATTAATTTAAAATCCATGTTTAATAATGTTAATTATAGATAAATGAACTATTTGCATTTGTTGGTTTTTGGCTTTGGTTTATTATACAATGAAAAATTGTAATTGACAACGCGGATGTGTGTAAAAGTATGTATGCAAACAAAGGAATGGCAACATTGTGTTGATGCATACAAACACAGTTTTATGTACGCAAAGTTTGTTTACAAAACATACGCGCGGGCACAAGTTTTGCTCAATTTTGTGTATCTCCCGTCAAACAGACACGCCAAACGGACACGTCGGTGAGTGTGGGCACTATAATACTCTTCATGCAGAAATTACTTCTCTACGCTCAAAACTTGATTTTAAAGATGCCGCTATTTCTTCGCTTACTGCAGAAGTAAGAAAACTACACGGCTTTGTTGGTTCCGAAAATCTCAACAAAGTTCGTGCCAGCAAAAGCAATGGCACAATTGGTGCTGCTAATCAACCACTGCTGCCCTCTTCGCCCTCAAATTCGTCTGCTCACTCTCTTGTGTCTGATTTGCACTCTTTTGTTCCTGCTAGCGCTGCGTTACTCTCTGCTGGTACGTATAGCGCTGTTGTCACTAATTTCATTGTTCAGACAGGGAAACTTTTGTCGCGGCAACTCGTTACTTGTGGGAGAGAGAGGGACGGGGAAAGGGGAAGGGCACCGAGTTGATCGTGCTCGGGCGACACGCTTTGTGTTCTTATTCGTCTCAGTCGGCAGCTAAGAAATTTGACATTCCTTTTCATTTATAAATTCTTTCAGTGGGTGCAGTTTTGTTGAGTTTTAAGT
This sequence comes from Anomoia purmunda, assembly GCA_951828415.1. Taxonomy (NCBI): domain Eukaryota; kingdom Metazoa; phylum Arthropoda; class Insecta; order Diptera; family Tephritidae; genus Anomoia; species Anomoia purmunda. The sequence goes on from OX639995.1 coordinate 86,231,259, forward strand.
GAATACATGCGGGAAGTTGGGAAATGAAATTTTGTTCTTATTTTTTTGCGATTAAATATACACATGTGTATGCATATACTATACATATTAACGTAAATTATGTTAAAACTTCATTTTTCAATCACCTTTTACTTATAATCACAAAATTTTTCAGAATGGTAAATGCCGCTTAAGCGAAGCGTACAGAAATTTGCGAAAATGATATAAAATGAAATGTCAGAAAATTGCCTGAACAGAGTTGCTCTGTGTGAACACGACGAGCAACACCAAAAGGGAAATCGCCGATAATAAGCAACAAAAGTTTCCTCGTTTGAACACTGTCAATGCTGTTAGTGAGGAGACCACGCCAAGTGCTACTGCTGCTGCTACTACATCAGCTCTGCGATCGACATCTAACTTGCTTGTCTCTGCTGCGAAGTCGACGCCAAGTGCTACTGCCGCTGCTACTACGCCTGCTCTGAGACCGACGTCTGCTGATTATCAGAGGACTGCGAAATCGACTTCTCATGCTTTAACAACTAATGGCGATCAACTGAAAGTGCCTGCTGAGAAATTTGTTGCCAAAGGCAACCGTAAGATGCTTAGACAACCTTTAGTTTTTGGTTCCAACCACAGCAATGAACTTAGTGTGGTTTCTAAAATGAAATGGTTGCATGTATCTTCATTTTCGAACACCGTGGCAGAAGCCGATATTTCGAAATATGTTGCTAAGTATGCGGAAATTGATGAAAAATCTCTTGTATGCCGTATGCTCATAAAAAAGGATGCTGATATAAAAGTTCTAAAAAAGATTAGTTTTAAATTAGGAGTATCTGAGTGCTATTATGATAAGCTGCTAAATGCAAATATTTGGCCTACGAATGTAGTAATACGTCCTTTCAGTTTTTTTCAAAAAGGCGCTGTAACACTGCAAGTTCCGTAATTGCCGTAACTGAATCCATTGCTAGTAATAAATGTTTAAAAATTTACTTTCAGAATATGGCAGGCCTTCGGACAAAGTGTTCGACTGTGTATATGAAAAGTTCTTTCTTAGAATATGATATTTTTGTATTTGTAGAATCTTGGCTGAATGAAAACTTTTCCGATAGTGAGATTTTTGATCCCAATCTGTATGATGTTTTTCGTAAGGATCGTGACCATGTTAAAACTGGATGTTCCAGAGGAGGTGGTGTTCTCATTGCTGTTCGAAGAAAATTTCGTGCGTCATTGGTAATACTTTCCAACTCTGACGCACTCCTTGATCAGCTTTGCGTACGCGTTTATGGAACGTCTGAGACCATTTATGTGTGTGCCTCGTATATTCCGCCGAAAAGTGCTGATGTTTTATTTTTTGCACACGCTGACAATGTTGTGTCATTAGCATCAAATATTGCTGGTGACAGTCATCTTTGTGTCCTCGGTGATTTCAACTTATCTCATTTGAGTTGGTTCCCACTTAGGAACTCGGCTGCATTCATGGCCTCTAACGTTAATTCTTCAGCCGAGATTCACGTCATTGATAGTTTTTTAAGCATTGATTTGCTTCAAATTAATGGATTTTATAATAGCCTTAATAGAATCTTAGATTTAGTATTTATTTCCAATAATGTTCACTACACTTTGTCGGAATGTGTCACACCCATCTCTCCTACTGATAAACCTCATATTCCTCTTACTCTCGAGTTTGAGTTTTACGAATTTTCCGAGGTTTCTGATGAGCCTAACATCAGATTTAACTACAATGCATGTGATTTCTCTACTTTTAACGACATTTTGTTGAGTATTGATTGGTGTGATGCCTTCCATGGCAATGATGTTATTTCTTGTTTTCATTTCTTTAAAACTAAGGTATTCGCGTTATGTTTGAAGCACATTCCTATTTGTAATAAGAAACTGTATAAGATACCTTGGCATACCAAACGGGTAAAGCATCTGAAGAATTTGAAGAACAAATTTGGCAAATTATATAAAAAAACTAGTGATCCAGTGTATTATTCTAAATTTCAGTGCTATTTAAAGGAATTTAATTGCTTGAGTAAGTTCTTGTACAGAAATTATATTTTGAATTTTGAAAACAATATTATCTCAGACTCGAAGGCCTTCTGGCAATTCATCAAATCTAAAAAGTCTTGTTCGACTGTCCCAAATAATGTATTCTTCGATGGTATATGTGCAAATTCCGCCGTAGAATCTGCAAATTTATTCGCTGATTTTTTTTGCTCTAATTTTGAGCCCGACTTTGACTTTGATTCTCGTCTACCTGATAAAAGTGATTCCTCGCTAAATTTTGGATCTTTGAGTTTATCTGTTACTGACGTCATCAATGGCATTAGATAGCTTAAGCCAACATCTAAAACTGACTCGGATGGCCTTTCTTCAATCTTCCTAAAAAGTTGTTTGTGCCTTGCAGAACCTCTTTCAATTATCTTTAACAAATCATTGGCGTCTGGTATCTTTGTGAATGACTGGAAGTTGGCATCCGTTTCCCCTATTTTTAAGAGTGGAAACAAAAACGATGTCCGTAATTATAGGCCGATTTCGAAGCTCTCGTCCGTCTCAAAACTTTTTGAGATAATTGTGAATGAAAAGTTATATTTTGCGGTTAAAAGCCTAATTTCCACCAGTCAGCACGGTTTCGTGGCGTGCCGCTCCACGGTCACAAATCTTTCCATTTTCAGTGAATATTGCATTTCTGCCTTCAAAAAGGGGTCTCAAGTCGATACAATTTACACCGATTTCTCTAAGGCATTTGACAAAGTTTCCCACCGAATACTATTGTCGAAGCTTGCGTCAATGGGATTTCACTCCACGTTTTTGTCGTGGATCAAGTCATATTTATCCAATAGACGCTGCGTGGTTTCGGTTGATAATGCCACATCCCGTTCATTTATTGCGTCCTCTGGTGTTCCGCAGGGGAGCATTCTAGGGCCTCTCTTTTTCATTCTTTTTATTAATGATATTGGTTCATGCTTTTCTTTTGCTGAATATTTAATGTATGCTGACGACCTTAAAATATTCGCAGTCGTTAACAACACCCGTGATTCTGACAGATTGCAATCCGACCTAGATAATGTTCAAAATTGGTGCAATTTAAACCGTTTGTCGCTAAATATAAATAAATGCTTCCACGTAACTTTTGCTAAATCGCCGACTGCGTTGCCTACTTCGTATAGTATTGCTGGCTCTTCTTTGAAATCTGTGGAGGAAATTAAAGACTTAGGAGTTATTTTTGACTCCAAGTTAAATTTCACTAGCCATGTCAACCATGTCATAACGCGGTCATACTCGATGCTAGCATTCGTACGCCGAAATTGTTCTGCATTTACTAACCCTTATACTCTCAAAACGTTATATTGTGCTTTTGTCAGATCGAGGTTAGAGTACGCCACTATCATTTGGAAGCCATACCAAATCGGTGTCTCTAATCGGCTTGAGAGAGTTCAGAAAACTTTTCTACGATTTGCGCTCCGATCTTTGAACTTTTCAGAACCCTTGCCATCCTACCGATCTCGTTGTTTGTTGATTGACCTAAAGACACTTGAAAGCAGAAGATCCATTTTATCATGTTCATTTGTTATTGGGATCATCACTGGGACGATTGATTGCCCGTTCCTTCTTAGTGAAATTCGGTTTAATGTTCCTTGTAGAAGCCTTCGACAGTTTGAACCCTTCATAATTGGTTTCTCGAAAACTAATTATGGTAGGAATGCTCCTATTTCTAGGGCATGTGCTGATTTAAATTTGTTTTTTAGTTCTTCGGGTGCTGATTTTTCGTGGCCCTATGCCATCTTAATAAACCACCTCAAGTCATTTTTTTCTTAGTAATTTTTGTACTATTCCAAATTAGTTTAATTATAGTCTGTAAGAATTTGTTAATTCAAAGACTTTACATATATAAATAAATAAATAAATAAATGTTAATATTTCTAGATTAAATAAATAAATAATCTCATGTAAGTTTGTTAGTAGTCTGTAAGAATTTATTGTTCATAGACTTAATAAATAAATACAAATAAATAAATACAAATATTAGTTGTTTCTTAGTAGGCTGCTAATAACTTGTGTTGCCGAACTTCACTACCGCCGTTTTGGAATAGTTTTCTGCCCAATTCTATCTATTTTATGTAAATTGTTGAAACGTAATCCTGTGATTAGATAGTTATTTATGGTTATGTACTTTTTATATCATACATTTTTCAATACGTAATATAATAAAAAAAAAGTACTTACTTTGTTTGAAACCATCAATAACCTTGTTTTTGTAATCAAGTGGAAAGCTATAAGCTCGATTAACGCCATTTTGACTTACATCGCGATTTTTCGGAGCCGACCAAAACGTAAATCAAACGTATTAGAGAAATCTCAACAATTGGGACGTGTAGAGTTTGTGTGAGTTTTGGTGAATGAATTAATATGGATCACCTCACAATATGTAATATTGGCGTTCAAAGGAATTTATGTTGCTTGGTTTTTATAAGAACAAAGAACTATATCACATGTTTTTTTTTCATTGTGAACTACAAAAATTTTATTGTACCAACCATTCCATATATTTACCACTAAATGTAGAAAACTGAATTTTAAATTGACATCAATGTTTGCATAACGAAAGAGTTTCCAATCAGACGAATACATCAAATATTTCGTAGACTACGAAACATATTTGGATTTTATGCAACTTAAATTCTACAACTAGTCAGATATTTTGCTTGTTAAACAAATTTTTACAAAAAGGGACTACGTTCTTTTCTACTTCCTTCGCAAATACAACCTTTTGTACGGGAGAGCTAGAAATTATGTCGTCATTATGTATCAAACCTTTAATAATTGAATCATGGATAAGATATATCCTGCGTTATGCCCGAGATTACTATCTAGTCACCTATGAAAATCCATTCCGCAGTTTCGGACATTAGTGAGATCAAACAGACAAACGGTTAAGCAAAAACACAAAATCTGAAAAAAATCGTTCTAACGCGTTCTATTAAATCCCCTGCATTACCTTCGGTAATTATTTTAAAGAAATTTTCAATGTGCAGACACGAGTTTCTACACTTTTATTATGGTATTGAAGAAGAGGTTGGATAGAATAAAAGCATAATTAATAAATACTTATATATACATATATACATATAAATACTTATATATATATATATATAATCATCATCATCAAAAAGTATATACATATATATATATATAATTTTTGAATGATGATGTTTCGCATAGCTACTTGTAGAATTGTCGGTACTCGAATATTTTCATAGCTTATTATTGTATTTGCCTATTCTCACAAAGATACTTACGTTCGCAAGAATTGATACCGCTGTTTACTTTCCTGACCTGCGAAACCGAAACCTGTTGGCGTTCCTTATTACCCATTTATTTATTTGCCCCTGTTTCGTTTAACTAATTTCTGATACCCGCATTTTTCGTTTAAGTATCCGGATACCTGAATATTCGGACTATCGGTATAGTTTAAAAGTCCGGATGGAACCGTACATGAACAAAAGAGGATTAACACAAAAATTTATGAATTGTTTACGTTGTGATTTTCAAGTAAGCGTACGTCAGATATTGATTTCACTTTGTTTTATACTCTTTGGATTAAACAAGTAAAGAAAACTCTAAGTTCGGGTATAACCGAATTTTAAATATACGGCCCATGTGCCTGAATCGTATATATTGTATGCAAGAAATCCAGTTAATCTAATGCACTTGATTTTGAAAACTCAAAACAGTTTCATTATGCAATAAAACCTGTTCATTTTCATTTTGATAATTTAAAAAATTATCAACAATAATTTGTAAGGGCTCAAGGCAAATTTAACAGGAAATATTATAGAAAAACCAACAATGGTAGAAGTTATAGCTATTTCGAAGATCATCACCTCATCAGACAAGTACTCCTGAGTCCCTTAACCACTTGCACTAAGTGAGCTGTGAAAACATTATGAAAAATAAGTTCCCATCACAACGAATACAACCATTAGGTACGTATTCATGGGTAGACTTTATGGTCCGGACCCATAAATGTCAGAGTTACTCAAATTTTTGAATTTCAATGCATGCAGTACGATATCAATGAGTAGTTTGTAACATCAATTAGTTCAAGTCTTTTTTAAGTTAGGGACTGATTTCTAAATTTTAAAAGTCGGAAAATTTGTTACACTTCCTTCAAAAGATTTTTTACTTGTTATTCTTAATCAAAATTGCAAGAAATCATGGTGACCAATGCTATAAAGTTATTTTAAGATTAAACAACAGAAATACGAAAAAAGTGTGGAAAAGAACTTTTCGGTAGGTTTGAGTTCTTGCGTACTTTCATGGGTACAATGGGTATATTGGGAATACATTGCGGTATGTATACTTTTTATTTTAATTTTAAAATGGATGTCCGAAGTTTTTACGGTAATAAGTTCAATAACCTTTCTGCGGTCCCCGGTTATTTTCTTTAGATCAAGGCATAAAGAATATTGTAAGCCCAAAAGCACTCTTCATTATCTAAAATAATGTCTGTATTGGCACGTCAAAGCAAGCCTGGTATGTTAGTATAACATATCATTTTGAAACCTTAAACGCCGTTAAATTCCTTGAGTCTGTATTCTATAAACTAAATGCATCGCTTATTTATAACTTATTGCAAAAACATTCAACAGCACTTGTTGAAAGAGTGTTGAACTTCCTGAAAACGTTAGACACTTAATTTTTATGTGCAGAATTAACTTTCGCCTACGAAATTTAAATAAACGACCTAAAATTATGAAAGCAAACCCGCAAATAATAGACTACAAAAAGTACATTAAAACCAATTCCTAAGTAGTAATAAAAACAACTAAACTGATTTCATAAACTTATATTCCTTAATTAGGTCATTCGATCCCGTTGATGATTTCCTTTCTTCATGGAAATGAAAAAGTTATCAACCGTTTGTGTGATATCGTCTTCTCGATTTAGAAATTGCTCCACAAAACAGTTTGAAATTGCAAATTACATATCGTTTTTGAAAATAAGGTTTCGAAGAAATTTTAGTATTTTTTTAAATGAAAATGGACCTTTTGAAGAAGTTCGCTTCCGCCTGGTGTTGAGGCATAGCTCCAATCCTTTTAATCAAAAATCTGTAGCCCAAAATACGTTTTCATCAATAACCATCGAAATCACGCAAACTATTGAACGGGTGTATTAATAGATGTAAGGGATGTATTTAATAGAGCATACAATATACAAAGAGTGGTTGACAGGAAGTTTTCAGTTCAATAGAAAGCGGCGATTTTATTTCAATAGAAAGCGGCGACGTAATCTGAGCACACTAATAATTGCATAAAATTCAAATTGCTTTGACTAAAAATCCCTTTTTTTAGTTTCGCGGTAATAAACTAAAAATTATGGCAGTTGATCCTAAGTATGGTGAAGCAGAGGCCTCCGCCGTAACCGAGTGTGTTGCGTGTGAGGGCTTCATTTAGTTCCGGTTTCGGTCACGGGTTCGAATACTGGACTGGGCAAGTAACAACAAAAAATATGGAAAAGTTTTTTCTGCCAAACCTCCAAGTGTATTTGCCGTTAAGAGACGTTTCGTTTCCTGTGGCAATAATTTTCGTCCCATTTCGCCACGTCAGAAGCCAATTAGATCCAATCAAATTTTAATATCAATCGGCAAAAGTCAAATTAATTCTAGTGTGGTGAAATTTTACGAGATTTCCTATTAAAGGAACGGTGTGAGTAATACAACATACCAAAGAACTGTTGTTTTACAACACCAAGGCGTACACCATAGATTGTATATTATTAATATTATCATTATTATGGTGGAGCAGTACATTCGCACACTAAATTTTTTGAAACCCGTTTATGCGAACGTGATCATAATACTTGGCTTCTCGTTTACGGTATTGTTCGTATCTTAAGCAACAAAATTCATTATAGTACAGTTGGCCACTTGTGTTTGCTAATTGATTTTTAATACCTATTTATAAAACTCAGTAGTATCATAAAATATATAAATAAAAGTTTCATGCATTTTCATAGAATTTTCACACTTTTAAACCAGAATTTAGAATAACTTTTGGAGTATGCAGTTTTGTAGCATGTTTAATTCCATTTATTTTCATTGTTTTTTTAGATTCACGCACTATGAGTTCGTCTTCCCTAGTCGACGTTATTCGGGATCTCTGCTTTCGTGGAATTTTTTTCACGATTCTATTTATCCTCAAATAGTGTACAGCGTTGAAAACCTTCCTTTTTGAAATGTATAGACTTTTCGCGATTTCGCCATACGATTTTCCGTTGTTGCGGAATTTGACTATTATGGCTCTCATAGTTTCAACGCAGGATTTATTTTAACCCATTATGTTCAAACTCTAAAATACGCTACAATATAACAAATTTGCTATATTTTTCTATGAAATTCATAATTTTATATACAATGCATAATTTGCTATATTTTTCTATAAAATGCATAGTCTTACCAAAATGATGCATGACCACGCCATCCGAAAAAGTTTAATTCGTCATATCTCAGAAAGTGTTTGGTGTAGATGAATTTCGTTTGCATATACATATGTACATATTTGTTCTATATATGAAGGATTTATGAAGTAAAATTGATTGAAATTTACCAAAAAAGCATTTATGGAATATGGTTTACGTATTAAAAAATGTTTTACTTGCGTCGAATTGCAAACAAATCACTACGTATGTAAGTATATGTAAAAAAAATGGGACGTAAACAAAAGGAAAGCTACACGGGTGGCCTATAGTAGTAATTTGTTCATGCATGTAATCACTATTTAAATGGGCAATTCACAAGGTCTCTTATTCGATGTTATCAATGGATTTGCTGTAGTTTTAAAACTGTTTCATCAGCGCTGTTGCCAATAGTATAATAATACTAATAAAATATTTTTAAAAGATAACACTTACAACAAAGTCTTTGTTGGTCAAAGTCGTCTAAGCAGTTATAGCACCAATTAAGAAGAAGACGAAGATACTTTGTGAATTTACTTTACTTAAATCTTATTTATTAATCTAATCATATTTATTATTAGAACAGCACTTTTAAAATGTATAATATTGGAACTTACATAACTAAAATTCGGTAAGTGTATACTAATTTATCTGCAATATCGGAGTTTTGCCATTGGCTGCTGAGGGACGACCCCAATACACTTATTACCAGCGACTTTGAGGTTTTCGTATTTATTTTACGCATGCGTGAAACAATCATTTTTTAGTAAAACACCAGCACTTGCTAGAGTAGGGCCTTAAGCCTTCATTGTAAATAGAATCAAATTAGATTCTAATATCAATCAAAGAACGTAAAAATTGTTTGACTATGCCCATGTGACTATAGAGCTCGTACAGTTCATCATTTCATCTTCTTCAGTACCCGTCGCCCACGCGAACAGGGCCTAGCGTAGGATCGTGCGTAGAATAGTTATCTTGAAAGCTCCTAAAGCCTCCCCATATTTGTTTAATATCGTCCGCGGTTATGCGCCTTACAAAAGGACAGGCATGATGAGGGATTTTTAGAGGGAAATTTTTGTTCGTCGAGAGAGGGCTCTGCTTTTCAATAGCCTTCCGAACCCTAAGTAGCACCTACTAGCAAGAGTTATTCTTCGCTTTATCTCAAGGCTGACATTATTGGTGGTGTTAAGCGGGATTCTCAGTATATATAGTTATAACTGTCAACAGTGACGTATTTGTTTGTTGCCAGGAGGTACTTTATTTTTCACTCGATCACCGCTAACTCGACCTATTTTGCCTTCTCTAAACTGGAAAACTCTGCGTTAACGGCCCTGTTGTCATCAAATTAAAGAAATCACAAAAAGTCAGTCCCCTTATCTAAAACCTCGTTTGGTCCCGAACAGCTCGAAAAGGTCCCTCCCAATCTGGACGGAGCAAAAGGTTGTGCTCAACGTCGCTCTACATGGCTGTATAAGTTTCGTGGGGATTCCAAATTTAGGCATGGCGTCGTAAAGGAAGCTTCTCGGTCATGCTGTCAAAAGCGGTCATGCTGTCAAGATCGACGAAAACATTGTTTATAAGGGGTTCTTTCCACAATTTAACACGTTGTGAATATCTGGCCAATGGGGGACTTACCAGGTCTGAAGCCACACTAATAAAGTCCGATCAGTAGGTTCATGTAAGGCTTCAGCCTTTCACACAGTATCGTCGGTAGTACCTTTTAGGCAACATTGAGAAGGCTTAATTGTCGCAAACAGCGGGATCCCTCTTCTTAAGAATTTAAAAAAGTACACAGATATTCCAATCTTCGGGCATGTATTCATCAGACCAAATTGTGCTTAAATGCCTGCACAGCTCCTACCAGCTCTTCGCCGCCAGCTGTGAACAGCTCAGCCGGTGAACCGTCCGCTCTAAGAGATTCATTGGTTTTAAGCCGCACGATTGCTGTTTTCACCTCGTGTAAGTCTAGTGGAAGAACATGAACGTCGTCGCTAAACATTAGACTAGCTCGCGTTTTTCTTGGCTACAGGGTATCTTTGTATGCTGCGTATTTCTCTGCAGCAGCGTTGTTTCTGCGTGGGTGATAGTAACCAACTACCTCTTCCGCAGCGGTTTGTAAAGCTTGGGAGATGGTTTTCCACTGCTCGTTGGTAGCCGGCAGATGAGGAGTTACTTCTTTAAGCAGGCTGTCCGTAGCGATTGCGGCTTTTCGATGTCGAACTTTCGACGCGTTGCCTGACGTACATTTTTCTTTGCATAAAGGCACATGCGAACCTTGCAAGGTTTTACAGCTCACGAAACTAAGTTGGGGTAGGTACTCTTTGGCTCTAATGGGTACCGAGCGAATAATGCAATTATTTGCTATGTACATACTAACAATAGCGAGGTGAGACAGTTGCAAAAATTTAATTGAATGAATAGACTTCAACATGAGAATCCGCGTGCAGTAATAGCGATTGTTGGCCGTCATTATGTAGACGACTATGTATACAGCTTCTCTAGTGTTAATAAGCATAACGAAAAAGGTGACCGAGATCCATCAAAGTGCTGGGTTTGAACTTCGAGGTTTTTTTGTCGAATTCAAACGGTTGAACGTACTATTAAAGATATGTGTAGTGGTGAACCGGTTTACGGGAAGGTACTGAACATGTACTGGGACGCGGACCGGGATGTATTTTCATTCAAACCAAGGTTTCCACGCATACCCAAACGAGTCTTGGATGGGTTTCGACGTCCTATCAAAGCGGAACTATTGGGGCTGCTCCTGACGACCAAGTAAGATCAGCGCTCGTAAAAACAACGTCTGACAATTTACGCAGACTCAGTTCAAAGCGGGCAGTGTTAGATATGTATAGCTGGTGAACCTCAAGTCACATACGCTCCTTAAATTTACAGTGGGCGGAATATTGTGGGAAACCCACAGTTTAATTTCTAATACATAATATTTTTCATATAAATTTGGCGACCATTGTAACTTTACTAACTGGAGATTTATATTTACTATTGTGAATTATTTGCATTGTTTAACAAACGTAAAACGAAGGACCAAGGAGAAGCACGACTAAGTAGGAGGACGAAATATATATTATTAAACATTGTATAACCCGTAAAATCTTTTTGAATATTAAAACGCGCAAATATTCGCGCTTGAATTTTAGAACTAACGGATTTGTTTTAATATATTTGTGCTGGGTTTTGCTGCCGTATGACAATAACTGATCGTAGCAATGCTTTGTTTGATGATCAAGATCACACACTTTATTTCAATAAATAATTGTGATAACTAATTGTCCATGAATTGTCATTATAGAGGCAAACTCTTATGTGATTTGCTGCCTATGGAGTTTAACTTCCAAAACTCTATAACTGCTCAAGAAATTTTCTTATGTTAAATTTTCTTGAAGCACTATTCAGCAGGACCGCAGGACTCATATTTATTTCTTGAAGAAAAGTTACAGCGGCAGGGCAAAGCAAATAAATAGCGCTAGTACCTTCTATGTATTTTATAATTTGTTTAACTTAAACAGGAATGGAAGACTAAACTCCAACTAAATCAAAGCATCAATAGCGAATACTTTATTTGTTAAAATATTATGTAAAATCTACTCATCGTCTTCTATTCCAGTGCTGAAGGGGGCCTGAAATTTAAAATGGAATTTAATGAAATGTGTTTGTAAATAAAACTAAGCAAAATATATTGTTGGGAACTTACAAATTGTTCATGTTTAAATAAATCTCTTTTCATTTGATTCAAGACGAATTCATATCAGGTGGTGGTAAATACACATATCATTTTGACATTACGTTCACCAAGCGAATTCAATCAGCTGCTTTATTAACACCACCTAAAATGAATTCCCTAGGTTTATTTATTATTCGTCACTCTTCTTATTCTATTTCTAACTATTTACGGTGCATTATCAAACATCAAACTTACTTCTCTACCAATATTTCAAGCAGCAGAAAACTAGAAAAGTACTTAAATACATGTTGTAATATTGCTAGAACGTCTACTAAATGCATGCATTTCAGTTCTAGATGTATTAAAATAAGCAAAGTCAAATATTTGATACCTTAATTACTGCCTTAAATCACCGGGCTTTGTCTGCATCAAAGAACTGTCAAAAAATTTCCAGCAGTAAAAAAATACGAATTGGCACAGCAGAAATTTAAAATTTTCTCACTATAGTAAAAATATATCTCGCCATAGAACTTTTCTATCAACTGGTACAAGCCGTAATATACATTCCAGATCCAAAAATAATTTCTTATTCTTTTTATCGTAGTCTGTAACAGAAGCTTTTGCAAATAATCGGTCGAGATGATCAAGTTATCTTCGTTGATTGTTTTAAAAATTTCCTCCATTGGATACACATGTTTCTTCATAATACTACGTGGTATGGATAATCCAACTTCGTTCAAATGATTTGCCCAAGAGTATGTCGGGTTGTTTTCACATTGTAACTCAGTTTATTTTATAATTATATTTGACATAAATTTTCACTCCGACCATAACATTCAGTACTTCTCAACGTAATATCGTAAAAAGTTCACTGTAGTGGCGTCACACGAACAGCTGAAAAGATGAATAACAGACCTCCTCAAGGGGCATACTCTTTTGACCAAATACGTAAATGATTGAATGAAAAGAGAAGGCACTATCCTGTGGATCAACGAGAAAAGGAAATGTAACGTGTTCTCCATTTTTACCGTTCTATCAAGGCGAATTTATATAAGGTGGTGTGGAGCAAGCACAAAACCTCCGTAATTGTCATCTGTGGATGAAAAGCTAGCCTTGCTAATTTGGAATGAAACTTGCAAACAACACGAAACCCGTTACGAGATCTGACTTCAATACGCGCACTGATAATGTTCGTTTACCCGAGAGTAATAATCAAGCGTTGCATCGAATTATGTGTCTGCAGAAGAAGTTGATGATCTCATCGTTAAAGGATACGTGCGCATACTAAGATGCTATTCGCGTACTCAACTCAGCAATCGAAGTGCAACTCCGGCCGATAATGCAAAAGTTTGGCCTCTTAAGCCACTATCCATCCCGAGACTGATGTTGCAAGATGCTCTCATTGGCGTAAGATAGTGGAACAAGTTATTAACGTCCATTATATACGAACAACATTAAAATTCTTCTGGACCAACTCCAAAGCATAATTATGATTGCTGCAAAATCCCTGAAAAAACTAACGCGAACCAATGGAAATTGGTGTCATCTACTTAGATTTGGTTTTCAATACCAGATTTCTTCCCATCCGAAAAAAGTGATCTATCCGAGAAGGTCGAAGAAGAGGACACCAAAATAAAGCACTACGTAATGGTTCTCCAACCACCTGACATACGACCCCCTGATTTTAACTATTTCTCATGTTGGAAACGTTTGCAAAAGGTTATTACAACATTTATTTTATTCATAAAAAGAGCGATTACGACGTCAAAAAAATATTAAAAACTCCGAGACTATATCTACCGAAATGTATGAGGCTCCACGAACGTTTTTGATAAAGTACGCTCAAGCCGCAGAATACAGCGAAGTTATTTCTAATCTTCAAACAAGCAAACTAATTTCCCTTAACGTTTACCTAGATGACGATGGAATCCTTAGGAGCAAAGGCAGAGTAGAGCACCTCAACAACCATGGGGATATCGTCATAACTAAAAGGAAATTTTATCCGAGTTGGAGTGTTTTTTTGTAACTAGGGGCCCGTTTTAATGTAAAATTTCCTTGTAGTTACTCCACAACACTGGCAAAATCTGTCATTAAACATATGATCTGTTTAGTGAAATTTTAAAGAAGCAAAACAAAATGAGCAATTCTGAGGATTCTGTGGTAAGTTATTAAAATTGTTTAAAAACATTAAATAACCTTTTACTCTTGTAGATGATGTCTTTGTACACGGGTGAGCATTGCGAATCACGTCGCAATAGAAAGATCCAAGAAGTACTAGAAGTATTGGAAACGATGTATGCAAGCCACATGAGAAGTGCTCCAATTTTGAAGGTAAACTCGATGCAATTAGTGAGGCAGATTTCAAAATGCGCATGAGGCTAAGACGCCAAACGGTGGAATATCTAACAAGTAATAACAAAATGTGTGCAAAAGAAATGCATAAACTTAATGCTATTTTATTTTCAGTGAAGTATTCGGAGTCTTAACTGCGTACCTGGCACCTCTGGTGGTGGTAGAGCGCGTATATTACCACAAAAAATCCGTGTATATGTACATTTGGCATGTAAGCAATACAGTGGCATTTAGGCAACTAGCAAATTTGTGCCATATCAACGATGTGAGTGATGAAAATACGCTTGCACTTGATGAAGGTTTTGGAGAATGAAACCAAGACGCATCCCTTGACAGAAAGCAAACCCTTTTTAATTATTTAGGACAGCAAAATATTATTTAGAAATTTCACTGCATATACATACATACATATTTATAACTTTAAATTGACTAATAAAAATATTTACAAGAATTCATTGCATTTCATTCAACTTAAAATCCATAAATCAAAAACAAATTCACAAGGAATATCACATATAAAATTAAATTCAGATAATTTCTTATTCTAATTACAAATAAAATAAAAACCAAAAGCAAATTAAAACAAAATCCAGTTTCACTGAAAACATTTTAGTGAAGTTTTTGCAATGTTTTTGATGTAAATTCTTCGTGCTCGCTTTTATAAAACCCTCGCACATTGTACAGCAATATGTTACCGATGTTTTTTGAAAAATTGTTAAGTTGATGCTCTTCCGAATGTACAAGGGTTTTCTAAAAACGAGCACGAAGAATTTACATCAAAAACATTGCAAAAAGTTCACTAAAAGTTTCTCACTGCAACTCAGTGTAACGTTTAAAAAAGCTGTTGCTAGACAGAGTAATTTCTGTTAGCTATTTTTTCCAAACAGCACATGTACCGAAAGTGTTTCAAACGGTCTGTAACCCACATGAACCGTGTGGTCGTTTGAACAGAGAACTTGTAAGTAATGAGAAGGCGCAAATGTTAAAACAGCTTTTTCATCAACAAAATTTCTACGTGCCGTCGGGAGAATTCAACAATTCTACCACACCAATAAAAACCATTTTCACCATATTTTGCTATATTTAGAGCAGAGAGGCTATTGCGGAGGCGAGCGGCTGCATGTGTTCAAAAGGAAGAAGATAAGTAATAAATCAAAACAAAAACCATAGAAGAAAAATAAGTGAACAAAAAAACCAGTTTCTGGATCGCGAGGATAAGAGAAGGGTTGAAAGGGATAGGGGGAGTCGTCAAAAGAATATTCTTTGAGTTTTCGGCAATTTTTGTGTCAATCGCCATCAGCGCGTGCACTTGTAGGCAAATGAGTGGATGCGCGCATGCATTACTGAATAAATGCATGCTTATTGATGCATATTATTAATTTAGAATATTTGTGTCAATCGCCATCAGCGCAAATTGCTTGCTTTTTCAGCGGGAGTGCGCAAATTATGATTATTAGATATGGATAGATATTATGGTAATATTATTACATATGCATGTATGTACTATGCAGATATTTTAGTAATCTTGATTTTAATTCTTTATTCATATTTACATACATAAATATGTATGTATATGCACCTATCAACTAATCTTTATTTACTAATTTTCTAAGTCAAAAATAAGTTTAATAAAAACATGACAAAATTATATATTTTAAAATTTAATAAAAGTCAGAGCGGCAGCTGCTAAATCTTTTTGTGTTATTTATTAAATAAAATATGTATGTAAATATGTACATACAATGTGCATGTGTATAAATTCAACCTTGACCTACGCTAAATCTTAATCATAACACAGCGCAATCGCAACCGCAGCTGCACTTATGCCTGCACTGGCGCCAAATATTCTGAAACATTTGAAACTACATACATATGTACGTACATGCATACATGCATACATATCTACATATTTACGTATGTACATACCTACAACAACAAAAAATTCATTCATAAACGCTCGCGTGTATTTCCGAAAACAAAAGATGTTCATTCATAAGCGCAAGCATTTCATCTCCCCGCGCATGCAAATGTTCCCCGCAACAATCCTTTTCACGACGAACACAAAAATTCTAAAATCTTCAATTTTACAAACCATTGACGGTCATTGAAAAGATTCAACATCGCAATATCTGACAATAATCTAATTTGCCAACGTAGTCTGACAAATTTCTGGCATTCTAGAACATTCTAGAATATTCTAGAACATTCTAGAACTTTTGTCCAAATGCGCGCATCAACTCATTTGCGTACAAGTGCACGCGCTGCTGGCTATTGACACAAAAATTGCCGAAAACTCGAAGGAAATATTCTTTTGACGATTCCCCCTATCACTTTCAACCCTTCTCTTATCCGCAACTATTGCATAACTCATCTGCCGTTTCAAGTTGCGTTTCGCTATCCAGAAACTGGATTTTTTGTTTACTTATTTTTACTCTATGGTTTTTGTTTTGATTTATTACTTATCTTCTTCCTTTTGAACACATGCAGCCGCTCGCCTCCGCAATAGCCTCTCTGCTCTAAATATAGCAAAATATGCTGAAAATGGTTTTTATTGGTGTGGTAGAATTGTTGAATTCTCCCGACGGCACGTAGAAATTTTGTTGATGAAAAAGCTGTTTTAACATTTGCGCCTTCTCATTACTTACAAGTTCTCTGGTTTGAAATAATGGGACTTCTTCCAAATATTTCGTCCATTTGCTCCTTATAGGGGCAATGCACGGGCAGGCGCCAGTTCTGCTGCCATTGCCCCGTGCTGCCTTATAGGCCTGTAGAAGACTGCGAATCTCCGACTCCAAACACAGCGGCGTCCTTTCTGGAAGTGGATTATGTAAATAAATATAATTTGTTCAAACATATATTTCTTGAACCTACCGTAATCGCCATTGACACCATGTCTTCCAACACGTTCGCGTAGGCCAACCTCTTTCTTTTTGGGTGCTTTCCGGGCGAGGTAGCATCTCAAATACTCAATTATCTCCTCACATGACCATCTCTTTCGCCTTTTTTCTTGCATTCTGAAATAACAAACATGTTTTACTTCATAATTTTATGTGAAATTTACGAAAAGCAATTGTACTAACCCTTGTTACATTTTTATTTGGTTTGTTTATGTATCCATAAAACAAACAAGATTTGACAGTTGATTGAAATTTCCCAAGTATTTTTCCAGATCCCATTCACAATAGAGCGGGTTTTTTGCTTCACAACACTACATCTCAGTTAGGATATCATATAACCGACTTGGCTCAACTCGCATATTTTTCCGAGTTAGTGTTGTTTTTTACATGCTATTTCTTATCCTACCTAGTGTTTTTTTGCAACTAGGTTACATTAAAACGGGCCCATTACTGTAACGACAGTAACTAAAGTGTTTGGTATAAGCCTCAAGTTAAATCCAAATAGCTAAATATCGCTACGTGAACATGGCACAATTAAAATTAAATATATCGATACGGTAGCACAGTGAAAAGGTCATCAGCTGTTTACTATTGTGAATGGAGAACTATTGCAAAAACCAGAAATTAAAGCAAGGGAAGGCCAATTTTTAGTAATGGCAAGTTATTTCAGATATTTAAGTACATTTCCAAAAATGCATTTCAATTTCAGATTGCCCGCAGTAAAAAGCGCAGTCTATGGGACCAATCGGACGAGAGATTACTGTTAAAGCTGTGGGGACAACGTTCAACTGACCTCCGACACGCGAAGAGAAACGCTCATATATACATGGATATATCAATGAAAATGAATAGTAAATATAGCGCGGGGGAGGTGCACACAAAAATCAGAAATCTTACCCAAAAATACAGGTCGGTTTTTATAATTTTCTTGATATTAAATAATTATAGTTATTTTCAGAGAAGAGAAAAAGAAAACCGACGCGGATGGAAGCCTTTCTACTTGGAGACACTTCGGATCTGTGCACCATATAATTGGTAGCAATGATTGCAACAGTAGGGAAATTTTAGAATCGTTTGTAAGTAAAATGATATACATATGTATGTGTATTTATATTTGCTAATTTCTTCAATATATTACAATGTTTAAACAATTTCAGGACAGTGTGTTATGTGTAGAAAGCCATCCATTAATTGATCCTTCACCGAAATCAGAGACACAATCATTGCTATCACCAGCGTTATCGGCCGACATCTCTACATCACTGTCGCCAATTGACAATTCGTCGAACGCTTCTGCATCCTCTAAAAGAAAAATAAATCACTTCGGTGAAGTTGTTAAAATTTTAAATGAACAAAATACTATTTTAAAAAAATGTATAGAAGACAAAACACTATCGAATGCAATTGTTGATGGAATTCACGAACAAAATGAGACATGTAAAGAATTTAACAGACTAATGAAAATGTTAATTGATAAAATGTAGCCAAACAGTCTGCGGTCAAATCATTTCGTCACCAATTCCTCGAAGTTTTCAAACATATTTCTTGTGATGATAGGAAAATAAATTATATCAATTTATTCTTTCCCTTCCGTACGCCCGAACTTTTCTTGAGAAGCCCGTGATCAAGTTTTGTACAACGGTTTTGTCCACTCATAGCGACACATTCTTTTAATTTCTGAAATTGTTTTGGTTGGATTTACAACTTTCAAATGCCTGGATTTCAGCACAATCCAATATCTCTCAATTGGCCACAACTCCGGCCCACTTTTTAGAAAAACTTATATCTCCGAAGCTACGCATTTCAAGCCAATAAGCAAAGTCACGAAAATTAACGTTATTTTTCGAAAAATTTAAAAATCGAGATATTTAATTCATAAAAGCGTGTCATCATTAAAGGCAATAAGCTCAAATTTAATATTAAATTTCATGTTAATAAGTAAAATTTCGAAAATTGTAAAAATCATACAAAAAACATCTGCCAAATAACGGCAAAAAAAACATATTTATTACCTATACAAGGTGATTTGCTCGAATTTGATCGACAAGATTGATTATGGTATCGCCCACCTTAGAACAAATCGGTATATCTCCGAAAGTTCTTTGTCAAGTTCTAACACATTACGTACACTTTGTATCACAATTTCGAAAATAATAGAAATCAGACTAAAGCCACACTCACCTCTCATATATCGATAATTTGCAACAAATCAAAATGTTCAATACTTGATTAATCATGTCGCGAATTCTTTCAAATTTTGTATAAAGAATTTAAGTGCGGAGAGTAATAATTAAATTCATACTAATTTCCGTTCTTTATTGAAATCAATAAGCGTCGTTTAAGATTTCAAACTTACTTTTGAGAGACATGACCCCCCTCTCCCCCTACAAATAATATATAGCCTCATAAATAGGATCTATATACAAAATAATGTATATCTGCAGCAAATAGCTGTGAAGTTACAAGGAATTTGGATTTTTTATTGTATAGGGCGTGGCACCGCCCATTTTCCCAAATGATACACAGTTGATCTATAAGACAGCCATATGTACATATGTATGTACTCAAATATCATTCATCTGTACCGAATAGTTGCGAATATATTCAAATTTTCTCTTCCATGGGGGCGTGACATCTCCCACTTTTCCAAATTTATATATACATATGTACCATATGTTCGGCCCACAGACCACATGCATCTACTGTAAAAATTTCATAAGATCGATTGCGTAATTTGGACGTCTATAAAGGACTCAATTTCATTTTTATATGCATATGTATGTATGTATAATATTAACTTTGAAATAAGAGTCTGCACCGGGTATTTAACCCCTTGTTGACCAAACCAAGAAAAAATACATTTACCTTATAAACTTTCATATATTTCCATTCATATTCGTGTATTGTTAAACAATAAAAACAAAAAAAATTATTTCAAGGATATCTTAGTATAAAAAAGGATATGGTACTTATGGCTTGAAGAGCTTTATGCATTAATGCCATGGTACTCGGAAAAACAGTTTTTTTTTCATTGCAGCACAAAAATATTCCACAGTGTTGGCACTTCGAATGCGGCTTTGACTGAATTTTTTTTATACTACACATTTCACATCTTCCTCGACTTTCCCCAAAACTTACAAAAGTTACACCGTTAATGGTTGTTCGTGAATCGAATTCGGCTCTTTTCATTTTCTACTCCGATTTCATATTTGGAGGAAGTCCTTTTCGATTTCCTCTCACTGTTCCACATGCAAAAACTTTTTTCGATTGGAGAAGTAGCCTAATGGAAGTGAAATAGTTATCAAAATATAAGTCTTATTCCTTCCCCATTCCTCTTTTGTTAGAGATAAAGCTACTCTCTCCCCGAGGCCATATCCTTCGTATTTTTCTTCGACAACTTCATCTTTCCCTTGGTATACAGAGAACTTTTTGATATTTCCACGTTGATCTGCCAAGCACCATAATTTATAGTCACGCTTGATTGGTTTCATAGGGCAATATTGCTTTATAGGACTTCTACCCTTGAAAAGAATCATTGATTCATCAACTGAGAGCTCCTTTGTTCCATGGTAAACCAAATGAAAACGTTGGTTAAGAGCCTCAATCATAGGGCGAATTTTGAAGAGTCGATCTTTGTTATTTTCAAGAATTTTCGAGTTGTCATTTACGTGCAAAAAACGTTAAATCAAATCAAATCTGTTTCGAGACATGGTTTTTGATACTAGGGGTACGGACATATCTTTACTGGTACTCCAATAATGACGATAGCTTGGAAGCCTATGGTAGCCCATAAAAAAGTTTATTCCGATAAATGCCAAAAGTTCACTTTTTTGAAGATTCAAAGTTTTATTTTTTTGTACTGCGTATAAATTTGAATGGAATATGATTCCTTCCACAATAGCCTCCATATAAGATAAGAAAAATTGCGTTGGCGTTTCCATATCCTCAAAAAAACCAACTACTGGTCCTTCTGTGGAATCAAACTGTGAAACCATGGTGGCTTTCTCAACTTTTTTCCATTTTCGAAATGTTTCTTCAAAAACTGCGCTGTGGGAGTTTTCCGGCAATGTACTAGCCTCTTCATTTTCTTTTTCCTGAATCTGATTTAGAAGTTCAATCAAAAACTCATCTTCGTCGTTCTGTGAATTCAACACCTCTTCATCTTCATCCCCACTCTCAATATCTGTATCCTGTTCATTATCAATTGGAATTTCTTCCAGAATGCAGCAATATCATTTTCTGTCAAAATCACAAAATGTTCACTATCTCTTTATTTAGTAAATAAATAATTAGAATTACGCAATATATAAATAAAATAACACACCACTTTTTTAGTACGACCGCACTTTGCAAAACAATACCTTTAAAAGAACATAAAAAGAAATAAATTCGGCAATATTATAAAATATCCCGTTATGTATGCTTTTTGCTTTGTACAGTAAAGTACCGTCAGACAACAAGGGGTTAAGGTTCGGTTGAATCCAAACTTAGACTCTTCTATACTTTTCACACTCTGGCGCAGTAGTGCCCCTGGTTTTATAACTTTATTCACTTAACGTTTTTTGTAGCAGCATAAAGCAAGCCAGATAGATATGTCTACATATGTAGATATAGGCACGCTTCGCTTTTCAACTGAGTAAGAAACTTGTTGAGCATTATATAAGCCGCGATATTCATAGTAATGACATTTGTAATCAGAAAGTCACAATTTTTGGGGATTTTAATCTATGCCTAAAATCTACTGAGGGTAGAATAGAAAAAATTCTTAAGGAAGGTAGTTTTAGATCGCTGCTAGGTCTAAAATATTCTACTACGCCTACAGGGACGTAAATTGACCGCGCGTTTTCAAATTTGGTTGGTAATATGGTTAACGCAATTACTTATAAAACGGTTCACAGTTATCACGATAGTATTTGCACTTCTGTCTTTAACTAAATTCCCTAGATTTAATTTTAAGAATGGCATTAGTAAAATGCATATATCCTTATACTTTAGAAGAATAATATAATTATAACTACTTACATATACATATGTTAGAAGTATAGCATGGAAATTGTTTAATATAATAAAGAATAACTATGTACAATTAAGAAAATATTTTAAATATAATATTTTAATATAGCGAATAGAACACTATTTTCATAAACATATAGCTATACGAAAACGCATACATTAAAAGCATACTCATTTATTTTAGTTTTTATTTAAATAAAAAAAGTCATTCGGTTTTTCAAAATAAAGATATTATTATTATCGCCATAGACCTTTTGGCCCTAATTATGGCTACCGAAACTACTGAATGGATTTTCATGGAGCTTTAACTTAAGGTATATCTTATTAAAGTATTAAATTAAAAAAGCAACTTTTATTAGAAATGGTTTAGAATCATTTCTTTCGAATACAATTTTATTTTTTCAAGGACATCATGGTGTTTAGTATTTGCTGTTTTCTTTTTTTTAATTTTCAACCAAAATGAATGAAAACGAACTGCCAAAATCCCTCATGCCCATACAATTTAAATAGTGAACGTTAAGTTAAAATGGTGTGTTTGTTGTAAATCAAACCGTCATTGTGCGTATATTTTGTTGGTGTAAATTTTTGTTTTTATACTTACCACCACCTGATATGAATTCGCCTTGTTACAAATGTTTATAAGTGATATAAAAGCACAACATAAGTATATAAATCAAATCACTTTGTATTCGTGTATTTTTTTTTATAATTTTCGCGAAGGAATTTAAGTGGAGCAAGAACTATGTAAATATAGCAACCAAAAAGTCTACGTTCAGATTAAAAATAGATTATAAAAGTAATCTTCGTCCATTCTGTCTGCATAACACTTCGCAAAGTCACTTTATACTTATTTACTTATTTATTTTTTTCTCTAGCAAGTCCCAAAGATGCTCAATTGGATTGAGATCAATTCATTGGGGTGGCGTTTTAAGCTATCTTAGAGCATTATACAGTATCCAAAGTCCAACGATCTCCGGAGTATGTTTCGAATTGTTATTCTTTTGGAACCAATACGTTCTCAACACTTTCCTTCAAATTCTTTTTTAAAATGTTTAAATATCCCCATTTATCCATCATCCACTAGCCGCCATGCAACCCCACACCATAATTCCGCCACCCCGTGGTTGACTGTGCCAACCACATTTTGCTTCTCGAGCGCAGTTCCTAAAATCATACAAGAAAATGACTTGTTTACAGAATTCTGGAGGCTTTTTTATATACATACATACATACATAGTTATGAGCGAACTGAATGCGCTTTCGTCTGTTCACAAGTGAAATGTGTGGTTTTCTTCGAACGACTTTGCCATGGTACACAGCTTTATGTAAAGTTTTTCTAAGAGTTCCGGCACAAACTTTTTCTTTTGCCATTTCATCAACATTTTCGACAATTTTTGTTGATGTAATTCGCGGGATATCCTTTGCCATATTGAATTTTTTGCGTTCTTTCCGGACTGATAATATTTTTGGACGTCCTGAACGCGGATTAGATATTAAAATTCCGGTTGATTTGAAATTTTTTACTACCATCTTTCCACAATTTAATTATTGTTTTTCTTTATTTCCGATCCACTAATTTCTTTCCCTTTGGTTTCCATATTTAAAAATTATTAACACAAGGAATGGGAAATAATCAAAAAGAAACAACTTCATAAAAAGTAACGGTATTATCTAAACAAGTAAACTGAAACCGTTATCACGAAAATAAAAAGTGGAGTCTGGATTTTTGTTTTTGCGTTTTCATCTTAAGGGTGCAAACAAAAAACAAATCAAAACAAATTTCTTTCAGTTACACCTTTTGTTTTTACTTCATTAAAAACATTAGTCAGGTGAACGCCCAATGTGCATCACAGAATAAACAGCAAAAACTTTTCTGAGTATAGGCACTATTTTTACATTTGCGTTCATTTTGTACTTTTCTGGTTCAGCATCAAGAATCATAGAAAACCAGTGAGAAGAAAAGGAAGGTGATAACTGCACATGAGCGTTTATTTTCACTGCAACTGCTACAGTACAAAGCTTCACATCACATTTATTATGCTGTATTCAACTTTTTGTAAAAATCACTCAAAACTTAGGAAAATCAACTTTTTTAGAGCCATTTGTGACGTCATTCCTTCAAACGAGGCATTATTCTAGCCCAGAGCAATCAGAGAACTTAGAAGTATGAGAAGCTGCAAATTGAAAGTGGAAACTATTCGGCGATGGTCGTTAACAGGGCTGATACGTTTCCAAACTGGGTCTGCACCACACTGTTAAATTAGCCTTTTTAAGCCACCAAAAATGTTAAATTTAATGTTAGCAGGGAAAAATATAAATTTTGATGTTAACAAATATGCAAACGAATGAAGATGAGAATAAATAGAAAAACATAAGAAAGTAAGATTGTGTTGATATTCAGAACGAAATAAAGAGTTTAATGTATTTATCAAATTAATGTTTTTAGTTATTTAATTTGTATAAATGAAAGTGTGCATATATGTTTGTACATAGATACATATATGTACATACAGGAAAAATGTTCGACAGTACATACAGATGTAGTATGAATGTATGCAGGTTAAGAAAATAAATATTTTGTACTTAAAACTTAAAGCGCAAGACTGATTCTGATTCTTCGTACACTACATTATAAAGTATTTTATATTTCTAACATTAAATGTTAAATTCAACATCCTTCAATCTGAAACAATTCTTCTATTGGTTTGCCAATAATATTAACAAATTTTTAGAAAATTCTAAATATCAGCAATAATTTTTGAGCTCAAGGCAAGTTTTTTGTAATTGTAAAGGATTAATACATATGTACATGTGTATGTATGTACATATATAATATGAAAATTCCAAATAATTCAATGTTCATATTTGTTATATTGTTTATACTATTATAACTATAACTTATAAGTTTGGTTCCAATTTAATATTTGATCTATTTTCTGGGGCTAATTTCGTTTTTCTGTAGATGCGAAATAATATGCGATCTTTATACATACATACATATATTACAAATTTGTTCATTTGTATCAAAAATTTGTCTTAGCTTAAAATTGGGTTGCGGGGGAAGGGGGGGTTGATTTAGATTTTTACTTTTTTGCAAATTCTTGCACTAGCATACATACATATGTACATATTTGCATATGTAAGTTGATATGTACTACCAGAGAATAGTACATAAGTACATAACTACATTTGAATATACAGTCACAAAAAACTAAAATATCATCAAGTATACAATCATATGTATATGCACACATCTAGAACATTCTAGAATATTCTATAACTTTTGTCCAAACGCGCATCAATTCATTTGCGTACACGAGCACGCGCAGTTTGAGAATCGACACAAAAATTGCCGAAAAACAGAAAATAATATTCTTTTAGTTACTGTGCCCTTTCCCTTTCAACGCTTCTCTTATCCACAATTGTTGCATAACCCCTCTTCCGTCTCTACTTGCCCCGCTGCCAATCAAAAAACAGATTTTTTCTTGGGTTACTACTTTTTCTTCTTTGTTTAATTTTTAGTTGGATTCGTAAATTGCTCTTCTTCTTTACGCACACATTGCTATGATTTGCATAATTACCCGTTTAAACAGGCTTTACGAAATGTCTGCTGTGGCTTAGCGCGTTAAGTCGCAAGCCACATTATCATGTTGTGCGCTTGAATTTTTGCCCCATAGCCCATAGTTCGAATCCTAGCTTTTTTTTCATGCCATGGGTAATTTTTATAATTTTTTTTAATTCAATAGAAAAAAAATATCATACAACTTATCCTTCACTTTATGGAAATCTTTTTTCATTTAAATTTCTGCTCTGATTTTATTTCATTACAAATGAATATACAAAATCGGGAAAAAGCTTTCACGTGTCGAAATTTTTGGAATAGTTTGAAATGCGAAATGCATACATATTACGCATTTTATTTATTCAATAGGATATAAAATAAAATATTAACTATTCGTGCATTTTTTGTACTTACTGCGATCCCTGAAAACAGTTGCATCACTTCACAAATGTTCTGATCTGATTCTATTTAGGTACAAATGAATATGATACTATAAAAACTCTAAAACTAAGTAAGGAAAAAATTTCCGAAATGAAATTTAAAAATCATCAGTTTAAAAAAGGAAAATTATAATAATAATATTGGTAGGCACGCTGTTCATTGTCACATCTTAACATAATAAATATATGTTCACGACATTTTCTTACCGACCTCTCTGTTAGAATGTTATGTGGAAATGTTAAATAGCTGTGGGGAAACCCAGTTTGGAAACGTTTCAGACAACATTTTTTGCAGTCCACAAATTTGCAGCTTCTCATACTTCTAAGTTCTCTGGAGCAATTCACATTGTTTCTATCATTGCAATAAAGTACTAGTTTATTAAATATTTATTGCTCTAGTTGAATATAAAAAACTAGTAATAATTTTAAAATCGATTATTTGGTGAAAGAGAAGCTGCCTACAGAAACTTATTGGCGCGTAATTATAGTCGATTTTATAGTTGGTAACGGCTTTATGACATTGATACTTAAGGTTAGTTGTAGCTTTTTGAACTAATTTTCAATGAGCTATCTGACGAAGCCTTCAACTAACTTTAAGTACCAATTTAATTTTGACTATGAACACGCCCCAATGTCAAAAGTTACGACTAGCTTTATGTACATACATATATACTTACATACTTAACGATTTAATTTTGTTTGAGAATACGCCCCGTAATTTTTAATAGGTTATCTATAACATTAAGCTGCAACTATCTTTAAAGTCGATTTTTGTTTACTATGACCAAGCGGTATTGAATTCGAATTATGTTCTAACATGTTCAGATTTGATTTGGGTTGAATGGGAAGATATGTTTTCTTTATAATCTTATGTGCTTAATGCTTATGGGAAAATAACTCAACCACGAATATTACCTCATTTTTCCATCCCTCCCTGTTTATGAAGGTTTCCACTTCAGCGATTTATGCTATTTCACAATGGGAATGAATGA
Organism: Anomoia purmunda; assembly: GCA_951828415.1. Taxonomy (NCBI): domain Eukaryota; kingdom Metazoa; phylum Arthropoda; class Insecta; order Diptera; family Tephritidae; genus Anomoia; species Anomoia purmunda. Next base: position 86,258,636 of record OX639995.1, read on the forward strand.
ATTATTTTATATATTTCCAATTTTTTTAATCTTTTTTTCACATGAGAAAATTAATTCCAATATATTTCGATTAAATTTATAATACAAATTTGGCGATTCTCTTACAAAAATCAGGTGGTAGTAAAGAAAACGTGAGCTATATTGAGATTACAGAAGAGTCTCCTAAATTGGAAAATATATTTGTCCGTTAGATTTTTAACAAACCTTTAAAGATGATAAACATTATAAGTATTTTCGCAGAACGTTCCTTGCAAATAACGAATAATGTGTGTTGCTTTTTTCCGAAACTGTGGTGAATTGATGTTCAGTACTGTGAATTAATAAAACATTTTATCATGTTCGGTACTGTGAATTAATAAAACGTTTCATCATTGCCAGAGAACTTAGAAGTATGAGAAGCTGCAAATTTGTGGACTGTAAAAAATGTTGTCTGAAACGTTTCCAAACTGGGTTTCCCCACAGCTATTTAACATTTCCACATAACATTCTAACAGAGAGGTCAGTAAGAAAATGTCGAGAACATATATTTATTATGTTAAGATGTGACAATTAACAGCGTGCCTACCAATATTATTATTATAATTTTGCTTTTTTTAACTGATGTAAAAATTTTGAAATTTCATTTCGGAAATTTTTTCCTTACTTAGTTTTAGAGTTTTTATAGTATCATATTCATTTGAACCTAAATATGTAGAAACAGATCAGAACTTTTGTGAAGTGATGCAACTGTTTTCAGGGATCGGAGTAACTACAAAAAATGCACGGATAGTTAATATTTTATTTTATATCCTATTGAATAAATAAAATATGTAATATGTTTGCATTTCGCTTTTCAAACTATTCCAAAAAATTCGACACGTGAAAACTCTTTCACGATTTTGTATATTCATTTGTAATGAAATAAAATCAGAGCAGAAATTTAAATTAAAAAAGATTTCCATAAAATGAAGGATAAGTTGTATGATATTTTATTTTCTATTGAATTAAAAAAAATATAAAAATTAGACATAGAACGAAAAAAAAGACATGACACGAAAAAAAGCTAGGATTCGAACTATGGTGCAACAATTCAAACGTGCAATATGATAAACTGGCAGGCGACTATACGCGCTAAGCCACAGCAGACACTTCATGGAGTTCGCTTATACGGCTATTTATGCAAATCATAGCAATGTGTACGCAAAAAAGAAGAACAATTTACGTATCCAACTAAAAATGAAACAAAGAAGAAAAAGTAGTAACCCGAGAAAAAACTGTTTTTTGCTTGCCAGAGGGGCAAGTAGAGACGGAAGAGGGGTTATGCAACAATTGTGGATAAGAGAAGGGTTGAAAGGGAAAGGGAACGGTAAGCAAAAGAATATTCTTTTCTGTTTTTCGGCAATTTTTGTGTCGATTCTCCAATTGCGCGTGCTCGTGTACGCAAATGAATTGATGCGCGTTTGGACAAAAGTTATAGAATATTCTAGAATGTTCTAGAAAAATGCCAGCAATTTGTCAGACTACGTTGCGGTATTGAAACTTTTCAATGACCGTCGATGGTTTGTAAAATTGAAGATTTTAGCATTTTTGTGATCGTCGCGAAAAAGATCGTTGAGGGGAACGTTTGCGTGCGCGGGGAGATGAAATGCTTACGCTTATGAATGAACGGCATTTGTTTTTAGGAATGCGCGCACGCATTTATGAATGAATTTTTTGTTGTTGTACATATGTAGTTTTAGATATTTTAGAATATTTGGCGCTGGCGCAGGCACAAATGCAGCTGCGGTTGTGATTGCGCTGTGATTTGATTTTGATTTAGCGTAGGTCAAGGTTGAATTTTTCACATGCGCTTACATAAGTACATATGTATGTAGATATGTACATATGTATGTGTGTATGTATGTATGTATGTACATGGATGCATATGAATTTATGTATTTAGATATGTACATATATGTACATATGTATGTACATACATACATAGATATGAATACACATATGTATGTACATAGATGTGTGCATATACATACATATGATTGTATACTTGATGATATTTTAGTTTTTTGTGACTGTACATTCAAATGTAGTTATGTACTTATGTATCTAGTATTCTCTGGTATTATACATATATCAACTTACATACATACATATGTGTGTATATACATATGTGCATATGTATGTATGTACATATGTATGTACATATGTATGTACATATGTATGTACATATGTATGTATGCTAGTGCAAGAATTTGCAAAAAGTAAAAATCTAAATAAACACCCTTCCCCCCCCAAACCCCCTTCCCCCCACCCCCCCAGAAAATAGATCAAATATTAAATTGGAACCAAACTTATAAGTTATAGTTATAATAGTATAAATAATATAACAAATATGAATATTGAATTATATGGAATTTTCATATTATATACTTACATACATACGTATGTACATATGTACATGTATTAATCCTTTACAATTACAAAAAAGTTGCCTTGAGCTCAAAAATTATTGCTGATATTTACATAGAATTTTCTAAAAATGTGTTAATATTATTGGCAAACCAATAGAAGAATTGTTTCAGATTGAAGGATATTGAATTAAACATTTAATGTTAGAAACATAAAATACTTTAAAATGTAGTGTAAGAAGTTCACGATTAAGTAGTGATTTAGACGCCCGAAAATAATGTGTGATGTGGCGCTGCTGGTATAGGCGCTTCTTTATCATTCATTTCACAACTTTTTTCTAGGTTCAAATCACAGTTGGGCAAAAGTATAGATATATTTTTGCCAGTTTTTTTTAATTTCATATTTCATTTTTAATATTACTCTTGATTCAGAATCAGTCTTGCGCTTTAAGTTTTAAGTACAAAATATTTATTTTCTTAGCCTGCATATATTCATACTACATATGTATTGGCGAACATTTTTCCTGTATATGAATCTATGTACATATGTGCACACTCTCATTTATAAAAATTAAATAGCTAAAAACATTAATTTGATAAATATGTACATTAAACTCTTTATTTTGTTCTGAATATCAGCACAATCTTACTTTCTTAAGTTTTTCTATTTATTCTCATCTTCTTTCGTCTGCATATTTGTTAACATCAAAATTTATATTTTTCCCTGCTAACATTAAATTTAACATTTTTGGTGGCTTAAAAATGCTAATTTAACAGTGTGGTGCAGACCCAGTTTGGAAACGTATCAGCCCTGTTAACGACCATCGCCGAATAGTTTCCACTTTCAATTTGCAGCTTCTCATACTTCTAAGTTCTCTGGTAGTATTAAGCTATGTTGTTCTACAATAGCAATAAGAAAAAACATGTAATAGTTTTAGATAATTTTGGTTAGCCTCATTATTTCACAACCACAAAATTTCACTCTTTGGCGGACAAGCGACTTTAACTGTTGATCACACCGGCTACTCCTACATAGTAGGAGGAATCAAATATGATTATTTGAAAACAACATAAATTGTTTAACTTACCTTAGATATTGCGTCAAAATTGGCAAAAATAAAAATAAATGTTTCCGTGTTGGCCGGAGAACAATAAAGAAAGCCAAACAAGATTTCCTCAGATACGAACGGAAAAGCCTACATACATATATGCCAAAAAAGAACGTACAAACGCGACTAGCAGAACACGCTAATGGGCATATTCGCTCTTAGGAGTAAAGACATTATAAGCATCATGAAACTGAAATAGGAAACATTGCACAGGAAACTGAGCAAATTAACAGGGCAATGCGGTTTAAAGAACATACCGCTTAAGCAAGAATTCCACACCAAACTCGTGAACTTAACCCCCATAATCATTGTGAATAACTACCAACCAAGAATGATAGAATACAAGATTGCACTGATTGATCTAAAATTCGGAGAGTAACTTGGCTGTGAAGTCACGCCAGATTTACCAGTGGAGAGAAATGAGAGGAAACACGTTGATATACATGTTAGAAAGAATACACGTTATTGCGAGTATACGTGCACGCACGGTTTTTGCAAATAAAACCTGTTGTGACGTCAAATTCTGTCAAAATTTCCAATTGAGGGTTAGCGGTGCCATAATCTTTGCCACTGTATTCTACTGTATTCTTTTCACCATGGACGACAACAATATAAAAAGTACAGAATAGGCCGTCATAGACGCGGAGGTTGCAATATCGCTAATACCAAGCGAGAATCAAGAGCACGTGAGACACACATATGTACATACATATATGCAGACATTATTGAGAAGCAAATAAAAACGATAAAATGAAATAGACAAGAAAGAAAAAAACCATACAAAATTTAAAGCCAAAACTTAAGAACATAACATACATAAAATTTACGAAAGACAGCAAAATGGTATAATTTGACATAAAAGACTTATGTACATATGTATGTTTGTAGATATATCCGTCTATCAATCCACAAGAGACAGTAGGCATGGTCCATAAAATACTACTGGAAATACAAAAAATGAAATTAATGCTGCATAGATCACACATACATATGTATGTATTCTAAAGACAACGCAGATCCAATTTTGATTTAATAACAATCATGGAGGTGTTCATACAAATCCTAGAATGGCAATATATTGAGGAACTAAAGACAAAATTAAGTGTGACATTCTACGCGAGATATTTTGATTGCATTATCTGCGTAGTAACTACAACGAAGAAGAAATCATTGCCACAACAACAACAACAACAAGAAATCATAGATTACTTTAACAAACAAACAAATTTTACAATGAAAAGAGAAAAAGAGGAAAGAATAAATAATCTGGATTTGATAATTACAATAGACAATATCCTAGGAAAGGTTATTTATGAAATTAATAGATAATCAACGGTCACAGACACGATATCCACAGTAACACAAAAAAGCAGCACTCTGGCAACTAATAGATAGACTAGAACGAACGCTTCTAACACAAAAACCATATAAGAAAGAATTGAATACAATTTATAATATAGCTGAAAACAATGGATAAAAAAAGAAGGAATCATGGAGCGCTAAAAAGAAGCAGCAAAGAAAAAGACGGGAGGACTTAGACGTTAATAACATATACAGGGAAGGCGACATACAACTTTTTTCTAAAAATACAACATTCAGACAGCATTTAAAACAGTAAATAACTTAGAGCAAATCCTACGGACCAGCACGAATACAGAGCACCCACTTAACAAGCAAGGCGTATACAAACTGACTTGCGAATGCTAATACAGCTACAAGAATGATAGAATACAAGATTGCGCCTTCCCGCGGTGAAATGATAGATCTCGCCTTTAGTAAACAAGAATACGGGAGAGAGAAAATTGAACAACTTCCAATATTTCATTGAAAACCGTGTTCTAATTGTTCTAAAGTGTAAAAGTATGAATTTATAGGCAGACATTTAATAAATAAATTCGCAAAATACTAAAAAAAGTGTCTATTTTTCTTAATTTGTGAAAAAAGCTTTGTCTAGTTGAAGTTGAGAATTGTCAAACCCGGCAAAACCAAAGTAGCGGTACTTCTAAAGGCGTCACCTTCAGTATTCAGTACACCGTGATACAGCTACATATGTATGTACATAGGACAGACGGGACGTAAACAAAGAACAAGATTTCGCGAACACATACGCGACTATAATAAAAAGATTCAGAAACCCACTGCAATACTTGAGTCTAACTTTGCAAACCACATGTGCAACAATAAATGTTCACCAGCAAACATTTAGAAAACAGATAAAATTCTATGGAATATCTAAGGAAATATACAAACGGAAAACATTTGACGGAAGAATAATAAACGAACACAAACTCGGACGTCATATTTAAACCTTTAAAACTTGTATAATATATCCCACAAGGCCAAAATTACCGACTTCCTCCTGTCTAAACACACCACAGTCACGACCGCGAAATAACCCAAAATTTGAATAATATTTACGCACAAATACAGTGTTCAGGTACCTACATATAAAGCGGCTATAGCACGAACCCTTATTACCTGATAATAACAACATTGAAATATATGGCGAACTTAGGTTTTCACGACCGTTTGGTTGGATTGTACAAATACGAATGTCTCGTTTTATTACTTCAAAAATGGCGTTATGCCTAAGCTTCAACGAATAAAATACAGCGAGTCATACTTACGAGTAATTACAACGAAACTTAGGTGGTAGTTACATCTAGTTACATTTACGTCTTAACAACTAAATCTTAAGGTCTAGTTACGCACATGCACACGTTTACACTTTACTATGCCTTACAACTCGGCCGTCCTGACGCATAGAATCCCCTGATTCTACGGTGGCCTGACTCGAAACAAAGTTGCACCACGGTTTTAAGTTTGCAACCGACCACGTACCTTTATAAGGTATCTGGGTTTGCTGAAACCCCTCTACGTCTTCTACTACATATCGGTAATTTTCTAACACTTGAGTTATTTGATATGGTCCCTTAAACTTTGGGATTAACTTACTGGACACCCCTACCTGAGAGTTAACATTCGCTACCACTACATAGTCCCCCACGGTAAACTTACGTGATTCTTGTCGTTTATGGTCTGAGTACTCCTTATTATAGTTTTGCGCTTTTTTCTGTGCAACCGCTGCTTGTTCTCTAACTGCTTTTCTATCTACCTGTCTTGACAATTGATGTGGGTCGAGCACGTTCTCTCTTAGACTGTCTATAACCTGCCCCTTTTGCCGTACCCCGAACAATAATACGCTTGGTCGCTCTTTGACTGCTCTGTGTACAGTGTTATTCATTGCATGCTCGGCTGACTCCAACACTTTATCCCAGCTCGTATCTTTTCCACTATCTATCATTTTCGCAATCATCGGGCCTAAACTCTTGTTTACTATTTCCACTTGGCCGTTTGCCTGCGGGGAGTTTGTCGCGACTCTTATATGTTCTACGTTGCTATTTTCCAAAAATTCTTCGAACTCCCTGGAAGTGAAACAAGTTCCTCGATCTGATACCACGTACTTCGGCCTGCTATACGCTCTAAAATAATCTCGTAACGCTGTGACCGCTTCCTTAGATGCCGTCGTCTTAGCTGGATAAAGGCGAACGAACTTTGTAAAGGCATCTATGACAACTAATACGTGTTTATTTTTCGTGCACTTGCTATGAATCGGCCCATAGTGGTCAACGTGAACCATTTCGAAAGGCATATTTCCTTTAGGTATCATATGCAAAAGCCCTTCCTTTTTGCCGCTTTTATTTGAAAATGCTATGCACTTCAAGCAATTTTCGATGTGCGTCGTCGCTTTCTTTCTCATACCTGGAAACCAGTAACTTTTCCCTACAGTCTCTACTACCTTGTCTATGCCTAGATGGCCCATCTCATCATGATATTTGTACAGAACGTGGTGTTCCATAGCTTCCGGTATGTAGAAAAGTAAGTGTTTGTCTTTCTTTTTGTAGACTATACCATTTCTCATCTCATAGTTGCTATCTTCCGTGACTTCTAACTCCTTTTTAATACTACTTATACGACGATCTCTACTTTGACTTATGACTAAATTTTCCTCAAAAGTGTTCGCGTGAATAAGCAATACGTTGTTTACCCTACTTAGTGCATCGACGTGCTGCATTCTTTTCCCTTCTCTGTGTTCGAGCTGGTAATCGTAATTTTGCAGCTCTAACGCCCACCTCGCTATTCTGGGATTCACCTCTTTTTTATTCAGTGTTAAAGTCAAAGAATTACAATCGGTTATGATTTTAAACTTTATACCTTGTAGATATATCCTAAACCTTCTTAGTGCGTACACTATCGCTAGCGTTTCTAACTCGAAACTGTGGTATCTTGACTCTGTGTCCGTTGTGCGTTTGGAAAAATAGAAAACCGGATGTAGTTTTCCGTCACTCTTCTTTTGTAACAGTATCGCTCCAAATCCCGACGCACTTGCGTCACAGTGTAGTTCGGTTGCGTCACAAGGGTCGTAGATCGCCAGCAGCGGGGACGCCACCAGTTTCTTCTTAAGCTTGTTGAAGGATTCTATTTCTGTCTTACCAAATTGAAATTTTCTATCTTTTTTCGTAAGGTCGTGTAGGGGCTTGGCTATAGTCGAAAAATCTTTAATAAACCTTCGAAAGTATGAGCACAGACCTAAATAGCTTTGAACTTCCTGAATTTTGGTGGGTACAGTGAAGTTTTCTATTGCCTTTATCCCTCTTTCGTCCGCTTGGATGCCTTTGCCCGTTATTACGTATCCTAGATACGATACTTTTGACTGCAGGAACTCGCACTTGTCAAGTCTCAGCTCTAAATTATTTTGAACGATTCTTTGGAAGACTTTTTCTAATATTTCTAAATGTTGTTTTATACCTTCCGTTGCTATCATAACGTCGTCGAGGTAAACTATAATTTCCCCGCTTCGGATCATGTCTGCGAAAACTTTGTTAGCGAACCTTTGAAATGTCGCGGGAGCATTTTTCAACCCAAACGGCATTCTCAAAAATTCGTATTGTCCCAGAGGCGTAGTAAATGACGTATACTTAATTGAGTCTTCATGTACGAAAACATGAAAAAACCCGTTCTTTAGATCTAACTTTGTAAATACTCTCTTATTTACCAATCTGTCGAGCAAATCATCGATCAGTGGTATCGGATAACTATCTTTGACCGTAACTTTGTTCAGCTTTCTGTAGTCGACACACAAGCGAAGATCACCTGTCTTCTTTTTAACCAGCACTATCGGCGATACAAACACGTATATACCCTTTTGCTAAGTATTCGTCTAATATCTTTTGTAATTCAACTTTTTCACTATATGACAATCTTCTCGGAGCACAGGCAAACGGCTTATCACTCTCTAGAACCAAGCGTATTTCTTTTTTAACAAAAGGCTCGTCTAACTTTTCCGAATTAACGTAGATTTTGCTAAACATGTCTTCGAACGACTTCTTTTCCGTACATGTTAGCTGTTCGCCTACTTTGAGATCGAAGTTTCTTTCTTCGTACATGTCTATTGCCATAATTTCGTTTATAGCTTTACTAAACCCACCAGCAACATCGGACTCAACTTCGCTCACAACTTCTAAATTGTTCACTACATCGTCGGAATCATTATTCACCACGTTTGAGATACTTGCCTTCACAACATCGTCTTCTTTGTCTATTCTCCTGTCCATAAACTCAACATTTCCTATCTTAAGCTTTGCGTCGTTGGCATTAATAAAATCTCTCCCCAGTATCACTGAATATCCAATCGACCCACTAGGAACAACTAGAAGTTCAACTAAAACATTTTTATTCAAAACTTTAACATAACACTTAATTTTTCCGAAAATATTCAAAATAGTATTGTTCAACCCATAGTACGACTCTGTCACTTCTTCTAACTTCACTCCTGCAGGTATTACCTCTTGTTTTGCTAAGCTAACTGGGCTTCCTGAGTCAACTAAGCATTCTACAAACATACAAGTATTAACATGTGCATATACACTTAATTTAAAATAACTTACAAAATTATTTTTATTCCTTTTGTACTGGTTACATTCCGTGGCGTAATGTCCTAGGCCTCCGCACGCATAGCATGAACCAGCTTCCCTCTTGGCTTTTCTGCAGTCTTTAGCATAATGTCCGGTGCAATTACAATTATAGCACCTCAGCCTCTCTTCAGTGCGGACTCGTTGGGGTGGACGCTCGGGTAAGGTAACGAAGCGGAAGGCGCGAAGCATGTCGTTCGGCGAAATAAAATTTTGAAGCCGCGCCTGGTTTTGGAGCTGTTCGTCGGGGATGCCGTCGACCAAGTAGTCGGCAAACTCTTCCTCACTTAGACTCAATTCACAGCCAAGTACACATTTATCATTAAAATAGCTTGCAAAGCTTTCTTCACGAGACCAAGTACGCTTCTCGAATTTACGGCGGCGTGCAAGTGCGTTTTCGCCAGACCTGAACACCGACTTCATTTCACTAAGGAGTTCGTCCACGCTTTTGGGGTACGAAACTTTAGCGTTGTACCACGCTAGTGCAGCACCTTTCAGCTTGAGATGAATAGCCACGCGCAACATGGCGTCATCGATCTTCAATACGTCGCGATAATGTGCTATCTGGTTGAGCCACACAACAAACCCGTCGCCGCCGTCATACGTCGGAATTATTTCTTTCAGAGTGTCGAACGAAATGTTGTTTTTGTTTTTGTCTGCAGCTGCCGTCTGATTTCTTTCGAGGAAATCCTTTTGAAGCTTTAGCAGTTCTAACTCTTTTTCCACAAGCTTTAACTTAATCGTCGCCATTTCAGAGTCGTCGTGTTCAGTTACGGGTCTGCTCGCCATGTCACTCTCACCGTCTTGCACATACCTTATTGGCAAGTTGCCGAAATTCCCGCTGCAAACGTGCGCCACACCGCTTTGAATTATCACGCCATCGTTGTTGTCGAAACCCGTTGCTCCACTTATACCACGCTGTTGCAAACCGCTACCGGAACCGTTGCCGTTAATTGTTCCGCTTCCATCGTTCCTTCCGTTGTTCTCGACGTTATTGTTCGCACCGTTGTTGTTCGCACCGTCGTTGATCGCACCGTTGTTGTTCGCACCGTTGTTGTTCGCACCGTTGTTGTTCGCACCGTTGTTGTTCGCACCGTTGTTGTTCGCACCGTTGTTGTTGCCGTACTTTGTCGTTGTCGCCTTCACGGCCATCTGCGATTTTTTTCTTACTTGGAGCTTTGTCTTTTCTACGCCGTTGTTGTACAGATGCGTTTGCGCTTTCATCGTCGCTCAGACTTTCGTTGTCCGGAATATCGTCCCCTTGCGTGCCCGGACAGATTCCGCGCGCTTCGGCGGACAGCTCACTGAGCCTTGCAGCCAACGAAGCTTTGGCGCCGCTAGCGTTGACGCCCACAGCAGCGCACCAAGCTTTGAGCTGCATCAGTGAGTATTTTTCCGCGTTTATTAGTTCGCGTTCCGTTTGGCAATACATAGCGATTTTTTATCAAAATTAACCGTGTTTTAATTAAAATGTACGCTGGGTCAAAGACCACTTCTGATGAAATATATGGCGAACTTAGGTTTTCACGACCGTTTGGTTGGATTGTACAAATACGAATGTCTCGTTTTATTACTTCAAAAATGGCGTTATGCCTAAGCTTCAACGAATAAAATACAGCGAGTCATACTTACGAGTAATTACAACGAAACTTAGGTGGTAGTTACATCTAGTTACATTTACGTCTTAACAACTAAATCTTAAGGTCTAGTTACGCACATGCACACGTTTACACTTTACTATGCCTTACAACATCATATAAATGCGCAACAAAACGAAAAATGACACTGAGATGGCACAACGCCTAAACCAGTTTGTCTCCAAGCCAAACTTGACAAAGGATGACGGAAAATCGTTCCAATATACATCACCTTTTCACCCTGTCGGAAAAACAGAAGATCAAAAATATCAACTTTATGGTTTCATAGAGATATTGATTATCAATTTTTAGAACTCGTGTCAATAATACAACTACAAAAAAGCCAGGATGACATCTGACAATCATTTTCCAGTAAATTGCGTAGTCGAAACAAAATACTTCACAAATCTCATTCGTGCTATATTTTAAATCAACGAATCGGATACAGATTGAAATTTTTTCAACTTCCGAAATGTCTGCGAACTCATCTACCAAGATCGTGGAAGCTTTAGAATTATTTAACCTATGGATGAGCTGGTTTAATATCAAGTCATAGCAAATGTATAAGTTCATTCTGAACACGATAGCTGGTGTTCACAGTGTTTTTGGGGGAATTCTGTAAGTGATTTAGAATAGAGGCTTTCAGTTATTGGTTTATTCACGAATAGTCCTATGTAGTACGGATTCGTTGGGTTGGGTAACTAGTTAAAAAAACTAGGAAGTTTATTTGTGAAAATGCTACGGATATAGAGATCGAGTTTCTGATAGTTCTCCCGAGAGTCGGTTCTACGATACCAGAACGCCCAGAATTTATACTTGGCCAAGGACTGTCAGTTCAGCATCATTCCCCATAAGTTTATTGGGAATGGCTTATACTATTACAACAACATGGATTTTCTGATTGCGATGCTTTTGCGGGTTTGCGGGAATGTGAAGACGAGGGAATTTCTGGCTGCGAAACTATCCCAGGTTCAGCGTTCAACTGCTGATTAATACCAAATAAATAGTACCTGAGTGAAGGCGATAAATACATCACCTTAGAATGTTTAATATTTACAAATACTCAAATAAACTCTAAAGTTATAATTATAAGCTTTTATATGTATGTATATGCACTTACCTGATTGTGCTCGAGACGACGTATGTACATACATACATATTTTACTTAACAATTTTCGAATGTCCATTCATTCAATTTGAAACTTCTCTGGGCCTGAGCCAACCAAACTATCTGAGTTAACTGTTTGCGGTCCGATCTAAGCAGCGCTATTTTCATGGATAGGCACTTAACATTGTCTCCTATTAAGTCTTCGGCAAGCTTTTTTATTACCTGGACAGAGGAGGTCCGGCTGAACCTCAATATTCATGTCGATGGCACCCACATTCCAACGGTTAACCAGATTAGGATTAGGATTTTCGGTGTCACATTTGGCAAACTGCTTTCCTTCTCTTCGCACACTCTGCAATCGCCAACAAAGTACATTTACACCAAGAGGCAAGCTCGTTAAGGCGCACAAACTCATGCTTAGCAAGCAGTTACTTGCTGGTTGTCAACGCCTGGGGTACCCAAATAGGCATCTGCTTGCCGACGTGCCACCGCGCAAGCACATCAGATAGCATCTCCTTGAACTTAAGGACGAGATCCAGTCGTATACGATTCAAGCGTACAGGTGGGTCTTAGTCAACATCCACAGAGAGACACGTCGCTACCATCATCGATTCTCGCCCTGTCCCTTGAATGTCAGGGCATAGCTATCCATCAGGCGATGTTGAGCTCGAAATATTAAATATACATATACCTGCTGCCCGGCAGAATATCACCCAGACATAGGTGCCCTCCTCAGATGTGAATACCGTTTGGTTGTAGGTGACTTTAATGAGCACCACGATCTATGGCATTCAAGCCTGCCAGCAGATCGTAGGGGGAATGAATTGGCTGAGCAAATAGACGATTCAACATTCTGTACAATGAATGACGACGCACCCACCAGGATTAGGGATAGTTGCAGTAGCTCGCCTGACCTAACAATAGCTAGAACAGTTCTGATAAATAGCATAACGTGGCGACCTATGCTATCGCTTGCATACCATAATCATCACGATCGACAGACCTTTCGACTTTGTCTCCGCGGACCGAAAGCCTTTTATCAACTTTAAAAAATCTGATTCGGAGCCCTACCCACACCAACAGATGGTCGCGCTGCCGGGACAAGTAACATCAAAAATGATAGAAAAAGTTTTTCCTAATAACGGTCACCCCTCTGCAGGCAATGGCAAACCTCCGTGTGCATTTCTGCCTTGAAAACAGCTTCTCACAAAAAGAAACATTCGCGGTTTCGGAAGCCTCCAAGGTCATTGGTCCTGAGGGGCTAAGCATGTTGATGCTGAAAAACTTGGACGCCACGGGAGTAGCATTCCTTACGAGATTCTTCAACTTGTCTATGACCACCCTCATCATTCCGAAGATCTGGAAGACTGGGAGGGTAATACCGCTCTGGAAACCAGGAAAACCGGCCGAAAAAGGGGAATCTTATCGACTGATTTCCCGTCTTTCACCAGTGGTAAAGACACTCGAAACTATGCTGCTTCCCTACTTCACACCTCACCTGGGCCCGGCTAAGCATCAACACGGCTTACGGAAGGTGCACAGCACAACAACAGCACTAAACGTCATAAACACCCAGGTGATTCGTGGCCTCACCCGTAACCGTCCCTGTAAGAGAACCGTCGTGGCGTTGGACCTATCAAAGGCTTTTCATACGGTCAATCACTCAACTCTACGTTGAGACATCTAATCTCCCGCAGGGTCTGAAGCGGTAGACTGTGAACTACCTGAGTGGTCGACCGGCCTCCGTATATTTTAGAGACTCGACATCAAGACCGAGAAGAATTAAACAAGGGGTATCACAGGGTGGCGTTCTCTCCCTGGTTCTGTTTAATCACTATATCTCGAAGCTCCCTCAACCACCCGATGGAGTTTCAGTAGTCTCATATGCCGACGACTGTTCGATTATATCATCCGGCAATGCAATTGATGACAGTGCTCGAAAGTGAACGGTTACCTCTCTGACCTTCTCGTTTCTTCACTGTTCGGAACTAGTTTCTCTGCCCTGCTAAGTCCTCGCGAACCTATTTACCACCCGGACGAAGGAGGCCAGGTTGCAGTTAAACATACATGTGGACGGTACACCTGTACCGACAGTAAACCACCCAAAACTCCTGGGTGTTACGTTTGGCAGCCTGGCTTTTTTCTCTGCGCACATAAGTATGTAACTGCAGTCGTCAATAAAGTACAGAGCGGCAACAAAGACCTCAAGTCGCTAGCCGGCAGCACTTGGGGCAAAGACAAAGAAACGTTGTTGGCAACATACAAGGCGATTGGCTGGTCGGTTTTAAACTATTCCGCTCCAATTTGATCGCCTGGGAAAAGCAGGACCCAGTGGATGAGACGGACGGCAACGGGATGCCTTCTGATATCTCCAGTCGAACACCTACAAAATGAGGTTTCAATGCTCCCAGTTAGGGAGCACAACTTTACGCTCACCAAGCAGTTCCTCGTCGGCTGCCACCGTAGTGGCCACCCAAGCGGGTACCTGCTCGATGAGGATCCGCCTCCGAGACACGTCAGGCGGCATCTCCTTGATATGTCCGACGAGATCCAGTCGCTCGCTACCAACAGACTGGACCCCACTGCCTACCGGGTAGTCTTAAACGACATTCACCGAGAGACAATCACCACCTTCATCAACTCTCGCCCTGTGATTGCCGTCCTCGGGGTCAAACTACCACCCATAGCAGAGGAGGAGCTCCAGCTGCCTCGAGAATCCCACGCCACTCTGGATCAACTACGTTCAGGATATTGTAGCAGGTTAAACTCCTACCTGCCCAGAATCAACCCAGACATACTTAATGTGTGTCCGGCATGTGATAACTCCACGCACGATACCGCTAACATGCCCTGTGAAACCGGCTCATCTAACCCCCCTTTCCCTTTGGTCCGACCCTGTCGAAACTGCGCGTTTCTTGGGCGTCCCCCTAGGTGAGTTTAATGATAACGACCATGGTTGAACCGATCTTACAGGTTCTGAGTAACCGTTACAACAACTCTCGCCCTGTAAATGCTGTTATAGGAGTCCAATCACTGGCTAATGCAGACGAGGAGTCCCGCGCTACTATGGCCCAACTAAGATCTGGATATTTTAGCGCCTCAACTACCCCTAATTATCCATAATCAACCCCGACATATCGAACACTTGCGCAAATGCAAATTCCTTCTCAGACCAACTCATCTAGCACCACCCTTCCTCTGGTGCAATCTTATCGAAACCGCATGTTCGATCAGAATCTGATCTTTACAGGGTGTAGCTAGGTGCTACAACAACAACAAAAAAATAGTTAACTGATTGATTTCAGTTAGTTTTTTTAACATCAATTTTCTAAATATTGGATGAGAGGTTTAGGAGTCCATAGCGTTCAAAGAGACAACTTTAATTTATATATTTATATATAGATATGGTACTGGGTATACTTGTGTCTAAACATATGCCTTATGTCATTTTTTTTAATAGTGGAAAATGAGTCGGGCCTTTTTGTATAAGATATTAATGGTAGGTGTATTGCGTAACTTCTATTCAAATATGTAAAACACAAATTTTAAAGAAATGTTAGTTATCATTTTAAGGTAACGATATGTAGTCATGCATTCCAATATGAAATAGAAAAAATAACCACAGTATGATTTCGATTTCAAGGAATGTTGAAAATTTATTTGTTGAAAATTATGCAAACTTCGTGAACATATGTACATTAATTTTTCTTTTTATCAGAATTTCGAGAAGGAATTATAACTTCACCAGCATCAGTATTTTCTTCAATTGAAAGTCCCGTATCCAACCTACTTTTGTCCACTGGATAAAGCCATCGCTGATATAAGTATATAAGAAAAACCACGTCATCGCGCAAACAAGCCACTCTATGAGCGGTGGGCATGGAAATAATGAAAGCGAAAAAGTCATCTATGAACGTATTGAATGCCTTGTACATAAAAGATCTCCACGGCAAGGCTGCGACTGACTTTAATTTATAATTGACAAATAGTTGGGGTAACATAAAGAGAAATCCAAATGCATATACTCCATTGACGAGAGAATTTAGGGTCCACGAGTACCAACTTTTGTGCGGTTGATAAAAGAGGGAATAAACAGCCCCGGCAAAACACAAAGGATATAATATATAACTTAAATATTTCATTCCTTGTTTGTCAAATTCTTCAGTTTTTTTTTCTGCACTTCTACTGGCTTCCGCATCGTTTGATTGATTTCTTCGGAAGCCTTCCAACCCTATCTGTAGTTTTAGTATCTTCTTGCATTTCCATAACTCTATAAGAACACCAAGTCCTGCTGGGACCAATACCAACATCGATGTGTTCTCGTCCAGTAAATAAAGAAATATCACAATTTGTGAGAATGCGCGCCAAAGAGTCGTACGAGTTGAAAGGCCCTCGTAAGACCTTTTTCTCCTCCAGAATAAAACGTCGTTTTTAAACGAAAGGAAGTCAAATAGAATCTATAAGAAAATATAAATTAATGGGAACAAACTACAAGAATCGATAAGCTTGCTTACATGTATACTGACAGCGAATATAGTACCACAGAGAAGATAAACGTTGGTATCAGAAAACATACCCTTTACTTCATCTATATCTTTCTTCGAGAAACCTATGGTATGCATCATTTGCATTGCATGTTCGACCATTAGCATTAAACGCAATTTTCCAATGCCAATTGGTTTATAATGAAATGTTATATTAAATTCGGTGGTGTTTTTGGTCACTTGTACCAAATTTTTCAACCTTGTATTAAAAAAATCAGTCTTAAGAATTGGCATTATTTGACGGTTGCGATTGATTTGTATAAGTCTTGCCATCTCTGGAGGGACATCTTCCTTTGACAGTGAAATATTGTCTGTCAGCAAATTGACATGAATCTGCGATATAATATGTGTAACTGGTCTTATTGGCAGTGTATTATAATTACTTTTACTAGGCGCTTTCACTGTTGTTTTTTTATTAGAGTAGCTTTTTGATAAGGCATCTTTCTGTAAAAAAAATATTAAACACTTATTAACTTTAATTAAAGCGTCATTTATATTTACTGGTCAAAACCTACGCCTTCGCCGAGTAAATTAAAAGCCTCTACTCGAGGTTCCATGAATTCTGTTAATCTAGTTGCGTGGATTACCGTGGGACCATCTCGTCTCAATGTCCTCCATTCAAGTGGTTCTCCATTCAATACTAACACCGCCTTAATTTAGAAGAGAACTTAATATATGATGGTGCAACCACAATATATCGTAAGTTTTTGTTTTTACCTGTAAATAAAGACTTCCGTTACGGCGAGTCTTCAATGGAACATCAATTTGAAAATCACTTTGATATGGTTTATGGTAGTCAAAGTTTTTTGTGCTATATATCTTAGTCACTTCAGACGATATTGGGTTAGGACTAATAGAAGTAAATAGTGCTAACTGCATTAGTGGATTCTCATTAAGGAACGATAAATAGCAAGGTTGTCCGGAGCAACGGAGAGTAGTGAACAACTGTGCCATTACCCAGATGGAATGGGCTACATAAGCCATAAATGCAACTCCCAAAATCGTTGTGACTGAAGGGATGTACATTTTATCAGTTTATTATTTCGATACAATCTGACCAAGTGAAAAGATTACAGAAAACTTTAGTTGTTATAAACAACCGCGCTTATATTCGCGTTTTATCAATTTCCTCACAAAATGTGTGTTATTATCCCATTGCCGGCCACGAACTTCAATCAGAAATTTTCTTTTCTTGTTCTTCTTAACTAGCGCGGTCACAATCCAAGCCAGGGAGAAAGCAGTGGTCAACCCAAATTCATAAGACTATGTTCAGACGGGGAAACTGTTGTTCCTTATTATCGGCGATTTCCCTTTTGGTGTTGCTCGTCGCGCTCACACAGAGCAACTCTGTTCAGGCAATTTTCTGGCATTTCATTTTATATCATTTACGCAAATTTCTGTACGCTTCGCTTAAGCGGCATTTACAAATTCTGATAAATTTTGTGATTAAAAGTAAAAGGTGAGTAAAATGAAGTTTTAACATAATTTACGTTAATATGTATAGTATATACATAGTCATGTGTATATTTAATCGCAAAAAAATAAGAACTAAATTTCATTTCCCAACTTACCGTATGTATTCACTTAAAACTCAACAAAACTGCAACCACTGAAAGAATTTATAAATGAAAGGGAATACCAAATTTCTGAGCTGCGGACTGAGACGAATAAGAACACAAATCGTGTCGCCCGAGCACGAGCAACTGGGTGCCCTTCCCCTTTCCCCGTCCCTCTCTCTCCTACAAGTAAAGAGTTGCCGCGACAAAGTTTCCCTGTCTGAACGCTGTCTAACAGGTAGTGCTGAGCGTACAACAACAAAAATATACACAAAGAATAGTTATGTTTTCGTATTCTCCAGTAAAAAAAAATATCCAGTAAAAAAATATCCAGTAACTTGAAAAAAGGAAACTTGGAAGAAAGTAAGAAAACGCAAAACTAGTATATAATCACCCTCGGATGATTGTCCTAATTCCCGATTTTATTTTGATCTCGTGCAAGCACGTCTTACCAAGTTGAAAGTCGATTAAAAAGTAGTACGGAAACCGTCAAGCTGTCACTTGCCGGCGGCCATTACCTCGAAGAGAGCGGGGCTGCCACACTTTTAGTTTTGTGTCTAATTTATTACATTCGGCCTGAACCTGACAACCGATCGCCCTCGATCGACTCTGGCGGGAAGTCCCCGGTCTCTTCCAGATATTCATAGTCTGTACATTCATCCTCATTACATTGGTATTTGTTAACATAGTTTTCTTTACCTATGGGGATGTTGCCTTCTCGTCTCGGATTCCTGCCACATTGGCTAAATTGCACCCAGCGCCTAAGTCTGCTAGAGTCGAGGACACTCCTATAGGGAATTTGAGTGACCTGGCAATTTTCTATATCGGTCACCACGTAACGGTCGTGTCCCAATTGTTTCTGGATGACATAAGGTCCCTTGTACTTGGGAATAAGTTTCTTATTGCTACCTATCGTATTGTCTACGTTCTTGATCACGACATATTCGCCAACCTCAAATTGCTGTGCGGGCTTATGGGTTCGTTTATAATACTGTTCGTTTCTCTTCTGTGACGTCTGGATAGCTTCGTCCGCCCGTTCCCTGATTTTGACTAGATCTGTGATCTCATTGATATAATTTTCCCGAAGGTATTCGGTTAATTCATCAACCACGCGGCCGCGCTGCTCCACTCCGAACAACAACTTGCTTGGAGTCTGTTTGGTGCTACTGTGGACTGTGTTGTTGATGGCAAATTCGACATCGACCAGTCTCCCCTTCCAGTCCGTATGGTCTATGGAAACGGTAAGCTTAGCTAACATACCTTTCAATACTCGATTCACTCTCTCTACCTGTCCATTTGATTGCGGGGACGCTACCGCATTTAGAACGTGTTCTATGCCATGACGGACGCAGAATTCCTTGAACTCAGCTGATGTAAAGCAAGGCCCTCTATCACTTATAATCCGTCTGGGTCGACTGTAATCTGTAAAGTACCTCCGTAATGCGCATATGGTCTCTTTGGTGCTTGTGTTTACCCCATATAACTTAACGAACTTAGTGAACGAATCCACAATCACCAAAACGTGTCGGTGTTTAGATCTAACAGTTTCCAGGGGACCAAAGTGGTCGATATGAAGCGTATCCCACGGTTCGGGTTTCTTCTGAATGCTATACAAACATCTTTCGTTACTTCTAGACTGCCCCAAATAATAAATGCACTTCAAGCAGTTAGCGAGAAAACTCTTAATTTTTTTCCTCATTCCCGGGAACCAATAGTGTTTCCTAATCTGGTCGAAACATTTATCTACTGCTAAATGACCATAAGTCTCGTGAATTAATCGGACCACATTAATCTCCATCTCTGCTGGTACGTAAAGTTGTTTCCTACCATTCTCGACATGGAAAACCAATCCGTTCTCCATATCGAATTCCGGCATCTCAGTCTCTTCTAGCTTCTTTTTTAACTCCTTAATATCTGGATCTCTCATTTGAGCTATTTGAAGATTCACGTCCACGTCACTTTCCTCCACCGTGCTAACACCTGTGGACCTGCTTAATGCGTCCACATGGGCCATTTGCAGCCCCGGCCGATGTTTAATCTTAAAATCGAATTCTGCCAAAGCCAGAGACCACCGGGCAATCCGCGGATTGATTTGCTTTTTACTGAGAGTCAGTACTAAGGCATTGCAGTCGGTGACAATAGTAAAAAGAGTTCCATGAACAAACACTCGGAACCGTTCCAGAGCCCTAACTATCGCCAAGGTTTCCAACTCAAAACTATGGTAGCGTGTCTCGGCATCCGTGGTGCTTCTGGAAAAATACGCCACTGGATGGAACGCATGGTCAGCTTGCTTTTGCAACAAGACGGCTCCATAGCCATGCATACTGGCATCCGTGTGTAACTCGGTTTCCCGATTTGGGTCAAATATGCACAAAACTGGGGCCTCAGTCAAACTGGCCTTTAAAGTATGGAATGCGTCTTTGCATTCGTCAGTCCAATTGAATCGGATGTCTTTACCCAGCAACCTGCTGAGTGGCTTAGCTACTCGCGAAAAGTTGGGTATGCACCTTCTGAAATATGAGAATAACCCCAGACACCGTTGTACATGTTTTGCATTCTTTGGTTCACAATAGCTTCTGATGGCTTCTATTTGCCTCTCACTGGGTCGTATCCCCCTATTACTAACCCTATATCCTAAATATTCTAGCTCCTGGTACGCAAATTTGCATTTTTCGAAATTTAATTTCAGTCCGGCCTCCGCCAGTAAATTCAGCACTCGCCCTAACACTTCACCATGCTCATTAACCGTCTCCGTGGCCACCAAAATGTCATCCAGATAGACCACTACCTTTCCGCGACTGATTAAGGGTTTGAGTACTTGGTTGACCAGTCGTTGGAAAACCGCCGGGGCATTCGATAACCCAAATGGTACAAAGTTGTATTCATATTGCCCCATTGGTGTCACAAACGATGTCAAAGGTATTGAGTCCGCATGCATCGGAATCTGATGATACCCATTTCGTAAATCCAGCGTACTAAAGTAATTTTTCCCCCCCAAATACGACAAACAATCTTCGATTAAAGGTAAGGGAAAACGGTCTTTTATAGTTATTTTGTTCAATTCCCTATAGTCGATACACATGCGTAACTTCCCATTCGTTTTCCTGACTAGCACTATAGGCGATGCATACGGGGACTCGCTTGTCCTTATAATACCCTGAGACAACAGACTATCAATAATTTCTTGCACTTCATTTTTCTCTTTAAATGACAATCTGCGTGGAACGCTATACACTGGTGTATCATTCTTTACTGAAATCTTCATAAAATATCGATCCACCGTTTTGCCTTTCGCCGCTTCTACATATTCCTTACAAATAACCTTTTCTAATATCTCAGCATCTGTTTTTGTCAACTGACCACTTATGTCATACGTCTTTAGAGAAAAATTTGTATTACCCTCACAGTCTGGATCCCCCTGTATTCTCACGTCATCCTCAATCCCAACTAGTGCCAATTCTTGACCATATTCCTCCGGCAGACTCTTTCCGCCGGGTGCAACCTTTACATACATGGTATCCGAGTTTTGTGAAATATTTAACAATTTAAGTGCACTGACAACGTCAACCGACAGTTCTTTTATTTTCGTTTTATTTCTTAACATTAATAATTCATTTCGATTGTATTTTACATTTACTATCTTACATAACTGAATGCCCATTCGGCTTAAAAGGTCCCGCCCGAATAACCAGGGAACAATAGCTTGGTTATCGGGTAAAATCAAAAAATTGTGGTCAAATTCCAAACCTCTGAATAAAACTTTGCATTTCACGTATCCGTGCGCGTTCAATCTGCTATTTCCAATGCCTAAATATTTTGTTGCTTGCCGCTTGTCTTCGATCTTGAAAGGCACACACGACCTCTGCACGAAACTAACCGGACTACCAGTATCAAAGAGAACAAAACGTTGCCTAAATTCAGTGCACTTATCTTGCAAATAAAAGGCAACACTTACCCAGTTTCTTGCAGTCAGCTGCTCCACCACTCTGCGCACTAATCGGTCCTCTTGGTCTTCCTCGCATTCATTCGCTGCTGTGACTGCTGCTGCTACACCGCTGGTGTTCCTCTTCTTCGGGCAGTTAAATCTTATATGGCCCACTTCGTTACATATGAAACACGCATCTGGGCTGCGTTTGGGTTTAGTACAAGCACTTTGGTAATGCCCGTACACAAAGCAATTGTAACAGCGAACCTTTCCCAGCTCGATTGCACTACCACCAGCTGCTTCTCTCTGCTTACTGCCTGTAGTAGTCGTTGGAATTTTGATGCGCCTCTTCTTCTCGTAGCGCTCCATCAACATTTTCAGTTCAACTACGGTGGTGGCACTGTACAGCATCGATACCAGCGATGATTTATCCTGGAGCCCATCGATTATGATATCGATCAATTCTAACTCCGGGATGTTAGCGCGACTGGCAATGAGCTGCATTTCGATGGTGTACTGTCGGGGCGTCTCGATTGGCTTCATTGTGCGTGCTCTCAATTGCGCAAACACATCCTGCATCGAGAATGCTCGCTCGTACTCCAGCAGCAATGCAGACTTCAATTCTCCGTATGTGCGCGCTGTTCCAATGGATGCAAAGCGTTTCGCCTGTCCCGTCATCAGATGTCGTGCCGCCACCAGCTTATCGCGTTCCATGTAGCCATAAGCCTCGAACACATATTCCAGGTATGTGATCCACTTGCGTATGTCCTGCAGTTCGGACCCTTCGAACTTGACGACCATAGCGTCTAGTACGGCCAAGTCTATGCGCTTATAGTTGCCATTGCCCACCTCTTGCTGCAAAATATGCAATTCTTGTCGTTTACGAGCGACGGCTAGCTGCCGATCTAGGAGCTCTTCTTCTTCCTCCGCGTCAAGAAGCTGCTGACGGACTATGAACCCTACTGGCGTTGTGGACATCATTGGCCGCCGTGAGGTATCCGCGACTGGCTGCTGCAATGCATCTGGAATCTGTTGCACGTCGTCTGGCTGCTGATGGACATCTGGCTGCTGATGGACATCTGGCTGCTGGGGAGCGTTTGGCTGCTGCGGAACAACTTCGTCCGAATACTGAGATACTCCTGGCTGCTCGGGTATTAGCGTACCCTTTTTTGCTTTCTCGTAAAGCGCACGCAATTGCAACAAAGTGGCCTCGTTATCGAACGGAACACCTGCTTCCGACAGAGCAGCCACAATTTGGATGCGCGTTAAACGGTTCGACATTTTCTTATATCGACAATACTGCTTTTGGCGGATACCATACGCCGCGTTGAGTTCAGACCCCACACCTGAATTATAATCACCCTCGGATGATTGTCCTAATTCCCGATTTTATTTTGATCTCGTGCAAGCACGTCTTACCAAGTTGAAAGTCGATTAAAAAGTAGTACGGAAACCGTCAAGCTGTCACTTGCCGGCGGCCATTACCTCGAAGAGAGCGGGGCTGCCACACTTTTAGTTTTGTGTCTAATTTATTACAAGTATGAATTTGCAAGTTTTTTTTCTTTTTTATTGTATATTTAAATATTTAATCACTTTTTCAATTTCCGCCTTTTTTTGTGCAAATGATAAACATTTTTTATTATTTTTGTTTGTATCTTGTTTCTTTCCTGTCCAGCTTTTAATTTTATTGGAAGGCATTCACATATTTGAAGTAGACATCCACAATTGAT
Source organism: Anomoia purmunda (assembly GCA_951828415.1). Classification (NCBI taxonomy): domain Eukaryota; kingdom Metazoa; phylum Arthropoda; class Insecta; order Diptera; family Tephritidae; genus Anomoia; species Anomoia purmunda. The sequence goes on from OX639995.1 coordinate 86,282,601, forward strand.
ATGACTTACTTATTTGTATTAACAACATAGAAGGAAAGTAAAAAATGCTAAAATAGTTCCAAAAGTATATACGTAGTATAGTATTTGGAGGCATGGGATCTATATAAACAAAGTAGAAACAAATTTATTAATATTTGGAGGAGCGCAAAGTATAAATATCATGAAGATAGTTTTGAACGACTGAAGAAAGACCCAAAGAACCTCTGGAAACATCTGAAAACATTATACAAAGCTGAACCTAAACAAATGAAAAGTGTTATAATTGGAAATGAACATGTATTTAATGTAGATGAAATAGCAAATGGATTAAATCAGTTCTTTGTTAGTAGTGTAGAGGAAATAGTCGAAAGTATATCCAAAGGAAATAGCTACGAAATGGAAATGAGGAATGAAAACATTTCCTTAAGTGAGTTTCAAGAAGTAGATAAGGAAACTGTTGAAAAAATTGTCAAAAATCTAAAAAATACGAATGGTCTCGATGGCATTAGTTGTGATATTATTAAAAAATTATGGGCGGTGATTGGTGATGAAGTAACAGACATTGTTCAACAGTCACTTGCACAAAAAATGATGCCGAAATCACTAAAAACATCAGTGATTGTGCCAATTGCCAAAATTAAGGGGAGTGTTCATTGTAATGACCTCAGGCCAATTAATACTCTGCCAGTAATAGAAAAAGTGATTGAGACTATAGTACACGAAACATTATTAAAGTATTTATCAGAAAATAGATTACTGACAAAACACCAATCAGGCTTTAGAGAGCAACATAGCACAGAGTCGGCTTTACAATTAGTTACTGAAGATTGGCTAAGAACAATTGACAGAGGAGAAGGTATATTTGCAATTTTTCTGGACTACAAAAGAGCATTTGAAACAATAAATAGGAAGCTGTTATTAAAAAGATTAAGGGAAATGTGTAACATTACGGGTTGTGTTTATGAATGGATTGAAGACTACCTACTAAGTGAGAGATATCAAACTGTGAGATTTAATAATAGAGTGTCAGATGAGAAAGAAGTCATGAGTGGTGTGCCACAGGGAAGTAAATTGGGTCCCTTGTTGTTCATAATGTACATAAATGACTTACCAGGAGTATTGCAACATTGTAAGGTACATACATATGTAGGTTTGCAGACGACACATTGATTTATATAAGTGGAAAAGATGTCCAGGATCTAAGTATCAAAATGAATGAAGAATTAACTTCCGTCTGCGAATGGTTATGTAAGAATCAGTTATGTGTCAATGCACAGAAAACAAAATGTATGGCGTTAGGAAAGTATAGGTTTAGGGAAGAAGCAGAAATGAGAACAAGAGTTCTACTTATGGGTTCAACGATAGAATGGGTTCAAAGGTATAAGTATCTAGGGGTAATTATAGATAACAATTTGACGTTTAAAGACCATGTTGAATATATAAAAGGTAAAATAGCAAGGAAAGTAAATTTATTGCATAAATTAAGGAAAACTATTTCCAAAACAGGGAAAATTACATTATTTAAAATGATTTTGGTACCCCATATAAGATACTGTTCTACAATACTCTCAATGGCAAATAAAAAAGAAATATCCAAGTTGCAGAAAAATTTTAATAAAGGGATGAGGACAGTACTGAACAAAAGGCGTAGTGAAAATGTTAGCAATATGTTAAAAGAATTAGGCTATTTATCGGTCGCAAATGAAATAAAAAGAGATGTGTTGACTTTTATTTATAGAATAGAAAATGGGTTGCTTCCGGAATATTTAGAGTGTTTAGTAAGAAGAAACTCAGATGTTCACCAATACTTAACTAGACAGGCAAATAAATTTCACTTGGAACCTGTTTGTACAAGTAAGGGCCTGAAATCAGTATTTAATAATGGACTGGCAATGTATAATGCCGTCCCGGAGAAAATTAAACATATAAGAACCGTAGGAAAGTTTAGGGAAAAGATAGGATTATGGCTAGATATCAATAGCGAAATATAGTTTATATATCTACAATGTACTATGCTTAGATATTTGTAAATATAAAAACTTTGTAATGTATGAAAAGAACTTTAATGTGATGTCCGCTTTTCAATTCTTAAGACTGAAGTAAAAATAAGTTATATAATTTAGTGTATAATTATAATTAAAATTTAGTTTATAATTAAAATTTAAAATGTCATAGACAGCTGGCTGTTAATTTTTGAAATTTTATTTGTAAATAAGAATAATTGTATTAGCCGTAGGCTACTTATTAATAAATAAATAAAAAAAAAAAAAAATAAATAAATAGTGCAATATGTAACATATTTTTTATTTATATCGGAAAATAGCTATGAAGAAATTAAATTTAAATGAAATTGTTTTAAATGCAAATGCAAAGTGGTCAGTCAATTCAGTCATCTCTGACTATAATTCATCGTGAAATTGTAGCTTTGAAAAGATTATCACCCGAATACACCAGTTTCAGTCAGAAAATGCGTAATGCTGTTAAGAATCAGACAGAAACTTATAGTAATATGCAATTTTTGCTTATGTATTTTAACTCATCTTTTCTTTCTTTGTTTTGTCAAATTAGTTCAAGAAATAATATTTTATATGTTCATTGTGTAAAGAATGTTGGGATTAGCTATACCAGAGGACTTGTAAGAAATGAGAAGGCGCAAATGTTAAAAGAGCGTTTTCATCAACAAAATTTGCGGGTGCCACCGAGAGAATTCACCTCCGAAAAGTACTGAATTTAATTCTACCATACCAATAAAAACCATTTTCACCATATTTTGCTATATTTAGAGCAGAGGGACTATATTGCGGAGGCGAGCGGCTGCATGTGTACAAAAAGAAGATAAGTAATAAATCAAAACAAAAACCATAGAAGAAAAATAGGTAGCCAAAAAATTCCGTTTCTGGATCGCGAGGAACAACTTGAGACGGCAGATGAGTTAAGGTCCGTTTACATAGAACTTTCCTCGCTTTGCTTGACAGTTCGAACTTTTACAACAAAGCGTGAGGCGTAGAAGGTCAGCTACATAGAACGTTTTGACAGTTTCTGCGTTAGTAGTTTGTTATGAGTTGCGATTTGTGTTTGTTCAGAGTGTTTTGTTTAAAGATAGAATAAAAAAAAGAATTTTACTGATATGAATTCTCTCGGTGGCACCCTCAAATTTTGTTTATGAAAAATCTCTTTTAACATTTGCGCCTTCTCATTTCTTACAAGTTCTCTGCTTATAGATTTTTAAATTGCTCTACATGTAAGAAAAATGTGCTTTGATTACACCTGCCTAAAAATAAAAAAGAACGATTTTGATATCTACATTTCATTAACGATATGTGCCTTAACGATGTCGGTACTTGTAATTCGATGAAATACATACATCATAATCCTTCAAAACGGGAGTTTAGGATTTTTTGCTAGTTACGGTCTATAAAACGCCAACTTTCTTATTTGCCCAGGCTCAATGGGCAGTTATGCCACAATAAGTTTTATTTTCGTTTTACGGAAAGTAGAATAAATTTATGTATTCGCCGTCTTACAAAATAAATATAAATAATAATGATCAAAATACTAAAACATTTTGACGGCATTAATCCATAGGACTATCGATTTCAATTTGTTCCGGATAGTAATTTCATATAAGTATGTAATAAATCTATATTTGAGAGCGGCGTAAAAAAAGCATTGAGCTTATTGAGACGAGTTATCCATTACGTATACCCAAGGCTTGTTCCAATTCGGCACGCTTTTGATTAACTTTTGTAAAGAAATAACGTGAGACTGCTTCATGAGTCCAAGGTTGGTAGTAAAATTCTGCACGACGTTCTTCCTCAGGATTGCCAACGACATCTGTCATTGCCTATAAAAAACCATTAAACCATAATACATTTCTTTCAAATCAGAAAAATATTCTACTTACTTTCAAATCACGCGTTTGACTCACTATCCAACGGTGTATAAATTTTTGAGGATCTTTAGCGAAGCTCAAAAAGAACTCCCGATTCGTTTTCATCTGGTTAATAGTGTCGACCGTTTCATGAATTTTTGTATCCAAACCTTGGATTTCTTGCTGGCTGGCTGTACTCATTAAAAAATTATTCATCTGATTTTTAAGTGTGTCATCGACTTCAACATCAATATCATAACAAGCAGTTTGCTTGTTTTCAGCACCACTTTCAATAAAATGGTTGATGACAATTGGATCTGGAGGATGAAGCAATGGATTGAGCCGCTGCGGTATTTCAGCGAACTTCATTCGCTGACAGCCGAATATCTGTTCCAAGTACTTGTCACAATTTATATATTCGCGCTCATGCGCATCTTGTAACTTATGAGTCTTTATATACTGCCAGAGTGCGGAAATTATAACTGGACGTGTCTGAGTATGCACACCGAGGAGACGTGCTAGCCTTGGGTCTAATTTGAATTGCAATGGTTGGTAATCCAGTAAGAGCAAAATTGTACAACGTACGTTCCTGTCACCAGGGCGCTTTACCTGAAACCCATCCGTTTCCTGAGTAGTGTGTGTGCGATGCCACTCAACCAAGTGGTTATCGGGACCATATAACTCTTTATCAAGTTCAATAACCAACGATTTGAAAAATGAGGAAAATTTTCTTTTTATTTTTGTCGTAGGGTCCCCTTTCCCATCCTCTAACAAACGCCCTTCGACACGCAGCTCCCAGGAAGCAACTGAACCTTCATCTCCATCATTGCTTGGTTCTTTACTTGGATAAAATGTGTTTGAGATAAAAATACGAAGTTTTCGTTTCTGTTTCATTGGCCTTTTTAAAGCTTCTTGAATGTCTAGACGTTTTCTCATAATTGTCGCATCCAATTTTCTTTCAAACGTTAGTAAATCCATGTACGCTTGTGATTCTGGTACTAAATCCCGCACTTTTTGGGGCAAAATTTTATCAGCAAGCTTTTTCTTTTTTTTTGCCGCTACAAAATCTCCTTTATTTTGATTGTTGCTGATATTGCGAGATTCAGCTGACCTTTTGTTTCCACCTCCTGAGCCGCTTCCCCTAAGTCCACTCTGAAATCCAGGTTGAGAAGCGCGCTGATGTAGTGGAGGTCCGCCTGCCGAGTTTGTATTGCTTTGTACTGGTTGTGCTGCAGTTTGATGCAAGGGAAATCCACGTTGCTGTAATGAGTATTAAATATGAAGTTAATAATTTTATTCAAATCGATATTCGTTCACACTCACGGGAAAGCTACCGCCAGAGGCATAAGGACGCATTCCTGCCGTTTGAGGGGGGGGTGGTTGGTACCGAGGTTGCCCCGGCACTGGAGCGGGACCTGGCTGGCCAGGGGCAAATCTTTGCGACATATATTTTTAATAAAAACACTTTAACACACTTCGAAAATAATCTTGGCTTCGGCAACCAAATACGAATAAAGATGGCGTAGCACTAGGACTGAAAAGTTATCGATACTATCGATATGGGTATGAATTCATCCCTGCAAAATACGCCTGATCACATCGGTAATAAGTTATCGATTGTACATAAACACGCCCTGCAAGAACTTGACCAATAGCGATTGATTCACAACACCTATAACTATAAGTTATATTAGGATCGAAATTAGCTCAAACTATTGGCCACTTTGACCTTCTTCACCTTTTTGCAAATATGAAAATGAATTCAGAGAATTCTTGATTTTCATGTAATACACACACTCTTTGTCTATTGTACTTCACAACTATCACTAACCTCGAATTTCTTTGATATATACGTACACGCGGAAGCATAAAGAGTATGAATTAACTTTTTCTAATCGTTTGCAGAAATGCGTGCATGTACAATTGACACCTTATTTTCGATATGGTCAGGAATTGTTTGCAGGGAACAGTTCTGTTCGATGAATGCATTGGAGTAATGGCCCGTTCACATAGGACTTTCGCTTTGCTTTGCTTCAGAGTTTCGCTTTGACAGATAAGTTCAATACATGATGTTATATGAGTCTTGCTAAATACAAGGCGAGAAAAGTAAAGCAAAGCAAAGCGAAGCAAAATGATGGGCAACTCTCAACTTTTGTTCGCTTTGGCAATCAGCTGTTATCATTTCCATAATATTTTTGTTTTGGCGTGCGTATACATACTGTTTGGAAAATGCAGAGTATTTTATCATTATTGCGTGAACATTTGAGTTGGAAAGACAAGAAAACGTAAGTATGAATTATTATTTCTATTATTATTGCATATTATATGTACATACATATGTATTCTATATTTTACACAGAAGATAAATATGGAGGAACGTTTAATTGAAGCAGTTAAGTGCCACATTTGCCTCTTCGACAAAAGCGCAACATTATTCCGGAACAAATTCGTGAAGGAGAAGGCATGGCAAGATGTTTCAAAAGCTGTTGGGGTGCCTGGTAAGGTTTTTATTTTCATTTGCGTACATACATAAAAGTAATGAGTGTTTTTTAATAATAGTGGAACATTGCCAACAACGATGGAAGTCACTGCGGGACAGATTTGTAAGAGAAATAGCGGGGCAGAAGCAAAAATCTGGAGCTGCTGCGGATGATTTTGAACGCGTGTGGTGTTATTTGGAGCCTTTGATGTTCCTTAAAACCCACGTAGCTCCACGAAGGTAAGATTTATATGTTATTAAAGAGATGTATATGTACATATACACATTTGGTCATTTTTTTTTATTTGCAGAACGGTTAACAATTTGCAATGGAGTCTTCAGGAGGAAGAGGCAAGCTGCGGTAGCTCTACAATAGAAGCCTTGGAGTCGCCAAGCACGAGCAACAGCGCTTCAACAGCTCCAACAACAACTACGCCCGGAGGCAAGCGTAGACGAAAGGAGTCTGAGGTCGATGAGCGGTTTAACCGTTTGTGTGGCGCTGTTGAAAAGTTCGTCGACAACAAGGTTCAAGGCCATCAACCCAGCCCCAATGCTGAGTTCTTTGTGGTGCTTGACCGGTACCTGCAGAAACACTCACAGGAGCGGCAGGACCAAATGAAGATAGATATTCTCAACTATGTACATACGGGTTAATTTTTAAGTATTTTAGCATTTTGATTTTTTTTTTACCAACGAAGTGTCTTTGAATATATATTTTAGTTTAGATTTTGAATTTTATATTAGTTTTAAGTTATTTTGAACTTAATTGTTTTGGATATTGAAGTTTTACTTTTGGAATTAGTTTTAAGTTATTTTGAATTAATTTTTTTTGTCGATTGAAATTTTAATTTTTGAATACTGATAGTTTTATACATGCAGTTGTGATAAAAGCAATAATTTTAAGTATAATCGTACCTGTTTATACAATACATATGAAATGTGATATTTTACTATGTAACTTATATGTAAATTATTTACATAAAAATTCAGACTAAAGTATTAAATAAATTATTAACAACCAAATGAATTGAATATAAAATCATGAAATATTTTGTATTTATTAAGATATTGCGATTTTTACAATAAAAGTAAGTACATAAAAATATTCGGTAAATAAAGATATTCGAAATGAAAAAGCGCCATTCGTCATAGACACACTTGCACAGTCAACGAGGGTTAGAACAAATATATTCCTTGAGTTGGTCTCTCATTGCAAATGCACTCCTTGTTGCATTATTAGCCATCATTCTGCCATGCCTTCGCAGAGGTGTCGCAACTTCTTGTCGCCATAGACCGTTGACAACTGTGTCTCCCTGGTAATGGTCAACATAGTCCGGGGGACAGTAGCTGTTATCGTGCATTTTCACAAAATTGTGTAGTAAAACTGTGGCTTTAACGATGCTTTCTGCAGATGACGGAAGCATATGAAGAGGAGACAGCAAAATTCTCCAACGAGCTGTCAATATTCCAAAGGCGTTTTCAATTACTCGCCGTGCACGTGACAAACGTTTGTTAAAAGTTTCCCGATCTGTTGACAGAAGCGTTCCTGAACGAAAAAAGAAGTTAATCTATGACTTATACTGACATAGATGACTTATGTATATACAAACCTGGATATGGTCGCATTATACACCTCTTTAAGGGAAATGCTGCATCGCCAACCATGAAATAGGGGAACTTTACGTTAGAGCCGGGTAAAAAATCATCTTCTGGCAGATCTAGTTCTCCATTAAACAACTTTTGCCCGAAGCCTGAATTCCACAAAACCCCACCATCACTCTGTGAACCATACGCTCCGATGTCTACGCTTGTAAAAGTATAATTCGCATCACAACTCGCCAAAAGGATGATGGAGTAGGTACCCTTATAGTTATAAAAAAGAGACCCAGAGTTAGGTGGGCATTTAATTGTTACATGCTTCCCGTCGATGGCGCCAACACAGTTGGGGAAATTCCAAATTGTGTAGAAGTCGTTGGCAATCCGTTTCCACTCATGTCTATGCGGAACTGACAAATATATGCAGCCTAATTGACTCCACAAAACTTCACAAGTCTCTTTCACAATTTTATTGACGGTTGAGCGGCCCATTTTGAAAGCGGCTGAGAGCATGTGCTGACTACCTCCGTGTGCCAAATACCTGCATGGAAAAGTATATATAAGTTTTAAATCATTATTGCAACATCTGCTTTTTGCTACATTACTTACGCAAGCGTGAGAAACAATCTGCATTTTGCTGCTATCGGTGGTCTGTTCGAATCTTTGGTCAATCCTTCCTGAACAAGTCCAAATAGCAAATCGAACACATCCTTGTTCACCCTGACCGTTTTCTTAAATTCCTCTGGATCGTTTGCATACATTTCGTCGAAAGATGCTGCAAAAAGACCTTTTTCATCGCGGTCTTGGTAAAGTTTCCTAACCCATATACGACGCTTCGATTTCATTTGCCTCAGACACTCGCGAATTTCAAACATTAGTAGCATGACTACTACTACTTCCATCATATCAGTAAAATTCATTTTTTTATTCTATCTTTAAACAAAACACTCTGAACAAACACAAATCGCAAATCATAACAAACTACTAACGCAGAAACTGTCAAAGCGTTCTATGTAGCTGACCTTCTACGCCTCACGCTTTGTTGTCAAATTTCGAACTGTCAAGCAAAGCGAGGAAAGTTCTATGTAAACGGCCCATAAGGGGTGAAAAGTGTGCGATGAAATGTTTCCCACTAAACTGTTTTGAACTTTGTTTTTTGAGTCTGCACTAAGTCTGACTTTTTACACACCAGCTTCTTAGCTGGTTAGTGCAGCAAAAAAATACAAGTCTTGTTTCAGTTGGAATGGGGAAATACGAAAGAAATCGTAGGCAAAGGAAAGTAGATTAAAAAATGTAATTTGCTTCACTGACGGGTCTACCACTTTTAGTAACCCCAATTCTGCCAGAAATGGTAAAATATTGCCTTGCAACTTTTACGTACAATTTGTACAAAATCCACCGTAAATAAGATTCAATTTGCTTTATTCAAACTTTTTACTATTTTTTTGTTCCTCGCCGTTGCTAAATATGTATGTGTGAAACCTGCGTTCATAACTCCAAAAAGGAAACAAACATCTAATTTGTCGCTATTACCACCCAATATGATAACAAAATTCACCGGTAACAAGTGTACAAGAATACAAAAAGGGTGTAAAAGTTGACAGAGCCGTTTGTTACTGGTAACGACAGTTTTGTTACCGGTCCAGGATAGACCTGTGAATGGATGATTTTATCCTTATTGTGTGCTATCGGTGAATTGCACCATTTTCATTCGTTGAAGATTTTGCACTGAACTGCTTTGAGCTTGTCAGATGTTGTTCTACCCTGCAATGCCCTACACTTTTAGTGCACTGCGTATGCGAACGTTTGAATGCGTATGCGAACGTTTGAATGTTATGCTTCAAACACAATACCGGCTAATGTCAATTTTTTCGTCGCGAACGTTCGCTTTCAAAAACAGAACACACAGACTTATATGAGAATGCACATAGCCAAAGCGAACAACGATTTCGTCCGACGAGCATTCGTTGCAATAGACTTATTTCTATTGCCGTCGCTGGCGGCAGCGGCAAAATGCAGTCCATTGTGGCAATATGTTTAATATACTCATGGTTTTTAAATCGAAATATTTAAATTTCAGCACAAAATATTATTCTTACTTTTTCTAATTAAATATCGAAATTTGAAGTGCGTGTTGTCATTATTAGCTGTTTTCGTTGTGGCCGTAGTTGCGTTTTACCGTTCGTCGGTATTGTGTTTCAAGTATTTAGTGGAATACAGATATTCTTATAATATAAACTCCATAAGTACGCGCGAGAACGCAAAGATCGAACAGCAATTCGAATACGTATTCGTATACACACATTGAATTTTCTACATTTCTATGGGTAAGATTGCGTAGGAAACCCACTTCAAGTGGTTCAAGATCTTTGAGTGTTCATAAATACATATTTTGATCAATGGGTCCGTTTTTTTGTAACCTAATTCCAAAAGAACATCAGGTAGGATAAGAAATAGCATGTAAAGCAACATCACTAACTCGGAAAAATATGAGAGTTGAGCCAACTCGGTAAAATGATATACGACCTGAGATGTAGTGTTGGGAAGTGAAACGACTGCGCTATTGTGAATTAGCCCTAAGAAAATACATGGGAAATTTAGATTTAAGACCTAATTCGTTTTTATTGGCACAGTATTTGTAAATATATAACTACATAAACCTAGCAATTGCCAGCACAACTATATGCCGTTCTTAAATAGCACTAAACAAATCGCAACATTCATAAAAGAGGCTAACAGGGTTGCTTTTGCAACTTAAGGAAATTTTATCCGAGTTGGAGCGTTCTTTTGAAACTCGGGTACAAACAAACGGGCCTAATATGAATGTTGATAAACTTGAGAACATGACAGCTGCCAAACGCTTGGAAGCGCAAACTCGCACAAGAATGGACCCCGCGTTACATTTACCTTTCTCCTTAATCAACGGAGTAGCGCCTTCTCTTTTCACCCAATTATTTACGCCAGAGTTCCAACCTTATGAAAAAAGTTGCGTAGCAAACACACAGCAAACTCGTACTAACTAGTAAATCAAAAACCATTTGATACTTTGCTTTAAAAATTTCACAAAACGAAAAGACAAATTTCTGCACAAACTTTGTGAAATGACAGCTGTCAAACGTTTCCAGCTCATAGTTCCACTTGAACCACGCACGATCAATAGCCTACACACAATCAAGTCGCAATTCGCTGAATTAGCAGAAATATTCACACGGAGCTCGCAACGTTGTAGTTCGGTATTCCTTAACTTCTGGCATTTATTTTGCTCTTGCAAAATTACAAATTTAGCGGATGAAATTTTACCGAGCTAGCAACTCTGATAAAATTGGTAAGAACAATTTAGTGAAATTTGTTAATTTATTTGAAACTAGATATATAAATAACGAGTAAGTACAAAATTAAGCGTGTTTCGTATTAATGCGTCTTAAAATACAAAATTTTTTGTAAATATTTAAATTAAAATCCAGATATATGTAAGTACAGATAAATTGATTTAAAAGATTAATTCCCAGATACAAAAGTTTGCCGACTTAACGATAAAGGCGAATTCATATCGGATGGGGTCAGGCGTACTAAAACAAAATGACAAACTGACAAATTATACACACAATGGCAACAAGTTTGGTTAGGTTAGAGCGGCTGCAACCGTGCAAGTCCACGGATGTACTCGTAGGCTGGCAAAGCCCGTTGAGATACCGCTGGCGGGGCCATGCGTTTTCTTCTTTCCTTCCCTTAAAACGTGAACCACCGAGTGCGCCTTACGTAGCACAGAAAATCGGAAATGCTTGCCGAGCTCAGGTCGACCAAACAGTCTAGGAAGTAGCCATTTAAGAATTGGTTTCGGGGTTTGGTCATGTCGGGGCAGTGGCAGAGATAGTGTTCGATGCTCTCCACTTCCTTTTCGTCCCAGCACCTTCGGCAGAAATCGTTGCTTAGGCATCCCAATCTCTTTCCTCGTGTAACCATAAGACAGTGTTCCGTTATTACCAACTTGTCTAGTAATCCGACAGGTAGGTTCCCGGGCCCACCTGATATTCACCTCTTCGATGAGTTTTGTCTTTAAACTGTGTTTGCAGGAGGTTAGAGGCATGCCCACATTTAAAGCACAATTTGTCATAGGCAATTCCGTCCCTTTCCTTGCCAACTCGTCTGCCGCGCAATTGCCGGGAATGTTACTTTGCCCAGGGGCCCATGTCACAGTAACGCAACGCTAAGACGCGAGCAGATTGAAGGAACTTCTGCATTTTATGTCAATTTGGACGTTGTTTTGTGAAAATTAAGAGATTTAATAGCCGCTTGCCTGTCGGAGTATATAATGACAGGCCTGTCTGTAGGAGCGGACACTGTCAGACACCGAGCAGCATTTAGCCTGAAAAACGCTGCAGTGGTCCGGTTAGCGAAAGTTGAGGTCCAGCGCTAATTCGTTGTAGTGAATCCCGCGGCCCCACTTTCGTTGAGTTTCGAAAAATCTGTAAAGATGGCCGTCGACTCAAGCATTAATTGAAGGAGAGTAGAGAAGTAGTGTTATCTATCTTTCTTAGTGTATTCGGAAGAGCTTCCAGGACCTTTGCATGCCCGTACGTTAGCTTTTTCCACGGCTTGATCGCGTTAAGCCTGGATGCACCACAGCCAGCCAGAAATTTACCATATAGATCCACCGGTGGAAGATTTAAAATTACTTCCAGAGATTTAGTAGGTGTAGAGGGTAGCGCTCCAACCTTGGCTTTAGCCAAGGTTTTGCTTAGCGCTGGCCACCAGAAGCTAAACCCGTAGAAGAGAATAGGTCTTATTACTCCTTTGTACATCCCGTGCACTATGTATGGTTGTATTCCCCTCTTTTTATCGAAGCCTTATACGCGTGCAAGGCCATGATGGCCTTCCTGGAGCGGTCTCCAAGCCCACGTTCTTTCGACCAGATGTTTACTTGGCTGAGGGCATATTGTAGTAGCTCACTCAGAACCTGCAGATGTTACCGGTTGATACGATTGCTATGTCATCGGCGTACGCGACGCCTTGGCAACTAGTACCCTTTAGGTTCCAAAGCAGATTCCATAGTAAAGGGGGGATGACGCCCCCTTGGGCCTCTGCTCACATGTTTAGTAATGGACCCATACCTTAGCTAGAAAATAATAGTTCTCTTTTTAAGAAGGAGCCGAACCAAGTCCTTACTCTTAGGAGGGATCTGACCACCGAATCCGGGTGAACTTTGTTAAAGGGTCCCGCTATATCAGGAAAACCTCCCAATCCTTTTTCAAGCTTTGAAACGACATCATGGAGTGCATTCTCAGCTGATTTGCCTTTGAAGTATGCATGCTGGTTGGCAGAGAGCTTACTGTGTTTTATATTTCACCGAATATATTCATCTAAGAGCCTCTCTTGAGTTTTAACGAGAAACGAAGTAAGGCTTAGGGGCCTAAAATCCTTGGGTTCCACATGAGTAGCCTTGCCTCCTTTTGGTAGAAAGACCACCCTCGCCCTTGTCCACTCGTGTGGGACATGAGTTAGGGTAAGATGAGCTATAAGAGGTATGAGAGCAGCAGGCACTTTATATCCTTAGTCGCTTTCAGTTGGGCGTGAAAGATTTCGCCCAGTCCCGGAGATTTATAGGGTTGGAAAGACATTAGAGCCTATTTCACTCTGGCTTAACTTGCGACTCCTCTCCCCGGAGTTTCCTAGGGTAGATTAGGTCTTAGGGTCTGTCGAAGTGTTAGAGATGTCATCTGATCACCCCGAGAAATGGGTGCTCATAAGTAAATTCAGCTTTTCGATACAAGATGATGTCCATCCTCAGAGTATTATCCTCAGAGTATTATCCTCAGAGTATTCTCCCATACTGTTGCAGAAGTTTTGCCAAAAAATTTGAAATTTTTTAGTGCATCCTTGTAAGGTTGCCAGAAACCTGCTCTTTTAGCGTCATCAGGTCTTAGCGATAAGCTCTTTTGAAACCTACCAGTCTATAATGTGGTTGGAGAGACTACTCGATACGAGTGAGATGTTCAGCACTTCTCTTTTGCCAGAGATCATAAAGGTGGGATCGTTCCTGCGATTGCATATATTAAGATAATTTAGAAAAATTTAATCATGTAATGAGAATTAGGGCCGGCCCCAATTATAAGAAGGGAGGTTTCTACGGTTAGCCTCTTTAACAGCATCCTGCAGCCTGTTTGGTGGAAAAACTTGGATGTCGTGGGCCATATATGCGGTCACCAAACAGATGGTGCTCACCTTAGCCGGTCGCTGTAGCTATATTGAAGGCACATAAGAAAACAGTTTTTTAATAAGAATGTAAGCTCTATTCCTACCTGCTACTTAGGCTGTTATCACCTGATAGGCATCAGAGTTCAGTCCGCAAATCTTGTTTCGACTCAAGGTTCTTGTTGGCGACCCAAGATTTTTGGACTAGAACTATGTCCTCAGCTTTCTCGCTGGGGCGAAGAAGGAGGGCAGCCTTGGAGTGGTGCAGAATAATTTGTAAGATCTGCACCATATTCAAACTGAGCGACATCCATTGCCTCTAACCCTTCCCCTTCTGAGGCTGCTATGACTATGGTGTCATTTTCTGCCTCTTCTGGTTCGTATACTAGATAGAAGCTGGTCCTCCTGCAGCGTTTTCCACCAAGTATGAACCGAGCCTACGTATGCAGATACTGAGTCCGTGGCGCCCTCAGCATCCGTCGCGGTATCAGTCACTGTCGTTGGGAGGTTCACAGGTGCCCTCTTGATATTCTTCGTAGATGACGACTCGGGGGCACCATGACAATAAGAACTACAACAAACACGTGATTGTGACAATCAATACAACAATTGAACCTAATCAGATGCTTGTTTAATATTAACAAAGGACATATAACTATAAGAATGGACAACACGTTACATTTACTTTTTGTAAAATAAATAAAGTGACTGAAATTCGGAACGTTATTCACGGTAACTTTCCTCCGTTAATTTTTTATAAAACTTTAGTTCGTTATAACAATTTCATATAAATCAAAATTTCAAATTTTGTACAAAATTTATGCACTGTTACTGTTATTTTTATCAAAATAACAAACTTTTTTATTAAAATTTTGGGGAAATTTTTGGAGAACTGGATAACTTGCGTCTCGTAGCCATTGTCCGCCTAAGCATTTTGCTCACTTTATATAATATTGTAGTTTTTTGATTTATTCGTATTTTTAAATATTTAGTTATTTATGTAGTAATATTACCAAGTTCCTGGTGTTAAGTATTTATTTAAAGAATTCAAACTAAAAAAATATATTAATTCATTGCTATAAAACATAGCGAAAAAATTTGTGTTTGTACTTTAGTACATTTACAAAGATATTTATTACAACAAACCAAACAAAAAAAAAGTAAAAAATCAGTATTCACTAAAACTTATTTTAGCTTTCGAAGCAATTTGGACACGGATCCCCTACATGTTTCGCGCAGAGTGGTTTGCTACATAAAATGTATCGTATTTTCGGACGCCTGTTTTTACTTCTCGGGAATATCTTACAAAAGTTGGTTTTTTCAGGCTGGTTTTCTAGATCATTAGCCGGTGCAAAGACTTTCTTAGTACCATTTAAATCATTTGGTTAAATTTGTATTGCCTGCCGTTTTGAAATATTTGGCGTTTTAACTCCCTTTAGAAAAGTTCTCCTCTGAGTCAAATTACCGGCATTTTCATTGTAATTCAACAATTCTTGGAAATATTAGTATAAATAGTAGTTACAGAGTTAAAACGCAAACCTTCAACAAAAAATACTTACCGAAGCAATTGCTCGGTAGAGCGAGAAGCAGAATTACTAATGAAGGTACTCAACGCAATAGAGATAGCAGTCCCTAAATTGCAGCGACAAGCGTCAACTAACTATTAAAATTTCTTATGCCCATAAAAAAATGAGAGGCATGAAAAGGCAAGTAAAGTAAAACACCAACAACGAGCTTCGACATAATGAGAACACGTCGCGCTTATTTGGGTACGACGCGCGCGTTAGAAAACGCAACGTTTGGCGCCGCAATTTAGGTACTACAGTAAGCGCGTGTGTTCTTGAGGGTTAAAGCTCATTGAATTTTAACATAATAATGCTCAAGTATTTGCTTTGTGTTTATATTTCACCCTCAACGACACATGACAGTAAATTTCGAATGTATGAATTTTTATCGAGCCGGTTGATTTATCACCATTTTTTCATTTTGGTCTCACACACTGTTTTTTCATAGAACATTCCCAAAACAGTCGGTTCTACATACCGGTATGACTCGTATTTCAGCCGGCCAAGGACTGTTGTTTCGGCGACCTAACTCGGTTTAGGTCAGCCAACCCCATGGATTTTATATAAATTCCAGTTGGTTTTTAATTTCGAATGCATACAAACTATGGGGTTCCAGCTTTAAGCTAGCGCGTGCGTTTGACAACAAAGTCGAATACATACATGTGAATAATTTATTTGATTTATCGACCAGTAAAAATTGCGCAATACTCAATTGTTCTTATGATTTGTGAAATTACATATTTTAACGTCAATATATTAAGCTAACCTTCTCAGTTTCCAATCAAATGTATGCATATATCCTTTATTTTGGTGTGGTATGCGTGACACAACTGAATGATTATCGGTTCCCTTAACCAGTAAAGAAACAAACTACTTTATCGGGGAATATAAATTTATTTAATCCAATCCAATCCAATTATCCAATCTTGACCTTTGAAAGTGGATACCTGTCATCTCGAATTTATTTTAATGTAAAATTACTCATAATTTTGTTCTTCTTTATAAATAGAAATGCCAAATCAAACAGGCTCCTTCTACGAACGAAGGCTAAAGCAAAAATGATCCTCACAATATTTCTCTTATTTACTGTACTTACTTAATTGGCGCTATAACCTGTTAAGAGATTTTGGCCGAGTCTAACAAATTGCCCCAGTTATTCCTTCTTCCTGCTAACTGGCGCCAATTGGAAATACCAAGTGACGTCAATTCTCTTTCCAACGCAGATGAGGCCGTCCTCTTCCTCTACCATCACCAGCTGGTACCGCGTTGAGCCAGCAAGGAACATATACGATGTGTAATGAAGAAATAACCGAGGAGAATTGGTACACCATCGGACCTGTATAAACAGATGGTTGTCAGAAAACGATGGATTTCCTTCGTACGGGCAATTGTGTGATAGAGAATCTTTGAAAAGTTTCATTGAGTAAGATCCGACAATCCCCGTAGATGAATTTGTCTGTCAATACCAATACCAGAGGGTCTGATGTGAAGGTCTAAAGTAAATCACAAAGACGTAAATTTGGAGAAAGATGTCATATTCGGCCAGGAGAGAAGCTTGAATGGGAATTTTGTACGTCCTCGTGGTTCCTTCATCTGGAGTTGCAAAAATCGTATCTGGATGGAAACTATCTTCCGCTGGGGCCCTATACAATATTAAGTTATGTTAGTTTATGTACACGGTAAATGCTTTTACTCGCTCCACATTGCGTGGTGATTTCGATTTACTACGTTAAACTATGAACCTGATGAATATAGCTGATGGCTTGCGCAGTCGTTCGACTGAACAGGAATTGGTTGAAACCCTCATCCGAAATTTACACTCTGATATTTGCTTAGAACTGCTGCTTCTTGATACTTGAACGATATCTGAGCTTCGTAGAGCCTGTCAACGACGTTATAATCTTTTTGCAGAAATTTGAGGGAGGTTTCAACAACCAAAACAGTTCTATGGACAAAGGAAACAAATATTAGAACTAGAAGGTAACAAAATATTTTCAAGGAAATTACAGAGGAAATGCTGGAACTGCGTAGAAGCCGGCAACAATTACAAAAATGCCAAAGCATGCTTTTTGCTATGGTTGTAGGTTGTTTGCCTTTTTCTACCCAATTGTACGAAATGTAACGATCCGGAAAAAAGTTACATTGATATCGGCAAAAGGACCACATGAGCGACTTATCCCTAATTCAAAACCTTTTCCCCGGGATAGACTTTTGGAAAATACTAAAAATTGCAACAATTGCCGTTCGTGTTTCCCGAAGTTCGAAGTACATGGATTCGGCGAAAGATTTCTCGTGAAGCATGTTATCGATGTTGGGGTTGTCAAACCCGTTAGGCAAGTGCATTTTCTAGTTTCGCCAGCAGCGGAGAAACTAATGTGCGACGAAATCGAGCGAATATTAGCTTTCGGGGTACTTGAAAAATCCAACAGCCCTTGGTCTTCACTTGTGGTTCTGATCGGCAAGCCGAGAAAAGTGTGATTGTGCTTTAGATCCGTATTCTCTGCCTCACATCGAGGCCATATTGTCGAGACAACCAAGAGCGGAATTTATTTCTGGTATGGATTTCAAGGACGACTTCTGGCAAATTTCTTTAGAGTTGAATTCTCGCGAAAAAACGGCATTCACCATTCCAAATCGACCACTATATCAGTTTACTGTGATGCCGTTCGGTCTATGCCATGCGCCTCAGACTATGTGTAGGTTGATGGATCGAGGAATCCCGTATCACCTAAAAGAGAAAGTGTTTGTTTATTTAAATGACCTACTTCTGGTGTCCGATACCTTCGAATCGCATTAGGTACTGAAAGAAGTCGTCGATCATTTTCACAGTGCTGTTTTAAGATCCGCATTGCTAAAAGTAAGTCCTGTTTAAGGAAAGGGCGCTACCTTGGCTATGTTGTTGGATGAGGCACTTTGAAAACAGATGAATCCAAAGTTTCAGCCATACCAGACTACCCGGTACTAAAAACTGAGAAGCAGCTTCGTAGATTTTTGGGTGTAGCAGGCTGAATATTTTATATCCAATTTTGCAGAAGTGACACCTGCTTTAACCGAGCTACTGAAAAAACCTAAAATCTTCACCTGGTCAGATTAAGCGCAGAGGTGTTTTGACGGATTCATTAATTTGTCATAAACTTCCTTTTGTTGATCATATTCACTTTGGTGATCATATTCACTTTCCCGTTCTAATTCTCGATTAAATGCGTCATTCATTTCACGATTTGGCGCTGGCTTTCCTAACCTGACTAATAAACTACCACACATGAGGTAACACATGTCTTCGATTAAGAGCAAAGCCCGATTATGTATCTCCTCATTAATCTGAAGGTCGGGATTTCTTGAACTGACACGAATTTCATGTAAAATACCTTCTGACATATTATCCTTGTATTTGTGCCACAGGTTAGATGGGCATCGTTCTCTAACAAATTGAGTTCTTCACATGCAGCACGATATGTTGGGAATATTGTACCATTCACAGTCCGTAGTGACTCAAATGACGTTGGGCCACGCACATTTACCAGCAACAAACGCAAATAGAAGCATTCATCATTCTTTGGATGAACTGTATACATACGACCAAGAGCATCAGTAGAACGCACATCCGGATAACCAGGAAACGCATCGCCTTGCTTACGTCGTTGAAAATTCTTCGATGAAGCATTCCAAGTGTAATAACGTGGCATCTCCGAGTAAAGCAAAGATCGTGCAAACGGATAGCTTTGGCAGATCGCAAAGAAACTGGTCAATGTTGTAGCTGGAGGTATTTCAGCGCGTTGAACAACATTTAAAGCCATGAAATATACTCGTTGACCGTTCTCTAGATACACCGCCAAATGCACAACAGTAGGATGATGTTCGTGAATAGGGAATGCAAATATACGCCAAATCGCTTCATTGCTGTTCACATATCGACCGACTTGATAGCGCGCAATTTCATCGTTGGTATTGGAGGTGTGGATGCCAAAAACCGCCATATCGCTGCCTTTCGTGACATATTTGCAGATGTATTTTATGGACTTTCCTGAATTGCAGTTCTCAACGTTGCAATGTGTCTTGAAAGTTTTAGAAATAAGTATCGAATATGGAACAATCCAACTGTTATTGGCAACGAAATCCATTCTTTTCACTTTTGTTGTGATAGTTCGACCGTTATCATCGGGTGATCGACGCCGATACAGTGGATAACCATCGTTGCCAGTGATGGTCTCCGCCGTTAATTGCCGTGGATATCGTTTGGAACACTTGCCGTCGACCTTGCAAGGTGATTGGGGATTGATGGCGTCACACGGTCCTTGAATCATATTTGTAATTACAACATCAGGTAGGTCTGGATCGGCTTCGTGATCGAGAATCTCAGCACATATGATATCATCTATTTGGTCTGGTTGAATTCTTTCCACTAACCAAATAAGAATCTGTGCGTGCGGCAGGCCTCTTTTTTGCCATTCGATTGAATACATCCAGCATCGAGTATCTCCAAAGACGCGTTGTTTAACAATGTAGTTCATCAGGGACCGCATTTTTTGCCTGAAAACACGTGCTGTGATGTCGTGTCGATCACTTGATGTCTGTCCGGGAAGCAGCAATTGAACAATTTCTATCCATTTTGGATTGCAGGTAAAAGTAATAAAGAGATCTGGCCGACCGAAATGACGAGCATATGTCATTGGATCTTGCGCATATTCATGCATATGACGCGGACTACCTATGTACGTCGCGGGCAGAATAGTTAACCTACCAATATTAGCTGCATTTCCTTCATTACTAATTGCATCACGTAAATGTATATACTCCTCAGAACGTAGTTTGGCTTGGTTCAACCGAATGAAAGTTAAGCGCTCCGTTTCTATTTTGACGTACATGTCGACGCAATACTGCTGAAGCAATCGACGAAACCGCAGCAAATAGTTGTCAGCATTTTGACGAACCATCAAACGATATGCGTAATAATTCATCGAGCTAACCTTCTTGGTAGTTTCTTCACCTGAAATTAAAACAGTAGAATTAATATTTTGTATGTAAAACTTACATACACATTTTTAGCATAATTATAAAGGGGTGAAGATAAATGATTTTAAATCGGTTGCCAAAAACACACAGTGTAAAATGTATGCCATGTTGAAATCAAAACTATAATATTGATACTCACCATTCAATGGATTTTTCATTTTGATATTGAAATAATATCCATCTTCTCCTTGCCAATACATCAGCGCGTATTGCAAAGTGTCATATGAACGATGTGTTTCAGATATTTGTTGCAGTTGCCCAGTATCGCGACGTGTAAGCACATTATCGCGTGTTTCCAAGTTTTCGACTTTGTAGTCATCATTTGGCATGCGCTCCAAAGCACTCTTGAAAAGCCTGACCAATGCATGATGTTCATGAAGCAGTTGCTGCAGATCTTGAAGAATTGCTCTTTTCATTGCTGCATTGATCTCTTGACGTCGATCACTTTGTTCCTCCATGTTGCCCATAAAGTATATTTGTAAAAATTTATGCTGTGCATCTTCGAGAGGTTGCAATGATCCAATTCGATGGTGAATTTGTCCTCATTTGGAAACAAGTATTGTATTTTTGAGTGTTTGCTAGAAAATGTCGTGATTCGGGTGTTTCACCCCGAAGCAATGAGTACAATGGCTCAGGTGGGGGAGTCAATAATGGCAATTTTACTTTCCCACTAAGGCAGCACAATCCTGGCGTTTCTCCAGAAAACTTCAATGCACTACAATACTCGCAAACCGCATCCATTGGTCCAATGCGAACGCTAGTATGCAAGCAGTAATCAGTGCTGCAATCATATAGAAACGCTGCTCGATTCAAATCAGTACTTGATAAATTTCTCCTTGTGCGTCGAAAATTATCAAGATGTTGATCTCTTAGGTTTGCTGGATGATTTCGCATAGCCAACCGAGCCGTTGCACGGACTGCCTCGCTTTTCTCTTGTGATTGAGAAGCACGAAGTCGAGCCATACTAAAGCGGCGCTCTTCACGTGCATTTCTTGTACCTTTTCAGTCCTTTCATTAGCAACGTTTTGCATCCTAGTTGCATTACGGCTTTTTCGGGAAAGATTTGATCGTCTTGGTCGCGGCATTTTAATGATAATAATATCGGCACAATAAGTTTATACACACTCGAAACAAACACAAAAACCGGTAAACCTGTATTTTTTGAACAGCTGATTTGATTTGTTTTTGTTCACCCAACAAAATCCGTAAAAGCAAAAACAAAATACATGTTAATCTTGGCAATTCACACCAATTACATGGATATTACCCTTCTCCGCTAGATGTCACTACAATTTACATCGATATTACCTTTCACCGCCAGACTACATGTAAATTTTGATTTTCATACAAAAAAGCAAAAGCAAAATATATGAAGGGCGAAAAAAAAAATCAAATTTTACTTTTTTTTGTCGTCCCACGGTAACGGGATAAAAAGTATCCTATAACCCCCTGGTTCTAAGCTACCTCCCCACCAATTTTCAGCCAAATCGGTTCAGCCGTTCTTGAGTTATAAGTGGTGTAACTAACACGACTTTCTTTTATATATATAGATTCGTCTTCGCCAAAGTTTTACTTCGTCGTCATATACTACAGAAAAATCGAAGAGTATTTTTCACATAATTGCTTGCAGACTTCTTCTAGAGTTGTAGTTTTCGGTGGAAAAAGTCATACGAAATTCGAAAGTATAAAACGGTCTTCAAGATAAGTTACGAATAAATCCCGATATGGTATGTTAGTGGAAATCCGATAAGACTCTTCTATATCGCTAGTCTCCACATTACACCGATGAATCTAACGAGAAGTTATTCTGTGTTTCTTCAGTTCGATATCGTATCCTTTACTAATCTGCCGACTTTTTGGGAAATCTTACTGAAATATCTGCGTTTTCTCTCCTGACTATTAATTCTTTCTTTGCTGCATCTGCCAACTTTATTCCTTCATCAAGATCTTGATTTTCAGTTTGCAGAACTCGACTCAATGATAAAGCCAGAGAAAGAATCGAATCGAGTTCTTGCAGGGAAACCTGAAAATCTAAGATTTTAATCGCTGTTAGAAGCTGAAGCGTTTGCGAGTAACAAGTTTGAATTTTTTCTGAATGCAAGCTTATACTCATTGAAATTCTCCACCCATTGCACTTGCACCGTCGTAACATTGGACGGTACATCCCCGAAGATTCCAAAAAATCCGACATCTGACAATCCTTTCCCAGTAAATTGCATAGTGGGAACAAAACTTAAAAAATCACAAATCGCATTAGCTGCTTTAATATTATGACTTGAAATGATTATAAATTCATTCTAAACACGGTTGCTGTATATGCCTCGTTTTTAGGGGAATTATTAAAGTGATTTCTTAGCTCCAAATCACTCAACGCTGGATATCTTAGCAGAGCTCGAAAATTTCCATCGTTGTGATTGGGTTCTTCTAAAGTGATTCTTCCAGTATCACTACTTCCGCGAAGTGCTAAGAACCTTGTCGACCGCAAAGAATTACAGTTGGGACTATGGCCAAAGAACATAAAATTACAAGAAGAGACAACACGTTACTTTTGCTTTACTCATAGATCAATAGGGTAGCGCCTACACTTTCGACCACATGCGTAAATGATTGAATGAAAAGAGATGGGGCTACCCTGTTGATTAACGAGTAAAGCAAAAGTAACGTGTTGTCTCTTCTTATAGTTTTATGTTCTTTGCTGCTGCTTAAAAACTCGATAATTGTGCAGCAATGAAACCTAGCTTGCTTTTCTATTTCTACTCTCACTTCCGATTTCTGAAGCATTCTATAGCATTCAATTTGTGAAAGGTTTCGACACAAGGTTACGTAATGGTTCGATATTGACTCTTGCTCCCCTGCCTCCAAATAAGACACAGTATTTTCGGAAAGCACCGCCCATCATCGCCGAGTAAGCTAACCATTTCTACTTACATATGTAGCCAAGATGGTTGGAAGATAGAGTTCTAGTTCAGCTCTGAATAATATGTTACTAGATGCACCCGATGGAAGAGCAGACAGATTTTTTAGAGTAATGTTTTTCAACATATTTCCTGTGCTTCAAAAAGTATTACAAAACGACACAATTTTATTCATTGAGAAAAGTATTCGATTCGTTATGCAATGAATGATTTCTTTCAGTATTATTACTGCTAATCATATCGCTATCATATAAATCCGAAAGACTTATTCGACTTTTTTCTAAAGAACATGGCCGAAGCCGAAGTTAGGTCGTTCTCTACTTAAATTTAACACAACAAAAGGGTGCGACGCTGTTTCTATTCGCTTGGCTTGTATAGCTCTGTGAAGGAGTATGTTAGCAACTGCCAATTATGCAAAATGGCCAAACATTCCGCCAGAGTTCTTCGACCACCAATGGGGAAAATAGAAACGATTTTCCAGCGACTATATATCGTTTTAATAGGTTCCTTTCTAAGATCGAAAAAAGGCTATAAGACATTTTAATTGTTTGTTTTTGATCTTCTGTTTTTCCGACAGGGTGAAAAGATGATGTGTATTGGAACGATTTTCCGTAATCCCGTGGCAAGTTCGGAGACAAACCTGTTCGGCGTTGTGCCATCTTCAGTATCATTTTTCGTTCTGTTCAACTAACGTCTTCTGTAGCGCATTTATATGATGTTGTTATTATCAGATAATAAGGGTTTGCGTTATAGCCGCTTCATATGTACATAGGTACCTGAACACGGTATTTGTGCGTAAATATTATTCAAATTTTGGGTTATTTCGCGGTCGTGTTTGTGGTGTGTTTATACAGGAGAAAGTCGGTAATTTTGTGCTTGTGAGATATTTTGTGTCGGTTGCGCATGTTGATAACCGTTGCTCTTTCCAAGTTCTTTGTTTTCTGTAAACAAGTTTTAATGGTTTAAATATGACGTCCGAGTTTGTGTTCGTTTATTATTCTTCCGTCAAATGTTTTCCGTTTGTATATTTCCTTAGATATTACATAGAGTTTGAGCTGTTTTCTTAATGTTTGCTGGCGAACATTTATTGTTGCACATGTGGTTTGCAAAGTTAGACTCAAGTATTGCAGTGGGTTTCTGTATCTTTTTGTTATAGTCGCGTATGTGTTTCCAAAACCTTGTTCTTAGTTTACGTCTCGTCTGTCCTATGTAAGGGTGCTCTGTATTCGTGCTGGTCCGTAGGATTTGCTCTAAGTTATTTACTGTTTTATATGCTGCCTGAAAGTTGTATTTTTAGAAAAAGTTGTATGTCGCCTTCCCTGTATATGTTATTAACGTCTAAGTCTTCCCGTCTTTTTCTTTTCTGCTTCTTTTTAGCGCTCCATGGTTCCTTCTAATTTTATCGACCAGAGATTGTTTGCATGCACTGTTTTTAATTATATTATAAACTGTGTACAATTCTTTCTTATATGCTTCCCGTGTTAGAAGTGATCGTTATAGTCTATCTACTACATAGTAGCCTTAGTGCTGTTTTTTGTGTTGTTGTGGGTGGTTGGATGTGTGTTGTGTTATAGTATCTGTGGTCGTTGGTTGTCTATAAATGTCATAATTAACCTTTCCTAGGATCTTGTCTATCGTGATTATCAGATCCAGATGGTCTATTCTTTCCTCTTTTTCTTTTTCCATCGTAAATTTTATGTTTTTATGTGGTTTATTGAGGTAATCTTCGATTTCTTCTTTGCTGTTGTTGGTTGTTACGCAGATATTGTCATCAATATATCTCGCGAATAATGTCACACCTAAATCTTTAGCTGTTTGAAGGTTTTGTTATAATTACGCAAAATAATTATCGAAGATTATACTTATGTACTTATCTATGTATAGGGAAAATTTTACTAAAATAAAATAAAAAACTAAAATGGAAAGGATAACTAAAGGAAAGGATCAGTAGCTTTTATATACTTTTATTATACATTTCATATATATTTTACTTGCAATTTTGCTGTTTAGTATCGCTTTTATAATTTTTCTTTCTACTTTGTATTTTGACTTCTTATCGGCGCTGAATTAGACGCCATCCCGACTTTATATTCACAAGCAATTAGCAAATGTATTGAATTATTATGCGTAAATTCACCATATTACGTTTATGTATTTGTGAATCCCTTAGTACGGTCTTGCTGGGTTGTTGCCATAGAACTCATTTTTAGAAATGGCAAGCAGTTCGTGTTTGCATAAATCGGAATCAGTTACAAGCGCAATTATCTTGTTTTTTAATGTTTTTCAGTCGATTTTTACGATGGGCGCATCCATTCCATTCTGTTTAAAAGTATTTGTAACGAGCGAATATCTTCAAATTTTATTTTATTTATTTTGCAATAAAAAATTATTATTTTTGTAAACAAACGTATAAGCATTTTCTATTTCATGCTTCTATAAAGAAAAGGGTAATATTTATAAAATATTCTTAGGTAGAACCCTTTCCCAAAATTACAACCATGCTTACGATGAATGTGCTTGAACCGCGCGGTCAATTGTGCACGCTGCAGTATTTTTCTATCGCAGTGTACAGCCCTTCCAATACCCCGTCTGTTGGAGTGCTCCCACATACGCTCTGTACAGTATAGTGTCTGTTTGCGGAGGCCATTTTGATGACTGTTTGACCGGAAATCAAAGTAGTTTTGATGCTTGTTTGACCAGCGTTGTGGACCATGTAAGGTGCAGTTTGATCAAATTGCCTTCCTCGGTGCATCTCGTTAATAAAATGGAACCATGAAACAAGTGAGATTTGTGAAATATATTTTAACAAAAAATAAATTAAACGAAAAACTGAAATCTGATCAATTTTTCGATGCGTGTGAGGCCAAACCGTCAAACCGTCAAAACTTTGATCATCAACATTTGATCCGTTGTGGTAACATTGTATATCGTACTGTCCTTAAAGACTATGCTCGCTTCCATTGTGAATAAATACAAGTGAGAAGTCTTCTAAATTAAAGATGGCGGCAGCTGATATTAAATGCCACAAATAGCCAGTATTAATAATGACAGAAGAATACTGGGGTAGCTACATCAGGTGATCTCCGCTGTGTCGAATTTTGATGTCTATGGGCTAAGATTTGTCACTTGTGTTTATTTAAAATCCTCGCTTCGCTTTAAGTGACAGTTCGCCAACTCTCAAATAGTGATGTTCCGATACCAGTAAGGAAATACTCGCTTCGTTTTAAGTGACAGTATCGCAAGCTGAAAGTTCGCCAATTCTCAAAAAGGGATATTCCGATACCAGTAAGAATACTCGAATAATTCCACTCAAACCGAGTAGCTTTGTACTTCAATACGTGTGTACGACTGCATTGTACAAGATTTGGGAACGCCTCCGCCTCTTCGCAATACCTTAAACCTTTGTACAAATAACTAAACATCCCCAGAGTATCGTCTTATAACAATTCCATATTTGTGAGCAAAACTCTATTCACGTAACGTTCTCGCGGGCGAGAATATCAAGCAGGTGAAGACCGCCCGTAATACATGTTCTTTGGCAGCACAAAGAGTAAAAGGCCGTTCACATAGCACTTTTGCTTTGCTTTTTCTTCAGTGTTTCGCTTTCACAGATAAGTTCAATACATGATGTTATATGAATCCTGCTAAATACAAGGCGAGAAAAGTAGAACAAAGTAAAGCGAAGCAAAATCATGGGCAACTCTCAACTTTTGTACGCTTTGGCAATCAGCTGTTATCATTTCCATTTTATTTTTATTTTGGTGTGCGTATACACAATACAGCCACTCGCGAATTTCAAACATTAGTAGTATAACTACTACTACTTCCATCATATCAGTAAAATTATTTTTTTTTATTCTATCTTTAAACAAAACACTCTGAACAAACACAAATCGCAACTCATAACAAACTACTAACGCAGAAACTGCCGAAGCCTTCTATGTAGCTGACCTTCTACGCCTCACGCTTTGTTGTTAAAGTTCGAACTGTCAAGCAAAGCGAAGAAAGTTCTATGTAAACCGCCCTTAAGTGTCAAAAAAGTGAATTGTCATTTCTTGAACAGGTTTTTAAAATCACAACACATTTTTAATTACATTTTTTTGAAAATATCACTGCACCTAGGAGTGTAGGCCAAGAAAATAAAGTGCACAAAAAGAATAATAAAAGTAACGCTAAACGATCAACAATGAGTGAGAGCTGGTTTTGTGAACAAATAGAAAACCTTAGAATACAGGAAAATCGTTTATCAGCTTTACTGGAAATTCGAGTACGATTGGGAGAAATGGATGGATGTAACGATACTCATTTGGAAGGTCTTGTTAGCACTCGTTTGCTTAGCGCACCAGAGATCTATGAATGTTTAGAGTTAGGCGGTGGATCTGATGAGCTCGCTACCGATATATTATCCACCTGCATGTCGCACTTGTGCATAAGTCAAAGCAACCTCCCAGCACTTTTGGGGCGTGCGTTGACGCATTCCCGTGCCCAAATTCGCGCGATGGCGCTCAATGCAATTTTAATGCAATTAGAAAAAGAAAGAAAAGAATTGACTAACTCGGATATATCCGAAGAAATTGTAAATCATGTTTTGAATTGTCTTCGTCATGAAAATACAGAAGTTGGAGCTCCTGCAATTGCAATATTGTCAATTGTCCTTAGACCACGTCTTAATCAGCAAACTATTAAAGAAAGTTTATTAAATATGCTAGCCAGTACCGAAACCATTAGGTGCCGTCTTTATGAGCTTGCTGTGAACCTTGCAAAGCTATCATCGTCCATGCTTCTTCAAATTGAGTTTCTCTTGGACTGTGCTTTGTCAGAGCTCGACAACGATGATGTGCTTTTCCAAGTAAACATTCTGGAAATACTAGTGTCGCTTTCCGAACAGAATCATGGGATACTTTACCTTGAAGAAAGACAAGTCTTTGATATTATTAGCAGGCGTTTAGAAAATGTAGATCAAAATCCGTTGAATCGCTTACTCATACCAGGTATTATGAAATTCTTTGGCAAAGCCGCGTCAATGCAACCGCAAAAGGTAATTCTCGGCTATCCACATATGATCCAATGCTTCTTTGAAGGCATTCTTTCCGGTGACGTATCAATATTACCAGCAGCATTTGATACATTTGGTATGATATACATATGCACATATCTACTAAGTTCCGTTGCAAAATGGTAGCAAAAACACAAAATTGTTTAAGGTTTGGGATGAGCATAACTATACATTAAACATATGTATGTAGGTAATGCAAAATCTATTCACTTACATATATATGTACATATCTCTAAGTTGAGAATTTCCACTTGCTACCTTTCGGCAATTAACTTATTTCATTAATGTCCAATGACTTGGTCTAACCATATTTATTTATAGTTAATCTCGTAGAAACAAAAGAGGGAAAACTCCTATTGGATCAAAATTATCCAAAACTGCTGAAAGAAGCTTTTGAAGAAATTGCATCTTATTTGAGGAACCTCTCGACGGATTTAAAAAAACGTGCGTTTAGTACGTTGGAAATGATTTTCACGACAGACAGTGTGAACCAAGCTGATACACAGTAAATATATGATGTTGAAATCGTTGATTACTTCTTATTATTTTGATTCCAGAGAATTGCTTCAAAAATGGTTCAATCATTTAGCGGGTGGAGATAACATGCAATTTTTAATGGACTTCTGTCGCAACCCATTTCCTGACATCAAAGTTTCTTGTCTGAGTTTTATAAAATCGCTCTGTCTCAATAGGTGGGCCATAGTAGCGTTAAAAGACACAGCGGGATTTGTTGAATATTTACTTGATCGGAAAATTGAGTTTGACAAGGAGGCGAAATACAAGAAGTTCGAGTTAATTAATATGTTAGCAGAGAGTGACGTTTTCGATGTCCAAACAAGCCTTCAATTGCGCACTTATTCGAACGAAGGCCCATACTTCGTGCAAAGCATAATGGACGTAGCCATTGAGGGCAATTAATGTAATTTCTGTAAATGCATACAATGCTTTGTATAAAAAAATTACAAGGTGGAAGTATTCCGTAGCAAATGATAAATATTCTCAAGAAAATATCCAAGGGAAATTTATAAAACGTGACATTACCATAACAACTCGTTAGATTTTTTTATTCGAATCAAAGGGAATTCATCCCTCTGGTCCAACCCTATCGAAACTGCACGTTTCCTGGGCCTCCCCCTAGATGAGTTCGACGACAACGACCATGGGTGAATCCGCTCTTTACGGGGCGCGACTAGCCGCTACAACAACTCAGCTGCTTTCTCAATGCCACCTTATTTGAATTCGCCTCGAATCGAACCAGCGAATGGATCATGCCAGAATTATACAAGTAACTTTTTTATTTGAATTTTTAGTTTATGATATGCACAACAATCCATGTTTTGGTTTTTTTTATTTTATTCAAAATATGTACATTTGTACAGACGGGCATACATATTGAGTTCGTACGAAGTAAGTTTTGTTTTAAACTTTTTGCGATGTAATTTGTAAAAATTGTACGCCCAGATAAACGCGTAAGAGGATCAGGTTTCCGTTTGTGGTTTTGAAAACTTACAAAAAAGTATTCGACACATTGGGATTCCTAAGAGAATTCCTTTAAAAAATCAATCAAACAATACAAAAACAAAATTTCTGCTATAATTTAAAATTGACACGAATTCTTTGAGCAGCTGTTTTTATAACCTTAGGGCAATTGTATAACAACCAAAGCTTTGTGTTGTATGCAGAATGCTTGGGATCGTTATCCTGGTAAAACTGAAAGTCCTGTTCGATCTCCAATTTCGCAGCACTAGGTCGCACATTTTCTTTTAGAATGTTTATGTAATATTTATGATCCATTATTCCATTGATTGGAACTATATTTCCTACTCCTGAAGTTGCCATACATCCCCAAACCATTAAACCTCCTCCTCCATTCTTGACTGTGGCAACCATATTTCTTTCTTCTAGCTCTGTATTTGGTTTTCTGTAAACACTTACCCTACCGTCACACCCAAAGAGATTAAACTTACTCTCGTCTGTAAAAATTACGTTAAGCCAAAACTCTTCGGGCTTGTTTACATATTTTCTAGCGAATTCTAGCCTTTGCGTCCGATTCTTTTTAGAAATGAATGGCTTCTTGCGCACTGTTCTAGCCTTAAATTCGTTATCACTCAGATAATTTTGTATGGTTTGGGGTGTATCAGCTACACCTAAACATTCCTTGGTAGTTTTAACCAGTTTTGCCGCATTTATTTTGGGGTTTTTTTTTTTACTTCTCGGACCATCCATCGTTCTGCTGCTTCAGTAACCTATTTTGGTCAATAGTTATCAATAGTTTTTTGCTCTCTAAATTCCTTAATAACATAATGCACGTTTGTTCTTGGCCTATTTACAATATTTGATATCGCATTTTTAGAAATTCCTTTTTTAAAAGGAGAAATTATTAAATTTTTGATTTCCGAAGTCATTTTTGTGCGTTTTCGACCCATTTTGTTCACAGTTAAAAAACAACTGAGCCAGTCGTAATTAGTAACAAAGAGGAATGCTCAAATTACTTAATACAATTCACAGTCACCCGTAGCGGCACTTTAATTTTTCTTCTTAAAATTAACCAAAAACCACCAATGTCGAATAATTTTTTTTGTTGCCTAAATTGTCTTTGAATATTGTAACGGTATATGTCTGCCGTGGTTGTTTTTTATGGCTGCAGTAACAGTGGGACAAAAGCTAAGCATCATTATTTTCAAATAACTACACCGATTTCTTGTTATTAATATTTCCTGACTTGTATTAACATATTTAAATAAATCATATGTCGAATACTTTTTATGACCGCTGTAATTAAGCTCAATTTTGATCGCTTTAATCAATTAAACGGGTACGGTTTAGTTATTTGAACAAAGGTTTCGGATTATAATGCCCAAATGCGTCGTCCGGTCTTAAAATGTTTTTCACACACGTCTAGTCAATGGATGTAACAATTATTTATATATACTATATGTATATATATAAAACGTTGCAGTTTCTGATAATTACTTAGTTAAGAAATTCGGTTTGAAATAAGCAAATCTATCCATTTTTTTGGTACACACAAAGGAGACTAAGCAAAAACTCAGTTTTAGTACATATTTATTATTTTAAACGCACGTTTTGGGGGAGACTACGATTTCTGGGGGGCCGCGATTTTTTTTTCATGGCAGAAATAGACTCGGAGGTTTGGCATTGTCTACCGAGGGCGACCGCTATTAGAAAAAACTTTTTCTATAATTTTTTATGTTACTTGGGAACGGGATTCGAACCCGGGGCCTACCGAATGAATCGCGCACACTCTGCACACACGGCTATAGTGGCCGCATACCGTTACGGACAATAAAATAGAATCAAGTCGGTTGCAGCGAAACAATCAGCGGTTGTTCCTCTTAGCTATTATATTTACGATAACTTTTATCTGTAATCGAATCTGTACACTATTTGTCGTTTAAAACGTCATAATGGAAAACTGTTTTCGTTTTATTTATAAATTGTATTGTAAGTGTACATTGTGTTATAAGTTGTAAAATTTAGTGAAATTTGCTTTAATTTAGAAGAAATGGGTCGCTGAAAGCACTGCATGGCAGAGGAACGTAAACACATACAAAACTGGCAAAAAAATGGGTTTACTCAAAGGGAGATTGCCTTAAAAAGAATTCGAACTGAGAGGCCGACCGCGAAAAATGACGCCAGAGCTCGGCAATTTCATTGAGAGACTATAAAATCGCGACCCTTTTAAACCCGCTGCAGTCATCCAGAAGGAAATAAGCGTATAAATATCTTCAAGAACTGTTACACGCCCTCTAGTAGAAAGGAACCTCTTCGGCATATTGTAACGAAAAGTTCCAATGTTGACAAAAAAACCGCGACGAAATCAACAAACGTTTGCGGGAACTCATATAAGTTGGTCCGGTCCAGAAAATTCAAATTCATAGACCGACCTTGGTATGGAATACGAAGCTTCTTGGATTCTTTGCCAAAGTTCTTCCATATTCTTAGATTTAGCGGGCCCAAGATTTTCCTTTACAATCTTCCACAAATTCTCTATCGAGTCATCACATCGATTCCGCGACCCTTTAACCACGCTTTTACAAGATCCGAAGTATGTTTCGGGGCATTATCTTGTTGAAACTGCCAAATCAAAGGCATATTCCATTCGGAAGGCATGCCCAAAATAGCGGTCCGACTCCATACCACGAAAAAGATGCCCAGTGCGTGTGGTCTGCGGGCCGAACGTAAGGTATATACATATAAATTTGGAAAAGTGGCCTGTGTCACGCCCCCATGGAAAAAAAATTGAATTCACTTATATTCACAACTATTCGGTGCAGATGAATGATATTTGGGTATATTCATACGTATGTACATACATACATATGTCTTATAGATCAAACTGTGCATAATTTTGGAAAAATATGCGGTGTCACCGTTATATGAGAGGTGATTGTGGTTTCTGACTGTAAATACAAAGTGTACATAATGTGGTAGAATTAGACAAAGAAGTTTCGGAGATACACCGATTTGCTCTAAGGTGGGTGATACCATGGCCATTCCCAACATTTATGAGTCCATGTATTTCATTCTCAAACCCAATATTGTCTATCAAATTTGTGCAAATAACCTAGTTAATAAATATCGGGGTTTTTTTAGCCGTCATATGAGCGGTGGGGGTGGGTTTTGTCCGATTTTAACAATGTTCGAAATTTTGCCTAATGACTTGAAACGCAATATGTGTACTAAATTTGGGCGGTGCCATTCCTATTTCCAATTTGTTTTTGAAACGGTGTATTGGCTATTAAAGCTCCCTTCTTCAAATTAAATTCGAGCGAATTGCCTTTACTGCTAACTTAAATATCGCGCTTTTTTGTATTTTCTGAAAAATACGGTTATATGGGGTGGGCGTAGTTTTCGTCCGATTTAAACAATTTTCGAAATTTGGCACACTAACTTCAAATGGAACATGTGTACCAAATTTTATAGAGTTTGGTCAAGTAGTTTCGGAGGTATAAGGTTTTTATATAAAGTAGGCGGGGTCACGCCCTTTTTCCAAAAAAAAAAATACACGCGTATTCCTTTCTCGAACTTAATCCTATGTGTCAAATTTGAGCAAATATTATGCAATAGTTAGGGAAATATCGAGGTCTTTTGATTTTCACCAAAACCGTTATGTGGGGGTAGTTATGGTCCATTCGCAATACATAAGTATCTTGGGTTCAGGGCAACGTCTACACCAAGATAGCTCAATATTTACTCGAGTTATCCGGCTAACGGACGGACAGACAGACATGGCTTAATCAAATTCGCTATTAATTCTAAGAATTTGTCTATATATGTACATATGTATGTACATATATGTATATGCCTATATCTATATCGGTTGCTTTATGCTGTTACAAACTACCGTTAGGTGAACAAAGTTATAATATGACATCATCCCCACCATTAAGAGTTCGGACATTCGAGGTGAGTGCCATCAACTCATAGTCCTTATCAAAAAAGGGAGATCTCGTCCGAGAATTTTTCATTTTTCATTTCATTCAAATCCAGCGCACAACCAGTAACTTAAAATTTATCATTCATTCATTATTTATTAAGGTAAATTAGTACAATACGATATTAAAATCTTTTATAGTGCAAAAAATTTCATAGTCACAATAACAAGACATGACACATCTTAAGATAAGGTAATAAGCAGTACATATGTATGTATGTACATAAATAAGCAATAATACCTATAAATTAAATGACGTGTTTGCAATAGTCACCTAAGCAATATCTTTATCATTTTGTGGTTACTAAATCCTCCGATACATTATTGTCTCTGCGCATAATTCTTGCCACTTTGACAATTTCAATTTGAGAACAAATTTCCGTTTTAAAATAGTCCATGCCCATTTTTATTGGAATATTCCTGTTTTGTATATTAAGTGTTCGAATAGTTTAAATTGTTGGCTGCATTAGCATTTAAAAAAAAACTTTACACCTTCCATACACTGTTTTATTTACTTCACTCACGTCTTCAATTTTTAGTTCGATTATGGTTTTCGTTAAATTATACATTTCCAAAAGCATAAATATGAATGATTTATTAAGAAGAACCGATTTATTAACGAACAAACGTAAAACAACAACAACAAAAAAATAACCAACTGTATAAGTAATATAATTCAAACTAAATTCAAATACAACTGCGCGGACTTGCCTGCGAGTGTTTACTAAATCCTGTTCGCGAAAAGCCATGATACAAATATTTAAACCGTTCGGTCAATTCGTCCGTCATTGAGGTTTTTTGACTGTTGCAATCATTTTTAGAATACTCGCTCAAAATGATGCAAATGTAAAAAAAATTGAAATAAATAAATGAAAAATTTTTATTTAAAAAATTTATTTAAAAGTGTGAATAATAAAAATGCGTAGCAGCCGCCTTCCTCTGAAAATAGGAGAGTATAAAGCTCTTTAAGTTTCCAATTACTCGATATGTGGTAAAAATGGATCGAGGTTTGCTGTGTTATGGACGTAAGCACAACATCGATCTTTTCCAAAGTGTAGTGCCCTTAAGGTAAAATAGTTTTGAATTTGTGTCGAAATCTTCGCCTTACATGGAAGCAGAAGGTCGTTAAGCCCAATTGTTTATATTTATTTATATTTATTTGCATACATATATTAAAATTTTGTTTTTTCGACTGAAATATCGCAGCAAACATGTGGATTCATAAATGAGATATTGAGGTGCCTTATTTCGGATCATATACGCTCATAAGAAGCTCATTTAAGAGTCCACAATTGAGGTGTTTCCCTTCATGTAAACAGCGACGTATATGAGTTGAAATCCATACATAAATGATACCCAATATGAGTCATATGTATTAATATTTAATTTAAGTAAACACGGTTTCTTGAAAAAATTACACATACTATTTACTGCCGAAGTCGCAGAGATGAAAATGACCAACAGACAGTTAAGTACCTTCTGTTCAGATGCTCGGCTCTAATGAGAAAACGGAAGACCATTCTAGCCTCAATAATATTCTGAAATTTAACAATTGAAAAAATTGATTTAAACGCAGTTTCCCCAGATTCTATAGCATCCAATCAAACTGTTAATTGGGCGTTGAGTTCCTTTGCCGCTAGAATGGCACGGCTCCGTGGAGTTTGATACCTTTAAAATTAAAAAAAAAACAGATTCGTTAGAAAATTTTCAGCTACATGTTTCTGTAAAGAAATAATTCAAAATTAATTAAAACAATAAAAAAAAACATAATTATTTTGAAACAAATTTTCATCAAAGTGTCAGCTCATATTTAGATCATATATGTATGTGCTTTATGATTTAAAAAAAATGGTTCTCTGATGTTCATATTCCTTACATAGTAGGATTCAAGGCGAATCCATACAAGGTGGTGTTATAAATACAACTACAAAGTTCCTATGTATTTTGTTTTTGTTTCTGCGTAAGAGTTGTCAAAATTTAAATACATTTTGTTTTTGCTTTTACGGCTTTTGAAAGCTCATACGCAAAAGCAAAAACAAAATACATTTAGGTGAATAAAAAAAATCAAATCAGCTGCTCTTATGCCATCACCTTCTATAAATTCGCCTTGGTAGGATTATTCACAAACTCATAAATTCTGAAAATCCAAACAAGCAAATGGAATGACAGCGAGAAAATTTTGAAAATGCTAGCAAAGGTTAAAATTGCTAAAGCTGGCTCAACGGTTGTGCCTTATAAATATTTTTATCATGCGAAAAGCTCAGTAAGTTTCTGTTTCTGAGAGAGTGGGACGCCTTATTCTCTGAATTATTTTACTGGCTAATTTTTACTGGGCTTTCGTAATGAACACTCCTATTATCTCCGTTTCTCTTTTCATACATACATTGCATTCGCTGCTGGCAGCGATGTCCCATTCAATTTTTAATTTATTGCGCAGCTCGAATCCTCCATCACGATGAATGCGAATGACTTGCGATTTCACATTGTAGGCAAACAAGTAACACCAAAGATTATTCGCTCCATCCTATACGTTTCTATTGACTTAGATATCTCTGTCTTCAGCCGTAATTAAAATTGGTAGAATGTCTCCACAGACTGCGATTGGAGCTTGCCTGAATTCAAGAAGTATGGAAATCAATTAGTTGATATCTTTCCCTGATAGCAGACCTTTGTTCAATGATATATTTCCAACTTCTGCCCGCTGTGTCGAAAACGAGAGGTATTCCTTTTGTATTTGGATTCCTGACACCAAAATGAGGCAAATAAAAATTTTTTCGGTTACTTGCGAAATTTCGGTGGATGATAATTTTTCCTCATAATTTCTTTATTCAAATAGTCATTAATTTTAGGGCGATACTCACTGGCAAAAACTTCTCTCAGCATTCAACGGCAGCCAACTATTATTGTTTTTCCTTGCGAAATAGCTAGGGCACGCCCCTCAGTTTTGGGTATTAGTTTCCTGGCGGAGACGGGATTTCATTAATTGTCCCGTAAATCCTCCACCCTTATTTTGTTTTGGTTGCAATTGGTCCGATTCTCTTAGACTGTCGAGACTTAAAATTACTTTTGGCTTAACATTTCTGTAATTGGATAGTGTTATACAGAAAATATAGTCAATGCACCAAAATGGCAGTGATAAATTTGTTGATGTGAGATTTTCAACAACTCATACTCGTACTTTTACAATTTCTTCGCCAATAATGGTCATCTGCAAGAAAGATTGACAATTGTCCAATGACTTACAATTACCCTCGCAATTAAGACATTTTGCTTAAACAACACTTGCAAATGCATAGCGGCGGTTATTAGATGTGGTTTCATTACTTATTTGAGGCTATCTACGCGCAAAGTGTCATTTACTAGGTTCGCTAGACGGCGTAGCCAGTCACTGCAGTCTACGATTGGTGGAGGCCGTCATAACTGTAAACACTTTTCTGCCCTCATCATTTGTCGTGTTGTTGTTAGTTTTGCTACTAATTCACTAATTACTGTCGGGTTGGAAAGGTGGTCTTCTAAAGGTTCTCTTACTTGACCCCACAAAGCGTCACGCAAACGCATTATATTATGTAGGTTGGAAAACTCAAATTCTACCGATGTGCTCTGGAATGCCCATACAAACAGCTGTCAGTCTTCCAGAGAACCTGAAAACATAGGAAGTGGCTATATTTTCTGGCCTGGTTTTCATAACCGAGGTGTGATATTATGCGCTGTGGCTACTTATGAGTATGTGCAATAATTGGTTGCGCTGGTACTGACCGCGACACGTTGAGAGGTAGCCAAGGGGCCGACAGCGTGGGTGGAGGCGTAGCGTTAAGGGAAGTTAGTGGTGACTATTAGCGATATAAGTGGCAGAGATGCTTGCGACTGCGGCGGTATTGATTAAAAAAATGTGGCTCTGGCGGTAACATATCCGACAAAGACGGCTAGGCCGGCTGCGAAAACGACGAGGTTTCTGACGCAACGTTGGATATGGCCTGCACCATTTCAACACGTAGTTTGGATGACTTATCGACTTAGCTCGTTGATATTAATTTGTGGTTTATCCTGTAGTCTTGCCTTCAGTGGTGGCTCTTCTACTTTCGATAATTGGTATTGGACATATACATCTGGCTGTCATTGTGCAGGTGGCTCTAAGGTCTGATGTGTCTGTGAAGTTTTGCCGCTGGACAAAACTGGCGGTCTGCGACTGGGTCTGAGATTAATGATGGCTTCGGCCGTTCTTTCGACATTTTGTCGCTCAGAGTTACCGCTTCTTTGGTATTGCCGATTTTGACAATTTCCAACTACAAGTAGACCAAGCGTTTTCACAAATAAATGGCAACGAGTCACTTTTTGTTTAGTATTTTATAGATATATTTATTAAATCTCTACCTATAAATCATCTTTTTACACTTTAGCCAAATTAAAACACTGAAATATTGGAAGTTATTCTTCCTTCTTTCTCCAATATTCTTGTTTACTGAAGATGAGAACTTTCACTTTTCCTCGGGAAGGCGTAGTCTTGTACATCATGTTATATGAATGCACCTTGTATATATCTTATTGCGTGATTAGTTATAAAAATATAATTTCAACCAATTAGACATTAAATCATTGAGCATTTTTTACAGTGATGAAAATGTACATACATATAAGTATACTTATGTACATACAAAATATAACCAAACCTTTTGAAATATGAACGTAAAGCAGGTGGTAGCACGGGGCAAACAAGAAAGTCAATTGACATTAGCCCAGTGAGAACCTTACATTCATATATACAAATATAACTTAACACGTTATACAGCTCGTAGGAATGAAAAGAGTGTGAACAATTTTAAAAATCTTAAATCGTTTTAGATGCGGCTTCTGGTAAAATTCAAGCATTCTCCGCTGTACATGTGAGCATTCTTCCCTTCGCTCGACTTTCTACATGGGATTATCGGATAGTTATCTTATTTCAAACTGCTATAGCAATGCGATTTAAAATATGTAATTTTCGGGAAGAAATGCCATCTCAGTACGACATAAAAATATCGTTTAAATATCACATACTTTATCAGTTGTTCTGAAACTCTTTATAGTAAGCATACATTAAAAACACAATTAAATATTTGAATAGAGATTTAAATAATTTAGTTTTGTGACAGAAATCACATTTTTCAATTTATAATTAATGTTACCTTTGGGAATTCGCCTTAACTTCTAAAAGCTTCAGCAATATATCCACTCGATTCAAGGCGAATTCATATGATTCTACAATTACAAAAATAGAATGTATTTTGTTTTTGCGTTTGGTGAGCGATTGACAAATTTCAGCTATTTCCCGCAGGAAGAAGTTAATCAAATACAAATACTCTCGCTTTTTCTCTGACACTACAGCGAAATAAAAAATTTTGACAAGTGGGCCACCAAGCATTGATCCCTGATGCAGTTATTAAAGGTTGACAGGTAAGTTTTGGCTCTCGCAACAAAAGGTTGCTTTTGAGAAGAAAGGAGAAAGGGAAAGATTGTAATCCGGTTTTTGGAATATGTAGTTAAAAAATACGCAAAGTATGACTGAATTCCAAAATGTCATTTGCAATGAATTCGGAAGAATCATTATGTTCAATATTGCAAGCGAATTTTTTTAAACTGTTCTAAAATGTACTATAACGGTGGTAACAGCGCAGCAGGCTAGTAAATACAGCATCACTAATAAAGTTGATGCTTGTTTGCCATGTGAGAGGGATGGGAGAATGAGAGTGTGCAAATGAGAAAATTGTTACTGTGCAGAATAAGAGCCAGTTTCACCAACTAATCTTAAGTTGAAATTAAGTTCTAGTTGAGAAAAATCTTAGCTAAGATTAGTTTAAAACTTTTTAAGGTCTGCTCAGGTCTTAAGAGTCCTAGAGCACCCGAAGGACTCACTCGGTCCATAGGAGCTCAACACAACAAAACGGATACTTCCCACATTCCCAACCCCCTCCAACCCTCCCATTCTGATCCTATTCCATGTGAGGGCAAATCAGCAGCTCTTGGCCCCCCACACAGTCTGTTCCGTATGTCAGGATGCATGAGCCGCAACGGTCTACATATTAATAGCTGCGATCCTACAACTAAAATGTGCAATGTAAATATCGCGAGCGAGATCACAACTACAGCACTTAACGCCATAAACACACAGCCAAACTACAGCCTAAACCGCGAAAGAACCGTTCTAGTAGCGTTAGATTTGCCACATGCTTTCGACACAGTCAGTCACGGAATGCTAATAGCTGACGTGGAGAAAACAACTATCCCACAGGGGCTGAAATGGTGGACTATCAATTATCTGTGTGATCGTCAATCATTGGTGTGGTTCAGAGATCCGAGCTCGAAATTGAGAAGAGTTAAACAGGGGGTCCCACAGGGTGGCATCCTTTCCCCGATGTTGTTTAACTTCTACATCTCGAAGCTCCCTCAACCGCCAGAGGGAGCAACCACTCGATAATGGCTATCCAAAATGCAATTGATGGCATGTGCTAAAAAGTGAACAGTTATCTCTCCGACCTTACTCACTTCTTCACTGTACTCGGATAAAGGAGGTCAGACTGGAACTCAACAGTCATGTTGATGATACTCCCATCCCAACGGTTAACCACCCGAAGATCCTGGGAGTTACCTTCGACAGCTTTATCTCCTTTTCAGCGCACACAACCGCAATTGTCAATAAAGTACAGAGCTGCAAGGTTCTCAAGCCGTTCGTCGGCAGTACTTGGGGCAAAGATAAAGAAACGGTGTTGGCAACATACAAAGCGATTCTTCCGCTGGTTGCAAACTATACTGCTCCAATTTGGACGCCGGGAGTCAGTAGGACACAGTGGGCGAAACTTCAGGCCTGTCAAAACGCCGCACTATGGACTGTAACAGGATGTATTCTGCTGTCGCCTGAGGCACAATTTCACCAGGAGACGTGCATGCTTCCGGTTAAGGAGCACGTCCTACTCAGCAAGCAGTTGAAAATGGCCGAGCCGCCTCCCAGTCAACCACAGGATCTGATTACGTACAGTCAGGCTCTGAGTCAATCACCACCTTTATGAACTCTCGTCCTGTGTATGCTGTTATTTAAATGAAACTACCACCCATAGGAAACGAAGAGCTTCAGCTGCCTCAAGAGTCCCGCGTTACTCTGGCTCAGTTAAGGTATGGATATTTTAGTAGACTCAACTCATACTTATCTAGATTCGACCCCGACACCGCAAATGAACGTCCGGCATGTAGAGAATCCCCGCACGATACCAACCAGATTCCCATGCCCCAAAAAACCTATTCATCTAACGCCCCTCTCACTATGCTCCAACCCTGTCAAAACATCATCTTTCTTGGGCCTCCGCTTAGATGAGTTTGAAGATAACGGAGTTTTGTCAGGTCATCAACTCAGGGCGGTAAGTCACCAACCTTTGAGACTTAAGTTAAACTTAAGTTCAGCTCAAAAGTGGTTGGTGAAACGGAAAATCTTAAACTTGATTTTAGTTCTATTTAAAAATGTATGGTAAAACTGGCCCTAAGTGTTCTATAATGTAAAAGTTAACTTTGCATGTTTTTGCCTTGTATTTCAACTAAGAATAGCTGCGTTGATTTTGGAAGTCAGCCTATGTAACACTACTCGACAAATTTTGATCAACTTTAGTCTCCAAGAATAAAATAGTCCTTTCCTAAAGTGAAATTTTCTCCTGATTCCGAATATGACTTCCATTTTCTTGTGGCAGATCTAGTTTCCGAGATATCGGCGAAAATATGAAAATTCCCATTTTTGCAGAACACTACTTCATATAGGTACGGCAAAAATTTGCATTTTTCATTTTTTCGTTTTTAACTGTTGAATTATGCATTATACTAATTCCCATAAAAGTTTCTTGCCTTCTTCGCCCTCAAGTATCTTCAGTAGTTTGGCCACTATGCCAAAAAACGTTCAAAAAATGTTGAAAAAAAAACGAAATTTTTTACACAATTTCAGATTTAACCACTTTAAAATCGGAAAAATTCTATTGACGAAAAAAAGTTAGCCCTCCTATGTTGTAGGTAATTTAACTACGAAAATTTTAAGCATACCAGTACAACAATCGGACGTGCCATTGAAACTATAGCCCCGTTAACTTGCAAGCGTCTATCCTACAATTTTAGTATTACTCTGATAAAATTGGCGAGACATTTCATTTGGTCACTCTACCTTAGGGTCTAATAAATTTAAAAAGACGTCAAGTATTTAATTGTCACTACTGTTTGTTGTAAATTTTGTTTTGCAAATTGTAGTGCAAATTTATACATACTATATCGGTAGATGTGTTTACGAAATGGCTTGTTGCAAAAGAGATTTTAAATGTAAAAATAATCCGGATGATTTTTGCTTTATTTGCGGACATTATATTTTCGGAAACTCAGCTCGGAAAATAACTAATTCTATCAGAGATGCATACTTTCATTATTTCGGTTTCCGTGTAAAAAATCTCGATAAATCTTGGACACCTAATTTTATTTGCGCCTCCTGTAGATTAACTTTAATGAGATGGGTATCGGGTAAAGGTCATAACATGAAGTTTGGTGTTCCAATGATGTGGACTGAACCCTTTAACCACGACCAGTGCTATTTTTGCGTGATAGACCTTAAAGGTAAAACGAGAAAAAAGAGGAAATTAATAAGTTATCCAAATGTGGCATCAGCTAAAAAACCAAAACTACATGACCATACCTTACCCATACCTAGACCGCCTATAAGTTTTGAAGCCTCAAGCGAAAGTGACTCCGAAGCAGATAATTCAGAAAGTGGACAAGAAGGAGAGATCCCACATCGAGTCTCACAAGCCGAACTTAATGACTTGGTCAGAGATTTGAAATTATCGAAATTTGATAGCGAAGTTCTAGGATCTCGTTTGCAGCAATGGGGCAGCCTGAGCCCTTCGACAAGTACTTCCAAATTTCGAAATAGACACAAGACTTTCTCTTCTTTTTTTACTAAAAGTGAAAATATTTGCTACTGCAATGATGT
This sequence comes from Anomoia purmunda, assembly GCA_951828415.1. Lineage (NCBI taxonomy): Eukaryota > Metazoa > Arthropoda > Insecta > Diptera > Tephritidae > Anomoia > Anomoia purmunda. Next base: position 86,325,711 of record OX639995.1, read on the forward strand.
TCAAGGTTTATTTGAAGCACTAAAATTAGAAAATAAAGTGGATGATTGGCGCTTGTTTATAGACAGTTCAAAGCATAGTTTAAAAGCAGCATTACTCTATAAAGGAAATTCGTTACCGTCAATACCAGTGGCACATTCTGAGAATACTAAAGAAACTTATTTAAGCATATCAAATTTACTTGAGCTCATTCAATATAAACAATTTAATTGGAAAATTTGTGCGGACTTAAAGGTAAGCAGTTTCGGTGGTACAGTTTAAAATAAATAGTATATGAAATACATCCTAGGTTGTAGCTATAGTTCTCGGACTTCAAGGAGGTTTCACTAAATATTGCTGTTTTCTCTGTCTTTGGGACAGCCGTACTAGAGAAACCCATTATATTCAGGAAAACTGGCCACCAAGAGCTGAGTACGAACCAGGTGCCTTCAATATCGCAAACCCGCCTTTAGTAAATCCCGAACGAGTTATTTTGCCAGCACTTCACATCAAATTAGGATTAATGAAAAATTTTGTAAAGGCTTTAAATAAGGACGCGCCATCCTTCCAGTACCTAACGAAATTTTTCCCTAAAATAACTCAAGCCAAATTAAAAGAAGGTATATTTATTGGTCCGCAAATTAGAAAGTTGCTGAAAGACGAAAATTTTGCGAATCATTTATCATCAGTAGAAGCAGCGGCTTGGGACAGCTTTAAGCAAGTCGTTAGTGGGTTTCTAGGCAACAACAAAGATCCCAACTATAGAGAGATGGTCAAAGCCTTGTTGAAAAACTACAGTGCTATGAAATGCAACATGTCCCTCAAAATGCATTTTTTGCATTCACATTTGGATAATTTTCCCGCAAACCTAAGTGCTGAAAGTGATGAACAGGGTGAAAGGTTTCACCAAGACCTCATGATTTTTGAAAAGCGTTACCAAGGTTTTTGGAATGAAGAAATGATGGGAGATTATTGCTGGACAATAATACGGGAGACAAACCCAGAAAATTATAAACGGGTAGTTAGAAGTACCCACGTCCCTCACTATTGACCGCCACGGTAAAATCGCTCAATTTGACTTTTTTAGATGTAGATATGTATGTATTTAATGTTGTTGTCGTTGTTGTTTTTTACTGAATTGCTGATTTATACTCATATTACTCAATTGAATACAGTTTAACGTGCAAACATATGTCTATAATAAAACGTTATAAAAAATAAAAACCTAGTTTGAATAAAAATTTTCTCTATAAAAAAATTGTAGGATAGACGCTTGCAAGTTAACGGGGCTATAGTTTCAATGGCACGTCCGATTGTTATGCTGGTATGCTTAAAATTTTCGTAGTTAAATTACCTACAACATAGGAGGGCTAACTTTTTTTCGTCAATAGAATTTTTCCGATTTTAAAGTGGTTAAATCTGAAATTGTGTAAAAAATTTCGTTTTTTTTTCAACATTTTTTGAACGTTTTTTGGCATAGTGGCCAAACTACTGAAGATACTTGAGGGAGGTGAAGGCAAGACATTTTTATGGGAATTAGTATAATGCATAATTCAACAGTTTAAAACGAAAAAATGAAAAATACAAATTTTTGCCGTACCTATATGAAGTAGTGTTCTGCAAAAATGGGAATTTTCATATTTTCGCCGATATCTCGGAAACTAGATCTGCCACAAGAAAATGAAAGTCATATTCGGAATCAGGAGAAAATTTCACTTTAGGAAAGGCCTATTTTATTCTTGGAGATTTTTTTTGTCGAGTAGTGTAATTAGTCGTTGAATGTAAATTGTTCAAAATCGAAAATCGAGGAACACAAATTTGTTTCAACTCCATGTAATATTTTGTATTTGTTGCACAAACTTCCCTTGTCTTCTGTTTAATATTTAAACTTTGATACTTTGGTTTTTGTTGTCAATCGCAAAAGAAGCAGTAGCAATGCGATCAACTTTATTTGTTTGATTTAATAAAGACAAAGAAATAAAAGATACAATTTAAACCGGCTAATGCAGCAACGATTCTTCGTTTGTTGATAGAATCATCTAAACACTGACCGGAAAAATTATTACAAAGTAGCATAATTATTAATTGGACAAATTTAGCACTATAACTTCGCGGAGCAACGGTGGGAAATGAAAATGAGTAGGGAAACGCTTGACAAAGGGCGACAATACACTTTGGCTGGGAATTCCTGCTAATGGGAGGAGATGGAGAGATATGCTATGGTGACCATGTGTTGCCCCCATCTAATCCCTTCTTCTTCTTCTTTTGCAGATATCGGTAGTGCACCAATGGTTTTCATGCGTCGACACAGAGTTCTAATTGCATCCTTTTGGATCGTTAATTCTAAGGGTAACAAGTCTAATAAACATTCAGAGTTACTCCTAATGTTATACTCATTGTGCTCGTAGTGCCTATGCACACGCACCACTTACGGTAGAATGCATGGTCATTGGTCTGATTAAAGCTATGTATGTTTACCCAAGGTACCACAGCTGGTCTCAGACCCCATGCCCTCCTAAAGGTTTATCGACACTGTCCCTTAATCAATGCTCGATTTACCTTCTATTCGATATGAGCTTTCAAAGTATTTTTTCTATCAAGTCTTACACCCAGATTTTTAGCTTCCTCGGAAAGCCTTACGTTTATGCCGCTAAACACCGCAATGTTCAGATCTTACAACTTTCGTTTCTCGTAAACAATACCAGGGTTGTCTGGCTGGAGTTGACATAGTGCACCATCCATCAACCTCTCTGTGTTTTTCTACAGACCTCCCGGAGAGATCTTCCTGACGAAGTTTTGCATTTCCTTCAACTACCAAACACTACAAGATAGCTGAGAGTGCACCTGCCTTTCAAACTTATAATTGTTTTTTCCCACCTCATGGCTTCTGACCGCTGAGCACATATAATCAAAGATAGCGTTGCCAAGAGCCCCCACAACATCAGAAAACAACTGCCATTATGTACCCTTCTGCTTCCAGCCCCACCTCTATCTTTGTTACAAGATCATGTTGCGCTGATTCACAGTAGTTTTCACTGTGGTATGAATGTTGATGAATACTAAGTGGCGTAAAACAAAAAAACCAACTGTATAGTAAATGATTAGCAAATGCAACAGTGCGGGCTTCCTTGCAAATGTTCACTAAAACCTGTTCGTGAAAAACTCAGTAATTTCTGCCTTTGCGAGAGTAAGACATATTCACCCCTATCGGGAGTTTCATTTTCGCCTTATCGTAAACTATTCTTCATGTTCGAAAAACATTTCGCGCTATTGGCAGCTCTTTATTCGGGCGAAATGAACAAGTGGAAAATGCAAAATCATTCACTTTTGTTTTACAGGCGAACAAGACCGCAATAAAATGTAAGTAACCGTTTGTTTTGAATAATATACAATGTACTTTTAATTCAATTTACATTTATTTTTAGGAGTAAATCAATAAATAGTCTGAGATGCTGCTAAAAAAAATGGTACAAAAACCCGACATTGCAAAGGGTTTGTAAAAGAAAATCGGGGAAAAGTGGCCGAGTTCTGGAAGGAGCTTACGTTGGTCTTGAATAGCATTGGTCCACCGGTTAAGAGTGAGTTTGAGTGGGAAAGAGTAAGTTTTGTGTAGTTATTTTTGTAAAATTTAATAATTTTGTAAATTATTATACCATAGTACATATTACTAGGTGTGGAGTGACCAAAAACGATATGTACGGAGGAAGGCTTCCCAAAATCAAATATATGAAATGGGGACATTAGGCGGACCTAACAAAACGCAAAAATTGTCGACTGCAGAAGAAGCAATATACCAACTTCTGGATATGAAGGCGTCAATTGATGGGGTTGAAAACTCGCAATGCTATGGATTGCCAGCAAAAAGAGCGAAGGTAGATTCCAATGTTGAAGTTTTGTCGGAAATCGTAATACAGGATGAAGAAGTTCCTGGCTGTACTACCGATTTTCGTCCAAACATCCGGGATATTGAACTTTCTGCTCCTGAGTGCCAAAGCCCATGTTCACCAACGGATAGCAGCACACAGCCAGCTCCGCAAAGTAGCCTTAATACGAGCAGTGCAATGAAGTCCAAGAAACCAACAAGTAGCGAGTTGATTTTGAAAGAACTGGAAATGCAACAAGAGCTGTGTTGTAAGTTAGGCGAAATATTAAAAGAAATTAAGTCAAACAATAAAGAAATGGCCTAATTAATAATGGACTAATTAATAATTGGACTAAAAAAATATATAGCATACAAGAACGAATATGCGATCAGAAGGAGAAGAAATCAAGCGAAATGATGAGGCACAATTTTGAAATGGGAAAGTTGCGTAAAATTGAACTTGAGGAGCTACTAGAAAATAATCGGCGGACGTTAGAGTTAAAGGAAATGAAACTAGAACTTCTAAGGTAAGGTAGATCCCAAGACTAAATAATATATTTCTGTAAGACTTATTTTTCAATTTTTGCTCTCTTCGAAAAGGCAAATCTAAAGGTTTAAAACTATGAACTATGTACATATGTTAAAGGAAATAAACTATGTATGTAAAAAACATATAAAATATTACAAGACAAATTTTCAAAATATTGGCCAAAATTCGCTGTACGATTTCCACTGACACTCACTGTACATATATTTTAATATAAGTTACCTGAATATTTTTAAATAAACATAAAGAATGAAATGAAATTTTTATTTTGATTAAAGTGTGTTAGCGATTTCTGTACGAATGCGCTGACCTGTGACCAGATAGGTAGTGTTTACTTCGGCGAATTGTTGATTACCTACTGCGGAGATCTCATTGACATCTTCATTAACAGATGGGTTAGGAAAATTTGCATCACTTTTATAATGAATGCAAATGTTATGTAAAGCTGCGCAAACGTTAATTATTTGTATTGCCTTAGGAGGAGCATAGTACAACTCTCTTGCACTTAACAGGCACCTCCATCGGTTTTTAAGAACACCATTTGTTCTTTCGATTATATTTCGGCAACGCGTGTGCACTTCATTAAATTTGGCCTGAGTTCAACTACTTTCTGGTGTTCTGTATGGAGTAAGCAGCCAAGGCTCTAGGGGGTACCCAGCATCTCCTGAAAAGGTTAGAATTTTAAATTCATTTGTTTCGTTGGATTTAAGCTGTTACCTAGAAGACAAACTTTGTTATTGGTTTCCAAATAGTTTCGTTCCATTTCAGATCTTAAGTTGCTTATGTTCCATATAAAAGCATCGTGACAAGCACCAGGATGTGTAGCATTAATAAATCGAATTCTCAGATGGCTGTCACATACATACCTGAAAACCCTTTATGTGTACAAATTTCTTTATTAACGATTAAACTTGATTTTTTTAAATAAAACTCAACAAATAAAAATCAATGACGCTGAAGGTAGTCCTTGTAACAAGGAGTATGTTGCTTAACTTCTTTTTGACCATTTCGTCATTAGAATACAACAAATTATTGAAATATTATTATCAGCGGTTTGCATTTTAAATGTATTCGGAAATCATAGCTGAATCAATTGCTATCGATATGTGCTATCGATCGTGTGAGCGTTTCTAATACCAATTTTGCTAAGTTATAATTAGATATAGCTTTTTTTACTATAAAAATTGTGTTTTAGATTAGGCTTTTCACTAGCTTAAGTCCAGTTAGCTATTGTTAGCTATACAATTAGTCACATTTAATTGCTTGTTTTGCCTTTAATCCTTTAATTTCTCCCACTGAACCTTTTTTACCACATTATTCGAAGCTTCATTGCTAACATTTTATCATTTTATTTTACACGATATGTATTTTAATTTGTAGTTGCCACTTTTTACATATCGAAAGTCCTAATATCGTGTAAAGTCAAATTAAATTTGATCCTTACTTAGCAAATTCACCTACGTACGTAATATAAATGTTTCTTTTTTCTTCTGTCACAGATAAAATCAGTTGTTTTTTGTTTTCCTTTATGTTTCAACAATCCCAAGGGAGAAGTAATCCTGAAAATTGCGAAAATCCAGTATATTTGATATACTGATGTAATTAAGCACATATGTATGTAACAGAAAAGTGAATCCTGAAATTTGGTTGAATATAAATGTGTATTACAATTAAATATAAAGTAATTTGTTGTGCTATTTTATTTTTTAAGTTGAGAAAATATGATCTTCATATTTAGTTTATGATTATTTGAAGTTTATTTCAATCAGTGTGTTTTATAAAATTCAACGCTTGATAAAATAAGTAAACTTCAAAATTAAATTTATTTATCTTTTTTTATGTATAAAAGGTCCAGGTAAAGATTATACGACTCCACCACAAATGCTTTGCTGATATTACAATAATATTTATTATTTTTTTTTAAATATGATCGAACTAGTTTAGATAGCAGAGTTTACTTCTGTATTAAGTTTATTTATTTATTTATTTATTATATATGTACAGTATTTGAGTATGAAATATATGAAATAAAAAACCATATACAAGTGAAATGAATGAATGAATTACATTTTTTAATACTCAAAGTTCTGAATTTCAATTTTGAAGCATCGCTTCACTGTTTGCACAATACTTCTCTTCAATTGGGAGCGCCTGTCGCATTGTTCATAAGAACTCCTAAATTACTGAAGTTGCCTACGAATGGACATTTTGCAGCATGAAGTAATTTGTTTTAATACAAAAATTTTATACTGAGTTATAGAAATAATATTCATAACTTATATCATAATTTAAATCGAAGCTGCGTATGCGCTTGTGACCATAGTAAAATACTACAGGGTGAAAAGATGATGTATATTGGAACGATTTTCCGTCATTCCTTGTTAAGTTTGGATTGAAGTAACCGAAACGGAATCGTATTAACATATTTTATTCCGTTTACGCTTCTTTGTTTATTCCACATACCTCTCACACTGATGTGGGCATACCACACCTCAATTCTCATGGAACAGTTTTAAGTAGTATCGCTTGTAAGGTCAGTAAAAGAAGTACTTGCTACCGAAACGACGATTTACTCTTTTTAATGATAATAATAATGTGGTTTTTCACTTACACCAGATAGCTTGATGTTTGGCCGAACTTCTACTATAATTTATGGTGTACGTCTTGATGATGGATCACAAATTGAGGGACCTACAGTTCTGCGGCGACTCCGAATGGTAAATGATTTTTGTGAAAGGTTTTTCATGGCAGAAATACATTTTTAAAATACAATTTATACAATTGAAAACTTTATTATTCTAAGATTCGTCTTAATGCCTAGCTATACCCACAGTGCGCCGTCACACGTGTATGCTGTTGAAAAAATAAAAAATTCAGCTGATATACAATTTGCCACTTTGTACCCGGAAAAAAGTCCGGACCGGAAGAAGGAGATCCAATACGTTCCAATTTTGGCCCATTTTCTATGTACGAGAATGACTTCTGGGCTTTTTTGCTATCCTGGGGGCTCCCGTGTGTGGAACAGGAACTATTTTTTGTTCGTTATTAAAATCCGCTTTTAATTTTTCCAATTAACCAATTACCATTAAAATGTAGGCATGATAATTATAATAAACGATTTTACCTATTTTCAATAGCAACCCACCTATAAAAACGGCAATGTATGTTCTGAGTTTTGTTGAGATACATATGTGTCTTAATTTTTACTCGATTTATAGTGTGCACGGCCACCAAAGTCTGCTGTTACGTAGGAGTTCTGTCAAAATTTTCAACAGAGGGTTAGTGGTACCACAATCTGTGCCACCTTCTGCATTCTTTTCACCATGCGTGTAACTGTCTCAGTTCGGTGAAGCTGTTATAAATAACTTTAAGTTAAACAAGTCCGGAATAAAAATTTAACAACTTTTGCCTACCTTTTTAAAAATAGTACACCGACAGACGTTTTGTTATCTAAGTTTTGCACTCTTAAATCGAAATGCTTATAACAAGTGAAAAAAGCTGCGTTATGTATGCCTTTGATAGTTTCAGAAATTACCAATGTATGTATAAGTTTAATTTCATTTGTCCTAATTACGTCGTCAATTACGGAACGAAGAGGCTTCGTTGTTAATTACAGCTTCACTCAAGTTGGGGGACAAAGGATTGAAGATCGGATCCAGTAATGGAGTGATGTTCCCATCATTAAGCAGAATGCAAATATAAGAAACCATAGGCAGTAGTCACAGTTATATAGTAACTGAACCAGCGAGCAGATCTGCAAATAAATCAAGCAAATATCACTTTTTCTCTGTCTCGCTTTAAAGGCTTTTTGTATTTAAGTTTTTTGTGTATCACCTCAACAGCTGCACCACAAATCACAAAAAACACAACTTCGAAATCATTTGCCTATTTTTTCGCCATTCCATCGGCTACACACGTTTTGCTTTACATTAAATTTAAAGTGCCGATGGCTTCCACGCCTACAGCTTGCAGAAAGCCCCCTTGCATCAGAATGCATGTCTCCGTAAATTTGTTAATGCACATCGTGGACGTTGGCCAACGGTTCAATGGTGATTTCTTGTAAAGGGTGGTTCAATTTTAAGTGCCGATGTTGATTTTGAATAAAAACAAATTATTTTGGAAATTATTGTACTTGCTTTTTATTATGATAATATGGTGTGGTTCAATTATGTATGGAACAAAATATCGGCCAAATGTCGGCCGCGACCTCGGCGGCACACCTCCAACCGATGGTCCAAATTTTCGATGACGCTGAGGCATAATTGAGGTTCTATGCCGTTAATGTGCCGAATTATCTCATCCTTTAGCTCTTGAATTGTTGCTAGCTTATCAAAGTACACCTTTTCTTTCAAATAACCTCAAAGAAAGTAGTCCAACGGTGTCAAATCACATGATCTTGGTGGCCTAGTGACATCGCCACCACGTGAGGTAACACGGCCATTGAATTTGTCGCTCAAAAGAGCCATTGCTTCGTTGGCTGTGTGGCAAGTGGCACCATCCTGTTGGAACCACATATCGTCCACATCCATATGGTCCAATTCGGGCCATAAAAGTTCGTTATCATCTCACGATAGCGAACACCACAGTAACTGCCTGACCGCCCTCATTTTGGAAAAAATACGGCCCGATGATGCCGCCAGCCCATAAATCGCACCAAACAGTCACTCTTTGTGGGTGCATTGGTATTTTGACAATCACTCTTGGATTATCATTCGCCGAAATGCGGCAATTCTGCTTATTGACGAATCCACTGAGGTGGAAATGTGCCTCTTCACTGAAGATGATTTTCTTCGAAAATTGATCATCCCCTGTAGCCATTTCTTGCCAACATTCTGACAATTGACGACGTTTGGAATTCAAATTGAGTTAGTCTGAAATTGAGAAATGTCAAATGAAATGCAGGAAAAACTTGACGTTTAGGTGTGGGTCACATTCAACATCGGCCCTTAAAATTTAACCACCCTTTATTTGCATTCTTGTTCATTTCTGCCAATCGGGGAATGAACGCATTAAGATTGGATTGCCATAGGCTAACGAAGAGTAATGAAAAAGTGTTAATTACCCACCTATTGAAATCATTCAACATGCGCGGAAGCTTGTCTGCAAAAAAAGTCAAGTCGAATAAGCTACTTCAGGCCGGAAATCTCAGAAAAAACGATGGCTACTGTTTAAATTACAACATTTCTGGGAAAGGGTGCGCATGTGCGGAAATCTGAACAAGGGTATGCCATTGTATAAGCTAAACCAGATTTTCGTCATTGCCATTTTAACTCCATTCTTCTTCCACAAATTAATAACTATACTTCCTAATTCCCTTAATTAATTTTATTTTCCAGTCAAAATATCAAATCATCAATGCAAGTACGGGCAAAATGATAGATTTGTAAGCTGTGAATGTTGAAGTTGATATCCAGGGTAGCGCCTTCCCTTTTGACTAAACACATACGCAAATGATTTAATGAAAATAGTAGAAACTATCCTGTATATCAACTTCACCCTCACTAGCTACAAATGTATCGTGTTGTTTATTCTTATATTTTTAACTTATTTGTTAATATACATCCTTTCAATTTCCAGCTTGAACTTCGACGTTGGATCTGCAGTTTTACAGCGACTCCAGCGAGAAGCCTTTCCGTAATAGATAGAATTGTGAGCGGAGATTTGCCATACCCTGGGGGGCAGCTTTTTAGAAAGTTTGTTTTTTGAATAGATGTTCTATAGTCTTACTAACGAATATGAAAACTGATTGTTTCATATTCGATAGCTGCAAAGCAAGAGCCTCTCTAGAAATGTTAGTTTGGTCATATAAACATTCTCTGCGAAAAAATTTCAAAATAGGATAACGAATTCCGTGTATTTAAGTGTCTAAAATTACCTTTGATAGTTACAAGAATTTATTTGAGTTATCCGATGCACGGCCGGACGGACAGACATGGTTTAATTGATTTATTTTTACTCTGAAGATTTAAAGTGTATGTTGGAATCGGTTCGGGAAGGAGTTTTACATGATATGAAATGCTTAGAAATAGTGGATAGCTAAATGGTTAAAAAACCGTGTTTTAAAACTCGATGCGAGGATGAAGTGAAAGTGTTTAATTGTGAACAAACCCGCGGGAGAATTTCGTATGGGTGTTGGTGATAAATGTTTTCCTTAAAAAATATAATAATACATCCCAATTTGAGAAATTTACAAAATTAGATAAATGAGAAAAAAATTGGTGGATTACGTAACAAGCTCACCAAACTGTTTCCTTTAAAAAATATTGATCGCAAGTTAGATCTTAAAATGTCGCCATTATTCATTTTATCTTAGTAAATGCAGCTTTACCGTGCCGAACATAGTTTTCATATAATTTGAAGGACTTTTAATTGGTTAATCGCTTAGCAAAAGTTGTTTAAAAAATAGTCGAGTCAAAAAAAAGCCTATCAAGTAGCTTGCCAGTAACGAAATGTGTGAGCATAAGCAAAATTTGTTCTCAGTTAGAGAAACACGCCAGAAAGTACGAAAACGCAAAACCAGCAAGAAGTTGCAATATTTTTTTACAGCTGACTTTTGTTTGACGCGAAGCTCAAAAAATTAAGACTTAAAATAAAGAAACGGCCCAATAATTCATAATTTACGTCTCACAAGTGTCTTTATCACACTGGCAAATTCTTACTAGCAGAAATTTATCCAGGCAAACTTAGTGGATAGTGAATACGAAAACACAACTATAATCGATTCACGGCTTCCATTCGACTTCTGCGACTAACCCAACTTAAACAACTAGTCGACTAACCGTTCATATTTGACTTTTCGACTGCCTAGTTTTTTTAATATGTATTTGAATGTTTATTCTTATTGACAAAATTCGTTTTCATGATGCAGTTTTTATGAATTTATTGTAAATAACACTCACTATTAAAATTTCGGTTAGTCGATTTTCAGACTGTTCGATTGTGAGCGGTTAGCCGAAAGTGAACGGTTAGTCGAACATTTGTTATTCGATTATCAACCATCAAACAAGTTGCTCATCGACTAGTCGAATAGCATTTATTGGCAGTAACCTATCTGCGCAATGTGTTAAGTAAGATCCAGCAATCAAAGGAAGATAGTTTAAAACAAATTTACGTTTTGCACATGCGCAGGTTCTACATGTATTAGTATTTGTGAATATATAATTGCAAAAATCGCTGGACCTAGTGGTCCATTGTTGCTAAATTGTAGGGACAACAATTACGCTCCTATGCCACCAAACCATCATAATGTTACGCAACAATTGCTCGAGGTTTAACAATTGTATTCATTACAAAATATTTGTGTGGCTGTTTTGCCAAATGAGTTTATAGCATTAAAAATTTACTGTGCTAAACTTGTGTTTATTTTACTTGCTTATTTTTTATTTAAACCATTTGGCATCATACCACATGCTTGCATCCATTGTCCGCAAACCTCTTTATCTTTTGGATATCTATATAAAAAAAAGCCATTAAATATGGTTGTAATGGAAACTTTTTGCACTGGCCACGAAGCACTTATGCACGTAAAGCTATGTTATTTACTTTATCTCTTCCTTTTTCACATAAAAAGTGTCAGTGTGACATTTCTGCAACTTATTTTATTACAAATTTCGCAAAATAAATGAAAACTCAAACTCTCACTAATTTTATGTTAACGTACCGCCACTGGAATTTGTTTTGAATTAATATGCCATTTTTGATGCGTATCATTTTCTTGTTTTTGTATCTCTATACTGTAATAATTGCTTACTGTACTTGTAGATACGGCCAAAATAGAAGTACCACGTATATGGCTGAGCAAGAGCTCTAATACCTGTACACATCTTACACATCTGTAGTGCGATTCACTAACTTTAAACAGTACGACAATTGTTATTTTTAGCGGCAATATTTGCCGTTTGCACTAACGATTGTGCGATTCACTAACTTATTCTTAACGACACTTAACAGCTGTTTCGTTGTATTTATTCAAAGTGATAAAGAGTGGCATCTCTGTCAAACTAAATGTCAAAATAAGCGAAAAGCACAAAGAGGAATAGAAAAAAAAACAAACGAATGCCTGCTGCCAAATATAAATTTGAGCGATTTTGTTATATTTCATTAAAGTGAAATAGATATTAGTTTGTTTCAAACTACAAACACTTAAAATTCTTTATATATATTGCAATGATCCATTGTAGCAGAATTCCGGACTCTTCTATGAGTGTTTTGTTAGAATAGTCATCAACTCGACTCCATGGAATATGCGGAATAACCTGCAAATATGACATGGCTATCGTTTTCAAACTTCGCGTTGTGCTCCAGCGTATTTAGGATTTACATACATATATTTAATTTTTTTTTATTATAATCATTTATCTATATATTAAAACTAAACTATATTTCTGTTTTTATACATGGATCCTTGTAAAAGTTTGCTTTTACCATTTGCATATTAATTGAATAGTAGATGTGGTGGTTGGCATAAGCCTCATGATTCCTTGGTGGCAAAATTGATATGTGCGTGGGATCGACGGCTCCAATACAGCCTCCCACAAAGGGAGACGACGCCGAAGCAAACATTTCTTTAGCAGAATGGCGTTCCACTTGGGTCATAGGAAACCTCACTTTCTGGTTAAACAACGAATCATTGATTGCATCCGTTACCAGATGAATGCCGGCTTACGGAAAACTGGCTCATGTATATTCCCCATTGTTCACCTACGAGTCGTTGATAGAAACCAGTTGCGAAGAACCTTAACGCCGCTAGAACCTACCAACATAAAAGTAAAATTTAAAATTGCATACAGGCTTAAAGATAACACGAGCTACCTGTTTCTCAGTTGATATTGCTGTTATTCTGGATCCTCTTATTTGGTTATCAAGCTGATAAATTAAGTATTCAGCCAAGTCTGGAATTAACCGATACAGTTTTTGAAAGTCTGTTGCATTTAGATGTAAGGGATTGTCCACATCTCGGAGTAAACGTCGATCCACTGTTGGAGCGCTTACTTCTTCATCACCTCGTGATAAATCATATGCCAAATATTTAAACGACATTATTTAATGTTCCTTTTTTAATTACAAGAAAACACTGAATTTAAAATTTTTCTTTTATTTAAATTGAAATCACGAATTTCACTTTTCTCGATTGAGTTAACAACATAAAATTTGTTGTCGTTTAGTTTTCGGTCATCGACTAGCTAACATCAACAGCTGATTCGGCGAATGCGAAAATCGTTAAAAAATGGCTACTGAATAGCAGGGTCGCTAAAATTTTGGTTAAGTTGAGTTAACCTAACGAATATCTTTAAAATAAGTTAGTGAAGCGCACTACTGTTCTCTATTAGCTTTAACCTTGTACAAGAGAAAATCGAGAACGACTTTATTTATAATGAATATTATGAATACAATATTAATTTTTAGTTTAAGCTGATACAAAAAAAAATATAAATTGTAATTGTTAATTTTTTTAAATCAAGATAATAAAGATTTTTTACAGCTGTAAAGCTTTCAATATTTATGGGTTTTTTAACGAAAACAATTTTTTTTTAATGTAAAAATCTTATTTTGAAGATTTTCTTGAAACGAATTAAGATTTGTAGTATACTTTCGCTGGTAACACTGGTGAAGTATCATATGTTCAGTCATGAAAACGGGAACAATGAGAACTGTGGGCAACAGTAGAGGAATAGTTAAATTAAAATAAACAATCGTGATTAATTATAGAAGTGGGTTCAGCGACTTTTTTATAAAATAAAGCTATGTACCATTGCGAAATTTTTAAAAATAAGATTCCAAAGCTGATCCAAAGTGTTTGCTACCCAACAAAGTAAAGTTAATTAAACATTTATCAAACAAACATTAAACTTACAAAACGCTTTTTTCTAATACACTTGAAACTAAGAGGTTTGCAATCAAATCGGCGTCTATTCTACAAACTTATTAAAAACGCAGGCAATAAATGTTTACAATAAAAATTTGTATGAAAGTTTATATATACAAAATTGTTTACGATTTTCCAATGATTACCAAATGAGAAAACAAATTTAAGGATACGTAAGAAAACCAAAACTATGTATATGTACGATCCCCAAAAATTTCATCAAGATGTTTTAAAAAACACTTCTAAATGCTAATTCGGCAATAACAACCGAAGTTGTAATGCATACCGTTTTATGACACAAATCTCCGCTAACACAGAGTGAAAGCTTAAAAAATAGCTCCGAAACTGTCGTGGTATAAATTGACAGTGGAACTTTGAAAGAAAATAATTGTTTGAACAACTGTCTGAAAGTACTTGGGGAATCTTATATAAAAAAATAGCGTTTTTTATTTCCATTTTTGCTTTTCTATTTGTAAATTTCATTAACCAAATCTTATGCTCTACGAAAGATTCGCTCGGTTATGACAACCATAAATATTATTTATTTTGAAAATTTTATTTTTTTTATCAAAAATCAAACAGCACGCGACCTTAATAAAATTAGATAGCAATTCCACAATTATTTCTACCATCTATAACCCCCACACATTAAATATAATTTCCTACATACATATATGTACATATGTACGTATGTATATCTATGTTCAATACATACTCAGCTTTACACATTTATGTATTTAGTATTGCAAGCGCAATATGAACCACACTTTAATACAAGCAAATATATTTTATACATAGGTATGTATGTATGTATGTATGTATGTATGTATGTGCATAAGTATATGTAGTAGTTACATACGTAATTTTATGAATATATAATAACAATGGTGCACGAGCTAAATGTTATCAATGAAGTAAAATCGCATAAATAGCATGTGTTTAGACGCAGAAATCATTTGTAACTCAACGGGATTAGGACCACAACAAATCGCCTTGTTGTAATGACGCCGCTCTATACAAGGGAGTGTTTAAGTTACTGTTGATACTGAGGGTGTTGTGTTTAAATGTTTTGGTTGTATGAAGCTGCACCGAACATTTTCAATAGGACCAGAAAAATCTCAACCACTCACTGGGGCCCTTCCAATAACCGGGATAGAAAATTGCCTTTTACGTCAGCGATAATTCCTTTGAATGAGCAATCGAAGGGTAGCCAACACCTCATAGGCAGTTGTGTGAATTGCTCTTTTCCACAAGGCTTAAGTTGTTGTGTTTGCTGTCCTTATTGTCCTTATCACACATCTACCGCCTATGTGGGGTGACAGCTCTGTGCGGTCTCAATACAGCATTGCACGCGCCGCTTTGATAAATGAGGATCATAATGGTGAAAATAGTTGAGTCAAACATGTTAAGCCGACAAATCGGTTTCGATTGATTAAAGTGCGCATCTAATTCCGTTTATCCGCTGTTTGCTTTGATTTCTGCAGGCCACGAATTCTGCCCGAGAAAAATTTACAAAACAAAAACCGTATAATTTTAAATATGATATATGTACATATACAGTGTACAGTGTATTAAACTGTAAGAAATGGCTGATAAACGAACTTGTTTTCACTTCAGTTTTATTTATTGTGTCTTTTCTTATAAAACTAAAAATAATGCAGAGAGTCTTACAATAAAGTCAGGTTGAGGTTTCTTCAGTATGCCAGCACACATAGACCCGCAATTCAGTCCGTTGTGACACCACATGAATCCGATGAATACCCCAAGTCACTTTGAACAAGCCGGCCGTATCACAAACGTGAGCATATAGTCTTACAATTAAGTTCAACTTTTTTAATACTAAAATTATCATTAAAATATTAAATTAATATCACATTTTTGGAGGGATATCATATCATTTTCAAAAGGATCTTCTCTATATATACTTTAATTAACATTTCAAGGTCGTTCAAATTTGTTAAAGGTATTTCATGTAAAAGTTATGGTTTAGATTCAGTGAATAAATTGTTTAGATAGCAAAGTCCTTCCCTTATAACCTTTCAGTGAATTTTAATCGCGTTGAGTAACTAAAGCATATTTGTTTAATGCCATCATGCATTGTGTTCGCATTTAGATCCTTGTGCTTATTAGTGTTTTTAAAATGTCATGGTGTGCCTCGTATATTACGTAAAATCTTCCACTGCAGTATTTGTATTCGGTGCCCAACTTGGTTTAATTATCATGTTAAACAGTAAAATTTTCTTTTCCGAGCTGTTTCTATGCCATTCTTTTATTTAGTAACACACCCAACTAGCAATAAGCTATATTGTGTTTCTGAGTTTTCCAAAAACTGGAAACTGTGAAAAATGCCAGCAGGCTGCCTTGCAAGAATGTTTTATATTAAAAGTCTGTTGATTCGAATAGAAAACGGAGAAATCACTTAACACATGATATACACTGAAAATCAAAAGTACCTAAGAAAAATGTTCCTTATTTTGATATAATTTTTGCTTCCAATTGCTTTGTTTTCTCCCGATTATGTAAAGGTTTCTTCAAGTGAAAAAAATTAAATCTGTGTTCTCAAAAAGTAGTAAATATTTCTTAGACGCAATTCCATTAAGATTTTCCTTTCGTTTCATAGCTGTTTTTCTTTATTAAGATAATTTAAGATAATAATAAGATAAAGATTTTTCGTAAAAATAATGATTTTGATACCTATGTTGTAATACCTAATACTCATATGTATGTATGTTTGTCTGGTTTTTAATAAAACACTTTTTTAAATACACAAACGTGTGACAATGAATGCCCTGCTAAAAAGGGTGTCACAAGCCATCGGATTAAATTGGGTAAGTACTTTTTGAGAGATGCGTATCACAACTGTATGTCAAGAATTTATTAACAAGTTTCCAAACTTTACTTGTTTCTTGTAAATTTTAAAACTTTGGTACGAATATTCGATGTTTTTTTTTATATGAAGAAAACTTATAAAAAATAAATGAGATTTTTGATTCACTTCAAATTTGCACTTTGTTATCCTTAACTTAAGCGGGCTATAAAACTGCATGCCCAAACGTGTGATTAAAAAGTTTGAGATTTTGATTAACAGTGTTTGAAGCTTAGATTTATGAAGGGTTTTGTTGTAGAATGAACTATATTTTTATAAGACATTAATCAAAAATTAATAAGAAGCAACTAAAGCACATTTGTATGTACGTATACAATCTGTCTAGTAGAAGCGTGATCGCCATAACTTGGAAACTATTTGTCCGATTCGTTTCAAATAAACAACATTTTACACGTTTATAATATTTATTGTACGCAATACTTTTAATAACAAGTATAGTCACCGCCATTCGCTATTATGGTCTCACACCTCCGACTCATACTTTGCACTTTGTACAATAAATATTATGAACGTGTAAAATGTTGTTTATTTGAAACGAATCGGACAAATAGTTTCCAAGTTATGGCGATCACGCTTCTACTAGACAGACTGTATGTGGCTAATGTCATAGCGAGGTATGTTGACTGCTCTGAACTTCTGAGCAGAATAAATTTTAATGTACTTTGTCGTAGCCTTAGACGTGTGGATATCTTCAGTATACCAAATGATAAATCCAACTATGCTTTTAATGCTCCCTTAGTTAGAGCATTGACAGATATTAATCTTTGCAATGGGCTGGATATCTTGCTCCCAGCAGGTTTGGTAGCTTTATGTCTAAGCGATAATTTTAAGAAAGTCTTCCTAGGCAGTAAGAATTTTTGTATTCATTGACTAATAAATAAATAAATAAATAAAATATGTAACGCTTAACCAAAATAAAACACTGTTCAACCTTATTCAAAACAAAAATGTCTCCATGCACACCCTCAGTGCACATGATCAAAATCTTAAGCTTTACATTCCGCCAATATCGCGCCACTTGCATCTTTAGATCCTGACAGCGTGTCAAATTTTTGTAACCAAAGTCTCTTTAAATAAGTGTTTTTGCAGATACTCATCCAGTTAGGCTGACAAACGCACCACCACTGTTAGCGGATTGCCCAATTTTCCACGATGAGCTTTCATTTTTTCTCACTCCTTCACAATACAATACACATGCATACAAATTTATCGCAACAAAAAGTAACAACTATCAACCACCAGCCGTTAAATCTACAAAACAAAATAAAACTTCAATACCGACTACGGAATGGAGAGTGAACTTAACCATCCCTGCAGTTCGACAATACGTGGGAAAGGATTAGTGCCGCTATTTCAGAAAATAGTAAAATTTTGTAAAATGTTGACTTTTACTGAAAAAAGTGGTTTTGTGGTTAACTGTAATATTTCGAAAGGCAAGAATAATAATATAGTACAGCTAATTAACGTTAACTACATACATATATATACATATATGCACAAATTAGCAGATGCTTTCCATTTCCATACAACCGGTCAGGTACGAGCATGATTTTTAATTTCGAACAAACTCGAATACATTGTTTGTTGACCCAAATAATGAGACACGTATTTTTTCTTTTGGCTCGGAAAAATTTTTCGCCCGAATTAAAAGCGATTTTGTTTTTCAGTCAAAAATCGATTATTCGAATTGACAGTGAGAATTTTTTTTTTAAATGCCCATAACTTTGTCAAAATTTAATGGATTGCAATAATGTTTTTACTCATATGTCAGTAATTCTTGTCACTTCAAGATAGAATGATATAATTATTGATTTTCATTATTTGGAATTTTTTATTTAACAATAAACAAAAGGTGCAATTTTTTTTTTTAAATTTAATTTCTCAAAAATTATTTTTTTTCTCTCAAACTTTTTTTCCGTGAAAGAGACATTTTGAACTACAATCAACCCAAATCTCTGATAGCGAAGATTTTTTTTTTCTGAGTTATGATTTTTTATAGAAAATATACGTTTTTGTGGTACATACTGCAATGTAAACAGTAATTTTCAATTAAAAAACTTCAATGATGAAAAATACTCGAAGTGCTGAATAATTGTAAGCTTTTTACAATGAAATTTTTCCATAAACATAAACGGTACTCGTGAAATTTCAAAAATTCTACGAAATAAACACATTTCACTTCTATCAGTGCGTGAAGGGGTTCTACACAAAAAATTTCATTGTAAAAAGCTTACAATTATTTAGCACTTCGAGTATTTTTTATCATTGCAGTTTTTTAATTGAAAATTACTGTTTACTGTATTACCACAAAAACGTATATTTTCTATAAAAAATCATAACTCAGAAAAAAAAAATTTTCGCTATCAGAGATTTGGGTTGATTGTAGTTCAAAATGTCTCTTTCCCGGTAAAAAAGTTTGAGGGAAAAAAAAATACACTTTTTGAGAAATTAAATTTAAAAAAAAATTGCACCTTTTGTTTGTTGTTAAATAAAAAATTTCAAATAATGAAAATCAATAATTATATCATTCTATCTTGAAGTGACAAGAATTACTGACATATGAGTAAAAACATTGTTGCAATCCATTAAATTTTGACAAAGTTATGGGGATTTAAAAAAAAAAATTCTCACTGTCAATTCGAATAATCGATTTTTGACTGAAAAACAAAATCGCTTTTAATTCGGCCGAAAAATTTTTCCGAGCCAAAGGAAAAAATACGTGTCTCATTATTTGGGTCAACAAACAATGTATTCGAGTTTGGTCGAAATTAAAAATCATGCTCGTACCTGACCGGTTGTCTGGAAATGGAAAGCATCAGCATGCTCAAGCATACATACATACTATGTATTTTGACATTTTTAGACTCGCAGCCTGAATCTAAGTATGTGAAAATTAACGTCTCTCACATGTACATAGGTAATAGGGGGTTTGGAGGTGTAGAATTTTCTTATTTACCTCATTTCGGCAATTAATCAGCAATCGGTTGTTCGCATAAGCCAATAACTCCAGGTATTTCAAGAAACCACGTGATCGACATTGCATTCAATTGTGGCAAGAAACAATCGGTGAATCTCTCATAGATTCCTTTCCCTAAAAATGTAGCAATTAAACGGTAATATTCCCGGACTTAACCATAGGTAAGGTTAGGTTGAGGTTTCTTCAGTATGCCATCACAAATATACCTCCAATTGGATCCGTTGGGATACCACGTGGATTCGAATAAAACCCTTAAATCATTTTGAACAAGCACGTCAGGAACGTGAACAGTTGACATATTTTCAACTCAGGTTATTTGAAAATTGTGAACACAACAAATCAAAGCGAACTTATATAAGGTGGTGCTACTAAAACAGCTGATTTAATTTTTTTATTTGCCTTACGGCTTCCAATGTCAAATTGCATTTGTTTTTACATTGAATTTGTTCTCATTGGCTTGCGATGTAAATATGTGGAATAATTTGTTAGCCCAAGCCGCGAAATATATGTAAATGTTTCTTTTTGTTAAATTTTGTCCAATCTTACAGAGTTTTTACACCTTAAAATTGATATTTTTATTTCCTTGAACTTGCAAAATGATCTTAGAATATAAATAAAAAGAATAGGTTTTGTTTAGGCCTACACGTATCGAACTGAAAATGGTTGGCTAGAATTCCATTGAACTTGAAAAGACCGGATTGAGGTCATCCAGCGTTTCACCATCGTTTTTAATGTAAGTAACCATTCCTGTATATCCAAATATTCCTTAAATAAATTAGAATCATTATGACGATTGTACTAATATTTTCGTTCTTTTTTTCCTCTTTCACACAACTGACCACGACCCCAAATATGTATGTACGTGCTTGTGTTCATGGTTCTTCGCCGCGGAATACGAACCACATTACATACAAGGTCCCAATAAATTGAACACATAATTCAACAGATAACATTTTGAACAATTACAAACATACATATAATGTATATACTTGGGCGCCAATACACGATTTGGGAAAAAATAACCAATAACAGAACAACTTACATACATATACACAAAAAATCCAAAGAAAATAATAAGACAGGTGGCTTAAGTTTGAAATTTGCACATAAATATACTTCCATGAAAATAAGTGCGCGAGTGATGATGTGTAACAGTTTTATTTCAAAGAGCAACAATTTAAGAAAAGTCGTAATTCACCGTTTCAGTTTATGTCCGCCCGAATGGTCATCGTCGGGTGAAACGAATATCTCACAACAAGTGGGACTTCCAAGTCTCGTAAAGCGTTTGTTGTTGGTACAATTTCTTCCGAATTGTTAATTTCAATTTTTCGTAAAGTGCCTTTAATTTTAATTTGTTAAAATTAATATTTTTTACTCGACTTGTGTGGTCAAATACCGATTGCATACATTATCAACAACAACAATGCACACACATCCAGTGGCGGCTTAAAGTCCGAGCCCGGGTGGGTAGTTCTGCTGGTGCTAAGAGTATACCAGGTGAAGGAAGTGGGTCGTCGATCAATTACGAAGGTCAGTAGGCTTTGAAGAAAGAGGCTTTTGTTCTTCGTATAATAAGCTTAAATAATACATGAAAATAATTATTTGGAAACTTTTTCATTTCTACAGAGAAAATACAGCCATGGGTTTATAATTCCGAGAAATGAAATCATTCATAAGGATTTCTAGATCTGACTTAGCAACTGCATCCGAGAGTTTTATGAATCGGAAATAATCTTCAGGTGTTGTAAATGTATGATTTTTAACATTGCTGTCATTTACTCGTTTGGAAATTTTACGTGGCAAAACATGTTCTTCAATTTCGAATTCTTCAGTATACCTTATACTATTTAGCCAAATTTACTGAGAAACTTTGAGTCACGGGAAGCCTCTAGTGTATAACTTCTATTTTCCTAAACGAAGATCTTTGTTGAGTATTTCGATATGATCAAAAGTTTCAATCATCGCAATCAGCATAAACAAGAACGAAAATAACTCCATGCGCTCAACATTTTTTTTGTATATAATGGGTAATTACCCACTATGGGATATTTCAGGTGGGTAATACTACCCATCATACCCACGTCTTTCGCCGCCCCTGCACTTCGAAGTTATCCCCATCAGAGTTGCCGTTATATACGGAGATTCACATTTTGTTGTCTCCATATAAAACTTATAATCTGAAAACACTTGTGGAGGACAATGCAAATGGCAGTCAAATTTCTATTATCTTTCATAATTGCATTTAGAACTGTGCCACTCATTTAAAACCACTTGAATATTAATTAATAATATGTAATTATACTTGAATAATTTTACTGGAATAGTAGTTATTCAGTTTAATTTCACTGTCACATATACATACATATGTAAAGGGTGTTTTTTTTTAGACTGAACGAACTTTAAATTGAAATAAAATATATAAAAAATGAAGTATGATGCCAAATTGTTTTTTATTTGAAAGATATTTTCATGACATTTAATATTTAAAAACGATTTCTGGCATATTTAAAGTAAATTTCCACAATTTGTGAGCGTTGTTGCGGCGTCATTCTTTCCATGATGATTTGTCAATGCTTACTGAACAGAAATGTCAAAACGAAATGTCAAGTGACAGCTATCCCTATCGAAAGTTCTATCAGTCTAAAAAAGCATCCATTAGATACATTTCCTTGAATTTAGTATGGTCAAGAGGTGGCAAGCGGTGGTTTAGCAACCGAAATGTAGTATGTAAATATACAATATATTGCGTTGTCTGTCTAATTTTTGAGCAAACCATGTACATAGGTTTGAGTAACCTATCAATAAATTTCTTCTATGGATAATAAGCATTGTTTAATAAGTTTTCCATGCTAATTCAAAGCCAATTAATATTTATTTATTTAAATTTTATTATATACTTCAGAGTCAATACTTAAAGGGAAACCCGCGTCATTAGATAAGGTACCAGAAATAATTACTGAAGTGAATTCATCAGAGTCCACGCGATCACCATCAGTTCCTCCGTCTTCTTAAACCTACAAAATTGAACAATTTTCAAAAACAAGTTCGAAAAATAGAAAATGAAACTCAAAAGAGAAATATTTAACTGATACAAATATGTATATAAAGAACTAAAAGAATTAAGCAAGGCGAATTCACATGTAATTTGTTTTTGCTTCTGCGAGAAAGTTGCCAAAATTTACATGCATTTTGTTTTTGCTTTTACCATTATTCAATTATTAAAGGTTTGATACATAATGACAGCTAATTTCTAGCTCTCCCGTACAAAAGGTTGCATTTGCGAATGAAGTAGAAAAGGGGAAGAATGTAATCCCTTTTTGTAAAAAAGTTTTTAACAACTACGCAAAATTACATAACTAGTTGTAGAATATAAGTTGCATAAAATCCAAATATGTTTCGTAGTCTACGAAATATTTGATGCATTCTTTCAATTCGAAACTCTTTCGTTATGCAAACATTGATTTTAATTAACAAATATCATTATTATAAGTAAATAAAAGTGAGTTTTCTACATTCAGTGGTAAATATATGAAATGGTTGGTACAACTAAATTTTTGTATTTCACAATTAAAAAAACATGTGATATAGTTCTTTGTTCTTATAAAAACCAGGCAACATAAATTCCTTTGAACTCCAATATTACATATTGTGAGGTGAGCTATATTAATTCATTCACCAAAACTCACACAAACTCCCCACGTCCCAATTGTTGAGACTTCTCTTATACGTTTGATTTACGTTTTGGTCGGCTCCGAAAAATCGCGACGTAAGTCAAAATGGCGTAAATCGAGCTTTTAGCCTTCACATGATTACTAAAATAAGGTTATTGATGGTTTCAAACAAAGTAAGTACTTTTTTTATTATATTACGTATAGAAAAATGTATGATGCAAAAAGTACATAGCCATAAATAACTATCTAATCACAGAATTACGTTTCAACAATTTACATAGAATAGATAGGATTGGGCAGAAACCCATTCCAAAACGGCGATAGTGAAGTTTGGCAACACAAGTTATTAGCAGCCTACTAATTATCATCTATTCTAATGGCATACACACTCTAAGGTCCTAATTAAAGATATATATTAACTTTTATTTAGAATATTTGATTTTTTATTAAATACTAATTTAAATTCTTGGAATTCGGAATGCCCACTCACTTTGGCAAGGAAGCCGTGGCACAGGGGAGGAGGTCAAAAAGAGTAGTACGATCACAACGAGCAATGGGATTTGGAAAGAAATCCTATCAAAAACATAGGGAATAGCAAGGGTCTGGCTAACTCGCGCTCGCACACGGGTGGAGATAAAAATGAACTAGGACACGAGCTTTACGGGCTAAGATGCAGGGAAACGATCACTCAGCATACCAATCACGATTTAGATTCACAAATTACCTAATGAATTTCAATAAAACCACATATTTGCATTATGTAAAATATTTACATTTTTATAAAATACTTACTCAAATTGTCACAGTCAGGAAAAATATCAGCGAATTAAAACTTTTTTTTTTGGATTTTACTATTATTTAAAAATATTTTATAAGATTCATACATAAATTTTCAAAGAAGTAACACTGTTTTAGCAAAGGGAGGCGTCATGTGAAGAGTGTTTACGGCTTTTGAAATAAAAAAATCAAATCGGCTGCTATAGTAACTTCACCTACATGTATTTTGTTTTTGCTTTTGTGTATGAGTTTTCAAATGCCGTAAAAGCAAAAATAAAATGTATGCAAATTTTGACAACTCTTACGCAAAAGCAAAAACAAAATACATGGGAATTTTGTAGTTGTACTTATAACACCACCTTGTATGGATTCGCCTTGCATTTTCTTTTTACTTTTATGGCTTTTGAATGCTCATACGCAAAAGCAAAAACAAAATATTTATAAGCAGGTGAATAAAAAAGAAATCAAATCGGCTGATATAGTAACTACACCTTATATCAATTCGTCTTGGAATTTAGTGAACAAATTTCTAATACGGAAAAAAGAAACTTACAAATGGAACAAATGGTAAAAGACAATGAAACTAATGATGCTATTGAGTTAAAAAAATGTTTTATTGTGATTAATATATTATATTGCTTGCTTTATTTTGAGTTTATTTAAGTTTTATTTATTTATTTTTATTAAACTGAATACAAATGGATATGAATTCAACATATCAAGGGAATTAATAAATACATACTGAAATAAGTAGCAAGAGCATTTGGAATTATATCTGTGTTATTCCTGCCATTTTCCAAGGTAGAAAAATCAGGTTGTTCACGTGTTCTTTACGCGTCTCGTAAAGCCCTTAACCACCTCTTGTTTATTGCATCATTCCTTTCATTTAAAAAGTTATAAGCTATAATTATTGTGTTAGAGTATTCTATATTGCTGTCGATTCCTTTGCCTATCCTTCTAAAGCTCGGGTCCCACTATCGGCGCAAGGTACCAATTTTCGGCTTATTTCATGTACCGATAATGTGACCGCATTAAATATTATGAAATGCGACAATCATGGCCGATATTGTGCCTACAATGCACAACCAAAAACGACCCAGTTGCGCCGATAATGTGAACGCTATAATGTTTGGTAAAGAGGAATAAAAATTAAAAAATGCGCAGATTTTTATCGGGCACCTGAGCACCGATCGAATACACCAATCAACACCAATATCTCAATATCTTTTCAATAATTTTTAAATTCGAAAGTTGAAAAAAATTCCCATCAATCGACTCGATTTTTGAACAGATTCTCAATTCGAATCGAAAAAACAAAATAGACAAAAAGATCGAGTTGAAGGTCTTTGATTAATCGATCTTAAACCAACATCTCTACTGCTTGCAAACATATGTATATAAAACATATGTTCGGTAAGTTGTACACAATAAAATTAAAGTGCATTATTAAATGAAGTAATTAATTAATAATTTTTAGAAATGAATTCAGACGACCAAGTTTTTGAAGATATTATGAATAATGTGATTGATGAAACCATTTCTTCCACACCCTGCAAGGCAAAAAAACGAAAAAACCACAAATGGTGTCATCGTGGACAAATGAAAGCACAACGAATTTGATACAGGCCATTGAAATGCACAATTGTATTTGGGAATATTCCTGCCCAGAATATAAAAATCGCGCCAAAAGAGATAAAGCTTGGAATGACATCGCGGAGAAATTTCCAACCCAAGCAGTTGACGGCTGCAAAGCAAAATGGGCGAATATAAAAACGGTATTTTCAAATGTAAAGAAAAAAATAACAACTAAATCAGGCCAAGCGGCCGGTAAAGCTTTCCCACATTGGCCGTGTTGGTCAGCTATGCAATTCTACTGTTTGCATGATCGCTGCTAGATTAGTTCGTCCGTCTCAACACTAGATGTGGATGCAGATGTAACGCCACCACCAATAGCTGGTCGAAGTGAAACAAAATCCAAACCCTCTGCATCTGATGAATCAGTGACAACAGATCCAATGGAGAGCGCAATGCAATTTTTAAATAAAGAAGAAGACCACTGGCATGGAGTGGGTATGAATCTTGCACTGCAAATGCGTGAACTATCAAAAAGAAATAAAAGAGCAGCAAATAAACTTCACGCGGAATTAATTCAAGTAGCTATGAATGCTGTCTTGCAACAAGATGAGGAAAATGTATCATAATATGTTGATTTATAAGTACAAATAAATAAAATTTATTTAAAGATTATAAAAATATAATATATAAAATATACTTTATATTCTGTAAAGTGTCTGTTTTTGTTATATAAATTTATACTGCCATGGCATTTCGCCGTCTGGTGACATGAAATAGTTTTCAAATTCTTCACGGATAGTTTTAGCTTCGATGCTTATGTAGGAAATTGATATACCCTCTGTGGCGCTTTCAAAGGTAGGTATGGAAATATTAACGCGTGTACCTTCAATAATATTTCCATCCTCAGTGCCGCGATCTACCAATCCAGTAGCATAACTTGCATTTTTTGTCATTAAAAAATTGTGTAATGCGCAACATGCTAACGTCACTCTCGTTGTTTTATTTGGATTCAGCTTCATTGGTCGTGAAAATATTTCGAAGCACTTCATCATGATTCCAAATACGTTCTCGACTATTCTCCTAGCCCCTGATAACCTATAGTTAAAAATACGTTTACTACCATATAAAATGCGACCAGGATACGGCTTCAACAAATAATTTTGCATTTTAAATGCATCGTATGCCACTAAAACAAAAGGTACAGACAAAAAGATCGAGTTGAAGGTCTTTGATTAATCGATCTTAAACCAACATCTCTACTGCTTGCAAACATATGTATATAAAACATATGTTCGGTAAGTTGTACACAATAAAATTAAAGTGCATTATTAAATGAAGTAATTAATTAATAATTTTTAGAAATGAATTCAGACGACCAAGTTTTTGAAGATATTATGAATAATGTGATTGATGAAACCATTTCTTCCACACCCTGCAAGGCAAAAAAACGAAAAAACCACAAATGGTGTCATCGTGGACAAATGAAAGCACAACGAATTTGATACAGGCCATTGAAATGCACAATTGTATTTGGGAATATTCCTGCCCAGAATATAAAAATCGCGCCAAAAGAGATAAAGCTTGGAATGACATCGCGGAGAAATTTCCAACCCAAGCAGTTGACGGCTGCAAAGCAAAATGGGCGAATATAAAAACGGTATTTTCAAATGTAAAGAAAAAAATAACAACTAAATCAGGCCAAGCGGCCGGTAAAGCTTTCCCACATTGGCCGTGTTGGTCAGCTATGCAATTCTACTGTTTGCATGATCGCTGCTAGATTAGTTCGTCCGTCTCAACACTAGATGTGGATGCAGATGTAACGCCACCACCAATAGCTGGTCGAAGTGAAACAAAATCCAAACCCTCTGCATCTGATGAATCAGTGACAACAGATCCAATGGAGAGCGCAATGCAATTTTTAAATAAAGAAGAAGACCACTGGCATGGAGTGGGTATGAATCTTGCACTGCAAATGCGTGAACTATCAAAAAGAAATAAAAGAGCAGCAAATAAACTTCACGCGGAATTAATTCAAGTAGCTATGAATGCTGTCTTGCAACAAGATGAGGAAAATGTATCATAATATGTTGATTTATAAGTACAAATAAATAAAATTTATTTAAAGATTATAAAAATATAATATATAAAATATACTTTATATTCTGTAAAGTGTCTGTTTTTGTTATATAAATTTATACTGCCATGGCATTTCGCCGTCTGGTGACATGAAATAGTTTTCAAATTCTTCACGGATAGTTTTAGCTTCGATGCTTATGTAGGAAATTGATATACCCTCTGTGGCGCTTTCAAAGGTAGGTATGGAAATATTAACGCGTGTACCTTCAATAATATTTCCATCCTCAGTGCCGCGATCTACCAATCCAGTAGCATAACTTGCATTTTTTGTCATTAAAAAATTGTGTAATGCGCAACATGCTAACGTCACTCTCGTTGTTTTATTTGGATTCAGCTTCATTGGTCGTGAAAATATTTCGAAGCACTTCATCATGATTCCAAATACGTTCTCGACTATTCTCCTAGCCCCTGATAACCTATAGTTAAAAATACGTTTACTACCATATAAAATGCGACCAGGATACGGCTTCAACAAATAATTTTGCATTTTAAATGCATCGTATGCCACTAAAACAAAAGGTACATTCATTTCACGACCTAATAAATGACGAGGAGGTGGTAAATTTAGAGAATCCGTATCGAGGGCATGCTGCAGAGAGCATTTACTGAAAACACCACCATCTGAAATACGCCCGTTGCAGCCGACGTCAATATACAAATATTTATAACTGGCATCAACAACTGCCATAAGCACTATGCTGTGAGTTCCTTTGTAGTTGTAAAACGTACTTCCTGATTTTGCTGGTGCGATCATCAGTTAGGAAAGTTCCATAATAAATCGAAAAAGCAACTTCAGCCCATTCTTCTTTTGTTGAAGGTATCTAAATAAGGGTAAATATGAAAAATATAATATAATAAAAATATAAAATTACCTTCAGGTAAGTATTTTTAAGTTGACTGTAAATCGCATCACAAACTTCAAATTTTGAAATATTGTTTGGGGCAATACGGAAAAAAGCTGAAAGACTTTTGTAGCTATCGCCCGTGGCCAAAAAGCGGAGAGTGCAGGCCAAACGATGACTTGTTGGAATAGCTTGACGAAAACATGTATTCTTTTTTTAATCAGTGGGGAAATTAGCTGCAGTAACTCATTAAAATTGTATTCGTTCATTCGCACGTAATTTTTAAAAAGAAACTTTTGATTATCGACATCTCGAAATTCACGTAAAGTCGTTTCATATGCACCATTACTATTTCTTCTTTCCAGCCAATTTCTCACCCAGATACTACGTTGTTTAGGATTTCTTTTACGTTTTTGATTTTTCTTTTTTAGCCTTAATGTTGCAATGATGAATGGAGCAACTAACTGCAACTTTTTTTCTTCAAATAATCCATATTTTAAAATAAATAAGAAATTTTACTGCAAACAGCTGATTAAGCACAACAGTGTGACCGCGTTGCGCCGATTATCGTAGCAGAATATTTAACGCCGATATACGACGATAAAAAATGTCACAATATGCGCCGATAATGTGACTGCTAAAAATTTACTCAAATTTTTTTTGCATTTTGCGCCGATGTAGAACAATAAAAATCGGTACAAATTGTGCTATTTGCGCCGATAGTGGGACCCGGGCTTAAGTCGTGCTTTGAGGTGACCAACAGAAAAAACGGAAAGCCGAATCGCCTAAAATGTACACAGGTACATGGAAACCTGAAATTCTTCTGATAAGTTCATTTAAGTCCCAATACTTACATACATAAATAAAGCGATATCTAAAAATTTACAATATTAATCTTTGGTTTCAAATAATAAAACATTCTCACCTTGCATCCACCAATGCCAGTAAAACTGAAGAATAACAACCTTTATAGTAATCAGTTCCATAATTGGTGGGCGAGTTTCAATGTGACAACCATCTAAAAGTGCTTATTTTATAAGTATACTTAAGTAATAAATATTGGAATTAAAATTATATACCAATTGCTCCCATGCACTGCGGAAATACGATAACTACTTCATTGACTTTTTCTCTGGCCAATGGGAATGGAGCAAAGTGTGTGGGTTGTAAAATTTTCCAAGCATCGCTGCAGAATTCAAGAAGAATATTGCAAACTGAGGATTTGCCTATTCCGGCCAAGTTTGCTATCGTGCAATATTATGCGGCGAGCCCAGTGCATATAGGGCAACAGCTACTCTCTTTTGCAAGGGAATTGCCTTTCGAAAATGAGTAGGTTTCTTCTCAACGGACTTCAAAAGCCCATAAAGTACGAGAAAAGGGGTTCGACTCATTCTAAAATTATTTTTGAAATTCTCCTCAATATAAAACAGGCAACCTTTTCCCCAAAATGTTTGCATACGTTCCTATAGCAATGATTCATTTTACACGTATAATTTCACCAATTCTTTGTATTTACCGCATCCGCTTTTTAAAACCGCTTAAGGTATTTAGCAGCATTAAAAGCTGTTTTTGCAGAAAAATTTTCTTTCGCTCTATTGCGGGCGTCGCTTTTCCAAAGTTTATTAGTTTGATTATAAGCTCGCTTTTCATACATCTTGCTTTTTTCCTAATACATGTCAATAAATTTTTTGCTTTATTCATTTTTAATAACAATTTAAAGATGTCAATCGAAATCACTTAAGCCTATGTGGACGGTATTGATTTCGGCTGAGTAATTTGGTGAAATTAAGAATTTCAAGCACATACATATGTGGACATAATATAAGAAATCGAAGAAGAAATCACGGCGGATTCATCAGGACTGAATAAATACAGTAACATGTGGAGTTAATTGGGCTTCATATCTTGCTATAAGGGCGCTTCCTCAATTATCGGAGGAGATTCAAGAGGCATATCCAGTCGCTGCTCGAAATCTTCAGCGACATATGTACGCCGATGATGTACTAGCGGTGAACACGATATAGAAATCACTATTCAAGTCTGAATACAAATTAACGAGACTTTGGATGCAGCGGGTTTCCCACTCAGAAAGTGGATCGATAGTAACAAACAGGACTTGCACGGCATTCCTTCGACGCATTTATTAAGTCAAGATGTTTTAGATTTTGAAGATAAGTGCAGCGTTAAGAATCTTTGTATCCAATGGAATGCATGTACGAATCTTTTCTAGCTCAAGATATTGTCAGCCATCGCAAAACTATTCCATCCTTCAGCTTTTGCGAGAGAATACTTACGCAGAAACAATATAATGATACTTCGATGGGTACACCCCTACGGATCTCCGATCCTTAAAAGTATATCTTTCTTGGGACTGATTCCACACAAGGCTACGACACAGCGAGTAATTGCACTTTGCCAATAACATACTTCATACTTGCTGAATTTGGAAGCAGAGAGCGACAAGAAATAGCACAACCGGACCAAATAAGTGGAAGATACGAAACTGGCCGAAAGCGGTGGCAATGGCAAAAAGGGTGTCGGAACATAAGTGACGGTTCGGAAACTCTTCCTTTTTCCAACCGCGCAAACTGCTCCGTATCGTCGACAAGCCGTCGGTTTTCAGAGCGGGCCGATTAGCCCATGGTACGTCGACAGGGTCAATTACGAGGGCATTCGAGCTACTGACACGCAATCTGTCTGAAAGTATGGGCACAAATGCTCGCTAATTCTTCGTGGAGAAAATGGAGTAATGGAAAGGGTCACCACGTAGAGTGGAGATGCATTTACGCCTAACTCCTGCTAGCCAGATTAACCCCAAAATCGCCACCTCAGGACCTCGTCCGTCCAACTATTTTTGAGCGCGGACCTTTACGCCTAAGTGATGCTAAGTGGTACAGCACTATCGTTCACGTGCAGCCTGCTAATGTAGGCAACAATCTTCGGAATAGTACCATCCGGCGCTTCCAACAATGGACGATGTTTCAGCTGCCACCATGGCATGTGCTTAGGCCAACGGTCTAATTTTTTAACACACCCCATTTCCTAATGGGCATCCTGGATATTATTCTACCGTTGCAGAAAATTAACGGTCCTTCCAAACAATGTTTTGTTTCGTTAAAAAAGCTTTAGTGAATAAAACCGTAGGTTTGGAGGACGAATTAAAAAGGGTTGGCAAGCATTCCGTTTTTCGTACTTGAGGAGATCGGATTGAACAGACCCAGCGCTTCGCCACCTTTTTTAACGTAAGTAAGCCATTCCTGTATGTCCAAATATTCTTTGGATAAATTCGAATCATTGTGCTAATATTTTCGTTCTTTTTTTCCTTTTTCACTCAACTTATAACGAGGTCAAATACTTGCGTCAGCTTAAGCTCTGGTTTTTTTGATTTCAAATTTTTACTTTTTCTCATCCCTGCAGTGCAGGGATGCATAATGAAATGAACAAAAAGTTGGTTTTAATGATCGTATGAAGTAATTATAAAAAATTTAATTTGCTTGGTTGGTTATCAAAAACGAATACATTTTAACTATTTCGTTTCAATAATTATTGAAAAAATATGGGTGTTCATCTAAATGCGTAAATAAACCAGTTTCGCATACAAAATTAAGTAAGTTTATGAAATGAACGTGGAACGATCAAAAATTAATTGGGCATATCACTAGTGCTACATAAGCTCGTTGGCCTTTTGAGATTGTTGATACACGAGAAACTCATGAGAAATTATTTTTCGAGCATTATCGAGAAATTTAAGACGCAAATTAAGATATGTAGTTCAAAATTAGTGTAAGGAATCCAATTACCTTATCAAGATGAATATTGAGAGGCGCGCTAGGCTTACGAACTTTTTGATTCACGAGAAGGTCGCGAGATATTGCTTCGAAAACTTTAAGAATTGTTGAAACCATATACGTATAAGGGAATTGGACGTAACACCTAGTATCAAGGCGAATTCAAACCAGATGGTGTAGAGCATACAACAATAAAAATGTACATTAACAAATTGTACGCTCAATGACAGTGAGAATCGGTGAGAATTTCAACAAAAACATATGTATGTAGTTTTGACATTCAGTGCAGTAAGCGAATTCACTCAGCTGCTTTCTCAACGCCACATTATATGAATTCGCCTTGGCTAGTACCGTCTGAAAAATTACAGTAAAGATAAATTGTTTTTAGAGCGATGCAGGCATATATGATTATTTCAGAAGTAACTTAAGAAACTAATAAGCGTTTCAATTCCAGAAAAAATTCAGGGAAAAGCGGTAAGTACAAAAAATTATTAACAATCATTTGAAATCAATTGATTACAAGTAAAGCAGTCAAATTATCGTCGATAGTATCGACAGTTGGTTCTATGTTATGACATATTGCGCACATTTTTTTATGTTTGCAAACATCATCGCGAATATCAAACTTGGAGCAACTATTATACTCCCATACATATGTATGTACATATGTATGTTCAGTGTACCTGTAAAATCGAACTTACTATTTCACTGGAATACCAAAATATTCACTGACGCGCTGATGCCTTCGCATGAATTTGTTCATCAAATCTAACAGCTTTTTACTGATGCCCATGGGCGATATCAATTCGGGCGATATACATACATACATACTTACAACGAAGAATACCAAAATATCAGATGTATGGCGTTTTTTTGTTTTTTGCTTTTTTTAAAGAAGCCAAGTAACAGCTAAGATCATAGGTTTATGCATTATTTCACAATACCGGTTTTGCGGTACTGGGCGGAGAAGGGGCAGGCACTGCCACAGGCCGCCAGGAACCCATTTGAAAATGGGGTAAAATTACAGTCTTTTTTTATAGGAATTATAAAGTTTTTCAGACGAAACTGGGACAATATTGAAAAAGGAAGAGTATTTAGGTGGTATATAGGCTGAGTTCCAAGTTGCTTGTTGCTTTGCATTAGTACGAAGTATAGAATTCCTTAAAATCAAACTGCTTACGATATGCAAAGTATCGAGTACCGATAAATTTTTATGCGTATTAGATGCGCATACATTGAGCATAGGGCGCATCTCTATTTTTTGTGATGCTCAAATTTGTGATAATGGCCGAAGAGGAAGTGTAAGTAAAAATATTTGTTTATTGTTGGTTGTTTTGAAAACAATTGTCACAAAATGTCAAAGTTGATACAAAGCAAATTGAAACAAAGCAGTAGGGTTGCATTGTTGATATTGTATAAATTCGGTATCGGTATCGCAACAATGCAAAGCAACATGCAACTTGGAACTCAGCCATACTTTTAAAAAGCATTTAACAATCTTTTATGGAAAGCAATTTTTTTATTTGAAATATACTTTTCCATTAAAAGGCAAACATTGTTGTATTATTTTATTTTAGATATATACATATTTAATGCACTCTATTAATGCCAAAAAAGAGTCCTGTTTGGATATTTCAATGGAGCGCCTCCAGAGGTGAAGATGGGGCAGTGCGGGGAGGATGAGCCGTGTGTGATGGATAAGTCAGTGTGTAGAGGATGGGGCAGTGTGTAGAAGTTCACGCAAGTTTCTGATCGCCATTCACCTGCGAGTGGCCAGATCGATTCTTTTGCACGCGGTTCAAGCAGCTCACAACTACCGGGCGATTTCACCCAAGTGCCCGCTGGGTAGCTCCCGAGTTTTTCAACATTTCGCTGACTTGCGTCCACGCCTCAACGGAAGAGAAGAACAATGTGACCAAAGATTACTTCTATGAGTGCCTTGAGCGCGCGTACGAATTCTGCCCCGTAACGATATAAAACTGGGCGATTTTAATCAAAATGTGGGAAGCGAAGGGGTCCTTGGTCCACAGTCGGTAAATTCAGCCTACACGACGAAACTTCAGCTAACAGACTGAGGCTGATCGACTTCGCCGTGGCCAGAAACATGGTAGTATGTAGTACTAGTTCCAAGCATAAAAATATGTATCAAGCTAGATGGCTATCTCCTGATAGAAAAAACACGAAATCAAATTGATCATGTATGGACGGAAAGCTTGTTTCCAGTATCTTAGACGTGTGCACACTTGGAGCTAATTAGTCTCCTTAGCATAGCATATAAGGTTCTGTCGAACGTATTGTGTGAACAAACTGATTGGACGTAATCAGTGGGTCTTTAGACCTAGCAAGCCTACTATTGACTAATATTCACGATACGCCAAATCTTGGAAAAGACCTGAGAAAAAATAATAGATACACACGATCCTTTTGTCGACTTAAATTCCGCTTTCGATAGCACGAAAAGAAGCTCCTTCAGAATCGGGAAGGAAATCTGCGAACCGTTTGAAAAAAAAACGAGGTTTCAGACAAGGTGACTCTTTCGTGCGACTTCTTTAACCTTATGTTAGAAAAAATAATTCGAACTGCAGAGTTGAACCGTCCAGGCACTATATTTTATAAGAGCGTGTAACTTCTAGCGTAGGCTGATGACATCGATATCATCGGCTTCAATAATCGCGCCGTAACTTCTGCCTTTTCCAAACTGTATAAAGAAGCGAAATGTATGGGTTTGGAGGTGAACGAAAGCAAAACTAACAGCCCGATTCTGTGCACTTGATAAATTCACCATCTTGCTTATTTATCAATATTGATTATTTATCAAGTCTTTGGTATTCTGTGTCAAAAACCAAAAGCTCTTTTCTTGATAAATTATCAAGATGTCAAATGCTCTTGACAAATTAAACAACTGTTTGTGAAAATATTGTGAACACATTTTAATTGTAATTTTGATTGAAATTAAATAAAATAAAATTAAAGAAGACATATTATTATTGTTGCTGTTAGAAGAGGAGGAAAATTTAGAAAATAGAGGTCGCGCGCGTTATTTCAGGAGTTTGAGGGATTCTACTGATCCATTTGCCCTCAGTGAAAGTGAGTTCATGAAAAATTTCCGACTGCCGCGTGATATTTGCCGGAGTCTAATAGATGACTTACGGCCTCATGATCAACAAAAGACTTCATTGCCTTTGACTATTAGAGTCCTGGCAACTTTAAATTTCTTTGGTCACGGTTCCTACCAAAAATGTGTCGGTAATAACTGCAACTTGCCAATGAGTCAGTCGTCACTCTCGAGAAGTATGCGGGCCGTGGCCAAACTTATAGTAAAAGTTAAAGGAGAAGAAATAAAATTTCCTAGTTCCACTGAGGAAGAAAATATAGTCAGAACCGGGTATGTACATACATGTGTATTAAAACAATTGGATTCATCTTTCAACAATTAATAATAATGAATACTTACGTTGTTGAAGAATCCATTTCGCACTAAACAGCTGATTTCTGTTTACATTATTTTGTTCACCACAGTATGGTGAAAAGCGATTCGCACTGAAGCTTTAAGTTTTATCAATATTTGCACAGAATAACAAAAAGCTTTTGGCTTGATAAAAATCTTGATAAATAAACAATATTTTGATAATTTGTCAAGTGCACAGAATCGGTCTGTAAGTATCTCCTGTCATCAAATAAACAGTCAGCGTTTTAGCTCCCGCATCACTGTAGACTATTACAATTTCGAAAAGGAGGAGGACTTTGTTTACTTGGGAACTAACACCTACAATAACTGCAGCATGGAAATTCAACGTAGAAACTCTCTTGTCAGCAAGTGGTACTTTGGGATGAGTAGGCAACTGCGCACTAAAGCCCTCTCTCGACGAACCAAAACTAAACTCTATATGTCTCTTATCATGGTCGTGCTTTTGTATAGCGCTGAATCATGGGCATGGTCACTTGGTATTTCCTTTGGCGCCAGTTAGCAGGAAGGTGTGACTGGCGTAATTTTTCGAGCTCGGACAAAATCTCTTAAGAGGTTATAGCGCCAATTAAGTAAGTAAGCCTCTAGAGGTACTCCACCATTACAGGTACTCGTATGGCTGTAGTTACGGATCCCATATTCCGCGACGAAAGTATTACTGATGTCGCTATGATTTACCTTCTGATAGGTAAAATCTTGATCAGAAAGGCAATTGTACGCCCCCCAGAAATCCTTTCGGAAAATGGTTCCATCGGCGACATGCTCTTTTATAAGCGGAATAAAAATGTCCGCTGACCAGCAATTATCTGGACATACCTCCAGGCGTAGGTCTTCACTTCCATCTGCAAGCATCTCTAGAACCTAGTGACCCTCTACTTGCCTGTCTAGAAATAACAAAGAAATATTAAAATTATAATTCCTCAACAATAAAATTAAAATCACCTTTTTTAAATACATATGTATGGTACGTTTCTCATCAATCTGTATTATTTTAATCACAAATGAATACATGCACCCAAAACCGGAGTACTCGTATTGACCTACAATCAGTCCTCGCTTGATGAACGAGACAAGGCACGGCAACGCATGCTACTCCTCAGACCGGGCTCCCTGGTCTTGCGTTCTTAATTCTGTAAAATTCCATTTGGCATCGTTCGCCATTTTAATGAAAATTTTAAAAAAGAAAAACGCGTTCGAAATGAAATGTAAATTTAACGAACAACAGTATTGCACATTGAATTTTTGGCGTTGTTCTTTGTGACACGCCCGCTCTTACTGGTATCCAAGGAACATATCATATGTTTTGCAAATGAATATTTAAACGTTAAAAAAAAAACGTGCGTGTTAAAAAACATGTATTTCAAACGGTATTTACTAATAAATTGGTGTTGAGAAATTCATTTGCTTACTGGGTTTTTGCTTATTCTCTTTTGTTTCTTATCCTCGTTCATATTGCAGAGTTTGAACTCTGTCATTTAAATTGTATGTTTTATTAAAGGTGCAGAAGTCATTTTCAGGGTAAATTGTTAAAGCAAGAAAAGCATTTACTACAAATTGTGTAATGTGTCTTAAGTATATGAGAACGAAAAGATTTACTGGCTTCGTTAAAGCAGAATTAGTCAACCTTTATTTTTGAAATATGGAAAAAAGTGCATATGTATTTCGATCCGAATTTCTAAATTAGTGATCAGAAATTTCAAGGATTTGTTTTTAAACATTGCTGGATCCATGGAATCGGGTGACGCATTTGGGTACTATAACCCAAAACCTTTGTATCTACAAATAACTAAACCGTACACCGCAATGGAATTCGAAAAAATCCAATGTGGAATAGAAATTGATTTTATGCTGATCAAAATTTTTGTATTCATGGTAATGGGAAATTAAGTACACCCGCTGTCGATTTTGTTAAGAAATTTTTTTTGTATACCCTCCCCATCGGAATCAAACTTTAGAAAG
Source organism: Anomoia purmunda (assembly GCA_951828415.1). Taxonomy (NCBI): domain Eukaryota; kingdom Metazoa; phylum Arthropoda; class Insecta; order Diptera; family Tephritidae; genus Anomoia; species Anomoia purmunda. The sequence goes on from OX639995.1 coordinate 86,364,040, forward strand.
GGGAATTTAATTATAAAAATTGAATGAAATTTGATTGATACATAACTATAATGTACGAGTATGTACGTCAGTTCCTGAATTAGAGACAACAACCAACACTCACGGTTTCGTATTTGACCTTGCTAATTATGAAATAAACTGCTTATTAAAAATAAATACTTCAGCCGTAATTTTAACAAATGTTGGGCAGGTTTTAAAATTTTTACAAAATTTTATATGAATTTTGCAGAGTGTTTGTACAAATTTTCATTTTCGCTATAACCACTTAATTTTTATGAAAATATCAGTTGCTGTGAATCAGTTTCAAATATGGATGTGTCGAATAGAAAATTTGCCGCATATTCGTTAGGCTGGTGCACCTGATAAATTACACTACTCGACAAATTTTGATCAACTTTAGTCTCCAAGAATAAAATAGTCCTTTCTTAAAGTGAAATTTTCTCCTGATTCCGAATATGACTTCCATTTTCTTGTGGCAGATCTAGTTTCCGAGATATCGGCGAAAATATGAAAATTCCCATTTTTGCAGAACACTACTTCATATAGGTACGGCAAAAATTTGCATTTTTCATTTTTCGTTTTTAACTGTTGAATTATGCATTATACTAATTCCCATAAAAATTTCTTGCCTTCTTCGCCCTCAAGTATCTTCAGTAGTTTGGCCACTATGCCAAAAAACGTTCAAAAAATGTTGAAAAAAAAATGAAATTTTTTACACAATTTCAGATTTAACCACTTTAAAATCGGAAAAATTCTATTGACGAAAAAAAGTTAGCCCTCCTATGTTGTAGGTAATTTAACTACGAAAATTTTAAGCATACCAGCACAACAATCGGACGTGCCATTGAAACTATAGCCCCGTTAACTTGCAAGCGTCTATCCTACAATTTTAGTATTACTCTGATAAAATTGGCGAGACATTTCATTTGGTCACTCTACCTTAGGGTCTAATAAATTTAAAAAGACATCAAGTATTTAATTGTCACTACTGTTTGTTGTAAATTTTGTTTTGCAAATTGTAGTGCAAATTTATACATACTATATCGGTAGATGTGTTTACGAAATGGCTTGTTGCAAAAGAGATTTTAAATGTAAAAATAATCCGGATGATTTTTGCTTTATTTGCGGACATTATATTTTCGGAAACTCAGCTCGGAAAATAACTAATTCTGTCAGAGATGCATACTTTCATTATTTCGGTTTCCGTGTAAAAAATCTCGATAAATCTTGGACACCTAATTTTATTTGCGCCTCCTGTAGATTAACTTTAATGAGATGGGTATCGGGTAAAGGTCATAACATGAAGTTTGGTGTTCCAATGATGTGGACTGAACCCTTTAACCACGACCAGTGCTATTTTTGCGTGATAGACCTTAAAGGTAAAACGAGGAAAAAGAGGAAATTAATAAGTTATCCAAATGTGGCATCAGCTAAAAAACCAAAACTACATGACCATACCTTACCCATACCTAGACCGCCTATAAATTTTGAAGCCTCAAGCGAAAGTGACTCCGAAGCAGATAATTCAGAAAGTGGACAAGAAGGAGAGATCCCACATCGAGTCTCACAAGCCGAACTTAATGACTTGGTCAGAGATTTGAAATTATCGAAATTTGATAGCGAAGTTCTAGGATCTCGTTTGCAGCAATGGGGCAGTCTGGGCCCTTCGACAAGTACTTCCAAATTTCGAAATAGACACAAGACTTTCTCTTCTTTTTTTACTAAAAGTGAAAATATTTGCTACTGCAATGATGTTCAAGGTTTATTTGAAGCACTAAAATTAGAAAATAAAGTGGATGATTGGCGTTTGTTTATAGACAGTTCAAAGCATAGTTTAAAAGCAGCATTACTCCATAAAGGAAATTCGTTACCGTCAATACCAGTCGTTGTTGTTGATTTATACTCATATTACTCAATTGAATACAGTTTAACGTGCAAACATATGTCTATAATAAAACGTTATAAAAAATAAAAACCTAGTTTGAATAAAAATTTTCTCTATAAAAAAATTGTAGGATAGACGCTTGCAAGTTAACGGGGCTATAGTTTCAATGGCACGTCCGATTGTTGTGCTGGTATGCTTAAAATTTTCGTAGTTAAATTACCTACAACATAGGAGGGCTTACTTTTTTTTCGTCAATAGAATTTTTCCGATTTTAAAGTGGTTAAATCTGAAATTGTGTAAAAAATTTCGTTTTTTTTTCAACATTTTTTGAACGTTTTTTGGCATAGTGGCCAAACTACTGAAGATACTTGAGGGAGGTGAAGGCAAGACATTTTTATGGGAATTAGTATAATGCATAATTCAACAGTTTAAAACGAAAAAATGAAAAATACAAATTTTTGCCGTACCTATATGAAGTAGTGTTCTGCAAAAATGGGAATTTTCATATTTTCGCCGATATCTCGGAAACTAGATCTGCCACAAGAAAATGAAAGTCATATTCGGAATCAGGAGAAAATTTCACTTTAGGAAAGGCCTATTTTATTCTTGGAGATTTTTTTTGTCGAGTAGTGTTATCAATCGAAAAGTATTATATGGTAGACAGGCCGTAGTGCTTATTTGAATTAACATCCTTTAACTTTTGAAATATCTTCTCTGCCCACCACCTTACTCAGTAAACACAAAAAGCGTGTTTAAGTAGATAATCGATAAGCATTTATGTTGAAAATAGATATAGGTTGTACTCTTAATGCAGAAATCTTCTTTTTATAATGGAAAATATGACAATTATTAACTTTAATTGTTAAACTTTGTTTGCTTAATTAGTATTTAAAAAAATTTTCTGAAATAGATTTTTTAACTGAAACCTCCATAATCTCAATCCAGAAATTTTGTCGGATTTCAGCAGTAGGGTAGTTGGATAACCGTAAAACGGTGGGATATGCTGGATTTCCGATATTTACCCGATACCTGACACATAACCTGATAAGCTTACGACGTAAGACACCTAGCGATCCATTATCATATCGATACTGATAAAAGTAATTGCGTGACTCATTGTTAGTACAAATAGCACTTATCGTTCCACCGTATGCGGTGTTCAACTTCGCAAAGACGCAAGGGTCCAAAAATCCTTCGGAGAATCTTTCTCTCGAATGTTCCAAGGGCCATCTCATCTGATGTTGACAGCGTACTTGCTTCTGTGCCTTACAATAGCATGGCCTTGATGAGGGACTTATAGAGCGTGGTTTTCGTTCGTCGAGATCGGGTTTTACCGCTTATGTGCCTACTCAGCCCAAAGTACCACTTGGAGGTAAGAGAGTTTCTTTGTTTGAATTCGAGGCTGATATTGTTGTTGATAGTCTGACTGTTTATTTGATGAGATAGTTCGATTTGCCCTCTTTCACATCCAGATCCGTTCGCTGCGCTTCTTTATCCAGCTTAGAAAAGGCAGAACTAACGACGCGGTTTTGGAAATATCTGTTGTTTAAAATATCTGTCTGGTCGTCCATCGAGTGTGTTTCGTGAACAATAGTTGAGTGCTGCAGGTATGCTTTATACCGATATGCGAAATCGATTGCAAGGTGAAAATGTCGATATTATTTAATTTGGAGCATCAAAAATACAAGTTTTTTGTTGTTATTTACTATATATTTAATAATACACATACAGTCGGGTATCCAAAGAGGATTTTTGGGTCAAAACCAAATCTCCCAGCCTACTCCCAAGTTTCGATAGAGCGTATTTGGTAAACTGTTATTGGTATAATTTAGCTCCTTTGGAAGGTGCAATGTATAAGTACTTATAATTATCCATGAGATATGAAAGATCCAAGATTCCATAACATTTTTAAATTTTTATAACGGTAGGTTGTGGTTGTTGCAATCGGGGGCATCTGCAAAGATGTGTGCATACAAATTTAATTTTCGGCAAGACAAAGATCATCCACCTCCTTAACCCGCGAAATAACACAGCTCACCAAACCCGTCATCGACTTCGCCGCCCACCAATCTTCCAATCTTCGTTATCGCCCTACCTATTGTTAAACCAACTCAATTAAAGGTTTCTTCGATTTACATCCCAATAAAAAGGTGACTTCGCTCGGAAATCTAATTATATACGGTATTAATATTATGACTATTGAATTTCTAATTAAAATAAATGTTAATAAAACTTAATTCGGTTTTCGTTTTATTTGTCGTTTAGGGCTAGAAAATGCTCCTAGCTCGCTATAAAATAGTTTTTTATTTCCAGATTAAATTTCTCATTAATTTTTTCAATGCAACAACATACAATAAGTAAGCAAGAAAAATTCTATACTTAACCTGGCCTTACCAACGGTTGAACATACATACATATGCATGATTCAATTATTCAAGGATGGATAATTATTGACGTTCTTTGCAGGGATTCCAAATTCAGACATCGCGGCGTTTAGGCAACTTTTTCCCGAGCTGTCGAAAGCTGTTTTAAAGCCGACAAAGGTAAGGTGTGTGTCGATCCTCTTCTCACGGGTATTTTCCAATATTCAGCGTATCATAAATATTTTGTCACCGATAGTTTTGCTAGGTGGACATATTCCGCAAATGAGCCGGTGTACGCACCTTAACAGCTCTTCGCCAACAGCTGGGAATTCATCACTTTTCCTTTTTCAGCCACCGGTAGTGTCCCCACACACTGGCGCCCGCTTCTTTACTTTCAGTTGCGGGATGACATTTGTGTTTTTTGGAGCCTCTGAAAGCCAATGACTTCTTCAGTGGCGGTATGTCGTGAGAAAGATTCCGGTTGTCCATTGCGATTGTAGCTTAACCACGTCAGGGCTTTGCTTGAGTACGTTCTTTACTACGCAGGGGCGCATGTGCATTTTGGCTGTGACCAAATTATGTTCTGAGTCGATTCGAGCGTTTTTCGCATAATTAGTCCGGGTGGAAGGGATAAAATGAATGTAATGAACAAAACAAACAGTAGTGGGCCCAAAATGCTACCTTGATTTTGTCAAATGCTTCTAAAAAATCTGTGTAAATACAGTCTATTTGACGTCCAGCCGATAATAATGCGATGCGGTATTCGTTGAAAACTGCTAATTTAAAAACAGTAGAACGTCCAGTAACTAAACCATGCTGGTTAGGTGAAACTATGCTCTTAGGTGCAAAAAACATCGTCACTTGGATAATGCATTCAAAACTTTTGAGACATTCGAAAGTTTCGAAATGGGCCTATAATTGCAGAAATAATTTTTCTTACCATTTTTAAAAAGCGGAGAAATTGATGTGACAGTTTTTAAGAAAAACAGCCGAGAGTCCATCAGCATCTGTTTGGGTAGAGGGTTTTAACCTTAGAATCCCTTTAATGATATCATCTGAAGAAAGCCTCAAATTTCCGAAATTAGTCGACAATAAGTGATTAGGTGCAGATAAATTCTCAGAAGCATCACAAGCAATATCATCTTGTACGAAAATTGTTTTGAAATATTCTGCAAAGAAGTTAGCAACATCGGTTGGTGTACTCACTTTTTTTTTATTTAACGTAATGCCAAAAGGTTTTAGGCTTAGTCTTTATATTCAACTCGATGTGCACCTGAAAACGAAATAAAAATTATTATGTTACAAATTTCAACCATAAATATAAAAACATTATGCCGAATAAGGACTAACTTACCGATTTGGCTCGATAGCATAGAGCAGAGTCATCCTGAAATATTGAATTCACCGAAGGCCCATAATTCTCTATAATAACGGCCCCTTAATTTCATTGTTCATTGCTTCATTGTTCTTATCACACATGATGGGCATTTATCTTGTCGACTACCAGACAATCCCTTCAAGAACGCTCCTGACTTAAACGGACACTTGGCGCTGTTTTTTGATATTATTGAAGCGATCTTTCATACTCATCCTGTGCATAACAATGCCTGTTCGGTTTCAGCTCTTTTTCTCAGTATCCGTCCTGTTGATACCATCTAAACGGGCTTCCATGCATCGAATAACTCAAGTAAATAATAAGATATCTCAATGAAACTTGGTATACCTAAAGTAGGCTGACATTGCAAATGGGGCGAAATGCTATATAACCACTCTCATATAACGGGGTTTTGTGAAAATCAAAAATTTGATATACAGTATAGGGGCAGAGAAGGGGATGCATGGGTAAATTTTCTTTGGCAAAATGGGCGTGGCGACGACCATACTTTTGAGCAAATAGGTATATCTTCGAAACCACGTTGCCACACTCTACCGCATTGCATTTCAATTCAATAAGCCAATTTTCGAAAATTTTAAAAATCTCCCAAACTTCTTTAATCTTTCAATTGCACTACCAAGAAAGAACAATTTAGAAAATTATATAAATCTATGATTGGAGTTCATTCATTTGTCTGAGAACAAGTGGTTCGTATTTAAAAATCATTAAGGCTTAGCGCTTCACTCACACACATTTACTTACATATATCGTTGTTACGGACCGTATAAAATCGTTGGTATTATTTTATTCAAGAATAAGAATGAATACTTACATACATAGATCTGTATCTAAGTGCATGTGTATGTGTATAATTGAATGAATACTCTTCAATTCGATTATTGATTTTAATATGAATGCTACAAATTACTCTTGCACCTCTAAAATTATCGCCTGATGTTGCTGTTGTTGGTGTGCGGCAATTACGCTTAACATGCAATAAAAAGATAAACAATAAAATAAGACTCAATCGCCCCTCGCTGTGATTTGATGCCTCCTTTACAGCCACATATACATGCGCATATGTATGTATGTATGCATGTATGTACATATAAAAATGTATTTATGACACCTTCATGCTCGTTCGAGATTTCGCGAACAGCCAAAACCGCAGGCGTGGAATGGTTAAAGCAGCCAGCCGGTTCAAAGTGAACCCGTAAAATCGAACTAACCAAGACAACATGCAACACACGACGACTACCAGAACAGTCGTAGTCGGCTAAACGCCCAAATGGCTAATACGACCATAACGAAGAGTGAACATGCGAACATGCACAACAACAAAATGCTGTACATTTGATAGAAGATTAAGTTGTGCCAGGTCAATCGAGGGAATAAGTTAACACCATGCATGCAGCCACTGACTCTTCATCGGTCAGCATTTCAGCACCGTCGCCCTCTTTCGGGCCAACCAACACGCCAACAGTTGTTGTAATCCTATTGACGACCTGGACGCGTTACAGGTGAGAAGCGTAAATAACAGAAGTAACAGTCAGTCGGACAAGCAAGAAGGCGATCGCTAATTCCACAGTGACTAAAGTTCCAGGGGTGTGTGTGACAGCCCAATATACTGAACGGTCTGACCGGTACTCTGACATACCGACACCTTGTCCAACTTCCAACGCCAAGAAGCAAGTGTTTAAATGAAAAGTCGGCGAGCGACGGCTTCTACTGGAAGTGGCGGTAGTTGTGGCAGCATCGTTGCACAACACGTTGTCTCTCAGCTTCGGCTGTGACTGTGGATGAGAGTATTGCTTCATTTAGTGCCATCGGTTGGCCAGCCTATCCAATTCCAGCTCATACAATCGTACCATCCTATCCATAAAACGCATTATTATGCTAAATGACTATAAAAATCACGTTTACAATCCATTTATGCTGGGTAATAACCCATTCGGAGCTCGCTACATTTGTTTACGCCGCGGATAATTGAGTTATCTGATCCTACAGCAACTAACTCAAATTCTGCTGCTATGCCGGGCTCTGCAGTGCAAACGGGCGGGAAGCACTCTGGCCAACGGACATCAAGGCAACCCTTGATTAAACCAAGGTGCAAACCGTCGCACTGCACCGCCCGCTACATAGCGCTAGTTTACAAAAACTAGCCTACTAACAGTCTCTTCGCGCTACCTCTGACATCGGCCTTTAAGCCAGGGAAAACCAGTTAAGGCAATCCCAAAAACAGCTGAAACAAATGGTGAAGTTGCGCCCATCTTCTTCTTTCGCTTTCGAGCATTTGCAGTGTGGAATGTGTACGTTTGCTTTATTACTGGTGTTTACCTTTGTTTCGTTGTATGTTCAAGTGTTGCGCTAAAAGGCCAGCAATTTGCAGTGGTTTTCGGAAGACAACTTTATTTCGGGCCGTCTGATAATGGACAAGCGGTTTGTGTGCGTATGTGACCAACACTTGGAGCATTGTGGCATGCAGTGCGACTCAAAGTGTTTGTGAACGTATATATTTATATATAGTATATCTGCTGCATATTTGGTTCAAAGTATGGAAAATTACATATGTATATACACTCATACATACATATACATCACTTGTGCGATACACCCATTCGTAGGCTCACGATTCAGTCAATTCATTCCACTCCTCATTTTTAGCCAGCCGATGCGTGTAAGTGAATATTTGTTGGTATCGCGATAAAACATTTAGACGCACAGCCCAAGCTAATCATCCGGTGTATCCTTTGAGCAATTTAAGTTTAGCCATTCGTAACAGCCAATTCTTTTACACACATACTACATAATAGGCTCTCAGTCTTCAATTCCCTGGTACGTCTGCATCGGATGTTGATAGGGAAAACAACCTCGATTTCTTGGCCTTGCATTTGACTTTATGCCTTTATGGTATAAAAGTAAATTAATATAGCATCGCCAGTACATATACATACATACATATACATGTGTATGTGACTTTATATGCACATATGTACATGTTTCGGGGTTGAAAATGTTCAGGTACACAGGAATATTTTTGAGCTACTATGAATGGTAAATTAATTTCAAGCATAAGAAAGCATTTGCCTGTTTGTCTTCAAAAATTTAAAATCAGCTATTAATAATTGCATGTTATGCACATTTAAATGTATATGTACTGTAGTATGTACCAGTGCCAGTAGAAGTAAATGAAAATGCAAATAACTGATTTAAAAGGTATATAACTTTGATGGATTGCCTTGCGATAGTTTTATTATATCAGTGTTAAATTATTTGCGCTCATATCAGTAAATTATGCTCTCAACTTAAAACAACAAGCGAATGCTAGGAAAACTTGACAGAATGCAGAACAACCAACACATTGCATTTTGGCAGATTATAAACTTTTATTTTGAGAATATTTCGTGCTCAGCGAAAATTAAATTCACGCCTATATAATGAGGTTCAAAAGTTTCTAGACTGAACTATAAAATGTAAGGTAAATCCCGAACCACTACTGTTTTATTCAATATAATCTCCCTTACTTCCATACGCTTTACTAACATTTTTATACTTTTAGAATAGTCTGATGTTTTTGTCCCAAAACACCTGACTTCAATTCATCATCAGTGTTGCGTTTTTTTTTATCGCAAGCCAGATTTTAATTTAGAGAATAAATAATACTCGTTTGGACCCAGGCCGGGTAGTCACGAAGCAGCAACACTCCTCTCAACAGTTTTCCTCGGCGTGTTTTTAAATAACGTGTCTGTCGTCCTTCACAAAGAGATATCAACTGATTAGAGCACTCCACTTGTTCTCAGTGTTGCGGGTTTATCTATTTTTTAACTGGTCTTTTAGTCAAGTAAAGTTAAGTTTGAGTTGTTTTTAAGTTCAGTTGGCTATTTTTATACCCAAGCGCACTGGTGCCTGGTGTGTTATAACTTTGGTCACTTAACGGTTGTTTGTAACAGCATAAGTTTGTAAGTGACCAAAGTTATAACACACTAGGCACCAGTGTGCTTGGGTATATATACATATACCAAAATTCTTAGAAATAATAAATTCGAGTAACTCGAGTAAATATTGAGCTATCTTAACGAAACTTGGTAAACACATTGCGTTAGATCCAAGCTACTTTGGTATTGCAAATGGGCAAATCGGGCAACCACCAGTTTTGTGAAAATCAAAAAAATGCGATATTTCAGTAACCAGCAAAGCTAATTTGCTGTAATTTGATACATAGGATTAAGTGAGAAAAGGTGTAGACCGCCCACTGTCGTGAAAAAAAACTATGTATATATATCTCCGAAAATATGTTATCAAACTCATCTAAATTTGGTAGACACATTAGATTAGAAGCCAGTAAGCAAAATTCTGAAAATTAAAACAAAATGGACAAAAACGCCCACTTTTCATATAACGGTAGTTAGACAAAATAAAAAAAAACGCAGCATTTAAGTCACTACTAGAGCTAATTTGCTCAAATTGAATCTGTATGATCGGGTCTCAATAACAAATACACAAAATCAAAAAATTTCGAAAATGGATGTGGACCCGTTTAGAGCAATAATGTATATCTCCAAAACTATGTTACCAAATTCTATCAGGTGTTGGTACAAACATTGCATTTCAAGTCATTAAGCAAAAGTTTTAAAATTGTCAAATTCTGACAAAACCACGCCTACCTCTCATATAACACACAAATATTCTATTTTTAATTGAAGAATATATTTTAATTCTTTATAAAAATTATTTTAAATAACATATAAATTTCCATTCATCATTCATACGGTTAGTCTAGCAATCCCGTGTGCCATGGTTTTAGCCTTAGTAAAGTCTAGAAAGAAAGAAGTCTGATGAGAAAATGTGGTGATCTTCGAAATAGCAGCTATCACTTCTTTCATATTATTTTCTGGTAATTTAATTGTTATACAAGCTTAAGACCGTTTTTAATTTTTAACGTCTGAGACTGATCGACTTTGCCGAGGCTCGAAACATGGAAGTCTGCAGCACAAGAAGATCCAACATGCCACGTGGCTATCTCGAGATCGAAAAACGCGAAACAAATCGATCAGTTTATTAGACGTACTTACAATCCGAAGGCCGAACAGCGACGCGGCTCATTATTTTATCTTAGCTAAGATGCGCATACGCCTGTATGCAGCAAAAACTCGTTGTCGGAAAGCTGCAATCCCAACAGTGAGCTACAAATTTGACCACTCGAGTTTCACTCCTGCTCACTAAGAGCACTTCTCGGCAAACCGGAATTCACGAGCATTGGAAGCACATTTCTCGATATCTACGTACCGCCGCTGAGGAAGTTCGGGCGCAATGTGAGCTGTTTGGGATCACTACCGTTAGTTAAGATAGGAAAAGAAAGAAAAGAAAAGCCGAAATACGTGAAAGCAAAGAACTTGAGATGGTAGTCGACAGGAAAGGTGCCGAAAATTTTATCAGAACCTCCTATCACACCTTTTACCGAAAGTATTAATACCGTGGCAAATTTCTTAAAGTATAATAACGGCGACCAGATACCTGATGTTCAAAGCACTTTTAAATTGTGGAGGGAACACTTCTCCACTTTGCTAAATGGTGACGGCGAAAGCTTGGCTTGGAGAAGATGTATATCCCGAAAGCCAAATTCCCGATGACGGCATTAAAATCCCGTCACCCGACCTCAGCGAAGTGCGGATAGCAATAACGCGCCTAATGAACAACACAGTCACTGGGGCTGATGGATTACCAGCTGAGCTATTCAAGAGTGGTGGCGAATAGCTGGTAAGGTTCATGCCCTGGCTTATTTGCAGAATATGGTTGAACGAATACATGCCCGCCAAATCTGTCCAATTCACAAGAAGGGTTATCCTACCCTAATATTATATACCTTAATAACAGCCTGCTTTATATTTTGTATAAGGTTCTATCCACCACATCTTTCTAATATCACCAATATCGGGCCATAAATATGGATTTTCTGAATATATGAGCTCTAGCGCCACCTAAAAGATTAAAATGTCGGTGCCACGGGTCTAATAATTTGGTTGAAATCCGTTCATCAGCTTTTAAGCCAAGTTGCTACAGTGGAAACGGCCACATTTTTATATATGCATAATGATTAACGAAAAAATATTATAATAAAAATATTTGATAATATTATAAAAATCACCTTTCAACCGGTTTTGCTCAGGAGTGAGTATATTTCAAAAAAATTTCTCGAAGCTAATACACGGATGGTTATAACTGAAATAAATCCCCAAATAACTATACAACTTATTTATGTAAATTAGAGTAAAATACCATAGCGATTATTTGTATCTTTTGTGAATATCTTTTGAGAGGAAGGAACTAGTGGAATAAACTCAAATTCCGAGATACGTTAGAGTTATATTTCTTTACGTTGCTTGGTAACAGTTAGTGTCCAACGGTTAAAGACACAGTAAAGGATACAGAAACATATAACTGTTGCAAATCGATGAAAAAATAAATGTCGGGAATTAAGTCTTTTGGCAACGGAAAAAATTGTTTATCCTGAATAAAAGTTATTAAGCGACGTGAAATATAGACGTTTGAAAATAACTTTTATTGGCAAAGGAAAAAATATTTCTCTTTCATAATTGCTGATAACTAAAAATAACGTAAATAAATAGTACTTAAAAAACTAAATAAGCACACTTTAATAACAGATAAGAACTAAAAAGCAGAAAATAATTAATAGAAAAAATCCGCATCATTTTCAAAAAGGGTGGGGTGTTTCGTACGATATTTTTATACTAAATCTACTTTTAAAGAAACTTATTAATATTATAAATTTTTTAAATTATTATCCATTTACAATTAATTTCGAACACCCCATGCTTTTTAAAAACGATATAGAGTTTTTCTGTTAATTATTTTCTATTTAGTTCTTATCTGCTATTAAAGCGTGTTTGTTTTTAGTATTCTAAAGTATTATTTATTTTTTACTTTTTAGTTATATTTGCTATTAAATCGTATATTTCAATTTTAGTATTTCTTTATCATCCCATATTCCTGCTTAACACTAGAACACACACCCGGGTACAAATGTATCCACTTTCAACTTTGAAGTGTTGTAACTTTTGAACCGCTATACGTCTATACCGCTAACTTCGGATCTAGGAAGATTATTTAGTTCTGAGTTCAAATTCAAAATTTGAACCAGATCGGACCATTGGAGCTACAGCCTTCCAAACACATTATATACGTAAACACACACCCGGGCTACGTTTGTACCCCAATAGTAAAAATCCTCATAATAATCAAAAAAAAACATTTTTTGTATTATTTTTTTATTTGAAAAATTAAAAATATTCATTTCACACATTATATTATTGACTTTTATTATAAAAATTATAAAAATGCATCTTACATCTAAGGAAAATCATGGCAAATAGAGCAATTTGTTGATGTGACCGAATGTTCAAGACACATTGGCTTCTTACATTTGGCGCACAGCTTTCTGGTTTTTCTACGGCGTTTTTCCTCTTGTGCGTAACATAAATAGCAAGATCCGGACACAGGTTTTGGCGTGCGCGCTGCGGCAGATGTTGATGCTGCTGTTGACACCATTGATTCCACCGGTCGGTTGAAATATGCTTCAATAGCAATTTTAGTCGAAAAATTTCGCGTCACTTGACGATTTATGGCTCTGGCTTCAATAATGGGCATACACAATGCTTCAGCCAAGCTGCGCAGGATCTGCTTACGCTTGTTGTTTGTTCTCCAAGGCAACATAGGGTTATTCAAATCGTAGACAATGTAGGCTGCAAGAGCTGTAATGTCCAACATGTTGAAGAACATCGCTAGTGGCCATCGTTTTGTGTGTCTTTGTGTTGGATATTCCGCAAACATTTGGTCCATTCGATCAACACCACCTTTGGTACGATTATAATATTCAATTATTTCAGGTTTCCCACTGTCAGCTATTTCAGCATCATTATGCATGGTCGAAAGCAAAATTACTGCTTTATTTTTTTTGGGAACATAAGAGCACATTGTCACATTATTTTTGAAGCCAAATGTCGTTGAACCAATTGTCCTGTTTTTGTTCTGCTTCATTTCTTGAGGAATATATGATTTGTTTTTGCGCAAAGTTCCAACGATCGTGAGTTTCCAGGTGAGAAGCAGTTCTGCAACTGGCAAGGTCGTAAACAAATTGTCCATTGTAATGTTTCGGCCACTTCCTTGGTATTTGGCAGACAAATCCTTCACCACTCGTTCGCCTTGGTTCGTTTCCCTACCAGTTTCTGCTTGGCCAGTATATATTTGTCCATGCAGTGGATATGCATTTGTGGCATCGCAAATCCACCAAACCTTGACACCATATTTAGCAGGTTTTGACGGTATGTACTGCGTAAACCGTGTGCGTCCACGGTAAGGAAATAATTGTTCATCAATCGTCAAGCATGAGCTGGGCTTGTAATGTGCAGCAAGATTATTGTTCATCATCGTCCACAACTCACTGATCGGTGCTGCTTTATCAGTTAGTAAGCGTGTTGCACGAGTGTTTTTATCGTCAAATCTTAGGAACCGCAATATCGAACAGAAACGGTTGACTCCCATTGTGGCGCGATATAAAGGATAGTTTTTGACGCTCCATAAATCTCGAACATGTTCTCCATTGCTATGGTTCGCACCAGTCATAATAAGTATGCCAAAAAATGCATACAGCTCTGTTATTGACACAGGCGTCCATGACTTAGGAGTTGTGTTTGGATGCGCATTGTTGTAAGCATTATAAGTTTCTTTTGCTAACTTATTTGTGTGGCGCATAATTATATCAGCCATTTCAACGTTCATGAAACATTTGAATGTTTGCTCTATTGACAACATTTCAGTGCATCTAGCTGGTCCAGAACGTTCTCTTATAATATTTTGTCTGAGTACCTGACGACTTACATTTGGTTCTTTCATCCACTCAGTACCATCACGTGCAACAAATTTTTCGGCACTAGCAGGTAATTCATTATTTTCTTCTACTTCTTCTTCTTCATCGTTTTCTTCATCATCCTCATAGTCCGCATAATCAGGTAATACTTCTGCGGCACTTTGCGAAACTTCAGCATCGTCATCAGCAATTTCAATGTCATTGATTTGAATTTCTTCTTCATCTTCTGAGTCAAAGTCATAGGGAGCGTCATCGTCACAAATTTCATCAAATAAAGATTGTATATATGATTCTCGCTGTTCCTCAGTTAGCCTGCATAATAAAAAAAATTAGTATATGTTTACATTGTTGCTTATTTTACATTTTTTACCTTCTATATGCTGCACTTGATAAATATTCGTTTCTTCTTGAAGTCATTTCGTATCCAGTTATTTATAGTTTCAGTTATATTTATTTTCACTTATATTTTCACTTCTTACACCTTTGAGCACCAAAACAATAATGAAAATATCAACAGGCAGCATTTATAACAACACCTCGTGTGAAAACAACCCTTGCAGCTGCATATAAAATACAAAAACCAGTTATACCAGTGTATTTGCTACCTACGTACCCATACCTTGCGCGACCTTTTTGCACATATCTTTTGAACCAGGTAGAATATTTCAATGAAATAAAAACCAAAATGTGTATTCGTTGTTACTCTACAAGTATATTATTATAAATTATATTATTTTGTTTTGCATTTATCAGGATAACAACAAAAACAAAAATCCACTGTTGCATGTCCTGACTTTATTTGCCCATATCGCTGGAACCAGTAGGAATATTCGAGTGAAACAAAAGACAAAATACTTGTTATATATTAAAATATACATTTCAAAAAAAAAAAATCATAGACATCGGTTGAATAAGCATTAAAAAAACCGCAAAATAAGGTCCCGGGTACAAACGTATCCCGGGTGTGTGTTTACGTGGTATTTTCTGGGTGTGTGTTCTAGGGTTAAGCAATGCTTTTACATTATGCATGCACAATGCTCCAGGAAAGAAAAGAATTACATATGTATGTACATACGCATATGTACATACACGTATGTATATACATAAATGTGCTTAATTTGTTGTGTCAACCACATACTGCACATGAGTGTAGAGCGATGCTTTGTCTTTCGTTAATACATGTGTACATACGTACAAAGATATGTGGTTTTAGCACGTGCAATCAGTGATCGCCGTTTCCCTGCAAAACTCGCGAGTTCGCCATACATGCAAATGTATGAAGTAAAAGAAGACCAATTAACATAGCGATGTCCTAGGGCAAGATCATATACTCCAATTCTGCATTACATCAGAGGAACACAAAACTACTCTGAGATTTTACTGGGGTATTCAACATGCCCACATGTCTTCTCTACAACTAAACCATTGTGAATGAATACAAGTGAGAAATCTCCTAAATTAAAGATGGCGGCAGCTGATATTAAATGTCACAAATAGCCAATTGGATGATAACATACATAGATGCCTTCACGCGCACTTAGTGTAAATAAAAATGAAAAGTAAAATAAGCACAAGTTTATCACAGTACTTTTTACTGCCATTCACTCATTTTGATTTTTAATTTATTAAATTAAATAATTTTATTTTTATTTCTTGGCAACACAGCCAAACAAACATCGTATAATAGTTACGATCGTTAAATCACGAGCAATTGTCGCGTAACAGTGAGATGATTTGGTGGCATGAGTTGGTCCGCTACTGATTTACATAGGAGATTAATTGTAGTCTCTACAATTTAGCGACAATAAACCACTGGGTGCAATGGTTTTTGCAGAGTTAGCTTAAATCTGTGTATGCATGTACATATGTATATAGTACAGCGCCGTCACGTAGCTCCCACACATCTCGTTCGCGTTTGGAGTTCGTGTTTGGTACTGGAGTATAGTATTATCGCCGAAAAAGGATATAGAAAACCTCAACACAGTGTTCCAGTTAAGTCAAGTGGAACCTCCCGTCGCGTTGTCTGCCCCCATATTTCTGCCTGCGTTAGAAGTTAACCTGCTACCCGGAAAGTGGGTTTCCAGGTGAGTTTTATAGGTATCTAACAGTGACGTAGCATAAGATCCATCAGACCTTTTGAGAGAGTCTAGCCTGAGCGGTTGGTCTTGTTGGAGCACCTTGCACAGGCTTGGCGACTCTTTCATATTCTCAATAGCCCTACAGAAGTCCTTATAAGAACTTCATTTCGATGTGATATTCAGACCAGTCTTCTTCTTTCGAGTGTTGAGCGCTCTATTAAGAAGTTTGATTGACCGTGTACGAAGTTTGATAAGTTCAGCGTTCCACCATGGGACCGCTTAGCCTTGCCTACTTCTTCTCAGCGAACAAACCTCCTCAAACAAGTCGACTAAGTTAATCGTCACTTTGTGGGTCGCCTCCTAAATTGATTTTAATCTTTTGAGTTTTGAGAAGTCTAGTATTCCTATTTTAAGGAGAACCCCAAACTTTTGCCAATTCGCCTTTCGAGGATTTCGACATTTGGGTACCTGATTTGTATCAGTGCCCAGCCGAAACTCAATGAATAGATGAGCAGAAAGATTTCCTTTTTCCAAGACCCTCCATACTTTGATATGATTCTCCATACCTCTATTAGCTAAGGCCAGATCGATCACTTCTTCTCTAAATGATGATCATACCGACAAGGGATAAAACCGCGAGTTATGTATTCGCCTTTTCCCTCTCCTTAGCCTGGACTTGGAAATGAATCCGTCTCAGGTGTAGGTAGGGGCAATATTCGTCTCTAGTTCTATGTCTATACCCACCTATGAAGAGGTCTCTTCATTGTCTAAAACTACCTTCCATCTTTTAGGGTGAACTTGCACTTTTCCCAGGATGACATCTTCGCTATCAATTTGCTCAGCCGTTCTCGGGAATGATTTTCAGAGCACTGTATCTTAATGATACCGTCCTCCATGCGCATTCCTTCGCAATGTGGTTTGTCTTATGACTGTCCATTAGCCTTCCATTGATAGCAATATATAAGTCTCTCTTCCCTTTGGACAATAATCCTTTCTCATTGTCGGGATACATCTCAACTGTCATAGTGTTGACAGCCATTCTAGTGAATGAAGCAGAGGTGGATGGTTGAGCATGCACGCACGTCCAGTTCAGATTCAAAGATCGCCATCTTCTTTACCTTGCGACTCTTGCGCCACATGCCATTCGGGGTGCTCCAGCCTGGCAGTACTTGGTCATCGTTCAAAAAGTACCCCGAACCGTGGTAATGGAGTGTCATTGGTTAGTACTAGTATTTTCGCAATCGCACTTCCACTCGTTTATTAAGCCCATGCTCCGCGACAGGTTGGCTGCCTTCGCTTAGTGATAATCATATTCTATATATTTTGGATGAACGGTTTTGTTTCTTAAATGCCTTTGAGCCCCATTGTTCGTATGTAATCGATTAATGATTAATTTGAGTTCTTTTATCATCCCCAAATGTTTATTCCGACAGCGGTGGTCATCATATCTAAAGCACCAAAGTTCAATACAATATACTGTTTGCCACTTACGTTTACTAATTCATTTGTAATTTTTTTTTTCAATTTTATATAAAAGTATAGGTCGTTTTATAATATACTACATAAACCTCATAAATAAAACTTTCAGCCTTTTTTCGAAATTCACAACATTTCAACAAATTTCAAAAAATCGTTTGAGTATGCAGTATTGTAGCATACTTAATTTTAGTATAAAAATGACCGATTTTTGATTTTTTTTTCTGATAGTGTTGCACATTTTCCTCCACATAAAAAAATTTTGTTTTTCCGTTATATGGAAAAAAATGTGCAAACACGTCAGAACAAAATGGAAAGACTTACACCGGTATCGTTTCACTCATTGCAGTATTTGAGCTGAAGAACAACCCGAAGAAGTTGAAGAGCAGCCATTACACATAGACAAACCAATTGTTTGGTGTGCCCGCCATCATAATGGACTATTCTCTGCCCGAAATTGAAGCGCGTAATCTCAAATTAGCTATTAATATATATTTTCTCAAAATCATTTTTTTATATACATAAGTGAATCTTTTCTATTCAACACACATCAACAGGATTGTGACATGATGTGAGATTCCTTTTAATCATTAAATCCCATCGTTGCTGAAAGTTACACACAGTTAAATTTATAAATAAAGATATAAGTAACCTAGACTCTCAGACTTTTAATTTCATAACCCAGACATTGCCTTGCATCAAGTACGAGTAACCCAGGCTATGTACACATGATGCATTTGTTTCTTATTTATAATATTAGATGTATGCTTCTGTATACTTCCTGTATTTTAATATATTTTACTTCTGTACTTATTTATTTTACAAAAAACTTAATAAAAAGCCCGACATAATTCGTTTGTATTGTTTTCCTGTTCAAGCTCAGCTTTGCCCAATTATGAGTATGTCATTCCACCCGGTTTTGAATATCGGCCGGGGCAAATTTCATAATAAATTATAGTAACTATCGGTGGTCGCAGGGAATTTCTGCCATGAAAAAACATCCCCTGGTGGATCAAATATTTCGGAATCGAAATGGATTGGGGTCCTTGATTCCGACAATAGTTTGATGAGTCTGTACCAGCTGTACGAGGTTATTATATTTGTAAACAAACCTCATTAATTAATTCGAAGGAAATTAAGAAGGTTTTATAATTAAAATTTCTTTATGGGGCAAACTTGCTCAGAGCCCACCTTTCGTAATTTACCCACTCGTAATCTCAGCTGTTGTTGTTGTCTTAATCGTGCAATACCATGCTTTCTCTTCTCAGTACAAACAATCGGCATTGTTAATTTTTTAAGAAACATAAATAATTTACAACAGCGGCATGAAAATGATTCGAAAACTATTCAAGCTCACTCGGAATTAAAAACACCACCAACAATATGAATCAGAATTGCGTCAATTTTAATTTTAAAATCAAATAGAAATGCAATAAGATATGTAACTTAGGACAGGACAAGAAAACAAATTATTTTATAGTATTGTTACTTATTACTATTGCATTAGGATAGTTATACCAAAAATAAGAATATTTTCATCAGAACTTTTTCCCGAAACGGCCTTAATTTCTTCTCATTTTTCCCCCCATTTCCAAAATACGTCACTACGTACAGCACATTTTATTATTGCATCATGCTATGTACATATGTATATTTCTTTTTTGGCATTTTTATTGAATTTTCTGATTTTTGTTATAATTTCATATCAAAATAACTTTTGCAGATTCTTGTATAACAACGAAATGCTCAGTATGATTGGCCTATAATATCGTGGAAGTGACCGCTTGGATTTGCCAAAGATCTGTTGAAGGATTTGTAGCCAATGTATTCAATAGCTTCCTCGTCATTGTTTCGTAAAATTTTTTAAATTTACATATTTCAAAAAAATTTGTTTGACAAATTTATTTTGTCTTTACAGTCAGAATGTCATAAACTTAATCATTTAACCGTGAATAGCTGCTGGTTATATATTTACATATTTATCATTTATTGATACCTTAGCTATTTACAATTACTACATATCACTTAATAAGCCAACCGTATATTTGTAATCAAATTTGAGAAAAAGTTATTTAGTTAAGTTTATATTGTATGCCCTAAAACTAGAGTACATTTAATTAGTAAACAATTAATAATAGCGCGTTTCAAAGATATTTTAACCCGTTCTACTTCAATAATATAGTTTACATAGACTGTATAAGTACATAAATTAAAATTTTTATTTCCATTTTAATGGAAAATTTGTATACCCGGGAGCTCTAATACTAAACGTCATTGGTGACGAACAGCAGATGCAAAAAACAGGAGAAATAGTAGTTTCAATTAATTCGAAGCTTAAAGACGTTATTTTCGGAAGACAGACTAGACAGATACAAGAAAGAAGGTAGTTCCATTTCGAATTTTTTTGATTAAAAAACAGATTATGGACATTTCCCCAGACGTAAACTTATGGCAAAACATTGCCCCATCGGATATGACCCATCGGATAATACCAAATAAAAAAGTATTGATTTTGAAGAAGATGAGTTGTTCAAAATATGTATTGGGGCTTATTACGATATATTTAAACGCGTATTTTCAGTTTACATTTCATTTCATTATACATTTCTTTACTTACTCATTAACCTAAAACTGTTAAAAAATATCTAAATAGTTGCGAACTGAGCAAGTTTACGTCTGCTAAAACGTGGCTTCAATAATATTTAACAATATTTAATGTTATCGCAAAATACCTAGATCATTACTAATATCAAGGAAAAAATCACCACTGAGTTTGAGTCAGTTCAACTTTGAAGTCATAGAAAGACTCAGGTCAACAAATTAAACAAACAGAAAATACTGCGAAGACGCAAACCCTTTTTTAGAACTCTGGAATGGTTTCCCAAATTACAAGGGTTTAATGAAAAATTACATAAAAATGAAAATGCACAAATTAAATAAAAAATAGTAACGTAATTAATTAATTTTTTTTTATTTCGATGAAATCTGGCCCACTGTATTGTACAACCCTTACAGAATTTTTTTCTCGTCTTTGTAAAATTTTCCTACATCTGCTTAAGTGGCTCATGCTAACCTACCGCTGTGCAACCAAATTTATCAATTTAACTGGTAACTCAGAGACAAACTGGTTTCTTACAAGTGGACCTAAGGATTTTTGTTTAAAAAATTTTGAAAAATATAGCATTATCCTAAAAAAAAACTACAGCAAATGGCATCATCTACACAATTGGCATGCTTCAAATTCACTAGATCAAATATACTGCACAAAATAAGTGCCGATTACATAAAACAACTGCCAAAACTTCACAGTCTTTATTTATATAATCGGTTAAGTTACTTAGAGTTCAGTAAATTACACAGTTCACTTTTGTTTCATATGAAGCAGTTTTCACAATTTTTTTCAAACTAATATCCAGCTTTGTACTAACATTAATAACAATGCTTCAAGCCAAACAAATTTTACCTGAAATGAAACAAAATTGTTTAAGTATACCTCCAAACTATCATATTCGGCATAACATACTTTTCCATGTTATATAATTCTTCAAATTTAACGCGAGTTACCATGGAATCGCCCATAACACATTTGTTAAAATGATAAAAATGATTTCAGTTTAGTATACAGAAATGTAGGAATATTTGTATGATAAATGCCTCTGTTTATCGTAGTTTCCTTAATTTCATCTTTTTCACGTATGTACACCTCTTATCTATGGTAGCGATTTTTTTTTGGAAGTTTGAAGCGGAATTCTATTTCTTCAATAGATTGGATTGGCTAATACCTTGAATCAGAAGCAGATGCTTTTACATTTGTTTTAAGAAAAGTGACCCTATATGTAATTGGAAACCTATTTCATTAATTAGAAATTTCATTATTAAATCGCAGAAAGATAGGTAATTTAAACCCTCGAAATTAGATTTTTACACCCAATGTGTGAACTACACAAGTAAACTCAAACTTAATGATGTGGTATGTAGATACTTACATACCTTAAACGCAATTTGCACATTTTGTATAGCCATACATATGTAAGTACGTAGGTGATGTTGATGCTTAATTAATCATTCCAAAATTTAGGATTGATGATGCAAAGGCGCCGTCAAAAGTTTCCTGGAACCACAACTGGTTCACCTGCCTAACAGGTCCATATATGTGTAACTACATATGTACATATATATGTATATAAATATTTGTAGATACCTAAACATACTCATGAGCCAATAAGGCGGCGGAAGGAACCGAACGGGCAGTGTGCCTAATAGAATGTTCAGGTTTGTGGTAATTGTGAGTTGCGAAGTCTTTAGGCGTGCGGCAGAATGAAAGTGTTATTATTATTGCTTTCAGAGTTGTTGTAGTTGAGTTGATGTTTTTTGTTAATCCTTTGTTGTGGTATATATTGATCTCGATTCTTTTGAGTAGCAGCAAATGAGATCTGGCAATGGCATTTTAGTTGTTACGCCAAATTTTTGTTACGATGGAGCCGACTAACAATGAATCTCGAATCTCCTTTATTTTAATTCATTTTACCATGCCCTAGAGACAGTTACACTCGTACATTATCTGTTACGGTGTATTATACTACGTCGACGACTATCCAGCCATCCATCCAATCAGACAAAAAGGTGACCAGGCGAACAGTCGAGCGAAGTGCATGCAAACATTACCGATTACTCAAGTGTTGGAGTGGAAATGCCGCGTGCTTCTTATTAACTACATTAAAACCCAGCAGGGTTTTCACACCTTGTGCACCCTGCTGAGTTCTGCTTTTGCCGCAGTCGAGGCATCGTTTGAAATCTTGAGATCTCAATAACTTCACACATTTATGTTTAACCGCCGCATGATCTCGCTCAACCGCTTGCCGTGCCTGCCTACCAGTTGAACTTGCTGCATCACGGCTGGTGAGTGGGAATACGATCGTCTTGGGTATGGTTACTGACTTAATTGTGACCACAGGAACATTGTTCAAATATTAATTGGCATATAGCCCAGCCAAAAGTCCGTTAGGGAATTGTGAATGTTTCTGTAATTTTGATATCATAAAGCATGATATCTGGAAATTTTAATAGAAATAAATATCATTTGTCATTTTAATTTTTCATTCCATTTCGCATTCGTTTGATGGGCAGATAGATATACATATATATAGTACAAGCACATAGGAAAGGGCGTTATCATTAAAATAATTGTATATACACACATACATGTAAACAAATGTATGTATGAATGCCATTTATTTATTTTTGGGAAAATACTTAAAAACATGCAAACAAAATTTGATGTCAAGGTCGGTTTCGTATTACAAACTGAAGTTTAAGTTGAGAAAATTCTCCGCAGAAATTAATTCAGTCTTCCAATACAATTATTTGTTTACCGCATTATTGCTTTATAAACTTTTGATATGCACTAATTGATTCGACACCAATTTTTATAATGTTGCTTGGTCCAATCAGCTATCATGAAAGATTAGAACAGGTCGAGCTGCCGAAGTACGCGAACTTAAATCGAACTAAAGCTTTGGGAAAAAAGTCAAGACAGTTATGTATTCGGCTCAGCCTTTAGTGAATAAATTTGTAGAAGTTATAATGCGAAATCTCATATCTGAACAATCAGCTGTGTGGAAGCTATATAACGACAAATGATTATAATATAAAAAGACAAATAATATATGTATGTATGTATGCCAGTTATCTTAATAATTTTTGTATTATTTAAAAGACGATGTTGATGGCTTCGTGGTCATTTATTGACTGACTGCTTGGATTCTAATTACAAGGTATTGGCTTATGTTACGATATGATTATGGAGAGTATGCTCCTGAAGAGAGCATACTATAACGAAGAATAATATAAGTAGACAATGCATAAGATATACCGGTAAAATATAAAGGGTGTTACAATAGATAATTCATATTCATTCTTATATTCCTACGTCTCCCCTTTTCAATTAAAGATATACGTATAACATCTCAAATTTAGTAAATTCATGGCTATAAATTTGATATTGTATAACTGTGTTTTTACTTATTTAAAAAATTCATTCTTTAACAAATTGTATACATTTTAACATTCGCGGTTTCTTAAAAAATAGGAATTTCTACGAAAAGTCTTTCCATCTTTTTCTATTATATATGATCGGGGACTTAAATGTTTGTCCGATATTCTAGCTGGAACCCAATATTTTCCATCTTTCATCCACACCTTTCCCCCTTTTTCAAATTCTTTCCTCTTTTTTGTGTTTTTATCATGGTATTTTTTGTTACATTCCTTATTATGGTTCAAAATAGGTAGTATTCTTTTGCTCAATTCCGCATTATTAAAAAAATTAGTTTTCCCAGGTAGCAAGGTTCTAGTTTGCCTGCCCATGAGTAACTGGGCTGGTGAAAGCTCTGAGTTTTTAATTGGAGTATTTCTGTACTCTAATAAAGCATGCCACAAGTTACTCTTTTCTTCATTACATTTTAATACTAATTTTTTCGCAATTTGAACCATTCGCTCTGCAAATCCATTTGATTTGGGATAATGTGGACTTGTAGTTGTGATTTTAATGTCTAAAGCATTTGCCCATTGCTTAAAATCATATGACCCAAACGGAACATTGTCCGACACTATTTCTAGTGGGTATCCATGTACTGAAAAAACTATATCTAGTTTTTCAGATATGGCTTTCGCTGTTTTTTTGTTTAATGGAATTATATCTAAGTATTTTGAAAAATAATCACCTATGATTAAAAAATCTTTTCGAGCGACCTCCATAACGTCCATTGCCAGCCTTTCATAGGGAGCATCTGGTATAACATGATTCAAGAGTGGTTCCTTTACATTGGCAGTTCTATATTTTTGGCAAGTGTTGCATTTCGTAATCATCGATTCTATCTCTTGATTCATGTTAGGCCAAAATACGAGCTGTCTAGCTCTATTTCTGGTCTTCTCTATGCCCATATGAGATTTATGGAGATGCTTCAGTACCATTTCTCGAAGGGATTTAGGTATAAAGATTCTGTCATCTAAGAATACTAAACCATCTTCGGTAAACAAATTCATTCTATGTTTCCATAAACACCTTACATCCTGATCTATTTTCCTTTTGTCTGTCGGCCAACCATCTTTTATATATTCACTAATAGTCTTTAAAATTGTATCCTTAACTGTTTCCTCTTTTATTTTCTGCTTCTTCTCTTCACTTACATTAATCGTTTGCACCATTTCTTCCAATCCTTTAATTTCATCTCCTTTCTCATTAATTTTTGAATAGCTGCGTGATAACCAATCCTACAAAAATTTCCCTGGTAGGTAAGTAAAATTTAAGTTATACTTTTCTAGCTTCAATTTCATTCGCTGCAATTTTGCTGAAGGTACTTTGTTATAGTCTTTTTTCATAACCCCTAACAGTGGCTTATGATCAGTTATTATTTCAACGTTCTGCCCGTAAATATAGTTATGGAACTTTTGGCACGCAAACACTACCGCTAGCATTTCTTTTTCTATCTGTGCGTACCGAGTTTCAGAGTCATTCAAGCTTCTCGAGGCAAAGCAAACTGGCCTCTTATTTTGAAGTAGAGTACAGCCTACGCCACTTTTGGACGCATCCGTTTGCACATAAATCTTTTCCCTAGTGTTAAATGGTCTCAATATCGGTGCGTTTATAATCATATTTTTTATTTTATCTAAACACCTTTCGTGTGTGGGTAGCCATTCGAAAATAACTGAATTTTTCATCAGCTCCCTTAGTGGACTGCTTATATCTGATAGATTTGGTATGTATTCTCTTAAATAATTTATAAATCCCATAAGTCGTTGCAAATCTTTCTTGCATTTTGGCGCCCCTAAACTCTCAATACCTTTCATCCTATTCTTGTCACACTCAATTCCTTCCTCTGAAATCCTATGCCCCAAAAATACGACCGCTTTCTGCTTCCATTGTATCTTATCCCTATTGAATTTTATATTCTTTTCATTTGCTCTTTGCAACAACAACTTTAGTGCCTTATCATGTTCTTGTTCTGTCTCCGCCGCTATCAGAATATCATCAATGTAAACCGTAACGTTCTTAATATCTCCAAAATTTTCTTCATTAAGTTTTTGGAAAACTTCAGGAGCTATTTTAATACCGAAAGGTAGCCGCTTGAATCTATAACACCCAAACGGCGTGCTGAAAGTGCACAATTGCTTCGATTTTTAACTTAAGGCAATCTGCCAGAATCCGTCCTTTAAGTCAAAAACGGAAAAAATCTTCTTATTCATTAAATTAGTTTTTATTTGCTCAAACGGTGGAATCTCATAATAGTGGTTCTTTATAGCCATATTTAGCTCTTTGGGATTAATACAAATACGTATCTTTTTATTCGGCTTCTCCACTATCACGATATTCGAGACCCAAGATCTTGGCGTTTCAGACTTTTCTATTATACCTTTTTTGCATAGATTCAATAATTATATTTTCAAAGGCCCCCTAAGCGCTAAAGGTATTCGTGAGGCGGGTTTCGAACATGGTACTACATTTTCTTTGAGTTCAATTGAGAAATTTTGTTTGAAGCATCCCAATCCTTCAAAAAGGTGCTGCCACTTGTTTAGCATATCTTCTTTTGTCAATTTATTGACGCAATCCACTCTTTTTATAAGACCCAAATTAACGCACGTTTCGAGACCTAAAATCGGAACTGAATTTATTTCATTACCCACTATAAAAAATTTTATGGTTTCTCGCTTGTTCTTCAATTCACAACTCAAGTTCACGAATCCCAAATTTTTTATTTTTGTACCATTATATGCGATTAAATTCTCTGAACTTTTATTAATTTGTACGTTTCTTAAATCTTTCACATACGTACAAGGCAAAATATTCACCATGGCTCCTGTATCTAATTTAAGTTTGATAAATTTTTTCTGTATTTTAATTGTTTCATACCACATTTTAGAACCATTTAAACTTCCAATTGAATCTAAATACCAATACGAATCATTTAATTTATTATTTTCTACTTTAAGTTCTCCTACCGATTTTTTTTTACAAACTCCTGCGAAATGGTTGTTGCCCTTGCAGTTATAACAAGTTTTTCCAAATGCGGGACATTTACCCCTACTGTGTGTTCTACCACAAAATGTACAATTGTGAATGTCTTTCTTACTATTTTTATTGCTCGGCATTACTTCCTTTGTGCGCCTTTATGCATTTTATAGCTAAAATTATTACTTTCACTCTTTTCCGACTGCTTACGAACCAAGTCCACCGCAGTATCGCTTTTTTGCATATTTGCCATCTGACGATTGGACACTTCTGCTGATCGCGCCATATCAATAGCCATCTCCATCGTTAAATTCATCGTGTCCAGAAATTTTTTTTGCAGCTTTCTGTCATTCGTGCCCAGCACGATTCGGTCACGAACCATCCGGTTTTCATTTTGGAAACCGCATCTTTTCACCATCTTCTTGACGTCCATCAAAAATTTGTCGAAAGTTTCGCCATGTGCTTGGCAGCGGTTACGAAAAATGAAACTCTCATAGACCTCGTTGCACTTTGGCTTGCAAAACTCTTCGAAGGCTTTTGTAACTTCATCATATTTCGCTTTGTTTGCTTCGCTGATATTTAATGAATTGAAAACTTCAACAGCATCAGCTCCAATTGCGTTTAAAAAAATAGCCACCTTCACTGGCTCGGGCTTTTTGTCCAGCTCGACAGCCACAGCAAAAATTTGAAAATTCAGCCAAAATTTTCGCCAATTTTCAGCGATATTTCCACTCAGGTTGAGTTCTTCAACCTTCTTCACGTAATCCATGTTTGTATTTCTATATACAACTCGTACCTGCTTCGGTGGTCTTCCACGCGGTTTTGTCTTTAATATAGAAGTGTTTAGTTTTGCTTTTCACATTTACTTTTACACCGACTGCGCCATGTATTATTTAAAAGACGATGTTGATGGCTTCGTGGTCATTTATTGACTGACTGCTTGGATTCTAATTACAAGGTATTGGCTTATGTTACGATATGATTATGGAGAGTATGCTCCTGAAGAGAGCATACTATAACGAAGAATAATATAAGTAGACAATGCATAAGATATACCGGTAAAATAAAAGGGTGTTACAATAGATAATTCATATTCATTCTCATATTCCTACAATTTTCATTAAGCACTTTTCACTTGCACGGAAGATTTCATGTTCTTTCTGCTTTGGTGTAGAAGTTATAGTGGGTCACCTCTTATCTGAACAATCAGTTGTATAGTAGCTATATAATATCCGATCAAGCTGGTTTTTCTTCTTCTTATACTTACAAATATCGGACCAAAGTTATAATACCATTTCATCTTCATGAAAGGTATAAAAATGGGAAAGTATGTTTAAACAAAATTGTAAAACAAAGCATATAGGTATGTTTACTAAATAAAAAGCGTTTTGATTTCCTTTCTTATGATAGCAACTTTTAAAAAATCCATTAAAAACTTTTCGAAATATAAGCTCTTTAAATTAAACAAAAAATTACCGTTTACCTCACACCAAATAAATGTTGTGTCATTTAAGTATATAAAGAAAAAGGAGCGGGTTACGCCAGCTAATACTAAGACTTCCGTCAAAATATTTCGGGAAAATATCAAGATTTGAGATTTGAAAATACGTCCAAAAATGGAATTTTTTTATACATAAATAGTTTTTAGGGTGACCGCCGTAACCGATTATGTAGCAATGGCAAACTTCTGAGTGTATTTCTGCACTGATAAAACTTACAAAAGTCATTTGCCGTTCGCAGTGGACATAAAATGTAGACCAACCAATTTGTGGTACAACGTCAAGACACACGCCCGCAAATTGTAGGAGAAGTTCGGCCAAACATCGAGCTATATTATGTAAGCGCCAAATTATTATTATTATTATTACTTTTGAAAAAACATTAAAAAAAAATACCTCAAGTAGAACAGTTTCAGATTAAAAGGCCTGCATAAAAATATTTAAACAAATTTTCAACGAAAGAACAAACAAAAAATAGATCAATCAATTAGTAGGGTTTTCTAATTTTTTTATGAAAACTTAACTGAAATTGAATTGAAATTTATTTCTTGTTTTACCATCAAATTTGCGCTCACTTTGAATGTGTATAAATATTTTTTTTTTTTGAAATCGCATTTTCCCAATTTCTTAGTACAATCGAAGTTTAATAGTCGATAATTTTTGCTTCAGCTAACCACTCTTGTTTATCTTACTTTGGAAGTTGGAATTTGCAAGTGATCGTAAACAGTCGCGTCTATTCTCTTCCGCTATGAAAACGTTTTAAAGTAAATATCTCCTTTTTTTTTATTAACTTTGGCAATTAGGGCGCTGTCAAAAAGGTAAGTGTGACGCGTATGAAAATTGTTGTTGTTGGGGAGTGTAAAAGCGAGACTGCAGGTGGGGTTGTTTCGCCGGCATATGAGCCACATAAGGTAAATTTACCATGCTTCATATGTAAAATGATCCCATGAGGTAGACATACATATGTATAGTATATGTAAACGTAGGAAATATTTTAAATATAACCAGATAACCTCACACTCACATTATGGTTTGCAAACAGAGACGCACACAGAAAAACATTTTAGGAGGAGTTTTATGTTAATTTAAGTTAAAAAAGTAAATTACTTTCAAAACCCTTTTAACCTGGATAGGAAGGCTTCATGAAACAAGGATTTAAGTTTAAGAAATCCTGAACATAGTCGCCGCGCGTTTTACGTCGTTTACCAAAGCAGTTGTTATGACATTTTCTGACAATATATAAATTTTGTGTTATAAATTTTCGTTCGCTACTATCGACATTTATAATCTTGATGAAACAGTTGAAAGATTAGTAAAGTCTCCCCCAAAAATATTTTTCCACATTTTGTAAGTATTTGCATTTTTTTATATTCAAACTAATTCCTTTAATTGTTCTCGGCTAGATTATTTCGACAAGAGGAAAGCGTCTCAGGTGACCTCCTCGGAAAGAGTTTCTTTAGTTACCATGCAACAAAACCCGCCTTCAACAAATTTACCAGAAATATGAAGATTTTAATGCTCTTAATCTATTCCCGTTTACCGATTTTTTGGGGTTTGTGTAAATATTATAAATATTATAAATACATACAAAATGAGTTTCAGGGAGTGGTAAAAGAAATAAGATTTTTATGATAGTGCATATGCACAATTTCCATGTCCTGTATATTTATTTGAAGTATTTTGTGAGTGGCATGTAGTTATGTATTTTTTTAAGAGCAGAGTCATAAAATGTATGATAGAAATTTTAAAATTGTTCTTACATACATAAGTTTTATTTAATAGTATACCGCAGACTTGTAGGAATATTGCAGACTGTTGGTGAATTTACTCTGAAAATGCAACTAAAGATCTGGTCAAAAAAAGCTAATCAGTTTTATTTTGTATTTCTTATCGGCGAATGGGATAAATATTGGCTGCCAAAATTATGCTGTGCCAGTTGAGAGGTTGGTTTGAAGGAAGTCAGAAATCTATGCTGTTTGCAATGCCAATGATTTGGAGTAGGACATTAAGCCGATTCTCGAAAAAAAATAAAAGTATATATCCGAACATCACATCTGCAAAAATACCTGTTTCTCATGTTTCAACTACAGTACCTTAAAAAAATAACAAGAATATGGATAACCAAAATATTTCATTGAAATTCCTTTCTGGCTGTACTTCCCAATCTTCGTACATTTCATCTGCATATTCCAGTCCATCAAAATAACCTTATTTTCTTAAACATTCTTGAATGGCCTTATTTGATACATGAAGTTATTTACTTGGATGAATACAAGAAGATTTTTGGAGATATTTTCCCAAAAACGATGTTTCAGTGTTCTGCAATGATTTAGATGATTAGGATCACCACTCTCAGTTATCCTCTTCCTAATAGCGTATAGGTTAGGTTAGGTTACTGTGGTAGTTCCCCAAAGGGAACTCACTTAGACATAGTAGGAGTCCGTTGTGATACCACCTAATATATGAACGGTAACGTGAATCGGAAAGTCAGGACCGATTAACCTGAGAAACGTTGCGTGCCCCGAATGAAGTCACGCAAACTACCAATCTCCACTCCAGAAAGGTCTTCTGGAGAGCTAAAGAAGTACGAGCCTAGGTACTTGAACCTCAGTCTCGCAAATGCAGGGCAGCTGAGCAGAAAATGACAAGATGAATCCACCTCATCCTCCTCCATACAGGTGCGGCAGAAAGGGTCAGAGACTATTTTCAGCCTAACCGCGTGAATACCCAACGGACAATGCCCAGTCAAAACACCAACCAGGGTCGAGAGTTGCCACTTAGTAAGCGACATCAGCTCCCTTGAGCGCCCACGATCCACTCTCGGCCAGAAGGACCTTGCAATTCTGCATGTCGTGGTAATTTCCCAGCGCTCGCTGAGACGACAAAAAGCCCATCTGTCCAGGAGAAGCCCGTAGGCAGTCGAAGGAGCCCCAACCCCCTCCCTGCAAGGAGAAATGACTTCCAGGGTACCTTGCCGAGCAAGCTCATCAGCCATGCAGTTCCCTGCAATGTCGCTATGGCCCGGTACCCAAATTAGTCTAACGTCGAGATATTCCGAGGCGGCTGCGAGAGAAGTCAGGCATTCCCTGACCAATTTTGATTTCACCATTAGCGATCCTAAGGCCTTAATAGCGGCCTGACTATCCGAATAAATGTTGGCCCGTCTAGAGGGCATTACATTGGTAAGTAGCCAATCGGCTGTCTCCTTTATTGCGGCCACCTCTGCTTGAAATACACTGCAATAGTCCGGAAGCCTAAATTTACGGCTGAGGGAAAACTCATCGCAGAATACCCCTCCCCCAACCTTACCATCCAGCTTCGAGCCATCCGTGAAGAAGTTCACCGTCCCACTGCCCCACAGGCCACCCTCCTTCCACTCCTCCCTACGCGGGATGTAAGTGGAGAAGGAGCGACTCTGAGCTGGAGTCGGCAGACAGTAATCTGCTTCCGGAGGGACCAAGTCGAAGCTGGCAAGAATCCTAGAATGCCCAAATGCCGAGCTGAATCTGTAACCATTGCGTTCAAGCCGGGCTGCGGCATGGGCTGCTGCAACCCTGCCTGCAATGTCCACAGGTAGCACGTTGAGCATAACATTGAGCGCGAGAGTGGGTGTGGTCCTTAGCGCCCCACTGATCCCAATGAGCGCGGACCGCTGCACCCGCTTTAGCTGCTTAACCTTAGATGCCCTGTCTAGTGAGTTCCACCAGACCACCACTCCATAAAACATTATAGGCCTTATTATCGTCTCATAAAGCCAATAGTTTACCTTGGGAGAAAGGCCCTATCTCTTCCCAATTGCACCCCGACAACAGTACACCGCAACCGAAGCCTTTTTCACCCTTTCCTCAATATTTGGTCCCAGGAGAGTTTCCTATCCAGGATCAAACCAAGATACTTGACCCGGTCAGAAAGCACCAACGGGGCGCCACCTATTGAGGGAGGATGGGCGACCGGTACTTTGTACCTCCTGGTAAATAGTACCAGCTCTGTCTTACTAGGATTAATCGCGAGCCCACACCCTGTAGACCACTTCACGATCAGATTAAGGTACCCCTGCATGATATCAAACAGGGTGCTCAAAAACTTACCCCTGACAATGAGAGCAACATCGTCAGCATAGGCAATAACCGTGCAGCCTTCCCTTTCCAGCTCCTTCAGTACGCCATTGATAGCAACGACCCAAAGGAGTGGCGAGAGAACCCCTCCTTGTGGAGTGCCTCTACTCACCTTTCGCTGGATGGAGGCGCTGCCCCATTCTGCCACGACAGTTCTGTCCCGGAGAAGGTGATTGATGAGCCTTACCAGACCCGGCTCAACCCCAAGTTCCGCCAAGGATCCGACTATTGCCTGTTGCTGAATGTTATTAAAGGCACCTTCTATATCTAGAAAGGCACCAACTGCAAAGTCCTTGTGTTCAAGAGACTCCTCAATGACGTTAACAACCGTATGCAGGGCCGTATCCACGGACCTGCCCTTCGAGTAGGCATGCTGAGCATGCGACAGCCGCTCCCGCGGTATTTCCTCTCTTATATGAAGATCAATCAGCCTCTCCAGGGTCTTCAAAAGAAAAGAAGAGAGGCTGATAGGCCTAAAGTCCTTTGGGGTAACATGAGAGCTCTTACCCGCCTTGGGAATAAATGTAACCCTCACATTCCTCCAAAGTCTAGGAATATAGCCCCTACTTATGCAGCTCGCGTAAATAGGCGCCAACCACCGACACGACACCCGTTCGGACATCTGCAACTGGGCAGGAATGATACCATCAGGTCCCGGTGATTTGAACGCTTTGAAGGAGCGTAACGCCCAGAGCAGGCGACGCTCTTCTAACATGTCACCAGGAGGGACATAGATGGCACCTGGTTCCATGCCTGTAATCTCACAAGGTTCAGGATTTCTGGGGAAATGGGAATCGAGGAGAAGTTTGAGCGACTCCTCACTGCTCATGGCCCAATTTCCTGAGTCGTCCCTGAGACATCCCAAGGGGACGGGAGCCCTCGCGAGCACCCGCCTTAGCCTGGAGGACTCGTGGCATCCTTCGACGTTTTCACAGAAACTTCTCCACGATTCCAGCTTAGCCTTCCTTATTCCGGACTTATATATTCCCAATCCGATCTTATAGAGTTCCCAATCCGAGGGTTTTTTGCTCTTCCTCGCCTGGTTAAAAAGTCTTCTACTCGAAGCCCTGAGCTCCGAAATTTCCAAAGTCCACCAGTACGGCTTAGATTTGCCCGAAGGCCTCCTCAGCGGACACGAAATATTAATCGCTTTATTACAAGCTACGGTGAATTTTTCCACTAAGCTGTCGATCGAACTTTCCGACAGGAGTGAACTTCCCTGAGGTTCCTCAGGAAGAAACTCCTGCAGCTTTTTACAGTAAAGATCCCAATCTGTATTCCTCAGATTGCTAAAGGGACGATTTTGGGGACGCGTATCGCCCAAGGAGAATTGAATATACCTATGATCAGAGAAGGAGTGATCGTTAAGAACTCTGCAATTCGAGATACGGGATACCAATTCAGACGAAACCAGGGTAAGGTCCAGGACCTCCTCCCTTACCGATGTTACAAACGTAGGGTCGCTCCCCCTATTACATATAGACAAGTTTTCGCTAAGTATAAAATCAAAGAGAGACTCACCTCTTGCGTTGATGTCCGAGCTACCCCAGCAGGAGTGCCTCGAATTGGCATCACAGCCCACAACGACGCCGGCTTTCCTGCGCCTCGCCTCCGCCAGAGCGTTCCTCAGCAGAACTGGAGGTGGTTCCACCTCATCCTCGTGAGCCATATACGCGGACATGAGCCAAAGTTCTTCGGCCCCGTCCTCGAGTCTCACCGTTACTTCGTCTCCGTTGCTGAAATTAGACAGAAAATAAGTATTTATTTCACGCCTGACGAGCATACTAGCTCTAGGTTTACCTGTGTCCCTGGACACCAGAAGCTTGTATTTCTTCGTCCCGATACCAGAAACACCGTTACTGCTCAGCCACGGTTCCTGGATCAGGACTATATCTGCCCCACCTTGCTCAAGGTGGAGCATGAAATTGGCGGACGCGGCCTTAGAGTGCTGGAGATTGATCTGCAGGATAATCATCCTCAGTAATCTACTCCAGCCCCCCGGCGGCCGCATCCTCACTATCCGGGGCAAGTAGCCTCTCCTCCTCCACCCCATCGAACAGCCTGTTTAGGCTTAGGACGGACCCCGCTACCGAGGAGACTCCCCCAGCGCTCTCGGCGGCCGACCTAACGGAGTCAATCTCCATGCTCATGAAGGCCTTCATAACCTCCACCGCTTCCTCCGCGTCAGGTCCGCATACCTCCGGCACCAGCTCTGGTTCAACCGGAAGGATGGCGTCACTACCCCTGGCATCGGATTGGTAGATTTTGAGGGCTACCTTCTCGAAGCCATAGGAAATGACTCCCTGCTGCTCGGCGAGAGGGCCGAGGGACTCCGCGTTGAGCCGAATCAGCGCTTGCCGATATGGTTCCTCGGACCCCTCAAACCGAACAACCTTCCAATTGTGCGCCGGAAGGTTCGGGTTACAGTAGCGGAGCATTTCCTCAATGTCACCCGGTGCGGAGGGCTCAGCAGGGAGCCAAACCCGAGCCCTCGGACGCAAAGGCAAATCCTTCTTATCCACGGCCTCGAGTCTGGCACCCTTCCAGACCTCCCCCACCAGGGCAACCGCCGCCTTATAAAGCGTGGCCGACCGCTCGTCAGCGCACGATATCCTCTTGAAGAGGCCAGAGTGCCAACCCGCACTCTCACAGCGAGGAGGTGGACCAGGATTATCCCTGATCACCTTCATAAAGACGGCAGAGATTGCTGCTGCCACACGCCTCCAATCCATCTTAGAGATGGCACCGTCCTCCTTGCAAATTATTATGCAATTTTTAAAGATTAGAAATTCACATACACATGTACATATTTATAAATAGTATATTATATATTTGTTTGAAAAATCTACATACTCTATGCAAAAACCTCGGAATAGACTCACTTCATTAACAACAGACAAATTTATCGTAAGCCTCAATTACATTCTATTAAAACGAACAATCCTCAATGCCACGATTCCCGCAAAACAAAACAATACAATTATAGTAACACCTACTATGTACACTAATCCGATTGTCAAAAACGGTAACGGCACAGGTTTGAAAGGTCACGAAGCAAAACGGATGCTAAAACTCAATTACATAACAATCTGTTCACATTTTTTCACACACCATCAACTCTAAATGAACAAATGACTAACAGTTATGTCCATATATATATATTTATATATATATATATGTATATATATGTACCAATACATAAGTACATAAGTGTACGTGAATGTATGGCCATACCTATATACATACATACATATGTACATACATACGTGTAAAACAGTGCCCTTAAAACGCCACCACCAACCCCGCCAGCACATTCCACGTCACATATCATGTTAAGTTTGACGTTAGCTTTCGCGTTTCTCCTACATTGTGCATTCCATATGTCCTTTATTCCTCATCACTGTCACAACGTGCTCCATGTCGGCCACAGCTATAGCCGCAACCTCAACAACACAAATTACGATACAGTTTAATACGATATCCACAACAACAAGGATTATACTTATGTACATATATATACATATATGTATGTATGTATATATATGCATATGTATGTATGTATATATACATATGTATGTATGTATGTATGTATGTATGTATGCATACTTGGACTCAAACAACCCCCAATGAATTCAATCTCATTCTGGCCCGTTTCGACGCCCATAAAACATCCACCCACTGTCGATTAGACCGCAATAGCTATGAGGCACACGCCACCCACCTTCAATGTGGTTTAGAATTTATAGACCAAAGTTCAAGTAAATATGTATTTATAAATATATGTAGGATAGCAATGTTGCATTGGCAAATCAAGGAGCCATGGTTAGCTCAAAAGCTGTTCCAAGTCTCAATCAAAAAGTCAAACTAACAACAATTGTGTGCTCTTATACGTATGTAGATACATACATGCAGACTTCTACGTTTGTATGCAGATATTTTCTAAACAATACAGTCAAGTGTTGGAAGCACACCCTTGTATGTGTATGTTGTCTGTAATTGAAGGCTAGGGACGATAGTAAAGCCAAAAACATAAATAATGGCAATGAATAGGATTTCCACAGCCAAAGTAGAACCGTACATAAATGTGTATGAATGTATGTATGTATGTATGTATATTCCATCAGCTTTGTGGTCGTATCAAGACCAATCAGTATCCAATGAAGCCAATGAACGCCAAAAATAATTTTGATAAAGTGAACATGTACTTCCTCCGCAAATATGCAAGTATGTACAGGCCTGTGTGCACGGGGGCACCACCCACCTCCAGGAACAAATCCTGCGCACAGGCCTGTGTGTATATATACAAGGGACCATACCAGAAAATAGTAGAGCACTCAAAGACCCAAAGTACTCAAGATAAGTTCTTCAAGGAAAACCAGTATTCTATGGATGTGAATAAAAATTTATTTAATTCATAAATAGGATTATAAGTTAAAGGGGTAAAGAAAAACTCGTGCAATGCTGCGTTTACATCTACTCGTACTTTTATATCTTGCTGAATATTAAATGCAGCCAATAGGTTTAGTCGATTTTCACTCACGACAGACCGCAGATAATTTTTAAGTTGCCACAGTGTTGAAAAAGAGCGTTTTTGATCAACATTACGGAAAGCATTTTCATTGCAGACATCAAGTGCTTAAATAGAATTGTGGATATTTGTGACCAAATTTAGTTTTTACCATAGGTTAATTTCCTTGACAAATACTTCAGAACAATCTCCATGCAAGCTTCTTCACCAATAATTTTTTTTTCGATGGAAGCTTTAGAATGTTTAATATTTGTAAATTAAATATACATATATAAATATAAGGTCTTGCAATAGAGACGCACAAAAGTAGACCGATAGTGACAGCAAACGACGCCATATTTTTTCCCGCTTTTTTGACATTTCTCTTCAGTAAAGTTAACCATTTCATTATGAAAAGATATGCGATCCAACAACGAGTCGAAATTATTAAAATTTACTACCGAAATTCGGAGTCAATGGCCTCAACTTTAAGAGCGCTACGTCCGATTTATGGTCGTCGTCATATCTGGCTGGATGGCTTCATCAATAAGCAAAATATGCGTTATTGGACAGGCAGCAATCCACACGTACTCCATGAGTCAAGATTCTTCTTCTTCTTAATTGGCGCTATAACCGCCTAGGCGATGTTGGCCGATTTCAATATTGCACGCCAGCCGCTCCTCTGCTTTGCTGCCTGGCGCCAGTTAGATATCCCAAGTGTAGTCAAGTCCTTCTCCACCTGGTCTTTCCAACGTAGAGGAGGCCTTCCTCTTCCTCTGCTACCACCAGCGGGCACCGCGTCGAATACTTTCAGGGCTGGAGCATTTTCTTCCATACGTACCACATGACCTAGCCAGCGTAGCCGCTGAATCTTAATTCGCTGAACTATGTCTATGTCGCGGTACAGCTCATACAAATCATCGTTCCATCGTCTGCGGTATTCGCCATCGCAAAGACGTAAAGGACCAAACATCTTTCGGAGAATCTTTCTCTCGAACACTCCAAGCGCCATCTCATCCGATGTTGATAGGGTCCATGCTTCTGCGCCATACATTAGCACGGGCATGATGAGGGACTTATAGAGCGTGGTTTTCGTTCGTCGAGAGAGGGCTTTACTGTTCATTTGCCTACTCAGCCCAAAGTAGCACTTGTTGGCAAGAGAGATTCTTCGTTGGATTTCAAGGCTGACATTATTGTTGGTGTTGATGCTGGTTCCAAGATAAACAAAGTCCTCTACTTTGTCAAAATTGTAACTGTCAACAGTGATGCGGGAGCCAAGGCGCGAATGCGCTGACTGTTTATTTGATGACAGGAGGTACTTCGTTTTGTCCTCGTTCACCTCCAGACCCATTCGCTTCGCTTCCTTGTCCAGCTTTGAAAAGGCAGAACTAACGGCGCGGTTGTTGAGGCCAATGATATCGATGTCATCGGCATACGCCAGCAGTTGCACACTCTTATAAAAGATGGTACCTGACCGGTTTAATTCTGCAGCTCGAATTATCTTTTCTAGCATAATGTTAAAGAAGTCACACGATAGGGAGTCACCCTGTCTGAAACCTCGTTTGGTATCAAACGGCTCGGAGAGGTCCTTCCCAACTCTGACTGAGCTGGTGGTGTTGCTCAGTGTTATTTTACATAGCCGTATTAGTTTTGCAGGGATACCAAAGTCAGACATCGCGGCATATAGGCAACTTCTTCTCGTGCTGTCGAAAGCTGATTTAAAGTCGACAAATAGATGGTGTGTGTCGATCCTCTTCTCACGGGTCTTTTCCAATATTTGGCGTATCGTGAATATCTGGTCGATGGTAGATTTACCAGGTCTAAAGCCACACTGATAAGGTCCAATCAGTTCGTTGACGGTTGGCTTTAGTCTTTCACACAATACACTCTATAGAACCTTATACGAAATGTTAAGAAGGCTGATCCCGCGGTAGTTGGCGCATATTGCAGGATCACCCTTCTTGTGGATTGGGCAGAGTACACTTAAATTCCAATCGGCGGGCATGCATTCGTCCGACCATATTCTGCAAATAAGCTGGTGCATGCACCTTACCAGCTCCTCGCCACCATACTTGAATAGCTCAGCTGGTAACCCATCAGCTCCAGCGGCTTTGTTGTTCCGTAGCCGCATAATTGCTATTCGAACTTCATCGAGGTCGGGTGACGGGATGTTAATGCCGTCATCAGCGATTTGGGGTTCGGGATCTTCATCTTCTCCGGCGACGCTTTCGCTGTCACCATTTAGCAGAGTGGAGAAGTGTTCCCAGATGGACATCAGTCACCAGATCACCGTTCTTGTTCTTACAGGAATTCGCCCCGGTCTTAAAACCTTCCGTAAGTCGCCGCACCTTTTGGTCAAATTTTCGGGCGCTTTTCATGTCGGCTAGCATCTCAAGCTCTTCACACTCACGTATTTCGGCCTCTCTCTTCTTTCTACGGACGATACGTCTCTCTTCCTTTCTCAACTCCCGGTAGCGTTCCCATACAGCTCGCGTTGCGCCCGATCGCAGCGTGGCCCTGTAGGCAGCATCTTTATTTTCCGAAGCGGCGCGGCATTCCTCATCATACCAGTAATTTTTTCGGGTTCGCTGAAAGCCAACGACTTCTTCAGCGGCGGTACGCAGTGATCGAGAAATGTGCTCCCAGTGCTCGCAAATTCCGGTTTCTTGAGAAGTACTCTCAGTGAGCAGGTGTGAGAGTCGAGTGGTGAAGTTTGCAGCTGTCTGTTGCGATTGCAGCTTTCCGACGTCAAGCTTTCGCTGTGTATTTACACGCACGTTTTTTGATGCACAGAGGCGTATGCGCATCTTGGCTGCGACAAGATAATGATCCGAGTCGATGTTCGGTTCTCGGAGTGTACGTACGTCTAATATACTGGAAGCATGCCTTCCGTCTATCGCAATATGATCGATTTGGTTTCGCGTTTTTCGATCTGGAGACAGCCACGTAGCCAAGTGTATTTTTTTATGCTGAAACCTGGTGCTGCAGACCACCATGTTTCGGGCCCCGGCAAAGTCGATCAGTCTCAGTCCGTTGGCGGAGGTTTCATCGTGGAGACTGAATTTTCCGACAGTGTGACCAAAGATCCCTTCCTTTCCCACCCTGGCATTGAAGTCACCAAGCACGATTTTGATATCGTGACGGGGGCAGCGCTCGTAAGTGCGTTCTAAGCGCTCGTAGAAGTGATCCTTGATCACATCGTCCTTCTCTTCTGTCGGTGCGTGGGCATAAATCAGCGAGATGTTGAAAAATCTCGCTTTGATGCGAATCGTGGCGAGACGCTCGTCCACTGGAGTGAACGACAGTACTTGGCGACGAAGCCTCTCTCCCACCACAAATCCAACACCGAACTTGCGCTCCTTTACATGGCAGCTGTAGTAGATGTCGCAAGGCCCAACGGTTTTCTTGCCTTGCCCCGTCCATTTCATTTCTTGGATGGCGGTGATGTCAGCCCTTACTCTTACGAGGACATCAGCCAGCCGGGCAGCGGCACCTTCCCCATTAAGGGTTCGGACATTCCAGGTGCATGCCCTTAAATCGTAGTCCTTAAAACATTGCTTGTGGTCGTCATCAAAAAAGGGAGATCTCATCCGAGGCACATTGAAATTTTTCATTGGGTATAGTTTTTTACGTGGCGGGTCCCAAGCCCAGCGCACAACCAAATACTGGAGGGTTTTTTGTTTTTGAAGACACATTTATATAGCGAGCCGCTTGCTCCAAGTCAGACGCCCGCTTGCAGCCGCACCTCCTGGTGAACAGACGCTGCTGACTTCAGTGAGCCCTTAAACCGAATATGTCGGAGTGGCCCCACTGAAGCTCCCTCTCTTTCTGCCGTGACCCAAGGCTCCACACGGGTTGGTTACCATATCTCACACAAGGGTTGCTCACGTTGCCCAGAGTGCGCGACGAGGACGCAAGAGTAGGGATTGAGTGTAGCCACTCATCTGTAACTGCAGGCCCAGAAGAGTTACCACACCCCATTGCACTCCAGTGAGTCAAGATTGCATTCCGAAAAAATTACGGTTTGGCGCTGCTTATGGGCCGGCGGCGTCATTGGGCCGTACTTCTTCCGTGATGATCAAGACCGGCACGTTACTGTAAAAACGTTGCTTGAGAACCGTCAAAAGTTGGGTTCAGAGTTCAAACTTCTGCAAGCGTGCCCGTGGTGCCTATGCAAAGAAAAATCGAGTTCCATACATAATGGCATCGAATGTACTTTCACAGTAATAAAGAATTTAATTCATATCCTAAACCGTTTTTGGTTTATTTAAAAAAACGTTTGTAGCGTTCCTATTGAAACCCCCTTTACTAGGTTAACTTATGCACTTATTATTACGTGATCGTGCTCTACACGAGGTCTTTTACTTATACATTTACGAATACCCATTTTTAATGAGTTCGATTTAGCAAGATTTGTAGTCCAATTTGAAACTCATTGACTATTATTACTTTACGCAATACTGATGATTATAAACTTTATACATACATCTTTTTACCGTGAACCTAATTTTTAAAATAGTTTTTCACATTTTTGAAATTGCGCCAAGAGATCGTGTGAATTACTCAACTATTGTAAAACTACTTATATATGATGAGGATACGACTGTGTACAAAACCTTGCGAACTTAGTCATTGTTTTATTCATTAATATATGTATACCAAAACTTGCCTTAGTTGGTTTTTATTTCTTCCAACTTTTCCCTTTCTAACTGAACTTTTTTGAAGTAAAACTTCTTAAGCGGTAGCGATTTTTTGCATCGCATAACGAAAGTCGCTTCAGAATCGTATAACGAAGGTTTCGTTAGATACGTATAACGGAATTCGGGTCAGAATCCAGCAAAAAAAAAAAACAAACATACGTACATATACATATATGCCCACCAGAACATACTTATACATACATACTTACATATGTACATATGTGGCTTGGGACGATTT
Source organism: Anomoia purmunda (assembly GCA_951828415.1). Classification (NCBI taxonomy): domain Eukaryota; kingdom Metazoa; phylum Arthropoda; class Insecta; order Diptera; family Tephritidae; genus Anomoia; species Anomoia purmunda. Next base: position 86,406,164 of record OX639995.1, read on the forward strand.
TGGCGTTAGTTCAACACCATTTGAGGACAAGTTGTGAACCGTTTCAGGAGTTCGAATCTGGTTCACCTTTACAACTACTACTACTCCTACTTCTACTACTACTACAAGCTACTACCACAACAACTAATGATTACAAGTTTTTACTAATGATACTAATTTCTACCACTATTTTTGCTAATTTCTACGACTGTTTTTTAATAACGATACTACAATATACAACCACTATTTTTTACTAATTTCTATCACTATTTTTATTAATTTCTACCACTATTTTTACTCAACCTCGCGCACTTACATACATAGGTGCACGCGTGTTGTTTAGTTTCTTTTCACATTTAAATATTTCCCCCAACACTGCCTTATCCGTTTCATTCAACTACTTCAAGATCTGCAAAACGTCTCTCTTTGCTCGTTTTCGTGCTGGGCAGCCCTTTCACAGCCGACTATTGCTTCTCTTTCCCCTTCAGTAACTCCATATAAACTTTCAACTAAGAACACAATTGAGATTACAATCGTTCACTGATATATCAGAGCCGGAGCCATACTCTTCGCCCAAAGTTTCATAATCCTAGCTTTGAATAATAATCATGCTCAAATTATCACTCTATTCAAAATGTATGTATGTAGAGTTTAGAAACTGATTTTAAAATCTGAACTATCAAATTAGACAGCAGTTGAGTTTCTTTTTAAACTTCTAATGATATTCTTCTGCCAGACGCTATTTTGTGAATATGGAAAGATATGACGTTGAAACATTACAAATATTCCCCAATATACGATTACTATGAAAGCGCAGTTTGCAAATTTTTGGTGCCAAAATACAGTGCTCGCCGTATCTAAAGTACTGAAATTCAATATATAAGTAATAGTGATTGTCACTGAGGATTACGGTTACTAATATATTTTTAATATTTTTTTTATAAAATCATAGCTCATTCTATAATAAATAAAAAAGCTTCAAGGCCGTCTCATCCGATGCTCACAGGACCCAGCTTTAGCGGCATACAATAGCGAAGGCATGATAAGGGACTTATTTAGTGTGATTATTCGTTGGATTTCGAGGCTGGTATTGTTGTTAGTGTTAATGCTAGTTCCAAGATAAATAAAGTCCTCTACATTTCGAAATTTTAACTGTCAACAGTGACGCAAGAGCCAAGACGCGAATGCGCTGACTGTTTATTTGATAACAGGAGGTACTTCCTTTTGTTCTCGTTCATCTCCAAACCCATTCGCTTCGCTTCTCTAAGGCAATACTAATGGCAAAAGGCATAACTAATGGCGTCCTTGTTGAGGCCAATGATGTCGATTTCATCGGCATACGCCAGTATTTGCACGCTCTTATAAAATATGGTGCCTGCACGATCCAATTCCGCAGCTTGAATTAACAAACATCGTTTTGTTTCAAATGGCTCGGAGAAGTAGACAGATCCGGTGGTGCTACTCAAAGTTATTTTACATAGCCGTATTAGTTTGTTTGGGATACCAAATTCAGACAGTGCGCCGAATAGGCAGCTTATACTCATGCTATCGAATTGTTTTTGTTTTGTTTTTTTTTAGCCACGCTATTGCCGTTTGAGTTTCGTCCACGTCGGGTAACGGTACTTCGACTCCGTCTTCATTGATTGGCGGTTCGGTATCATCATCTTCGATATCTTCGATGTTTGAGTGTACTCAGGATGTCGGCATCAGGTCGCCGTTTTCATTCTCATAGGAAATTGCCCCGATCTTGAAACCTTCTGTAAGCCGCCGTACCGGGCATCGCGGTCTCTCTCTTCTTTTCTCGGAAGATGCACCTCGCTGCTTCCTTCTTCAATTCCCGATATCTCTGCCGCACAGTTCGCATTGCGGCCGATCGCAGCGTGGCACTATAGGCTGTATCTTTCTGTTCCATGGGGGCGCGGCATTCCTCATCATTCCAGTCTTTTTTGGGCTCGCCGAAAAGCAATGACCTTGTTGTTGTTGTTGTAACAGCATAAAATATTCCCCATAAAATTTTGGGGAATGCTGCTGAAGTGACAGTCCTTGGCCGGATATAGATCCGGGTCGTTTCGGTACAAAAAGCAATGACCTCTTCAGCGGCGGTACATAATGAGCCTAATTACTATAATTTGTGCTTTATATACATATGTAGTATTCGCCGAACGAACTACTTAATCATCTCGGCCGTTTGGCTCAAGCAAAAATTTGGGCTCCAATTTTATATACTAGTATAGAGTATATGAGTATAGATATTTATAGATTAAAAAAAAATAAATCTTAAGAATAATGTTTATTTTCAAGCAAGAAAAGCAAGAAGAAGTATTTAAGAAGCAATTTTTTCTGCGCTAGAAATAAATATCGTAAAATGGTTCTTTTCAATTATCGAAAACCTTAAGCGAAGAATTTTATACTACTTTTAATTTCTATTAGTTTCGCTTAAACTTAAATCTTAGCCAATTCTGAAGGATGATGAAACTGACATTTCGGTTTTCTGTGATTAGTGTAACATGTTTAATTCTGTCAAAGAAAGCTCGCCAATCTAGTTTCATTTCAATTTAAAAATTAGGCAGCAGTTTTTCTGATTTCCTATTATTCTAAAAAGGAAAAATAAAGAATTGAATTAGCGTTAATAGACTTCACCGGATTCAACTCATTGCCAATATGAAACTTTTAAACTGTGATAATACCTAGTTATTAATATAATTGGAAGGAGAGCGTCCACAAAACTTTATGATGAAGAACCTTTTTTAGGTGAACAGAACGTATTCATTTAAATAAGCACATATGAGTTTTAATCAACTTTTCTAAGAGTTTAATATAAATACGGTCGACGTGCAATAATACGAACTCAAAAAATTGATATAAAATAAAAGTACAACCAAATTAGCGTAGAATATTAGTCAGCTAGAAACTCCATCGTCAAGCCCTGGCGTTCATAATAAACAGAGAACGACCGAACACCGATTTTTAAAGCCGAACCGAACCGAACGTGTTCACGGTGTAAAATAACGAAAACTCGATGAATTTTTTAAAATTATAGATTTTTTTGTTGATAGTATTAGAAAGCAACGTATGTAATTACATCATGATGCAAGAATGAAAGGTGTTGTACGTTGGCAACTTTTCACTCTAAATCGGCCATCTTGAACGCCCTCTGAAAACCATAATATTTTTATCCAAAAACTGCTTTTCTTTACAGCGAATTTGACAAAAAAGTGCCAAAAAGCCTACATATCCACGAACAGCGAAGTTACTGAATCAGCTTTCGGTGATTGTCAAGGCTGATAGAGAACAAGGTTACGACAACTTTGAAACCATATGGTTAAATCATTAGGTTCCCAAAAATTTTTTGAAATAAATTTATATTATGTATCTTAAATTTAACCTGCATTTTTTGGTCTAACAATCCATAAACTGATAATATATATTTTAAACTGCAAAAATGAATAAATTTAAATTTTAAAACTGCAACAGAACATTTCCATGACTAAATATGAATAAAATATTTTACATGTATAACTTCATTGACAGTGTATAATGTATTGCATGAGTAATGGTTTAAACAGCGTAACTTGTTTGTTGTAATTTCTTATATTTTCGAGTTTATTCACAAAAATTTATTGATGCATGTAGAGTAGACAATACAATTATTGAATACTTGCAATGTATTTAGATTAATTCGAATGAAATGCAATGACATATATCACGTTAAGATCTTAAGTGGAAGTTATATACTACTATGAATACAACTGCCTAAAAAAAAATTTACATACAACACCTACAGAGTAATGTCTATTATCCTTTTTTTCTTCCTCTCCAGTTTTAATACACAGATAGGGCTTCACTCTTCCGTTTCGTTCTGAAAGTTTGCTTGAAGCTACCGAAACTGGCAGTGTAGCATCGATTTGGAGAAAACTGTGTATCTGTCTGTAAATTTGTACATCACAAATGTCCAGAGCTTTAATAAAGGTTTTCGGAACCTGAAATTAGTAAGTGGTCAGGATATCTTATGTTTGAATGTACTTTCCATTTCTAAGGCTCAGCTGGTGATTAATGAATATTACCTTTTCCACATCTTCAACTCTGACTTGAACTCTTGAGTAGACTCGGTGACTTCATTCTGCCACTCTTCTTCAAAGACCTGAATGGTCTTGTCCGATTCCTCGCCGTTTGTTCCTACGCATCTTGCTGGAATAATGTTCTGTATTCTGAAAAGCAGTTCTTGGTGCTCTAAAAATCTCGATTCAAGCTCTTCTGAATATTTATCTAGGAATGGTATGAAAATAGAACGCCCATAGTACTCTTCAGGATTTTCATCATAATTATCACGATTCTTCCGACGTGCTCTTCGTGTATCTCTCCGAATACTTCATCGGCTCTGGTATGCATGATCTTGATTTCTTCATGAACATCATTCGCGTATTGAACACATTGGCTCAGATCATAATTTTTTTTTTGCAAATTAACTTTCAGACCTTCGTCAAGCTGAAGATTGGTTGCAGCACTGTCAATGAAATGATGAATTGCGGCGTTCGAATGGAACCGAGCAAGTCATTACGCCGTACACCATATGATTTCATTTTAACTTCCTCTATTTATTCAAGTGCTGAATCGATAAATTCTAAGCAATCATGGAACAAGCAAAGTGATGCAAGGTGTTCTACCCAACGCGTTTCGCAGAATTTCAGAAGTCGTGTCTGTTTAGCATCAGCTTTCGAAGCGTAAATGTGTTTTTCTTAGCAGATTTCCAGCCTTGTTAGATTGACGAAAGAAATTCACGACCTTTTTTACTATTCCTAAGCAGCTTCGGGTCGGTGGAATGTCACATGCGTGGCAGATAGCCTGATTTAGATTGTGATTCACGAAATGCAGGTAGGGCGTATTTAAACCTGAATTTTTCACATCCTTTAAATTCTCGACTCATCGCTCGAGCTCCATCACCTGTAGAAATCCTAATTTTTTACAATAAGCTGCGGTACTACGTTCCCAAAGCTAATATGTGAATCAGAATGACTATGAAATTATAATTTGAATCATAGTTTAATTTCCCCTTTCATGTAACCGCTTTCCACTGCGAGTTTCTTTAATGTTGTCAGCACCAGTCACGTCAACAACAGGGACGAAATCTTCACGAACAACGTGTTTTCTCGTGATGGTTTGGACGTACCGAATTCTAATTGAGAATTGCTCGATCCCGCTAGCGTCAGTCGTTTCATCAGCAGTGACTGTAAAGCACTTTGATTAGCATAAATATGTCGCATTAGCTCCAGCAGTTTCTAAATGTTTTTTCAATGCCATATCTCCGCTTTCTATAGCAAAACGAAGAACAGCTCTAAAGTTTTCATCGTTCTTGTCTGACATTTCAATAGATAAAGCACCATCGTCTCTATGTCCTCAGAGGGTAAGTGCTTGTCTACAACAGATGATTGAACTCAGCTTTCGACGATTTTTCAATTGGAAACGTTTCCTGCTCTGGTCAATCCCACTTTCGATGGTTGTTTTCTTATTTTCATATATGAGTTAGAAGTTTTGTGCATCTGCAGAAGCGTCTGTATGATATTTTTTGCCTAATGTTCTCTAAATTTTTTTAGATCATTTTGCCAATCTCTAAACCCGTTTCTCACAAGCGACTTTACATTCTCGTGGTTTCCTTTCCCAACCTGTTTATTTGAAAATATAATACAAATTACACAAAACGCTGCGTCTTCAACAGCTGAATATGCCAGCCAAGCAAATTGTTGTAACCATGAAAATTGAAATCGGTTCCTGGAAAGCAAATGATGCATATGGAGTCCACGAATTCACTAAAAGTTCGTACATTTCCTTATCTTCCAGTTCCTTCCGCAGAACTGCAGAAAATCATTATTTCGAACTTTTTATGTCTGCATTTTCTACAAAAAATTTTCGTTTCAAAACTTTGCAAAACTTTGCATAACTTAAACTTTGCTGTTTCACGTTAGCACAACGCACTGAAAAAAATTTGTTTGACAATTATTTCTATATTTAATAGTACTACACTCTGAAAATATAGTAGTGTTTAATAAATTCGTATAGTAATTATTCATTAACGTTTATTACATTAGTATATTGTGCACCGATAGAGAAAAAGCTGCGACGCAGAAGTTAATTCTGCCGAGTATAATAACCCATTGGCCGAATGAAAATCTGACATGTTACAAAATGCCAGACTCGAAAGAATTCGGCACAGAATTTGGCATTTTTCAAAATAGTAACTCTTGCTGTATTGATCGTAAAAATTACTGGTGAAACCATTGATGTGACTGAATGAAAAACACTCTGCATCACCCCTGGTAGAATTTGACAACACAAATTTTGTATCAACTGTTCACTGTTTGCATAACGTTTGTGCTTAACAATTCTCAGACATACTTTCTACTTTGTATGGTCATCCTCGTTATGCTTTGGCCGCTTTGCTGGTGGTATTTCTATAGCTGATTCAACTGTTTTCACGATTTGTTCTGAATTTGTAATTTTTGGCTTGAAAAATGATGTTGTTTTGCTTCACTTCACTACACTGAAAAACTGCTACGTACGTGGATGCTCGGAATGTCAAATCTCTGAGCGAGGTTAGTTTTTCTGGGGCCCTTGCACATGCGCTATGGTCTAGCGTTGTAATAACGAGCGACGACGAGAGTGAGGGAGAGCCGAGGCGATTTAAAACGAGCGCGCGTTTTTAATTGCTGCATGACCCCGTGCGGAAAAAAATGATTGACTACCTCATATTGGCACTATTGTCGAAAATTCTATTCATCACTATTCACTACTATTGTCTATCGACTACTATTTAAAATAAATGATAGTCAATAGTATTTTCGACAATAGTGGTCAATAGTGTCAATAGTGGTTAATAATGTTTTTCCGTAACGTGCGTGAAAAAGTCTAATCAAGACGAGGGTACGGACCCCCTTGACCAAATGCCCAGAAAACATTGGGGAACTTTTTACTTAACTGAGGTTAACTCTTATTCAATAATTTGCACCAAACATTTACAAAGTATTTATTTAAAGAAGATATTTTATTCAAATTGGGTACGGTTTATATACATACATATGTACTTCTGAATTTGTCTAAACTAAATCAAAATAGTTCGTTTTTGATGAAGTTATGATGATTTCAAGGTCAGAAAATGATTAAAATCAGGTGCGTGCCCTCCACTTTATCTAACAATCAAAGAAGTAATTACTACTGGGTTTGAGCAGTCAAGTTAGATATCTTAATAAAGGTGTAATGGAAATGACTTAAAATGAAAACGCACAAATTAAAATTTTTTGAGTAAAATGTTGACAATCTATATTCCTATATTCTAGAAAGCTTGGGTGTTTGTATTGATGAAATTAACTGTCACTTCCCTTATTTTTAATAAAATACGCATTTTAATAGCCTCGTAAATTTCTGTGCAGACTGAGTCTGAATTTTGTGCGTGCCCACCTACTGTTCGCATACTCGTATTTATGCCTTCCTTCGAGTTTGGAACTAGCTTGAACTAGTGTAGAGTAGCTTGGAAACTAGTGCGGTATTTTGGGACTAGTGCGGTACGTAACTGGTCCTATACAAGCAGAAACGAAGTCGGTGCATACAAATTTAAAAAGAGGTCATCAAATTTTTCAACTTTTCAATCCGTTTAACGAAGATGAAATTTCACGTGACTCAAAATTCCCGTTGATGTTTGATAATTTATTTCATTGATGTGGTTTTGCCTTTTCTCCATATAAAGAACGCTCAACATAGTTTTGCAAAGGATTAGTTTAGTCTTTAAGTCAAATTACAAAAGTTGTATTACTCAGTGCAATCCATTAAAAAATTCTTCATCCACCAGATCGTTATATTAATGGCTTACACACAATAATTTTGATTTACCGGTATCTGTACGCAGTAAACGGAACGATGCAAGGAGTTCCTCTACGCCGGTTGCTTTCAATTCAATTGTTGCATTCTCACCTCAATTTTTTGGAATTTATTTGTTTTAGTTTAAAATTACTATTACTATTATTAGTTTAAAAAATTATAGGTGTATGTATATCTCATTTTATCTTGCGTATAAATAATGAATATATATGTATTAAGTAAAAAACGTGAAAACATGATATTATTCAATACATTGCATAGAAAATCCTAACTGTTTTCTAAAACGGTTTAAATTTTTTCGCCGATTCTCACGTGCTTCCAAAATAAAACATTGAGCTAATGGCGTTCAAATTGGCGCTGCCGCAACTTACAAGACTTTTATTTCTTATTACTTTACTATGGATGTTCCATTTCACTTCATCACATAAACATGTCTACAAGCAAACATATTTTTGTAAATATAACAATAAATAAAAAAAATACTTTTTGCAACCTATTCCGTATATCGGTATAAGCCTGACCTGGCCAGCTGTACTGAGAAATTGTCCACTAGATACACTAGTTAGAGGAGCATACAGATATTTCAAAGCGATTTTTTCAACAGAAAATATGGGATTAAAAAAGTATTCAAAAATTTCACATTTTCGTGGCAGCGGAGGTTTTCATTGAGAAAAGTGCCCAATTTGGAATGAATTTTTTTCAGTATTATTACCGCAAATCATATCGCCATAATATAAATTCGAAAGGCTAATTTATCTTTCTTCAATGAGATATATATTAAAAGTTTACAGTTTTTATATTAATAAAAAATTACAAATGCTCGGCTTTTTTTGGCCGAAGCCGAACCGATGCCGAACGGAACTTTATTGATGGACGAAACCGAAATTCTGTTGTTCTCTAATTATATATAATTGTTCTTCTTCAGTAAAATCGCTTAGGAACCGGCAGAATAATTCAACTGAAAAAAGATGCCAATGCCAGAAATTTGATTTGAAACTTGAAAAAAAAACGAAGGAAAAAGAAGAAAAATAAAAAAACTAGAATATAATTTACTTATATTTCGTATTACCGAACGGTAAACTTTTTTATATTCATATTATAGAACCATTAGTGGAAAAAATGATGCATTCTTATTATTGGACATTTGTAAGGTAAGGAGGAGCTTTCGTATTAATGGACGTCGACTGTATGTCTATCTATGTGTATGTTATGGGGAATAGTAATACAAGTTTGTTCCGAACCAGTATGTCACTATTACCAATATTTACTCCACTATTTCCTCGTTCTAGCTAATAATGCAATTTTCATTTCTCTCACACATAATAAAAGTAATTATTTTTGGCTTACTTATGCAAATAACTAAGAATGTAATGAGCGCACATAACTTTTCAATGTACATATTTATACATAATATCTGTAACAAATTGTTTCACCAGTAAATCCAGATGTTTTGATTTCTGGTAGACCAAAATTCACCCATCAACTTTTATTTATTTATCGCAGCCCATTATGTTAGGAAACGCAACTCTGGTTCACAAGTGGGCGTGTCAAGTTGCAAAGAACAACTGTTACGAATTAGCTGTGTTGAGGCTGAGGCACATATTTTGATGTTTGCTTGATTAAGTGTAAATCCTCTGAATATGCGTGACCCCACAAACGATATTTACTCCCTTATGGCCAATTATTCCTCGAAACGAAATGCGCATGGATATAAATGCAGGTCGTTCCGCCTCATATGGTATATGTATGTATGTGCACAGGCATGTACATGCAGATGTATGTACGTACATATATGAACACACTTGCAGTTATGAGCAATAGGCACATACATTTTTTTATTATAGTTTTATTCCAAATGTTTTGAATCATTACATGTGTACCTTTCTGCTACTTGTTGAGTATTTAATATTCGGATAGGATATGTGTATTTTTGTAAATACATATTATACATACATATTTGAATGCCTTTCTAATGTGCAAAGTGAATTTAGGTAATTGATGCAAATATCATGGTCATTATGAGTTAATTCAAAATGCAACTGTCGCCCTACCTCATTGATGGGGATTTCTATATATTTAGTATTTTATTCTTCGTGTTTGATATTTCACCGTTAATGAAAATATTTAGACCGACATGATATAAAACAGTGGATATGAACCCAAAACCCCCACACAACAAGATACACAAAACAACGAATCATTCCGCAACTAGCATTGGCAATTTGCTATCAAAAATTTAATTTTTTTATATCTTGGTTGCTAAACGAAAGGTTTCGTTTCGTGTTGTGAGCATTTACTTTGTGTTACGTTTGCTTCCCTATTGCTCTGTATTCAATTGTTTTATTTACGTTAGCTAACACGAGCAAAATCAGAGTAAAGTTACTGCTCACAAAATATTTCCGATTTATTTGAATTGGTAGGGAAACGTTTGCTATTGTTTGTTTGCGTTCTCTATCTAAACCATCCAGAAACCTATTTTATTAAATTATTTTCTTCGCAAAGGGTCCAGTTCTATTATTGCAGAAAAGGAACAAAGAAGAAAAAGAGTAGGGTGCAAAGAATTGATTACAAAACCAAAAATCGTTTGAAAATACTAAAAATGCAAAAAAATTTAGACGCCGAATATTTAGATACCAAGTCGACAAATTATTCTAGCTCGGAGAAAAAGCAAGGATGTTTTCGATTTCTGGCAACTCCGCAAACAGCTTGCCATCGGTCAACGAAAAGGGTTTCGAAAGGTGACGAAGTGCCATTGTATCCAGCCGAGTATTCTGCCTGCCATCAAACTCATTTTATGAGTGGAAGGAGCTTAAAACTGCATTTTCTTTGCTGTATAACCGAGCTCGAACTTATTTACATATAGTTCCTTTCGAAAGATTGGTTTCTCAAGCAGCGACAGCAATAACCTAATCAAGAAATCGATTGATGGGTAAACATTTGGAAAAAAATTAGTTCTTGGGAAGAACAAAATAAGACTTTTTATGAATCAATTTTTCTTTAAAGAGGATTAACTTTTTTGTAATCTTTCCGATGTATTTCCTGTGTTATACCATAGTTTTTCTATGCAACGATATTTTATTTTTTGTTTTCAGTTACTACATAATTAACTTTTATTGTTCAGTATTCCCCGAGGATGATTTATTTACTGCGCAAAAATATTGCATTTAGTTTACACGAAATACCTGTATAGTATCAATACGAGTAGGTAGCAGACACAAATAAATAAGAACAAATTTCAAAAGGAGTCCGTTCAAACTGGTTCATAATAATATTTGCTTTGTAATCATTTTCCAATATTTTATTAATGTTATATTAAAAATCTAATTTAAATTTAAACTGATTTTTTGTAATGAGTTTATAGTAATTTTGAAAAATTTTTTTAAAATATTTATGTATGCCCTTTTCTTTTTGGATGGGGATAAATCTTATCCTCTATATCTCAAAACACAAAAAGGGTCTTTGTATCAAATAGGAAATAGTCAGCGACAATCGCTTGGAAATTTGAATTTTCAGACAGATTTTCTTCGCATTTTAAACTATCTGGAACGAACTCAACAAATCCGTACGATATAGGACTATTCGTGAATAAACCAATAACTGAATTCATTCTTTGACTTTACCATTGAGCCGTATTCTGTGAAATTGAAAATAAAGATCTTGATTAAGCTATGAAGTAGGCAAGTGCAGCAAAGAAAGAATTATTAGTTAGGAATGCAGAAAAGTATTTCAGCAAGATTTTCGAAAAAATCGGTCCGATTTGTAAAGAACACGATATCGAAGTGAAGAGACTCAGAATTACTTCTCGTCAGATTCATCAGCAAAATGTGGAGACTAGTTACATTGAAGAGTATTATCAGATTTATACTTACATACCTTATGTGGATTTAATCTTAACTCATCTTGAAGACCATTTTACTCTCTCAATTTCCCTTACTTTGCAAGTTTTTTGGATACATGAACAATTGTTACAAACTATCTGCTACATGAACAAACTAATTATCTACCAGGAGTACAGGCATCTAGAATTCCTTCTGAGAGGGGTACAGTATGATTTACGAAGTGAAAGTTACTGTTTTCCCTCCGGATTGCTGTAGTATTTTTCCAGCCGAAATCTATTCTTCAACTAAAATGTAATAAAAGCTTAAGACAGGTAAGAGGAGAGGAAGAACCCTTTTTGCCAACACATAATATCGAGGATTTAATGGAAAAAACAGATACTTTTCGAAATCAATTTATAAGTATTGTTAAATTTCCTGTGTATCTTATCATTACGCTTAATTCGTAACAATCAGGATCAGGAGCATAAATATCTCACAGAACCTATCAAAAAAAGTATGGAAAATGATTCGCCGGATTAAATTACTGGTGCAAACCACTCCAATAATCTATACGGTTCGGTTCATTAATATTAATATTCTAAAAAATTTCGTACAGAAAATATTTTTTTCATTCTACAAAGTTCAATTGAAGAAGCAGTTTCAGGCTTTCCACATATAGAAATACATCGTTTATTCCTATTCCGCGTTTCAGTGCTATTTATTCTTAACTCGCTTAATGGATGAAACCTGGATTTTTATAGTGTTCAGAGGAAAAACTCCACGTCTCAACGAAACATAAAATATCTAAAAAAAAACATCAGATAATCGTTTCTAACGGTTATGAAATGAACATTATGAATGAAATTTGAAGTTTGGATATTCGAGAAAGCATGAAGTTAAACGTTGTTGATAGGGTTTTAGAGGTATTTAAATGAATCAGTTATTTATACACTGCCTTTGATTCTGTAAATGGGTTAGGTGGAACAAAAGTGCGTAATATAAATAAACCGTCAGCACTGGTTGCTCGACTGCAAGCTATATATAAAGCTGTTTTAGCTCGGGTGTGAACGATAACTTTATTATACATAGCACCCTGGCTTTTATGGATTGTTATTCCGTCTGCGGGAACAAAAGGAAATTGATTTCCTTCAATTGTTACTTGCTCATTCCTTTTGTATTGAAAAGCTTTCACTGTCTATGCAATTGGTGTCCAAGAAGCGTCACCGGAATGAGATTTTTCTGACCTAGCCATCAAACAAACAGACGGTTCCAAAATCTTTAGCCAAAGGGTTGGTGGCATAGAAGATCCGAAATCAGTGTGAATAAGTTGACCGGTTACACCATTCACTAACCCAGAACCCTAGTTTATATAAAGAGTGATTATATATTTAGCTGTGGCCTTTAAAGTTAAACTAAATGACAGCAACTATAGTATACTGATAAAAAAAGTTTCGAAGATATAAAATATTGTTCTAGAACTTGCGGAGCCCCTCCCTTTTGCCAAAAGTTTTTAAACCATATATTTTTGTAAATGACTGTAACATGCGAGGTTGCGTGGTTTTCGTTTCACTTCTATAATTTTCGAAACTGTGCTTTCTTCCTAGACATGCAGAGTGTTCACAAAATTTGGTTGAATTTGACAAAGAAGTTTCAGAGATATACCTATTTGCAGTAAGCTGGCAATGCCGGGCCTGTTCCCAACATTATATATTTTATTTTCAAACCAAATATTGCAGTAGGTTCAAATAATCCCCGGTCAAAACGTAAGGTATATATAAATTTGGAAAAGTGGGTTATGGCAGGCCCCCATGGAAGATAAAATTCGCAACTATGATATTTGGATATATGCATACATATGTCTTTCAGATCAAACTGTGTATTATTTTATAAAATGGTGCCACGCCCTATACAATGGAAAAGCCAAACTCCTTGTAACTTCACAAGTATTTGATGCACATGCATAATATTTGGTATATATGACCTAAATATCAGGCTTTATAATGTTTGTTGGGGAAACAGGCGGATAGATATGTATATGATATTCGATACATACATACATGTTTTCTTTACCGTTATATGAAAAGTGGACGTAGTTTTTACCCCGATTTGTGTAATTTTTAGAATTTTGTTTACCTACATATTTGTCTATCAAATTTGGTAGAATTTGGTGGTATAGTTTCGGGGATATACTTATTTGCTCTAAAGTAGGAGGGTTCACACCCATTTCAAAATTTTTCTGATTTCGTATACTATCCTTCATAATAAATTTGAGCGAATTTTCTTTGATGCTGACTAAAATATCGAATTTTTTTTTTGTGAAAATTACCGTTATATGAGAGGTGGACTTATTGGCTTGAAATGCTTATTGACTTGAAATGCAATATGTGTACCAAATTTGTATCAAGTAGTTTCGGAGATATAAGTTATTCCTATAAAATGGGCGGGACCACGCCTATTTTCCAAAAAAACAAATCTACACGCGTATTCCTTTCCCAAACCCACACCTATGCATGAAATTTGAGCAAATTATCTGCAATAGTTACAGAAATATCGCGATCTTTTGACTTTCACAAAGCATCATTATGTGGGCTTAGTTACTGGCAGATTTCGTCCATTTTCAATACTGAAGTACCTTGGGTCCAGGGCAATGTGTATAACAAGTTGCGTTTAGATTATTCAATATTTACTCGAGTTATCCGACTGACGCACCGACGGACAGACAGACGTGGCTTAATCAAATACGCTATTAATTCTAAGAATTTTTGTATATACGAGGGTTGCCTTTTATATTTTGCGCCTTCGCAACACTACATGTGATTATTACTAGATTTTCAAAGTGGATTATCGAGACAGGAGTGCATCAATCAACTTACTTATACTTTTGGTGTTGAATCACCACACTTAGCCACTGTGAAACGATGGTACAACGAGTTCCTATGTGGCCGCCAATCTTTGCAGGACGAATTTCGTGAAGGTCGTCCAAAAACGGTGGTTGTGCCAGAAACAGTCGATGCTGTGCGTCAATTGATAATACAAGATCGTCATGTGACATATCGCGAGATAGAGGCATCCTTGGCCATTAGTGGGATCAGCATACATTCAATATTGCATGAACATTTGGTCGTAAAGAAGATTTGTTCTCGTTGGATACCGCATAATTTGACTCGTGTCGATTGGTGTAAAGTAATGTTGAAGAAATTTAGCCGCGGTGGATCAAAGCATGTCTATGACATCGTAACAGGTGACGAATCTTCGATCTATGCATATGAGCCGGAAACAAAGCAGCAATCGACTGTATGGGTGTTCCAAGACTGTTTTTTCGGAAAATCTGGCCATGTCGCAACTGTTCCACTAGATAAACATAAAACGGTCAATTCTGAGTGGTATACAACCATTTGTTTGCCAAAAGTTTTTGGAGAATTAAGGAAAACCAACCGCCGAAGACAAATCATTCTTCACCAAGACAATGCGAGCTTTCACGTATCGATTCACTCAAGAGAGTTTTTGAAGACTCAAAAGGTCGAATTGATGGGTGATCCGCCTTATAGCCCTGATTTGGCACCTATTGATTTCTTTTTATTCCCGAACATCAAAAAAAAATGCAAACAGCTCGTTTTAGAAGTATCCTCTTCTGAGTGGCAAAAGTGCTTTGAAAATTGGTTCAAGCGAATGCAGAAGTGTATTGACTTGGATGGAGAATATTTTGAAAAACAATAAAACTATTTTCCTTAATATTTGACTGTGTTTTCATTATTAGGCGCAAAATCTAATAGGCAGCCCTAGTATGTACATATATATGCCTATATCTGTCTCGGTTGCTATAATACCCTGGGCACCACCAGTCTGCTTGCTAAAAATTAAGGGGTTTGTGTTTGATTGAATGCAAATATGTTTAAGTGTAATATTTATCACACCCTGGCATTTTAATAACGAACTTGTATCCATACTTGAAAAAGTGATGTGAGAAGCCGCTATTATTTACGTGGTTTGCAATAACTTATTAAAAGTTTGGATACACTTTTTTATCATTTGGACGAGCCGGAAGTCTAGCCAAGTAGATGAAAACTGCATACTCAGAATTTCGAATTGACACTCAAAATTTGTTCTTAGGTTTGAAACCTCCATTTTCGATGGGTTTGATCATATATTAGCCCTTAACTTCATATCTTACCAGTTTATGTTATATGTTTACTAGTTTTGACTATTTTTCTATTGTTTCTATAGCAATTCTACCATAGGCGTTGCATTTTTAGCCGAACCATATTTTTGGAGTGGTTTTCGGTTCGGTTCTGGCATTTCAAAATAAAAGCGGTTCAGGTAGTGGCTAACTTCGATGGTTAGGTTCAAAAACCAGTTCAGTTCAAACCGGTTTACAGCCTTGGATCAATTTGTCCACATAGGACAACAAATATGGACAAAAGAATTAATCAAGTTAAAAACTACATGTCGACAAAAATCATTTTGAAATTTTGTTTGGTGACTATGTTGGGCTTTCTTTTATATAACACATGACCGAATATTTTTAAATTTGTTGACATCAAAAAAAAAAAAATTATCAAAATCATTGCTGCAAACTATACTTTTGAAAAACAATAACGAAAAACCACGCCCTCCGTTCATATGTATATATCAAAAGTTTTAAGTTGCGTAACATCGAAATATCGCAACGAAGTTTGGTATAGTACGATATTGTATTTTTAAGAAAATTTGAACAACTTCTACGCCCACCGACCACACATATAAAAACTCATCATCGTAATATTTGACTATGATGACCTCTGTAATTCTGATTAAACAGGAGCACGTTGGGGCAGACAATTCAAACATCAAATTAAAGTAGATATAGTACACTTTTCTAGATTAATTTACACGTTGGGGCAGACAATTCAAACATCAAATTAAAGTAGATATAGTACACTTTTTTAGATTAATTTATATATCATGTCGAACAAGATCAGAAAGAAAGGTACATTCCACGAAATTTGAGATAAGATAAGACGAGATCCTTTGAATTTACTATTTTTAGTTACAGCTAACGGTAAATTAGGAATGAAAATTAACAGAAATATTTGAAGTAAAATATCATTATACATATATAATTTTTTCGAAATTAACGGTATTGAGGAAACAAAATTTTAAGATACAGATCATATAAAACTGAATATAACAATCAAATATGGTAAATCGCAGAATTTCCATAAAAAAATATTCTATCGCGTATGTCTTTCGGCTATAGTTCCGCAATAAAAGTCTGTAAATTCGGGACATTGATAATTAAGCAGTCTGCTGATTTGTTGTAACAACTGCCTTTTACTTTGGATACAGTGAAAATTTCTTAAGGCAAGCCATTATCTATATCATTTACTTCTCCAGGTATTCTTACATGAAAAACAAATTCATAACAACTCCATACTTGAAAATTAACTTTATGATTTTCGGGTGCATATTTTAGATAAATTCTCATAAAGGTTTAGCTTCGAAGTGTAGTTGAGCTCATTACTTCAAATGTATAAGAAATATTCGTTTTGATATAATCCAAAAGGATTTCAAAATTGTTTCTATAAAGACGTGGCGTTGACAGTAATACTAATATCAAAGTTGTGCCTTTTTTGATCATAATAGATGCAGGTGTGAAATATATGACAATGTGAATTTGTCGAAATATGAAAGATGTGCCATTTGCGAAATTGCATATTCAGTTGATTTTATGTATGTATTCCTCCAAATCTCTAAAATGGCATATTTTATGCGGTCATAGAGATGTTTTTGGAATTGTCATCCAAGATTTTGACCCTATGACATTATTATTAAATTCTCCAAACTACTAGTTTTAGTAAAAAAAGCGTTCGAAATTTATAATTTATATGTAACAATTTATTCGTATTCCTAGTTTCGACGAGAGTTTCAGCTCCTAAACTCTCCTATGAGTTCTTAATGCTCTGATGCTAGTAATAACCCTTAATTGGAAATTCCCAGTGATCTCAGCGCCAGTTAGCACGAAAAGTAAAAAGCGACAGATGGGGCTTTTCGAGCCAATCAAGAAGTAAACCAGTTTTCATATGACTTTTAATTTTTTATTTATTCCCTTTTTATTACTTTTAAAGTATGGATACTTAAAGTGAAGAAATTGCATTCAATAAAATAGTAGAACTTCCCTGTAAACCCTCCTACTAACACAACAGCAAAGCTAGATGCAGGCGCTGACGCTGATGCTGACGGTATCTGCTACGTATTCAGGAAAGTTTTCATGTCATTAATAAAATTATCACTACGGCACACACCAATTAAGCAACCTGCCAAAGTATCCAACATTTAACACCCTCATGCCAACGTCCGTCAAATCTCATGCATGCACCACAATCATTTATCCCTCTCTCTCTCTTTCTCTCCATCTCTTTCGCGAATGAAAACATTAGCAAAATAAATAAATGATGCAAGTTTTCGTACGTATACATATTTGTCTATGTACTTACCTTTACATATATACATACATATATAGAGATTTATACCCATATGTAAATGTATGCACTTTTGTATACATATCTATAGGCACAAGTCGTTGTATCAATAAGTCTGGAAATTATGTATATATGTACATACATATGTATATGTCTAATATTTAGTAGGCATGGACTGAAGGACGATCAAAATATTTGGCCCCTGTTAAGAAAAGAAAAACAAATAGCTTTTGTGTAGCCAAATATGGATACACCTCCCTGGATAACTTCATTCGCTTTTATATACATATATACATATGTAGATGCGGAGGTGTTCATACATACATACATATGTATGCACTAGTTGTTGAGTTTATATGTGCAAGTATCCTTATGAGCAGAAAGAAAAATTGAGCAATAAAATAATGCTGTACATATGTATGTTTGTATATATATAAATGAGGAACACATAGGCAAACATAAAACAACTACCTCAAAGCGAAATCGAATCAGTGTTCGGAGTGGTGTGTCAACTTATAAAAAAAATCTTTTCATATGACGCGTGGAGAAGTAGAGCAGGAAAGGAATAATCATAAAATGATTCATGTGCCTTCTCTTTAAGCGAGGCGTTTATGTTAACAAATTAAAAGCAAATTGGTCGCCACATAGTCTCCCGTGGCGCCCACTTGCCAGTGTATACAATCTGACACCAACAAAGCGTTCTCCTAAACACACACAGAATTACATGATGTGTAAAATACCCACTAGGAAAGATAATAAGTTATTGATTTAAATTACATACTAAGATACATATACCGACGCTTAGTGCTCACTAATGCGTATTCGCTAGGTTTAATAAATAGAAATTATGTACATAAGAATATATAGATATACAAACGCATACTTATGAGCATACGTATTAGCAAAAGAAAAATAATAAAATAATTCCATACACCATCACACAACCAGCGGTTTTTAAGAAACTAAACATATTTATAAATTTGGATGTATATTCATATCTTACAAATAAAAACAAATTGTAGCGGAAACTAAAAAGAAACAAAAAATAAGTAATAAGTCAACTGTCTAATTAAGCTGCTGAACAAGACATTTCTCCTAACTTCGACTGTTGATCGATGCATTTTACGTATTGTACATCATAATTTCAAAATTAATTAAGCGTTGACCGGTAGAGCGAATCACTAATTGTTTTAAATATATTCGCATGGTTAACTCATCTTAACAAATATTTTAACGATTTTGCTATTCACCAGCCATTTGTTTTTAGCGATATTCGCTACTTTGGGATCAGCTATTATCGTTAGCTAGTCGATTATCGAAAACTAAATGACAACAAATATGAAGCTGTTAACTCAATCGAAAAAAGAGAAATTCGGGATTTTATTTGCATGCAATTGAAAAAGGAAAATATTTTATTCTAATTTAATTTTTTTAAGGTTGCTTTGATATGCTGGTTGCAATCAACGACCCTTGGGTGAGCAATGAGCAATATTTATGCAAGGAAAAAACACAATATAGTCTATTTTGAATTCATAGTTAAATGATCCAAATAAAAAAAATATATATATAAAAGCTATATAAAAGCCCTGTACCACAACGCAATTCATAAATGTAGCCTCTCTCCGCTGTGCGAAGGGTAATGGAGCGCAAGCCACGTCATGTTTTTGATTGGTAAGTTTCATTAATTCAAATCAAAAAACTATCCGAACATAGTCCTTGGAGTCGTGGTTGATGACTTCTCTACCAAATCAAGCAGAGGATAGCCCAAAACTCCGCTGCAATTAAGCATTGCATTATTAATATTTGCAGTTGCAACTAACCTGAAATTTTTTTTGATCAAATATAACAAAAACGTGCTCAAATTTATATTCGGGATCAAGCATTCATTTGTTTTTTTTCTTATTTTTAGTGGTTTTTGCCCATTTTGACATTCCGTTTGGCAAAGATGCCACTCTTTAGCACTTTGAATTATTACAAAAATACCGTTGTTAAGTGTCGTTGGGAATTAGGTAATGAATCGCACAATCGTTACTTCCTCCTTCCTTAATTGGCGCTATAGCCGCTTAAGCGATTTTGGCCGAGTTCAACAGCCAGTCACTCCCTCTTTCTGCTAATTAATTGGAGATACCAAGTGACGTCAAGGTAAAGTTCACACAGCTCATCGTTCCACCATCTGCGGTATTCGCCGTTGCAAAGACGTAGAGGTCCATAAATCTTACGAAGAATCTCTACCTCGAACACTCCAAGGGCCATCTCATTTGATGCTGACAGTGCCAGTGCCCATGCTTCAGCGCTATACAATAGCATGGGCATGATGAGAGACTTATGGAGTGAAGTTTTGGTTCGTCGAGAGAGGGCTTTACTGCGTAGTTTCCTACTCAGCCGAAGTACCACTTGTTGGCAAGAGAGATTCACGTTGGATTTCGATGCTGGCATTATTGTAAATGTTAATACTAGTTCCAAGATAAACAAAGTCCTCCACTTTTTGGCAGTTGTAATGGTAATGGTCAACAGTGATGCGAGAGCCAAGAAGCAAGTGCGCTGACTGACCTGATGACAGGATGTACTTACTTTTTCACCTACAGACACATAATTTTCGCTTCTATGTCCAGTTTGCAGAAGGAAGAAGTTATGGCGCGGTGGTACGTAATGAGCGAGAAATGTGGTCCCATTGCACGCGAAATCTCTTTGTTGAACATAGCTCTCAAAAAGCTGGTGTGCAAGTGGAGTGGCGAAACAGTCCGCTGTCTGTTGAGATTGCATCTTTTGGACGTCGAGCTTTCTTTGTGTCACTGTGGGCGCGCGTTACGCTGCACAGAGGTGCGCGAATCTTGGCTACGACAAGATGCTGATCCCATTCGATGTTAGCTCCTTGAATAGCCCGCACGTCTAAAACATTGAAAGCATACCTTCCGTCTACCACAACATGTTCAATTTGAGCTCGCGTTTTCCCGTCAGGATATAGCCATGTAGCTTGATGTATCCTTTTATGCTTGAACGTAACAGATGGGAAACTTTATTCATTCGTATATTCAAACAATTCAAACGAGTGAGTATTTAAACTTAATGCACTTTACTTGTACTAGTTATATACCTACTTGTATAGTCATACGTATAATGTTATGTATTTTAGAGGTAGCAGAGCTGGTAGTAAGAGAAGCAATATAGCAATGTAAAGAACACAAGGGGATTTGTTGATATATATATATATATATTTAAAAAAAAACACATCTTTACTATTTGCTAGTCCACTTTCAGAGACGAAATAGAAAATTCTTCCTGTATCAGAGAACTTTGATGGTTCCCTTAGTGAAGAATGGGGTGGAATGTGGACAATTTACAAATGGCTTGCCAAATTAGAACTTTTCTGCCAAACTTTTCTTTGGCGACATCTCTTGTCTACATGGATACATACCAATTTTAAAATAATCTTTTTAAAGCCTACTATGTTATTGCTCAAAATTTTGCAACGAGTTCAAAATTTGCACATCTTTTTCTACCGGTCTTTATTTAGGAGCCATCGGAAATTTTGCCCAATTTCTTAAGCATTACAAATTTATTTCTGGAAAGTTTGTAATGAATAAATTTGAGCTTGTGCTCATATTTGACTACATAAAAATTATTATTGTCAAATATTTATTATAAAATAATTTACACTATATAAATAGAATAAATACATAAAAATAAGTCGATGGAATAATGATAAACACAAATTGTCGACAAAGTTTGAAGGCTCGTTTTCCTGTTTGAAAATACTTTCTTAGAAGAGATTACCGGTCTAGATATAAATATTTCCAAATCCTTGCAGAAATTGCTGGCCAGTTTTGATACAGTGTTCAGTCAAAAGTCGTCGTCCACCTTTAATGAAGGTTTCGAAGGTTCCGACGAAATATGGCGTGGGAGTAAACAATTGAAATTAAAAAGGAATTGGTAGACAAAGTTCAAAATCGGGTAACAAAAGGACTTTGAACTGAACTAGAAACAGGTACACTCAGGGAAAAGTGATGTTCTAAAAGTAAGTCCGACGGAATTAAATTTACTTTTTTTATTCTTAAAGTTTTGAGAATAATTCGTCCTTAAATATTATTCTAAGAATAAAATAAGTGGAAAATAAATAATCAATAAGAATTTTATACTCCGTGTGAGAATTTTCGGTATTACCGTGCAATTCTTGGTTTTTTTTTAGTGTATCAGCTTTATAATTTATGT
Organism: Anomoia purmunda; assembly: GCA_951828415.1. NCBI lineage: Eukaryota > Metazoa > Arthropoda > Insecta > Diptera > Tephritidae > Anomoia > Anomoia purmunda. The sequence continues at coordinate 86,428,494 of OX639995.1, forward strand.
GAGGTGTCAAGTTTAGCAAGCCTGATTATGTGGGTTTTATCCCGATAACAAACGTCTCGAATTTTTAGCGAATCGTTCGATTATTTTCCTCTGAATTAGCTTGCGATTCACGTTAACGACCTTTCTATGGACGCTCATAGGGTATAATCCAGAAAGCCTATATTCTCCTGTTATGCTTCTCAGCCAGGTTTTTACTCTACGATGTTAGGCATGTAGTAAATGTGGAAATTGAGAGCATACTTGACTTGACGAAATTGACTACGCATACAATTTTGTATGTTTTACTATTGATTGTTTTTTATTTCGGCAGCTGCCATACCTGACGGGTTGTGGGCTGGGCTTGGTACCCGCCACGTAAAAACAGCTTCTAATGAAAAATTTCAACAAAAGCTGTCTTAACACCTAAATTCGGTTAATTCTAAAGGATATTGATGAAACCGTTGAACAATTCCAATTCAAGCACGTTCCGCAATGAGCTTGCACAAAGCTTCAGCATACTTGAATTAATAATTAATTAAGAAATGACTTCTTTTTGCATAAATTATTATAATAACAGGTTAATTTATTTATACATACATAAATATGTATGCAGTTAATATTTCACTTTTTTCAATATAGTGTATCAATTATTATCTATTTATTCATACAACGGTCATCCCAGTTAATATATTAACAAGTGTACATACATTCGTACATACATACATAGGTAGAAATATATGAATTAATACCTTCTCTTTCAATGCGAACTGCTTAGTTTATTTTATCAATATTATGTTTGCTATTTATGAAAGCCCCATTGTATACGTACATAAATGTACATATGTATGTAATTTTAAAATTGTATTCTCATCATATAAAAATGGTTTGAATCTATTTCAACAGCAACATATGCTATTAAAATCGTATGTGGTTGCACTTATATAATTAAAATGTGTGTGTGTAAGCGTGTGGGTTTGTATATACATATGTACATATGTACGCTCATTTGTATATGCGAAAGCAAGTACGTTTGAATATACAACACCATAGCCCATTGCAACAACTATCGCCGAGGAACTCCGACGATAAGCGACCAAACGATCATGCCTCCTCTTCCAGTTGAATTACTTCACCTCGTCTTCCCATGCTCATATGTACCTACATATGTACATATGTATATGTACCTATGCCGAAAAGCAACAGAGGCATTTACATACAATCAACAAATGCACAAGTAATAATTTTATGTGCGCAAATTGAAAAATATCGAAAAACTCCGCCCTACACAACCCGACATAGATCCGCAATCAACACACACCCATACACATAGTATCTCGCAACATACACTGAGTTATCTTTGCACAAAATTGATAAAATCTAAAGACAAGTGAAAAAGAATACACCGAAAATTCCCATTATTTAACCAGTATTTTATTACTCAATATTGATCCATCTCTGTCTAACGCACGATTCTTAAATACCGCCGAATGTGTTTCTGCCTACTTTTCACTACGGCGTTGATGTTCGGAAATGCGGCCATTGTCGTCCATATTGGAAACGACGTAAAATATCCGAACGTACAAACAAATGGCTGTATATTTATACGTCGATTTTTTTAATGAACAATTTACGCGGATAGAAGAGAATGGTTTGGTGTTGGGTTTGAGGATTTCACTAAGGAGTGTGGCAAGCGTCAGAGTCGTTTGAAGTTGATAGTCTCGAAGTTGGTTGAACCGGCGACCGTGGTTTTAGTGCCAATAGAATTAAGTGTATGTTTGATGAATTTCTCACTCGCTTCGACCAATAAAGAAGTCATCACGAACCACGGAGCTCTCTTTCTCGCATACACTGCGCAACAGCTAGGAAACGGTCGTTGGCGTCGTAAATCGGCTGATTGTGGTTAGGTACGATTGTAGTGGTGGTAGTTTAGTGGAGGTAAAGACAAGTAATGGCAACAATCTCGTACCCATTGTTTCATCGTCTGTTCGCTCACTGATTCGTTAACTTATTGTTGCTCATTGCTTACGGCCGTTGTTGTAATGCTAATCCGTCTGGTTTGGTTTACTGGCGTCGAAGTGTGCTCGCTGCACTCAGTTCAAATTGAATTTTCATGGTGATCGCTCGTTAGGTGTTTGTTGCGTTCGGTTTGTTGCACATGTCGGCTTGTGCTGCCGTCGGTGGTTCACTTGATTGAGTTGAATTGAGATTTTTAAAGCTGATGCCGAAAGAGAGGCGTAGGATGTGCGTGGTTCGGCTCCATTGGCAAGTGGCTGCAATTGAAATTAGCCGAGGTCTAAACCGGAATTCACTTCATCGGTTGTGTTGCCTACCGAACACGTTGCGTGCGACTGCAATTATTTTTATTAACACCGCCACAAAATTGAATCTTAATTGATTGGCATAATAAGCTACCAATAACAACAGCAACAACAATATCAAATATTTATGTACATATGTACGTACATATAATTAAATTATCTGCAAGTGGTACGAAAGGATTATCGGCCGCGTCAGTGTCTACCTTTGTGATTACAAGCATACATACATACATATGCACATACATCAATACATGTGTATGTATGTTCATATGTACATCGGTTTTTGTGAATTTAGTGCATTTAGTGTTTAAATTAGAGTGGCTAAAAGAAGTTGTTGGGAGATTTGTGCGAATTTATGAGGATTTTCCGAATTGTTTTGCGCTAGCGCTGTAAAACTTTATATTTCGCGTTGCAATACATACAGACGTTCATCTTCAGTGTGGTGGTTCAGAATGGTTTTAGAGCAACAACTGCAACACCAACAACAACAACATAACCTGCAGTTACAACGCATATCAACCCAAGTTCGCTTAAGCCCGACGGTAGACAACGCCAGCGGCTCCGATAGCGTTGCGGTTAGTGGTACTATTACCTCTTCGTGTCCTGGAACAATTGTCCGCTCCACCGGCACTTCTGTAACTATGCCGCCGGAAGGGTTACATCCAACAGCAGCATTACAATTGTACGCCGCTGCAGCACAGTTGGCTCCAGGTGGAGTGCGCGTACCACCCTGGGGTCCATTCCTGCAATTTGGTGTACCTGCCGTTTTTGCCGGCGGCCCGTTTTTAAGCCGCCCTCGTTTTGAGGCCAATTCGCAAAATGCTGCCGCTGCTGCTGCAGCTTCGCAAATGGCGGTTAATGCAAGTAACGCTTTCGCAAATTTGACTGGGTTAAGTGTGGCGATGCGAAATGTATCTGCGGTGCAGACGAGTGCGGCAGCGGCTGTAGCCACAGTGGCCATTCAACATCGTTTAATGATTGGAAATCGACAAAATTTGGCAGCGGGCCCACCAAGTGAAGGATCGAATGAGGATGGAGGTGAGTTTGGCACGACTGTGACTGTTTGAATTTTAGTTTTATAAACATTGTACTTTATTAACACTTGCACTGGGAAAGACAATTTTTCGACTCTGAAAATTATATAAGCAGCGTATTGCGGTATAGTTTGTAGATGGCAGAAATTGGTGCAATTTTTTTGATGTTTTCACATTTCCAGAGCCTTACTGAGTTGTTAGGCTTAACTAGATACATATTGATATTTTTAATTAGAATTCCCATATGTACAGTTCTGAAGATTTTGAGAACAAGTTTTCCTACATGATATTAATTGAATAGCCAAAAGTGACATTTTTTTGTTGCATTTGAAAATTTTGACAAACAGCATTAAGAAATTTTGTTAAATATTTATTTATTTACTTATATTTGTCATGCGACTTAAAAAGGTTCAAACACATATTTAGATTTATAAATTATTACTTATGTGTTACAGGCCAATTTAAAATTATATATCTACATTACCTAGAATATATTAAAAGTGTCAAATGATACCTTAATATATGTATATATTGTATCCACAGGCTGGGTAGCGGGACAGTTCCAGTCGACAGTCTGGAAAGGTCTAGTTTCCATTCCGAGTCTTTCTACCTAATTGCTAGAGTTCTGCAGTAATCAATTAATCGTCTTTTAAAGCTGGAAAAGTTATCACAGTTTTTTTACCTGTGGCGGTAGTTCGTTAAAACACTTTAAACCATTGTAATACATATTTTTTAATCCACCTCATTCTATAAAGCTGGAGTCTAAGGCTATTATTTTCTCTTAGTATGTATGAATGTGTTTCGTGTATGTATCGGAAATTTTCTCTCAGATAGTCTCATATATAAAATGCGGTTCCAATATGGATCTTATAGATCCTAGAGTTTTATATCTCCTACATAGGCACTTACACGAACACTTCATGAACCCAATTTTTTCGCAATTTTTTTAACTGTGTACACTACATGCTCATCTAATTTTTGTTTATTGTCTATACATAAACCGAAGTACGTAATGGTTTTTAATTTTTAGCTGTCGGTACCAAGATTAACTGCCCTTGTTAAAATCATAAACTGTGCCGTTTTTACATTAAATTTAAGTTTATTTAAGTACAACCATTTATATATAGAATCCAGATCTTTTTGCATCTGAGTTATCGCATTACGCAAATTTTTTTGTTGTCGTTACTCTCGAAATCTCCTTTAAGATCAATAATATACATACCACTGAGTCGAGTCCTTGATAACACCCTTAGATAATAAGCCTCTTTCACCGATTTTCCCCTTAAATTTTCTAACAATTTACATAATATCTTAACCTTTAATCTCTTCAAATTTAAACAAAGATACTTGGTTAGTCTGCCGGATCGAGTCGAAGCCGATATCTTCTATACTTCTATTTATTTCCACAATACTATCCACAAAAAAATTGTTTAAATTATCGACAATTTCAACGCTGTTTATATAAATTTTGTCATTGATTACATCTTCTGTTAATTCTTCTTTGCCATCTCAATTATTGACAACGTCTTTCAAGTATTTCCACATTAATCTCCTTAGAGGTATCTATTAAGTTAAATTTTCTGTTGAGGTATTGTATTTTTGCTTTTAATTTTTATCATTTTCTCACACTCCTTTTTTACTAGTTCATATCCTACCCAATATCTCGTATGATGGCATTTTTATACAATTAAGGTTTTTATTTATTGATTATCTATATTAACTCTGATGTTAATAGTTATATGGTCTGAAATTTGCAGATCCTTCCGTTTTTCACACACCACTTCATTGCTATTAGAGTTCAACAAGTGTATGAGGGCGTATTAAAATTATTCAATTAATCAATTCTTTCTATAACTTGATACCACGTTTAAGTTTTATATTAAAATCCCCGATAACAATAGTATTAAAAGACTTGTCGCATACTTCCGTCAAGATAGTATCCATATGGAACACAAATTCTGCATCACTTGAGCTTGGTGAGTGGTAAACTACACCCAATTGCGATCTAGTAATGTAATTTTTCACCATACATTTTTATTCATAGCCTTGTTTGATTTAATTCTAAACACGAGTGTGTCTCATAAGATTATAATCACACCTCCTGTGTGCCTGCTGTGGGGATCCCACCGTACAAACTGATGTGTTGGAAAATTAATTTCTGAATTATTTATTTCTTTTGTTCATGTATATATTCCTGAGCAGATGAATATATCAGGGTCTCGATTAGCCTTTCGACTTCGGCTTTATTAGCGGTGACGCTTTTTATTTGAATTGAATTGCTAACATCTCACTCTTTGTTACTCAAATTTCAAATTTCTTATATAGACTGTAAAGCGACAGTCATGACTAAATACGCTCTGCTCCTTAGTTTAACCCTAATTATTTATTGGCATCACAACAGTTACCGAAGACTAGCTTAGAACTATTCTATAGAGGCTGCGTTGTCATTCGGCAAGTTAGGTATGCCACTTTGTTAATCCTTATATGATTTTGAATTCTGAAACTTGTCACTTGATTTTGTGAAAAGAACAACGCAATTGAGTTCAAATATATAAAATTATGAATTGAAAAATATGAATTTAAGCAATCAAAATGCTAGAGAAATCGGATGTCATATGCCGAACTACAAAATACCTTTTGACCCGACTTTTTGAATATTTTGATTTTATGACCCTTTGCCAAAAGTACTTTTGTTCCTTTTTCGGAGATAATTTTTGAAAATATTAACACAACCATGTTACTGAAAAGTATTACTCCTGTAAATACGAAAAAATGCATTACTTAAAACTGGTAAAGGAAATGTAACTATTATGGGAAAAATTCGATTTATGTAATAATTGAAATCTTAAAAACTTGTTTTACTGTCTCAACTGCACTTATGTGGATTGGCATTTGCTATCTTGTCCTTCCATACCTCGACAAGCAGTTCTTCACCCTCCGGTGCCCGAATGCTCCTTGTCTTATAATGCTTTCTGATAAATTTTTCCTTTTTACACGTTTTAAAATTATTCTCTCAATTGTATGATTTTGCTTATGCAGAGAGTTTGGACATCTGAATTTTAAAGCAGTTTGAGGGTGGACAATTTTAGCATCTAAGGGTTTGTTCGATGAAATCATGAAAACATGTGGGAAATCTTCTGTAAAATCTAAGACTGCACCCATGCGGTTTGAAATAGGGATGATACTCATCGAATACCGCTTTCGTTACCGGAATTAAAACTCTTACACATACATACAGACTCTTCAAAAAATGGCATACGCAGTTGTAAGGAAAAATGATTATTTTATACAACCGGTAAGCCTTTTATAAAGTAAATTATTATTTTTCTCAGTTTTTTTTAAGGAAAATGTGATGTGTGATGAATAATGATGAATTAGTTTGCATTCATATGGATGTAGATATAAATGTAAATTACGGCTAGCTATAATTGTGAAAATTCTCTGCAAATATTCTCAGCGTCTAATAAATATTGATTTTGATAAAAATTAGAGATCGCTCCGTCAACGGTGTGGTGATGCCTGCTGAAACTTCTTTCTTGGTGGGAATGCATTTTATTTTTTTGAATTTTGAATTTTACACGAAAAATATATTCGAGTTACTTAACCTGCAATATTTCACCAGTCCTCTGAGCGGAACTGTTTTTTTTTTGACGTATAAGAAGGATACGAGTACTGTCTTATTTCCGCGCTTGGACTGAGTTTTACAGAGCGAGTCTAGAAACTTTTCTTAACTCCAAAATCATTTGTAAGACAAATGCCTGCTCTGGTAGCCATCTTGAAAGCTCTGTCTTTCGGAAGACGAATTGAAAGTTTTGCGTATTAGCAAATCTTAGCGTTGCATTGTTATCATTTAAAAATTTGTTTTGAAGTGTATAAATATAATAAATTTGTAATTTAAAAATTACGCTACAGCATTTATGAATATTTTTATAAAAAATAATAAAGTAACTGCTAAAAATAGCAAACCAGAGGTATAAAAATTAGCAACATCACTTCAAGAATGCACATTTTACGTAAAATATTTAAAAAATAACTCCAAGTAAGTGAAAAAAGATAAATAAAATAAAATTTTATTTTGCCTGCCTAAAGTGTGTATCGGATCTTGGGATTACCGCATTGAAAATGCCAAAACAAAATTATTTTAAATTTTGTTTCAATTTAAAAAAATACTAATCAAAATAAAATATTTCACAAAAACAAAAATTAAGGCACCAAAATGGTGCGTTTTAGTATACAAACATTTTTTGTATGCAAATTTAAACTCCATTCCTTCAAAAATTACGCATGTGCGGAATTTTTAGCATGCCATTGAAGTGGAGATATATCGTTGAAATATACCTTCCAAATAAATTTTTATTTATATTTATTGCAAATATAATTTGTAGGACCTAAGACCATACACGCCATTTAACAGTAGATGGCAGTTCAAATTAAAAAAAAAAAAAACAAAAGTCATTACTAAATACAATTAGGTCTAAGTAACTACATATATGATCCAATTTAAGATTCTTTATTACTGAAATTTTCAAAATATGCAAGAGAAAAAGGTATGATACAAGGCGAATCCATACAAGGTGGTGTTATAAATACAACTACAAAATTCCTATGCATTTTGCTTTTGTTTCTGCGTAAGAGTTTTCAATCTTTAAATACATTTCGTTTTTGCTTTTACGACTTTTGAAAGCTCATACGCAAAAGCAAAAACAAAATACATATAGGTGAATAAAAAAAATCAAATCAGCTGCTCTTATGCCATCACCTTCTATATAAATATAAGAACGGAATATTGTCAACATGAATAACATTTCTACTTATCGGTAAGACATAAGATTTTGAGGCATTTAAAAGCAGATCCTAACCTACTGTTATGATATGTTTTTAGGTGAAAAGTTGCCTGTAGATCAATAAAAAAATTGTATATTATTTTAGAGTTATACCCAAAACTAGATTTTCTTCATTGATCATAACTTTTATTATCAACGTCTTTGTTTTCCAAAAAATTTACGTTGAATATAACTTTTATTTTGAAGTTTTTTGGTTATGCGTTGTAATAATGACATGCACAATGCAAACCTCCGAGTGTATTTCTGCCATGAAAAAAAATTTCTCACAAAAATCATTTGCCGTGCGAAGTCGGCGTAAAACTGTGGGCCCCTCAATTTGTGTTACAACATCATGACGCGCACCACAAATTATAGGAGAAGTGCGGCCAAACATCAATCAAAAGTATTGAATATTGACAAACATTATTTATTTCTGATTTTCATAACGCCACTATTGAAACCCCGCTGATACATACTCTTACACAGTTATAATTTTCTTGTGTTGCTGTTTTCCAAATAGCGTACGAATGTATTTCCAACTCTATATAATACTCCGACGATGGTTCTGCGAATTATTCAAGAGTCTTTAATTGGAATTTGATAGAGTTGCTCCTTAAGGGTGTTCATACTATTTTTTTCAAATACTATCAAGGAACACAATTTAAAAACTGATATACATGTGCCAGGACAATTCTTAATGACTATTTACTTCTTCTTCAACACTCCAGAAGAATTACAATTTTAGAGAAGAGCATAATTGAACTATTTTCAAAGCTTTCTACGGGTTTACGAAAAATTGCTAAAATGCTGAAAAATGGTATGGATTTTGAATTTTTTATATGCTTGCATTCCGTTAATATTGTCTATTGGCTTTAGTTCCTATTCAGTCGAGAATTTTAGTTTTTGAAGAATTCGCAACACACCCCATTTGCAAGAGATAATACAAATTTTACTTCATTTATTTAATGTGTTAGATTGAGACATTTATTTACTTTTTGCTGAAGATAGGCAAACACAATAACAAGAGTTACTCCACCTACGTTTTCGTGTTTCGCGAGATGTCTAAACTATACATAAATATTGATATTCATTACTTGTGCATAATGTTCCTCAAATCGTTATTAAAAATGTAAATTAAATTGCATTAGATTACTTTATGTTAAAACCGAGTTAGTTTCGTTAATAAAAAATGTTACATGTAAAATTTACAACTCGAAGTTCAGATCTTATTGGGAATACTTAGGCCGACTTGCGGAAAATCCAGAGTTAAATATATAAATAAAGAAATAGTAACTCAGAGTTATATTTTTAATTTCATAACCCAGACATTGTTTTGCATCAAATAAATCCAGTAACCCGGGCTACGAATATATTTTTTTTCTGAATTTGAATTTAATAAATTTATTGAAATTTTAAATCAAAATAATTTTTGGAGGTTCTAGTGCAACATCGAAATGCTTGATCTCTAATCTCGTGGAAGTGATCGATTCACTTTGCCAAAGCTCTGTTAAAGGAGTTGGAATCAAGATATTCGTTTCAAATTTTTTCGTTTATTTACAAATAAATTGTTTGAAAAATTTATTTTTTCTATATTTATGACAGAATGTCACAAACTTAAAAATTTCTCCCTGAATAATTGATAGGCTAAATATTTACATATGTTTTTAACTCTGAGTTGATGCCTAACATTCTGCTCTGTAAGCAAATTTATCAATTTAATCGGTAAACTCTGAGTTAAATTTCTCGCAAGTAGGCCTTAGTTTTGAATGAATTATCATTATTGCATTTAACATATCAATGTAATGGAACTGACACAAGTTTTGATAGGTTGAAATTGTATTAGATACAAAGCGTGTGCACTGAATGTAAATTCTTAAGTTTTTATATGTATACATTTACATTTGTTTAGATGTATTCAAGAGCATAATTTAAAGCTAGTGATAGTAAAATTAATTGTTTACTATTTTATTGCATGTGTATACATATATAAAAGCATGACTCTGTGTTATTCTCATTAATCGAACAATAATCAATTAGCGGAATACAAATAATAAGGGAATATTTATAAAAGTAAAGTCAATATTTTAGTGTTATTATTATTTTTCTTACAAAATGTGCGATTATATTTATTTATAATTGGATTCAGAGCAGGCTAATTGAATGATTTGATTTGTACTGGCAAACTATAAATTGACGTTATTCTTTGAAATTTACCGACTTCAAATAATGATCACAAAACAAAGTATAAATAAACCTCATGTATTGCAAGCCAGAATTTACATAGGCATGTACAGGGGTTTTCAATAGGAACGCTACAAAAGTTTTTTTAAATATAACAAAAACGGTTTGGAATATGAATTAAATTCTTTATTCCTATGAAAGTACATTCGATGCCATTATGTATGGAACTCGATTTCTTTTGCATGGGCACCACGGGCACGCTTGCAGAAGTCCAGACGCTGAACCCAATTGTCGACGGGTTTCAAGCATAAATCGGCCGATACTGTTGCAATTCCACGTTCGATATTCGTACGAAGCTCATCAATCGTCGCAGGCTTGTTGGCATAGACCATAGACTTGACGTGGCCCCACAGGAAATAGTCTAACGGCGTCAAATCGCACGACCAAGGTGGCCAGTTGACTGGGCCATTTCGTGAGATAACGCCAAACGTGGTTTTCAATAAATCGATTGTAACATTCGCTGTGTGGCTAGTGGCGCCATCCTGTTGGAACCACATATTGTCCAAGTCCATATCATCCAATTCGGGCCAAAAAAATTTGGTTATCATTGAGCGGTAGCGATTCCCATTCACAGTAACGTGACGGTATTGATCATCACGGAAGAAGTACGGCCCAATAATGCCGCCGGCCCATAAACTGCATCAAACCGTAATTTTTTCGGGATGCAATGTTGACTCATGGAGTACGTGTGGATTGCTGCCTGTCCAGTAACGCAGAAATGACGACGACCATAAATTGGACGTAGCGCTCTTAAAGTTGAGGCCATTGACTCCGAATTTCGGTAGTAAATTTTAATAATGTCGACTCGTTGTTGGATCGTATATCTTTCCATGATGGAATCGCAAACCTTACTGAAGAGAAATGTCAAAAGAGAACGGAAAAATATGGCGTCATTTGCTGTCACTATCGGTCTACTTTTGTAGCGTCCCTATTGAAAAACCCGTTATGTATATATAAGTGATTTTTGCCTACTCTTTTTAAAAGAAGGGAACTTAATTTTCATGTTAATCAACAACTTTGATACAGTTTGAGATTTCCACCGAATTATTTATCCTCATTAGGTCCAAAAATCGAGTTTTCTTTTAAGGATAACTTAGGCGCATCTTTCGTTTCTGGGAAGTAGCCTAAAATGTCCTAAGTAGCCCAAAATGGAGTTTTACAAAATACGCTGATGTGTATAAAATGATTGGAGTTTGAAAGAAATGTTTAGTTGAGCATTATTACGTCTGTATGCACTCCGGAAGCTATATTTATGAAAATGCTTCCTCTGTAGTTTTCAGTCTTTATATTTTAATTACTTTTTTCTAAGTTGTTTGAATGTTGTATTTTAAAATACTTATTTTCACTTACTAGTGAGAGTAAGTCTTATTTCGGTATTATATACGTTTTTCTTATCTGTATATGTTTGTACATATATATCTTAATACATTTATATGACACTTTCAAAATCTCTGTGGGACCGGTTGTCATTCAAAGTTTACGAGCTGGTACGATTGAAAAATGGTTTAAAAACCTATCTTTAATTACAGGTATAACCGTTAATAATGACTGCCACATAATTTCTTATATTGAAATGTGAGTCCCTAGAGAAAAAAGAGGAAACATACATATATTTATGCTTATAGTTACAAATTTAAAGTTCTAAGAACGATCTTATGATATTCCTAAACGAATGGCATAATTATATCACTTCTACACACTTCTTCTCATGGTATAGATAGCAATTATTTTTTCAATAAATATCACTTGTTAAGGGTTAATTCTCGATGAGAGCTATGCTTCGTCTTTATCTCCTGTTTCTCCGACAGAGTGAAAAGCCCTTTGTCAAAACGTCAATATACATGATCCCTACGAACTACTAATGTATATGTTTTGTAAAAACAACGGTTTGAATCAAAGTGAGTTCTTTAACATCTCGCTGATTTGTGACCACGCCCCAAAGGAAGAGAAGGTCGATGAGATCAAAGATCATTTCTACGAGCTTTTAGAACGCACTTACGAGCGGAAGGGTTTAAGACCGGGGCAGATTCCTGTAAGAACAAGTACAGCGACCGGGTGACTGATGTTCAAAGCACTTTTAAATTGTGGGAACTCTTCTCCACTTTGCCAAATCGCTGATGCTGGCATTAACATATCAGCACACGACTTCGACGAAGTTAGGATAGGAAAACCCGCTATAAGGGACAGAAAACCCGCGGGCGCTGATGGATTACCAGCTGAGCTATTCAAGCGTGGTAGCGAATAGCTGGCAAGGTGCATGCACCAGCTCATTTCCAGAATATGCTCGGATGAATGCATGCCCACCATAGGGATTTAAGTGTGATCTGCCCAATCATGCAATATGCCCAATTACCGTGGGGTCTTCTACGAGCCGTTTGATACCAAACTTGGTTTCAGTTACCCTGACTTCCTGACATGTGACTTCTTGAAAAAGATAATTCAACCTGCAGAGTTAAACCGGTCAGGCACCATCTTTTATAAAAGTGTGCAACTACTGACGTATGCCGATAACAACGACATCATGAGCTTCAACAACCACGCCATTTCTTCTGCAATTCTCAAGCAGGATAAAGAAGCGAATCGAAGGTTAGCGACGGCAACCCGAATGCCCTCCTGTCATCCAATAAACAGTCAGCGCACTCGCGTCTTGGGTTCCGCGTCACTGTTAGTTTCAATTTTTACAAAGTACATCAAGGACATCAACAATAATGTCATCCGCGAAGGCCAACGAAGAGCTCTCTTGGCAACAAGTGCCAATCTGGACTGAGTAGGCAACTGCTTTCTCTCGACGAACCAAAACCCGCCTATATAAGTCTCTCGCCATGCCCGCGCTTTGGTATGGCGGAGAAGCATGGACGCTGTCAACATCAGATGAGATGTCCCGTCGAGTGTTCGACCACGACATCTTTGCGACGGTGAATGCCGCAGACGATAGGATCATGACATGTGTGAGCTTTATAATGGCATTGACGTAGTATAGCGAATTAAGATTCAGCTGCTACGCTGCCTAGATCATGTTGTATGTATAGAAGCAAATGCTCGAGCCCTGAAAGTATTCGACGGGTTCCGCTGGTGGGAGTAGAAAAAAAAGAAGGCCCTGGAGATGCCAGGTGGAAAAGGACTTGGCTTCATTTGTTCTCTCCGGTTGGAGCCATGTAGCTAAGTACTGGCGGGCTTTATTAGATTGAGCCAAAATCGCCTACATAGAGCGAGGATACCACCTAAAGTACCCTACAAATCGGAACAAACTTAGCGGATTTTTTTGATTTTTTTCCAATAAGAATCTCTTCTTATTACGACTGAGTATGTCTTTTCAATAAAATCAGAAGATAACCTGTTAAACTAAGATGAAAACTTTTCAATGTAATTAAGAAAGTGACCCGTAGAATTAAGATGAAAACCTTTTGAATAAAATAAAATAGAAGGGAATCTTGGATTTTATTTGAACCTCATCTTAATTTTAAGGAGCCGAAGATTTATCAATTTAAAATTATTGGCACCTAAATTTTTTGTGGAGATTATTTCCTGAAAACAAATATTACATTTTTTTAGAAACTTTTTATTACTTAATTACACAAGATTTGCTTATAATTATAATAAGTTCAAAACTTCTGATTTCAAAATTACTGCGGATTTTACATATTTTCTTGTAATGTAAGAACAATTTAAATAAATATAATATATAATATATATATATTGGTGTAACCAAATTATTCGTAGTTTAAAAATAAAAAGTGTTCATTACTAATAAATTCAATGAGATTCTAGTAAAAATGAGGGGATCTCTTTTTTAATTTCCTTAATATGATTTTAACATAAAAAAGAGGAGATTTCTTCTTACAATTGCTAATGGGCCAAATTCCATAGAAATTAATAAATAAGAAGCTATCTCCCTGCCGTTTTCCTTTTCAATAGATTTAAATTCAAACCAATCTTAAGAAGATTTTCTGGCGAAACTTTTTTTCGATTTCGTCCCCGCGCACGCCTTGGGCATCAAACTTTTTTAGACGTCTATCTGTTAACTATAGGTGAACTGTTTAGCTCTGTATAGGCGTTTATAGCGCGACTTCTTGCTTGATTTTTGTTTTGTAAAAAAATTCCTTTGATGTGATTCATTTTACATTCTACAAAATAAGTCATTGATGCTTTTTAAAAAATACAATAATGAACATTAAACATTTTGGCTGTTTTCGAAAGCGGAACAAACAAATAGAATTGAAATAAGGCAAATATCGAATGATCACCAAAATCCGAACTAAAATTTAAATAATTTCGATCAAGGGACCAAAAACTGGCGATGTGGCAAGATAGTTTAGCATCCTTGGCTCTTTCCGAAATTTCTATGACCTTGGTATTGCCAAAGACTTTTTCATGATAATAAAAAACGATTAATGCATGAAAACTGCATTCAATTGTCGCGGAAGGTTTAATTGAAATTATCATTGTTTTGAACATGTCAGCACTGACTTTAATATCTTTTAAGCTAATTACAGTAAAAAGTGTATTATTATCTTTCGTCTTAAAATGCACAACATTTTATACATCCATACTATAGTTGCTGTGAGGATTTTTCTATCAACCCATTCAGAATTTGTATGAGTTTTTGTTTCAGATTCACCACTTATTAAAAATAATATAGAATTTCGTGAAGTTTTCTAGACGTGAAAAAAGTGAACATATTCAACTTCCCGTGCCAATATCTATTGTAATTCTTTATCATCCGCGAGAAAAACAAATATTTCGTAATATTTCAATTGAAAAGTTCATTTTGAAAGTTTTGTATTGTGACATTAATTTGATAAGAAATTCATCTCCTTTGCATAACTAAAGGGTCTTATGTGTTAAGTTTAAACGAAATAATAATAGTTATGATACATTTTTTGACACCTTCAATATGATTTTACGGACAGAATCCTATGACAAAATATGTTTATAAGTATATTTATCGTGGTTCTACGTATATATACGTTTCCTAATTTTAGTGGGATGTCGTAATATATCTTTATTGAACGAAATTGATTTGTTAAAGGTAATTTTTTTCGCACATTCATTTCTTTTGTATAATTTTTTTTGTATCGGTAATTTATTCCAATATAAATGTGTTTATTATGGCATATTTTTAGGAAACTGTGTGGCATATTCTATGATTCATTGTTATTATATTATATTATATATTATATCCATTGAATTCATTGCAATATACATATATTTTTTTTATTGAACCAGTTTCACATTCTTCTTAAGAAATTTTCGCTAGTTTTTTGGTCATACAAATTATAAGCCCTAATAACTGCAGTTGGTACCCGATTGCGTAGATTTTTCAATAAACTGAAGTACTGAAGATTAAACTATTTTCTTTACATTAGCTCTATTTAAAGAAGTAGCGGCGGAAACATATTTATAGAGGTTTGACGAACTTCCGAACCGCGACGAGAAGTCTTTCAAAGTTTTTGGCTTCATCACTGATCATTTAGGCGATTCATAAGTTGTCCTAAAATGTTATAAGTCGCAAAGTCATAAGATTTCAAAAATACAAAATTTATCCAATTTAATTATTTTTTTTCTATGTAATCCATCAACATAACTTTTGAAACTTAAAATTTATTATATATGATGACTATGATGACTATATGTTTTTTATTATGACACCTTGTGAAACACCTAATTATTACACAGATGATTTTTGTTATAAATCCTTAATAAAAAGAGTAAAATAGAACAGTGAGCACAAGATTTTCTTTCTAACATCGAATTGGTTGGCACGAAATTTTCCCTAACCCATATTATTGGCAAAGCGTCATTTGGAATAGATGAGCTACATATCAAATATATTGAGTATTTCTAATTCATTTTCTTAAATGAAGTATTTTAAATATTCGGATTGGATACTGCTAATATGTACATATACAAATAAAGCTTGAAGCTGCCTTTTTCGGGCATATTTTTTAAATATTCATATGTAAGTATAAATACTGCACATATTTTTTGTAACCACCTTCCATCAACTAACATTTTGAAGAAACAATATTTCATAGGCTGAAGGAAAAATTTCCCGATATTTTGGCATACACTTTTTGACAAAATTCAGAAGCAATTATTCTTTGAACTAGATTATGTACATATATAAATACAGAAGAGCCAAATGTAAGGAGTTAAATTCATAAAGTAAACATTTTTAAAGAACCATTCCACGGAAATCGATACCAATTATAATGATAATGATTATTATAATTAGGGATAACTTGTTCTTATAAGTAAAAGTAAATACTGAGTATCCAATTTTCAAGACAAGAATTTTAACTTCGACAGAAAACCTAATTTGTTAACATTAAATCAGTATTATTTTAAAGCATCTGGATTAGATATTGACTGTTAAGCATTCAACGTTAGGTCTATAATCTAGTGTTTTGAAACTATCGATAAATTGCGATAGTCTTTTAGAGACCATCGGTCAATTTGGTCAAAGCCGAGCATTTTCAAAGCATAAAATTATTAATAATCAATTAATACCTATTTTAAAATTATAGATTTTTATGATGATTCTTATAAAAACACAGGCAAAACTGAGAAGTACATTGTAAGCTTAAATCACACTCATTTTATAAACAATCTTATGTTTGTGAAAAGAAGAATAACTTATTACTCCAAATCGAAGCTGACCTGCAGTATTGAACAATTGCTCACTATACACATTTTATGGAAGTTCGGACAACTTTTTGAACAGAAAATGTGCGCTTTAAATGTAATATTAAAAATTGTTGTAATTTCTTTTTAGCAGATGTTCATTAAGAAAAGCTCCCAATTATTTATTTAATGAATCGTTTCTTTCAGTATTATTACTACAAACCATATGGCTGTTATGTAAACCCCAAAGGGTGACTTGACCCTTTTCCAAAGAGCAACATATTAAAACTAAACTTTTGTACAATTTTTAAGTTAATAAAAATTAACAAATGCTTGGCCAAAGTTCGATTTTTGGCCAGTATATCTGGCATGATTCAATAATAAAAGGTTAGATAACCAGGCAATTGTCTAAACAAGCTTCAAACATGTGATTGGTCACTGGATCAATAAGAATTAGTATATTCTGAGCTTGACTCCTTGTCCGAACGGAGTGTGGTTCTATAGGTTGCATCTTTCATTTTCTCGTTGTACCGGATATTCTTTCCAGCTCAGCATACACCAGCATTGAGAGAAATATTGCCTTTAGTCTTGAAATATACCAAATTGTATAATTAGAATTGAAAAGCGGGAATCTTTATTTATACATTCATAAAAGTAGTTCTCCGCACATATGTAAATATGTAGGTAGCATAAATAGTTGCATATGTATGTAAGTGCATTAAACATTAATCCATTGTTGTGGGGGATGCAGAGATGTAAAATTGCATACCTACACATAATCAATTTCTAAATGTCTTTACAATCTCTGACGCGTAGGCTTTTGTCAACGAATACATTCAGGATATTAATTTGATCAAGCAGAGAGATAATGAATTTATAATTTGAAAATTAAAAATATTCTGGCACAAGCCGCCCTAAAAGGGTATCTATTATAACCATTTGAAAGACTGACTCTTGCCTCCTGTTCTTTTTTCTTAGCTCTATCCCAGTCACCACAAACTCATTAATCATTTTCGCGAAGAGTGATATAAAAAAGAACATACATTTTCGCCTTACTCTATAAATATTTGCTCATGCCTACGCACTGAAGCGTGTTGCCGGTAAGCAAACGGCTGAACCACCAACCATAATCCACACATACACGGTAAATTCACATACCATTAAGAGTTGGTCATATCAAACACTATTCACAATCGTACGTATGTATTTACATACATAAGTAATGCACATAAGTACATAACTAGTTGTCACTCTTCGGTTAAATAAAATGCCGTTCGAATGCTAAAACGTTCGGATACTGTTTTGTCTTGTCCACTTTGTTCTCTGAATTTCATAGTCTTCAAGTTTATTTATTTTTTAATACCTACTCCTCTAAGGGCGGAGCTTCCATTTTATGCATAGCATACAGCGATTTTTTGTATATTTCCATAAGTACAATTCATCATCGTGTAGTTGGTCTGCTGATATCGGAAATACTTTTAAGGAACATATTCCAGCAGGAAATGAAATGTGTCATAAGTTGATCGATTTCATTCATCATTTTGTACAGTTCAAGTTAAATTGGAAATAATCTAAATGTTTATAAAGGTTTGCCCATTAATATAGAGTTTTTCAAAGTGCTTGGAATTTATATGTATATGCATGTACACATATTAGTACAAAACATACATATGTATGTACATATCTTCATTTGTATATGGGTATTTAGAAAGTGAACTTTAGATGGGGTCGGTCTACATACAAAAAAGTTTACAATTACTCTTCCATCTGGTTTGAAAACTTCTTCGAGAATGTTACTTACTGAAAGCAGCCAAAATCGATAGAAAACAAATTCATCGCCTTCTGAATTTTTAAATCTTGTGGAAACTGCTTCCTGTACGAGGAAGGCACGTTAGGTCAACGCGGCTTTAGAAGAACATCTACCAAGCGATGTTCTTGATTTTGAACCGGTATATTCATTTACACAAAATAATGAATGCTATGAAGCTAAAATTCTCTCGAAGTAGGTCAATCAAATTTTTGCCTAGTCTAGTTAAATCCAACACTGGAGCCGCGGTATCAATCTGAAATAACTCGTTTCAATTGTTATCTAGTGGGTATATTTTTTAAAGCTATATTTTTCTTGCATACCAGTATATTACTTAATTGGCGCTATAACCGCTTAAGCGATTTTGGCCGAACTTCTACAATTTGTGATGTGCGTCTTGATGTTGTAACACAAATTGAGGAACCCACAGTTTTACGCCGACTCCAAACGGCGAATGTTTTTTTTTTTTGTGAGAAATTTTTTCATGGCAGAAATACACTCGGAGGTTTGCCATTGCTTGCCGCTATTAGAAAAAACTTTTCTATAATTTTTGATGTTACTTGCCCCGGCCAGGATTTGAACCCTGCACCCACCAAATTAAGCGCGCACGCGCTGCATACTCGGTTACGGCGTCCGCCATAAATATGCGTTTATATAGTGCATATTGAAGAAATCGGGCCATGAATATGATTTTTCAAAGTAATTTGACCTCTAACAATGTTGGAAGTGACAATTTTATCAAAACTTTGTGTAAATTTTCCGTTAAAAGAACTCTGGCGAATCTTGATTTCAAGTGACAATTTAGATTTGATAAGAGTAATACAAAGTGCAATAATGGCAAACAACGTAAAGTAAATTTAAAAAAAGATGCATTTATTATTTTCAAATTTAGAGGATATATTTTGATTAATTTTAGATCTATAGTGCTTATGGCCTTGCCTGAAATCAAATACTCCAAAAATTCTGTTAAACTAAAAAATATTTTCTGTGTTGTGAAAACAATTATATCCAATAAAATTATGGAGTTTTAGAAAAATGCCCTTAAAAACATATTGTGTTGCACAGCAAATTGAAATTCTGTTTTCGATAAAAATTAGATTAAAGTCGATTGGATAGTTAGAATCCGAGAACTGCAGCCAATTTGAAAAGTATATTTCGGGGAAAAGTGTTAAAAGAGCGTTGACAGATAAAACGATAGATAATTAAGTTTGCACAGCTCTCGTATGCTGGTTTTTAATCCATACGTGGCTATAATAATATATATAATAATAAGTGGCACTGAAACTTAATTCGATATACTATCTCAATGTCGTTATATAGCTCATAAAGCTTATCGTTCCGTCGTTTGCGGTATTCGCCGTCGCAAAGACGTAAAGGTCAAAAAATCTTCCGGAGAATCTTTCTCACAATCATTCCAGGATACATCTCATCCGATGCTGATAGCGCCACACAATAGCACGGACATTATAATGGACTTGTAGAGCGTAGTTTTCGTTCGTCCAGAGAGCTTTAATGCTCATTTGCCTACCCTGCCCAGAATAGCACTTGTTGGCAAGCGAGATTCTTCGTTGGATTTTGAGGCTGACACTTACTTACTTACTTAATGGGTGCTATAACGAGGCTGACACTATTCTAGGTGGTAATGCTGGTTTTAAGTTAAA
The DNA here is from genome assembly GCA_951828415.1 of Anomoia purmunda. Classification (NCBI taxonomy): domain Eukaryota; kingdom Metazoa; phylum Arthropoda; class Insecta; order Diptera; family Tephritidae; genus Anomoia; species Anomoia purmunda. The sequence continues at coordinate 86,448,981 of OX639995.1, forward strand.
CAAAGTCTCTCTACTTTGTCAAAATTGTAACTATCAACAGTGACGCGGTAGCCAAGATGCGAATGCGCTGACTATTTATTTGATGGCAGCTGGTACTTTGTTTTGCCATCCATTCGCTTCGCTTCCTTATCCAGCTTTGAAAAGTTAGCATGAATAATTTTTTCAAACATAATGTGAAACCTCGTTTAGAAACAAACGGCTCGGAGAGGTCCCAATTCTGACGAAGCCGGTGGTGTTACTCAGCGTCATTTTACATAGCCATACTAATTTTGCAGCGATACCAAATTCGGGCATCGCGACATATAGACCACTTCTTCTCGTGCTGTCGAAAGCTGACTGAAAGTCGACAAAGAGATCATGCGTATTTGGTGTGTCGTGAATATCTGGTCGATGGTAGATTTACGAGGTCTAAGCTATACTGAGAAGATCCAATCAGTTCGTTGGCGGTTGTCTTCAGTCTTTCGCAAAATCCCCTGGAAAAATCTTATTTTCCGCATTTTGCAGGATCACCCTTCTTGTGGAAATTTCAATCACCGGCAAATAAGCTGGTGGATGAACCTTACCAGCTCTTCGTCACCACTTTTGAATAATTTAGCTGGTAATCCATTAGCGCCCATGGCTGTGTTGTTCCTTAGCCGCGTTGTTGCTATCCGAACTTGGTCAAGGTAGGATAACGTGATGTTAACACATCTTTCTTTTGAGCGAAGGCGCGACATTAGGGCGAGACGCAAATTCCGGTTTACTGAGAAGTGCTCTTAGTTTGATTTGGTTTCGCGTTTTTCGACCATGTTTTGAGCCCGGCAAAGTCGATCAGTCTCAATCCGTTTGAGGAGGCGTCGTGAAGACTGAATTTTACGACAGTGTGACCAAAGATCTCATCGTTAGCCACCCTGGCAATGAAGTCGCCAAGCACGATTGATATCATGACTTCGCCAGTGCTCATAGAAGTGATCTTTGATCACATCACCCTTCTCTTCCGTTGGGGCATGGAATCGAATCGTGGACGCTCTTTCACCGGAGTGAACGAGAGTACTTGGCGCGAGGGCGTCAACCAGTCGGCCAGCGGCACCTTCCACATTAAGGGTTACAACGTTGCCTGTGGTAATCATAAAAAAGGTGAATCTATGAAGTCATGAGCTGTGTATCACGCATGCAGAAAGATCGGTCTGGCCACTCCCACGTGAATGACAATCAGGGACTCCCCCTTTCGCGGACTTCTACGTACAAAACCATCCTCTGCAAATACACAGTAAATAAAAAAATCACATTTCAAAACAATCGTTTATCATCCTGAGATTATCCCTCAACGCTTGGATTCTGTTTCCATTTCGGAAGTCCAATCGAAAACCGAAGATTTACTGAGCCTGTGGGAACTTAGATTTTGATCCGTTTAAAAATGTTTCAATTTAAGTAATTCTTTTATTCCCATTATGTCATATTTTTATTATTTCTCTTCTTTGATCCGTTTGATGGAAATGACATACATGTACTTAAATATATACACATTTAGACAGCTATTCATATTCTTTTATTTACTTCCGCCATTTTTTAGAATTGCTGCGAAGCACGAAAATATTGCATTCAAATTTTGTTTGCGGTAGTAACTGGCGCAAGTCACGTCTGAATAAAAGTCGAGGTAGAATGGGATTTAATAACATACTTGCAAAATACTAAGAACACCAAAGCAGCTACCAATTCCTCCGTATGAAGCTAACACTGCAATAATAATCTCAATAAATTTCAATTATCCTTTTATGCTTACGTTTCTGCCGAAAATTATTATTCGATGCCGGAATTCCTATATGTATGTTAAAATATGTACATACGTTCAATATAATGACACGTTTTATTACAACCTTTTTGGTTTTTGCGGGCATATACTATATATGTACATATATACGCCGGCGTGTGCACTGTTAGATTGTATTTATGTGCAAGAGAGTGCGGATGTTTGCACATACATTATTGTAAAAAATTGCAAAAACAGGATCTCATGCAAGTGAACATTCTCGTACAAAATATTCAAAAAGAATTTAGTTTACTTTAATTAAATTACTTTTACCAATAAACTAATTACAATTACATCAGTAATTTTTACAAAAAATTTGTAAATTTTTTATACGTTTTATAAGAATTACAACTTGTTACAAAGGGATACCAAATTTTATTTCTGGAAAATAAATACTCGAGTGCAGTACTCATATGAGGCAAACTTGAGACAACCAAAACGTATGGATTCGACTGTTGTTTTTGTTTGTCGTGAAGTTGAATTCAGAAACACAAACAAGAAAGAAATAAGCCAAAATTCGTGAGCCAAAATTGTGCTCAAAATTAGATGTTTTTTCTGCCGTCTGATTCCTTCCTCAATTTTAACTTATGAATTTGCGCAAAATAAATTTTTTTGGCAAACAAATTCGGAGGCATAAATTTTCCTAATAAAATAGTCTTGAAGGTCGGCGAAGAATATTGGGGTCATATCTCTTACTTAGAATGAATTGTTTACTTATCTCTACTGACTTGTGCAGCTTTCATTTGGCCAACATTGAACCTTTAAAAACAAAAAATTGTGCACAGTTTCATTTTTTATGCGCATTAATTTTTTCTATCCTCTATTCCACACACGGCATAAATGCATGTACAGATTTTTAAAAGGGAATCGTTTTTAACACAACTACTACAAAACTTGCTTGGTTTTGTTTTTTGAATTATGCACGTTTATGAGAAATTGTTTGATAAAAATAGTATGAAATATACCTATAGTGTCCGCGGCCGGTTATTAAATTTAAGAAAACGAACAGCCATTAATAGAAACAAAAGTATAATAATTTTCAGCTGGAGATGAGCCAGATCGAAAACGCTATGCACAATAAAAAATATGAGGATTTCTATCAGCGTTTGATTATATTGTGAACTCATTAGAAAAATATAAATTCGAAAACGATTACTATTTAAAGTTGTAAATTTAATTATTTTGTGTATTAAATATGTATGTATATATGTATATATTTACATACATGATTTCTTCAATCATGTTTTTTTCAATCAGTTTCATCTGAAAAGTGTTTTTTAAATTTTTCATTCCGCATCTTTTGTTTCTGAAACGTGTTTTCTGAATTTTTTATTCTGATTAGTTGGTTTCAAAAAAGTGCTTCCTGAATAAATTTGACTGAAAACCAGCATTTTTTTCTTCTACATTAACGGGGAGCACCGTGGCAATTGGCGGAAATATAAAGACGATTATATGTTAATATTTTACGTGCATTTCCCGATAAAAAGAAAACGTTAGAACGTTGCTTAAGCAGTGAAATATCTGAGAATACCGAAATATTTTTATTGTATAAAAGAACTCCGATAGGATTTAAATTAAGTATAAAACACTAAGCTCCTCTGAATGTAACTAATTTGTGCATCTATTTTGTGGATAAATCCATACATAAGTATTGAAATCTATATTTTATTATACCTACTAAACGTGTAGATGTGTCGATGCATTGGTATGAGTGTTGTGTGTGCTCATATTCATGCACATACATATGTATATTTGGTTAATATTTTTCAATTTGCTATTGAATTCACTTTTTGGCGTGGGTCAGAGTACAAACGATTTTGAAAATTATTATCATACATAGGACGTACATAAATATACTCGTATATGTATTTACAAAATATGCACGTATTTATAGATAGACACGCTTACCGATGCAGTTATGTCCAATAGACATATGCAATGCTTATTTATACGTTTGGGAATATCCACATGTACATAGACACTCATTTGCATGCAATTAAATTGCCTAGAGTAGTTTTACATTTGCTGGGGCTGGTTAGTAATTGAAATATATGAGTATCATTATGGTTGGGAATGAATATTTATGATTTACGTACTCCCATATGTGCACTAATCCCAGTCACACTCATACTTAGTATGAGTGTACTTTAAGCAAATGAATAAGTACATACATACGGTGCCCCAGTTTAAATCAGGATATTTGTATAGACTAAAAACTTTGGGTTTGCCCAAAAAATCCATGTACATATAAAAAAGTTAAAGGGTTATATAAAATTATTTTATTATTTTTTAGCACATATTGTGTATGCAAATAAGGGTGCAAAAAGCGAAATTAATACTTTCTGTCAGAATTGCCCGCGCTGAAATTTAGTCATATTTGTATAGCCAAACTCGATTTAAATTTGGTCCATAACTCATTGTTTTCCTAAAATAAGTTTTTACGAATATAAATCGCAGAGATAGCGCGGCCACGTAAAGAAGCGTAAATTCAGTGCCGGGTTCGTGGTGGGAGAGAGAATTTGTCGCCAAGTCCTGTCGTTCACTCCGTTGGACGAGCGTCTAGCCACGATTCTCGTCAAACCGAGATTCTTTACCATCTCGCTGATTTGTGTCCACGAGTGCTGCCCCGTCACGATATTAAAATCGTGCTTGGTAATTTCAATGCCAGGGTGGCTAAGAAAGGGATCTTTGGTCGCACTGTCGGAAAATTCAGTATCCACGATGAAACCTCCGCTAACGCATTGAGACTGATCGACTTTGCCGGGGCTCGAAACGATAGTCGGTAGTACCACATTTCAGTACAAGAGGATCCACCAAGCCACGGTCTGTCTCCAGATCGAAAAACGCGAAACCGAAATGATCATATTGCGATATACGGAAGGCAGTAGACGTACGTATATCAACTAGGATCATTATCTTGTCGCAGCCAAGATTCGACTCTCACACCTGCTCACTAAGAACACTTCGCAACAAACCGGATTTCGCGAGTATTGGGAGCATATTTCTCTATCACTACATACCGCCGCTGAGGAAGTAATTGGCTTTCACGAGGGCAAAGGAAGTATCTCCTGCCATCAAATAAACAGCCAGCGCATTCGCGCGGCTCCCGCGTTTCTGCTGACAGTTACAATATTGACAAAGTAGATAAGTTTGTTTTTCGTGGAACCAACATCAAAAAAGAATCTCAGTTCCTAATAGGTGCAACTGTGGCTGTTGTACGTATGGAAGAAAATGCTCCAGCCCTGAAAGTATTCAACGCGGTATCCATGTTGGAACGACCATCTGAAAAAGGACTCGGCTTCACTTGTCGCCAGCTAGCAAAGCAGAGGAGCAACTGGCGCGCCATGTTGAAGTCGGTCAAATTTACCTAGGCGGCTATAGCGCCATTCTAGAAGACGAAGAGGAAACTTTACAGTGGGCTCCAATTGCTAAAAATGCAGAATATATAAAACAAAATTTGTACTGTATTTAAAGAAAATACGTATTTTGAAATATTATACATATAAGGCAGTTTCAATCCATGCATTCTGTTTCCAAAATGGTTGCCATACACGTATTTTGGTCAGCGCAGCCCTGACGTGATGTTTCCTGGGCATGCTAACAAATCTGCATAATTTCCATTCATCATCTTCATTCACCACTTTGTTTGTAAAAGACATTTTAAACATATTTGTGGGAATACTTCTTTTATTTAAATTTTTATGAGTACATTCACAATATAAATGTAAATATTAGAAATGTTTACATAAACATATAATTGTAACCCTCTTTCAACAATTTAAAGGGTTTCCCGGCGATGGCGATGAAGATAGCAATGCGGCAAAACGTAGACGATCTCGAACTAACTTTAATTCTTGGCAATTGGAGGAGCTGGAGCGAGCCTTTTCTGCAAGCCATTATCCCGATATATTTATGCGCGAGGCTCTAGCTATGAGGCTAGATTTGAAGGAGAGTAGAGTTGCGGTGAGTTCTGTTTTAAATATTTATTAACTTAACAATTATTCAAACGCAACGATATGAAGTATATACCTGCATACATACATATACGAGGGTAACTATTTATATTTATGTGCTAACAATAAAAAACTGAGCATTGGCGGTTGAAAATAGTTTTATTGCTTTTCAAAATATTCTCAATGAAGATACACTTTTGGTTTTGTTTGAGCCAATTTTCGAAGCTCAACACCAGCTCTTCTTGATTGTTTTTTACATTTTGTGGGATCGAACACATATTTTACCACAAGGTGAAGTAAAATGAACACGAGTAAATTCATTGCACCAATTTTTTACGGTACTAAACGTAGGCGCTTCGTAGACGTATATACAATGATTTTAGTTCATTATGCTTTCTTCTCTCCTTAAGCCACGACGAAAATTGTGAAAAAATATCTCAACCTTTCAAATGGAAATGTCAGACGGCTTCTGACAATATTACAAGAGCCTGAGGCCAGAAAAAGAAAAGCAACTTCCGTTTCTATTTGTATTAAGAATTATGGCAGTTCAAACAATATATACACTTTATTTTTTACCTATACCACTATTTTATATTTTGAAATTGTGGAAAAAACTACTGTCTATGTATACATATATATATGGGATTCACTAGAAGTCGTAACGTGCCCCAGCCATAAAAGCATAAAAGTAGCTTAAAATTTATTTCCGTTGCTAGTGTTGGATTGCAGAAAAAAATACAACAAAACCATGAATTTTGAAATTTTGCAATGTTATTACGACATCTTTGAATCCCCTAATGAAATAAACCCATGTTGGTATGATCTTCACAAATTGGTAGAAATATGTCACATATCTCTCAAAAATATCACCACTTTAGATAATTCATTGATATTCATATAATATCAGTTTTATAAAACTTTCTCGCTACTAACAATATATTTTTTAGCTTTGCAATGTTCTTTACAAATTCGAAATTTCTGAAATGAAACGCTTTGTTCCAGATAGGTATGGTTCCAGAATCGAAGAGCAAAAGTGCGAAAACGGGAACATACGAAAAAAGGACCCGGACGACCGGCACATAATGCTCAACCTCAAACCTGCTCTGGAGAACCTATCCCGCCAAATGAACTGAAAGCCAAAGAAAGGTGAATAAAACGATTTAAAAAAGTATATAGAATATCTTAAATGTCAATAAAACTATATATTTATGTAAATATTCTTAGTATATATATGTATTTCTATTTAGTATATATATGCATATATATATTTCTCATATCTTTCACTAGGGCGCGACGAAGAAAAAAATTGGCAAAAGCCATTGACCGTCAGGCTAGGAAGCTGCAGGCCAAAGGCATCACTGTCGACTTGGAAGCTCTTAAGGCTGAATACATATCACAACACAAAGCCAACGGCACCTTTTCTGACTCAGATCTCGAAGATGATGGCATACAAATCGACGTAGTGGGAGGTACGGATAGTGACGACGATGCTGATGATTCCTCATTTCGTAGTCCTAGGGGGAACAGTATGGTACCAGGCAGCTTCTCGCCAACAAGTAGTCTGAATGGAATTGAAAGCCCTGCGTCCAATGGGGAACGTAACATTGAAGATGATAGTAATGCTGGAGAAAGTTGTGGAAAACCATTCATTTTTCCTCCAGCAAATACCGCTATATCCAATCTTCGCTTAAATCTATTGAATCCCAATACACCCGCCCAAGAATACCAAACCCAACACCAGCATAACCAACATAATCAAATCCATCATAATCACAATAATAACCAACAACAAACATCGCCGATTAGCATTCGGCGGAACAATCCATTTAGCATAGAGTCACTGCTGTTCAACAACACGTGAGATTTGTTGAGATGGTTAAATGGTTGAATGCAAAGGCAAACAAATTGTACGCTTTCCCCCAAGCCATTGCTTTTGCCCACTTCACCTCCAATCAACAATAGTTATCCGCTAACACAAACACACACTCATTGGGTGCACATTAGCCAAGCCACTCTATACAAATATTTATACATATACATACATGTATATATTATAGTTTATAAATTTATCTTTAGTGAATAGACAACGGAATGTACAATGAATGAATTATACTACTAAACAGAGTTTGCGAATTACACACATAGATACACTTACACAAATAAATCGCTAAATATAATAAACTCTATGAAAATGAATAAGAACCAATTGGGCAATATTAGTATAATTGATGTATCATAATGATTAGCAATTTAGTTTTAGAAATTTAAGTAGAACTTAACGTTGCTCAACATTTTATGCTCCTTGATTTCATCCTTTAATTCGGGCAAAGCAGCAGTTCTAAATTGTAAAGAGCTATTTTCAGTCGGAAAGAACCGTTTGTAGTCATATACCCAGTAATTTATCGGCTTTAAGTATCATATATTCTAAAATGTATCATTTTTCTCGCGGCATTGCACGAAAAAAGTCAAGTGCATCTTCATACATCACTAGATTATGCAAAGACGAATGTTTTATGGTAATTTCGTTTCTACCAAAAAATGTCACAATTTCATTGATCTCTACTTTTTTTTACCAGATGAAAAATTCTGCGCCATTTCTTAAAATGCCACTCTCAAATAAAGCAAAAGATGCGCATTTTCTGCCCTGCGAAGCATTGGCAGGGGAGCTGGTTGCCCTGTAATTCAGCTGATATTTAGCTTAAAACAAATTTATTATGAAGTGCATATGCTAATATTTATGCGTTAATTTGACATTTTGTTTTGACGAAAAGAGAAAGGCGAAATCGTTATCGTGGAAGGGCAACGTTTTTAGGTAAAAACGAAATCACGATTAGTTAAATTAGGTGGCTGCCATGAAACAATAAAGGATTCTCTTTTCTCAAACGTCATCTTAAAGATCTAACTGAAACCATGATGCAATAATAAATATAAGGTACGTTTTGGAAGTTTGGTGCTCAATGTAGGATTTTTAAAGTATGAGAAAAACAGCAAAAAGCAGGACTGTTTTGTTCACAAAGTCATAAAGTTAGTAATTTTTGGTGCTTACTTTACCTAGGCAAAACATAAAAGGTTATTAAAGCAAAAAGTGCAGTTTAAAACTAGTACAACAAAATCAAATACATATTTATGTATTATTTTATATTACTTATTATTTTATTTTCTATTACATTAGTATCCTGTTATAACGACTTCTAGGGGACCGGTGAAAATACGTCATACTAGCTTCTAGTTTTCTGTGAGTTTTTAAGACTTTCGTCGTTCTAACCAAACAATTTATTCATAATGAGTTAGGCGCTTGCAAAAATTGTTTTTGCTAACATTATTTCATATATGCTCGTATGTACATATTTATAATTATTAGAAAACAATATATTAAATATATCTGCGAACGGTATTACCCTTTTATTTAGTCATTTTCCTTGCTAACACACCTTTTTAAAAAAAAATCATATAAATGCTACAAATCAAACTGTATAGTGTTTTACCTTGCGCTCTTGTTTATAAGAATTCACTCTCATAATTTGATTTCAAAATGATATCAATCATATACATATTTGATCAGTTCAGAAATCCTTAAAGGAAAAAGTTAACTTTCCAAGTTGGTAACCTTAACGGTATTAGCAATACAAAAATTAGAGAATGAAATTGCTTTCAAAAAGTTATTGTATCAAATATATAACGCCTTTTCCATGCTCGTCTTTTTCAACTACTCCACCACGCAGCCATTTTCTTCTCTCACCCCATACGCACTTTATTTGTTTCCTCCTCTTATTCTCTCTTTATTATTAAACTTTTTCCTTATTCTTACCAAACAATGTCGAAAAGAGAAGTCGTATCCAAGACTTATACATATTTTGTTGCTGCCTTAACAAAGAACGGAGATTACAAAGAAGTTGCATCCCATCCCATTGTTCCTCTAACAGAAAATCTCGTCCAATTCACCATATAAGAACTAATTTGACTTTTGCTGATTGATATTAGAAACTGATTAGATCCAATAGGTTTCTGCGTGTGGTGAATTGGACGAAAATTGTTTACACAGGAAACGAAACGCCATGCGACTTCTTTGTAATCTACGTTCTTTGGCCTTAAGATGCTGAAATATTAGTAAAAAGACTCACACAACGAATGTATCTAATCGTTGTTCTGGTATGGTGAAATGAGCAAAAATATTAGTTATGTTGACCCATCCGGTTAAAAGTCTGGAAAAGGGGTTCAACTCAGTTGCCATGCAGCTGATTTCCGTTTTTCCTGTTGCCGCTCCGAGGCTTACGTTTGATATACAAAAACCAAATATTCTCAAAATTGCCAAACAATGAAGTTAAAAGCTTGGTGTGAAGACCTCTAATGATTTGTAGCGATACCTGATTTCAATATTTCTCCACAAAATATATTTTAAGCTTAAGTTTCTTTATCTAATTGCTCAATTGTATTTACTTAGCTTAACTTAACTTGACTTAAGAAGTGCCCATTCTGTTAAATGCACTTTGTGTATAAGTGATTAGCCAACATGTAATCAAACATGACTTTACTTGAAAGTCTGTTGAAGTTTTTTTGAATTTCCATGTCAAGTCTACATAAGTGCAAATTGAACCGTGAGAGGACTATGGTGTTACATAACTTTTTAACCTATTTTGCATAAAAATTTCCCAAATATGCGATAAAAAAGTCCTTTTTTGTATAAATGCAATTCATATGGCAATGCTTTCTACGTAAGTGAGGTCAAGTGTCAAGTCAGGGTTAGCGACTCTCCTCCAATTTATGATGTGCGTCTTCGTCTTGTGTTTCACAAATGAATGGACCTACACGTTTTCGACGAGTTTGTGCGGCAGATATTTGTTTATAAAAAGCTCTTTCATGTGCTCGAAATTCTTGAATTGGCTACCATGGCAAAAAAAAGGTTTTTATGATATGACTCTTCTCATTAGACTAAGAAGGCAGTCAGAAGCCAATATATAGACACGGTTCTAAAAACATTTCAAAAAATTTATTTCTTCAAAGATTTATGAGAGTAAAGAACTTCCAACTAGCTGGGCTTTCTCAACTGGTGGTAATGCCGAACTTCTGGACACATTTCTGTGACAAAAACTCTTCTCATAAAAATATTATTTCGTTTGTAAGTGCAGAGCACTTGATGTGTAGATCCAATGTAAAAGCCCCAAGCAAAGCATTAGGCCTTTACATCTAGTTAAATTTGTGTAATTATTAGCAAAATAGACATGTAGATTTTTAAATGAACTGGGCTTTGAATATTATAGAAACCTAGAATTAAGTGCAAACATTTATTCTTACTTACAACTAATCGTATTTTCATTTAACCTCATTAGGTATGTACATATACTGTATTATATATTGTAAGAATATTTGAGTTACTGTTTGATGCTTTATACCTCTGAAGCATTTTGGTATTTTGTTCACTATGATTTTACTTTGTTTTCTCCATGAGACTTTACAAATTGTATATAGTTGCAATTAAAGTTAATGTAAAATAAATGAAAACGGATGAAAAAAATAATATGTCCAATTGAATAACGAAATGTCTCATAAGTATTTACACATAAAAACAATGCGTTTATTTTTTGAAATCCTCCACGAAAATTTCAGGTAAGCAGATTAGTGGCGTCCCCAAGAACGATTGCAAGTTTTGCTTGTGAGAACAAATTTTATTTAAACAATTATTTCAAAACAAGTATTTTTGCAGCAAGGAGAGTATTACCGGCCCACGGAAGGCGCAATTTTGTATTATATCATTATACGGTGACCATCCGACATTTCTTGTACGGAACAATCAATGTTTTTGGTTAAATCCCCAACCAATGTTTTCAATAAAAACGTTATATTTCTCTTTAAATTTGTCGCATTTCTACCGTATTTCTTTGGCTTCAACAAAATCAGGTAGTATATGGGCAATTCCAATCTGGCGTAATGTGGCATTTGTATGACAATATGTTAAAAAGTAAAATGAAAAAAGGCAAAAATTTGACAAGAAGATATATATTTGCATAGAAATAAAGCATTTAGTAAAAAAACCTACAACAATTAATAGTATAGATAAATATATAAGCAAACATATTCGTAGATTTTATTCAGTACAGAAGGAGTGAATTAAGTAAAGATGCATCCTCGTCACGCCTTTTGTTCAGCAAATATTTACATAGGAGGATCTAAATTCAGAGATCTCGCTTCTGTTCTTTCAACGTAAAGTATACAAAAATTATGTAGGGTATTCTCAGCGTAAGAGACGCGGCCAGGTCCGTGCGCAAGATTTATTTCTGGAGAGGGGTTTTTTTTTTAATCCATAAAATGGTAGAATTTCTTCAAATATGGATGTGAATAAAAATGTATTTACATAATTCATAAACAGGAATAAGTTAGAATTATTCGATTAGAAATAATTATTAATTTAGCAAAGTAATGTGTCGGGCAAAACTCCGTTTTGAGTATTTTTCAAATAATTCCTTGCCGGCTTCTTCATCTAGAGTTGGAGTTTTCGACGGAAAAAGGCAAACGAAATTTGAAAGTATTTTACGGTGCTTTAAAAAGAGTCTTCAAAATGAGTTGCGAATAAATCCAGACAAAGTATGTAAGTAGAAGCTCGATAATGCTCTTCAATGTAGCGAGTCTCCCCATTGCACCGATGAATCTGGCGAGAGGTTATTCTTAGTTTCTTCTCTTCGACCAGAAGAATAAACTTCGACCAGAGATTAATTCGAATCGAGCAATGCAATGAATCCTTAAAATCTAAGGTTTTAATCGCTATTAGATGCTAAAACGCTATGGCAGATGTTTTTGAACTTATTTAGGTATTCGAGATGTTTTCCAAGGCGCTTATAACTGCTGATTGTAAGTGGGGATAAATTTTGACTGATTCGTGCGTTCCACCCACCTCGTTGCACAGGATTTTTCTTATTTAGTCCTTGAATCATTTGAAGGTTTTCGTTTTTAGAAATTCCATCTTGCAGTGGGAGCAAAAGTGTAGGATAATTTAAAAAAGTGTGCACACTTTGGATTATGGCTAGAGAGTTTCTGACCGGAACAATTTTACATGCTGCATTGACGACCAAATTGAAACTATTAGTCGCACAATGCGAATACATAGCAAGTTTGTACTTTTCCTGAGGGTAAGCTAGTGCTCCATGAAATTCTCCATTCATTGCATTCATTGCATTTGCACCGCCGTAAATGTACCGGATTCATCCGCCAAGATCGTGAAAGCTTTGGATATGTTGATCCAATCGATTAGCTGCTTTAATAGCAAGTCATAGCAAATGATTATATGTTAATTCTAAATACGATTGCAGATGTATGTACGTCATGTTTTTGGGGAATTATTTAAGTGATTTCTTAGCTCCAACTCACTTAACACTCGATGTGGTAGGGCTTCAAAATTTCCATGATTGCGATTGGTTTCTTCTAAAGTGATTCTTTCAGTATCACTACTTCCACGAAGTGCTAAGCCTTGTCAACTGCAAAGAATTATAGTTTGGATCATTGGATATCGTAGGTTGCTTTTCAATTTCGGCTCTCATTTGCGATTTTAATACGGATGTTTTGTGATATTCAAGTGTAGAATGGTTCTATAGCTTTCTTCCAATTTGAGAAAAGTTTCGTCGCAAGTTTCCCTAATGGTTGGATATTGACCCCTGCTTCCCGGACTCCTGGAACTAAAATTTTTAATGCCGGAAATCGATAAAGTTCTTTCGGAATCCAAATTTTGTCTGGAAGTTTCCTTGTAGAATTGAGGCTTTCAGTTATTGGTTTATTCACGAATAATCCTATATCGTACGGGTTCGTTGAGTTCGTTCGAGTCGTAGATGGTTTAAAATCCGAAGAAATGCCTGTTATATGTATATACATATGTACATACATGATCGTGGTTGAGACGAGGTCTTTTACTTAAAAATTTACGATTTTTAGTTCAGTTAGGCACTCATTAAGTATTATTACTTTACGGAATATCTGATGATTGTAAACTTTCTACATATGTAAATCTTTATACCGTAAACCTAATTTTTCAAATTTTTCCTGGGTTCGGAAACATTCGTAGGTGAACGGTAAGTATACACTACAAAATTTTCTGTTGTATTCACTTTCGTGAACGATAAAATGAAAAAAGTCCAGATCTTTCGCCTCCCAGACTGATAGGTAGAACAAATTGCGCTGTTGTGGGTGTTGTGGGTGCATGTGGACGCCTCAAAAAATCTAGTGTTGGCATTTGCTTATATGCACACACATACACATATTTATAGGTGATTTATAATTTATGTATATAAATTCATAAAAGATAATTGGTACTTATTTTAACTGGCGGTATTTTTCCACAGCTATCTTGGACCAACCTGGACTTTTAGGCAATTTATGTGTGTAAAAGAAGGTTTAAATCTAGCGAATATTTAGGACATTTTATTTTAAGATGAGATAACAAAAACTTTTAATTTTGGATTTAGAAATTGAGAAAACGACGTAGCATATCAAATTACTAACTATGTCTTCATAATACCTACATTTATGCAAATTCATAAATATGTTTCAAGGTCTGAAATATTGCAAATAAACAAAAAATTGAATTTCAAAATTCAAAATTTTTATTATTCCACCATTCCATCTTGCAGCTGATTCCGTATATCGGCACAAAGCTGACCAGCAGCTCTGATTAATATGTTACTAGATGCACTCGATGGAGGAGCAGACAGATTTTTTAGAGCAATTTTTTCAACAGGAATGTAATGAATGATTTCTTTCAGTATTATTACTGCAAATCTTATCGCTATCATGTCAATCCAAAAGGCTTATTAAATTTTTTTCTAAAGCACTTAGCCGAAACCGAAGTTCGGTCTTCTTTACTTAAGTATAACACAACACACGCGCTTTTTTGACCAACTTTAAGCCGTATAGACTGTTTTTGAAAAGCCCAATCGAGAATCTTATTCATGTTCTGTAACATACTGTACCTTCAGTTACTATGTAAACTTCAATTTAGGACTTCTCTTGGAGGTATTTTGAGCCCCCCAGTAACTGGTTGGATGTATTTCATGCGTTTCCAAACGCGAATCAACAGCTCTTTCATCATACCTTTTTTAGTTTTACGTTTTCTGGCGACAGGAAAATCAGTATTTTCCCAGTCCATTTCTTCTCATTTGTGTTTCGTCTGAAATGCCCCTCTGCGCCATTATCAAATTCAGTTTTTTTTTGCAAATGAACTTGCACAGTATTCAAAACGCTAAACACTAAACTTCATCGAGGTTTCTAACAACCTTGAGATTTCATCCCCTAGGCAATTGACGATTCGAAATTTTGGATTATCGCTTTAATGTGCAGTATTCTTTCTCTTGACTCACCTCCTTCACAATCCTGTTTATGAAGTTCATCGTTTTCAATTTGATCGTCTTATCTATACCAATATTTCTTGTCACAATTGTTGAAGAATCTGGATGCCAAAATCGCTCGGACTACGAGATGTACTTTGACTTTTTCCTAAAATGACGTTCCACCGTCGATGTGATTACAATAAATATTTGTATATGCTCTCAATGGTTACATAAAATACCTTGATGGAAAAACTCGCATTATTCTCTACTACATGGATTAAAACTAAGTTCATCCGATGACCCAAAGTAAGTAAATTTATACCTGTTTACTTACATTGCAAAGACAATTAATAAAACAATAATTTCATCCACAAATTATTGAAGAATTTTGGTATTTTCACAAATGACAAATGAATATTAAATCTTTAATTTTAATCTCATTTACTTTATTAGAATAGCTCAAGTGCAGCGAGGATAAATACCGTTTATCAAGATAAAATGATAGTTGCTAATTAGGGAGTAGCAATAAATACTTACGCAGGGTGCATCAAGTAAAAGGAAACGAAAGGAGTCTCCTTTATAATTCAATATAAAATATTTATTTTAGTGGATGTACATGAATGTTAAAGCGCAGAGAGGCTGCGCAGTATTTAAGCCGGAAGGTCGAGAATGTAAAAAAAACGGCGGCGGTTGTAGGTCTATTAAACAATTAATATACAAAAAAGATACTGTCGATTCGGGTCACCCTGTGCTGGTCGTTTGCAATGACTTGCAGTCAGGATAGCCCGTTTTGAACAGCTGCTAATTTACTCAGACATGCTCTCAACACGGCGACCCCCTGCATCGGTGTTAGGTCCAGCAGCTCTTTCAGCTTGCAGAGAGCCACCTTATACCTGTTGAACAAGTCCCAGAGGCATCACTTAACGCCTTTACGGCCACCTTGTTTTTGCATGGCTGGCTTCTTGCCTATTCGGCTAGCGAGTATTGGTCGTCTGTGCGTGAGTCAGCACGCCGATTGCTTTCTAGTGGAACGGTATTTGAACGATAGTGTGGTGGGCCCTCCCACAACGGTGCCAGCCGTCGGATGAGTTGCAGGCACCTATGTATGTAGTGCGAGGTCGCCAGACAGTTGATGCAGAATGATGATGTACAATCTAACCGGAGTCAGCAGAATTTGGGGTCATCTTAGATGATGATTGGGTGGCGCGAATTATAACTTAGTAAGGCATGAACCAAACGACCATTTACTCGCATGACGTCGGCTTTGTCTAATATGTGGTTTAAAGGTAGGGGTGAGACATTTTTTAATTAATGGGGCTCCAACGAGTTAATTTCATTTGCAAAATGGTGGGGTGAGTTATAGAGATGAGTTCCACTTTGGAAAAGTTTAGCTCTTTCTGCGTAAGAGCTACTGAGGTGGAAATCAGGAGTTTTTTCGGCTTATGCATAAAACGTTACATAAATTCAGCATCTCTCCAAGCTCGAACTGGTCATATCTATGTATTCCGATGTATTTAGGGACGTGTCCGAACCCCCATGCATCTGAATGAGTTTTTCTGGAGAAAAGCGCACCCAACAGGGTATGTTGGTTGTGCTTATAGCTTGAAGGCTCTCACGGAAGGAACTCCACTGGTGAAAAGCTGTGGGTTCTACGCATTCTTCACAGTCAGTTTCTTCCATCCAGAGTTGCTAAGGGAGAATTATCGCAAGTATCATTGCTGGCGAGAACCATCCTGCCGGATCGAAAAGTTTCGCTACGACCGACAGGATTTGCCGTTTTGTGTTTGATTTTAGAGGAGGGCAGAGGATCGTAAGAATACGAGAAAGAGTCCGTTGTTTAGTTTCAGTTGAGCTTAAATCCTGGAGCTTCAGAAACTCAGTAGTTAAGAAATCTGAATTAGAGAAGTTTTGGATGGTTAGCAGTTATTTTCTTTAGTGGAAAGCCTGCCGATCTTAGAGCTTCCATAGTTTGGGATATAGAGTTAATAGTGGACTGGATTTCGTGTCCGCCAGAGAGTACATCATCTGCATAATATTCGTGGAGTATAATGTTTTTAGCGAGGGCGAATTTTTCTCTGCAATTGGAAGCTATTTGATGGAGGATACGAACGGCAAGATATGGGGCAATGTTAAGTGACAGTTTTTAACATAAAGCCTTCTTATTATTTCACGTTTCGTGTAGTTTAAATGTACTAAATTTCTGTTTTTTTTGTAAATGTTGGTAAAAACTTCAAAACCCGGTTTGGCGTGGGTCGTGATTGTTGAATTCGATGTTCAGCCATAATACTTGTTGAATTCGGGACCAATAAAACGCTGTATTTGAAAATGATACTGATCGTGTTTAATAGAATTATTCAGTATGTTCCATTATACATCTTTTGCTGACCGTACACTCCGCTACTGAGCAGGAGTTTCGTTATAAGAATACAATTGCAGAGTTACTCCTACAAATTTAGATTGTAAAGTGAAGTTGCTCTTTCAAATAAACAAAACTGACAAAGCCGCCGTAATTAAGGAAAGCTATATTAAAGCTTTTACGTAAATGAAATGGATTTTTTTAAAGAATTTATTTTAAAAAAATTTTCTGTTGCAACATTAAATATTTAAGCATGCAAATTTTAGGTAAATAGTTAATAGCTAACTTGCCGTTGAATTATTGTGCGTACTAAGAGAATAAGAATGATAATGTTTGTAATAACTCTCTTTAAAAATATAAAAAATTACAATTCCTAAATAAACCAAACAAGTGATGCAAAACATTAAAAAAAACTTTGGAGTCTGTGGTTTATCTATACCACCATGCATGAGCAAAATATTCTTATTATAACATCCACTTTAAGGGTATGTTGCAGTTATGCAACAATATGCATTTAAGGGTTAATAATACAAGTAAGAAGGAGCTGCTGACTAACGTTTAATTATTCGGTCAGGGTGGACCTTTTTCCCATATTTTAATTATCACTTCAATGCCTGGTAGTCTGATTTGACTGATCTTTCATTTCAAATTGTATCAATAAGCTGCAGCTAACTTTAAAGTCTACTGTATTTTGACTTTAACGATGGGCCAATGTCTTTTCGTCTGAAAATTTGTCAAATCATATTTTGTACGCATACCTGAAGTTGCTTCGATATTTATATATATATGTATATCTCAAATTCCAAGTAATTGTTGAACGTATGAAATAAAACCGCTCAATGAAATTAACAACACGCTGTGTTGTTACGTAGACTCCGAATGGAAATGATTTTTGTGAGATTTTTTTTTATCATAGCATAAATATATTGAGAGTTTTGCCATTGCCTGCCGATGGGTAACCGCTATTACGAAAACCTTTTCTATAATTTATTGATGTTACTTGCCCCGGCCAGGATTCGAACCCGGGACACATCGAATGATTCGCCACCTAATTATAATTACTGTGTCTAAAATTATGCCGCAAGAGTTGATGAGAAATTAAATAAATAATTTTCTTTTTGATGGGATAAAAATAGGGGGTTAGTTTCTTTCTCAGTTTTAGGTGCGGTGCGTTTTGTGTAGTCAACTTTCTTATAGTTTAAAGTGTCATATAGCAAATAAAAAAGTACCAAAAATACTAAAATAAAATTTATGCAATTTTTTTAAATTGGAAGCCGAAAATTCAGCGTTTATCCAAACTGTGCTTTTGTAAACATTTTCTAAAAGCCACGTAGGTAATGCTTCATTAAAATGTGTGAGTGGAGTTCATCTCAAATTCTGTATCGATATTTTGGGTATCGAGTATTTATTGGAACCCGATTCAGTCAGGGTGATACTTAGAATAAGTACCATATTGAAGGTATGAAGCCACTCTGATAAGGGCCATTTAGCGGGTATATGACGTGATAGTTGAAGCGAGTAAGAGAAATGTCTTTACTTTAAATTTAGTAAAGTACACAAAGTGCTGTCGTCATTCCCATCTCACCATCTGATTATGTGGTGGGACGTAAACGCCTTCAACGGTCTGAGCTCTTTATCATCAAAAGTGACTTCATCACCTCAATGCTTTTAAGAAAATATCGCCAATAAGTTCATGTGTATATTCAAAGCCTCGGCTAAACACACTACCGGTGTTTTAATAAGAATTTGCCATATCGTTTGCAATTTTATAATTACGCAATAATACGTGCACGTATGAAAAAAATTAAAATAAATTCTAAGTGCTTACAGACAATTCTCCAGTTGTACATTGCTTATAAACTGAGTGTTAAAACCCAGAAATATTACATTTTATCAAACATTAGGACATCTCTGGAATTATTTGTAAGCTTGCTGCCATTCGGATTCTCCACAATATATGTATGTACCTATGTATATATGTGCACATATTATTGAAAAACTATAAATCATGTGCCTTTAGCCAAATTCCAAAACATGTGATGCATGGAGCAAAGTGGTAGACCCCTTTTAAAATTGCCTTATGCATTACAATTTAATATGTAGCCATTTATCTTAAACCTGTGTTTTTTCTAAATAAAAAAATGCAATAATTCAGTAACTGCAAAAGGTAATGTAAATTTTAGAAAGGGAGCGTGATACCGCCCATTTAGAGCTCAAGCTATATGCATCTCTGAAACTATCTTATAAAATCCTACCGAATTTGCTACAGACATTGCTTTAAACTCACTAAGTACGATTAACAAAACTAAATACATCTTCCAGTTGCTGTGTTACTGCTGACTAAGTCAGACTTGTTTATGCATATGTGACTAAGAAAACTATCAAAAACGAATATAGACTTAAAAGAAAATAAGAAAATTGCAAAACGAGCAGCGCTCGATCACGCTGAAGACGAAATGTCTTCTCGTAAGCAAAGTAAACCTTCGGACACTAAAAAACCAAGTGTGAATGCTAAAACTGTCAATAGTTCAAACTATTGGATGCAAAAAGGTATAAACGACTTTTTCGTCAAAAAAATCTCCATTGGCGTTAAAATAATAAGTGAAACATCCATTGCGTTTAATGAAATCAAAGAAGTTTTAAAGACAAACTCTTTTCAATTCTATACGCATGACCTTAAAAATTAAAGGGCGTTTAAAGTTGTCCTCTATGGGCTTGAACAAAAAACTAAGGAAGAAGTTAAAACTGAATTAATTTCTCTTGGACTGAAATGTAAAGAGGTCAAAATCGTTACAAAATCATTCGAAAGCTACATAGACACTCTCTACATTGTATACTTTGAACGTGGCTGAGTTAAGTTACACGATCTCAAACGTGACGTAAAATCTCTTTTTCGTGTTATTATACGGTGGGACTTCCAGCGAAAAATAAAATACAAATTGTTGCAATGTCGAAATTGCCAAATGTTCGGTCATGGCGAGCGCGGCTGCTTTGTGAAGCCGAATTGTGGAAACTGCGCTGGAAAACACAAAACTTCCGACAGCGTTCTCCCGGACAGAGTCAGGTGTGCAAACTGCAATAGCAATCACAAGTCAAACGATATTGCTTGTCCCAATCGAGCAGCGTATTTACGTATTAAAGAGAAGTACACTCGACAAAGTCCTCTTCGACCTCTTTCATCTGCTTCGTCTAAGATGCATGCTCAACCGAACTTGGACTACGGCCTTTCACAGTTCCCACATCTCCCTGTAAAACATACGAACCACGTAAACAATACCAGAGCGGTAGAATCTGGAAAAGTGCTGACGTGGTGGTCTCCAGTTGATTAGACCGCTGAGCCAATTTGTGACAACAACAATTTGTTCACAGAGAGAGAAATAACTGAAGTAACCTTCGAACTAATACAAAAACTAAAAGATTGTAGAAGTAAACATGAGCAATTTAACGCTATCGCACAATTAGCAATTAAGTTTCTTTACTATAGTAATAAGTAATGTCTGTCTCTCAGCTTAATATAGTATTCTGGAACTGTCGCAGCATCCGAAATAAGTTTATGGAACTTTTTGATTATTTAACCAAATCTAATGTTGATGTATGCATGCTCTCGGAGACGTGGTTAAAACATTCTGATAAATTGTATCATCCTGATTACGTATGTGTGCGTAAAGATAGGGAAATTGGAGTAGGTGGTGGTGTTGCCATATTAGTCGAAAATACTATAAATTTCAATATCATAAATATTAACACCAAAATAATTGAAAACATTGGAATTATAGTGACTTCGTCAGACAATAAATCATTTAAACTTTACTTTACTTTAACTTACTTTCCGGGTGGCGCAAATACCCTGGAACTTCAGAACAGTTACAAAACAGACTTAAGTAAACTTTTCAATTTGAGTGGATCATATATTTTCTGTGGTGATTTTAACAGTAAGCATCGAAATTGGGGTTGCTCGCGAGCAAATACCTGGGGAAATATACTTAATGATTTTTCCACATTTTTCCCCATAAATTTTTCCTACCCAAATGACCCAACATATATACCTTCATCTAGCAGGTTTACACCACCAAATATTGACCTGGTAGTCTCGAATGCAACCGAATACAAACAATATGATACCTAACGAACAGTTTGGATTTAGGCAATTCCATAGCGCTACTCATCAGATTAAGCGGATCTGTAACCACGTCAAACATAATTTCGATCACAAAAAATCTACTGGTTTAATGTTACTTGATGTTGAAAAGGCTTTTGATTCAGTCTGGCACAATGGACTAATTCACAAATTAATTCCCGTTGCCTCTGGTAAAAACTATAAATAGCTTTTTAAAAAATCGTTTCTTTTGCGTATGTTTGAATAACGAATGCTCAGACATGATTGAACTGCCCGCTGGAGTTCTCCAAGGATCGGAGCTTGGTCCTTTATTGTACAACATTTATTGCTCTGATTTTCCAAAATTTGCAGATTGTTCATATGCTTTGTATGCAGACGACATTGGCATTTTTTATTCGGAGTTCGGTAATGAAATAGTACCCAAACTTCAGGGCGCACTGCAAAACATTGGTGACTACTTGTGTCGTTGGAAAATTAAATTAAACATTGGTAAAACACAAGCTATCTTTTTCACCAGAAAAAGAAGTAATTGCTTTCTACCAAGCACAGGTTTAAAAATAGATAGTTATGATATCCCGTGGACCAATACCGTGTGATACCTTGGGGTTATTCTAGATAAAAAAATATCTTTCTGTGATCACGTCAACTACATACAGGAGAAAGTAAATGTGGCAATTAAAATATTGTATCCCTTAATCAATAGACGCTCAAGCTTAAGCGATGAAAATAAAACAGTAATTTCAGTCAATAATAGTATATGCCTGTCCAGCTTGGAGTAATGTTGCTAAGTCACATGTTAAAAAATTGCAAATCCGTCAAAATAAAGTTCTTAAAATGATGCTGCGACTCCCATCGGATTTCTCTACCAGAAAGCTTCACGATGAGTCAAAAATAAAAACTGTATCTGATCAAATACTAAATTTGACTGAAAAATTTAAAATTCGTTGTAGTTTTTCAGACAACATGTTAATATCTGAACTTTTTTAGTATGCAACTGATACTGGTACTTAAATGCGTACATATGTATTAACACTAGCTTGTAAGATTCAAAGCGGATTTTTTTCATAGTAGTTTTTTCCTTCGAAGAAATATTTATCTAAAAACTAAAATCTGTGATATATATAAAATATAACTATAATGATGTAGAATTAAGATTTATACCATATTCTGTCCAATTTGTTATATCATAAATATTGTATCGTTTTTTCTACTTAATAAAATAATTCATTCAAATACATCTTCCAAAAAATATAAATACCACTTAACAGCGGCATTCAAGTTATACTTTAAAAAATTCAGAATGAATAGTTATGCTATTTACATAATTAACAACAAAAACAAACTTCAATATTAAAATCCACCTCACAGCGAAAATAATGCAGTAACAAAAAACAAGAATACATTGCAATTTTTTAAGGGCACAACTAAAATTTTAGGTCGATTAATCCTTTGTGGGATACCCCTTACTATTGTTAACTGTTTACTTTTCGGCATGGATTCCACCAATAGTTAGGAGCAAGTTTATTCCATTCTGCTTGCAGGGCATTTTTCAAGTCGGTTTTATTTCGAATCTCTAGTTCCAAAACTGACCACAGATTCTCGATTAAATTTAAATCTGGAGACTGTGCTAGTGTTTGCACTATGTGCGGACAGTTCCAAATAAGCCAACTTTGCAGAACTCTGGATTTGTGTTTTGCCAAAAAAAGCCAAACACTTGCCAATTTTGATCCATTTAAAAATTCTTACCGATAGTCAATACTACGCAATTGACATAATGAAGCGAGTTAAGGTCAAGCGGCTGCTGGTAGCACATATCTCTAACACTACGTACGAGCCAGCGTCCTTAGGCTTCAAGTGACCCCAAAAAACCAACTGGTACTCCGAGCCGTTGGTAACCAAACGAGGTTCCAAACAAACCGAAGTACCTCCTGTCATCAAAGAAAATGTCGACGCATTCGCGTCTTGGCCCCCACGTCAATGTTGACAGTCACAATTTTGATTCAGGGGTTAGCCAGCGGAGCGTCGTGTTGTACGTATGGAAGAAAATGCTCCAGCCCTAAAAGTATTTAATGCGGTGCCCGCTGGTGGTGGCAGAGGAAGAGAAATGGATCCTCTACGTTGGAAAAACCAGGTGGAGAAGGACATGGCCGCACTTGGTGTCTCTAGCTGGCGCAAATTGGCAAAGTAGATGAGCAACTGGCGCGTTATGTTGAAATCGGCCAAAATCGCCAAGCGGTTATAGCACTAATTAAGAAGAAGAAGAATGCTGGTAGTGGCTGTCTCATCAACTCTTTACCGAGTAATAAAACTTAAGTTGACGAAAGAAGGAAGATTTTTTGAATTTAATGGCTTGAAGAACGTTTCTTTACTCTCAAACTTCACTTACATAGTTGACTAGTAGAGCTCATAGTCTTTAAGGTTCTGTTTCAACGCATTTATTACCTCGTAATGTACATGTGTGTGCTTAGTGATTCAGCAGTAATAGTTATATTTATTTAGTTGTTCTAAAGTATGGTGAAAATGCACTAATAGTAGAGACAACTTCTTGAGTGGCAGCAATTTCAATACATTAAGTAATGAATAATTTCTTTGAATATTATTATTGTAAATCATATCGCTATCATGTAAACCCAAAAGGCTGCTTTGACTTTTTCCAAAGAGAAACATATTTAAACTAAAACTTTAAACAACTTTTAAATTAATAAAAAATCGCACATGTTCGGTTTTTTTGGGCAAAGCAGAGATGTTTAGTTCTTGGTCGACTCAGAGAGGAGTTTCAATGCAGAGGTAGTGAGGCGGCGTATCGGAATTCCATCAGCTGAGTCTTCGACGAAAGCAAGTCAATTCCTGTCAGTTCTAATTCCGATAATGCCGGTAAGCCGGAAACAATTGATTCTTATAAATTGAGCGATATTCCTAATGGCAGCAACGATAAACAAATATCATTGGCGTCGGTATTCAGCGCGATTGTCGTTTTCCGTACTGAGAATGCTGGTATGCAAAAGTTAAGTTTTTTAACGTGATAGTTTATGATAGTTCATAATAATTGCTTTTGATCTAAGTGATACTCCCAATGCTTTAATTGTAAACAGTGGAAATAAGGAGGCACAGGCAGTGCTGAATACTATGCCTGGTTGGGCTTCAAACGAACATTCACTACCCTCGCCTTAATCAGCTGCTGTTAACACTGGCGGTTCTAACGATAAGGTATAACCACTGCCGCATTATCTTTGCCAACAGCGTCTCGAAGAAGGAATGACAAACGTATTATTGGTTCGCCTGAAATGGCTATCGTCGCTTGGTTTTGTACCAAATTTGGAAGATTTTAGTGGCATGGTTTCGGAGACATACTTATTTGATCTAAAGTGGGCGGTGCCAAGCCCATTTCCAATTTTTGTTTGATTCGATGCATTTGATAGTATAGCCTCCACCCTTATATTAAATTTGAGCGAATTGCCTTTAATACTGACTTAAATATCGAGTTATTTTTATTTTTTGAAAATTACCGTTATATGAGAGGTGACGTGGTTTTTGAACGATTATAACAATTTCTAAAATATGGCATATTGACTTAAAACGCAAGATGTGTACCAAATTTGGTAGAGTTTGGGCGAGTAGTTTCGAAGATATAAGTTTTTCATATTAAATGGGCGGGCTACGTAATTACGTATTCCTTTCCCAAACCCAATCCTATGTGTCAAATTTGAGGAAATTATATGTAATAGTTAAGGAAATATCGAGGTCGTTTGATTTTCACAAAACACCGATATGTGGGCTTGTCCGAGTTCGCCCATTCGTAATACCAAAGTACCTTGGGCTCAGGGCAACGTGTATACCAAGTTTCGTTAAGATATAGCTCAATATTTACTCGAGTTATCCGACTGACGGACGGACGAAGAAAAATTTTGGTATATTTTTTTAGAGTACGGTATCACTGCTCTAACTTAGGGAAAGTTTTTGACAGAACGAAAAAGAAGTTTGTAAGTGTGTGGGTGAGATATATAAAAAGTTGTGAATGTGTTTGACAGCTTATGACTTACAGGGAACATATTTGCATATTGTAGGAAAATAAAGTACTTTGGAATCGTTTCTGTTGCTGCTGGCAGGAGAAATGTCAAATATTTGACTAATTCTTCACCAAACCAATATTTTGCCGCATAGGATGCTGCTATCCGTTTTGTTGAATACTTTTCCATTAATATGGTGAAAAATGGCATGCGTATCGAAAATACAAAATAATATTTACAGCGCTTCAATTTCTGAAACCGAAAACCGCAACAGAAGAAAACGGCAACAGAATCAGTCAGTGGCAGCCGCCTTAGGCGAGAGTGTAGCGTGTGAGTTCAATCATCCGGAGTGTACCAGACTCCCCATTTCTACCAAGGTAGGTTAAATAAAACATAGCGGCCGCCCCTTGACGCGCAATATCACGCATCCCAAAGTATTTTTGCCATAAAGGCGATTTCCACAAACATCATTGTGGTACAAAATAAGGGCAGTCGTCATAAATTGTAGGGGAAGTTCGGTCAGAAAAGTTAATAATTCGAAAAGGTTAATTACCATTGAGACGTTTCGGTTAACTTTTTCGAGATTCTACTGGATATGTTCAGTTAACTTAGTTAACTTAAAAATGCACTGTAATTATAAAAAATAGTTGAAACTCGTTCTACATTGTTATTAATAAAGAATTCGATTTCCACAAGAAAAGTTTCTAATTCTCTGTGGGAAAATGTTCCTAATCATTATACAATACAATAAATTAACAATATTGTAAAGACTATCGACAACATCACCAATTTATGCACAATAACGATTCAACAATGCAAACAACAATAACGAGAACAGAGTGTGAATAAATTAAATATCACGATAAACACTTTGATTAACCCCTCCAACCGTACCAGCATCAGCAATATCATCATTCACTTCAAACCCATCATTACTAGCCGACAAAACTGACTTAAACGGTATCAGTTCCACAATTGGCCAGGTTGATGTCTTTATTGAATTTGGGAACTGAGTAGAGCGCGTGGTGCTCAATTCGCAGCATTACATTAGTATTAAAGCATTGCCAAAGAAAAGAGCAGCATA
Source organism: Anomoia purmunda (assembly GCA_951828415.1). Taxonomy (NCBI): domain Eukaryota; kingdom Metazoa; phylum Arthropoda; class Insecta; order Diptera; family Tephritidae; genus Anomoia; species Anomoia purmunda. Next base: position 86,475,595 of record OX639995.1, read on the forward strand.
GTCGAATGTTAAAAAATGGAAAAGAAAAAGCTAAAGGAAAACATGTGAAGAATAAATATAAAGCGTGAATTTCATTTGCATAGGAGAGTAATTGTATAAAAAGGTCACAATACAAAGCGCACAGATATGAGGATAAGAAATAAAGGCAACTAACTTACATAAGTACACAGTATACATGTTGATATGTATGTACTTATATACCCGTATGTATGTATGAACAACTTTATAAACATACAAACTCATACCAATTTAGTTGAAAGAACGAAAGTACAAATCATTCACAATTAAATATTAAGATGCATAATCATATCATATCACTATTGGTAATAATAGCAGATCAAATGATCATCACCAGCAGGCGAAAATCACAAAACGTTCACAACTGGGCGTAATGAGCAATAATACCATAAAACTCTAATACCAATCAACGAAAATCCATGATCAGAAATGCCTTTCAACTTTCAACAATACAACAGTAACACCAACACCCAACCACTGAGCAACGATCAACAAACGAACAAAGAAGTTAGCGTATGTATATTTATATTGCACACACATGTATGTGTATATGTTTGTATGTATGTATGTGCTTGCAAGATGAAAAAAGAAAAAAAATGTTCAAAAATTAATAAGCAATAAAATTGCCATGAAATTAATATTCCCATGAATCTCGTAAGTATCACGCTGTGCACATCAGCAGAATCTGCCGCAAGCAACACACCACCGCAACGCAAATGGACAGAGATGAGCACGGAGGATCATACATTCCTACATATGTACATATGCATGCACTAGAGCATACGCATGTATTACTACGCGCGGGTGAATTGACTATAGTCTATAGATGGAGGTGAAAACAAAAGAAAAAGTGGTAGTGGATTTGAAGCGGCAGAAGAGAAGCATTCACAGCTGGTAGGCAAAAAAGATTTAACCATTGCCACTGCCACAATAAAAACTTTTGAACTACTTTATGACATTTGGAGTGTAGAGCTCAACACGTTCAGAACTGTCAAAAAAAAAGGTAAGATATTTATTAACGATCATTTCAGTTTAGAGAAAATATGTTTGTATATTCATATACATATATGCGAACTGTTAGGTGTCAGCAAACAAACCCGGAGTCATTGAACAAAATTCATAAATAAAAGGATTACAAATATGGTATACAGGCCCCGGCGGTGTTTATGTATGTATATTAGACTGGCCGCACGGTGTATGAATTTTTTTTTTTTTTGGAAATTTAAATTTTATTTTTCTTTTTAAACGTTTATTTTGATATAAAAACAAACTTCAGAAAATTTCATCCAAATCCAATAATGCCTAGTGGTGCCTAGTTGACCTTGAAGTTTCGTATAGGTGCATTATAGGGTATTCTAGAGAAAAAACAGTTTCAACAATAGATAGTAGATATTAGAATATTAGTATATTAAAATACCTGCTTTACAAGGGAGCTTTTCGTGTGAGACGGATATATTTTGCGATAATGTTCCACCACTTGCAACAGATATTGTTTGTCCTCCTAGTCATACGTGAGCACTATATTAAAATCAGTTATTAATTTAACCGCCCTCTCGGTTGCATCGTTGACAACGGCCAAATTTTCACAAATCCTTTTTCCATCGCAAAAATCTTGCCTATTTTTCCATGTTATCGGATCTGACTGCAAGAAACTCCAATCAATTTGCAATCGAGTGAAAAATCGTCTTGTTCTTGCCGATACGAAATCGCTAACATGTTTTTCAGCATATTCTCTGACATCTCCTATTGTCGCTTTAAGTTTTTTTGGAATATCTTCTTCATATGGTTCCCTAATGTTGTCAAGGGCATTAACCATTTTTAATTTTATATGGGAAGGGATTTGCTCATCGAAGAAAGACAGAGCAACAGCTTCTTCACTCAAATACCATAAATGATTATTAATTTTTTTTAACAAAATGCTGGAAATATTTGGATCATAATATGCAATCACATCATTTATAAGTTGCAAATCTTGTCTTGGAGCGTTCACAGCTTTGACACACCCAAACCAATAAGGAACTTAAATGCGCGTTAAAAATATACAAATGTTAAGAAAGCTTTTTAATTCCGAAGTTGTTAATTTAAATTCCTCACGAAACAGAACAATTTTATAACAGTAAATTATTTTCGACATGAATCTAGCATGCGATTTTGCACCAGGTGCACGGAATCCCGAAAAACTCGGTACTTCTTCCCCAATAAAAATCAATGAAAGGTGCAATACTTCTTTATAATCTGCCCGAACGTATTCAGATTTCAATGCTTCAAGACAAAATTGTTTATGGTATTCCAATTCGGCTACCGTGAATACTTTTTGGACATCTTCGCCCGACATTCCACTTTGAAAATGCATTTGGTTGATATTTGGCCAAAACTTGGAGAAGCGATTAAAAATAAGGACTTCTGGTGCAGCAGTATTTCCAAAATTGCTTTCGAAGACAGCCCTTATAAACAACTCGCTAATGTGATGACGACATGGAAGAAAAAGTAAGTTCCTGTTCAATTTTTTTCTAATAAATATGCTGCCCCCTTATTAATTCCAGTGTTACTTGATGTTGTATCAAAAGATATTATTTCAACTAAATTGTCCATTTTCCATTTAATCAAAAAGTTATAGGTTGCATCAGCTATATTTTCACCAGAAGAGTCTTGCAATTTTGGAATTCCAAGCAATTTCTCCACATTTTCGCTGGTCACAACCAGAGCTAGTCGATCTGATTTTCTTTGCCTTTTATTTCTGGGAGTAGTTTGCCATCCCAGTGAAGGACAAATACAAATAAATAACAAACAACAGTATTCACAAAAATTAATATTTTAGTATTTACATTGAAACTATCCAGAATCTGTTGACCTTGCTTGCGGCGGTAATCTCTCCGCATTGTCTGAATAGTTGTTCGATTGAGGACTAAATCCTCCAATGTTATTGATGTGGGGTGGGGACTGACTTCTTGAATCTTACGCAGTAACGCAGATGCAGTTGCACTAATTAAGTGCATGGCATCTCTAGTACTAATTTTACACTTGTCTATACTTGCGAGCATTCTATCGTCAATAAACTGGATATTACCACGAGGTGGTTGACTTTGTTTTCCCACGGTTGGTTCATTCTCTGTTTGTTGCAGCAGTATTTCTCATCATCTTGACATGCTGTTATTTCCCGTTAGATTTGCTGCTTTGCAGCAAGTAGCAATTTTAGCAAATCTACATCGATTTGATTATATGAATTGTAAATAATAATGTAATAAATTTCACTGTGCTAAGAAAAAAAACTTTTTCTGATACCAAGCTTCAAGGTCAACTAGGCACCACTAGGCATTATTGGATTTGGCTGAAATTTTCTGAAGTTTGTTTTTATATCAAAATACACATTTAAAAAAAAAAATTTTAATTTCCAAAAAAAAATTTGTACGGCCAGTCTAATGTATATACATATGTACATAAATATGAATGAGTATATATGTACGTTCTAGTTGTAAGAAAGGGGAACTGACAGTTTTAATTGAATTCAAGATAAGTCACGTTGCCGACATTGAAAGGGGTCTTGACCGGGAACTATCCGTCAGCCAATCCGGTTGCCAAAATTGGGGAATTGACTTTCAAACTCTAAAACAACATGTTTTACCGCTCCCAATTCATACGTGTGATTACTTGTACAGATATGATTTCGAAAAGACCATTTAAATGTGTGGGTCAAAGTAAAAGGTTTTCTCTAAGGAAAATTATTTTTTATTTTTTTATTTTTATTTGTTGAAACTTCTCTTTAAAATACTAACAATAAGTTGTAACATCATAATTCAATTCTAAAAACTACCCCCCTACTAGATGAACATGATTGCTGTACCACCCTTATATTAATTGCAGGGCTGGGAAATCATCGCGCCTGAGTCTTGCTTGTGTTGCTTGATCGGAGAGTGGTTGCGCTAATTATTTGGGAGCACATTTAACTTGTCGTAATACTTTCGCTTGATTTTCGCCATTTGATTTTGGGCGGATGGGATGTTGAGTTCATCATGGATGTTCTCATTCCGAATGTACCACAGAGGTCCAGTGAGAGTCCTAAGGTTTTTTGATTGAGCTCTTTGAATGATGTGGACATTACCGCTTTACCCCTCAACTATGAGCCGTATGCCCAGCATGGCTTTATAATATTAATATACGGAAGTACTCTGCACTGCAGTTTCAATCAGAAACGCGAGCTGATGGATGAGTCCATTGAGATACACTACTTCATTGGTTTGAGGAATTGTAATGCTATTTAGGGGCAGCTCCCCCTCAGCCACAAATTTAGGCTTGCGGACTATTGCAGTGTATTTCAGGCAGAGGTAGCCGCAATCAAGGAGGCAGCCGATTGGCTACTAACCAATGTAATGCCCGCCCTCTAGACGGGCTAACATTTATTCGGATAGCCAGGCCTTAGGATCGCTAATGGTGAGATCAAAACTTGTCAGGGAGTGCCTGACTTCTCTCGCAGCCGCCTCAGAGTATCTCGACGTTAGACTACTTTGGGTACCGGGCCATAGCGACATTGCAGGGAACTGCATGGCTGATGAATTCGCTCGGCAGGGTACCCTGGAAGTCATTTCTCCTTGACAGATGGGCTCTCTATCGTCTCAGCGAGCGCTGGGAAATTGCTACGACATGCAGAGTTGCAAGGACCCTCTAGCTACTAACGGTAACTCTCGACCCTCATAGGTGTTTTGACAGGGCATTGTCCGTTGGGTATTCATGCGGTTAGGTTGAAGATAGTCTCTGACCTTTTCTGCCACAGCTGTATGGAGGAGGATGAGGTGGATTCATCTTTTCGTTTCCTGCTAAGTTGCCCTGCCTTTGCGAGAAGAGCTTTCTGGGGTGGAGATTGGTAATTTGCGTGACTCCATCCGTCCATATTTTCTGATTTTTCCGATTCGCTTTACCGTTCATAACACAGGTGGTATCACAATGGACTCCTACTATGTCTAATAAGTTCCCACTACGGGAACTACCATAGTAACCTAACCCAGCCTAACTATGAAAAAAACTAGATAACTACACCGTACTAAAGTTTTTATTTGAACTGGCTATTTACTAATAAAATTTTTAATAATTTACGAGAATGCCCAGTTCTGCAAGATAGCAACGACTGCAGCTACTCGCTTGTACTGGAAGGAAACCGTTAGATTTGTTAAAATCTTTCTACAATTTAAGCCACCCAACGGAACTAGCTGACGTGGAAGCACTAGCCCTCCCGCAGGAGCTGAAATAGTGGACGGGTAGTTACATTTTTGTCGGCAATTATCGGTGTGACTTAGATATAGTATAAAGGCTAAGGCTAGTTAAACGTTTTCTAGGACCATTACTGCAAAAGAACCGTTGTTGGCAACGCACAAGGTGATTGGCCGGCCGGTCTTAAATTATACTGCACCAATGTGGTCGCCAGAAATAAGTAATACACAATGGGCGAAACTTACCAAATCGCCGCGCTCCGGACTATGACAGGATCCCTTCTGACAGCTCATCAAAACCAAGAAGCCTGCATACTCCCAGTAAGGTATTATAAAATCATGATCTACACTACACACAGTGTCAGAGTTCAGTCAAAAGTAGCCAAAATACAAGTATTGAGTTTGATTGAAAGAATTTTAGTTTGGATTGATAAATAAATAGAAGTAGTTGAAAAATAATTTTTTAGAATAATTTATGAAGAAGTTGTATTTGCTTGCACCCTGAAAGAAAAAAAAGAAGCAATTTTAGATTGGATAATGACCTGGTTGAAATATTCAGACTACTTTTTGTAGTTCATAATTGGTTTTAAATGGACTCATATGAAAATAAATATTCCATGGCGATATAGGCTTTGGAAACTACAGTTTTTTGTAGGCTAACACAGGGTGTTTTTCGAATTTTTTAAATCCAACTTCAGATTCATGACCAGGTTACTGCCCTCAAGGGAAATCAGGAAAGTTTTCATTTTCAAAGCAATGTAGAAACATTTCTCTTCATTGCTTATGGAAAGAAAGTAGAAGTTTTGGATCGACATGGTTCCCACTCAACTCCTCAAGGAAAGCTTGAGAAAGAAATTTTTTTTTACAGATGAATCCTTCTTCCGATATAACAAAGTAAACTTAGAGGCAGGCGTGCCATTATAGCGACTTGCTGTGGCAGCCAAAGGTCATCATGGTAAGTGCTTACTGGATAAGAAAATCTTCCTTCTTCGCCAATTTTGTACTCGCGACAATGCTCTTGGCACAACTGTTTACTATATTGGCAACTCTCTGACCTACTTTTGGTATGAAGTATGATTCTTTAATCATATCTTGTGTTTGGGCGCCCACTCTAGAATAATTCGAACCGCTTTTGTCTCATGAATCGCGTGAATAGGGAGGAGGAAAGTTTATCCATGTATTCGATGAACGGCGAGGAAGTAAGCTTCCCCATGTGTTCGGCAGCGAGGAAGAAAGTTTCCCACATATTCCAAGAACAGTGAGGAGAAAAGTTTCACACTAATTACATGTTAAAAACAAAATTAACTGCCCAACGATGGGTAATGTTTCCGTGCTTCTTTGGAAACTGTAATCCACGCATGGAGGAACGCTTCCATTTTCTATAGGAACGTAGTATAAAGTAATTAAAATTATTAACCCTGTTGTAAATTAATGCTTATTTGTAGACGTTTTGTCTGAAATACTCTTTGTTAAACTTTCTTTAACTCAGCTATTTGTCTTTAATTTGGGCAGTCGTTAAAAAGATTAAGTATGTGCCAATCCATTTGTTGTTGTTATAGATTTGATCTGGCATAAATAGTACAAGTAAGCACATGAATGAAGTTCGTTTATGCCGGTCGCCGGCATCATTGCTCCGAAAGGTAAGCCGAAAACTCTTAACCGAAAATAATTAACGAGAATAGAATGAAGATATTTTTAAATTTTATTGCGATAACAACCGCTGCCAGTTCATAAATCATATCGCTGTTGCTGTTCACGCGCACGCTACTGAACTAACGCGGGTTTGTTTGGGCTGATCACCGGTAAAGCCATCGCGCGGTCTCTACCATCATCTGAGTCGCTTCAACCGCAACAAGTCGTGGTCAAAATACAGAAATGCCTCTTTACGTGGGTAACCGTGACTGAATACGTTCGCTTTTGACTACTCAGCGGAAGACAACCTATACATACACGCATTATTTACTTCATGCTGCCGCAGCACGGATACAATATTATAGGTTTTTTATTATTATTATCATTATTATTAATAATTCGATTAAGCCATATGGTCATTTTTAGTCGGACTCCTTACCTGCTGCTTTATCGTTGGACGTCTTATTTGTAACGCATTTCTTTCAATCTCGCCTCTACCCTCTACGGTTGCTTTTACTAATTTAATATTGATTTTAAAGTGTTGTTCAATTTAGAGCGGATTAAAAGCGCTGTGCGACGCCGAGTTGGAGGACGTAGCAGCAATTCGATTTGGTTATTCATGTTCGCGCTTTATTATATGCTTGTTGTTACCGGCTTTTTATGTTAGTTTATGTTTTGAATGTGCACAAGAACAATTTAATTAGCATCATCAAATGAACTTCCTATACAGAAATTGATTTATTTTAATTTTTGATTTTATGAATATTTCATATATATACGGGTACATACATACATATATCTATATTTCACCTATAATTTTGTGCTCCAAATGTATGTATGTACGAGTGTTTGCGAGTAAAGGGACCATACTAAAGAAAGTCCTTGCTTTTCCACGCCAGTCATAAAAGTTGGTATATTTTTTTACAGAGTTGGTATATTTTATGGCTGAGCAGTGTGGTTTTTAATGGATCCACAATCAATTAAGGCTCAAATGCCTTAGTTCAATTTGGTGCGTACATATGTAGTTATTTTTTCTCGCCTAAATTATCTCGTTACTCCCTCCAAGATATTATCTCATGATATAAAGAAGTCAGCTAAATAAAAAAAGTATATATCATCATCGATATTGTTAAAAATATATCGATCTGGGCAGAATCAGTTAAATCCATATATAAACTCACCCATCAAACCTGTATTAGTGAAAGCAGAACCCGGGAATGCCCCAGAGGATATTAAAACCACAATGATATTAACACTTAGGTTGATTCATTGCAGGAGAAACAAACCTTTCTTCGAGATTGTCAACGAAGCTTGCAAATAGCTATGTAAATCTATGCACATACATATATATATGTATATATATAACACTTGCAAAAATAAGTAAATGAACTCAACAAAAACAAAAATGAAAGATATTGTTTACCGACAGAACCGAACCCTCCAATGGCCTTACATTTGCCTTTGTAAATGAACTCAGTGGATTTAGATACCCTATCAAAATTGCAACTTAGATGGTCTGCTGATAAGAAGAATACGCACATAATTTATAAATGCCCTGTACTCAGTAGTGTAATTTCGGCAAATGATCTGCGCCTTCACGGCAAACCTGAACGGTAACGGCCCTTGCTTTTCTTTCGACAATTTTCTGTGGCAACCATTTATGTGGTTAAAGCAAAACTGCATCCTGCTCCCCTGATACCAAGTACCAACGATGGCATGTCGCCTAGAGTGCCGCGCAGTATGGATGCTCCTGTTAAGAAATTGCCAGCGAAATCGAATCGGTACGTGTCCCTAAGCGAGATGGCATACTCGGATCGTCGCATGGCCGCTAAAACCGAACGATTCCATGATCAGGAAACGAATTTGTTTATCCGAAAAGAAGGAAGGCCAGAGTAGAGAGACTTGCGCCATTTCTGCATAGGAGTGGAAAGAGGTAGCGGTGGTCATTTCTTCGGGCTCTATGAAAGTAATAAGGGAGAACCCTGGACAACCACCGCTGTGCGAGAGTAACGGATAGCTGTAAAGCCGCACACCTGGAGGGTTATCCGGGGTGAGAAGTATGAGACTGAAGACGGAGACTTACGGAAGCAAATTGAGTAATAAACTTTGGCTTGTGGCTGGGAGGAATCGAAGACGCACCCTAAAGAGCGAAATCTGTATTCAGTTTTAGGCTACCGTTTGAAAAGTCTAGAAATGATTTGAGCGAAAAATTGGGCATTGGGTTATTCTTGACCGCTAAAAACCTTTAACCTTTATATCAACAACAGAAGAACCATACATACTACATACGTCAGCAGCAGCCTACCCCGGTATGCACATATTTTTTGTATGGGAAGCGGCATTGTATTGTAAGAAAACTGTGAATGTTTAACAAATTTGTATCAATCTGGCAACATTTTTTTTGTTATTTTCTGAAAAAAATTTTTTTTTTAGTTTGTGAAAAACAATTTTAGAAATATATAATACTGTTATGTATTTCTACATTACATAATTTCTTATTTATATTATACTTCATACATGTATCATAGTACCGAAATATCAAACTATACATCACTAATGTAATACGCATCACTAAGTATCATAATATGTATGTATGTACTACAACGTTATGTACTATGTATCTACTTTGTATGTAGTAAAAAGAGTGTTACTCAATTATTGCTAAGATGTAACTTCTCACTTCGAAAAGAGCGACATAAGAATAAAGAACTAAATTAAAAAGCGCGTTCGTCTTTCATTTCGACTCAAGGTCATAATATTTTTGGCGACGAGAAAAATTGAAAGTAATAAAATTTAACAAATTAAAACAGTTAAAGTAAAGTAAATTGTAATAATTTTTAATAAAAGAAATTAAAAATAGTAAAAGTAAATGTCGGAAGACGAAGTCGCAAATAATTCGCAAGTCAAACCTGTTGTAATAAGAACAACAAAAATGATTGGCCACATGGATCCATACGTAATGGGAAACGACTTTGCAGAGTACGAGATGAGGCTTAAACAATTTTTCATCGTAAATGAAGTGGAAAGTACAACGAAAGTTTCGTTTTTCATCACATACATCGGAGCAGATGCTTATTCCGTACTAAGAAAATTGTTTTCACCGGAAGATCCCAGCAGTAAAACATATGAGCAGCTCGTGGATGCGCTAAAAAAGTACTTCGAGCCTCCTGTAAATGAAATAGCGGAATCGTACAAGTTTTACAAAGCGGAACAAGGGTCAAAAGCTATAAGAGAATTCATAGTATAACTGAAACACATGGCAGAAAAATGTAAGTTTGAAGGCTTCCTCGATAGGGCATTACGTGACAAATTTGTATGTGGTATAAAAGACAATCAACTACGATCAAGGCTTCTGAAGGAATCTGGCTTAACATTTAAAAAAGCCTGCGAAATTTCTTTAAATTGGGAAATGGCTGAAGGGGAGACCAAGCAAATGAGCACCAAAGAAGAGCAGTTTAATAAGACGTGTGCAGTACGTCAAGGTCGTAGTAGGTCACGCGGTCGTATCGAAGGGCATTCGGCAGAAAATTCAAACACGAAAAGCAAGGTATGTAGTCGATGCGGTAAAACAGGGCACAATGCCGAAAAATGTATTTGCAAGAATTGGGTGGGTTTTAAGTGCAACAAAAAAGGGCACATTGCAAGTCGCTGCTTATCAAAGCGGACGGACGGTCAGAAGAAAAATACTCACCTCAAAAGTGTGAATGAAATGGTAGAAGCTGCAAGCATTACAAGCATTTCCAATGAGGAAAATGTTGCCATAAAGGGTGTTTCTACTAGCAGCCCAGAGTGCGTAAATCTGATAGTTGGTGGTAAAAATATGGAATTGGGAGTCGACACTGGCGCTTGTGTTACTATTATATCGGAAGCTAAGTATTTAGAGAATTATAATAAATTCGAGTGTAAAGTAGTGTCAAATAGATTTGTCTCAGTAACAGGTAGCTATCTCAAATGTTCTGGAAAAATTGAAGTAAATGTAAGCAAGCCACACTGTAGTGAACAGCACAAATTAGAGTTAATTGTAATCAAATCAGAAATAGATTTTAAACCTCTGCTCGGTAGAAATTGGTTAAATATTTTATACCCAAAATGGAGACATAGTTTCAATTCTATTAATGCCATTGTGAATAGAAGCGATTGTGACGTTTTAAAAGAAATAAAACAAAAATTCCCTCGTGTATTTAATAATATGCCTAATGAATGCATTGATCATTTTAGTGCGGAAATTGTTCTTAAACCCGAAGCAAAACCTATATTCAGTAAAGCGTATGATGTGCCGTATAAACTTAGGGACCAAGTGGAAGAGGAATTATCTAGATTATGTAGTGAGGGCATATTAATTCCCGTAAATTTTAGTGAATATGCCTCACCAATAGTAATTGTTTCCAAGCCAGGGAAGAAAATACGAATTTGTATTGACTGTAAAGTAACGATTAATAGGTTTGTTGAGACCCAACATTATCCTCTACCGCGAATCGATGATATTTTTGCTAAGTTGGCAAATTGTAAGTATTTTTGCGTCATTGATTTATCAGGAGCATATCAACAGTTAAAAATTTCGGAAAGTTCAAAGAAATATGTTACAATTAATACACATAAGGGTTTGTATCAATATACAAGATTACCCTTTGGCGTGCCGAGTGCGCCATCAATTTTTCAATCCGTAATGGATCAAGTTCTTTTAGGCATTCCGGGAACTTCATGTTATTTAGACGATATTCAGATCGGAGGATCTACTTTTGAAGAAAGCAAAATTCGGCTTTTGCAAGTACTTGAAAAACTGAATCAATTCAATATAAAGATAAATTTGGAAAAATGTTCATTTTTTAAGAAAGAAATTAATTATTTGGGTCACACAATTTCTGAAAATGGATTGGAGCCTAATAACGAAAAAGTGGAAGCTATAGTTAAAGCACCTAGTCCAAAAAATTTAACAGAGTTGCAATCGTATTTAGGGATGTTAAATTACTATAGCAGTTTTATTCCAAACTTATCAAGCGAATTGAAAGAGCTTTATGGTAGAAAACTGTTTTATAAGGTCAAGAAAATTACTTTTGAACAATAAGCTTTTGGAATTATATGACCCTAAAAACCAATAATTGTATCGTGTGATACCAGTCCATATGGAGTAGGGGCAGTATTGGCTCATCTAGTAAATGGTGTAGAAAAACCTGTTTTATTTGCTTCAAGTACCTTAAGTCCGTCTGAGCGTAATTATTCGCAAATACATAGAGAGGCACTTGCTGTTATGTTTGGATTAAGAAAATTTCATAAATATATATATGGGCACAGATTCACGTTGTGTAGTGACAACGAAGCTTTAAAACAAATTTTTAATCCAAATAAAGACACGTCAAGTATTACGGCATCTAGACTTCAACGATGGGCGGTTATGTTATCAATATATGATTATGAATTTAAGTACCGTCCTGTTAAACACAATACACCAGCAGATGCTATGTCACGTCTACCATTGAATGATGACACACGTATAGAGTCAGTGCATAATTTGTCAGACGCAATTGATTTGCCCATTAGTGTAGATAAGATATAAAATTACACTAATAACGACAAAGTTTTATCAAAAGTTTTAAGTTATGTAAAGGGTAATTGGCCGGTAAATATTACGCCAGATCTCAAAAGTTGGTTCAATATACGCAAAAGTTTATCTAGTGATAACTACTGTTTATACTACCGTGATAGAGTAGTAATACCTGAAAAATTGCAAAACGAGGTACTTAAGATTCTACATGAAAATCATGATGGAATCGTTAGAATGAAAATGTATGCAAGAAGTTCAATTTGGTGGCCAAAAATAGATAGTAGCATAGAAAGCCACGTAAAAAGTTGGTTTGTTTGCCAGTCTACTCAAAAAATTCCAAAAGAAATTGTCAAAAGTAAATGGCCCGAATGTAACGAACCTTTTGAAAGAGTTCATTTAGATTTTTTTATTTTGAATCTAAAACATTTTACATTTTTATTGATTCTTTTAGCAAATATATTGTTGTCAAATACTTGCCGAAAACAGATGCTTTTAGTTTAACTAACAGTTGGCAATCAGTTTTTAGAATTTTCGGTTACCCAAAAGTTTTAGTTACGGACAATGGTCCGCCATTCTCTTCTTATCAATTTGAACAGTTTGCACAAAATTAAACATTAAATTAATGAAATCGCCGGCATATCATCCGCAAAGTAATGGGTTAGCGGAACGAGGTGTTCAAACAATTAAAAATAGTTTAAAAAAATACTTAACCGACGAAAGTTTAAAGTCTTTATCGATTCAAGCAAAACTAAATAAAATTTTAATGTGTTATAACAATACGCCTTGTACAACAACAAATAAAAGTCCATCAAGCCTTGTTTTTTCATATGTACCTAGGACATTATTAAATTCTTTACAAAAGAAAGTTACATTTAACACAAAAGAAAATAAAGTTATAACTTATCAAAATAAAGATCAATCTAACAAATCTAAATTATGTGAAATCAAATTTAAAAAAGGGGAAAAAGTACTATATAGAAACCATTTTAAAAGTTTTGTTAAATGGATTCCAGCCACTATACATAAGCAAATAAGCTCCAATACTTATCTAATTAATGCTGAAAATTCTATAAGATTTGTACACAAAAATCAGTTACGATATTCTACATTAGAAGACAAATATCATCCATTGTTACCGGATAACTTACCTCAAGAGGTTGAATCGGAAAAAAATGATTCCGTAATATCAAAAAAGAAAAAATATATAAATATACGTCGTAGACCTACTAACCTTCGCAGATCTACGCGTAAAAGACAAAAACCCAACAAACTTTGTTATGATAGAAAATAGAAAATAAATTTAACTGAAATGTATAATAAATTTAAGTGAATCCAATTGGAAAATATTAAATTATCATATCTATGAAATATCTTAACAATATACATTGTAAAAATACTGCGCATTTAAATTAATGAAATTACAAATTGAAATTTATTGAAATTAATGAATTACAATTTATATATTAATGAAACCAATAAAAAAAGGGGGAAATGTTATGTATTTATACATTACATAATTTCTTATTTATATTATACTTCATACATGTATCATAGTACCGAAATATCAAACTATACATCACTAATGTAATACGCATCACTAAGTATCATAATATGTATGTATGTACTACAACGTTATGTATGTACCTACTTTGTATGTTGTAAAAAGAGTGTTACTCAATTATTGCTAAGATGTAACTTCTCACTTCGAATAGAGCGACATAAGAATAAAGAACTAAATTAAAAAGCGCGTTCGTCTTTCATTTCGACTCAAGGTCATAATAAATACAATATATAACATCTAAACCGGCCAAATATGGAAAAAAAAGAGGTGGGAATGTAACTCCGCTTCGTCTTATCAATTGATGAGGCAGATCTACACAATGGGAGATCCAATGAAGGGGAAACCGGAGGCCTAAAATAACCGATCCACGTCAAATTCAATATTTTATTTTGTATCATTTACTACTATCTATTATTGCCCTTTTTTGATATATTACTGAGAGAAATATTTGAAGGTTAATGACTGTGAGAAATGGAAAAGCTGCGAAAGTAAATGCAAATATTTTTGGTGAAAAGGTCAGTTATTAATTTGTATTTGAATACCATTGCATTTAAAACAAACATAAAATCTAAAATCAGTTAGAAACGTAAAAGGAAAAATAAATCAACTAAAAGTCTAACCCAAGCATATAAGCGAACAATTTTGTATACAAGTTATGGGTATTGATTTATTTTTTATAACAAAATAAATCGTAATTTGCGGCACTTTGATAACTCACCCGGTTATTTTCGGTCTCTGGGGGAAGCAAATGGAGGTGAAAGAATGAGGAAGGATATGTGCGTCAATCTTTTCAAAATTTGGCAAAAAGTTTGATGATGTCCACCAATTTATCCATGTTGGGTACAGTGAACAAAATACGAAAATTGTTACCAAATTTGCTATTCGAAAAGGATGTGCAATGGAATCCACTATGTTTGGTTTCAGAAACCATATTATTATGTCTTCCTACGTGCCGATGAAAAATACATCAGTTCTTTATCAATGCATTACATAAACGAAATAAGAGGCGATAAACGGCTAATTGTTATATATGTATGTACATATGTATATGCACCAGAACACTCTACTAATATACCACAATGCATAAGATATAGTTACAAAGTTAATAATTTCCAATTTATTCATATTTTTTTATTTTACATGTACTGTCTTATTATTTTATCATTATATTCTTGGCGTATTTTAAGGATTGGATTCGGAATACACTTTACGTTTCATTTGTATCAATATATTTGCATGCGTTCTCGTATACATACCCGGGCATGCAGCTAATGACGTAATGGGTAAAAGTCGTAAAGTGGGCAGCTCCAGAACCAGGTGGGCCAATCCCACTCAGACTTGAGAATATGTTGTAAAATATTATGGTTACGAATATCATGAAATTTCAAGTGGATCTGATATCTAGTTTCTAAGTATAGTAACTGGAAAACGCAAAACATACCCGAGTATGTTGCTGTTGACATAAAGTAGATGAATTTCCAATAGAACCAGGAGAAGTGGTCTGCGAAAACGGGGAATAGTGCCATTAGACTACTCCTAAGGGATTTTACCCAACCAGTTTTTTTATCGTTTATCTTAAAGACGCTTGAAAGGCTGTTTGACTGGCACATAAGAAATGGGATTTCGTGGTCAAGGGAGCGTCTACGATTGTCAAGTCTGGTAATACTCACCTACCATTTGAAATTAAGTTTTCGAGAATAATGATCTCAAGTCGAAAACCTCAGTCGATATTGATGTTGTTGCGCGATGATAAATTTGTCGAGGGTTAAATTGTTGAGTTTGTGACATTTTGCAATTAATTGAGAAAACTTAAAATTAGAATATGTGGCTCAAAATCTTTTAACAGAGTTATAGCAGAGAGAAGCGATTACTTACAGGATCTGAGACTCCAAGCTTTCCAAGCATTTGTAAGTTTTACAATAATCAGCAAAAACTATTATGATTTGAGACTTAAAAAGCTTCTTAACGTTCAAAGAAAGTGCCAAAAAAGAAATATATGTACCCTGCAAAACTAATAAAAAGCGAAATTGTAAAAAAAAATTGGTTTTAAAAATTCGACCCAAATGGCGAATAAGTGTTGATAAGAAAATTTATTCAGACTGGCTCTCAGCGGTTTTACTTGATGATAAAAACATAGATGGTACTTTCTCTCAATTATTTTCGATGCCATGTTAGCCATTTGACTTTTGCTGATGTTACGGCATCTCAATAAAAATCAAGCTTTTCAATTTTAAATAAAAGGTATACAAGAAAATACTATGCTGATTATTTGTGCAGGGATTCCGGGAGGAAGTTCTTAAACCGCCAAAGCTCCCTTTCATCAAAAAGATTTGATAAAAACGAAGAAAATCCTCCCAAGATATCATTTATTTATTTAACGCATTTACCCTAACAATTACAATTATTAACAAAACAATTTTAAATAAAAGTGCAGTGCCTCGACAAACAAGGTAATAATAAATAAGTTCGGGATCTTAATATCGAAAAAATTATGACTCTTCAAAAATGCCTCCATCTCTAAAAAAATTTGTAGTGGAACTACTTTCTACTCTTATATCATGTATGCATAGTATAGGTTTATTTAGACTGTATTATTTGCTGCAAGACAATGTCTGGGTTATGAATTTACAAATGCAACAACTTCCTTTAAATATTAAGAATCATTTCAAGCTTCAAACAAACTCTTTTTTGCTGATCCTTGCATATGATGCTTTGCATATAAATGCTTGGATTGTTTGGTTTTTCACCTTATACAATATATAATTTCGTTTATTTCAAAACCAAATTTGGGTAAAAAATTTGTATTTCTTTATTTATGGCAGAAGTTGTCAAACTAACCAATTTAACTCTAAATAATTCTTCTTCTTAATTGGCACTATAACCGCCTAGGCGATTTTGGCCGATTCCATTATAGCATGCCAGTTTACTTTGCTAACTGACGCCAACTGGGTGCACACAGTGTAGCCAACTGGTGTTTCCAAGGCCTATCTCTTCCCCTGCTACCACCAGCGGTTACCTCGTTTAATACTTTCAAGGCTGCGATATTTTCTTTATTTTTCTTTCGTACAACATGGCCTAGCTGTAGCCGCTGTACAATGTCAATATCGCTATAAAGCTCGGCCTTACTAAAAATCTAAGGTCTTTCGGGGAATCTTTCTCTCGCACACTCCCAGGCCCATTTCATTCGACGATGATAGCGTTCACAACCCAAAGTAGCTTTTGTTTGCAAGAGAAATTCTTCGTTGGATTTCGAGGTTGACATTATTGCTGGTCCCAAAATTAAAAAAGTCCTCTTACTTACTTACTTAATTGGCGCTATAACCGCTTAAGCGATTTTGGCCGAACTTCTCCTACATTTTGTGGTGTGCGTCTTGATGTTGTAACACAAATTGAGGAACCTGCAGTTTTACGCCAACTCCGAACAGCGAATGTTTTTTTTTTGTTTGTGAGAAACTGTTTTCAACGCAGAAATACACTCGGAGGTTTGCCATTGCCTGCCGAGGGGCGACCGCTATTAGAAAAATCTTTTTATATAATTTTTGATGTTACTTGTCCCGGCCTGGATTTGAACCTGAGACCCACCGAATGAAGCGCGCACACGCTGCACCCTCGGCTACGGCGGACGCCAAAGAAAAGTACTCTACTTTTTCTAAATTGTAACTGTCAACAGTGACGCGGTGGCTAGAAGGCGAATACGCTGAGTGTTTATTTGATGGCACGAAGTACTTCGTTTTGCCTTCGTTCAGATTCAGACCCTTTCGTTCACTTCTTTCCTTAGCTTGGAGAAGGCAGAACTAACGGCCGGTTTTTGAGACCAATAATGCCAATGTCATCGGCATACGCCAGCAGCTGCACTATCTTATAAAACAGTTGCACACTCTCGAGTTCTCTTTTCTGGCATAATGTTAAAGATATCACACGATAAGTTGTCACCCTGTCTGCAACCTCATTTGATATCAAACGGCTCGGAGAGGTCCTTCTCAATTATGGCAGTTCTGGTGCTGATGGTCAAGATCATTTTGCATAGACGTATTAATTTAGCATGGATACCAAATTTAGACATCGTGACATATCGTCAACTTCTTCCCGTGCTATAGAAAACGGGTTTGTATTCGACAAAAAGAAGGTGTGAGTCTATCCTCTTCTTACATGTCTTTTCTAAAACTTGGCGTATCGTGAATATCTGGTAGACCTGCCTGGTCTAAAGCTCCACTGATAAGACCCAATTACTCTTTCGCCCAATACCGTCGATAGCACCTTGTATGAAATATTTAGAAAACTTTTTCCGCGGTAATTGGTGCATATTGCCAGGTAGTGAGTGTAGTACGGGAGGGGTAGGGCCTCCAATGTCTTTATCACTGGCAAAAAGTAGGGAAATCGGCCGATAGGAGTCTACATTGTCAGCCGGTTTCCCTGGTTGCAGCAGTGGGACCACCCCCCCAACCTTCCAAATATTAGGAATGATGAGGGTGGCAATGGACAGACTGAGGATCCCTGTAAGGAACTCAACTCCCGCGTCCCCTACATTTTTTAGCGTCGACACGCTTAGCCCGTCAGGGCCAATGGCCTTGGAGAATTTCGCCTTCCCGATGACCTCCTTCACCTTGCCACAAGTGAAAGCAAGAGGCGCGCTCTTGTTTGACTGTTTGTGCAGCATTCTGGTCACCTTCCGCTTGGTGCTATCCCCCGAAGGATGTAAAATGAATTGAGGCACGATCTCCAAATGAAATTTCGCGCTTCGTCGGGTCGGACAAGAACCTCACGTTATACCAGAGCTTGCTCACACCCGTGACTAGGTTGCAGGACTTCAGGTGCTCCTCCCACTTGCTCCGCTCGTTCTTATCTACCAACCTCCGAATCGCCACGTTCAAGCCCCTTATATTGGGATTGCGGGGATCGGAGTGGTGAAGGCAGTCACGCTCATTTGCCAGAGCAGTCGCTTCAGCCGAAAAATTGGGACGGATCTCGGGGATCCTCCCAGCCGGGATGAAGCGAATCGCAACAGACGCAACCACCCTGCGGAACTTCTGCTTACATTTGCGAAGGTCGGTTGGTGTAGGTAGAGCTCTGAAAGCATTCGAAATGAACTCCGCGAACCCGACCCAGTCATCCTTTTTATAGTTGATGTAGGTCCGGTGGTCCGCGGAGACAAAGTCAGCAGGGCTGTCAATCGAGATGATTATGGGTAGGTGGTCTGATGCAAGCGATAGCATAGGTCGCCACGTTATGCTATTTATCAGACCTGCGCTAGTTATTGTTAGGTCAGGCGAGCTGCTGCAGCTACCCATAATCTTGGTGGGGGCATCATCGTTCATCGTGCAGAATGTCGAATCGTCTATCTGCTCTGCCAAATCATTTCCCCTACGATCAGCTGGTAGGCCTGAGTGCCAGAGATCGTGGTGCGCGTTAAAGTCACCTACTACCAATCGGGTTTCACCTCTGAGGAGCGCACCTATGTCGGGTGATATCCTGCTGGACAGCAGGTAACAGGAGGTATATAAACATTAAATATTTCGAGCTCGAAATCGCCTGACCAGACAGTTATTATTTGACATTCTTAGTAGTGTCCCTGCGGTCGATGTGTTCTTCGATAAGACGATACTGCACTGTGTGATGGGTGATGGACGCTAAGTCACCACCGTTAACTCGCTCGCGATTTTGAGTTGCTGTGCAATTTCTTTTCATGAAGTCGGTTATATCCTCAATCTCGCCATGCAGGCCGTTGCAGTTTAGCTGAAGGAGTCTCGTTTGCCTCGGGAGAGTCGTCGTGGAGAGAGGTGCAATGGAAGGGTGATGTTGTCCACCTGGTCCCTGTTGCACATGCAGTGGGACAAGGGTTGCATTGAGGTGTTATTTGGCAGCACCACTACGCGCGTGTGCGGCTGCGGAGCTCTACAGCAGGGAGCTCTACAGCAGGGAGCCAGGTAGTTAGCCGACCATTCACGGGTGGTGCGTAGTGATGCCACATTCCGGTATATCCTGGTCTGACACACGGAACAGACTGTGTGGAGTACCAGGAGCTGTTGGGTAGTCCCCACACTAGGGGCGGAGCTGGGTGGAGGAGAGGAGCGACCATGTTGTTGTTGTGTGCTCTTTGAGGGTTTGGCTCGATGCCAGCCCTGAGCAGAAGGATATGGAGCAACCCTGCTGCTAAAAGGGTTAGATCGTCGAAACAACAGTCCTTGGCCAGCTGAAAGCCAGGTAATTCCGGTACGTAGGACCGACTGTAGTGGGAATGCCCTTTCCTTAACTCCTGGCATTGTAGTCACAAATTACGATTTTGATATCGTGACAGTACAATGCGACGAAGTCTCTCTCTCAGCAAAAATCCAACACTAAACTTGCGCTCCTTTAAATGGCAGCTGTTGTAAATGCCTAAAGGTATAATGTGTTTCTTTTCCTTACCCGTCCATTTCATTTCGTGAGAACATCAACCAGCCGGCAGCAGCACCATCTCTTTTACGAGTTTGAACATTCCAGCTGCATGCCCTCAAATCATAGTCTTGAATAGGTTGCCCGCGGTCGTCATCAAAAGGGAAAGATCTTACCCAGGCATATCCAAATTTTTAATTGGAAGAGATTTTTTACGTGGCGGGTCTCAAGCCCAGCCCATTATCAGATCCTGCAGCGTTTTTTTTTTTTTGTAAAGACACATTTGCTTGTTCGCTTCTGCCTATCTACATACGTGCTGTACATGAAAATTTATCATTTTAATAGATAAACTCTGGTTTAAATAGATAATCTGGTTTCTTAAAGCATTAAAAAGTAAAAACAATATCTACGAAATTTTAGGTTTTTTTCATATTTGTTAATTGTATAGAACTAGAAAAGCAAACTTTATAATTTGACATTAAATACGATTTTTGGGAAGCCACTTTGTATAGTTTTGTAATCAAAATTAATTACTACATGAATATATGTACATAAATAAGTACATACGTAATTATCCAACACCGACATCGAATGTGGAACCTCGCTAGTAGGTACGCTTTAAACGTTTTCCCTGAGTCAGCAGATCAGCACTTGATATTTGTGGCTTTAATCCCTTAACCATATGTACATGCAAACGTTGACGACTCAAGATACTCTTGCAAGCGCATTGATGTGCACAGAAATCTGAACAGATTGTTATAATTGAGTTTTCCCTGGCCGCCTCGTTGCGGAATTCTTCTCCAGAGGATGCTGACACCAAATATCATAATAATGAAGTGTTTTGGGGTGAGTGACTTTTAATTTACTTCAATCCTCACCGCAATTCAACTCCCCCGAGGGAAGTACCCTGACACTGTCGACAACACCGCAACAACTACAGTTGAAGCCAATAACAACAATGATAATGTAGCAAACATACATACATACATATGTCAAATTCGAGAGCACGTACAAACCTCACTTTACATAAATAGATGTACATATGTATGCATATACATAAATCCACATGTATGCTTGTAGATATCTAAGTATGTAAGCAGGATATTACACCCATAGTGAAGAAGTGAGGAGGGAATATATTGTTGTACATATAATCCAAAACAGAGTGTCGAACTCAACCACCATAAGCGCCATAAGCGCCATGACGCGAAATGACATACATAAATAGTAAACGTTGTGCGGCTATTTGTTACATTTCCTCCAAGATTCAACCTAATAATCGCAAGTGTTACGTCTGAATGGTTTAGTCTACAAAATCAAGTGAAAATTATGCTCTGTGGCCTTGTAGGGCATAATTATTTTATGCGGGGTTCTTTGTCAAGTTTTGCGTTTAATATTAACTAGTAATAGCCATCCATTTAGTAAGAGCAAAAGTCCATGATCCGGACAATTGAAAAATAGCGAACGTTCGAAATTAGGAATTTACGATATAGCCAAGTTGAAAAATGAAAAAAAAGCTGAAAAAGGCACTAAAATATTTTATATGATCTCGAGTTATATTTGCTTAAAATATTTTTCTTTAATTACTTATATTATTAACACATTAAAATTTGTGTTGGATCTGAAAAAAAATTAAATTTTTCACTTGTCGAAGTTTTGATTCATTTAACATTTGAGTCACTGCATCAAACATAAATAGTTACTCGCTTCAATTTGATTCCCTCGTTCTCTTCCTCTGGTCTGCTGCATTATAAACCTGGACCTTATTTAAACTTTTCTATTTCACAACTGGATAATACAAAGCGTTTCCTAACATTCGTCTTAGAAACTTTGATTGGTCTAAGAAATTGTTAATCGAATCGTTCGGATTTAAGTAAGGAGTTAACAATTATTTTCCAATTTCCGTTTATTTGATCACGGCGGTCGCCGTAGCCGAGTGTAAGTGTGCGCGCTTCATTCGGCGTGTTCAGGGTTCGGATCCAGACCAAGTCAAGACACATCTAAAATTATAGTAAAGGTTCTTCCCAATTGTATGAAATGTTCGGCCAAACATCAAGATATATGATGTACACTCCGAATTATTATTATTATTATTTGATCACCCTAGTACGTACATGTAGAGTATGCTCATTACTCGTGTGGTTGTTTGACTGATGCTTGGGCATCATTAATTTGTTATACGCAGATTATCTATTTTTATTGTTATTAATAGACGACAATTTATTAACACAATAATAGTGATTTCACTTCAAAAGAAGCAACCAGATAAAAAAATATATTTCGGTGCAGCGTAGATTACAAACAGGTTGTTAAAACTTGTACATATTAATGATTTATACAAATACTCGCATGAATGTAGTACGAGTACGAATGCATGTATATGTATGTATGAGGTTTAACATAATTATACGACAGGGAATGGTTGAACGTTTTTTGCAGATTACTTTCTTTTTATTAATTTCGAATCGGTTTTTTTTTTAAATATAATTCATTCGAAAACAAAAACCATATTAACCTACGTTCCCATCTTTTTGAAAATTAAAAAAAATAAACAAATTTGTATCAACAGTTCAAATTTTTAATTAGAATTTCCAGAAATTCCGATCGTTAACTTTATAGAGAAAGCGGTCAACTCCGGCAGCAAAAAGTATTCTAAAAAATCCACGTTATTTTGGAGATACTTCATCCTAGCACTTTATTATACTAATATTAAATTGCTATAAATATAAAACTACATATCCAAACATTTTCTTGAAATTCTGGTAAGAATGTTCAAAGCTTTGTTGAAAATTAGTTTATTGTCACTTTATCCTTTCAACGACTTAGAACATTCTAGAAATGGGTACTAACTACTAATTTTAAAATGGCCGGGGGCGAGTTTGTGGAAAAAAATTTTGATCGCATTTTGATTACTGAAATTTATGTTTCAGTACAACAGTAACCAAAAATTAGAATTTTTTTGTACACATGCTTAAAAATTTATTAATTATTATTTGGCACTTAGATTTGTAAATGCAATCAGCAGAAAATGTCAGTAGAACTATTACACAATTAAACCAGGTTTTTTCGGGTTTATCAGCAGTGGTCCCCATTTCACGATGCATTACCTGAGCAACTAAACAATTTAAAAAGGTATGCAAGAAACGTAAATATTTCGTGATGCGTTATCTTTTATTCGATTTACATATGCCTTATGATACTGTTTCTTTGAATTGACTTTATCCATTTCTAACAAGAAACGTTGAAAGAGATACCGTTAAAATTTTCACCTTAAACGGTATAGCAGAAGAGCAGAATATATAGAATTGTTCATAAAATTTGACACTGATCATCAATTCCTCAGTCAACTTGTCAATTTCATTCGTTTCGTGGCCAAAAAGCACCATGAATCCTCTAAGTAAGTGTTCGCGATTAGTAAATCTTTTTTGAAGATCCGTGATGTGAAAGTCCAAGAATGGATTAAGCACTGTCACGGGGAAATACTCTTCTGGGCTCTTCACCCCAGGATGTCCTCGATGCTTCCCTACTCCACAGTAATTTGTGCTTAGCCTCAATTTCGGGAGATTCAGTTACTTAAATTAAAATTTTTTAAATTTTCTAAAATTCAATAGTGGACCTGCTAACACCCTCTTCAATATTTTGACATAATCAGCTACGTAACAACAGATTTTGTTTACAAAAACTATATATGAATGTATTCTCTCAATCGTGTGTATTATATTCTAACATGTTTAACCACGTGTTACCCCTCAGTTTTTTCCAACGATAAAGCAGGTGTGACGTCACAACGAAGATACTCTCCCGAACTCCAGATCAATCAGCGTAATCTTGTATTCTATCATTCTTGGATCACATTCTCTTTTGCGAATGAGATTCTATTCGGTGAATGCTGAACGTCAGTTTTTCGTCTACGCTGTCCTCCTATATAATTAGTAATTACTTAACGCTTGTCACGGGCCAGAACTTTATTTCACTAAATTTTCTTTTCACCCTTCCCCACAAGGAATTAATTAATAAATATTAGATGTTAAGTTCTAATGTTACATATTGTAATATCCAACATGTTATATTTTGATATAAAGTTTCTAGCATGATCGTTATGTTAGACTAAATAAATAAATAAATAAATAGCAAGTAAATAGCTAATTCGGGTGCAACCGAACTTGGAATACCCGGCGTAAGTTTTGTTTCAAATAAACCGTTCTTGTTGTATGCAATAAAGCCAATGAATGTAACAATTTTAATTTTTGAAAACTAAATGACTTTTTGTAGTTAAATAAAAACTAAAATAAGTTGGTATGCTTTTAATGTACATATGTGCTTACGTACAGATACACATATTTTAAAAAAAAATTCCATACTATACTAGTAAAAAATATATATTTTTGTTCTAATGGATAAGTATAAAGTATATATAAAATTTATTAATGCTCTTCTTAAATTTAAAATAGGGGAATTTAGTCAAAGGCAGAAATGCAAATACTATCGTGTTAACTGTGAACCGTTCCATAAGAAATTGTGTTAACCATATTACCGTCCAAATTAAAAATGCCCAGCCGATTCGCATCCCTGCAGGTATGTAGAAATCTTTAGACCTAACAGCGATTTAAAACTGCTTTCCTTGAGAAACTTTTCTATTATACTCTCAGTAGACTTTAGGCATAGACCTCCAAAAAATAATTCTGATTACAAACAGTGGCGGATTTACCTTCAGAAGCGTCCTGGGCAAACAAATCAAACCGCCTCTTAATATTTTTGAAAAAACCTGACTTGCCTTCATAGGGTGACATTTTATTACTGATACAATCTACACATTTTAAAAATAAAAGTACAGTATTATATGAAAAAGATTATACAAAAACTCTTGCGTCTATCTTTCTGTGATCATTTGTTCAATATTCAAGGAGAGAAAAGTATCAGATTTGATACAAAGCAGTGCCAAACTGTTGAGCCGATCTTCAGTCATTTTGGAACGGAGATAATTTTTAATCCTTTTCAAACAAGAAAAAGACCTTTCGGCACTGCAATTAGTCACAGCCATGGTAGCAAAACTTCGATATGCGATGTCCACGTTCGGAAAGATTGTGTACAAATCATCTGATCGTAGAAGCTTCATAATATTCAGTGGAGATTTCATCTGAATATTATTTTCTCTGCAATAAGCAAAGAAATGGACGAATTCATCATCAGTCGATGGTTCCAAATCAGAAGCGAACGTAGATATTAGAGACTTCGATGCCATCCTGATTTCTTGGTTAGAAAACAATTCATTCGTCTTGAGGATTATCGTAAGTTTTTCGTCGATTATGTTGTATGCACTGCATCTCTCTTCTTATTCCACAGCCAAATTATCTAGAATGACATTGAAGATATTTACTCTGAAATTTTCTCTGCCAGACAGTGTCGCTTCTTCACGGACCGACTGGAATGGTACTCTTGTTCTTCTGATAACTTGAGGGCTTGTTTCTCATATTCATCAAATTCAGTCCGACAGTCAGAGACGATCTTTTGCAGCCCCTTCTAGAGTTCGATGATTTCGGCAATACTGCATTCAACTGCTTGTAATTTTTTACTCACTGCATTGAATCTTGAAAGCAGAAAGTGCAACAAAATAGTCAAAAATGAAGTTTCAAGCTGCTCCAATAGAATTCTAATGCCCTTCGCTTCTTGTCAACAAATTGCTTTTTCTGTCAAATCATCTCCAATCACTATCAAAACTTCAATAATTTTGGCATAATTATCATTCAGAATTTTCACGACGTCGTATCGAGCTGACCATCTAGTTGTGGACAACGATTTCAAAGTGATGGCTTTTGAGGCAGCTGATTGCAAATAGTCCCAACGTTTCGTTGATGCGGTGAAAAAATTCTACATGCTTTGAATTGTAGAAAAAAAATCAGCTGCTTCCGGACAATTCTCCACTGCATGGATACCGACTAGATTCAACGAATGAGCAGCACAAGGTACGAATTCTGCTGCAGGATTTGATGCTTTTATCCGAGATTGAAGACCATTATAAACGCCAGACATGTTTTTCGCGTTATCGTATGATTGGCCGCGACAGTCAGCAATGTCCAATCCGAGGTCAATCAGAGTTTTGAAAATAGCATCAGCTAATTCTATCGCCTTGTGCCCCGTGTTCTCCATGAATTTCAGAAATCGTTCAACAGGGAGACAATTTTGTTGGACATATCTGAAGACGAACGATAGTTGGTCGACATGGGATATATCAGGGGTCGAATCCACTACGATGGAAAAATATTTTGCTGCTTTCATCTCCTCTGAAATGGTGGATATCATTTTTTTCGCTATCAAGCTTATGAACTCCTCACAAATCGTTTTGGACAAATAACTTGTACTGCCACGTCCTTTGTTGCCAAATTTTTTCATGTGTTCAGCCAAGACGGGGTCATATTCTGCAACAACTTCCAAAAACATCAAATAATTCCCATTATTTGGAGATCCTAGTTTCTCGTCACTGCCCCTGAATGGAAGTCCACGGGATGCCAAGGCTTTCGTTACAGAAACAGCTCGGTTCAAAACTTTTCTCCAGTAATCTATTTCTTCATCTAATTGGAGAACGAGCATTTTATCAATTCTTGATTCCTGATGACTCCTTTTTTTCAGTTTCAATACGTTGTTCTTGTGGCTTCCAGAATTTTCATGCTTTTTTACCCGTTGAGTTGAATGTTTCCAATCAGTAAATCCCATTTCGCAGTTAAAAGAACAAGCAGGATCGAATAAAAGGCATGGTAAACAGAAGACACTTCCTTTGCTGGCAGAATAAATGAGCCGTGTGCGAAGGCTTCTTTCTCCATTTTGAAGATTTCGATAAAAGAGATTTTTCTACAAGTATCTCACGTTGCCATCAGGATAAATTCGTTTGGAAAGACTGAAATCAGCTTCAGAATTTTGTTTGCATCCATGTATTGCTACATGATCACGAATTGCATCATCAACTCTCCATTCGGCGGGATCATCACTCAAAATCAATTGATCCACTTCAATAGGGTGAATAGGTATGTCACCTGTTGGAGGATCTGATGTGACTTCACTACTCTCAAGACCTTGACCTAAAAATTAATGAAAATACAATTAAAACACTCATATCTCACATTGTTTTCTGTTTTCTAACCTTCAAAATGCTTCGATATTGAACCTTCATTATGAGGTGGCACAAAATGCTCTGATACCGAACCTTCATTATTAGGTGGCACAGATTTCGTGATATCATAATTTTTTTCATCAATTGAATCTGAAAAAAAAACGTGTAGTGAAAATGTTTCGAACTCAAATTGAACTCACAATTCCTGACAGTAGGGGGCCTAACCTAGCTGTCGATCGATTGATTTATGCATTTTATTTACCTTTTTCGATAGGATCAACGACGGAGTCATTTTCAAGTTTAGGATTTTTCGACAATAAATCTTTGTCTTTCTGCAATTTCTCGGCTGCACGTTTTTTGTTTGCTGCGCCGCTTAACTTTCTGCCAGTGGCACTCATTCTTTTATTTTTCTTATTTGCTGGCAATGTTCAACTGGATAAAACCAAATTTAATGAAATTATAACACACAAAAACATAAATTCACTGACACTTTTCGGAGGTTTCAACTCGAAACGACTTTTGAGGTTACATAAAATCATTCCAAAACAACAACAATGCCAGATACAAATGATTTTCGGCAATAAAACGGCCCAACTTCGGTCCGATATCACTGAAGTGGTTCCGAAGCCGCACCTATATACACTATTGAAAGTACAGTCTTGGACATATATGCCTGGTCTTTTTAACTATGGGTCCCCATTGTCCTCCATTGTTAAAAGACCAGGCATATATATGTCCAAGACTGCACATATGCCATATGCGCAGTACATTGTATAGAGGCGCGAAAAATTCAAACTAAGAACCGTACTAATGTTTTTAATATAAATGCACTTTATTTAATTCATTTTGTCTCCGTGAAAAATTTAATACATTCTTCATTCATGTTGAAATATTTGTTTCCGGTTTCTCAAATTTGGCGCCCCTATTAAAACGGCGCCCTGGACAGCTGCCCATGTTGCCCCTGTGTAAATCCGCTCCTGATTACAAATGTCAATACTAAGAATATCGCGGTTTCTTATTCGGTTAAAATACAAAGCGTGCCTATGTCTATATCTATCTAGGTTGCTTTATTCTGTTACAAAAAACCGTTAAACGAATAAAGTTATAGAACCTTGGGCACCACTGCGCCAGCGTGTAAAAAGTATATGTCTATTCCCAACTATTCGGTGCAGATGAATGATATTTGAGTATGTAGTACATACAGTGTATCATTTTGGAAAAAAGGGCGCTGCCACGCTCTATACAATAAGAAAGCTAAACTCCTTGTAATTCCACAATTATTTGATCAGATATACAATATTTGGTATAGATCTTATACATCGGGCTATATAATATTTGTAGGCGAAACATACTGATTTACGCCCCAATTAAGGACAAAACTTCTATTCACCATTTGTTCCCACCTTTTTTTTGGCAATATGATATTCGATACATACATATTTTCTTTGAATCAAGGTACATAAGTAATATAAGTAATATATAAGGCGTTATTGATTTAAATAAAAACGATAGGAAGTTAGTATGATTTTAACGTATCACAATCATTTTTCAAAATTTTGATTCTTTAATTATTTCTCTCTCTTTATACCAAATTTGAAAGATTTAGTAAAATATTGAATAATTTGATTTGTTGTAAATTACCGTTTTATGAGAGATGAGCATGGCTATAGTCTGCTTACTTACATACTTAATTGGCGCTATAACCGCTTAAGCGGTTTTGGGCGAACTTCTCCTACAATTTGTGGTGTGCTTCTTGATGTTGTAACACAAATTGAAGACCCTACGCCGACTTCGAACGGTGAATGTGTTTTTTGTGGGAGGTTTTTTCATGGCAGAAATACACTCGGAGGTTTGCCATTGCCTGCCGAGGGGCGACCGCTATTAGAAAAATCTTTTTATATAATTTTTGATGTTACTTGTCCCGGCCTGGATTTGAACCTGGGACCCACCGAATGAAGCGCGCACACGCTGCACCCTCGGCTACGGCGGACGCCAAAAAAAAGTACTCTACTTTTTCTAAATTGTAACTGTCAACAGTGACGCGGTAGCTAGAAGGCGAATGCGCTGAGTGTTTATTTGATGGCACGAAGTACTTCGTTTTGCCTTCGTTCAGATTCAGACCCTTTCGTTCACTTCTTTCATTAGCTTGGAGAAGGCAGAACTAACGGCCGGTTCTTGAGACCAATAATGCCAATGTCATCGGCATACGCCAGCAGCTGCACTATCTTATAAAACAGTTGCACACTCTCGAGTTCTCTTTTCTGGCATAATGTTAAAGATATCACACGATAAGTTGTCACCCTGTCTGGAACCTCATTTGATATCAAACGGCTCGGAGAGGTCCTTCTCAATTATGGCAGTTCTGGTGCTGATGGTCAAGATCATTTTGCATAGACGTATTAATTTAGCATGGATACCAAATTTAGACATCGTGACATATCGTCAACTTCTTCCCGTGCTATAGAAAACGGGTTTGTATTCGACAAAAAGATAGTGTGAGTCTATCCTCTTCTTACATGTCTTTTCTAAAACTTGGCGTATCGTGAATATCTGGTAGACCTGCCTGGTCTAAAGCTCCACTGATAAGACCCAATTACTCTTTCGCCCAATACCGTCGATAGCACCTTGTATGAAATATTTAGAAAACTTTTTCCGCGGTAATTGGTGCATATTGCCAGGTAGTGAGTGTAGTACGGGAGGGGTAGGGCCTCCAATGTCTTTATCACTGGCAAAAAGTAAGGAAATCGGCCGATAGGAGTCTACATTGTCAGCCGGTTTCCCTGGTTGCAGCAGTGGGACCACCCTCCCTACCTTCCAAATATTAGGAATGGTGAGGGTGGCCATGGACAGACTGAGGATCCTTGTAAGGAACTCAACTCCCGCGTCCCCTACATTTTTTACCACCGACACGCTTAGCCCGTCAGGGCCAATGGCCTTGGACAATTTCGCCTTCCCGATGACCTCCTTCCCCTTGCCACAAGTGAAAGCAAGAGGCGCGCTCTTGTTTGACTGTTTGTGCAGCCTTCTGGTCACCTTCCGCTTGGTGCTATCCCCCGAAGGATGTAAAATGAATTGAGGCACGATCTCCAAATGAAATTTCGCGCTTCGTCGGGTCGGACAAGAACCTCACGTTATACCAGAGATTGCTCACACCCGTGACTAGGTTGCAGGACTTCAGGTGCTCCTCCCACTTGCTCCGCTCGTTCTGATCTACCAACCTCCGAATCGCCACGTTCAAGTCCCTTATATTGGGATTGCGGGGATCGGAGTGGTGAAGGCAGTCACGCTCATTTGCCAGATCAGTCGCTTCAGCCGAAAAATTGGGACGGATCTCGGGGATCCTCCCAGCCTGGATGAAGCGAGTCGCAACAGACGCAACCACCCTGCGGAACTTCTGCTTACATTTGCGTAGGTCGGTTGGTGTAGGAAGAGCTCTGAAAGCATTCGAAATGAACTCCGCGAACCCGACCAAGTCATCCTTTTTATAGTTGATGTAGGTCCGGTGGTCCGCGGAGACAAAGTCAGCAGGGCTGTCAATCGAGATGATTATGGGTAGGTGGTCTGATGCAAGCGATAGCATAGGTCGCCACGTTATGCTATTTATCAGACCTGCGCTAGTTATTGTTAGGTCAGGCGAGCTGCTGCAGCTACCCATAATCTTGGTGGAGGCATCATCGTTCATCGTGCAGAATGTCGAATCGTCTATCTGCTCTGCCAAATCATTTCCCCTACGATCAGCTGGTAGGCCTGAGTGCCAGAGATCGTGGTGCGCGTTAAAGTCACCTACTACCAATCGGGTTTCACCTCTGAGGAGCGCACCTATGTCGGGTGATATCCTGCTGGACAGCAGGTAACAGGAGGTATATAAACATTAAATATTTCGAGCTCGAAATCGCCTGACCAGACAGTTATTATTTGACATTCTTAGTAGTGTCCCTGCGGTCGATGTGTTCTTCGATAAGACGCTACACACTCGGCTACGGCGGCTTTAGTCTGATTTCTATATTTTTCGAAACTATGCTTTCTTACTAGAAACAAAGTGTGTACGAAATTTGGTTGAATTTGACAAAGAGGTTTCAGAGATATATGTACCTATTTGCTCTCTTTGCGATACCATGACCATTCCCAACATATATGATTCCATATATTTCATTCTCAAACCCAATATTGTCTATTAAATTTGAGGAAATTACCTTGTATAGTTAATAAATGCCGAATTTTTTCATTTAAATTTTTTAACGTTATATAAGGGGTAGACGTGATTTATATACAATTTTTATAATTTTCGAAATTTTGCTTATTGCTTTGAAATGCAATGTGCGCACCAAATTTGGTGGAGTTTGGTAGCATGGTTTTTAGATATATACATATATGTACCTGTTTGCTCGATTTTTTTTCATTCCGTGTATTTGCTTGTGCAACCTCATTCTACACATTAAATTTAACCAAATTCTATTTAATAGTTACTTAAATATCGCGTTTTTTGATTCTTAAAAATTACCGTTATATGAGAGGTGGGCGAAATGCGATATGTGTACCAAATTTGGTAGAGTTTGGCCAAGTAGTTTCACAACAAACCATTATAAGAAGGGGTGGGAGAGTTATTCTCCGTTTTCGCCCATTTGCAATACCAAAGTACCTTGTCTCCAGAACAATGTATATACCAAGTTTCGTTAAGATAGTTAAATATTTACTCGAGTTATCCGACTGACAGACGGACGGACAACAGACATGGATTAATCAAATTCGTTATTAATTCTAAGAATTTTCGTTTTCATATGTCCATATCAATATCGGTTGCTTTAGGTGAACAAAGTTATAATACCATGGGCATCAGTGCGCTCGGGTATAATAAAACAAAGCTGTTGACTATGTTAATATGCAAGCTTATAATAAGTTCAAAATCCACAGTATTTTCCAACACTTTAGCATCTTTTTCATTAGTCCTAAGTTCATCCAAAGTGTAGAAAATAAACAGAAACACGAATCGAGCAAGATTCAATATCTTCAAAGCTTTCGTCCTTTGAATTTCATTAGGGTAGTGTATACTTTCCTCTAAAATTGTCATTATTTTGGGAGTATTGAAGAAGTCATAAACGGTATCGATAGTACCTAAGGCACTCCCTAATGGCTGGTATTACTTCATAGTATTAAAAAAGAAATTATGAAATGCCAATAAAAAGTGCTCTTGAATAGTTCACCGAAACATCATCAGAATATTATCGTAACTGTGTGTAAGAGTACATATCTGGAGAGTTTGAATAGAGGCGTTGTGAAAATCATAAATAAATACTGATTGTCTATATTTATAACCCATGTTCGGCAAGAATATGTATTATGGTATCAAAAATTAATAAACCATTGTTGTAGTAATTTACTTTCTAGAGCAATATGTGAAATACTGAGCTTTACAAAGTAAGTTTAATGCTTGCGATTTGAACCAAGGACTTTGCATTACAGCGTGTTTTACAAAGGATATGAGACAAACATAGGAGGCAGAGTATGATAACTCAACCAACAAACTAGTAAATAATAAAATGCATTTAAATTCTAATCACGCAAAGCAAGGAGTACAAAATTTTCGTGTTGTGTTTCGAAGTGGTTACTTATAAAAAGGCAATGAGTGCTAATTACAAAAAGCGCTTTAAGCTGTGTTCCTCGTATGTCCTCCAAAAGGCCCGAAAATATTTACAACTGAGACCGCTAAATACCTAAAACAGACAAATAAATTTGTTAGGCGGCCGATGTAGCCGAGTTGTAGCAGGTGCGCGCTTCATTCGGTGGGTCCCTGGTTCCAATTCTGGCCAGGGCAAGTAACATCATATAAAAAAGTTTTTTTCCAATAGCGGTCTCCCCTCGGCGGGTGTATTTCTGCCATGACAAAAACTTCTCACAAAACACATTCGCCGTTCGGAGTCGGCGTAAAACAGCAGGTCCCTCAATTTGTATTACAACATCAAGACGCACATCACAAGTTGTAGGAGAATTTCGGCCAAAATCGCTTAAGTGGTTATAGCGCCAATTAAATAAATAATAATCCCAGGCTGAGGGCAATGTCGGTGCAAAGCCTGGTAGAGGCTTGACTATTTTAAATTTATTTAAAAAAAATCCTACTCTTCGCCTAAGGCAAGTGAAACAAAAGCTTTCGTCAAAATATATAGACTTTTCCATTTGTACATTCAGACGGATTTTTAAAGAATTGGGATCGGGTTTGTAGTAAAGTGATACTGGAAAAAAACTTTGGCTGATAAAAGCACTAAATTTGTTCAGGGGTCTAATAAACATCCTGCCTATTAATCTTAATTGCAATTTATTTGATTTCAAAAAATAATTACCTCATCATATTTTGCAACAAATTTAATTCCATGTTTTTAATAAACTTAATTTACTTAACTTCATCCTGATTCCATATGTAAATGTAAGAATTAAGAACTTATAAATGTAAAGTTCCCCTGCAGTTTTATGTAATTTTTATAGGAAATGTATCGTTGAAAGTTTTGAGATAATATTCGAACTTTTTTTATTGGTTTAATATTTTATTTAAAAATCCGACAATTTAGTAGGCATGTGCACCTAATTTCTTATACCTGAAAAAATTTTAAAACACATTTGCAGGTAAACAAAACATTTTGATTTATTTTGTACCTAAAACTTAAAGTGCAAAACTGCTAATGAATGAGGCATAATCCTAAAAATTAAAAATAAATTAATAAAACAAAAGTGTCGCAAAAAATTATTTTATATATACTTGCGCCAAATTGAATTTGAATCAGGAAAAAAGTTGCGAAATGCATAATACACTTTCATACATATATAATTATATCTACATGTAGTGCATAGCAGCACCGCCACAGCGAACAAAATTGTGTCGCGTCTAAATCATAACTTGATCGTGAGCTTTTTACATTACATTTTGCAGCATCTTGTATTTTTAACATTGAATAAAATTCAACCTTCTCTAATCTGAAATGATTCTACAGTGGGTTTGCCAATATTAGTAATAAATTTATAGAAAATTGGAAATAATTAAATGTTCATATTTGATGTGAAATTTTTTGATGTATGTACTTGAATACTCGTATATGCATAATAGTAGTGAGAAAACTTTGGGTAGGTGCTATTTATTTGCCAAAAATAACTAACCCATTTGCTGTTTTGCCAACGGCTTTTCATATGCTTTCATGAATATTTTTTTTAATAAAAAAGTGAAATATTAAGAGCATATTATTTTTTTTTGATTTACAATTACACAGTGTTTTAAAATTAAAAAAATTTTTGCAACAGAGCTAATATATTTTTTTTTCTTGTTCAGAGGACCCAAAACTTAGAAAAATGTGGAAGAAATAATAGATCGTTTAAAGAAATTTTGCGTAATATCAATTTTTCTGGTTTTCGATAAAAGCTGTCCTTTTTTCTGATTTAAAATGGATTATCAACTTTGTTGCACATGCTGCGTTGACGATTGTTCTTTTTTCTCGAAGGGGGGGAAATTGCGCAAGTTTTAAGCTATCATTGAGGTTTTTGTCCCACGCGTTCGAAAAGGTCGAATAAAAAATCTAACAAAACATCATTTTGTTCATAAATTTCAAACGCAGCATGTGCAACAAAGTTGATAATCCATTTTAAAATAGAAAAAAAGGACAGCTTTTATCGAAAAACAGAAAAATTGATATTACGCATCATTTCTTCCACATTTTTCTAAGTTTTTGGGTGCTCTGAACACGAAAAAACATATATCAGCTCTGTTGCAAAAATTGCCTCAAATTTTGTAACACTGTGTTATTCATTAATAAAATTTGTACGTCAGTTTAAGATTTTTCATTTTAGATTCTTTAATTTTAATTTTTCACTTTGTTTCTGGAGATAATTTCGTATTTATGCAGATGCGAAATAATATGCGATGTACATATACATATGTACATATGTACATACATATATATTTATTTGTATCAAAAATAAGTCTTGCTAGGACAGTTAATAAATTTGCAATTAAGATTGAATACTTCAATTGTAATCTGTGGCGCAGTTGGCTTAGACGACGCGACAATTTTCGGTGTGCTTCCGGTTTTGTCGAATCGAGGCAGGCCACAGCGCTTTTGTCTTTTTAAATTTGGATGTTGATTTAGATTTCCTACTTTTCGTGTGAGCATTATATGGAAGAAAATATGCAACACAATCTCCAAACAAATTATTAAAAATCAACAGTAACGTTTGCTTGATACTCTTGAAAATTCGATGACATTTGTTTTAATTTTTGTGAATTTTGTATGAAGTTTGAAACTTTAATTAAATGGCTTATGTTACACAATGAACTATTTTTCTGTAAAAAATTAATAAACAAAATTTGCATTAGAGACTTTGAGGATATTTACAATAGAAAAAAATCACTGTCCGGTTTAGCATTGAAGCCACGAAGACATTATAAAAATAAATAGCGTTGTACTTTTTTGCGAAAATTCGATTAAAATTATTAATAAATGGTGGAAGTAGGAATGGTGGAAAAGTGTATATTTCGCTCTACAAAAACCCTTTTGTGAGCCTCTTTACCCTTAATTTCAATTAAAAAACTCAGACGTGCAAGATTAGATATTTCCTAAGCAAAAATTATCTGCCCGTTGTCTTCTTTCAGAAAAATACCAAGTTTAGAAAAATTACTGTTGTACAGTGTTATCAAAAGAAAATTTGTATAGCTTTTTTTAAACTCAACCGCCACATAATTATTATTCTAGGTCTCTGATTGGAAGCAATATTTTTAGCACAGTATACAGTATACAATATGCTTATTTGACAATTATTGATTGCATTGGTTGATAATTATGCACAATTTGTCATTTGCTTTACCCAAATTAATGTATTTTTGAATATTTTCTAATAGTGAAAAATATTGTGAAGTCACATAAAATATAATATCGAGAAGAACAAGATGACAAGCACTAATAGTTTTCTGTTGTGGAGTGCTCAATGTTTAGAGTCCCATGACAAGAAATTTCCAAAACAAAAACCTTTGATTTGCTTGAAATTGTGCACCTAAATAGCTGAAGTATACCCTATATTCACATATTTTGTAGTGAGTTGACACCTCTTAAAGAAGTTATATTCGATTAAATAACCCAAATCACATATTGGTATTTGACGACCGGACAGATCTGGATAAAATTTGGCACATATTTAGTCCGTTAAATGAGATATAAAATCAAATTTTCAAAGAGGATCCCTCATGTTTAAGGGGTTAAATTCAAAAAAGAATGAATGAAGTCCAATATTGCAATATGGGTATCAATTGAAAGATGCTTAATGAAACTTCATGTCCCAAATAATACATTGAAATATAGATATCGGACGAAGGAGGCCCCAGAGTTAAATGAGTTAATTAAATGAAATTATTAAGTAGATTAATAAACTTTATTATGAAAATGTGTTTAAAATAATTTTAAAAGGGATGCTTTGAATACCATTGATTCCAATTAGTTGGTATGGTGACACAAATTCTACAATACTGGTGTCAAACGAAAAAGTTTCACAATACTGATTTGAACTGATAGAGGTTTAGGAAAACGTAGTCTCGAAAAAATTGTTGAGGGGTTGTCAAATTAAAAGAGAGTTGCCACCTATTTAAAATGTTAAACTCAATTAATACAATGAGTCATATCAAATATTGCAAGAAGGTTGCCACCTTTTTAAATACAAATTAAGCTAAACTAAATTAAATATTAATTAAATATTATAATATTAGTCTTAACAACTGATTAAAAAATTGAAAATACGGGTCACAAACGAAGAAAGTTTAGGAAAGCCTTGCTTTAAAAATATTTTACAAGAGGGTTGTCACTGACATAAAGGAGTATATGGATAAAATATTTATGTATACAAATATTAATTTAATCATTAATTTTGCCTGAAATAAAACAGATTTGATGTGAAAATAAAGAAATTTTTCCACTAACATTTATGAAAAGGGTTGTCACCTGTTAAAGGGCGTTGATTCAATACAATCGGTAAGATAATTGAATTTCTACTAAATTGGTGTCAAACGAAAAAGTTTTAAGAAATATTTAGTCCAAAATATATTCGCAGAGGGTTGCCACCTGATTAAATAATTTAAATTCAACTAAATTTATAAGATAATAAAGCATGTTCGAAAATTAGATACAAATTTATTAATATTGTAGGGGAAATAAAATGGTATCAAGGGGATTGACCCTCCCATGAAAGTTGATTGTAAATAACAAAATGACCGTAGATGTTTTGTGACAAAGTGGACAACCTATTTATGACTAAATATTAAAATTTATACCGTCATATGGGTTTTTGAGTGAAAATTTAATATCACGCTCGTACGGGTTTGTTCAAGTTAGACCCTAGATGCCAGTTGGGTACGCGAGACTTTTTAATTACGTTTAAGTATCATATTACGTAAATTCGAATGTGTGGAAAAAGGAGTAATATATGTGTATTATTTGCTTCGCTTTGTTGGGGCTTCAAGCTTAGGTAATAGATATACTAATTTTTTTGAAAGCTTTAACTCAAGAGTTATGTAAGTCTATCTACATCTTTGAAATCTTTATAATGCACTGATAAAAAATTTGTTTGTAGTTAAGAAATATCTCTATTTGTATTATATAATATATGATTATTCCAAAAGATCAATATAGATTTAGTGCAAGCTATAGATGTGGTCAAAAATTTGCGCGATGAACTGAAAGAAATGCGAGCAAATACTGCCGAATTTTAAAAAATTTACAAAATTTTTACAGCAACAGCGGAATTCCTTGAAATCGTGAGGAAACACAAAAGAATCACCGGGAGACAGAAACGTCGAGAAAATCCTGAAGTTCAAAGTACAGAAGAGTGACAGTGTTCAATCCATTTCTGGACTCTTACATCACGAATCTTGAAGAAAGATTTGCTAATCACGAGCACGTACTCAAAAGATTCATAGCGCTTTTCGAGCACGAAGCGGATGAAATTTACAAGTCGACTGAAGAATTTATCAATACTCGTACAGTCAAGTTTTATGAGAATTCCATTCATGCTAGACCTTCCGCTGTATTATCTGAGTTGAAAATATGGAAAAGATATCTAACTTCTAAAGTAGTGTTGGGGACTATCGAATAAAAACAATCAAGTTATTCGATAGCTCAGCAATTTTCATTCATTCGATAGTTTTCAAGAAATCACTCATTACTATTTTTTCGTTCATTCGAATTTTTTCGTTCATACCAATTTTTCGTTCAAAACGAATATTTTGTTCGATACTAATTTTTCGTTCATTACTATTTTTTCGTTCATTCGAATTTTTTCGTTCATACCAATATTTCGTTCAAAACGAATATGTTGTTCGCTACTAATTGTTCGTTCATTACTATTTTTTCATTCATTAGTATTTTTTCGCTATTGAATGATTTTGCGAATGAATGATTTTATGCAAGTAGATATCTAGCAAAGATTTTTTGTACGAATTCATTTATTCCATTTCAAGTAAATGGCATTATATTCAGCAAATGTACGAATAATGCTTAAATTGTGTGTATTTCAAAATT
This sequence comes from Anomoia purmunda, assembly GCA_951828415.1. Classification (NCBI taxonomy): domain Eukaryota; kingdom Metazoa; phylum Arthropoda; class Insecta; order Diptera; family Tephritidae; genus Anomoia; species Anomoia purmunda. The sequence continues at coordinate 86,514,566 of OX639995.1, forward strand.
ATGTTGAATGATTTATGTTGAATTATGTGTGATAATGGAAATTAAATTGAATGCATGTATGAGTGGTAGAAGTTAATAGATGCTTAAAATAGATTTAAGTGAAAAGTATTAATAATAATAAATATAGACTTATAAAGCGATAATGTAGGAGGCATCGCCAAATTAATAAGATGACTAAAGTAGATTCATATGGTCATCGGTATTTGGCAAGATTAAATGACAGTTTCTAGTCGGTTTGATAAAATCCAATGGCTTTGAATTAAGCAGGTTGGCAACTTGGTTATGTATTGCGATTCGAAATTGTAGCTATGTATACATTCACTTAACCGTTTTAACTGTTGGTATTATTTGCAGCATCAATAGTAAAACATTTGAATTGGGTCGCAACTTATATAAATATTGGTATTAGATTTTTAATTGCAGTGTTTTCTGTGGTAATATAAAATGTATTTATGTATTTTGTAAAGAAAATGCTGAAAATGTTTTTATACATAATTAGATAATACAAAAATGCGCCCTGGATTAAAGAGATCAGCCGTGTGGGAGTTTTTTACTAAAAATGGTAATAACGTCAACTGCAATATTTGTAAAAAAAATTTAAAGTTTGCTGGTAACACATCAAATATGAACGATCACCTACGACGAAGGCATTCATCATCACATAGTGTGGAGGAGACTTCTTCGGCGATAGTCGAACGAGCACCTGCTGTAAGTGACTTAGATATGCCAAGCTGTTCTTCAACGCAAAGAGATGTGAACTTAACAGTGGAAACTATTGAAAGTGAGATAAGTAGTGCTTCTTTGGTACCTCCTGTGAACGTAGAAACTACAAGTTCTTCAACAATACCCAGTAGAAATGTTTCAGGTGGTGGACCATTAAAAAGAAGGGCAATGCAAACAAAATTATTTGTTACAAGCACGCGATCTGAGCTTTCGGAAACTGAAAAGAGAAGTATAGATGAGTCTCTTATTAAAATGGTTACAAGAGATATGCAACCACTCTCTATTGTTGAAAATGAAGGATTTCGAGAATATACAAACAAGCTTCAGCCTTTGTATTCAATCCCAAACAGAAAACTTCTTTCCAACACAATGTTGCCTTCAAAATATAACGAGACACGGAAAAAGCTTCATGCCATTTTGCAAAATATTTCACACCTTTCTATAACAACAGATATGTGGACTACTGACAGCCAGAAGTCTTTTTTGTCTGTAACTAGTCATTTCATTTGGGAAAGCAAAATGAACTCAGCAGTCCTGGCAACTAAAGAAGTGTTCGGCTCACATACTGCTCAAAATATAGCCACAGAATTAAAAAGCATTTTTGACGAGTGGTCAATTTTTAACAAAATAGTGACTAAAGTGAGTGATAACGGTGCAAATATTAAAAAAGCGATAAGGGATATACTGCAAAAACACCACCACCCATGTGTCGCTCACACCCTAAATTTATGCGTTGTGGATGCTATAAAGACTGCTCCTCAGATTTTAGAGCTTACAACGAAATGCAGAGCTATAGTAACATATTTCCATCATAGCTCTCAAGCAGCAGAATAACTTAAAAATATGCAAAAGCAAATGGGAGTAGCTGAACTTAAGATGAAGCAAGACGTTGCTACTAGATGGAACTCTGGCCTTATAATGATGGAACGTATATGCTTGATAAAAGAACCGCTCTCTGCTGTAATAACTTCCTTACCAAGTGCACCGAACTTTCTGAATGCATCAGAATGGGATAGGTTACGTGATTCCATCACTGTATTGAAGCCGATAGAGCATATGACAACAGAACTTTCAGCACAAAACTACCCAACGATGTCACTAGTGGTGCCTATAGTCAGAGGACTGCAATATGCAATAAGATCCCAGCAAATGAAAACTACGGAGGGAGAATGCTTGAAAAGTAGTTTGTTGGAAGAAATTTCGAGACGACTTGGCCAACTAGAGTCTGACAAGATGTGTGCCAAATCGACCTTCTTAGACCCACGGTTTAAAAAGATTGCCTTTGGAAATGAAAGTAACTCTAGTAATGCTCAAAAATGGTTGGGAGAAGAGGTATCAGCATTTATACAGCGGAACCAAAGGACTGCTACAGCTCCAGTAATAGAATTACCCGCGGATAAAAGTAAATTATCTCTTTGGACTCTACTTGACCAAAAAGCAGCGGAAGCAAAAACTATTTGTCACAACGCCCCTAGTGTTAATGCATATATTTCTTTGGAACAATATCTTAGACAAGATTTCGTTGAGAGACATCAAAACCCTTTAAACTATTGGGACAGCAAAAAGGCAACTTTTCCAGAACTTTACGAGCTTTCCAAAAAATATTTATGTATACCTGCTACTCCAGTTCCTTCCGAAAGGGTTTTTTCTAAAGCTGGGCAAATAATAAATGATAGAAGAAATAGACTTAAAGGTGAAAAGCTAGATCAAATAATATTTTTAAATAGCAATTTTAATATATAATTAATATTTTTTTGCGTTCTTCTGATATTTATATTTATATTTATTTTATATGATATTGAATATTTTTTCTGTGCTTTACTATTTTTAAGTTTTATTAAAATATTGAATTAAATTAATATTTTTTGCGTTCTTCCGATATTTATATTTATTTTATATGATATTGAATATCTTTTCTGTGCTTTACTATTTTTATGTTTTATTAAAATATTGAATTAAATTAAACCTTTGTATTGGTTTAATTAAAAATGAATAAAATTCCAGTACTTTTTTGTTGTTTGAAGAGCACGCCTTTGCTTAGTTATTGAATTTGATTAAATAAATGAATGAATGAACGAAAAAATTCATTCGATAGTCAAAATCATTCAGTCATTAACAATCGATAGTTGAAATCACTCGATAGTTCCCAACACTATTCTAAAGGCAGTATTAGGCCTTTGAATTCTCTTGAAGCGTTAGATCATTGTCCTAATGAAAATTTTCCAGACCTCAACATGTTGCTGAAAATTTTGGCTACATTGCCAGACCCATTTCCACTCCCGAACGCAGCTTCTCTTGTTTGAAACGACTGGAAATAATTCAGAGAAACAGGATCAGGAACAAAATAAATACTTACATATATACTTCTTGGATTTTAGGAACGCTTCAATGGCTCAGCTGCAATGCATCGTGATATTGGAATTACAGCTAATGAAGTCACTGATGAAATATCTAAGAAACCGCGAAGGGTCGATTTCATTTTGAAATGGGAATACAATAGTTTAGTATTGATCGTTTTGAAAATTCCACTCGTTTTCCAAATAACCATCAAACTTAGTCGAAAGAATAAAAATCCAAGAATAACGATTATTTTGATCGAAAAAATAAAGATCACTAAAAACGGTTATGCATTGATTTAAAACAGAAATCACCACGACTAACCATAATCGACAATCATGAAATATGGTTCGATTTTTTGCTTAGACAATAAACAATTAAAAACTAAAAATTAATTTAAAGTTATCACCTTTGGTTTTTTTTATTAATATACTTTCGATTACATAACGTTAAACCGTAAAGCAAGTAATTTATATTTCCATAAAGGTGGTGGCATTGTACTGGGACTGGATTCTTTAACTACGAGTTAAAAATTGTGTATAGTATAACTTATAGCGTTTTCTTTTTGCGAATAATTTTGCATTTATTCTGCTCCGGGCCAGGGCCGTCAAATGCTCGTGTTATATGGTCTGCTTTGTTTGTTCTTTTCTCAAAAAGTGCCACTCTCCGTCAGGAATACGATGTTTATAGCCTGGTTAGGGTATATTGAAAAACAAATTTTTGATATATACGTACATCCTATTAATATTACAAATGTGAAAGTTTGTGTGGGTTTGAGTAAGTGTGTGAGTATGTTATTATCTTTTCAGGCCGAAACGTCTGCACAGAATTGTACAAAATGTAGAACACAAATAACCTATTTATATCCTACGTTAATACTTAGTCTGTATTTTATGGAGAGTTGCTACCTGCTATAAAAGTTATAGTCAATGAAATACAAAAGTTAAAACCTATATTGCTATATAACGGCTAAGTATAGCCGGTTGTATGGTTTACCATACAACCTTTAAAGGGAATCCCACCTGCTTAAGAGGTTAAAACTAATTAAAGTAATGAACGAAATCAAATATTGCAATATGGATATCAAAAGTAGGTTGCCGCTTGTTTAAATGCAAATTAAGTTACATTTAAAAAATTATTGATATTTTACATATGAGTGCCAAAGTTAGAGTTTTGAGAAACTTACATTTCAAAAATATTTTTGGAGGTTGCAACCTCCAATTTAAAAAACTAATTACAACTATAAATCAGTAAGGTTTTGCCTAAATGGGGAAATTTAACGAAATTATTAAAACAAAGGAAACGCCACGGCATGGAGTGTAAAGGAAGTAGGCTTAAAAAAAACTTTATTATAAAGATGTGTTAAAAGAGTGTTGTCACGTGTTTAAAGATATTAATTGAATGCAATTTCTAAGATTACTGAAACATAACAGTACAGCTCTGAAACGAAAGCGTTTATACAATAAAATTTTTGAAGAGCGTGGCCATCTTTTAAAACCCTTTGATTCAATATAATTGGTAAGGTGCCGGAAATTATACTAACTGGTGTCGAACGAAAAAGTTTTATTTAAAATTTCGAACCTGGGACACGCCGAACACACGCTACATAATCGGCTACGATGGCCGCTCAGGCCGTGTGAGGGATTGCCAACTGTTTGAAAATTCAACGCAAATTTATAAATAACGTAAATGAAATCAGAATGTCTCACGTTTTAATATTCACAGGTTGTTTAAATTTTTGTTTAAGTTAAATTAAATAACACTAACTTGTTATGAAAAACAGTTTGAGCTATCAATACACATTTTTGAAGCAAATTTCCATCCATGAAAGAAAGGCGGTAATGAGACTTCTTAATTGCACTATCGTTTGATTACGTTGTGCATTTCTAATTATAAATTGGGTGCACTAAACCCGAATGGCGAAGCGCAGTTGACAATAACAAAAAAGATCAGCAACCAACCGTAATCGACTTTTATTAAGTAAGTGTAGGTTTTTTTGGCAGCCACCGGAGCCGAGTGTGCAGCGTGTGGTTCAAATCCAGGCCGGGACAAGTAACATCAAAACTTATAGAAAAAGTTTTTTTTAATAGCGATCGCCCCTCGGAAGGCAATGGCAAACCTCCGAGTGTATTTATGGCATGAAAAAACTTCTCACACAAAACAGTCGCCGTTCGGAGTCGGCGTAAAATTGTAGGTCGCTCAATTTGTGTTACAACATCAAGACGCACATCACAAATTGTAAGGGAAGTTCGGCCAAAATCGCTTAAGCGGTTAATTAAGTAAGTAAGTAGTTTAATATAAAAAATATAAGCATGAGGATATTTATATATAGAAAATAGGTTTCGTGCAAGGACATCAGTAGATAAATGCGTATGTAACTATGTATATACCTATGTATCCTACACTATATATAAAATAGTGACAACTTGAAATCAGATCTAGAAATATAACTTTGTGGAGCATACAGAATCAATTCTATGGATACATTTGACCATATAGTTTATGGAAACAAATATTTTTCTTGTACCGTTTTACATGTACATACATATGTAAATCTAATTCTAAAATGGAGGAAGGAAATCTAATTAGTAATGCGTGAGTAATAATTCAGAAACCAAACTACCAAATCGAAAACAGCTTTACAAATTTGCGGAGCATAGGTCAAATGTGTATATAACTCATATCAATATGCGTATATAATTTATGTATATGCACACACATAAGCATGTATGTACGAGTATGAATTCATATTCATAAAAGTGTTTTATGTTGTAAACTGCTTGATTCTGTGATAAGCTGTGAATTTTTTCTAGGAAAAACAATGTATGTATGTCAGCGCCGTCTTAAGGTTTCGTGAAGTCCCTGAGGTATACAGGTCTGAAACAAAAATATTTTTAAACAGCCGCAAACCATTCATTATTCATGGTGTGAATGAGATTAATGCTCAAACCAAATATCTACATATGTACATATATGTTTCGCGAATATTAGAAATGAATCAATTTCGGTAGATACATATATGTATGAGCTGTCGGATTATTTAATTAATTAGTAAAATTTATTTATTTTTACCGACACCGTTTTTAAATTGTGGAATCAAAGAAAATAAAATTGCTCACCACATTTATCACATATATAGGTATGTGCAAAAAAAAAAAACAGGGGCATGCCATTTTGTTTGTTTTATTTTTGTTATTTGTTTATAAAATTATATAAAAACGCCGTATAAATCCATATTTCAAATTTTGTAGGAGAAATAAGGAAACTCCACATAATTTCATAAAATGTTCGAACTTTTCAAATTTAAAAATTCTAGGTAAATATGCAGTTTTATGGCCCATTCAAATTTATTAAATAAATTGCAAATAACATTTTATTCCATAAAAAAAAAATTGTTGAACGTACTTTGTATGGAAGAGCAACTTAAACATTGAAAAGTTTTATGTATCATGGTGCGAAAGTATGTTCCATAATAATACCCTAAATCCTTGGATAAAAGGTGACTCAAGGATAATTTCGCATATTGTGACACTGTGAATATTGCAACTCCATGCTCTGGAATTGGACGAGTAAAACTTAATTCAAAGCATTTTCTAGAAGAAAATAATAAATTTCCTAATAACGAAATTTGCTATTTGATCAACGAAAAAATGCAATAATCGTTTATTATAATTTTAGTGGTATAATTTAGTGGTGTTTGATTTTAAATGGTTTGTAAAAGGGTAAGTAAATTCTTTTTTGCTATTTGTAACGGCGTAAGTATTTTCTATTTAATTTTGCTGTTTTGCACAACAATAAATGAACAAAATATCCGTACAAGCTAAAAATGTTGTGTATGTGGGAGAAGTGGATCTCCCAAAGTTAGAGCTGCATTTGAATTTTGTTTGTGCCACTTATACCATCTCGGTTTGGGCTTTTAACCGAAAGTTAGAAGTTTTCGAGAAGTTTTGTCTGGTTAGCGTCCATCTGTCTAATAAATTGGAGTTAAGTTAACTGGAGCATCGACCGTCAGTGAACTGCTAACTAGAACCCAAACCGACAGTTGAAAGCGTTAAAAAATGAATAAAAATGCACACTTATCACGAAGAGAAATTCATTTTTACAATCATTTTCTATAAAATTTCATTTCTAATTTTCTAAGATCTTTGGATTTTAGTAGAACAATATGCATCAATTCAGGAATAATGGTATCTCTATTACAGAACTATATTATGGCCATGGCGTAATAACTATGAAGTTTATGTGAGTATTATATTTTTCTATTCTATTCGATACTAAATATGTATATCTGAACCTTGAAAAAAAATTGTTTGCATTTTATAAAAATTTAAATACTTTGAAGATTAAAATTTATGAATCAAAAGTTTAAGTTATTCAATTAAACATATTTTTTGTTACGTGGATCTACTGAGCTATTCGTTAACTGTTCTCATACTTTCTAGGGCCTCGAAACTCTGGGCCCCGTAAGTTCGCTTATGTATTCAAAAGCCTCTGATATACTTATGTAAATGTGTATGAATAAATTACAAACAAATGTAGATTTGTATGGATGTGAGTATAAGTATAAATAAGAGCTCGTGTATGCAGTTGCTTCTTGTATTTTTTCCCCGCGGGAGTACTTTCTACAGCATTTGTAGATATGATGGTATACTCAGCATTGATTTACTGATTTGACCCTTAAAAAGATCACATTTGTAGAGTAAATAAAGCTGGACAATTATTTTAATCATCGATATGACAAATAATATAATTGCTACTAGAAGACAGTGCGGCATAATAATAAATCTAATTGTTTTTGGAACAAAGTGAGGACTATCTTAATTCCATAATTCATTTATTTACTTACACACATACATTTATATCTGTGGATTTCTGACAAAAGAACTTTTTTGTCTCTACCACGGTTTGCTGTATACCAATACATTTCGGGCTTACTGGGAAAAAATTAACAATTTAATTTGGATGAAGTGCAAGTCTATGTCAATCTCGTTATAAAGCTAATTCAGTTCATTGTACCACGCCTTCAGTATTCAGTTCCCTAAGACGTCCAGCTCCAAAAATCTTTCGCAGACTCTCTTTCGAATATTCTAAGGCTCATCTCGTCCGACGTTGTCGGCATCCATGCTTCCGTACAATTATAGGGACTTATAGAGTGATTTTTGTAGCACCGGAGTGGGTTTTCCTCGGATTCCCAAGCTGGCATTGTCCTCTGACATTTTAGAATCATATCTTTCCCCACAGTTATGACCATATGAACTTCTCAATTCTATCAACAGCAATTTGGAAGGGAATGTTCAGTGATCGCGGCATATTTCACCATTCATCAATATTAAATACAAATTTTATTTCATTTTGTTCATATTGCTGATTTATAATATATTTATGGATTTCCATTTTTAATTATATTAATACATGAAGTTATAGGTCGATGATAATTAAAATATGATATGAAATTCCGGATTCCGGGTCCACATCGGAAACCAAGTGAGGTTCTGAAACGTATCTCCAACAAAGCAAATCGTCCACTGCTCGCCTATGTAGTAGGAATCCAAAGCTATATACAAATCCCTAAATAATCCTAATGCTTGCAAGTCTGTGGAAACACAAAGAGATATTGATGGATGGTTCACTAATCAAGGTCATTGCTTCAATCCCAGCAAGTCAATCCTGGTATTGTTGACGAGGGAAAGAAAATGGCAAGGTCACAAGCTTCGGGTGTAGCCAATATGTCGAACAGAAGCCAAACCGAACATTGAATGTTTTTGGGCAGTTTCGGACAACGAGCTGTGGTATTTTGGGTATACAGAGCTCTAATCAGACCAATCATCAAGTATTGTCCTGTAGGGTCATGGTTAAATCCACGGTTAAATTGGCAGCAGAGGTGCGTGGGTATCGGCTTTATATGATATAAAACTAATTGTCGACCACATTCTTTTGAACTGTGGCACGACAATGAGAACTCCGAACAGAAAAAGTTATACTATAAGCTTTCGTATAAGAGAACATTGGAGCGATCTTAAGCTCCTTTGATAGGCCCGGGGAAAGCTTCTCACATTGACGGCTCCAAGATCGAAAATGAAACTTCCTCTGGGTGGCACCTAGATGGCGATTTCAGATGCCTTTCTGCCTTAGGTACAATGACAACGGCTTACCAATCGGAGATGTTTGCTGTACTTAGCTGAACTCTGTTTGCAAATAGAATAAGCTTGAATTCATGTGAGTGCCGGGACACTGCGGTGTTCAAGGTAACGAACTGGCTAATTGCGAGTAATTGATAGACCCCATTGGACCGCAGCCAATTATAGGGCCAGGTCAGGTATGAGGTGACGAAATTTCTTCTTACACAGAGAAGGAAGGAGCTAAAAGCCCTGGCATCATCGATTACCCGATGTAAAGATCTTGCCTGGAGGATGAAAATAGCAGAGGGTATTTCCTTTGTATCTTCCCTGCTTTCGGTGGGATGAGATGGAGTATGTATATGTGGGTCTGATATATCGACAGGCTTCACAAATTCATTCTGCAAGGTTTGTTGAGGAGAAATGAAGTCCAATCCCCACTTTTCCCCATATTTCTCATTCATCTTTCCCAAGCCTTAAGTGCGGTGGACCACAACGCCTGAGCGGTTGGGAACCCGATTTCGGCTGTATACTTATGTTTATGTCTATCTCGGTTGATATATGCTCTTACAGGCAAACGTTAGGTGAACAAAGTTATAATAACCTGTGCATCAGGGCGCTCGGATGGAAAAGTATTAGCGAATTTTATAAAAAAAAACACTTTTTCTCAAATCAAATATTTTATGATTAAAAAAACATAAGCGTTTACATAAAGCTCTAATACAATAGCAATAGTGAAATTGCCGAAATTTTAAATCCATCCTTTGTGGATAATCTAATAATCTGAGATGCATATATAAACGAAACTCATTCCTACATACTTAGGGAAAATAATAGCTTTCGCTTACCGCTATACAGAGCACTTTGCGCTTAGAAAATGTTTAATACAAAGGTACATGCCCCTCCGATTTCTTTTCATATTTCTATTCTAGAAACAGAATGGAGTAATTTAAGCTAAAAATGTAAATAATCCATGGAAGAAATTTAAAAAAAAAACTCAACTTTTCACCATTTTTTGAAGGTTAATTGTTCCACCAATGCCAGAAGCCCTTACACAACTCATATTTTTAGCTTAAAATCTTTATTTCTCACACACCAAATAATATTATAATCATTTTACTGCTCACACCATGTAATTTCGGTTCAATTTTCTGAAAAAATGCAATAACCCATGATTTTTGCGATTTTTATGACAAATTACTATGCGTATTCTTTTAAACGTAAACAAAAGAATAGCACAATAATAATGAAAAGCACAATAAATTGTTAACAAAACAGATGTTAAATTAATTTATCTAGTGATAATAAATTCGGATAATGTTTAGTTATTTGTACAAAGGTTTATAGGTATAGCGTAGAGGCGCAGGGGGCGCCGCACCCGAAACTCACATCATTAGAAAGAGCACAGTCACAGGTTTTAGAAAAGGTACCCCTCCTCCCTCAAACCTATCCACAGGTCCCTGGGAACCCATGGGGTAAAATGGTGCAAAATTACAGTTTTTTTTCAAAGAAATTGTAAAGTTCGAATAAATGTTCAAGGTGGCGTTGTTCTCCCGAGGGCCTGCGGCCTTCGGCCTCCGCCTCACGTATACAATCAGGATCTTAACCCTTAGTTGGCAGGATTCTCCTTTCCGGATTACGGCTGTTACTGTTTTCTAAGGCATATAATATTTCTTCAAAAAATTAATATTTACGCTGTTAAAAACATGTATGTATTTCACCTGGGATTTTGCTTAGTTTCTTTTGTCTTTTATCCTCGATTCATATTTCAGAGTTTGACAGCTGAATTCCGTAATTTAATGTGCATGTTTTATTAAAATGTTAAGTGTTTGCGGACTAACAAATTTAGAGGTTTGCTGATTTAGTTAATACATAAAAAGAGAAAATAATCGATCTCTAGTTTTGAAATATGCCAAAAAGCACATATTGCAAACAGAATTTCTTAACTAAATAATTACCAGAAATTGCTATGATTTATTTTAAATAATTGCTGCATCCATAGACTACAGGTGTGTAAAAAAATATCGGTTCACGCATTTGGGCACTATAACCCGAAACCTTTGTACAAATAACTAATCCGTAGCCATAAATTCATCAAAACCATTGGAACTTTAAAAAAATAAAACAAAAAATACATTGAGTGTGATATTTGCACTATAACTTTATAATGACGCAAAAAAATTACACCACATACATAGAGGAGTCAATTTCTAACAAAGGAGTGGTAAATTTGTCTCGATGACTTAAAAGGCAAAAATTTAGCGACGCAATCTGCGATTCAGGTGTGAATAAATTACTTGTTCTAGCGTTAGCGCAGAGATTTCAATAGAATTTTAAAAAGTTGCACAGCTTTGGTCAGCTGATTTAAAACCATTGTCGGTAATGTCACATAGCGGTCTCTATCCTTGCACGCGGTGCTACGCTACAAAAAATAATTGTATTTTTTTTGGAGAGTACAGTACAGTCAGCAATACTACAAAATATTGCGAGTAATGATTGTAAAGCATTACTTAACAAAATTGATGTATTGCGATGTTGCTAGACTGACATAGGATACTTGGCTTTTGTTAAAGTATTTGAAGATTTAAACTCAATTGTGCAAGCTCGTTTCAGTACCCGACTCTACCCAACATTTAAAGAAAAATTGCTGCATTCACACAAAGCTACCTAGAGATCGGGATACCCATTACAACGAAAATTCATGCTGTATATTTTCATGCCGTGGACTTTTGTGAAAAAAGCATAGAAAGCTCTGGCATTTTTTAGCGAGCAGGCAATGGATCCGTTCATGTGGACATTCAACAACGATTAACCTTCGTTCTGAACTATCGTAAAATATTCATTACCATCGTGTTTTTCTATGCAGCCCGTGATTAATGTGCAAACAGAAGATATACCCATGTTTGAGTCGCTATATCTTCGATGTCTTTTAAGGCATCGGGATGAATTTACCACTCATTTATTGGAAATTGTGTCCTCTTCAAAACTCAATACTTTTTGTTGTCTTATTTTTTTAAGTTCCGATAGCCATATCTTTTGATGAACTAGTGATAATAAATTGGCTCAACATTTATTTTGCCCGACTATTATTTTGTCTACGTTTAAAATAATACATATGGTAATTGGTCATAAAAACGAAATCACATGGTGTGAGCAGTAAAATTATTACTATATTATTATTTGTTGAGTTTAAAAAAAAGATTTTAAGCCAAAAATATATGATGTGAAAGGGTTTCTGGCATTGGTGGAACAATTAGTCTTCAAAAAATCGAGCTTTTTTTTAAATTTATTCCATGGATTATTTCCATTTTTAGCTTAAATTACTCCATTTTGCTTCTAGAATAGAAATATGAAATGAAATACGATGACCACGAACCTTTGGGTTAAACCTTATCCAAGTGCACCATGAGAACAGATGTGATTTAACGAACTACCGCCGCAAATTAAAAATTACTAATCCTGTCCACCCGACCATACAAGGCCGCTCTGGATTTAGTCATTTCATATAGCCTGCTGATAATCGCAAATTCTGACCGAACAGAAAAACCAATTCGAAAATCGAAGGCGCATCTTAAAAAACTAGTCCTTTCCAACTATCCTAGCAGTGCGGACCTGGAACTCGTACTTTCAGTCCGGCTACTCAGTATGAGAGCCAGCGTCTAGTTTGCTCGGAATTTCGTCTATTCCGACAGTGCAGTAACATGGTTAGACCCAGGTACTTCACTTTGTTCACCACATTTTTTTTCGCAGTTCTTGTCTTGAGATAGGCGCTTGTAAAAAAGAAATGCGCATATTACGGTCTCCCCACAGTCAAACGCACTCTGTATTTCCGTCGTTAGCTGGCAGTGCCAGTGGATCTTCCCGCTCTATACGCATACTGACTGGAATGTAGTGATTTCCGCCGCAGAGTGTTTGACCTGATTTCATTGTATATTATCTTCTTCATTGTGTTCAGTGCACAGGAGGTTAAGCTAATTGGTCTATAGAACTTGGCCAAGGAGTAGTCCCTCTTTTCAACTTTTGGTATAAATATTACTTTGGCCCTCCTCCACATAGTTGGAATGCAGGACAATGCGATGGAGTCCCTCATTATCCTCACCAAGTAGCGAATAATCCTGTTGCAACAACACCGGCCCGACACCATCCACCCCCGGAGACCTATATCGTTCGAACGAGTTCATGTCCCATCTCAGTGAGTGCTGCGTAAATAAGTTTTTAGCTAAGTCCCATTCAGATCGTGATGACCTCATTATCGTATAGGGATAATTTCAGGTGCAGATGTATCAGGAAAGTGAGTCACCAACGGAGAACATTTTTAGATACATACATACATACATATACTGATGTAATATATGTATAGTATTAAAATAAAAAATGAAATGTTTGTAATATTGAATTTGTACTTTTAAGTAGTCAGACTTTAACAAATAAATAAATAAAATAAAACATTATATAAAAAACGTTTATAAACAAAAACTAGTAAGGAAGAGTCTAGGTGCAAGCGAACTATAAATACCCAGCGAAAGTTTTTGTTTGCAATACTTGTATGCATTCGAAACATGTAATCTTATACAATATATAGGCGTCAAAGTACTGAACCGATATTTATGAAAATTTTGTAGTAAGCGCGCGTGATCTCCGGGCCGAACATAGGTTAGTTTAATGTGGTAGTCCCCACAGTAGGAACTCACATGGAAATAGTAGAGAAGTCCATTGTGATACCACCTGCCATTTGAACGGTAACTTAAATCGGAATCAAGAAAAGGTTAACCGGAGAAACGTTGCGTACCCCGAATGGTCAATACATGTCGTGGCAATTTCCCACCAGTCGCTGCGTCGATAGAGAACCCGTCTATCCAAGAGAAATCCGGCAGCCAAAGGAGCCCCCATCCTCTCCCTGTATGCAGTAATAACATCGAGGGTACCCCGCCGAGCGAGCTCATCAGCCATGCAATGCCGATATGTCACGCACTCCCCGTCAAGTTTTGATCTCACCATTTGCGATGCTAAGGCGTTAACAGCGCTTATTGGTGAGTAGCCAATCGGCTTCCTCCTTGATAGTAGCCACCTCCGCCTGATCTGGCTGAGGGAGATCTCCTCGCAGAGGACGATATTCAGAGCTGATGAATGATATTTGAGTATATCCATACATACATATGTATGTATGTCTTATAGATCAAACTGTGTATCATTTTGAAAAAGATGGAGGTGTCATAACTCCGCAACTATTTGACGCTGCTGTACAATGTTTGGTATATATATCCTATATATCAGGCTATACATTACACAATGCTACAAAAAAGAATGAAGTCGAAATACCTGGGAAGTGATGTTATTTTTTTTGTATGTCTTATCGAGTAGAAAGAGAATCCAATTTTGGAATTTGTCAAACACCCCCAAAATCTCGACTTAACCTTAAAAACCTGATTTTTCGTGCTTTTGCGCACTTCTTAGCCCATATCTTAGCTAATTAACATTTTCATTCTAAGAACGGTTTAAGAAAGAAGAAACTCAGACCTTTTGAAATACATATATATAGACGTATTAAAAAAGGTGAAGAAATTTACTTGTTTTTGCACAACAAACTTAAATTTTGCTACCCTTTTTCTTCTTTTTTTGACTTTGGCGATATTTTCACACACTATTTTATAAAAACACAAAATGAGTTTTGATTAGATTCAAAGAGTACGTTTAATACCGAATTCAACGAATGTTTCTTTTAAAAAATCGGCTGACTGTAAGTGACTGAGTTATTTTACTTTTTATAAGAACTAAATTTTTGCAAAAATTTGCTTCTGTTGTTCCCAAGGAAATTATCACTCAATTTTTGAGTTCTTACTCAATTTTGAAGTCTTTATAAATTTCCGTTATACTGAAGTGCACGTGTTGTTTATCTTTTGTTGTGTTTGCTGTTAAATTGGATAAAAATCGTGGTAAAGTAAAACTAAAATGTGCGACAAGCGTAATAAGTTTTGCTACATTTGTGGCTTATTTACGTATACAAGTCATCGGCGTGATTTTAAAAATAATATTGGTGTTGTAAAAATATATAACAAGATTTTCGAAAGGTTTTATAGTGCGAGTCGCTGGTACGGCCAGAATTTATTTGTGAATATTGCTGCACAACATTAAAAAAATTTAAAGTTCAGCAATCAATTACTTTGCCCTTTTCTGTGCCTATGACTTGGCATCATCAGTCATATCATAAACAAGACGATTGCTATTTTTGCAAAACAAACGTTTCAGGTCACAATTTTAAATCGCGGAAAAACGTAAAGTATGCGAATGTTGTTACGGTTACAAAACCAAAATACTTAAATGCCGAAGTGCCTACAAAAAGTGAGTCCATTGAAGCTGGTGAAACATATTTAGTAGAGGAAGAATTCCTTCCTTGTAAATCAAAATCAACGGAAAGGCATTTGGTTTCAAATTCTGATTTCGCCGATCTCGTGCGTGATTTGCATTTATCGAAACGAGAATCTGAAGTCCTCGGTTCACGACTAAAGCAGTGGAATTTAGTGAAAAAATATTTTCAAATAACATCGGGTAGAAAAAGCGACCGCACTATGATACTTACAGAAAGTTTTAAAACTGATGGCAATGACTGTGATCTAGTTCATTGTGTAAATGTACCCAAATTATTTTCGGCTTTAAATTATAATTATAATGCAGATGAATGGCGACTTTTCATTGATGGATCGTGTATGTACCCTAAAAAAACAATACATTCGTGTTCCCTTAATGAAGTCTGTAATGTCACCCTTAGGTTTAAAAGCTGTGTTATTACTCAATGAAAATCTCTTACCATCAGTTCCAATCGCGTATGGGGTTCACAAGAAAGAAACGTTTGAAATGATGGAAAAAATTTTACGGTTGATCGACTATGCCACGCATAAATGGAAAGTCATCGCTGACTTAAATTTTATTTGGCATGCCAGGTGGCTACACAAAATATCCTTGCTACCTTTGTGAATGGGATAGTCGGGCATCCAATCGCTATGATCGCAAAGCATGGCCATCTCGAGAGTCACATCAGATAGGCAGGAAAAACGTTTTAAGCCTCCCATTGGTAAAATCTGAGGATGTTATCTTACCACCACTACACTTAAAGCTGGGATACATGAAACAATTTGTAAAGAAATTGGATGCTAATAGCGAAGCTTTTCTTCATCTTAAAACTGTCTTCCCAAAATTAAGTGAAGCTAAAATAAAAGCCGGTATTTATTAATTTGTCTTCATACCTACTTGTTTTTTATTTTTTTTATAATATGTGTATATAGGTATTTTCATTGGACCCCAAATTCGCAAAATTATGAGCGACGTTACCTTTATGAACAAGTTAAGCTGTGTTGAGAAACGTGCATGGAAGATTTTTGTAGCGCTATGTGATAATTTCCTTGGGAACAACAGAAGCGACGACTACATCCCGGTTGAAAACGAATTTTTAAGTGCATATGGTGAAATGGGTTGCAACATGTCGATAAAAATTAATTTCTTGCATTCGCATTTGGACTTCTTCCCACATTATCTGGGCCAGTTCAGTGATGAACAAGGCGAACACTTCCACCAAGAAATGGCTACGTTTCGTTTCGAAGGAAAAAACGAAAACGTTTCGAAGGAAAAAACAAAATAAATATGATGGCAGAATACTGTTGTACAGTACAACGCGAAACTGGCGATGCTGACCTAAGAAAAAAACGGTCAAAACAGCACTTTTGATCTATATATTTTCATTTAATAATATTTAATTTTTGCAAAAATTTCGATCTTATAAAAAGTAAAATAACTCAGTCACTTATAGTCAGCCGATTTTTTAAAAGAAACATTCGTACTCTTTGAATCTAATCAAAACTCATTTTGTGTTTTTATAAAATAGTGTGTGAAAATATCGCCAAAGTCAAAAAAAGAAGAAAAAGGGTAGCAAAATTTAAGTTTGTTTTGCAAAAACAAGTAAATTTCTTCAGCTTTATTAAGACGTCTATAAATATTTCAAAAGGTCTGAGTTTCTTCTTTCTTAAACCGTTCTTAGAATGGTCGGTTGTTAATTAGCTAAGATATGGGCTAAGAAGTGCGCAAAAGCACGAAAAATCGGTTTTTTAAGGTTAAGTGGAGATTTTGGGGGTGTTTGACAAATTCCAAAATTGGATTCTCGTTCTACTCGATAAGACCTACAAGAAAAATAACATCACTTCCCAGGTATTTTGGAGTGTCACACTGTGTTATTTGTTGAAAAATGGTTGACTCACGCGCCATTTAAGTCAAAACTAATATTTATTCACCATATCTTCCAAGATAATTGACGTAGATATATTATATTTGATATTTACATATATGTATGTACATATTTCCTTTGAATCAGGCATAAAGAATATTTTAAGCCAAAAAGTACTGGGAGTGCGCGAATGTTCTATACAAATTTTGGTTATTTCGGTGTCGCATCTGTGGTGTGTAGAAGTCTGTAATTTTGGCCCTGTGGGATAGTTTGTGTGGATTCTCTGTGGCGATACCTGTTGTTCTACCTAAGTTATTCTTTTGTTTTTCGTAAAATTTTAATGGCTTATGTATATATTACGTCAGAGTTAACTAAAATTCTGCACGTAAAACAAAACGGACATGAGAATATGGAAATATACAACCAGGAAACATTTAAAGGAAGAATAATAAACGAAGAGGCGAACACACACCAACACAGACATAATTTTTGAGCCCTTAAAACTTTGTCCAATGCCGAAACTGGTTTGTCTCCAAACCAAACCTGACAAGGGATGACGGAAAAACGTTCCAACATACATGTACATACGTGTTTGCTCAAAAGCGAGTTAATTTCTTGTATTTGCATATTTAACCTCATATCGCATATTATGTCCAATAGTTCCTTAAATATCGCATTTTTTATTTTTTGCATAGGAGATAATTTACGAAATTTGACTTACTCACTTGAAATGCTATACGTAAACCAAATTTGGTAGAGTTCGTATTTCAATACCAACTCAATCATATGTATTAAATTTGAGGAAATTATCTTTACTGGTTAGTGGAATATCGCATTCCTTCGATTTTCACAAAACACCGTTATGTGGGTGTGGTTATTATCCGATTTCTCTCACTTTCCATACCTACTACCTTGGGTCCAGGTCAGTGTGTACACTTGACTTCGAGTTACCCGCTGCACGGGCGTATGGAGGGACAGACAGACAATACTTAATCAATTTAGTTATTAATTTTAATAATTGTGGTAAATTTGGTATATGTATACTTATATATCTAATCTTTTGCTGATACAAACGAGCGTTAGGTGAATAAGGTTATAATACCCTGATACCCAGTGCGCTGGATATAAGATTTCGTTTTGTTGACCACAAGTGTGCATCAACCTTTTGTACTAATTATTTAGTAAAGAATTTTTACATTGCCAAACAAATTTTAACTTTATATTGTTTTGCATACCAAAAATACAACAACCACTTTTGGTCCAAATGGACCAAAGCGGCAACGCTAGCAATAATCGATTTGCAATGCTTCACTTTCTTAACGAGTTTTACATTTCACTTGTAAATGGCTACAAATCAGAGTGAGGTATCACTCCGCTTTTCACTTCTGCATCCGTGTATAATCGGAAGTCTGAGTGTGTCAATCATTTTCCACCATGTTGAAACGAATATTTATTGACTATTATTCTGAAATGCAATAGCGCTTAGCCACCCGTATTACTGGCGTAGATTATAACGGGTATAAATAGCGAACTATAAGCCAAAGTGGCATTCAATTCATCGATGCAGTTGTTTATTGTCTATTCACATCATGCGAACTAAAAATTTGTCTATACATAAATACATATGTACATATGTATGTACTTACGTATATAAGCGCTTTAGTCTAGCTCAAAAAAGTGTGCTATATAGATTTTTGAAAACTAAGATTTCCTGATGATGATGACATTTATCGCCGTAGTCGAGTGTGTAGCGTGCGCGCGCTTCATTCGGTGGGCCCCAATTCCAAATCCTGGCCGGAGCAAGTAACATCAAAAATTATAGTAAAAGATTTTATAATAGCAGTCGCCACTCGACAGACAATGGCAAACCTCCGAGAATATTTCTGCGATGAAAAATGAAAAAAAATTTCGGCCAAACAACAAGCTATGGGGTAAGCGCCAAATAATTATTATTATTAAGAACATTTTTTTATAAAAAAAAGTTTACATGTATTTTGCTTTTATGTTTTGCTTACCTATTGTCAAAAAAATACGATGACTTATTCGATTTGTAAAAAATATAGATATGTGCGTATAATTAAAAAATATGTTAATTGTTTTGAGTCCAACGTTATATTTTAAAAATTTACTTAAAAAGTTCTCCATGCAAACTTGGGCTGGTTCAATATTCATACCTATCCTCGGAGTTTATCAGAATCATAACTTTTTATTATTTTTATACAATAAAAAATGCATGAAATACGTGATGCGTGAATGAAATTAATACAATCTATCTAAGAGACCAACGCTTTTTTTGTACTGCACCCGACTTTTCTCTTGACGGCCCTGTCCGTTCACCTGCTATTAGTGGGACCTTTGCTTAAGGTGAGGCAACACCTATCGAAGGATCAACCTCTATCCAAAAGAGGAGTTGCTCCAGGGGAGACAGACAACTTATGGCGTAGGCCGATCTAAACAGGGTTAGATCGCCGAAACAACAGTCCTTGGCCGGGTGAAACCCGGGTCATTTTTGCATACTTACTATAAAAATCCACACGCTGGAAACGCTTAATAAAAGTTTAAACTACAAAACGCAGTAGCCTGTAACATCGTTGAAACCACGGAGAAATTTTTAAAATAATAATGCTGTGATAATAATAAACCCATCGATTCCCCTCCTCCCGCCCTACCGATAGGGGGGGTGCAGCCCGCATCTTTTGTTTTGAGTCGACGAAAGGGAAAAGTTTGTTAGGCATCGAGATCTAAATAAATAAATAAATCGGAAAAGCAAGAATATTGTACTAGCGTTTTTCATATATTGAGAAAGGACAGTGCAGCTTTTTATGGTGAAAACCAAGTCCGAAATATCAAAGGTGCTGAAAAGACAGTTGATATCTTCGCACAAACATCGGAAAGGTTATTCGAGCCACTTTAAAGCTGCTGAGACAAATATAAAGGGCGAAATTGTACCTAAATTAATGCGAGCATTGGAGTTGCTAGGAATTCGGGAGCAGTTTATTTAGTTAATTTTAGAATATTGTTTTGTGTTGACGGTCTTGCACATTTTCTGTCACATAAGCTGCATGCCTTAAATGAAAAACAGGTGCCGGCATACAATTAAAAAAAATTGTCAAAAATCAACAAGGCGAATTTATAGAAGGTGTTGGCATAAGAGCAGCTGATTTGATTTTTTTTTATTCAGCTACAAGTATTTTGTTTTTGCTTTTGCGTATGAGCTTTCAAAAGCCGTAAAAACAAAATCGAAATGTATTTATGTAAATTTTGACAACTCCTACGCAGAGGTATCATGGTTGTGTTCCAAGGCGAATTTATAGAAGGTGATGGCATAAGAACAGCTGATTTAATTTTTTTTTTATTCACCTACATGTATTTGGATTTTGCTGTTGCGTATGAGCTTTCAAAAGCCGTAAAAGCAAAAACAAACTGTATTTAAATTTTGGCAACTCTTACGCAGAAACAAAAACAAAATACATAGGAATTTTGTAGTTGTATTTATAACACCACCTTATATGGATTCGCCTTGCTTGGTGCTGTTTCTTCTGAAAGTGGGCTACGGCGCAGTTGCTATTGCAAAATGGCGTCCGTTAATGGGAAGTGCCCACTTACGAACGATTTCCGACGGAGGTAGTACACTGTATAACCAAAAGCATATGAATAAGGACTAAAAATTTGCACAAAAATCATTAAAATTTAAACTATTTTACAATTTTAAGTAAATGCATTTCACGCTTTAATATCTACTTCATTGAGATTACAGTTGTGGAGGAATGAGGGCATGTAAATCACCCATAGATTTGGTTAGGCCACAATTGACATCCTTTGAAATATTTGCGATTTCTTGGAAATTTTGAGAACCTCAAAGTTAAAGCCAAAACTTATCAAAGGAAAATTATTAAGCAAATATTTATTTATTTATTCAATAATAATCTAGAAAATGTACATTTTCTTACAGACTATACAGAGACAAATTCAACATATAATTATTTAACAATTTCATTTAAAAGGGATTTAAATCTCGGTTTTGACATAGGGAAATCAATATCAGACGAGTATGACAGAAAATTAAATTGCTTTAATGCTCTAAATATAGGTGAGTTAGAAGCATATACTGTTCTAAGGCGATTTAGAAAAAAAATTTCATGATTGCGCAGGTCTCTTGTGGGGATATTGAAGTAGATGCATTCAAGCAGAAATGGAGATTCGATCGCCCCTTGTAAAATATCATATACAAAAGTAAGCGAAAGAATAGTCCTTCGGCTATTTAGAGACTTAAGATCAATTAATTGACATCTGGCAGTATACGAAGGAATCGGATCAGCAAACTGAATTGAGCGGAGGGCAAAACGTATAAAGGTTTTTTGTATACGCTCAATCCTTTTGATATGGGAATTGTGGTATGGTCTCCAAATAAAGACAGTAAATTCTAGTTTAGAGCGGACGAGAGATGTAAATAGAAGTTTCAGAGTGTACGGATCAGTAAATTCGGAGCTGAAACGGCGTAAAAAAGCTAGTAAAGAATAGGACTTTGCTATAGTATAGTTTATATGGCTATTAAAAAGAAATTTGGAGTCGAAAACCACTCCAAGATCGGAAATTTCACTTCGAGTGCTTAGGCATGAGCCAGAAATATGGTAAGAAGTGACTATCGGGGAACGAGATTTGGAAAATGTGATATGGAAGCACTTTTTAAGTTTAGCTGTAGATGATTATTGAGACACCAAACAGCAACATTATTTAGATCTGATTGAAGCTTGGCAGAATCAAGCTGATTTGAAATAGTAGTGAAAATTTTCAAATCATCGGCATATAAAAGATATCCAGAGTGTTTAAAGCAATTAGATAAGTCATTAATGAATATCACAAAGAGAAGGGGACCTACGACGCTACCCTGAGGAACTCCAGAGGTCGCAGTAAAAGAATGAGACGAGATATTATCCATTGCGACAACACATTTGCGTGCCGAAAGGTAAGACTTTACCCACTTCAGAAAAGTAGAGTGAACCCCTAAACTGTATAATTTTGAAATTAGAAGCGAATGATTAACTTTGTCAAAAGCTTTAGCGAAGTCCGTATAGACAGTATCCACTTGCAGACGATTATTGAAAGCGGACAGACAAAATTCAGAGAAAACAGCGAGATTTGTAACAGTTGATCGGCCAGTCATAAAGCCATGTTGGTTATCTGAGATCAGCCGCTTAGTTGCAAAGTACATCTTTTGCTTGACAATGTACTCAAATAACTTAGATACTGTAGACAACTTTGATATGGGTCTGTAGTTGGCAATATTGCTCTTATTACCACTTTTGAGTATAGGGGTTATGAAGGTAACCTTCCACGCATCAATAAATTCACCACTTTCAAGGGATTTATTGAGCATTAGTAAAAGAGGGTATGCAAAAGCGGGACAGTTTTTGAAAAGATATGGGGACAAACCATCAATATCTGACTGCATAGAGGATTTTAAATTAAGAATGCCATCAATCACGTCATCGAGCGTAATGGAGAGTGATCCAAAATCTATTGGGGCATTCATTCATTCATTGTATATAGTACTTACATATGTATGTATTTAATGTGTATGCGATTACGCACAAAACACTATATAATTCATATTGTCTTTCTCACAACTATTCACATATTTTTGCGCTAAATAGTCTCGACTGCTATACGGCAACATCAGGGTTCTGTTCCATAAAATTTGTAAATGGTTGCGTTTTATGCTCGTCCCTGAAGCGAATATTTTTCAAGTTTTACCGTGTGATAAATTTGTATGGGATAAATAAAATAAAATGGGAATGAAATATATAATAATAATAAAAATGCGAAAAATATTTATACAATTTTGTGTAAATATTGCATTCAAATTTTAGCAGCGGTTCTTGGATCATGTACGCATTTGAAAATCCTTTTCTCTACGAACAAAAACAGCAGCGAGGATGATGTTAACGGGATTATGCGAATTGCTGTTGTGTTTGTTAGATGCGCCAGTTCTGTTCTAAGAGCGTTGTTGAACTTAAAGACTACGAGGCAGACATCTTCTGCTACGTTACAGACTGAGCAAAGCGGCGAGTCATTGAAAATTCACATCTCCATGCTTGTGAGTTTGCCATTTTTCAAGCTTGGGAATCAGGGTGTACGTGCATCTTCCTTCGTGCCTTTGTTCCATCTCTCTTGACATTTTCTAATAGATACGACTTTTTCTTGTTTATAAAGGGTGGCTTCCGTTACTGTTTCTGAATGTACATGTATATGTGCAAATATAAGTATATAAGTGCATGCGTATGTATGTATATATGAATGTGGGGTGAAGCACTGATAAAAAAATAGTGCAAATTTCGAAAACCATGAGTGGACTACAGAAACACTCCCGCTTATGGACTCAAAGAATAGTTCGAATTGATTTATTTTTTATATAAAATCACGCGTAGAGCCCTCAGCTCTGTAACTAAAGGTATATACTCAAGTGAACTGACCCAAAATTGATTCACAATAAAATCCTCGAATTTCTAAATTCCCTGTACCAGCTTCATTCGAACAAAATATATACCACAAATAACTAAAAGCCAACTAAATAAAATATAGTGTATATCCGATCTAAACACTCATATAGAAGTACATTTATTTACATATGTATATGTATACTTTTATATTTATTGCATATATAAATATGCTTATGTATATTTTTCCATTCCTTTTTTGAATGTTCGAAACACATGTCGATTCACGCCGACTGAACATAATTTTAGTTATAAAGCTGAACCAATAAAGTTATTAGTTACATATACATATGCGTATGTTTGCTTCTTAACAAATTGATGCAACATCAAAAATGGACGTGTTGAAAAACACAGCTGTTTTTATGATAAGTTTCGGGCATGAAGAGTACCTGATCACCATCGCGAATCGTATTGCAAATATGATGTTGCACGTCTGCTCCTATGAAAAAATGTGAAAGGAAATAAAAGCAAAGACTTGATATGTATTGGTACTATGTAAGAAATATTTTATTGGATGAATTAATATTAAATATCTGTGGCAATTTACCAAAACATCTTAAGTCGACTTAAGTCAAAATCGAGTTAAGGTCATATTCTAGTTAAAAAATTCCAATTTTAAAGAAAGTTATCGCCTTTTGTATTTTTCTTATCTTTATTTTTGAAAATATTACATACATTAAAACATTTGATTTTTCTTAACTTTCCGTTTTTTAAAATATCTTATGTACAAACCAACGAATAAAACATACTTCTTACTAAATATTTTTTCAAAATCTGCCTATAATGTCTTAAGGAATAGTTTTACTTTTTCCTTGATTAAAAATAACTCATTAAATTTCAACACAATAGATTTGAGAGAAAATCGCCAATATCTCACAACTCAATTTTAAGACTTAAGATGTTATGGCAAAACGCCACAGATATGAATAATATTGGAGAAGTAATGCCGGATTTTAAACATAATATTAATAAATATAATAACGCTAAAGGTGTATTTGTCTTTATAAAGAGATAGCCTAAAGGATTCAAGGCGCAAATATATTTAACTGATAATAATCAAATATTCTCAACTTTTCGCCCTAAGAGATCTTCGATGGGATTTCCCCATTATACTAATCGTTTGAAACTAACAAATCTTCCTACTCTTTCCAACTGTAGATAAAGGCTAGGCAATTTATTCATGACTAAACTACTCACAGGATCTATTGCAAGTAACTTTCTTATTGCCGAAGTTAAACTTAATATTCCTTCTAGGGTTTTAAGAACCCTTTAAACCAGTATAAAACGAGTTATAAATCGAATGAACTTTTCCGCTGTTTGTGTCAGGATTTCAGCTGTATTCCAGCACTTTTGATATTTCGGACTCACTTTTCAATAAATGATCAACGAGGTCTTGCATTTTATATATATTATATTTAGCTGATGAAGTTTTTTCTGCAGCTGAGCAATTTTAGATGCCGACGCTAACAAACTATTCTCTTTTGACGACTCGGCAAAAAAAAAAAAGATCAGTGTGTCAAGCGGACTGCGCCCCTCGTATCGGTAAGACAGGAAAGTGGGTAACGGTTGGGGTTATTATTATTAAATGAATTAAATGCCTGATTATTTATATTTTTAAAATCATTTCATAAAGTTTAAGACGTTCATATGTTTTTTAAATTTTTATAATACTGAAAAACCTAAAACTTGTGGCAACTTTATGGTTGAAACCAAAACGTATGAAGAAAATGTGTTAAATATAGACAATCTGTAATCTGAAATAAAATATTTAGAGAGTTCACAAGGTCTCACATCGGTCGTATTTTTCTTGGTGCTAAAAAAATTTACAACGCTCATAAAAATAAAACTGATTTTTCATACAAAAAAATATATGGCCATACAACTCTGTTCCCTGTGTTTTTTAACCCTGCTATTCAATCAGGGTTTACTATAATTTTCCTTCATGTGTGCAGGTTTTTGGGAAAAAATAGAGAAGTGAACAACTTCTTTACACAATAATTATTAAATATAACGTTTTGAAATGAATATATGTATTTAAATTATCTTTTTACTTTAAGACTAACGGACTGCTCCAAACCGAAACTGGGCAAAATTAGAAGAAAAGGGGCTTGTGGAATTTCTAATGGAAAATAGGGAAATATAGGTAAGTTATTCATTCATGTCGTGGAATCCAATTGCTTTTAAATGTACAGGCCAACTGTATGTAGTGTTTTATGTTAACACAGTAGAAGACTTGAATTCTTTTTACCAAATTCAATGTCAGTTCTTGCAGCGGTTGGATTTCTACACAACTCAGATTGTTAGAGAACCGCAATTCAACATTTGTAGATATTTAGAAACCGGCTGCGCAGGTGTATTATAAACGCTTTGGTGAAGAAAAAAACATCGCAGTTGAATGGAAACTTGTGCGCTCTAAAGTACACAACAAAGCAAAAGCTTGGGAGGGATCCACAGGTACGGGAAGCATGGATAGCGGTACCATTAAAAGTTAATTAAAATGTAAATGTTTTTGTCGAAACTTATTCACAAATACGTTTTTACGTATTTTACTAAAAAATTGCAGCGTCTACGGATAGTTTGAGGAAATATTTGGAAGACGACTAACCGACGATGCATTAATAGACGACACTTTATTGAGTTCAGACTGCGTCGATATTAACTCAACTACTGCTTATGGTCAGGGTGACGCCTTAGATCTCAACACTGTAGAGTTGATAGTGATATCTGAAAACGTGCCAGCAGAGGTAGACTATGCGCCTTCAACTAGTCGGAAAGTCATATATTCCCGAACGGCAATGTCGGATGTTGTTATTATTAAAGCGGGAGCAATGCATTTTAAGAAACAAAAGTGGATAAAGACTTAGCTATGAAAGAAAGAGAGATAACGATAAGGGAGAGAGAAGTTGCGGCTAAAGATAGGGAAATGGAAATAAATGAAATGGAGATTTTGAGCCAAAAGAAGCTAAAAATACTTGAGCTGGAAATGAGGGAAATATTAGCGATGGGAGAATTGAGACCGAAATATATTGTAAATAAGTGAAATTTGCTTACTTTTGAGCTATGTATATACAAGGGCACAGATGAGTACTCGGTGATCCTTTTATTGTATTCGCAATGCTTTTCTTGATGAATTTTTTTTTGTGAATTTCTTATAAAAACAACCTTCATTCTCTAACAAAATACATAAAGAGCCAAGTATCAAACTTTGTAGAAAACGTATTAAAATTAAATAACTTCTTTAAATCTTTAATTTTTTTTAGTGTTTTCAAGAAACTTTTGGATATGCAGATATTTTAATAATATGGAAGTGTCAAGTATCTGAAAATCTTCGAGAATGTTAGAAAATTTTTTGAAATATTATTATATAATATTATTCATACAAAGCGATCAGTTCATGCATATATATTCTGTTCAAATACTACAGTATGAAATATAACATAATGATCTTGATCTTGTGAACTTCCTAATTGATTTTGAATTTTCAAACTTGTCGTTCAGTTTTCGAAAATAACGTAATCGAGTTCTTCTTCTGCGTGATTGGCGCTACAATTACCAAGGCGATTTTGGCAATTTCATTCAAAATAGCCCGACAGTTGCTTTGCTAACTGGCGCCAGCTAAAGACACCAAGTTAAGCTACAAAAGTTGAATTACAAAAATATCTATGGATTTAAAAAAAAATCCAGCAAATCGGATTCCATATACAGAACAACATCTAACAACAAAAGTATGGTCTATGCAATTGTCAGTTACGTCCACATGCTTAAATTGTAATATTCACAGACTCTTCAAAATTGAAATTTCTAGTTTAAACAATAATGATGAAATGGATTCATATCAAGAATTTGGATTTATCCTAAACAAACTGAATTTTAAAGAGAAAATTTCGAATGAAGCTTCTTGAGCTTTGGGTCAATAAATTGGGCTCAGCTGGCTCTAAACCAAAAAATCAGAGTTTTTGTCCTAACTGTATGATTAAGAAGAAATGGGTTGTAAGGGAATTTTATTTATCGAATAGCGAGGAAAACAGTTTTTTTTAAATTTCGCATAAATTTTCGTTTTGTATTTTTAAACAAACAACTAAAGTAAATATCAGCAGCAAATATGTAAAAAAGACTATTACGAAACAACAAAAAAAATTAATATGTATGAATAAAGCTAATTTAGATTTTTTTTGGAACGCATTGTTGCAGTAATAATTTATGGGTTAAAGCAATGTAAACCAGCTTTGATATGTCTGTTTAGCTTAATAAGACTGTTGTCAGTATCTGGCGTACATTGTTTCATAGACGTTAATTGAAACCATGATACAATTTTTTTGGTTGAAATTAAATAAAACCCAATGATTATTTTTTAAACATAAACTCTTTATATGCTCATAAATATGCTCATATGTGTGACATTAAAGATCCTAAAACTATATTTCAGCCCAACAAGTTTGTATATTTGTGCAAATCAGTGAAATAAAACAGTGCTATAATTCATTAATTTCAATATGTATGTATAAGTATAGGGCCTTGCAATAGGGACGCACAAAAGTAGACCGATAGTGACAGCAAATGACGCCATATTTTTCCCCACTCTTTTGACATTTCTCTTCAGTAAGGTTTGCCATTTCATCATGGAAAGATATACGATCCAACAACGAGTCGAAATTATTAAAATTTACTACCGAAATTCGGAGTCAATGGCCTCAACTTTAAGAGCGCTACGTCCAATTTATGGTCGTCGCCATTTCTGGCTGGATGGCTTCGTCAATAAGCAAAATATGCGTTATTGGACAGGCAGCAATCCACACGTACTCCATGAGTCAACAACGCATCCCGAAAAAACTACGGTTTGGTGCGGTTTATGGTTTTGTATGCGACGACTTAAATTTGTTTTTTAATTGGCACTTGCTTCGCTCTCAAGAGAAACGTTTTATAATGCTGAGAAACTTAAAAAATAAAATATGGCCGAAGAAAATTTTCAGGAGCGGTTTGAATTTCAAACGAATTCCCTTTTGGTCACGCCGGTTTAGATTTACAAAGTTCAAATTTAGTCTCATCTCCTGCTTTAAGGGCAAATCAACTTAGTTTTTTGATCTTTGTAAAGGATATGCAAATCTTAAAAAGCTGCTAGCATATATGTATAAGTATGTGCATATGTGTGTGAAACGTATGGATATGTGTAAAAGTAAGCGAATAAATGTGTACGTGTGAAAAGTCATAACCCAAATGAAAGCAAAAGCGGAGACGCCGACCTCCTCACTTGCAAAATTTGGGAGACGTGGCAATTGTAATAAACTTTGGTACACAACCCTTAGTGCAATTGGAAAATCGAATGACTAAATGTGTGTGATAAAAAGTAATTTTCTGTAAGTAAATAAAAATTCGAAACCCTTTCGTGCGTATCCCCATGCATTTTATGATTTTTTTCACACCATATTGGGCGTTACATTTATTTTGTTTTTATTTGCCTGACTTACTGTGATTGGGGACCTTATTTTTTATATGAGGAGCCAATAAAGCAGAAAAGTGCCATTTCTAGGCAAATAATAATCAAAACAAATTGGCATTTAAAAGCACAAAATCAGCAAGAAATTTACATATCAATAAACCATTTGGTGAAAATTGGGTTTTACTATATTTTCGTTCAATTTTAGGTTTATTGACTTGGGATTTTTGTGCCATTTGAAAAGCAAAAATTTAACATCATGACTACATTGAAAGGTGACATTTCGTTAAAAGCACAGTTTGCATACAATTGTCGTTGTTTAGCTGGCATGAGCCATGATTATTAAAACTTAATAAATATCCCAATTTTTAATGGGTAAGATTAGAGCGGAATATCTGTATTATAAGTTTCATGAGATGAACAGAAATACGATGGCTTATGATTTCGAAACACATTTAATTCTAAAATATGTAGATATAACCCTAATTGAGCAAATTTCTTGTTCATTACGTACCGCCGCTGAGGAGGTCATTAGTTTTCAGCGAGCCCGAAAAAACGACTGGTACGATGAGGAATGCCGCGCCGCCATGGAAAAGAGAGATGCTCTCTACGTAACGCGAACTGTGTGGGATAGATACCGGGAGTTGAAGAAGGAAGCGAGGCGCATCTTCCGGGAAAAGAAGAGGGATGCGCGAGTGCGAGGAACTTGAGATGCTAGCCGATAGGAAAAATGCAGTACAGTCACACTGTGGAGGGAGCACTTCTTCACGTTGCTACCGTTACCCGAGCAGTATAAATATTGTCAGACGAACGTATGCCAGCTGATTGGAATTTATGTGTACTCTGCCCAATTCACAAAAAGGGCGATCCTGCAATTTGCGCCAACTACTGCGGTATCAGTCTCCTTAGCATAGCATATAAGGCTCTGTCGTGCATATTGTGTGCGTCAAGCGTGACTTAGTGCTTGAATGCTCGCCTAGCAACTCCGTGTTCCATGGTTCGATCTCTGGTAATGTCTAGAAATAAACAGAAGTCTGATGCGGAGATGTAGTGATCTCCGAAATAGCAGCTATCACTTCTACCACTTTGAAATGTCGTTGCTTTTTCAATAAAATTCCAAAAACATTCTGTAAGAATACAAGGCCGATAATAATATGATAATTGCTTATGTTAGAAAAGATACTTCGAGCTGCAGAATTGAACCTTTCAGGTACCATATTTTATAAGAACGTTCACATTCTGTCGTATGCTGATGATATCGATATCGATTAACTACGTTACAAAGTTAATCTTCTACTGCGTTCAAATTGACGCTTTAAACCAGTTAAATGACATTTTACAGGTTAAATTGCTAAGTCACTTCGTAAACAAGTTGTTGGAAATTTAACCAGTTCATCTATTTAACACGTTTAAAAACCAGTTCGGCATATCACCATGAGCATTCCACTGCATATTCTTTGGCGCTTCGTCTCAAAATATGTAAATAAAAACCAGCTGGTACAGGGCGAACTTATAGATCACTCTGTTAACTTCACCACGAAAACTCTAATTTGAACGGCCTGAACCAGTTCTCCATATGAGTAGTTAAATGGTGGAAAATCAATATGCCATGGGTGTCTCCAGAAAAATTTGATTTCATTTTTAAATTGTAGCCAGATGCTTCAAATTTGTTTATTACATAAAATTATATGACTTAATAACGGGATTTCAATAGGAACGCTACAAACATTTTTTATGTAAATAAAACAAAAACGGTTTGGGACATGAATTAAATTCTTTATTCCTGTGAAAGTACATTCGATGCCATTATGTGTGGAACTCGATTTCTTTTGCATGGGTACCACATGCACGCTTGCAGAAGTCCAGACACTAAACCCAATTTTCGACGGTTTTCAAGCATAAATCGGCCGATACTGCTGCAATTTCACGATCGATATTCGTACGAAGATCATCAATCGTCGCTGGCTTGTTAGCATAGACCATAGACTTGACGTAGCCCCACAGGAAATAGTCTAACGGCGTCAAATCGCACGACCAAGGCGGCCAATTGACTGGGCCATTTCGTGAGATAACACGTTCACCAAACTTGGTTTTCAATAAATCGATTGTGACATTCCCTGTGTGGCTTGTGGCGCCGTCCTGTTGGAACCACATATTGTCCAAGTCCATATCATCCGATTCGGGCTAAAAATATTAGGTTATCATTGAGCGGTAGCGATTCCCATTCACAGTAACGTTCCGGTCTTGATCATCACGGAAGAAGTACGGCCCAATGACGCCGCCGGCGCATAAGCCGCACCAAACTGTAATTTTTTCGGGATGCAATGTTGACTCATGGAGTACGTTTGGATTGATGCCTGTCCAATAACACAAAACTATTTGTAAATTTCAAATTTTTATATTTATTGTGAATTATTTCGATTTTTACTGCCGTCCGTATACTATGCGAGGACTCCATCACTTGAATGTCTCCACCAAATAAGAAGTGGTAGCAAAAATTTTTTATGAAAATTCAATAAAGCATATAAAAAAGTAGATTGCAAATATCCCGACTTCCAGACAGACTTAACCAGGAGCAACAGCGTTGTTCATATGTCAAAAATCCCCATGCCCATATAATTTTGTTTAAAAATCAATCTACGAGTATCTATTTCAATATAATACTGTAGCAAATAACCACTTGCTATACATTAACTTATGTTTTTAGAATCAACTAGTTTTAGGTTTGATGCCATTTTGTTTTATGAAAATTGTTTCACATTAAAACAAATTCTCAATAAAGCGTTTGTTCAATCTCGTATGTTATGGGCCCAGACACGACGGTCCTGTGGCTTTAAGATTTGTTTTTTTCAGTAACTTGAGAGTAAGGCAGCTTGGTGTGCGATCA
Source organism: Anomoia purmunda (assembly GCA_951828415.1). Taxonomy (NCBI): domain Eukaryota; kingdom Metazoa; phylum Arthropoda; class Insecta; order Diptera; family Tephritidae; genus Anomoia; species Anomoia purmunda. The sequence goes on from OX639995.1 coordinate 86,546,772, forward strand.
CCATGAGTTCCATGTACCAGATTGAGGAAATGGATGAAGGAAATTATGATTCCTGGAGCATTCAAATGCGCAGCGTGTTGGTGCATGCAGAGGCGTGGAAGGTGATGGACGAACAGCGGACAGCAGCTTAAGTTACTAGCTGGGATGCTCTCGACGAAAAAGCATTGGCAATGATTTCGCTAAGCGTGAAATCGTCGCAGTTGTGCTACCTGAAGAACTGCACATCTGCATCGAATGTCTGGAAAAAGCTCAAAGATGTGCATCAACCTAGTAGAGCGGTAAGAAAGGTGTCACTTTATAAACAGTTGCTTGGTTTGCGGATGATAGAAGGTGACGCTATGTGTAGCTGTATAAATAAGTTTTGCTCAACGATGGACAAGCTTTCAGAGGTAGAAATTAAGCTCAGCGAGGAGCTGGCAGTCATAATATTGTTGTCAAGCTTGCCTAAGCAGTACGAGAACTTTGTAATAGCTATGGAAACACGATACAGTTTACCCACCTTAGATTATTATTATTATTATGAATCCATATTTTTTACAAATTAATTTGTAAAATACTGCATGGTGCCTACCTTAGATGTTTTAAAAATTAAGCTACTGGAGAAAGAAGAGCGCAGAGGCACAGAATCCAAAGATGTATATCGTAACGAACAACAGGCGATTCATGCAATTAGTTACAAAGTCGGAATGGAAAAAGGAAGTAGATAACAAAGATATTGAGTGTTATAGATGTGGGCAGTATAGCCATTATAGAAATTAATGCAAAAATAAAGTAAAAGAAGCATCGAACAAGACGCAGCAACTGCAACGATCTTTTTCCTAGCAGCGGCAGATGTGGGGGATCCAGAAGTTTCAAGTTGGTGCCTGGATAGGGGCGCAACAGCGCATATGAGCTGCGTGCGTAATATCTTCACAAATTATGTTTCCTAGGAAGAGGATGTTGTATTAGCCCACAATAGCGTTATACGTGCGGTAGGCAGAGATGACGTCATAATTCAAAGCGTTTTGTGTGAGCTGAAGTTGGAGAATGTTTTGCATGCCCCAGGAATGAAGGGGAACTTTGTTGCGGTTAGTCAAGCTGTAGAGCGCGGTTGTACAGTAAGGTTCAACAATAAATATGCCATTGTGAGCCAGCAATGCAGTGCAGCATTGTGGCGGGGCATAGAAAATGTGGAGTTTTCAGACAAGGTGCCATGTAGGACGTGCATGAAGAGCAAGATACACACTCAGCCGTTCCCATCTGCATCGTAAAATCGAGAAGGCTGTTGTTAGAGTTAATACATACTGATGTACATATGTGGCCCGTTTGAGAAGCGTTCTGTTGGTGGTTTGGCGTATTTCTTAACTTTCATTGATGATATGTCTCGGCGCATTTTTACATTTTTTCTCAAGTCAAAAGAGGAAGTCTTTGAAAAGTTTGTAGCGTTCATAACTTTAGTAGAGCGTCAGACTGGACACAAAATTTAATGTTTTAGTGCCAATGACCGCGAGTACATCAATAAGCAGTTTGACGATTTTTTGAAGAAAAATGGTATAGTTCGTCAACTCACGGTGCCGTATAGTCCTCAACAGAACGGCGTCGCAGAACGAGCAAATCGCACTCTTGTTGAGATGGCAAGAAGTTTGCTTGTGCATCATAATATGCTCGAGTTTCTTTGGGCAGAGGCATTGCAGACAGCGTGTTATATTCGCAACAGATCACCAACTGCAGCCTTGGTTGGTATGACACCGTTTGAAGCGTGGACTGGCAGAAACCCCAATGTGCAAAATAAACGTACATTCGGGTCAGTGGCAATTGGTTTGGACAAGACACGTCACAGTAAATTTCAGGCGAGAGGCAAAGAGTATTGTCTGGTATCAAAAGCGTACAGACTCTATGACAAGGAAAAACACCAAATTGTCGAAAAACGTGATGCTTTATTTGATGAACGTTTCGACGAAGCTCATATTGATGACCAGTTCGTGTTTGATTTATCACCAGAAAACTCTCCAGCTGATGTATCGGCGCGTGATACAGTGAAGCTTATTTCAAGTACTGATAATGAGCAGCAAAAAAATACGTTCAGAAGAATCAGAGCTGGAGCAGAAACAGGTTGTGAAGATCGGACCCGGTAGGCCAAAACTGATTTGAACCGGAATGCCAGAGCGTCCGAAGAAAAGCTACAATGCCAGTAAGCATGCTTCGTATTGGCAGATAGCCGTGGACGCGCAATACAAGGCGCTGGTGGCAAATGGTACCTGGACACAGACAGACTTACCTAAGGGTAATTGGTTGCAAATAGGTTTATACAGTCCAGATTAACAAAGCTGGCGCTGTTGAACGCTATAAAGCTCGTTCGGTAGCCAAGGGGTGTGCGCAGAAGTTCGACGTAAATTATAGAGAAAGGTTTTCACTGGTGTATAGGTATGAAACGATACGTCTGGTTCTTGCCCTGTCTGTAGGGCTGAAGCTATACTTACATCAAATGGACGTGTGCACGGCTTACCTAAACAGCGAGTTAAAAGATGTAGTGTACATGAAGCCGCCTGAGGGATATGCAGACAAAACCAATAGCGAAAAAGTATTGAGGCCCACAAAGCTATGTATAGCTTGAAACAAGCTGGAAGGGAGTGGAACTTCAAACTGAATGCAGCCCTGTGTGAAATTGGTTTCACTCAGTGTCAGAACGAGCCATGTTTGTATAAGCAGGATATAAAAGGTAATCTTTGTTTGGAACTAATTTATGTAGATGACATATCTATAGCGTGCCAAATGGAGACATATTTGATACGAATCAAATCGCTGATTTCGACAAAGTTTGAATGCATTGATAAGGGCGCGTTGCAGATGTTTTTGGGTATGCAGATTCAGCGCGATGGCGATATAGGCAACATACGGATGAACCAACCCCTTTATATCAAAGATATGTTACAAAGTCACAGCATGGAGCAATGTAGATGGAAAAATGTGTGATTGAAGATCCCATGAGAATTAATGTGGCTAGCTTTAAGTTCAAGTCCTGATATCTACCACTCGGTCGTAAAGTTGGCACAAAGAAATAATAATCCACATGGTGAACATGTCACAGATATGAAGCATGTAATGCGGTATCTAGCAGCTACAAATGATTTAAAATCTGTCGAAAACAAAGCTTTGTCATTTTGTGAAATTAGTGAGTTTAAATTAAATAATAGGAAATGTTTAATGTAAACAGATTCACATTGAGGAAGGGTGATGGAAAATCTATCTATCTATTTTAATGTGATACTGTAGCAAATAGCAACTTGCTATTCATATACTTATGTTTTTAGAATCAACTATTTTTAGGTTTGATGCCATTTTGTTTTATGAAAACTTTTTCACATTAAAACAAATTCTCAATAAAGCGTTTGTTCAATAAATTTGTTTGAATCAAGTTAAAAAAGTACAGCGCGCAGCGGCGGTACAACTGATATGTGGGAAAATTTGATTTTGATATCGCACAGCAAAATAAACCATGAATAACAAGCCAAAATTTAAAAAATTTAAAACATGTAGGGTACATTACCGATGACAGATGACAATAAACGAAACGAAATTGGACAAACCGAACGAAAGACGAGCTGCATCTGAAATATGACGAATCTGAACGAACAGTTTGAAACTAAAGTTCACAATATAACCAGTGGACAACCTTTTCGGTTTGTTTACTTTTTGTCTTTGCAATTTTGGCGAAATTCACCCCAGGGTAAGGGTTATTGGGTTGCTGTTGCGAGTTTTTGTTGGCAAGCAATTACTTAAAATAAAGCGATTTATAACGATGTAAAAGTGAACTTAATAACATTTTATGAGGAAATATACATACTTACATACATAATTTCTTGAAATGCGGAGATACACATATACATATGTATGTATATCAAAATGTACTTCGACTAGGCAGTGATAAAATGTTTTTTAATTCATCACTACTGAACATCAATTCATCACAATTTCGGAAAGAGCTAAATCCTCTCTTCGGCACATTACTCATTATTATTTTTAAGGAACGCGCTTCGAAATTATAATTTGTATCGTCTTTAAAGATTTGTTAAAAATCCAACGGACAAATATAATTATTTTCCATTTTAGGAGATTCTTTTGTAATCCGAATATTGCCCACGTTTTGTTTACTATCACCTGATTATTGTAAAAGAATCGCTAAATCTGTATTATAATTTCAATCGAAATATATTGGAATTAATTTTGTAAACAAAAACGAAAAAACAGTTGCAAAAGCTCAAAGTAATTCATTCGCGCTCATTGTGAAGTATAATAAATAGCTGAAGTGGAGACCTTCATAAACAGGGAAGGATGAAAAATGGATGTAATATTCGTAGTCATGAGATTTTTTAACATATGCAGTAAAGGAAAGGACTCAGATTATAAAGAAAACATGTCTCCCATTCTACCCAAATCAAATCGGAACATTTTAGAACATACTTAAACTTAGGTGCAGCATTATAGAAGATAAATTGGTACTTAAAGTTAGTTGAAGTGTCTTCGACAGATAACCGATTGAAAATTAGGTCAACGAGCTACAACTAACTTTAAGTATTAACTCAATTTTTACTATGAATACGCTTCTATGCCATAAAGCTCCTACCACTATAAATCCTACTATAATTGCGGGCCAATAATAATTGTAGGCAACTTCTCTTTCACGAAATAATCGATTTTAAAAGGATTACAAGTTTTTTGTACTCAACTAGAGCAATAAATATTTAATAAATTAATATTTTATTGCAACGATAGAAACAATGTGATGATGATGAAAAAGTAGCTCAAACAGGTTATGGTGGATCAAGACAATAGGTCGTGCTACATACCAGTACATATAGATGATTTGCTGTCAGTGTTAATTTGACTTTTGTACATTAGAGGGTAACATTTACTGTGAAAGTTTTGCACTTGCTTTCCTGAAAAGAATTATAAAAAGTACAATACCTTTTTTATGGATTCCTCTCTCCAATTCGTTTGAGAGAAAGTCAAGCACTTCAAAATAGTTTTTGCGGAATAGAATAGATCTCTTAATGCCAATCTAATTTCAAGAGTTGGACAATCAGTGCCTTGAATGGTTTGCACCAATAGTCTTGCTGCTTGTTTTACACCCGTGCGGTGCATCGAGGACTCTGAAGAGCTCGATCTAGCTGTTCGCACGGACCAAAAATTTCAATACTCAAATATATAAAGAACGCTGCATTAAATTTGTTCATTTCCCCCAAATATCCTCGAACTAAGAACGTTCTCCCAGGTGCGATAGCGATTGTTTCGTCGATAATTGTTTTCACTGTTTCTCTGATTCTATTAAACTGCTGCTTGTATCGAACTAAAGATATTTTTTTACGCGCCATAATATGACATTTAAACACTCTCTAACGATGCAAAAAATATCACATATTCTGGAAATTGTGCTCCCTACTTCTTGCAAGGCTAGATCAGCAGAGTGATTTGTACAATGAACATGTAAACACTTTGGATGCTAATTTTTTAGTAACCTTTGCACACTTTTATGTTTCCGGACATGCTCCGTAGGTGGCATGTTACGAGGGTTGCCTTTTATATTTTGCGCCTAATAATGAAAACACAGTCAAATATTAAGGAAAATAGTTTTATTGTTTTTCAAAATATTCTCCATCGAAGTCAATACACTCCTGCATTCGCTTGAACCAATTTTCAAAGCACTTTTGCCACTCAGAAGAGGATACCTCTAAAACGAGCTGTTTGAAAGCTTCTACAGCTCCTTCAGGCGTTGAAAAACGTTGACCTCGCATTTTTTTTTTTTTGGTGTTCGGGAATAAAAAGAAATCATTAGGTGTCAAATCAGGGCTGTAAGGCGGATGACCCATCAATTCGACCTTTTGAGTCCTCAAAAACTCTCTTGTGTGAATCGATACGTGAGAGCTCGCATTGTCTTGGTGAAGAATGATTTGTCTTCGGCGGTTGGTTTTCCTTAATTCTCCAAAAACTTTTGGCGAACAAATGGTTGTATACCACTCAGAATTGACCGCTTTATGTTTATCTAGTGGAACAGTTGCGACATGACCAGATTTTCCGAAAAAACAGGCGACCATTTGCTTTGAGGTGCTTCTTGTGCGAACAACTTTTGTTGGATTAGGCTCGTCTTGGAACACCCATACAGTCGATTGCTGCTTTGTTTCCGTCTCATATGCATAGATCGAAGATTCGTCACCTGTTACGATGTCATAGACGTGCTTTGATCCACCGCGGCTAAATTTCTTCAACATTACTTTACACCATTCGACACGAGTCCTTTTTTGGGCAATTGTCAAATTATGCGGTATCCAACGAGAACAAATCTTCTTTATGACTATTCTTGCAATATTGAATGTATGCTGGTCCCACTAATGGCCAAGGATGTCTCTATCTCGCGATATGTCACATGACGATCTTGTATTATCAATTGACGCACAGCATCGACTGTTTCTGGCACAACCACCTTTTTGGACGACCTTGACGAAACTCGTCATGCAAAGATTGGCGGCCACGTAGGAACTCTTTGTACCATCGTTTCACAGTGGCTAAGTGTGGTGATTCAACACCAAAAGTAGAACTAAGTTGATTGATGCACTCCTGTCTCGATAATCTACGTCGAAAATCGTAGTAAATCGCACGAAAATGTTCACGGGTTAATTCCATTTTTAGGCAATATGAATTTTTAAACTCACTATAAATAAACACAATTAAAACTCGTAATTGAAACGTTATATGTAAGTTTATGACAAAAAATACCAAACTTTACGATAAAAATATCTAATTACAGCTAATCACATGTAGTGTTGCGAAGGCGCAAAATATAAAAGGCAACCCTCGTAAGCCGCAAAAGTTCGTCCTTGATTGTGGAAATCAAGGTTAACCCCGTTGTATCTTGAGGACTGTATATACCAACGAACTGTTCGTTTACTTCCAATGTTTTAGGTTAAACGAAACGTAAACAAAATAAAAATTGTTCATTTACCATCGGCAATAACAGGAAAAAGTTGTGCAATTTGTGCTTCTTTCATTATATTGCGAAGCAACACGTGTGCCATGATTTCGATAATCTCATTTTGGATACCCGACCTTACATATTTATTTTTTCGTACGAGCCAGTCTTTTAATTCCAGCCCATCTACAACTCGTTCCTCTAGAATCCATTTATATGTATATTCGTGTTCCCGACCACGGATTGTTAAACCGGCGCGCGTCAAATAGTATCTAAGAGAGCTGATAATTATCATCAAACATTTTTGTGCTGTTTGTTCATTGACTGATTTGATGTGTCAAACTTAAACGATACATTCGAAATGGGAAAAGCGGTTATTTCAGCTATAAATAAAAAAACCTTCAATTTCAGTTTTAAAAAACTATCATCGCTCAATTCAAAGTCCTCGTAATCAAAATTGGAGGCTACTCCAGACCTGGCAAGAAATGCTCCTTTATTCGGAGCTGATAGGCTCTTGTTTGAAAAACGGGGGAATACCATAGTTGTTAAAATAAGCGCATGTGGTCCGCCGCAAAGAACTGTGGTTGAGTGGAAAAGGTAAGTGTGATTTCTGGATATAAATGCACATGTACATATGTATGTATTAGTTATTTCCATTATGACGCAGTTAAGGGTAAATCTTAAAAGTCGCACAAAAAAGGAAAATGGCGGGAAATGTCAGAAATTTGAAAGCCACAGGCAAGGGTCCATTCAGTCATTCACCTTTAACGGAAATGGAAAAGGCTATCGACAGCGTTTTATTTATTTCCAAAGCAACATCTCCAGGTGATATTGTGTTTAGTATAACTACGAGTGGATCCCTATCAACACTGGAATCACGCCAGCAACACAATTCACACCAGAAATATCAATCCCACCACCACCAATCACCCTAACGCGACATCAGAACCGACTAACACAAGATCTCCAAACACCTCAATAGGCACATCTTTACCTATTCCTCCAACAACACCGCATTCTACGACAGCTGTAACACTCAACATGGACCCTAGTTCAACCCCAATTAGGCAAACACCACGTATTAAAAGTAGAAAAAGATCGAATCTAATTCTTAAATATGCATAAATACATTCATATGAACAGTGACTCCCTGCCAAAGTGATGCAACCGTATAAGAAATAGTAAAGAAAGTATTGCCTGAAAACTAAATACATCTTCCAAAAAATATTAATACCACTTAAGAGCGGCAGATATACACATATAATTTATGCTTTAAAAAAAGCAGATTGTATAGTTATTTTATTTAATTAACAACAAAAACAAACGAAGATTATGCAGTACCAAAAAATAAGAATACATTGCAATTTTTTTAAGGACACAACTAAAATTTTAGGTCGATTAATACTTTGTGGGATACCCCTTACTATCCACCAATTTATTTGTATAGTTAGGAGCAAGTTTAATTCCATTCTGCTTGTAGGGCGTTTTTCAAGTCGGTTGTATTTCAAATCTCGCATTTTCGAATCTGTCGTTCCAAAACTGACCAAAGATTCTCGATTACAATTAAATCTGGAGACTGTACTGGTGTTTGTACTATGTGCGGACAGTTCCAAATACGCCAACTTTGCACAACTCCGAATTTATGTTTCGGATCATTATCTTGATAGTACCGAAAGTTGTCGGAAATATTTAATTTCGCGGCATGCATCCCCACACCATTACATGCCCTCCACCATGTTTTACGGTGCTACGTAGATTTTGCGGTTGTAGCTCAGCATTTCCTTTTCTCCATATATAGCTCTTTCCATCTGTTCTAAACAGGTTGAATTTACTCTCATCTGCAAAAAAATACGGTATTCCAGAAGCTTTCACTCTTATATACATAAATGTACGTTTGCAAACTTCAACCTTGCATTTCGATTTTTAGTATTGACGTATGGTTTATTTCGGGCTGTGTGGGCATTGAAATCAGCTTACTCGTATCTGAGCACTCTTCGTATGGTTTCCGGATGACTTTTCTTACTAAGAAATTTTTCCACTTCGTTGTCTAAAGCTGGAGCACTTAAATGGAGATTTTCGCGTATTTTCCGTACAATCCAACGGGAATTACTTTCATTAAATATTTTATTATGAGCCGATTTCTTTTTATTTGCGACACGATTTTCACGAACGTATGATATGCTGAATAGTAAATTTGACTCAGTTTCACCATTTTCGCGATTTTGCGTTGACTTTTGCCGTCTTTTTAATGCTTTAGTATTAATTCGCGCACTTCAATACTTGTTTGGCGACCCATTCTGAACTACACTTTATGAATGACAATACTAAAATGTCAAAACTATCAAATACTATTCCAGGATTTCTCACATTTATAACATTATTTACTTTGATTTTTCATTTCGCTGCTGCATCATTTTGGCTGTGAACCACTGTATGTATCTACATACTTATATTTTTAAATAAAAATTGAATGAATAACACCAAAATTAATTTTTGTTTTGTTCAAATATAAAAAAAAATGTGAAAATAAACAAAAAAAATATGATGTCGCCGCATCTCAAAATCAGCTAAAATAAAATAAAAACTGAAAAAATTCATTGATTTTCTTGAATTATTATTCGAAATACATATGGCAACGACTCATTTGACAAACGCTTTCGCCTCACATTCTGCTACAACGTGACCAAGGCGAATTCATATAAGGTGAAGTTGGTCCAGCAGCTGATTTAATTCGCTTGGCGAACGTTAAGTCAAAGTGATGTGTTTGTTGTAAATCATACTGTCATTGTGCGTTTTTTTGTTAGTGTAATTTTTTTGTTTTTGTACTTATAACAACACCTTAAATAAATTCGCCTTGAACGTGACAAACAAGGCGAATTCGCCTTGGTAACAAACGTAAGTGATATCGAACACGATAGGGAATGCCATTGCAAGGCGAAATCGTTAGGTTTTAGTCGAATCGTTCGTGTGCCTCTTCGTTCGGAATACGGAATGATGCCGTAAGTAACCATGTTCTAACCAGAAGTTTTTATCCAAAGTCCATAAAAGTTGAAAAATTGTGTTACTTTTTGAGAATTATCGTTAGAATGAAATATTGGAAAAAAGAACAGATAAAATAAAAATATGTAAGTATATCGCAAAATTTTTTCCCATCACATATGTATGTATGTATTTATATTCTCTAGTTATCTAATTTTTCAAACCATCTAACAACTGATAGACTTCCGCTTGCGACGAAAAATTAAATATAATATGTAAATCGAAACTTAGCATAGCCTCAGTGCTTTGTAAACTTCATACTCGGCTTCGGTCCCTGTCCGAACACATGTACATGTAGCTGAATAAAAAAAAATCAAACCGGCTGCAATAGTAACTACACCTTATATGAATTCGCCTTGGTTATATGTATTGCATGTAAACTGACCGTCAGTGACAGAACTGCTGTTCAAACTAACTTGAGGTGCTGCTGCTGTTGATGCTGACTTTTTTGCGGCGATTGATTCATCTACACTGCAACTGCTTGATGCACTCGAATGAAGAATACTTGAATGCAGAGTTATAGCGCAAATCTCATATCTGAATAATCAGTTGTATTCGAGCTATATGTTATAGTGGTCCGATCTTAATCATTTTCGATGCGCACTTTCAATTAACCATAAGTGAGAGAAGTGCGAAATTTCAAATTATTATCTACTTTAATTCAGGCGTTAGAATTCCGAAGCTCATATCTGAGCAATCAGTTGTATGGGAGCTATAAGTTATAGTGCTCCGATTTCGATAATTTTTGTTGTGTGCTTTTAGTTAACGATAAATAAAAGGATTGCCAAATTGCATGCCCTTAGCTGCTTTAGGTAGTAGGAGTTGTAACGCAAAATCTCATTTCTGAATAATCGGTTGATCGAAACTATAAGTTATAGTAATCCGAGCTTTCATTACACACTTTTCATTAATAATATGGGAAAGGATTGGCAAATTTCATGTTCTTAGCTGCTTTAGTGTAGGAGGTATAACGCAAAACCTCATATTGAAATGCATCTGCCTAGCAGGCATCATTTGTATATCTCCAAAATTGAGGGACTAGTTTGCGTTCAAACAGACAGACAGACGGCCATGGCTAAATTGAATCAGCTCGTGGTGATGATAATTTTAGTCCACTTGGGTTTGTGTCTATCTCTTCTTCCTCTTACCCTTACAAACATCGGCATACTCTTTCCTACACTTCGGCCAGTATACCACGAATAACGTAGCCCCACAGAAAAAACGTTAAAAGCGTTAAATTGCATGATCTATGCGGCCAATTGGCATACCCCAAACGTAAAATAAACTGTCCGTGAACTCGCCTCGCAATAGGTCCATTATTTCGCGTGCTGAGTGGCATGTGGCACCGTCTTGTTGAAACCTCATGTCATGCAAGTCAAGCTTTTCCATATTTTTCCATATTCCAAAACAGTTAGTTATCATTGGACGGTAGCGCTCACCAATCACAATAACGTACCGCCAATGATGCCGCCAGTTCAGAATCTACACCAAACAGCGACTTTTGCTTCATGCATTGGTAGCTCTTGCTCTTGCTGAGCACAATTTTTCGATGAAAAGTGGATCTTCGGTCAACTTTTCAAGACCCCATTCACTAAAAATTTGGCGTTGTGGTAGGTTGTTCGGCTTCAATTCCTGCACCAGCTGTGTTTTGAAAAGCTTCGCACCTAAATCCTTCCGTAAAATTTTCCACGTAGTGAAGTAACATATACCCAATTGGAGTGAACGGCGCCGTATCGATAATTCGCGGTAATCACTAACACTGACCGAAACAACTCCGATATTTTTCTTAGTTCGCACACTTCGTAAGCGTGTTGGAGGTTTAATGTCCAACAATGTAAATTTGGTGCGAAATTTAATCACAATACCCCCAATAGCCGCCTCAGCAGGTCGATTAAACTGACAATAAAATGGAAGAAGCGAGCGATAAGTACTCTTAACAGAGTATGCATTTTAATAATAAAGTTCAATATTTTGCAAGCGTTGTTCGTTTGTAAGACGATTTAAGTTCAATTATAGACCAAACTGAAGATGTTTGACAGTGACACAATACATGAAACGTGCTTGAGCTGTCAAAACCAGTGTTGCCAAAAAGAAACTACCAAAAATATCGCCCAAGATAAGTCGACGAAAAGCACTCCAACCTTAATAAATAAATCCGAGGTTTTCTGGGTAAATAAATATCAAACTATTCTCACTACTGACCGCGTCGGTTTTCATGAGGTGAGATCCACTCCAAGACTTAAATTTCGGTAAATGCAAAATTCCACTGACAAATATACTGTTGACATCTTTCATGAAATTTTTAATTGACTCTCGACACTTGTTTCTCTAATACCCTGTCTACTGTCCGATTCGGTTAATATATTTTTCGAAGGATAGGTATAACAGTTTTTTCCTTCTTCGGTCTAATTTCCGAAGCATACCTTTGATTACGGTAGAAATTTCTGGAATAGAAATTGGCTGTCCTTCAAGCAAAAACCAGCCTTGCTTGGTATCAAAAGAAAATAACTTAAAGTGGGTTGAGAAATTTAATTGTTCGTAAACCAGGCGCCAAAGTAAGCCACCTAGTTTAGCAGTATCCTAACACCTTTTGGTAACCGATATCTGTGAAATTGCAAATCTCTTTGAATACAACTTTTCAAAATATACACAGCACATTTCGCACCAACCAACATTTTCTCAAGACGTTGCTGTATTTTATGGAGAACATTATTTTTTCCTTGCCTCATTGTACCACTAAAATTAGTATTGGTGTTATCAGCACAAACTGCAATGATTATTTGGTTTAAGTCAAACTTCTCTAAAAATTTGCACAAAATATCAGAGGTTTCTCCTGCAAGTTGATATCATGAGGATCATTGCTAATAAGTTAATCGTCGACCTTCCACTATTTCCAATGGAAAATATTGAAAAGCAGTTAATAGCCCGCACTATCGATAACACTAGTTTACGCGAAAAAAGTACTTCATTAAAAAGTGAGTTTGGACTAATTCTGGGTCCCTAAACTCGAAAATAAGTTTCATTTACTTTTCCAAAGAAGCGTTTTCGAGATATAGACAAATCCCATTTCTTCGATGTCTTTTTGCAGTTATTGCCACAAAACTCTGGTAACAGCAAATAAAACTAACCTTCTATGGATACTTTTTAAAAGGTAAATTCAGCTTCTTTATGTAAATCAGAATAATATTTTTTCAGTTACAGGAGTTGAAATGCAAAAAATAAAGTGAAGAACAGTGAATCCCCCTTAGACGTTTAATATAAGTATTTTTTCGTAATTGCACAAACTACAATTTAATGGTAACACGTTTCTTTAGTTTTTTGGTTCAAAAGTATGCAATTTTTCCGATTTTTTAGCCAATTTCCGACATAAAACTGACTCTAACAGTTAGAAAATCTAAAAGAATGTAAATATTTTGAATGTCAGATATTGCATAATTTTATGCTTAATTCAGTTTTAGAATAGCGATTTGTAAAACAGTGTTGAAAAACATTGAGAAAAAGTCAACCTATGTTGGGACAAACTTATGACAAAACTTTCGGGGACCTGTCTCAAAATCTAGACGTCATGGAAAAATTTGTGTAAGTCCACATATATTCAGACTGTTGTACCGTGAAATGAAAAGCCCCTGGCAAATTTTCAACTGAAAAAGTGAATGTTGCAAAAATTTTATTTGAACGCTCTTATTTAATTTCTAACAACTTTTACGTTTTCTGTTCAATTTAGACGTTCTTGAACTCCACATTTTTGCAATGAAATTTACTTTCAACAAAACATTTATAATTATTCTTTTTACAATGAAAAACTAAACAGAACGAAAATGTTATAACTGCAAAAGTACCTTGAAAACAGAGTTTTTGCCTATATCTCAGAAATGCTTCCTTGGAAAAATAAATGGAACTCATTTTCGAAGCACAATTAGTCAAAAAATATTTTTTAGCAAGGTATGACCCATTATTCGAATATTTGTAAATTAGTGTAATAATCGAAAATTGTATTCTCCAATAACCAAACTGGCCGATCTACTTAACAATATTTTATCTTTAATGCTTCTAGAAGCTTTTTTCATGATAGTAAACTAAACAACAAGATATCACAATAAAATTGAAATATAACAAAAATGTTCACAATATCTTATTTAATCAAACAAATAACAGAACCGTGGCTACTACTATTATAGAGTATACAGTAAAAATTTATTATATAATCTATTGGTTCTGGTAATTATATTTATCGCTAAATTAGTTGTTAGTAACTTAGATGAATTTCAGTTAGTTGTTATCTTTTGAAAACTTGTAGATAAACAACAAGATAATTACGAATAAAACATTTTATGCGAAGTAATTTGGTTAAAAATAAGTAACGATGTAGTGTGAACATGACTAAAGACATATGTACATATGTATCATTCGTTTTTGATATGATTTTGATAAAAGGAAACTATTTTGACCATTTTATTAAAATGAGTGTTCCGAGAAAAGTTTGTAAAACTATGTAAAACTGGTTTACGGTCTAAAGTTTCATTTATAAAGTTTAGAATCATCAGATACATCGTAAAGTAATAATATTCAATGAGTGGAAAATTGATCTACAAATCTTGTTACATCGAATTCATTCAAAATGGATATTCGTAAATTTGTAAGCAAAACACCTCGTCTCGAACGCGATCATGTATGCAAGTATTTAACTTGCATTCTAAAGTTCCCATTATTGAATTCTTCTCTGTGGATTATTGTTTCAATGTGTTTCTTTATCATCTTGATTTCTTGACTATTTACATATTACCTTATTGTAAATCAATTAACAGTTGAACGCCGAGCCTGAGATTTGTTCGATAAAAATAATAGCAAAATGTATTGACAAGTTTTGGAAAATTTGTCTTTCTTTATTTAATTTGGCTTATTTATTATAAAAATACTATATTCTTTAACAAAAACCATATAAGTCGAATTTTCAAACTTCCGAGAAAATGTATAAAAATCAAACAAATTAAAAAAAAAAATATCATAAAAATTTGTAACTTTCCAATCCAAATTGTTTAGAAAATTTTCAGGTATGAAGTTTTCTTGCTCATTCAATTCAACTTGTTTTTAATTTTTGATAAATCTGGTATGTTTCCACCGTTTTACCTCCGATAAAAATCTGACAAACTCGGACACTGCAACACGTAAAACCGAACAAAGAAAAATCCAAAAAACAAAAAAACTGGTAAAATCGGATTGCGTGACACCTAACACCTAAAAGTTGTCGGTATCATATCCTCTACCGAGAAGATCGGATTTCATGATATACCTTGATAGAAAGAAATGGGCAGGAGAGAGAATGCAGGATAATATTTCAGCTAGATTTTCCGAAAAGTCGACCAGATTTGTAATAATACGACATCGAAGTGAAGAAACTGATAATAACTTCTCTTCAGACTCTTCGGTGTAATAACATGGGTCTATTCGTTGAATCCATTAGAGCACTCTAGTGCAGACGTTTTTCTTTGCACTAAACTATTTTGAACAGTGTTGTTTGAGTCTACACTAAATCACACTTTTTACACTAAGCCACTCTAATTATTAGCTGGTGTAACCTGGGACAGCACAAAAATGCAACTGTTGTTTCATTTGGGTTGGAAGGAAATACAAATGAGCAACTAAAAATGGAAAGTAAATTTAAAAAATATGAAATTTTCTACCTATATCTGGAAGATTTTATTTATTTTAGAGTGATATCGATCAACTGCACCGTTTTCGTCGTTGAGGTTTTGCACTAAACTGCTTTCAGCTCTGCCATATGTTGGTCTGCCCTGCGCTATCCTACACTTTCAGTGCTTCCAGCTAACATACTTACTTCATACTTCCGAACTTCGAATGTCTTTTTCCATGGAAAATTCCAACTCTACATGAAGAAGACTGCGAACAATGTGTGGAAAATACTCTGCATATTGTTTTAAGTATTTGTTGACAAAGCAAAATTTTGGCGAAGACCAATTTTAAATAAAAATGTCCTCAATTCTATTAAAGCAAGATGTTTGCAACGAAAATGATTTCCCTAAAGTTTATTAAATATTTCTTTTAAAACGAAGGATCGCTCTTTTTCAAGACTGGTATGACAATATCTCGTGGAATGAAAGGGGTCAATGAATATCCTTAATTAAAATTAAATGTTCATAGTCTGGTTTAAGTAACTAATAACAACAAACACTGGATAATAATGTAAGTATTTTTAATTTTATTTAGTTTTAATTTTTGTGAAAAATATTATTGTGTTCATATTGCTATTTTTAATAATTGTGACGCAGCAGGTATCGTTAATCACCGGAAGCAACTGTTCGCTAAGTATAAGTATGTATGTTTTCTTACTGTTTGGGTTACTTATGATTACCACTGTATGTGCATGAAAGTATGAATACATACTTGTTTGTACTGATTACATTGATTGCATATTTGACAAAACTTTGATCGATGAATCAAATCTAATTAAAAGCACCCACGCACAGTAATAGAACAATTATAGTCAATAATATCAACTGTGTTTTCTCTACCCATCTCCCATGGTGTCAGATTCCAATGAAAAGATAAATATCATCATTCCGCTACGATTATTGTTCCTTCCATTGCTAATGGCGTTGGTGCTTACATCGTTACAAGAGCTGTCAACTGTCAACAAGGTTGCAATTTTAGGTTCAAATTGCCAACTGCACAACAGTACTCACTTCGCTGGTAGCAAACAATCAGGAACAACTAAATAGTTATTATAAACAGCTACCTACTACATGTACAAGTGCACACCACTCTCTTCCGCCTCACAGCTTTTCTCTACCCACTTGGACCTTCCAGGTTCGATATTTTTTGTGCTACGCTGCACAATGTAGAGAGATAAGATAAAATTTTTGGTAGTTATTATTAGAAACTAGGAGCTACCCGCTGTTAATGACGATGGGAATGTGGTGCGATAAGAAAAAACTTGTTTTGAGAGGAACGGGAATCACTTCTCAACCACAAGCGCATTGTATTACCAATTTAACCCTCATAGCTCGACTGACGTTTTGTTTACACTTACATCTATAGTCAAATAATTAAATGTCGATTTCGCGAACACACAACACAGCCGACACGGTGGCAGCAGGGTGACGCGTAAATGACACGTGCACAGCGGTAGGCATTAGCTTTAAGACTTAATTTAAGTATATTATCAACAAAGAAATCTCTACCCGCCACTATTTCATTCCCACCCCATTTAGTTATGCACACACATCTCTTGTTGTGTTATAAATCTGCACATCATGAGCTTACCGAAATTTGTGTAGTTAAGTACATGCAACATACATACATACATGTATGTACAGGGGTTTTCAATAGGAACGCTACAAATGTTTTTTTTTTAATAAAACAAAAACGGCTTGGGATATGAATTAAATTCTTTATTCCTGTGAAAGTACATTCGATGCCATTATCGAGTTCCATTAGTTCTTTTGTATGGGCACCACGGGCACGCTTGCAGAAGTCCAGACGCTGAACCAAATTTTCGACGGTTTTCAAGCATAAATCAGCCGACACTGCTGCAATTTCACGTTCGATATTCGTATGAAGTTCATCAGTCGTCGCTGGCTTGTTGGCATAGACCATAGACTTGACGTAGCCCCACAGGAAATAGTCTAGCGATTCCCATTCACAGTAACGTGCCGGTCTTGATCATCACGGAAGAAGTACGGCCCAATGACGCCGCCGGCCCATAAACCGCACCAAACCGTAATTTTTTCGGGATGCAATATTGACTCATGGAGTACGTGTGGATTGCTGTCTGTCCAATAACGCATATTTTGCTTATTGACGAAGCCATTCAGCCAGAAATGACGACGACCATAAGTTGGACGTAGCGCTCTTAAAGTTGAGGCCATTGACTTCGAAATTCGGTAGTAAATTTTAGTAATTTCGGCTCGTTGTTGGATAGTATATCTTTCCATGATGAAATGGCAAACCTTACTGAAGAGAAATGTCAAAAGAGCGGGAAAAATATGGCGTCGTTTGCTGTCCCTATCGGTCTACTTTTGTAGCGTCCCTATTGCATGACCCTATACATAGATACAATGCCTTAATAATTTTTGTTCAATGAATGTGTTGCAAAGAAAGTATGTGCATACATTTAAAGCAAAAATTATTTCTCAAATAAAATTTAAACTAGTTTGGAAATTCCACAATTTGTTGTTTATTTATAGAAATGCTAGATCATACCCGCGGCTTCGCCTGCGTTCCTTAATACGTATTTTATATAGATAAGAGAAGATTTTCTATGAATTCAAAAACAATTCCCCGTGGTCACTGCAAAAATTAAGTCGAGTTTGAAGTTAGTAGCAATTTTTTACAAAATTTTCAATGGGATATCAGCCAAAAATAGAAGGAACTAACTTAGGGGCAACTGTGTCTTTAAATCGGGCATTAAAATTTGAAGAATGGCAAAATATCATGTTGACAGTTGTGTTGGATTCATTGACACCCAGGCGGCCGCAAGTATTGCCGCAGTATTCTCTTCGCAGTGACGAAGTCATGATTGAGTGAAAAATCGTACGCGATGTATCCTTTCATACGTTTGCGGTGTCTGTGCGATAGGCCCTTCTGTTTCGGAAGTAGTGTCTTCTCTTACGATGAAAGCTGGTTTCAATCTATCCGCAGATACCGCTACCTCCTCATTTTTAATTTTAAGTGTAAACACCCTATCGGTTGGACGATCGATGACCTTGTAGGGTGTTTCCAAAGGCTGTCGGACTGCATCTGTCCTTACAAGAATATGAGAAAAGTCATATAAATTCTTTCTGGATGCTCGTAGTTCTTCTTTGTAACACGTTCATAGTCCGAGTAAGACAATCGGCAGCAAATCTGGTCACGGTGTTGCAGGATTGTACATTCGCGCAGACTTGAAAGAATGGTGCCACCGCTCTATCATCCCATTAGACTGGAGATGGTAAGCAGTCGTGTGTATGTGTTTACAACCGTCCATATATACGAGTGCTTTGAAGAAAGCCGAGCAGCACGCCCAGAATCCTTTGACAACTGTTGTGGCAGAAATATCCCGAAGTGAAACGGATTCTGGCCAACGCGAAAATCTATCAATCATTGTCATATATTAGATAACCATTGACTTCTGGCATTACGACAATATCGATTTGAACATGATCGAACCTGTTGCCTGGCACAGCGATTTTGTCGGGAACGAGAGAATTCTGTCGATTTATTTTAACTCGTTGGCAAGCTTAACAAGTTCTAGCCCAGTGTGTATCATATTTACGCGTCGAAGGTCAAATATACCTCCGCCGTAACTGTCGCAGTGTTGGATGCGATAGATCATGCACCGTCACAAAGACCCTGCATCCCAACTCTTGAGGCACGTAAGAACGCACCTGGTCTGTAGATATGTCTCAATATATGTATGTTTCTATCGTCAAAATGTACTACTTGCAGATTCAGTGATGTGCTTCCATGTAGCAGTGTAGGAAGTTCGCGGTATGCGCGCCAACCACCCGATTTTTTCTCCACCATTTCACCTAGCGGATCAAAGAAAAGTACGTTTATTAGGCCTGATTTTTGTAAACCAGTACTAAAAGAACGCTCCAACTCGGATACAATTTCCTGTTCGTGGCAAAGGTAACCCAATTAGCTATGTGGATATAATTTTACTGAGTTGGCTAAACTCGTATATTTTTCCATTTGTCGCTTTCCATGCAATTCGTTATCCTGCCTAGTGTCCATTTGCTAGTCGGTTACAAAAAAACCTGGCCTATTTTTAAACATTGCTTGTTTTTAAATCAGTTTCATTATATATTTAGCCATCACTTATCGTGATCTTACTATCAAATTGGTTCTTCACCTAGTCCATCAGCCAATGATCGTATATTAATAATACTAATAAACCAGGGGCGGATCCAGCAGAGGAAACTGGGGGACATTTACTCCACCCCCGACTCTGCCCAAGCGATTAATTCTATAAATTTGATATTCATTTAAAAAAATTTCAGAGTTAAAAAGTGAGATTTTAGCAATTTTTCAGTAAATGAAATAATATTATAATTACACTGAAGGCTTTTTAAATACAAGTCAGTAAATTTCGTGTTCACACCTCTAAAATTTTTTGAGTATATGTTTAAAGCAGCTTTAACAATCAGGTTTACGGCGGCCTCCGTAGCCGAGTGTGTAGCGCTTCATTACGGGTTCAACTCCTGGAAGGGGCAAGTAACATCAAAATATTATTCTTGGTAGTAGCTTCAGTGACTTTTGACGGGTTTAAATGTACATGATTTTTGCCAGGAATTGACCTTGCTGACGAGACTTTAGAAATTCAAAGCTCACCCATCTGTGCACTTGGAGAAACTAAATTAATTAACTCTAATGTAGGGGTTGGAAGACGATCGGAGTAGGACTTAATATCACTACATCAGACGGACCATCACGGAGGACACGGAGACGTATGTCGAAGTCCACGCAAGTGGTAGAAGTCTCTGATCTCCATTCACCTGGGAGTGGCCAGAACGATTCTCCTGCATGTTAGAACACTTTAAACTTAAAATGCTTGTATTAAAAGTTCAAATTTTTTTATGGAACCTTAGTAATGAGATTTGCAAAAAACTTGGGAGGGAATGGGTTTATTTGAAAATAAAAAAGATGATATAGGCCTAAATCGATTTTGGTTTGGTTATGTTAATCCAATATATCAAAACAGATAAATAAAAAGTTCACTGTTTTATGATCTGAGGTGATTGTATTGAAAAACTTAACAACAAAACAAAATTAACGTAATTTCAAATCGGTTAAACACACCTAAAACTTAATATCGTTGCGAAATATTTTAGTTAATGTCTTAATATATAATAAATTTTATAATTCCGATGGAGAAACAAGACCGATTTTATTTTATTATTGGAAGTGTTGTACCCTCTACTTTGTCCATCCAAAACATGGAAAATTGTGCGCAAATATCTCGGTCTACACCCATACAAGATCCAACTGGTTCAAGAACTGAAACCGCAAGACCATAACAAGCGTCATTTGTTTCCTGAATGGGGCCTGAATCAGTTGGAATTGATCCATTGTTTTATTGAAAAATTGTGTTTAGTGATGAAGCTCATTTTTGGCTAAACGGATATGTGAACAAACAAAATTGCCATATATGGAGTGAGAATAATCCTCAAGAAACTCTCGAGACACCATTGCATCCTGAAAGATGCACCGTATGGCGTGGTTTGCATGCTGGAGGTATCATCGGTCCTTATTTCTTTAAAAATGAGGCCGGAGCGAATGTTACTGTCACAGGTGATCGTTACAGATCAATGATTACCGATTATTTGTTTCCAAATTTGCATAACATCGACCTGCAAGAATTTTGCTTCCAACAAGACGGTGCCACGCCTCATACTGCCACTCGAACTATCGATTTGTTGAAAGAGCAATTTGGCGAGAACAATATGTCAAAATATGGTACAGTGAATTGGATTTCAAGATCATGCGACTTAACCCCATTGGATTATTTTCTTTGGGGTTATGTAAAGTCTCTGGTTTAGCCTGATAAACCAGCAATAATTGAAGCTTTGGAAGCCAACATAACTCGTGTTATTAACGAAATACGCCCACAGTTGCTCCAAAAAGTGGATCAAAATTGGACTGATCGCATCCGATTCCCCAAAGCTAGTCGTGCCGGACATATGCCAGAAACCGTTTTTAAATATTAAATTTCATGAAAATATCTTTCCAATAAAAAAAAATTGGCATCATACTTCATTTTTTATGTGTTTTATTTCAATTTAAAATTCTATCAGTCTAAAAAACAACTTTTACATTTTCTTCAATAAATTAAACGCAATAAGTAAAAATAAATTTAAAAAATTTTATTATCAAAATCGTTTAAGAACTTTGGGGCCAAATCATTACAAACTTCAAAATATATTTTTTTAAACTAGTATGTACAGATAAAGATTTCATTGCATTACCTTTTCGCATAACGCCAATTTATCAAACATGAGAATTCGAAAGCACATAGTTGCACTGACAGCCCTTTCGGCCGGTGTAAAAGCGGTTGACTATCATACCTGTTAAGTCATGAGTACTACTCGTACTAAGTAGCAATTTAAGGAGAAGTACTCAATACTTTTCAAGTACATTACATTTGTATCAATTACTACTCGAGTACAATTACTTGTAACTGAGAAATATTTGAATTACCATCAAGTACTGAAAGTACTCGAAAATACTCGCTAAAAGAATTACAATCCTTTTCTAAGTACTTTCAAGTACTTCAAAGTAAACAAATCAGATTCCGCAGGTGGAGCTCCTCATTTGGTTTCCTCCAAACATATGGTTTTCCATCGGGGCCAAAAACATCAAATTTACTTTCGTCAGTAAACATAAAATTTCTTCAGAATGAAAAATCCATATTTTCATATTCTTTTGCAAATTTTAATCAGATAGTCTGATTGCGGTTGCTGATCGACGGCTTTTGTCGGTCCTTTCTACCATTTAGATCAGCCTCATGAAGTAGATTTCTGATGGTAGATGCACTAGATTTCTTTCCCAACTCATTTTCAGCTATAACAGCTAACTTTGGTGCACCAAGGAAAGGATTATCTTTAACTTTTCGCAACAGAGATCGCTTATCTGAGTCGGTAAAAATCTTGTTGTGGGAAGCTTTAGGCTTGTTTTCCACCTGTTTGTTGGTTTAGAAGCGCTGAATAACATATATCGCGAACAGTAGAATGACTTCTTTCGACAATATCAGCAGATTCATGCACAGATTTTCCATCGCTGGAATGCTTAATTAAATAATAACCAACTTCCTCAATTCAATACTTGTTTGGCCTCTTTGCCTAGATATTTTTAAATCACAAACCGTAATTCCAACTATGTATATGTACAATATATTAAAAAAACAACCCGGGGAATTCCCGTGTGTCTGTTAAACACTATACTTGAATTTGGTTGCAATTCTTCGACCTTGCATTTATTTAGAGGATAGTTGCCACTGTCCGAGTTTGGCTTGTGCATTGAATTTACATTTATTTGATGTTTTACTAGAATATTTTATAATACTGAATTAGTTTATATGTTTTGTTTTTATATTTTGGAAGTGCAATAAATGAGTAATTGAAAAAATATTTTACCTTTTTTTATTGCTTTGGTTGAAATATTTTTAGGAAGGAACATTTTTTTCTACGGTGTCCGACTTTAGCTTGGAGCCACTGTACATATGTATGTACATACATACGCAAAATTTTATTTTTTAACGCATTTTATTATTAAAGTAGGTTAATTGAATGGTATACATTAGATTTCTGTATTTATATTTTGAGATCATGTCAATTATTTTTGTTATTTTAGTAGCCAAGCTACCACCGATATAAAAATGAATGTGAAATGAATATTAGACCCGTAAAAGAACGCTCCATCTCGGATAAAATGTCCCTTAGTCTAGATTAACATGCGGAGAATTTTTGGTCCGGGAAGTGGACCAGCGACCGATGTATTCGAAAAAATCGTATTTATGATTCGATGTCCTTGAAATTTGATACATACATACGTAGGTAGTTGTTTACCTAGGACAACATATAAAGTACTTTTTCCCCGGGAAGTGAACCAGGAACCGATATATTAGAAAAAATCGTATTTATGGTTCGATTCGCTTGACATTTGGTTCGCGGGTACATTTTTACTAAATTAGCGTGCGTAGAATTTTTTGTTCATGAAGTGAGCCAGGGCCCGAACTATTTGTGATGTTATTTATGTTTCGATTTGTTTGAAATTTAATACGTAAGTAGGTAGGTTTTTGGTAGGTTATTATTTCTTTGTTTGAGGAAGTGGGTCAGCGGCCGGTCTACTTGAGTAAATGGTATTTACGATTCGATTTGCTAGATATTTGGTACGTAGACAGCATATATTTTAGTTTATGATACGTATTTCTGGTTATTAAAGTTTTTTTTGTATTTGTAATGCTTGGAGAGTGCATCAAAGCATATACAATTCCTTGCGTCGCAGCGCGGCTTTCATTTCATCATTATCATAATTGCGTGCACATTTATTATTCATCTGTAGAGCATATAGTGAAATAAAGTTTTGAATACTGATGGTGGTCCTATGGCAATCGTAAGATATAACGAGCAGAAGATATCTTATTTGTTGGATTAACATATAAACAACTTCCTCTGGTCGGAGGATCAGTAGTGCAATTCACTAACTTATTTTAACGATATTCGCATGCTTAACTCATCTTAACGAAAATTTTAACGATGTTGCTATTCAGCAGCCTTTTTTTTAACGATAAGTCGATTACCGAAAACTAAACGACAACAAATTTGAAGTTGTTAACTCAAAGAAATATTCGTGATTTTAACTTAAATAAAAAGAAATTTAAAAATTCGCTGATTTGTTTCTTTGTAATTAAAAAAGGAACATAAAATATTGTCGCTTAAATATTTGGCATATGATTTATCACAAGATGACGAAGAAGAATACGTGGAACAGTGGATCGAAGTTTACTCCCTTTCATTTGAATGCAACAGAATTTCAGAAGCTGTATCGGTTAACTCCAGGCGTGGCTGAAGACCTAATTTCTCAGCTTGACAGGTTTCCTATGACCCAAGTGGAGCGTCCAGCTGCTAAAGAAATGTTTGTTTCACCGTCGTCACCTTTTGTTGGAGGCATTATTGGGACCGTCGATTGTACTCATGTACCAATTTTGGTGCCAAAGAATCACCATATATACCATTCAATTAATGTGCAAATGGTAAATCAAACTTTTATCAAGAATTAAAGTATAAAAACAGAAATATAATTTAGTTTACCCGGGAGCACAACATGATTCATAATAGAAAAAATTTTGAAAACGCAAACCATGCCATATTTGCAGGTGACTCCGGATACACCTTAAAGTCGAGTTGATAACTATTCTACCAAATCACTCAGAGCAGAGCTCGGAATTTCGCTACAATAGAACATTTTAATATATAAAAGCAATTATAAATATTTGTAGTTTGAAATAAACTAGTATCCTGTCTCACTTTAATCAGATACTGGTACAATAAAAACGCGCTCATATTTATATTCGACAGCACGCATTCATTTATTTTTTTCCATTCCTTTCTGTGGTTTTTGCCATTTTGGCATTTAGTTTGACCAAGATGCCACTCTTTAGTACTTTGAATAAATACAACTAGACAGCTGTTAAGTGTCGTTAAAAATAAGTTAGTGAATCGCACAATCGTTAGTGCAAACGACAGATATTATTGACGAAAATTGCAATTGTCGCATCGCTTAAAGTTCGAAAAAATGGTATTTATGATCCAATTTGCTTCAAATTTTAGCCTACTGCTTGGATTAACATATAGGATACTTTTTTCCGGTAGGTGGACGATATAGTTCGGTTTGCTTGAAATTATGTATGCGTATAACAGATATATGTATGTATGTACGTACATAGATTAGAACCACTGCACTTTTCGCATACACGTGGAGTACTAAAAGCATAGCCATGTATGTATGAATTAAAAAATGTTTGTTATACAAAAAAAAGGCGAAAGGAGACAATTGGAAGCCCGAAATCGATGACCAAATTAAATTTTTTTTTTTCAAAGAAAGTATACACCGTCAGGGAAATCTTTTGACAATGTGAAGGTTTTGCCTTCTGTCAAAGGCTGCGTCTAGGTTTGATTCTTCAAAGCCTTCATTACGTGCATGCGTATTTTCATCACTCACATCGTTGACATCGCACAAGTCGTCAAAAGAAATACAAATGCTATATAAAACACATATGTCCAAATGAATTTTCAACCACCATCCGTGTTGAGGAATGTATTTCGTTGAACTTTCGTTGGCATGCATTTAAATTTCCGTAGTCCTTAAAAGGTGGAACCAGCCATTTCGTTGACGGATTTGCCGAGTCTCCGAGTATAAAAAAACATATCCTCGTAATGGTTTTCTGCATCCTGAAAGAGTTTGGACCTTCTTAAAACACGGTAATCATTTAGCGATCCTGGTTCACCACAAGTTATGTCAATGAACTTTTTTTGACATCTACCACAGCTTGCAACACAATGCTATACGTTCTTTTCCGATCAAAGTGCATTTCTTTATGGTCTTTTGGGGCTTTAATTGCAATGTGCGTACTCAAATTTGCCCACTTTTTCGTGCAAATATCCACCCTCTGGCCATTTAATATGTTCATGACTAATCGATATTAAAAAGCGGGTAACTCTTAGTTGGCCATGCCGCCGACGGGGCTACCGCAAACAAATTTGCCAGTTGCCTAAATGCCACTGTATTGCTCACATGCCAAATGTACATAAAAAACGTTTCCACTTCCCGAGTCTTCACCAGAGCTGGAGCTGGCATATATCGTTTCCAATACTTCTATTTTTTTTAGTATATTAATCCTCTAATTTTTTATAGAAAAATACAATTTATTTTATCATAGTTACTTTACTTTATTTTAGTGTATTTCATATTGTATAAGAAAATTAAATAGTGTTTTAAAACTTAATATTTTTTACGCTAACTATGCAGTAGTTTAAATAAAATTTTTATATATTCATGAAAGGTATGAAGGATTCTAGATAGCACTTCTTTACCTGTCTGTCGTATGGGGCGTGTCAACGTCCATTTTTCCAAAATGATCTATAGGAAACATAAGTATATCCAAATATTATTAATCTGCTCCGAAAAGCTGCGAAGATAAGACGGATTCAAATATGTTCTTTCCTGTTCTGTTACAAGTTTACAAAGCATACAGCGAGGAAAATTCGCAGAAAAAAGTGCCGTTATTTTTTGTATGTCAGTTCAGTGTTTGCATTCGCTTAGAAACAATATAGATATATAGATGAGAAAATGTTCACTGTTTAGGAAGTTTTTAATAAGCAAAACGACAAAATCTACGCAAAAACTTCCAAAGGCGTAAAAACTGTTATTCCAAATGTTCAATCAATCCAGCTGCTGAAATGGTTCGGTGGGGAATCTCCTGTAAAGGCGTTACACCTCTTCACTTCAGCGAAAACAGGGTTAAAAAGTGTACCAGCAAGATGTTTTAGAAGGTGTGGTTAATAACCGTTAACCAATACTCTATTCCATGGAAAGCATTAGATCTCCCAGCAAGATTCTGCTGGGAGAACCTTTTAGAAATCTTAAAATTATTTCAGGATACACATATTATCAAGGTTTGAAAAATGTTTTTCATTCGATGTGAGTGCCTGTATAGTGGTAGTTAGAAAATCTCATTATCCTAGGTTGCTCGTAAATTATTTATTATTAAACCTGCTAATATACAAGTTTCTAAGAAATGCGAAATTTGTCCTTCTGGACCTTTCCTATGAAATCGAAGTTTTACATCATACCTATGTTGATTTTAAATTTTTTTCTGATTGTTTGCTATCGAAAATTGCATTAAGGGCTAATTGGAGTAACTTTATAAATATTCATGTTGTGTATGCTTTTATTTTTTCCTCTAGCCTGTATTAATAACTTTATGGCATAATATATAAAATACAATACCTTATATCTCAATTAATGTCATTATATACATAGAAATATTATCTAGATCGTTCGTAATTAAATTTTTAACTAAAATGTAAGTAAGACAATTTTTTTTCGAATCAAAGGTAGACATTTGTTGACAATATGAATAGCTATAAAAACATACCAAGGCTGATCATAAATAAATTATTATCCGTTTCAGAAATTCGGACTCAGTTCCAGAAGATAGCGTTGAGGTTATAATATTGAGAATGGACGTAGTTATGCTCCAATTTGGTTATTATCTATATATCCAGAATATTTGTACATATATTAAATAACAATAAGGAAAACATCACACAAAATTTATTAAAAATTGAATAAGCTCTAAAAACTTTTATAAAAAATGTAAAGTTTAATAGTAATTTATTGAATTTTTGCATGTTATGTAAACATTTTAGATTTTACTTGTTTTTTTTCTCATTGTACGATTTGGCATAAAAACACTGTACATTATGTACATACATACGTACACGTGTCACAGTTACGTCATTTTGGATCCCTGCACCTTCAATCAGCCACGTGTTTTAGAGTTTCTATTGAAATTATACACACAATGTACTTATGATAATAACACATCGGTACGTAAATCTATATCACACCGCAATCGTATGTATGTACGTACATATGTATGTGTGAATAATTTCTCTCTTAGTATTTGCATATGAATGCATATATGTAATCGAATTGTATGTTATAAAAAAAAAGTATTACGGTTGTGGAATTCAATTCACCCACATAGTACAACCAAATGCTACCTGAAATTGTAACCTGTATTAATGTATTTTTGATGTCAATATATCAGCAAAAATCACTGATTATTGGTTTTGTCCCCAAACAAAACGAAAAAAGGTTATTATTCACATTACACGTATTAAATATAGTGCTGCTGGCTTACTGTTATCATATCAAAGAGTAAATTAAAAACGAATTAGTAAACAGACGCCAAATTCTGTGGAATAATAAATGCCAGAATGGCAATCAATATGACAGTTTGATTTCTCAATTGCTCTCATTGTATGTAAGTACCGCGATCAGATACGTGTAACTATATTAATGTAAGCATGGAAGAATGTGTGTATATATGTACTACA
Source organism: Anomoia purmunda (assembly GCA_951828415.1). NCBI lineage: Eukaryota > Metazoa > Arthropoda > Insecta > Diptera > Tephritidae > Anomoia > Anomoia purmunda. The sequence continues at coordinate 86,575,374 of OX639995.1, forward strand.
TAGTACACATTTATATTAATTTGTCTCTCACACCATTACAATTATTGCTATATTCTATGTACATATATCCATATAAGTACGTTGTATATGTTATTGCGAGTGTTGCGTACACGATCTAGTACATATAGAGTATTTCATAAATTGAAATATATTTTTTTATTGCTAACTAAAAGACTTAAATGATACAAAACACAGTGTACATTATTTAGTTACCAAAATATCGTTTGAACCACGCTTTCGGTTGAGCTCGAGGTTTCAGATTGTATTATATTTTAACAAAAAAAAATTTCGGCTTTCCGCTTTCCCAAATTTATATATGACATTTGCAGTTAGAAGCTTTACGTTCAAGGCCATACTTCATTTTAATATCTCAACCGGTTTTGAACATTTACAGTATTTATCTGAAGGACCGAAAAGTCGAATTTGAGGTATAGTAGAAACCAGTACCGTGCGCAGATTTTTATATTTGGGGGGTTTCATTTTTTATAAAATGTAAGAAGTTCTTCGAAGAAACTCATTATTCTATACATCTGAATGAAAATGTATTTACTTCATAAACAGGTTTATAAGTTAATAATTTAATAAACTGATTCGTCAGAGCAAAAAAAAAACTCGTCCAACTCGCCTTTACATCTACTTTTACGTCTCGATGAATATTAAATGCAACCAATCCGCTTGTCGATTTTCAATAATGGTAGACCGCAGAAAATTTTCCAGTTAACGCAGAGTAGAAAAAAAGTGTTCATTCGTCGATGTCGTTACTGGTAGAGCAGCCACTATAAGCAAGATTTTAGGAAAGCATTTTTTCATTGCCAACATTAAGCACAGTGGCGTAACAATAGGGTGGCAGGGCTGGCAAAATGCCACGGGCCCCCGACCTAAGAGGGGCCCGCCCCAAGAGGCCGCGAGCGCAAAAATAATTTTTTACATTGTACCTGAGTATTTTATTTTATTTGAAAAGTATATTTTATAAGTTCTGCTTAAAATCCAAAGTGAGACAACTAAAGTCCATAATACAATTTCAAGTTAATCGTTAAGCATTTCAACCAACCTAAACAAAAAGATGTTTTTTCATTTTTAGAGATGTACACGTTACCCGAGACGAGTAATTTTACGTACTTATGACCGTCAAAAAACTGTCAATCAAAATACCGGTAATTACACATCTCTATTCATTTTAGAACGCATCCATTGGTTTCTACATATTCTGTCGCGGTACGTTGGCAACGCGGGTGAGTATTGACGATCAGGGAATTCCCCTTTTTTCTTTAATTTTTTTCGTGGCGCTGCTGCTAGGACGAGCTAGCAACACTATGTTAGGGGAATTCCGGATTTGATATTTTTTTATGAGGGCTCTACTGAGTGCGTATTCTTTGTGTGATTATTTTTGTTAATTGGTGATTTTTTGTTCTTTTATTGAATATGAAAATGGTGGCAAAGTAAAGTTGATTATGAAAGTTAGATATTAAAATGTCTAGTTCCAGAAAATATTTAAGTGGGAGCGAAAAACGAAAGAGAAAGAGGGAGACTGAAGAAAAAAATAAAAAGCTACCTAAAATTAGTCAGTACTTGAAAAATGATGACTTAAATAATGAAAAGTCGAGTGAACAGTGCTCCAAAAGTGAAGAATTGGACCTTACTAAAAGTATACCAGAATTATCCGACGCAGCACCCAACACCAGTGACTATCCAGACCCAGAACAACCACAACAGGGTACTAGCAAAAATCAAAGAGAATTATATTTTAGCATGAACAATATTGTATCTTCGCCATATGTTACTGACAAGGGTAATTTTAAAGAGCTAACTGATCAAGTGAAGAGGTTCGTGATTGAAAACGGACATTGTATACCTAAGGGCCCTTTCTTAAAAGATAGCGACAATAGATCTTTTCTAGAAAAACATTACTATATTGTTTCCAAGTCTGGCGTGGAACTTGAACGTACATGGCTATCCTATTCTTTAATACTTCAGAAGGCGTATTGTGAACCGTGTTGGTTATTCGCAAATCGGGCATCTAAGAAAATACAAAATGTTGGATTAAGGGCTATGACGACCGGAAACATATTCTAGATGACATACAAAGACACGAGGCATCAAAAATTCATCTGGATTACTGTCTTACGTATCAACAGTGGCGGCTACATGGAACACACGATGAAGAGCAAGAGTCTATTATCAAAAAAGAAAAATCTTTTTGGCGCCAAGTACTTTCTAGGCTCCTTGATGTTACTCTGACACTTTCAACGTGTAATTTAGCCTTTCGTGGCCACAGAGAAAACGCAGATAGCAGTGATCCAAGCTCCAAAGGAAACTTTTTCAGTATTGTTGAGTTATTAGGAAAATACGACCCGATTTTACGAGAATTGTTAAGTAAACCAAAGGGCCAGATAAAATACTTAAGTCCAAAAATACAAAATGAGCTAATTTCTGTCCTGGTTCTAAAAGTAGAAAATGCACTCATAAATAAAATAAATGCTGCACCATTCTACTCTATCATATTCGATACAACTCAAGGTATTTCAAAAATTGATCAAATGTGTGAACCACCGAAAATTTGTCTGGAAGAATTGGTAGGTATCGACATTGAAAATTTAAAAATGGAAGCAAATAGTGTAGCAGAAAAATGGTCCATCACCCCTGTATTTTCTAAAACTCGTCAGAGGAAGGTAAATCGCCATTTTGATGAGCTTTGCGAAGATGAGCGTCTCCAAGATCCGGAAAGTTTGTTCAAAGTGAACATATTTTATCGAGTATTGGACATCATTATAAACCAACTGAAATCGCGTTTCCTTCCAATGAATGAAATTGTTTCAAATTTCAGTGTTTTGCAGCCTTCCACTTTAAAAGTTTTAAATGACACTGATCTATTACATGAAGCTCTAGAATTTGTTGAGATATATAAAAAAGACATATCTGAATCATTTGCCAGAGAAATTCTCAGTTTTCGATCCACTTTCAGAGACGAAATAGAAAAATCTTCGTGTATTAGAGACCTTGCTGATTTATTAATAATAAAAAATCATTTTATGTCCTGCAGCTTTCCTGAAGTATGCACTGCATTAATGCTATTTCTTACAATTCCTGTGACTACAGCTAGTGCTGAACGATCATTTTCAAAACCTAAATTGATAAAAACGTATTTAAGGAACTCTATGGGACAAGACAGGTTATGTAACTTGGCTATTCTGTCTATTGAAAATTCTATGGCCAGATCTTTAAACTTTGATGATGTTATATACACTTTTGCGGAACAGAAAACTCTAAAAAAAGATTTTTCTTAATAAATATCTTATTGAAATTAAATTGTTATTTTTATTTCATTGTAAATTTATGTAGGTTTCCTCACGATGTTGTTCCTTCACCGAAAAGCTAGCGAATAGATGATTAATGCATTGAGATATTATGTTCTATGGATGAATGTGAAGTCTCCAATACGCATTGGGCTAGCATGGGTACTACAGACCATTCCTTCTCGCCTAAGAGAGGAGGCCAATGGCCATCAGTGGGACATATACAACGTGTAATTGAGTCCGCTGAAAACCTCGAAGTTTATTAAAATTAAACTGAGTACAACGTCCAAAATTTTTTTCCGAAGTTTAACTTCGTCCACATATACTTCAGAACGATCTGCATGCCAAATCGCGTAGTATTTTTTTAAATTATTGCTTGCTTCATCTAGAGTTGGAGTTTTCGATGGCAAAATACATTCGAAGTTCGGAAGCACTTTACGGTGCCATAAAAAATATCTTCAAAATGAGTTACGAATAATAATCTTCAATGTCGTTAGCCACGACATTGCACTGATGATTCTGACAAGAAGTTATTCTGAGTTTCTTCACTTCGATATCATATTCAAGTGTTGAATAGTTAGTGAAGCATTCTATTCCAATTGGCAAAGTGTTAGCTCCTACTCCACTGGCTCGAAATAAGACACAGTAAGTATTTGCAGAAAGTGTCGTTCATCACTACCGAGTAAGCTAACTATTAATACCTAAGTATCCAAGATTGCTGGAAATTCAAATTTCTAGAGTTCAATGGTGGAAATTGATACATAAATAAAATATAATTGAGGATTTGAGTTATTGTGAAAATGTTGCCGATTTAGGCGGATGTTAGGATAGAGCTTCTGATTGCGAAGCTGTTGCAAGTTTAAGTGAATGTGTAGACGACGGATGTGCGCTGGGTTTAGGACCCGCTACGCAACTAAAGCCAATGATTTCAATAAGCCTCGGTGTAGATCGCCATTTCTTGATGACGACTACACGCAATGTATTAAAGAGTATCAGTTGAGGACCTGGAATATTCATACCCTTAATGGAGAAGGGGCCGCCGCCCAGGTGGTTGATGTCCTCGTAAGAGTAAGGGCTGACATCACCACCGTCCAAGAAATGGAATGTACGGGGAAAGGTAGGAAAGCCATTGAACCTTGCAACGTCTACTACAGCTGTCAAGTAAAAGAGAGCGACTTACTCGCCAAGTATCTTCGAGCGCTGTCCTCGTCTCGATATAAAAACCGTGCTTGGCGACTTCAATGTCATGGTGGGTAAGGAAGCGATCGTCGATCACACTGTACCAAAATTCAGTTTCGATGAAGAAACTAACGGACTGAGACTGATGATGTTTGTCAGGGCTCGAACCATGGCCGTCAGTAGCAGTAGTAGATGCGCATACGCCTCTGGGCAGCAAAAACGGACGCCTAAATACACAAGGAAAGATTAACGTCGGAAAGCTCCAATCGCAAAAGATAGCTAATAACTTTGCCACTCGACTCACACACCTGCTCACTAAATGCACTTGGCAACAAACCGGAATTCGCGAGTATTGGGAGTACATTTCTCTATCAGTACGTGCCGCCGCTGAGGAAGTAATTGGCTTTCAGTGACCCCGAAAACACCTCTAGCACGATGAGGAATGCTGCGCGGCTGTGGAAAGTGAAGATGCTGTTTACAAGGCAAGGTGCGATCGGGCACAATTCGAGCAGTATGGGAATGCTATCGGGGTCGCAGAAAGAGGGGCGATGCCGAAATGCTAGCCGACAAGCATGATGGCAAAGAGCTGGTAAGGTGCATCCGCCAGCTCATTTCCAGAATATGCTTGCCCGCCCAGTTCACAAGAAGGATGATCCTGCAATATGCGCCAACTACCATGAGATCAGACTCCTTAATATTTCATACAAGTTTCTATCAAGCATATTGTATGAAAGACTGAAATCAACCATCAACGAGGTGAAAATCGACACACGCCGTCTGTTTGTCGACTTTAAATCAGCTTTCGACAGCACGGGAAGAAGTTGCCTATATGCCGCGATGTCTGAATTTAGTATCCCTGCAAAACTAATACGTCTTTGTAAAATGACGCTGATCAACACCACCAGCACAGTCAGAAGACTTCTTTAAGAGTATGCTGGAAAAAATAATTGAAGCTGCAAAATGAAACCGGTACTTTATAAGAGTGTGCAAACTCCGTCGTATGCCGACGACATCGACATCATTGGCCGTGAACGAGGGCAAAACGAAGTACCTCCTGTCATCAAATAAACAGTCAGCGCATTTGCTTCAATTCACTGTGAGGATTTTGTTTATCTTAAAGCCAGCATTAACACCAACAACAATGTCAGCCTCGAAATCCAACGAAGAATCTCTCTCGCCAACAAGTGCTACTATGGGCTGGGTAGTCCTCTCTCGGCGAACGAAACCCACGCTCTAGAAGTCCCTCATCATGCCCGTGCTATTGTATGGCGGAGAAACATGGACCCTCTCAGCATCCGATGAAATGACCGATGGATTGTTCGAGAGAAAGATGCTCCGAAAGATTTTTGGACTGGGATGAGTTGTATGAGCCTTATAACGACAGTGACATAGTATAGCGAATTAAGCGGCTACGTTGGCTAAGTCATGTAACCAGCCGTGAAAGTATTTAACGCGGTACCCGCTGGTGGTGGCAAAAGAAGGGGAAGACCTTCTCTACGTTGAAAGAATCAGATGGAGCAAATCGGCCAAAATCGCTTAGGCGGTTATAAACCCAATTAAGGAGAAGAGGACGACGGAATCCCTTATTACGAAAATGTCGCAGGTTCAGCGTTCAACTGTTAATTAATAGACAATAACCAAATAAATGTGAAAAATTTAAATTCTTTTAAAATACTTTTTCACAACAAACTACCTCGGATGATAGAACAGTTTAAGTGTAAAGAATTTTGTATACAAATACTTTAAAAAAAATTAGCGGATTCATAGTAATCAAATTTTCCGATGGTATTTTTTGCCTTTTATGTAAGATTGGGTTAAGAAAAATTTTAATAAGTCAGCTTGGACGATTGGAAAGGTATTTTGTCCTTGCAAAAAACCGACGTGAGTTTTTTTTGCAAAACTCATTGTTATGATTCTGCTGAACAAATTTTTAAATATATTTAGGTAGACCTTTAAAGCCATATTATCATATCAGGTCATTTTTGTTTTTTAAATATTAAAACAGAAACTATTTTTTTAATATTATTAAGGGAGATGTTGTTCGTCGAACGTAGTCTTCTTAGTTCTGCGCATGAATGTATTAAAATATAATATAATATATATATATAAGCTAAGTAAAATTCTACAATGCCAGAATATCTTTTTAATACTTATATTTGAAAACGGAAATAACACGAAAATATTATTCGATACAAAAATAAATTAAATAAAGCATTTGGAAACATATTTGAATTTAGACCGGTATTTAATTTACTAATTCAATTGAAATCAAGCTCTACAAAGTTTTATTGGTGAGAATAATTGTCAAACTAAGAAATTTGGGAAACCCAGAGAGTGCTTACTCGTGCGATCGACTTCTCAATATATGGACGTTGTCAAAAGCTTTATTGCATAAAAATTCTTGAGAAAATTAGAAAAATGTGGCTCGCGAACATCAACGTTTTAATTTTTTATAAGAAAACCCCTGTCAAAACGAACTAAAATAAAAGCATTTCTGCTGTTAATCAAAATATATTTTAACTAAATGTTAACGAAAATGAGAGTGAAGTTTTCCCCACTATGCACTCCTAAAAACGAAGTCAAAATTCATACCGATTTTGAAGAGCTGTTTTATTAATGAGTTCGTAATTTTTGAAGGAATGGAGTTTAAATTTACATAAAAGTTTTATAAAGTAAATCTGATGAGGAGATGTGGTGATCTCCGAAATAGCTATAATTTCTACCACTCCTGACTGTTGTTGTCTTTTTTCCAATATACTTTTCCTTATACACTGGCCTTGAGCTCACAAATTAATATTATCGTTTAATAAAAACAGGCCGAAAAGTCATAGACATATGAATATGTAAAACGTACGCTTTTTCTACAAAAAAAGAATCAAGAAGCCTTAATTTAGTTTTAGATTAAGCTTAAATAAATGTGAACAATAACCTTAAGATATTGTTTTTATTTTTTGTGGTCTGTATGAATTATTATTTTGTTATCATTTTCATTAGTATTTCATTTATTGTTCTAGATTTTTTTATGAATAAAGTTATAATGGTTTTTAAAAATAAATATCTTTACTCGACAGAGATGCTCACTTTTCATCTTGTTGTATTTCTTGTGAATTTATATTAAAGATGCTAGTTGTGCACTAAGTTCTTTAAAGTTATATCTGCTTTCATACCTTTCATGAATATATTAAAATTTAATTTAAACTATTGCATTGTTAGTAAAAAACTATTAAACTTTAAAACACTATTTATTTTTCTCATACAAAATGAAATACACTAAAATAAAGTAAAGTAACTACGGTAAAACAATTTCTATTTTTCTAGAAAAATTAAAAGATTAAGATACATATTGAAATGTAATGATATTAAGCGTTAGACTAAAAAATATCCCGTCATGATCACTGTAGGAAGTTTCAAATGTTATCGCCCTTGTACTGTATGCAGGAAAACTCGTCAATAACCAATCAATTGCAGCTTGATGTTTTGTAAGGAAATTTTCAACAATAACTAACTAACTAAGCGCAAGTTGGCTTTAATTTTGTTGCTATAAATATTAGTCTCCAATCAGAACCTATTCTTGATGATTTTCTTAGTAGACCTGGTAAGATTTGATAAGTGAGTAAGGTTTTACAATGTATGGGAGCCATAAGTAATAGAAACGTGATCCTGATGATTTTCATTGTATACTTTGTTTTCATTATAAGTTAAAGGAGTGCCAAATTTCATGCCCTTAGCTGATTTAGTGTAGGATTTATAACGCAAAACCTCTCATAATAATGTTATAGTAATGCGATCTTAATAATTGTCATTATACACTTCTCATTAATAATACGGGAAGGAGTAGGAGCTGTAATTGAAAACCTCATATCTGAAAAATCAGTTGTATAGTAGCTATATAGTTCCAATCTGGTCGGTTCCAACATATGATTAATGCATTATTGAATTACATCTGCCTACCAAGTCTCCTTTAGATATCTCTAAAACAGCGTTCAAACAGACAGATGGACAGACAGACGGATATAGCAAATTGAATCAACTCGTGGTCCTGATCACATATCGGACCAAAGTTATAATACCATTTTATCTTCATAAAGGGTATGGAAATCAAACTTATAGATAAGTATGAAATTCATAAGAATATGATTTTTAAAAATTATAAGCAAATATGTAAAATCTGTTATAAAAATATTTCTCTAACTCGAGTTACTATTATTTAATAGAGATTTTGGCAAATGCTTCTGCCTCATATTATGCACTGTTGTTTGTTTGCTTCTGCTTTTTCAATGATACTGTTATCGGGGATATTACTTATTTGCTTATTTGTTAAGCAAATGCTTTTCTTCTTTTTGACATTGTATAGCGTTTGTTAAACAGTTTGACTAGCATCTGCGTAGAGTTAATGTTATTAGCATGGCATCGAAAAGTCTTTTAAAGTACTTGTTAATTGAAAGAAATATTAGGCTAACCAAATAAATTGAAAGTGGAAAATTTACAAAAAAGTGGCATACCAGCCAACATGGTTTGCACAATTTTAAAGAAATAGAGAATCAATAAAAATGAAAAAAACCAACGTTCACAAACATGGACAAAGATGTATTCGATGCAGCAGCTAGAAATCAAAAGATGTCATTATCCGGGGCAATATTAAATGACAAAGAAATTAAGTCTCCAACGCGATTTGGCGATGCAAATTTTAAGGCAAGCACAGGATGGCTTGATAAATGAAAAGAAAGGTACAAAACAAAAGGTGTAATGAATAAACTTTTTATTCAAATTGCATAATTTAGTTTATTTTAAGCATTCCGTGTGCCATAAAAAGGTGTGTGGCGTGAGCAATGATGTTCCTGACGAGAACTGCGAAAATTAGAAAACTATGATTCTGTCAATTTTAACAGAAAATAATGCGATATTTTTAACGTAGATGGAAACAGCTTTGTTATTTAAATGTTTGCAAGACACAGCCTTACCTTTCAAGAAGGAAAAATGTCGTGGTTTACATTAATGGTTACAGCAAATATGGATGGTTCAGAAAAGCTTAAAATGCTATCAGGCCCGTAGCCAGAAAATTTGAAAGTGATATCGGTTATGATTGCTCATCTATGTATGAGGTGAACGTCCTAATTATTGATTAGCCGAGAAAAAATTAAATTTCAACACGTTCATACTTGCTTTAATGAAATAAATTTAACGTCATTCTTTCTTCTAATGGAATCGTCTATATCTGAATTGCAAGTAATAACTGAGATTTGAAAAAATTATAATTAATGTTAAATTTTGCTGTTTTATAATTTCTTGTCCCTGTAGTAATTGATACATTTGTGTTTATATAAAAAGGCGAATTAATCGGAATAGTTTTTAGTTTCAAAATATTGCTTTAATTCGTAGAAAACTATTTCAATATAAAATATATATGGCTTGAGTTTTCCAATTTTAATATTTTTAAACCTGTATTGCTCACTGAGCCTTTATACATCACTGAATCATCAACGCAAATCTGAAACCAAAGCTAAATTATAGCATATTGAAGGATAATATAGCTGTAGTTATACCATATAATGGTACATAACGTAACTGCATCATTGGAAATCTTAGATGTTCTAATTAATGATTGGACATAGTTGATAACTCATAATAACTAGTATTTACGTATGGAAAGCTACTAATAAAGACATAAATTCTAAAAATTAAATATATGTATTTTGAGATAAATGATTCTACATTAATATAATACAAGATAAAAATCAATAAGGAATAATTTGCTTCTTGGCGCATCTGATTAAAGGAGCAATCTCCTCGATTTTTTTCTCGATAAAATGTTGATCACTTCATCTGGATCGACAGCAATATCCCAATGAATTGAAATCATAGCCAATGCGTTGAGCCTGTCATGGCCCATTAGACTTCGAGGTAGAGTTTTTTTTCTCTTCATAGTAGAAAATGATCTCTCGACGCTAGCTGTAGTTACTGGAAGTGTGGCTAAAACGGTAAGAAGTTCGGTTCTTAGTTTGAATTTTTCGCGCCTCTATACAATGTAATGCGCATATGGCATATGTACAGTCTGGGACATATATATGCCTGGTCTTTTAACAATGGAGGACAATGGCATATATGTCCAAGACGGTACTTTCAATAGTGTATATAAGTAGGTGTGACTTCGGAACAACTTCAGTGATATCGGACCGAAGTTGGGCCGTTTTGTTGCCGAAAATCATTTGTATCTGGCATTGTTGTTGTTTTGGAATGATTTTATGTAACCTCAAAAATCGTTTCGAGTTGAAAACTCCGAAAAGTGTCAGTGAATTTATGTTTTTGTGTGTTATAATTTCATTAAATTTGGTTTTATCCAGTTGAACATTGCCAGCAAATAAGAAAAATAAAAGAATGAGTGCAACTGGCAGAAAATTAAGCGGCGCAGCCAACAAAAAACGTGCAGCCGAGAAATTGCAGAAAGACAAAGATTTAATGTCGAAAATTCCTAAACTTGATTCTTTTTTTCAAACCCCTCGAAAAGAAAATGACTCCGTCGTTGATCCTATCGAAAAAGGTAAATAAAATGCATAAATCAATCGATCGACAGCTAGGTTAGGCCACCTGCTGTCAGGAATTGTGAGTTCAATTTGAGTTCGAAACATTTTCACTACACGTTTTTTTTTCAGATTCAATTGATGAAAAAAATTATGATATCACGAAATCTGTGCCACCTAATAATGAAGGTTCGGTATCAGAGCATTTTGTGCCACCTCATAATGAAGGTTCATTATCGAAGCATTTTGAAGGTTAGAAAACAGAAAACAATGTGAGATATGAGTGTTTTATTGAATTTTCATTCATTTTTAGGTCAAGGTCTTGAATGTAGTGAAGTTACATCAGATCCTCTTACGGGTGACATACCTATTCACCCTATTGAAGTGGATCAATTGATTTTGAGTGATGATCCCGCCGAATGGAGAGTTGATGATGCAATTCGTGATCATGTAGCAATACATGGATGCAAACAAAATTCTGAAGCTGATTTCAGTCTTTCCAAACGAATTTATCCTGATGGCAACGTGAGATACTTGTAGAAAAATCTCTTTTATCGAAATCTTCAAAATGGAGAAAGAAGCCTTCGCACACGGCTCATTTATTCTGCCAGCAAAGGAAGTGTCTTCTGTTTACCATGCCTTTTATTCGATCCTGCTTGTTCTTTTAACTGCGAAATGGGATTTACTGATTGGAAACATTCAACTCAACGGGTAAAAGAGCATGAAAATTCTGGAAGCCACAAGAACAACGTATTGAAACTGAAACAAAGGAGTCATCAGGAATCAAGAATTGATAAAACGCTCGTTCTCCAATTAGATGAAGAAATAGATTACTGGAGAAAAGTTTTGAACCGAGCTGTTTCTGTAACGAAAGCCTTGGCATCCCGTGGCAGCGACGAGAAACTAGGATATCCAAATAATGGGAATTATTTTATAAATGTGTAGAATAAATCAGTAATAAAATGTCACCCTATGAAGGCAAGTCAGGTTTTTTCAGATATATTAAGGGGCGGTTTGATTTGTTTGCCCAGGGCGCTTCTGAAGGTAAATCCGCTACTGCATTCGACACAGCAATATTCAATCGATGACTGGCACAATAATAATATCTTGCTTTTTCATATTGATTTTCAATCCTTTTCTGCACTCCACTCAAATGACCTGCCATGTTTGCGGCTCCATCGTACCCTTGCCCGACACACTGATTCATATCCAGTTGAAGCTCTTTACAAAGCTCCAGAAAACGTTGGTCAGATTTTCAAAACACTGATCATCGATTGGAACAAATCCAACGAAATCTTCTCTTAGCACAGGAACATTCTCCGAAAAATCGACGTAGCGTAGACATAGTGAAAGCTGCTCAGTGCCCGAAACATCAGTTATTTTACCAGTGGCGATATGAGAACATGTTTGAATAATTTTGTTTTGTATTTGCGGACTCAAATATGTGGCGCTTTTTGCGCTTTTGATAATATGGTTTTCCAAACCTTTGTCACCAGATTCGATTCTGAAACGCATAAGGGCCCGAAACTTTCCATCTTTTCTTTCAGGCCGTGTCAAAGAGAAAGTGCCGCTATCGTTATCACCTCTTAAAGTTATTTCCTGCTCTGCGCAAAAAAGGATCGTCTTAATAATTGGTCGAAGTACAGCCCTGTTTTCCTCTTTTTCTTTAGCAAGTTGAGTATTCAATTGCGATGAGATATCACTGAGTTTTCCACTTGATACTTGAAGGAATGAAGTCGCTTTCACTAAGCAATCTTTATGATATTCCTTGTTTATATGCTTTCCAAAAGATTCCATGGCTTTCTTCCAATCTCGGAAACCAACGCTGACCAGTTTTCCTGGATTTTGATGACATCCTTTTCCGACGCCTTCATGAAAAAATAACCAGCATGGTTTGCAGAACACACTGTCTCCACTCGTTGAATAGGCCAGAAACGCAAAACGTGTGAGTTTTCTTTTGTAGCAGGAAACTTATAAGGCAGTTTAGGAAGCAGAAGTGATGTAAGTATATTTTTTTCGTATTGTCATGAAGAGAATCGCGATTCGTCTTTCCGATGTCGAATTGGTTGGCTTGCCATACAGATTGGATGATTTTTGGAGAGCTAGTTTGGCTAATCTCATCCGATTTGTCTTCACGAAGAATTATATCCGAAATTTGGTTTTTATCTTTAGAATATTGAATTTTTATTTCATCAGATGCACATAAGAAGGGTTTGTCCCTGATCCGATCGCTAATAAATTGTAATCATACATTATTATTCGTTTTCTTATTGAATTGTATTTTTGTACAGTTTAGCTCTAAATTATTGCATTCATTTCATTTTGTCTCATACATATATCTTTCTAAAATTTCATTGACTGACTGCGAACTCGCTACGAAATTTATTCCACAACTAGAAAAACTACATTTTTTGGGACGTTTTTATTTAATGACTGATTTTTGCAAAACTAATACACTTGGATTGACATTATAATGTTTAATTTCAATGAAGCTAGGCACAGGTATAATAAATGACCAAAAGTTCAGAATTTTTAATCCGTTGTTCCTCGAAAGACATTATTATAACCTTAATGACAATCTGCACTGTATAATCTTGCTACTCACCATCTAGTCAATTTTGAAATTTCGGGGGGGAGGGGGGCGGGCGGTGGGCAGGGCCCCTCGGGCCCCCTCCTTTTATACGTGCCTGAATGCTATTGATTTGAAGAAGTAACAAACCTCGATACTTTCGTAGTATTAAGTGGTTACCCGTTGATTACAAAGCAAATTCCATAGCATGGGGGAAATTTTGAGGAATGGATAGCGTATTTGCAACTAAATGGCACTACAACTAACGGCTTTGAACAAATCAAAATCTTTTTTGTTTTTGAAAAATCCAAAAAGAATGTAGGTTTTCAGTAATTTCTGGTAATTTTAATTTATTGTAACGTTTATATAGTTATGTATGTAGAATGCCGTTGATTTCAAATTAATAAATGTGCTAATTTTTTAAGAGGTAAATATCCTACATAATTGTTGTTTCTTAAAAATAAAAGTTTTATAACTCGAAGTCTCCATATTGGTGATTCGAGTTACGACACGACTGTATTTTGAGTAATTAGTAAAGTTCTAAATATATAGATTTAAGTTTTTGTAAACGCAATATTTGCGAACGATCTATGTATTTGCGGAAATCCATGGACATAAGGGCATAAATTCATGTATAAGTACATATGTATGTACATATCTCATATGCTGGTATGCATTCGAAGCGATATGTGCGGATGAGGAAATGAACAACGAAAATGTATTAAAAGAAGCAAGTGAAAATTAATTGAATTGAGTGTTGCGTTTATAGATTTTACCAACTGATAATAAAAAATTATTTTCAACTATGCGCCACAGAGTCCTGAGGGAGGGCATAACGAGTATACATTAATATACATTCATACATACGTGTGTATACATTACAGTGTCGGACAAAACATATTGGACCAAGTATTAATATATACTTATTACAATATAAGTTTGAAATTTTTTTTAAAAGTTTAATAATTATTCCTTGTAGTCAAATATAATTTAAATTAATATTAAACGTTTATTACAAATTTGAAACAAACAAGCAGAAAATTTCAAAAAAATGCGCGACAAAACTTATTTGACTCACGGCAAATCATGAATCAGCCGACTTGCTACGTAGTTTCGGCATTATTACCAGCGGTTCAAGAGACGGAAGATCGAGATCACTTGTCGAAGCTCATTTGAGTGTTGCGACGCATATTCAAAAAAAGCGAAAAAACGTGGTTATGGTTGGAAACAAAGTTTCAGGGCACTTGAAAAAATTAGTTATTAATGATTACCAGAAGGGCTTATCTCAGAAAGATATTTGCATAATATTTCCATTACAAAAACCAACACACAGTATACAGGCACAGTGTAAACTTATCATCGAGGAGGACGTCCCAAAGCTACAACGGACAAGAAGATTCACGAATACTTATAGAAATAAAGAAGTATCTAAACTTGAAAGAAAGCAGCAGGACCTTGCAAAGAAGAGCTTGCGTGAGTGTGTTAAAAAGTTATCGGGCAGCTAAGAAGCCATTTATTTCACGAAATGATCTATTGACACGTTTAAATTAGCTCAAGAGCACATCAACTGGTCAGTGAAGCGCTTTAAAACTGTACTTTTTTACAATTGAATCCAAATTCAATGTGAAATATTAAGATGGAATGAGAAAAGTTTGCCGATCACAATATAAGCGCTTAGATCCTCGATATTGCCAAGGTATAGTAAAGCATGGCGGATAGTACATATATGATGGCGGGGAGATATTTTGCTGGATTTGGAATTGGACCTCTGTACCGAATAAATGAAATAATGGGCCTCTTTGTGAACAAAGATATCCTTGAAAGTGTAATGCTTCTCCATGGTCGGCTCAATCGCAGGACCTCAACTCTACAGAAATAGTTAACAACCTTATAGCATCAATGACGAAGAGATGCAGTGATGTCATAAAAAAATGATTATGCTATAAAATATTAAATAATAATAATTAGTCCAATATGTTTTGTCGCGCTGAATTTTGAATATGTTTTTTCCGTATGTAATATTAGGAAGTGAAATAAACTCTAAGATTGTTAATGTTTTTTCAAAATATTTGTCTCTTTGTTTTTATATAGTTTTATTATATTTGAAATAGTATTTACGAGTGCAAGAGACAATATTGCCAATAATAGACACCAGTCCAATATGTTTTGACCGACACTGTATACATACATAAATGTACATGTATCCATCTGTAATATTCGATGTATTTACATATATCTACTAAAAGCGCTTTTACGCATGACTTGTATATATGCAAGTACACGTGTACGAATGTAGTAAGTACATATTCATACACCAAAAAATATATGCATATGTACATACATACATATTATGTGCATGTATTCATATATATTTATGAACATACACATAAACAGAATAAGGACCAAACCGAACTGGGAAAATGGATAACTTTCAAATGGTATAAGTACACAGGTACATACAGATATACATATGTATGCTTGTATATACATACATATGTATGTATGTACATGCGTATATATTGGCAGCATACATTTACAAACATACAAATGAGTTGCATACAAGAAACTATTAGTGTATATAAGTAGATGCTAAATATAATTTACCCCACCTTTCATTTCCCACCTGCCACACACTTCCTCCAGGTCGCGAACACTCTTGTTGACTTGGCGCCAGTACTAGAGAAAAAGATGGTTACCGTACAAATTATTGCACCAATCAAAACTTGCTTCCAACCACTACTCGTAGAAGAACGACCGTCACAGACGTGTTCACGACACACCGTGCAAACGGTTTACAGAAAGAGAACAAAAATTGCGATGAGCGCAATCGTTGCCAGAAAGAGAACCAGTGTTGTGGTCACTTGAGGAAGAACCATAGGGAGCATAATTCTTCTATTTAACGGAGCGAAAGAAAAATGCTGTAAATAAAAACCAACTACATAGTGTATAGATGTACTATAGATAAAAACGTGTGTCTTAATAAAAAGGAAAGTTAAGCTTTGAATAAAATACATAAGTAGACGAGTGAGTAGGAATGTTTAGCAATATACATATATATGTACATAGATATGTAAAATGTGCAATGTAGGTTTGATGATATGGCGACGCACATTATAAGTCCATAAAATAATCAATTGCAAACAAATTCCAAATCACCTGAAATGCGCTTGATATCTAAACAAAGGGTTGCAATGCACATATTTATCTACATACATATGTACATATGTACATTAAAAGATTTGCGTATATGGATTAATCTGCAAATATGCATATATTCTATGTTAGATATATATATGTATACGTACATATATACATAACAAGAATGATAGAATACAAGATTGCGCCTTCCCGCGGTGAAATGACTGATTTCGCCTTTAGTAAACAAGAATACGGGAGAGAGAAAATTGAACAACTTCCAATATTTCATTGAAAAACGTGTTCTAATTGTTCTAAAGTGTAAAATATGAATTTATAGGCAGACATTTAATAAATAAATTCGCAAAATACTAAAAAAAGTGTCTCTTTTTCTTAATTTGTGAAAAAAGCTTTGTCTAGTTGAAGTTGAGAATTGTCAAACCCGGCAAAACCAAAGTAGCGGTACTTCTAAAGGCGTCACCTTCAGTATTCAGTACACCGTGTATACATAATACATATACATACATACATTCATACATACATACATGTACATATATCAAGCAATCTGTTAAAACGGAAACGAATAAATTGTATGCCGCTACGATACAGTGTTATAGTAGTGTGGTTTATTAAATTACCAATAATCGAAGTATTTAAGTGCAACGAAAAAAGAACAGTTATAATATATTAGCCTCCCTTGAAATGAGAATTTCCCAGTATTTAATGAAGAGACGAAAGCAAGCCACGCCCGAAAATATATTTGTCTCTGTCTTTGCGCAGACATTATTGCACCCGCAGTAGTCGTAAAGACAATAACAACAACAAAGCACACAACCATCATTCTTGCTGGCGCATGGAAATTGCCACGTAATTGAATTTCATTTCTAATGTCTCGCCTAGCTGTCTGGCTGGCTGGTTGCTTTTCTTTTAGTTGTTACATAAGTACATAAACATCGCCTTAACCACGTTGGCGAAGACAACTTCGTGCACTCAACTAGAAAAATGCAAAATGGTTTAGTGTGGTTGACCGTTACTCATTTTCTGGCCTAGCACACCTGTTCTCTTCGACAGAAGCATATGACAACGGAAAGGGATTATTTGCGGTTCCCGCCTCACCATTGTTTACTTTTCTCCATGCCGTAAGTTCATACGCTCAACGCCGAGCAAATTTGCTTTAGTCATTCTTGACTGAATTTATTTCTTTCTGCTCTTGCATACTTGTGCAAGTATCAAATACAACAGTCATATCGCTGCCTTTGTCTTATGCGCTCTGTTAAAGGTCCGCTAGTAATTGTTCATTTCTTTCCTTCCTCTAGAGGCTGATACTGAATTCATACGTGTATAAAGTATGTCGGCAACCGAATTGTGCCTTCTTCGTTGAAATATGTGGATGCTTGAAGCAGGTGTCTACGCATTTTTTGAAATGTGGTGAGGTACTGGGTGAGAAATATGTATGGAGAAGCAGACCGGTCGCTCCCACCACAACTACATTATTGAAAAGAAATGCAAAACATATTCATCCGCTAAGTGTACCAGAGGATATTTTACCCATAACAAATGCAACCAGCTTGTTTTGATGAGTAGCATATGTCCTTTAACTCTCTGTTAAACTGTATTTACCTTCGGCTTCAGTTACCATTCCACCACTTCCACATTATGTTAAAAAATATTTGCCATTTTCAAGCGCAAGTCTCCTTTTTTGCTCCAATATTTTTTTGGTACATTTGTATTTCAGCGGTATGGTTAAGTGGGGTATTAAGATTGCTAAAACTCCGCAGTTTTCCAGACAAATGATAACATTTCTCCTTAACAGCTTAAAAAAACGCACGTTCTCAATCCTTTGCCGCTCGCTATTTAACTTTACTGACACAATTTGCACGAATGCGATGACCAAGAGTTATAAACAAACAAATGTGCATAAAGTTGTTGATATCTACATATGCACGTACATATGTATGTACTTATATTCTAAATGTATACTTATATAAATATATATTACTTATCGTAATTAGGATTTTCGGCGTTTCCATTAATTGAATTGATTAACAATTACCTACTGTAGCTATCTATAACTTTGAAATTGGGCTCGAAATGTCAAGAAGCTGACACCTTAATATTTTTCATTTGAGTTCAGCAATGCTTTTAGCTCTACCGAGGGCATGGCAAATTTTTCATCAATTTTCTGCCTTGAAAAATATGACTACAATAAATACCATGCGCAATTTGTAGACTATATGTAGATCTCATCATTCGCATTGTGTTCATAAAAATAATAGTAAAATGTATTGGCATATTTTCACAACATTATCATCGCTTATTTAATTTTAATTACTTTTTATACAAATATAGATAATTTCATAACAAAAACCATACAAGTCGAAGGTTCAAACATTCCAAAAAATTTATAAAAACTCGGCAAATTAAACAAAACGTCAGAAAAAATTCTACCTGTCTATATTTATAAAAAAAATTGATATCAAACAAGGAAAGATAAAATTGTCAACACTATTAATTTTATGAACACAACCAAGGTGAATCCATTCAAGGTGGTGTTATAAATACAACTACAAAATGCCTATGTATTTTGTTTTTGTTTCTGAGTAAGAGTTGTCAAAATTTAAATACATTTTGCTTTTGCTTTTACGGCTTTTGAAAGCTCCTACGCAAAAGCAAAAACAAAATACATGTAGGTGAATAAAAAAAAAAACAAATCAGCTGCTCTTATGCCATCACCTTCTATAAATTCGCCTTGGAACACAACCATGATACCTCTGCGTAGGAGTTGTCAAAATTTAAATACATTTCGTTTTTGCTTTTACGGCTTTTGAAAGCTCATACGCAAAAGCAAAAACAAAATACAAAGGTAAATAAAAACAATCAAATCAGCTGCTTTTATACCATCACCTTCTATAAATTCGCCTTGCATGATACAATAAAGAAAGTAATTACCAAGGCAAATTTATATCAGGTGGTATTAAGTACAAAAACAAAGATTTACACTAACAAATTATATGCACAATGACAGTATGATTTACAACAAACATCAGTTTGACTTAACGTTTACCAAGAGAATTCAATCAGCTGCTTGATCAACTTTACCTTATATGAATTTGCCTTGGTAATTCCATTGTCATTTTTTGGATGTTTGGAGTTGAAAAAAAAATCGTTATCTTCCTTTGTTTGAAATGAAAAAATAAAAGGAAAAAATATAATATTAGCTGCTTTTTTATCAGTGCGTAAATATAAGGCATCTATGGAGAGGTTCTTTCAATTCCAGTTATTTCGCATATTCGGGAGAAGTCGCTGCTGACATGACCATAATATT
Source organism: Anomoia purmunda (assembly GCA_951828415.1). Lineage (NCBI taxonomy): Eukaryota > Metazoa > Arthropoda > Insecta > Diptera > Tephritidae > Anomoia > Anomoia purmunda. The sequence continues at coordinate 86,595,393 of OX639995.1, forward strand.
TTTAAATGATAAACGGTGTTTCGAATGCAGAACATCTGCTTGTAATAGTCGAAATTAGACGTCGCTAATTTACTTTTCGAAACTTTGCTATTTGTTTACGTCGGGAGAAATGTCAATAATCTGCTTTTTAATCAAACAATTCGAAATTTGTTTTGTGTTTTTGTGTCATGAACACAGCCATATTGCAATAATAAAAAGGTGCTGTAAGTAGTGAGAACTCGTCTTGCTACTGACTTAACTCAACGACATATTTTGGAAGTGGGGAAAAAACGGGAATAAATTTAGGCCGTTTTGGGGGAAAAGTTCTAATCAGAATATTCTTATATTTAGTTTAATTCTAGTGCAATATTATTAAGCAATAACACGATAAAATAATTTGTTTTCTGGTATATTAAAAATGAAAACATAACTTGACGGATTGTCCCAAGTTGTCTTGTTGAACACAAACATTACCAGATAGGCAGGCCTGTAGTGCGATTCACTAACTTATTTTTAAGATATTCGATTGGTTCACTCAACTTAACGAAAATTTTAACGACCCTGCTATTCAGCAACCATTTTTTAACGATTTTCGCATTCGCCGGATCAGCTGTTGTTGTTAGCTAGTCGATTACCGAAAACTAAACTACAACAAATTTGATGTTGTTAACTTAATCGAGAAAAAAAAATTCGTTATTACAACTTAAAGAAAAGGTAAATTTAAAATTCGGTGATTTGTTTTCTTGAAATTAAAAAAGGAACATTTAATAATGTCGTTCCAACCGTGGATCGACGTTTACTCCGGGATGTGGGTAATCCCTCTCATTTGAATGCATCAGAACTTCAGAAGGTGTATCGGTTAACTCCAGACTTGGCTGAATACCTTGGCTCCAGACCAACAGCAAAATCGACTGAGAAACAAGTAGCTCGTGTAATCTTTAAGCCTGTATGCAATTTTAAATTTTACTTATATATTCGTAGGTTCTAGCGGTTTGGAGATTCTTCGCAACTGGTTGCTATCAATGACTTGTAAGTGAGCAATGGGGAATATCCATGGGTCAGTCATCCGTAAGCTGGCATTCATCGGGTAACGGATGCAATCAATCCAGAGAGTGAGGTTTCCTATAGCCCAAGTGGAACGCCAAGCTGCTAAAGAAATGTTTGATTCAGCGTCGTCTCCCTTTGTTTGAGACACTATATGAGACACAATGGTAAAAGTAAGCTTTTATCAAGGATCCAAGTACAAAAACAAAAATATAGTTTAGTTGTAATATATAGATAAATGATTCTAATTAAAAAAATTTAAATACATACATATATGTATGTAAATTATAAATGCGCTGGGGCACAAGGCGAATTTTGAAATGAAAACCATAGCATACATATTTGCTGGTGATTCCGGATATTCCTTCGAGTCGAGCTGATGCCTATTCTACAAAATCACTCAGAGGAGAGTAAAAAAATTCAGCTACAATGGAACATTGCAATATATAAAAATAATTATAAATGTTTGTAGTTTGAAATAAACTAGTATCTTATTTCACTTTAATGAAATATGTATAATAAAAACGCTCAAATTTATATATGGCAGCACGCATTCGTTTGTTTTTTCTTTATTCCTCTTTGTGTTTTTGTCTTAGTTTGACAGAGGAGTCACTCTTTATCACTTTGAATGAATACAACGAGACAGTTGTTAAGTGTCGTTAAGAATATGTTAGTGAATCGCACAATCGTTTATGCAAACGGCAAATACTGTCGTCAAAAACTGCGATTGTCGCACCGGTTAAATTTAATGAATCGCACTACTGTTCTACCTTACTATTTGGTTAAAAAGTAAAATTTTTGCAATTTCTACTCATTTTGATGGTGGTGTTCTTGATTCCGAGTGAGTTCGAATAGTTTTCGAATCATTTTCAGTCTGAGTCAATAATCAGTCTGATCATCTGTTGTCAATTATTTATGTTCCTTGAATTATTTAACAATGCCGTTTGTGTGTGCTGAGACAAAAAATCATTTTATAGCGCATTCAAAACAACAATAAAAATCATTAGCTGAGATTACGAAAGCTGGACTCTAAGCAAGTTTGCCCCATAAAGAAATTTATATGATAAAACCTGCTTAATTTCCTTGGTTTTGCTCCGAATTAATTAATGAAATTTGTTTACAAATATAATAACCTGGTACAGCTGATACAGATTTATCAAACTATTGTCTAAGTTGAAATCAAGAACATTTCGATTTCGAAAAATTGTATTCACCAGGGAAGCACGCGACACAAATACACTCGGAGGTTTGTTATTCCTATTATTGTTGTTCTACTATAATTTTTGATGTCATTTGCCCCGACCGAGATTCGAACCTGGACGGAATGACAACCTCATAATCGAGCGATGCTGAGCCTCAACAGGAACACAACACAAAATAATTAAACCTGCAATTGAGCTCTGTTAAAGAAATACTCCTCAAAATTAGAAAAGAGATCAATACGGTAAGCCCAACACGTAATTTTTCAAAAACCTAACATTATGCTAAATTTTCCTGGATCAAAATTGATTTCATGTGATCGAACTTTGGTAAAAAAACTGCCGATTTTATTAATCGAGGGAATCCGTTCAGACAGATATATGCGGGAAAAAGAAGAGAGAGAAAACTGTTCATTTTAAATAGTTTTCTCACATTTCTAAACTCGCATCGAACTGGCACGCGCATGTGCTAACAACAAAACAAAATATTATCGGTTTTGACGAAATTTTAGTACAATTTAGATTAGATTAGATCGATAAAAATATTATCAGCTTTCTTAGATTTTAGTACGTGATCGTGTCGTAGCTAATAACATTGTGTGATCTTTGTAATTACTATCTGCGTTGATATAATTAGAAATCTCAAGATGAATTGTGCTCCAAGTGGTGCTGCGAAATGGCAAGAAAAAAATATAAAACCGAGGAATCAGCCAAAAACAACCAACGAATTACTTCGTGGTTATAATAAGCCTATTAAAGTAGCAAGGAAAATCAAGCTTTGTATGACGAACTCACATTATCTTCCAACTCAAACACTATTTGCAAGCCAAATATTATAATTTTTGGCATCAAAAGAAATGTCAAACATTGCGCTTGATACGAAGTTTCACTTTTCAGAGAAGTATTATTTTGTGGAAATTAGATTAGATCTAGGGATCCGAAAGAACTGGCTTTCTGAACATCTGAAAAACCGTGGATTACCAACGGCGTCAGAGATTGGAATCACCTATCTGAGCGCATTAAATCTCTTAAATTTTTTCTTTCAGTCATCGCTCTCTTTTCCAAATATGGTCCAGTTTAAAGCGAATTGTTAGCAAAACCTATAGGTTCTGTTAAATGTTTAAGTCCTCAAATATGGACCGAATTCATTTATCTCTTGGAGTAAGAATTTCATGAAATTATTGTTCGCAACTTGAAAGATGCTCCATTTTTTTCATTTATTTTGGATACAATTCCAGACGCCAGCAAACTCGATCAATTGACCCGGGTTTTTCGTTACGTGAGAACCGTTTACAATGATAAAGGGGGACCAGTTGATATACAAATCAACGAGGTATTCTACGAGGTATTCTCTTCTTTTACGGCTGTAAAAGATCAGTCTGTTTCAGGCCTCGAAAAGTTGTAATAGATTCTATACAGAAGAAGGGTTTTGATCTTCAAAAATGTCGAGGTCAAGCAGACGACGGTGCAGCAGTCATTAGTAGCACTTACACAGGTTCACAACAGAGAATCAAAGATTACGTTCCTCGTGCACATTTTGTTCATTGGGCTAGTCATAACTTGAACCTTGATTTGAAAGGCGCAGTATCGTGCAATAGAGAAATTGAAGAATTCTTCGAAACTGCTCAATCTGTTTACGATTTTTTCGACCACAGTATAAGTCGTTAAGATCAACTGCAAAGCGATTACGAGAAAGGCGCACTTACTCTCAAAACCTTGAATCCAACTCGCTTTGCTGGGAGGTACGAGGCGTTTCATACTTTAAACAGAGGTTTTGTGATGAGAGAAACGCCGCAAAGCAATTGCAGCCGGAAAAAATGTATCTGCTGTTCGCACATGATCAATAGCAGAACATAGCTGGGTATAAAGAACCAGAGGGACGGGTTTGATTCATTATTTCGAGATGTTTCAACAATATGTGATGTGTGGAAAATACTAAAAAAGAACTGACCAAATCTTGATTATTCAGAATGTCTCATTGTCTTCGAGTTATCCAGATGTTTGCACGGCTCTTATGTTTCTCACAATTTCCGTCACTACGGTAAGACTTGAGCGAACTTTTTCAAAACTAAAATTGATCAGATATTACTTGCGAAGCAACTTTGGAAAAGATTGTTCTTCTGCTCCGAGGACACTTCAGCGCAAGTTCCGCCCCTAAATAATTATGTTCATGGATTGAAATTAGTTGTCGGAAGACTTCTTGACTGATTTCTCAGTAGTAAACGTACCAAAGAAATCAAGTCGTCGTTGGAATCAAAGCTTTAACATTAATATTTAAGTTGCATACCTGCAGTGACTTCCTCACACTATCTATGCATATACAGTGGAACTTCCTTATAGTGAATTCGCAGGGGACCTGAAAATCGCTTCACTATATGGAGACTTCATTATATAGAAATTCATTTTTTTCTTTTGTAATTTTATTTAAAATAATCAGTAAGTTTGGTTTGAATTACATTCTTCCATTTTTCATTTTCAACAAAAGCTTCCAAATCATTTAGACAGTTAAAAACATTAATCGGTACGTCACTTTTCATCTCCACAAAGGTTCTAATACAGTTAATGGAAGAAGAAACTTGTCCTAATGTAGGTAATGCCTCATCAGTATCTGCCATTTCTTCTTCAGTGTCCAAACCGACTTCATCGATATCTAAAAAGGAAAAAAAAGAAATTATGTTTATTACATAAATATTTGTTCGGTTACAACAAAAATAAATATTCACCAGGTACAGCTGGAACTCCGCGACTTTCTAGAACGCTGCTGAGGATATCTTCCTCGGACGGGTTTTCCGAGGTCGGCACATCAATATCAACATTGACATAGTCCTCAAATGATGCCTCGATATTTGTCACTTTTTTAAATGAAGACTGCAAAGCAGCCAAATCCGCTATTGAAAGAAGGTCTTCTTCATCCCACTGCTCAGATGGATTCTGCATGGCATCTTTTGAAAATCCTGCCTTTCTAAAACAGTTGGCAATTGTTTCTGGTTTAACATAGACATCCCATACAGTGCTTAAATTTCGAATAGCGTGGAGTAAGTCTATGGTAAAAACAGAAGTTCCCCCATCCAGCTGAGCCAATATATTCGTTAAAATACGTTTCCTGTAATGTTGTTTCATGTTGTAGATAATGCCTTGGTCTTGCAGTAACGAAGTCATGTTGGGAGGAAAATAAGCAAGCTGAATGTGTTTTAGCTAGTCTTTTACATCTCTAGGATGCGCAGTGCAGTTATCAACAAAAAGTAAGACCTTCCTGTCTTGTTTACCAAATTTTTTGTCCAGCTTTAGAATCCATTTGGTAAAAATCTCACTGGTCATCCATGCTTTTTTGTTAAACTCATAATCGACATCTAACGATTTTACTCCCTTAAAGCACCTCGTATTCTTCGCCTTTCCGATTACAAGCAATTTAAGTTTTTCCGATCCAGTCATATTGCTTCCCACCATGACAGTTATTCTCTCCTTGCTTTGTTTTCCCCCAAAGCATTGCTCATTTTTGAATGTCAGTGTTTTATTTGGCAGGCATTTGAAAAACAATCCAGTCTCATCGGCATTAAAGATGTCGTTTGCGTTGTAATTTTCAATCAATCTTGGTAAAACGTTCATTACCCATTCTTCGCGATTTTGTAGGTTGGCGTCAGCACTTTCTCCACATAACGTTTTTTGAACAATACCATGGCGTCTTTTGAACTTATCTAACCAACCTGTACTTGCCTCAAATTCATGGTGGCCTAGTGCTCCAGCAAAATCTTTGGCCTTTTGCTTCAATATTGTTCCAGATAAAGGAAGATTCTTACCACGTGCAACGACTATCCATTTCAGCACTGCTTCATCAATATCCTCAAACTGGCAAGTTCGAAGCCTTTTGCGTTTTACGCTAATTGCCGCATCTTCTACATTTTTCAAAATCATTTCCTTATTTTTTAGAATATTTGATAAAGTGCTGGGAAGTATTTCAAACTGATCAGCAATATCTTTTTTTCGTACCTTCCCTTCTTTAACTTTGTTAATAATTAATAACTTTTTTTCAAGTGAAATGCTGCTTCGGTGCGTCATTTTTACTTCAATTTCTTAACACAACTGAACTCCTACTACAATGTACATATGTATGTATTTTCATTTTGGGATTCCCCGTATTACATTTCTACATTTCGTTTATTTCTGAGAATACGCAGTTACAAATAATTGAGTGTAACCGAAAACATATTTGAAAAAATTCACTATACGGAGACAAAAACGTATAAAGCTTGATTTTCAAGCAGTAAAATTTGTTCATTATATAGAAAACTTCACTATATAGAAATTCATTATAAGGAGACAAAAATGCACCGAAAGTAGAACCAAAAAGCTGTGTCTTCAAAATGACTTCATTATAGGGAGAGCTTCATTGTAGGGAAGTTCACTATAAAGAAGTTCCACTGTACATACATATGTGCGTAATTATTTTGAAAAAAGTACGGTTGAGTTGACAAGCTTGACAAGACCTCAGAGAAAAATGTAAGAATGGAAAATTTATAAATGGGTAAATTCACAAGGTATCTTTATTGGTGCTATCGTTACATTTGATATACATAGTTCTAGAGCTATTCTATTAGCTCACTTGTTGCTTGGGAAACAACAATAATCCTAATCAAACAGTTTAAAAAGGATAGCACATACAATAATAGCATGAAATAACAGACCCTGTAAATTGCCCAAATGTTATTACTTATGGTAAATCTAAATAATATAAATTTATACATAAATCTTTACACCGCAAACCTCATGTTTCACATTGTTTTTCACTTTTTTCACATAAAAATTCTCAAAATTAAACTCATACATATGCACCAACAACACTTCTTAATGTAGATAAATAAAGGGTGGTTAAATTTTAAGGGCCGATTTTGAATGTGAACCACACCTAAACGTCAAGTTTTTTTCTGCATTTCATTTGACATTTCTCAATTTCAGACTAACTCAATTTGAACATGGAAAGATACACAATCGAGCAACGTGTTAAAGTTATTCAGGCTTATTATGAAAATGGGCGTTCAAATCAAAATACATATCGCCTCACCTCACCTCACCTCAGTATTGAACCACACCATATTATCACAATAAAAAGAAATTACAATAATTTCCAAAATAATTTGTATTTTATTCAAAATCAACATCCGCCCTTAAAATTTAACCACCCTTTACAAAGCAGAAAAATTTCTGAAAACTCAACAGTGGAAAATAATTTGCCAGTGCCACCTAACGGCCGCTTATAACACAACACACTCGCTTTTTTTCAAATGAATAAAGTTCTGGATTTGATTTTTTAAAAACCTTACAATTTATTCGGATTTTGTACAGTTTAGTTATTTGTACACAAATACGTGACCCGACCTAAAAAAAAAATGTCATACATGTTTCATTTCAATGGATCCAGGAATCATTTAAAACAATCCTTGAAATTTCTGATCGTTAATTAATTTGAAATAAGTATTTTTGCATATTTAAAAAATAAAGGTCGATTAATTAGGCTTATTAGTTCTGCTTAACTAAGCCAGTAAATTTGGGTTTTTGGTTCACATACACTTAATACTTTGTGCAAGTAATTGTTAGTATTTTTATTGCTTTACTTTGAAATAATCAATAATAGTTCATTAAATAAAATCACTCTGAAAATTACCTAGTTGAAATACATGTTCCATGTTCTTATTTTTAACGAACATTGTTTTAAAGATCGTAAACATTCATTTGTACAATAAATGTTAAATGTCCTAGAAAACAGTAACAGGGGGCGGGCCCCTGTTCTGCCATAAACCAGAAAGGAGAATCATGCCTAGGTATCTTAAAAGCAACTAAGTGAGTGTCAAAAATCAAATGTCGCTAATGAGCAAGCCTTTAATAATTGAATCATGAAAAAAAATAAAATGAAAACGAAAAGAAAATTAATAGAAAAACTAAATAAAGATTTTGTTATTTCAACGAAGCATTATAAATTGAGAGGTGAAATAATAATGGATTTTTAGCAGCCATACCCGACTCATTTAGTACAAACTTAATGCATCAATGAACTGCCAATATGGAGCATCCCGAAATTTGCAGTAGAAAAACATGTGTAAATATTTTTGAGTAGTCGTCAAGTTTGCAACATTTGACGTATTTTGCGTCCTCAAAAAACAAGTCTATTGTAGCTGAAAAGCTCGCGACAATTGTATCAAAATTAATTCCTCATTTTGCTCTTATAAACTCGGCTTTCAATAATTTGTTTGCGTTCCTAGAAATATAAGGTGGTGTTATAAGTACAACTACAAAATTGCCATAGACAAGGCGAATTCATATAAGGTGAAGTTGATCCAGCAGCTGATTGAATTCGCTTGGTAAACGTTAAGTCAAACTGATGTGTTTGTTGTAAATCATACTGTCATTGTGCCTATAATTTGTTAGGGTAAATTTTTGTTTTTTTTTGCGTATAACACCACCTCATACGAAAAAGGAGAAATAAAAGAAAGATAAATTGGGGAATAAAAAAAAATCAAATCGGCTGCAATAGTAACTGCACCTTATATGAATTCGCCTTGGAGTATTCCATGATATCTAATTGGTAACAGCCAGTAGTGGCATATGTGACGTCATTATTGTATCGTTCCAAGTAATTTACCTCTGTGAAAATATTAAAGGCGTTATCACAATGTTATCCCGCGATGCGTATTCTGATCCCGCTGAGTTTGCGGCAATACAAAATGATAATCACATAAAATTAAACCAATTATTATTTTGGTAATTTTTCACTATTTAATTGGTTCGGAATTTTTCCATTGTTAAATATAGACAGAACCGAGATTCTAATAACTGCAGGTACTAACGCTCAGTGCACTATAGAGCGCCAAGTTGGCGTGTTGAAACAATTATACCTTTGTATTTGTATAACAACAAGACCTTAAGGCCGCTGGTACTTGTTCATTAATTTGGAGTTTCTTACTACTCTCAAAATATAGCAGAAAAGAAAAATATGAAAAATGGTATGAAATAATGAAATGCCCAATTTGTATTTTCGTTAGATACAATGAATGAAACAATTTGGGGCAAAGAAAATGTTGAAAACTTAATTAAAATCTCGTAAATGAATTAAGCAACGAAAAAGAAAGAGCGAAATAACGAGTATGTTTGTGTTTGTATGCATACGTGTCTATTTTTCTCGGGTGATTAAAAACAAGACATTTAACGGCACTACTGCGCAAGTCCACAAGCAAGTGCTACCGCCACTGTCAGTGTTTTGGCCACTATTGATGCCGCCGCTAATAACTTTATCAGCTCTGCCATTCTTCTAACCCGAAACTCATTCGTTTTTCGTGCTACATATTATATGTATTATAAGTATAATATGTATGTATTATATGTATACATTTATGTTCTTGAAAAAAAAACAAAAAGAAATGGTTTTAACGGAGAACAACTTCAAATTGTTTTCTGCTTTCTCAAATGTAAAAAGGAAATGAACGAAGAAATGAGTCGCTTTTGGGCTGAAAGCAATAAAAATGACTAATGGCAGTTAATTTCTCCTGTCGGGCCGCATTTGTTCTGCACACTAATAGGCGTGTACGGAACAGAAACACCACGAGCTCCGCTGCGCCAAACGTAACAGCGACGAAGGTGCGGCACAAAAGGCTAAACGTAAACACTCTCATAATTATATAGACATATTACTCTAAATTGGTCTAAAGTCGGTAGGCTACAGTTTAGGCACTACGAGGAGATTGATAATTTTTTTGTAACAAGTTAATTTCTAGCTTGCCACAATTGCTTCTACAATCTAAGACGGTTATAAATACATACTTATGTATGTATACATACATACATACATGCAATGTACATATATTCTTTTAAAGTACATAAAACGAATTAGACTAAAGAAAATTGTTCAAATAGAAATGGTGAGCAGCTGAACAACTTTACCACCGGATGCCGACTATAACCTAATTTAATTTACAATATATGTATGTATATAGGATGTTGGCTATTACCTAGATAGTGGAGGCGGGAATAAGAAATCGAGTGCGATCATTATGTAAATAAATACAATTCAAATTATATAATAAATGTTACCGTAATTCTATTGTAGTATGCACCTTCCTTGTTTCGGAACCATTTTATTGCACCTTTTTCATTGCATTATGACACAAATGGGGTAATTTGTTTGCCACTTACCAAAATTAACTTGTTTTGTTTGTAAAAATTAGTTAATTAAAATCCTTGGACGATAGTGCCTTTAAGTTGTTTCAATATGCTTGTTTCACCGCCACATACACTTACAGACGAAAGGCTCAACCATTTTTGTATACTTTTTACAAAGCACAAAAAACGCCAAAAAGCAGACAGAAATAGTAGGAAAATTAGCCAATTTAGCAAATCTTATCGCCACCATCGCCACTTAGACAGCCCGCAGAAACGCCATTCAATTGCAACCAGCAACCAGCACTACAAGTACCTTTTTGCTTATCCTTGCGTTAATATATTCAATTTAAGTTCATTTAATATACGCCCAGACAACGATACACAAGCACATACATACGTACGTATACGTATACATACTTTATTGAAAATTAGGGTTGTTCTCTATTATGTTTACTCGGATAGAACAGAAGCACATCTACAAAATTCAAAGTTGAATCTTGTAAATAAAGACGTCCTGAAAAACTGCATTGGCGACTCTATTTTATGAATTTTTTACGAGTAGTGAACAGAATTGACATTAAAAACGTCGCCAAAGTAATCACATTGTTTCTGTAAGTATTGTTGTTTTGTAGTTATGAAATCCATGTTAGTCGATTCGACTAACAATAGCATTAAAGTAACTTTCAGATTTTTTTTAAGAAGAGTTTCGTTTTCGGGCTCAGAAGTAAGTGTTTGTATTTTTGGGCTTTGTTTTTTCAGAATAGAAAAATGAGTTAAAAAAAACACTTGACACGAACGATTTTATTGAAAATTCTCTCAAATACAGCGGATGGCCAAGTCACATGCACCAAGTGCAACAAAAGTATATATGGATACTTAAATTCTGATGTTTGTAACAATTGGTCTTAAAATGAAAAAGTCTTCATTTTTTCACACTATATGATTTTTAAATTTATTTTCTTTTGATTAATTTTGTATGTTTTTATTTATGCTTGTATACTTCATCTCAAAACAAGTTTTCTTATAAAAGTATTTTTAACGTATTTTTAAAATTTAAATCATAGCAAAACTGCACCTCCCTATTCTTTTAATATGCTTATAAAACACTCCAATAACAACATACTTACAACGCTTTTGTTGGCAATTGATGCCTTAAAAAATCTGTCTTAAAAACATGTTAGCAGAGCCGGCTAAGAATTAGGGCTTTCGATGTTTGCTCGCTACAATCTTGGGTATCGCCATTCTAGTGAGAAATGACGAGTATTTATCGAAACGAGTACTGCATTTGGAACTAAACCAACATTTCATTGTTTCAAGTAAAAATAAAAGAAATTCTTGAAGTTCTGAAAAGTAAAACTCTCGGTTTTACCCAAGGGGAATTCTTATAACTTGATAGCATCCATGAGCATAATGTTCATGTTTCGTTCTGCATTCCCAGTTCGCTGGATTGTTTTGTTACACAAACAAAATACATAAGCAATATTAGCCGAATTCAGATTTTGACATTTCAGTCACAAAATTACACAAACAAAATGCAAAACGATTCACCTTGGCCTTGGTTATCTTACTACCGCCTTCTATGGATCCATAATGTTCAATGCATGAACACTCACTTGGGTAAACAGTCTATTTTTTATATTGACTACTCTGTACCAAGAACGTTTTAAACGCGTGAGCATGAAAACATGAGTAAACTTAAGTAAAGTTGGTTGTTATCCTTTTTGATCTTCGGTTTTTCAGACGGGGTGAAAAGTTGATGAAGTTATAAATTTAAGGAAATGAATAAAATAATAAATTCTAACCAATTTTTGAAATTACTTGCCGAAAAAACCCCCTCAAATTTTAGGAGCAATAAAATTTGTTTCTTCAAATAACTATAATTCCATTCACCAGCCTCGTAATGCTCACCCCATTTTTCGGAACTCCTAATAGAAATTGCACAGAGTAAAAATCTGCGAATAGAAGGTTTTCTGCATCGTGCGAAATAGATAAAAGCGCTTAAGAAACTTCAATGTTAAAACACAGCAAATCCGAACAAGAGTTCAATGAAAAAAACAGGGCTGCTTTGGGGCAAAGAGGAAATTGCAATAAGTGAAAGGTTTTCGCAGGAATGAAGTAAATTTTTGCGCAATACATTTACTGCAATTGCAGGAAGGTGAATATCATATTTGTGATTGGTTATTGATGAAGTAATTAAGAATCATTCAATATTGAGAAATATATGCAGGGAAGCTAGGAACAAGAAACTCCTATGTCTGAAGAACTATCCATTTTGCAGAGGAGCCTTAAACCTAATTTTCTTTTTAATCAGTACTTGTCAGTGTTGTAAATTTCAATACTAGTATAAGTATAATACCCAGTAATTAAAAAAATAAAAATAAAACCAAATATATTTACCTCGTATTCTTTTTGTTTTAAGGTGTGTAAGGTGGCTTTTAGCTTGGTCTGCCAAAGAGGAGCAGAATTCTACGAATATAGTACGCAACAGAAAGGAGAACCTCAGTGAAGCTCAACGAAACCGCGTGACAACATCTGACCGTGTAGCTATTTGATAATAGCGAGCCATATGGACAGACGACCATCGAAAGGTGATGCGGGGGATGAGCAGCGTTCCAATCCTGAGGGTCCTTCCAGCCAATCTACAGTACAGTATGGTAGCTTCGAGTGCGCTTCTTCTACCGCTGTCACAGCTTTTAACAACTCATACCCTCCAAAGGAAAACCAGAACACCATGGGGAAACCTGGAGTTAGGGACTCTTAGGAGTCTGGGAACTCCTCACACTGGCAAAGTGGACGGAATCCGCGGGATGCTGGGAGGTATATAGAGCCATCCTTAAGATATATAAAAAGGAAATATTAGCTTTTGTGGCAGTATTGAAAGCACAAGCGGAACGGCAAGATTGAAGGAAGTTCTTGCGATGCCGTCGAACAGGAAATCATCACGAGGGAGAATAGTATATACTTGGACCCGAGACTGTGAGGAATCCTTGGAGGTACTCCTCCATAGTAAGCCCTGGAGACGTATTCCGCTGATATGGGAATACAAATCGCCAGGCATTGACGGAACTCGTCCGGCCATGCCGAAGAAAGCGGGGCCTAAAGTGGCAGGACTTCTGATGAAGGTATAGTTAGACTGAACTATGTCCCGGTTCCGTGGAGGTCTCCAAAAGTGATCTTTCTGCCAAAGATGGGAAATTGAAGTCATATAAACCCGAGGGATTATAGACCTCTTAGCCTAACATCGTTTCTGCTTAAGACTCTAAAGCGCAACATGCATGCACCAAGGACGGATCAGTGGATACTGCTCTGCATAGTGCGGTTAGTCGCATAGAAAAGGCCTTAGGAAATTTTGCAATAGGTGTTTTCTGGCCATTGCAGGCGCTTTTAATAAAGTTTCGATGCAAGCCATAACGGAAGGAGTCACCTCAGTGGGGGCTTACTACTCTCAGCAGAGATGGATAAGCAACATGCTTAATTGTAGAATGGTATCAGCGCAATGGGGCGCAGATGTAATAATACGGAGTGTGAGGGGCACGCTACAGGAAGGGGGTTTTTCACAGCTACTATGGAGCCTTACCGTAAATAGGTATCTTGATGAATTGGATCGGTCATAATGAGCGTAAGCGCCTCTCAATGAACCAAATACTCCGGAAAATAAATAACTGAGCTAAGAAGATGGGGCTTAATATAAACGCAGAAAAGAGGGGCCTAGTTATATTCACTAGAAATTACAAGATACCGGATTGGAGGAAACCTAAACTGCAAAGCACCAGATACCTGGCGATCGATTCTGGATAACAAGCTGTCGTAGAGACTCAATGTGGAAGAGAAGTTGAAGAAGGCCTCTGTAGTTAGGTAAACCTAGACAGTAAGACATGTAACAGCCGGAGACCTAGGGTCCACAACTGTACCGACTGTACCTCCGATAGGTCTCTTCGGTTACAATAGTAGTGGATTGATGGCACAGGGGAGTGAGTATGCTGTGAAAAACCAGAGATCTATAAATCTTGCAAGATGCCGGGTCAGTGCAATATTTTTCAAGCAGAAATCCTAGCCGTGAAGAAAGCGGCTAAGGCGATATCAGATTATCAACCAGCTAGCAGGCAGATTAACATCTACATCAGCAGTTAGGCAGCCATCAAGGCTCTGCTTTCGTACAGTTACTGCTCTAAAACCATAGTAAAGTGTAAAGAAGCTTTGGGCAGGTTGCCAAGCAGGGTGTCTATCTAGAAGACTCAATCAGTCAGGAAGTGCCAATTTCGCTGCAAACAATCAAAGGATCGCACGAACTGTATACATATTAGAAAGCAGACAGGGCGTGAAAGTAAACGCAGGGCTGTAGGGTTGCGAAAATTATGTGCAAATCATGCGATACTAAGCTCACGAACTTTTTAAGTTCCCTTAAAAGCGGGGACTCCACTCTTAATGGGGCTATTGACAGGTGTACATGCCGTTCAACTGCGGCTGGTAGGGGATAAAAGATGCAGGAAATGCATGATGCAGGATGAAACGGTGGAACATATTATATGTGAATGTCCAGCATTGGGCAGACAATGTTCCGAAATACTGGGCGAAGTACGACTGCGTGGTCTTAGTTTTTCAATCAGAAATTAAACTATTTTCCTGCTCTGTAATACAATTTATATCCCAATTGTTTACAAAAAATTTTTGTTAATTTTAGAATTATATTTTTTTTTAGCACAATGGAACACTTAACTGTTTGCACAGCTTTCTTTAACCGCGTTCAGTGCAAAGTTTCATCTGTTAAGATTTCTTCATGGCAAGCGATACGTTATAATTTTGATCGAAGAAATACCTCTAAATTTAATTATAATAATAACAATAATTTTTCGATTACATCATATAGCTCGATGTTTCGCCGAGCTTCACCTACAATTTGTGGTGTGCCTCCTGATGTCGTAGCACAATTTGAGGCGCATACAGTTTTACACTGACTCCGAACGGTAGTTGATTTTTGTACCAGAAAAACGTTCGCAGGTTTGACATTGCCTGCCGAAGAACGACCGCTATTAGAAAAAAACCTTCTTACGATTTTTACATGTTATAAGGCCATAGGAAATAACACCAACGTGAAGTGAAATGAAGCCATATCCGAAAATTTTATATATGAGAAATAAAGCCGTACGATCTTAATTCAACACAAAAAATAAAATTTGTCGCTTTAGCGGCGGTCGCGCGACAACTTGCAAACACGTAACATACTCGCGCTCCGCGATTCCGATTAGTTCACACACTACAAAAAGTTGTAAAGTACGCCTCCTCTTACTGTTTTCTATGGCATATAACATTTCTTGTAAAAATAAAATTTCAAGGTGGCGTTGTTCGCCCGAGGAACAGAATCCGGTTCCGGTGATATACCCCTCTTACTGTTTTCTATGGGATTTAACACTTCCATTTTTTAGTTTTTCCTATTATAAAAGCTTACATTTTGAACGTCTGGCTGTAAATATTTTATTTCTAAAAATATAAGAACATATATTATTTTTTGGCCTAATTCATATAAATCAACAACGTTAGTTTTTGAGCTTAAGGCCAATATAAGAAAAGTATTCGGAAAAAAGACAACAATAGTCAGAGCGGTAGAAATTACAGCTATTCTGGAGATCACCACATTTAGACTTCTGTCTGTGAACTCACAACCTACGAGTTGCTGGGTAAATACGCAGCCAATGGACCGCAGTCGGCTTGTGAACTGCTGTTACAATTCAAGTATAAAAAATGTCAAACAACATTACTACTAGGTTTCATTGGAAACTTCCTAGTGGTTTGCATATTAAAGCACGCGCTGCACTATTGTAAACACAGCCCAAAATTATCAAATAAGCAATACGCCAAAATGATTTTATTTCACTTTTATGGCCTTATTTCTCAGTTTGAAGTTAAATAAAGCCGTTAAATTGCCTATGGCCTTATAACACTGCACCGTTCCGACACCACTATGTACTTGATGCTGGTACTTATTTGACAGTATCGGATATCATAACCAATGATATGAAAAGTATTCAGGATGATTCTGCTTTGTACTTGAAAGTACTTTCACTGCCTTAAATTCTAAATTATTTTCAGCATTATTTTTAAATAAACAATGCCAATTTTTATATGTAACAAAGTTATAATTGAATACACAAATCAATAATTATCGAATCATGCATATATTTATTCTTATTGTACTTATGTATATATTTATTTCAAATGCGATTGTTTTAAGAGGAGAAAGTGCAGTTGCTAAAAAATGAGAAACTTCGTCCATATTTTTTATCCGAGTTTCATTAATGTTGCTACGAGTAAATACTTGTACAATGGACCCGTTTTATTGTAAACGACTTGCAAGAGAATGCTTCAGCTCGGATTAAATTTCTTTTAGTTGCAAAAGCAACCCTGTTACCACCTTTCATGAAACATATGATTTGTTTAGTGACATTTGAGAGCGGAAAATAATTTTGCCATCAAATTTTAAGTTGTCGTAGTTATATGTATACTTAAAAATACTATGCAAATAAAATCGAATTAGGGTTAAACTGAAATTTCCCATTCATTTTCTTAGCGCTCATTCACAATAGCGTTGTTTTTTCACTTCCCAACACTACATCTCAGGTCGGGTATCATTTTACCGAGCTGGCTCAACTCGCATAATTTTCCGAGCTAGTTTTGTTGCTTCACATGCAATTCGTTATCCTACCTAGTGTTCTTTTGCAACTCGGTTAAAAAAAAATTCGATATCCGCCAATTACTTAGACAAAGTACAAAAAATACTCGGTTGTAGTGGAAGAGCTAGCTCTAATGTTTACTTCTAAGTAGTGGTATCGGAACATCACTACGTACCATGGACATGCTACACAATCGGCTATGGTGGCCAATAAAAACACTAAATTCACTGAACAATTTTTATTTCTGATGAAAATAATAAAACTCAAAACAATTGGTTATTAATTTTTTTGAAAATTTTACACAAAATAAAGGGTCAAAAAATGTTTCGACTTCTTTGTTAATCTTATACACTCCTAAATGCTCAAAAATATCAACATGGGCTCCCTTTTGCTCTACACTGCATTTTCTTGTGTCACATCCCTACAAACATATGCTTATCTGTATGCATGTACACATGTATGCGAATCGCAAATCCAAAATAAGAGTTACGTGGACAACCAATATTATGTAAAACTTAAGTTAAAGATGAGCTCGTCGAAAATTATGATACCCCAGAGAGCAAAAGAATACAAGCGCTACGTACGAACATACACACTTTTACAATACGTACAATACAATGACAGTATTATGTACGTATGTTGATATGTATTTTTCCTTGTTTGTTTCTTTGTATGTATATTATTGAAATAAAAGTACCTCATGCACAACAGTAAACCACAGCACTTGTCTAGGCAGGGTTGGTTGTTGGTTGTTCAACAGAAAATCATCCCCGGCTGCGGCAGTGAAGAGATAAAACTAGCCGCTTTGAAAACCAAATCTCTGAATGGGAATGGGCGGGGAACCAAATTGGCTGCGGCATCAAGGGCATTGGCGTTAACATGCCAACATGTTCTTCAGCTCTGTATTATATTGAAACAGATTGCCGTTCTTGAAAATATTGTGGTCTGCAATTTAGAGTAAATGACTTTACGCTTTGCTGCCACCACACAGCGATAGTAAAAATAAAAAGAACAAAACCGGATGCCAATAATGTTATAAAAGGACTTTGGCTTCAACAACGATAGACCCTTAATACAATACATCAGTGAATATTGTATACACGGATACAAAAATACATATGTATATAAACATATACAGTTGTCCTCAAGTATATTTATATACATACATAAATGTGTGCAGTTTTGTGGGTTGTAAAGTCAAATGGTGGCCCACTACGGCTCAGTGGTTTTCATTTTCCCCAACAGGCATCTCTTTATCCTTCCAAAGGCGACAGTTGGTGGCCTCGTTTGCACAGGGCGAAATTGATGGTGACTCTTGTCGTGGGGTGACTCTGAAATGCTGAAATGCTGAAATGTTGCAAACATATTATATGTACATGAAGCTATGTATTTGTGTGACTATGTGGTGAAACAAAATTCACTCACATAAACCCACAGGGCTTGTTCTGCACGTAATTTGTTGGCTCTTCGGACATTTGTTCTCGGTATCCTTGCGACGTTTTGTTGTAATTGTGACGGTGAACATTGTGGGCGTAGGAAAAATTGTTGATACCGCTTAAAATTGGCAAATTGGTTTCGTGCACTCATTTCTACATATTATACCATTCAAGTAAATACATTTTGTGAGAGTTTTCTTTATGTATGCGTATAAATATATTTGAATAATATTTTAAAATTTATCTTTCGCTTCTTTTACCCATTGCGTTGAATGCAAAGTCGTCTGCTAGCCATTTCCGAAAATGACATGTCCATGTTAATGTAATGCCTTTTAGAAGCGAAAGAGGAACCGCAACAACATTCGAGTCTGAGACCACGAGAAGCGATTTCAAATTGTTTGCTGGTTATGTATACATAATTGTACTATATATGTGCATATGTATGTACCTTACACATCTTTTTTTAACCAACTTAGATTTTTTTAATATAAGCGGATAGAGTTTCAAAATATTTTACAGCGTTTAATAATTTCAGAGTACTAAATACGCAAACTTGCTAAATCCAAGCTGTTCTATAAAATTGTCACCGTCAACAGTGCACGGGCATGATTATAGGCTTTCATAGAGAGGTTTTGGTTCGTCGAGAGTGGGCTTTACTGCGAAGTTGTACTCAGCCCAAAGTATCACTTATTGGCAAGAGAAACTCTCCGTATTATTGTATGTAATACTTATTAAACTAATTAAGTCGGTGGCTGCGGATTGAAGGTAAGTAAACTAGATAACATAAATTTAAAGTTGAAGACTAGCCAAAGTGAATCGACTTAAAAAATATTGTATCAAGCGAGGTTAATGTAATTTTATTGTACCATTCTCAGATTAAAATGTGTCTAAAAATTTATAAATTTTCTAGGGCAAACCGTAGATCAATATGCATCAGTTGAGGAAAAATCGAATGCCGATTCTTGAATTTTTGAATCGAATCGGAACTAACTCTTTCCTCAGTGACTAACTTCAGTCGGCTATGTACAAATGCACATCCAATAACAAAGGCATTTATCCAAAAATATTTACATACATACATATGTACAAGATGTGTTCAATTGCCAAGATACATACGCTTAAAAGTGCGCCAAGCCATAAACTTACACACTGGACATCGTATTTCAATTGAAAATTAATTTGCAAGCGCAAACAGATGAGTACAAACATATAGGGACGGACTAAACCCGCTACGGTAAGTCGTGAAAAAAAATTGCCCACATCATTTTTATGGGCCTTGATTGAGTTATCGGTTTTTATGACCATAAATATATGCCTGACCGTGCATGCGACGATGAGCGCCGCCCAGCAGCCAGCGGCCAATACCCAACCGATCGTGAAATAATCGCAAGCAATACGATCTCTCTTTAATAATCTCCACTCTGACTTTGGAGTTATTAGTATTCAAAGGGATGCGCGGTTGCATGAGCGACGAACAGTTCCTGTGTGATATTCAGGTGATAATATGCCCGCCATTTTCGTAATGGAAAGTAATTATTGTCTGTGGCAAACGAATTACAGTAATCGTCATAAAATGTTTCCCCATGACTGCCTGCGGTAACAGCCAACGAAGCAAATAGTCAGGTAACCAGAGGAACAACCAGACGGGCAAGCTTTAGCGGCAGCAAATGCAAAAACAACACCAACATTTCATTTAATATAGCCAACACTAAAGCGAGAACAACAAACACTTGCCGCTTGTCTTCCTCCTATAATCAAGGGGAATAACATTTTGAGGCAGCGTTAAAACTAACATTAATTATGTCGAACGATCGGTCCGATGTCAGCGCAAATAAAGAGAAAATTTTTTCCGCTGATCTTCTCTTCTACTCGTAAATATGTACATATGTACGTACGTATGCATATGAATTTACTTGGGCTGACAAGTGATCATTGCTTCATCATAAAGCCAATGTATAAGTACGTAGTTAAAGATATAGCGTAATGCCTCATAATATTTGCTATTGTCGATTCAATTTTGCAGTTTCTGCGCCAAGGTGTCTCGGTATTTTTTTCTGGTTTTTTGATTGGTTTTGCAACCCCTCGGCAATATTGGCAGACTCATTGAGCATCCATCAGCTGTCTCTGCTACGATCATTTTGACGCCAGTTGGTTGTCTTAATGTCTTATGGTTTAGACATACTCATATGTGCATATGAAAACGTACATACATATAACGCATGTATGTAAATATGTACATACATATATAAATACTCGTAGAGCCACTTAAAAACATTTATTTTCCGGTAATCAACAGATCTAAAATTCGCAGAAGCCAAGACCTCCACATGTTACTTCTGCATTGTTTCGAGATCAATTCCACCCACGAATACGTTATATAAAAACGTTTTATTTTCCAATTATTAAAAGCTTGAAAACTCCTTGTGAAGCCAATGCAGACCAGATCACGCGCTACTTAGATCAATTCGTATTCATTGATCTCAACCAGTGTTGCCCTGTTAATAGTTTTTAGCCAAACTTGGAAACTTTTTTCTCCCAACGTTTTTAATTAATTGGTAATTTATTTTTCGCTTTGCTAAATTTTAAACGACTTTGATTTTTCTTTCAAAGTTTTCATTTCTTTTCTAGGTGTTGCAGTAAAAACTAAATTGACATGATTTGTAGAAAAATTTGTAAAATTGTAGTTTTGGAAAAGCAGTCAAGAGGTCAATACTAATCGATCTTCATAAAAAAATATCCGATAAAATCTTTATATTCGTAAAAAACTTTACCGTTTAAAAATAAATTATCAAACATTTTAATCAAAAGGAAAATATCTCTGTTAGGATTGTCTTGCAAACGATGAGCGTTTAAAACGTAACTGAATTATTCAACTTTGCTTAAAAATGATTAAAATCTCTGGCTAATATTTAAACACAAATTTAAGTTTTTTTTTGGAGATGTCAAGTGGTAAAGCTACTGAATTCTTGAATTTAAATCCTAATTCAGCTTACATAGAAAATAATGAAATTTGAAGAGAGAAAAAAGGAAATGTTTCAAATAAATCCATCAAGCCATGGCAACCAATGACGAAAATGAAATAGCCGGCATTTCCACACATTTTGTTTAGAATTTTGACCATTATATTTACGTGTAGAAGACTTCTGTCTGGTGAGGAGTTGTGATTTCCGAAATAGCAGCTACGAATGTCGTTTGTTAAATTTTTAAGCTCGCAGTAAAACATAACATTTTAAATTACCCTGAATTTCCCGGAAACACGGAAAAGAAAAATACACAGTTTATTTAAAACAAAAACACTCTCCTTCAAAATATTCGCCTGTAGGAGCCATACACTCTTGCATTAGAAGAAACCAGTTGGGTTCCTCAGAACAGTAGTTGCTAAATGCCACAACGGCCTCCTCGATGGTTAAAAGTTCTCATCACACATTTTGTGTTCAACTGCCGATTTTATATTTCTTTAGTCTGCTCTCGGGCTGTTGAGAGCCACTTTGGACAGTAATTTGTGTCGCTCACTGACTTGGGTCGGGGCTTGTTCCGACCACGGAGAGCTCCACAGGTATGATCTCCAATTCCATGAGCGCAACTTCCACAAATCAAACTTGCCAAAATTTTTTCCAACAGTAGTCGCCCGCTTAATAAATGTGTTTACACAGCTAGAACGAAACTCCTCCGGCACTAACTTGTGAGCCAGGCTGTAAGCTACGCACCGGCCAGTATACCGCCTAGTTCAGCGCTGGTGTTGTTGGTGCCCGTCATTATGATGATGGCTCGTAAATTCTCAAAAGAATTGGGACAGCTTCACAAACACCACCAATGGCTCACACAAACAACAACCGTGGAATTTTCCACTGCCGTCATAAGGGTGACAAAAAAATGCCATTCTTCGTATCCATACTTTTGACTGGGCTTTCCAATTGGAGACTAATCATTGATTGGCAAGACACACCGATCACCAGCCTTGCCAACACTTGAACATTTCTTAGGGATATTTTGTGGGCATCACCAAACTGCCGGATTTTGTCCCTGAATCCTGCTACCGTCGTTGGGGAGAAAGTAAAACCAGGGTAAACAGAAGAACAAAACAAATGACATATTTTGTAGCGCAAGTCCGCGACATTTTCGGATCGTCGTTGCGTTGCCACGTAAGAGGAGAACTCAATTTTTTTGTTTTAACTTTATTTATTTATTGAATCTTCCCTGTAAGAAACTTACAATAAATTTTAAGTTCTTAATTTAATTATAAAAACTATCCCCGTATTAGAGGAGCCATTATATCAATTGCCGGGCTGGAAACTCATTTCGCCTGAGTAGAGTTTGTGTAAATCACAGAATTTTTTCTGACCTTTAATTTAGTGATAAAATGAAACGTTCCCTCAAAATGAAATGTCAAATTGGCCAACATATTTACAAGTTATTTAGCGCGCGAACACTCTTATAATATGTTCAGTTTTGTGAAGAGCTGAAAATCTATGTATATAACTTCTGTTAAAATTAAAATCATTATGTATTTATTAAAAGTAACGGTACAAGCGGCATAAATATTTTTTAACAGTAACGCGACTATTAACACTTTCAAAACTCCAGTGGTATGTGATAGGCAGCGACAGAGATCGACAATAAAAAAAATACTAAAACGCAACAAGCGGGTTTCAATTACAGTGCCTACTCGTCTTAACAGTTCAGTTCCTGCTCCTTTGTGTACTATAATAAAAAATAATGTCTTGATCATTTTGCATCGTTATGTAAATCAATCGGGCAAATTATAACTCAAGGCCTTGCCACAATAATTAGACCCCATTCGTACTAACATGCAAACTCGTACATAAATGTTTACTAGTCTATATGTGGCTGGATGAGCATACGTTTGTACATTTATGAACGTGCGCATGTGTTCAAAAGTGTCTACCTTTTTATGTTGAAGAAAAAATTGGCAGCAACATACTGAAGAGGTCGACTATTGAAGGATCAAGGCGAGTTCTCATCTGCTTTCGTGCCACATGCTACAATGCTCATTTTCGAAGTATGAGTAACAAGGCAAAAACGATCAAGTACATATTATAGCATGCCCACGGTGTATGCTTATACAATATCTATACATACATATGTATGTGTGAATGCACATAATTATTTGTATGCTTTGGCAGGTTTACAAGAGGATTGATTATGAAGTTTAAGTTCCCCGATGAAGTAAGTTGATGTATGTATTTGAAATGTAGTAACAAACGGCTTAACTTAGGTTGGACAAACTGATTTTACCCGATATTTGTTTGTATGTATGTATGCATATGTGCCTTTGATTTTTTTCTTATAAGAAGACTAGCAATTAAAAGGAACCGAATTAGTTTATCGTTTAAAAAACCCAAAACCGATAAGAAACCACAAATGAAGACAGAACTGCATACTGTCATTTGCGTCTTATGGCATCTCTGATATCCGTCTTTCATGCATCACTAAGTTAATTCAATATTATTCTGTTCATTCTTATTTGAATGCGATTTCATTTAATGTTCATCTAAAGGGTTTGCCTATATAAAATTTATACTGAAATTATGTTGTATTCAAATGAAAGGGATTGCCCTCATCCCGGAGTAAACTTCGATCCTCTGTTGGAGCGCTTACATCTTCGTCAAATCATGATTAATCATATTTCAAATATTCAGACGACATTATTTAATGTTCCAATTTTAATTTCAAGAAAAGAAATCACCGAATTGTAAATTTATCTTTTACTTTAGTTGAAATCACGAATTTTTCTCCCTTATTTCCTTTCTCAATTGAGTTAACAACATTAAATTTATTGTCGTTTAGTTTTCGATAATTTCATTTCATTTAATTTATTGATTAACACATTAGTACAGTAAGATCAAAGATGTCTTTTGTAGAACAACAATATAAAATGCAGTGGTGACCACTTACATAAAATAAACAAATAAATATGTACATATGGAAATTAAGTTACAAAGTATATTAAAAACAATACTGATATATAAATAATGATTTTAAAAACTAGAACTTGGAAGCAATGAAGCATAGGTATGACTAGATATACATACATGTATGCAGATAGGTATAAATAGAGAGCACATCTTATGTTTATACAAAAGAAATTATTTAAAAACTAACGAAAATGTAAGTACTATACAGTCGTAAAGTTGCTTTTATTTAAGCTCTTGCGAGTAGTGGCAGGGATAGAGTTCCATTAACGTATAGCGCTGACGAAAAATTCGACTAGCTAACCATGTCAATATCGTTAAAATAAGTTAAAGAATTGTACTACTGAGCCGGACCTCTTTGGTGACATAAATATTTAAAAATTGGACATCCAATAAAAAATTTATAGCAAAAATCGCCGTTTAGTTGTTTTTAACGGGTGTCTAAAAAATTGTATGTCCAAAATGTTTCACCATTCATACAAAAACTGGAAAGCTGAACTTTTTTACGTGATACGTCTTAATGTATGTATATACCGACATATGCATATGCCTTTCGTGTTTTCCAAATTATTGGTTCCCCCGCGCCCCTAATACGAGAAAAAATTGTTTGTTAATATTTAGATCAAGCAACGAAAATCAGAATGCAATCATACGAATAGTTTTATTTATTATACTCATGAGAATTATCCACTTTCTCTCAACTTTTCAAATGATAATCTCCGCAATACCGTTGTGCTTATTAACTTTGTCGGGGATGCTTATGCCTTGCAAATTATGTATGTATGAAAATAAAATGTATGTACATGTAAATAGGTAAATCCCTGTAGAAATCGCGACCCGGCGTGCTTTGCAACGTATATTGTAAGTATTTTAGATGAAATTATAAGATGAAAAATCTATTTTTTTCAATTTTTCTTCAATGCTTCAACTTCATTTATTTCAAAAGAAATTCTCATTTTTAAAAATAAAGACCAGCGATTCTATTGGCCTATAAAGCTCGCCCAATAGTGAGTTTTTGTGGATATAGCGGTGCCTTATCGACGGATTGGTGCAGGGTCGAGTGAATGGTGCCTGTGCAAAAAAGAATTATTTGCTTCAAATGTGTTTTAATTTAAAAAAAATATTATTAATCATAATAAAATATTTGACGTAAAAAAAAACAAAAAAATAAATGCAATCCTTAAGTTATTATTCAACAGCATAATGCTACATACATTTGTTCTTCTTTACACTTCGGAACCCCTACAAGCTTCTTTCTGAATACGGCTAAAGCTCATGTCGTAAAATGAACGGAGCGCACGGTAACATTTCCAAAGTGACACATATTTTTTTCCAATTTGTGACCATTTAATCGATAGCGGAAAAAACAAAACATCCTTTATAAATCATTGGCGTTTAAAATACTGGTATAGCTTTTAGCAATAAAATGTTGCATGAACTCCAATTAACGAAATTTACGAAGAAAGAATATATATCAACTCCATCGTCGCCCATCTATCGAATGCCAATGTTTGTAACTGACAAAAAGGACCAATATAGATATAGAGTATATATACAGTGACGGATCCAGGAAGGGAAAAGGGGCATTTCCCCCCAAAATCGTTACTACCTATCTAAAAAATTGGGGGTTTTACGTACGTTTAAAACAGAAGATGTATTAGAAAATTCTTGGATTCAACCTAAAAATTCTGTCTCTCCATCTTCAATAAGAATAATTTCGGAGAAGGTAAAAAAATATTACGTTTCAACATCGCAAGGAATGGCTCCTTTATTCTGATATTTTGTCTATAGTTTATGTTTCGATTCGCAACAAAAGAGGCTACCAAGAGAACGTTCTCTCGGAGTACTCGTTTCTAAGCCATTCATCATGGCGTACTCAACCTTCTTAATAAAAATTATAATTTGCAATAAAAAAAAGTGAATAATAATAAGTGAATTTTAAAAACGACAACTTTTGAAAGCAAACCATGGTTACCGAGTCAATGGACAATATTTAGATGCACCTGAAGTGTCGAAACTTTTACTCAGGAGAAGTATCGAGTATATAATTTTATTTACTTCTTACCATCCAGCTAGTTTTTTACGTTTACTGGAAAATTTGGTAGATCCAATTAAAGAAACTTTAAGATGATTGCTATCCTTGTCTTTATTTGAATACTACAAGAGAATACTTTGAAAACATATTTTATTAAATTACCTGCAGCTATAGAGTGCGTCCATATGCTACATACATATCATGTCATAGACAATATAACGCTTATACCTTAACCATTCGCTCAATTCGTCGGCTATGATTTTTTTTAAGTTTACCAACATTATAAAGTGTTACTAATGAAAACGAAGCAAACGCCAAACAGAAATAAAATAAAATAAGCAATTGAAAATCTTAAAATCTGTTTTTGTTTCAAATGAAAAACTTAATTGGATGTGTGAGAATATCTGAAAATTAATATAAGGTAATATTGAGAAGGCAGCTGAGTGGATTTGCTTGCTGGACTGAATGTCAAACCCTTGTGTTTGTTGTAATTTTTACCGATTACCGATTAGTGTGAATTTTTGTTTTTGTACGCTCAACATCACCTGGTATTAATTCGCCTTGCACTCAGAGGTTTTACCTTATAAATATTTGTATCATGCTCCCTACCAGGGGTGGAAAACGAAATTTTGAAATTGTACCTAATTTGACAAAAATAGTGTACTTAAAAGCGAACAAATGTACGTAAAAAAAAACTATTACAAGTGTTATTGCATATACAGATTCGTGTTATATGCATTTAGTAAATTATTTTCCTTGGGGCTATTATTTTGAAGATTGTAGTCGAGTAAATTGTAAATTTTTATATTAAAGCAAAAACTTTTATTACATCTAATTCAGTCTTTAGTTTGCATTGATGCAGCACATGTACATAGCGCTAATTTAATTCCACTATTTGTTTTAACTAGCTTCTGAATTGAGAAGATTCTCTCAAGCCAAGCGGAGGAGTGTGGTAAAAATGCAAACCCTATACAACGCGAAATATATGTTAAAATTCTGGCTGATTTAGTTCTCAGTAACACACCATTAAGGATGGAGGATAGTTTTGCATGTATAAGTCCACGCAAGTGAGGAAAGCCTCTGATTGCCGTTCACCTGGGAGTAGCAAGAACGATTATTCCTTTCATTATTCATATTTCTTGATGATGGGCACAGGCAACGTATTAAGGACTATGATTTGAAGGCATGGATCTGGAATGTCCGCACCCTTAATGGGAAGGTGCCGCTGCACCGGTGGTTGATGCCCTCGGATTTGGATTTGTGTTGTGCTAAAAAGACTTCGTCATCAACTCCTGTCGTTCTCTCTAGTGGACGAGAGTCTGTCCACAATTCGCATCAAACCGATATTCATTAACATCTCGCGGATTTGTGTCCACGCCTCGACGAAAGAGAAGGATGATGTGAACTTAGATCACTTATATGAGCGCCTAGAACGCACGTACCAGCGCTGCCCCCGTCACGATGTCGAAATTGATGGTGGGTAAGAAAGGGATCTTTGTTGACACAGTCGGAAAATTCAGTCTCCAGCAACAAAAATCGTATACAAAAAGTTCTCCCTTGAACATTCATGGAAAAAATCTTTTTTACCCATAAACGAAATTCTTCTTTTCAAAAACTAATGAAAGACAATAAACCAATGAAAAGCTCTTTTCATTTTAGCCGAAGTGGGATTATGTGCGAATATCATTCCGATAATACAAGGTTCGATCTGCTATTTGGGCCGGGAAAAACAAATGATTGATTTTTTATAACCAAGTGCACTGGTGCCAAGGGTATTATAACTTTGTTCAGCAAATGGTTCTTTGTAACCGCATAAAGCAACCGAGATAGACATAGATATATATATTACAAAATTCTAAAACTATGCCAACCTCTCATATAGCAATAATTTTCAAAAATCAAAAACACGATATTTAAGTAAGAATTCAGAGAATTTTAAATTTAATATCAGAATTCAGAGAATTTTAAATTTATATACAGAGCTGATGGCCCCGGCAGCCAATGCTCATACAAGCATTTAGCTTTGATATTCATATCATCGTTAAACAATAATAATAATAATAATAAATTTAATATGTAGAATGAGGTTACATAAGCAAACACATAGAATTAAAAATTGTTGTAATAGGCGAGACATCGCTCACTTTCGAGATAATAGGTATATCTCAAACACGTTGCACAAATAGGCAATAAGCAAATTTTTAAACATTGTAAAATCGTACAAAACCCATGGGTGGACACTCCCCACCTTAGAGGAAATAGGTACATTAGACCATAGCTGAGGAATAATGATTAGTAATCCTAATGATTAATAATCGGATTAGAAACTTTTATTTTGCAGAATAATTGATTAATTAGGATTAGTTGGCTATAGTAATCGATTACTTATTGATTAGATTAGAACTAATCAAAAATCTAATCGCGATTAGTGACGATTAGCATATCTAATCAAAACTAATCAAAAAAAATCGATTAGATTTCTCGATTAGTTTTGATTAGATTTGATTAGATCAACTATTTTGAAATATTTTTGTAAAAAAAAAATTTATTTATTTTTGTATACTATATTTATTTACATGATATAAATATTTTTGAATATTTCATTATATTGCATCAAAACCTGTTGTGCAGGCTCTTCTCTCAGCTGATTCATACTGTTTTTGTATTTAAGTATTGACATTTTTCAATGTGCTTTGCTCAAGTTCCACTTTTTTGTCTTTTTTTATTTTTGTATATAAATTAACAAGAGTGCCGTATGATTATTTATTATCACTTTATTAATTAGATCATGCTGTCTGATGAGTTCTCTGTCACAAACTGAAACTTACATTCTAAAGCTAATGAGGGAAGCGTGTCTAGCGTTCAATACCCCGCTTACGTCATCAGCGCCCGTCGAAAGGCTGTTTTCATTTGCTGGAATAGTCAATAACCCAAAACGGAATTCATTGTCTGATTTTCCTTTTGAAAAGTTAGTAGTAATGAAGTCGAATAAAAACGTTTGGGATACATATGTAAAATAAATCAGCATACATTTAAAGCGTCGACAATCTCATATTTTCTCTTTTTCAGAACGTGCCTTTAATTTTTATACTTTAACTAGTATTTACTGTTCTTTTTTTTAATAAGATTTATGTTTACAATGAAATTTTGAATAAAAGTTCTTTTAATTTTGTTACTTTATGAATTAAACGAAAAAAAAACAACAAAAATATTTCAAAATAGTTGATCTAATCAAATCTAATCAAAACTAATCGTTTATTTTTTTTAGTTTTGATTACTTTTGATTAGATATGCTAATCGTCGCTAATCGCCATTAGATTTTTGATTGGTTCTAATCTAATCAATTAGTAATCTAAAATATTAAAGAATCAAAAAATCTAATGATTACATTATTTTATTTTTCTAATCGTAATGATTTCTAATTCTAATCGAAGTTCCCCAGCTATGCATTAGACCATATCATAAAAACAAATAACAAAAAATGGAAACATTTTTATTCAGCGCCCTGTAAAAACAGCTAAATAAGTTTTTCCAAGAATTTCCCTATTTGATATTCGATTTTTATGAATGATATATAGTTGAGCCTTTTCATTTCAAGACAACCGGTCCGTTCGGGTCATGTTTTTCTTTTTCCATGAAACTGGAATATGTTGATTCTTGGTCAAAATGAAATCCTTTGTTTAATATTTCCTACTATAAGATGAATACGACATATATGTACATACATATATCTTAAATATGTATCTTAAATATATGTATGTATCGAATTAATGACATATGTAGGTTGATCTTATGAACTTTTGTATTCTTAAAAACCAAAATGTGAAAGCTTACGTTGAATTTGAATAGTTAGACCTACATTAAATCGTTGAATTGAACATACAATACATATGTACGTTGCTTTTATACCCGAGCGGACAGGTATTATAACTTTGTTCACCTAACGCTTGTTTGTAACAGCGTAAAGCAACCGAGAGAGATATAGACATATATGTACCAAAATTCTTAGAACTAATAGCGGAATTGATTAAGCCATGTCTGTCTGTACATCCGTCCGTAAGTCGGAAAACTCGAGTAAATATTGAGCTATCTTAACGAAACTTGTATACACACTTCTCTGGACCCATAGCCACGCCCACGGAGGTCTGTGAGAATCAAAAGACCACGATATTTCAGTAACTGTTGTAGATAATTTGCTCAAAGCACAATTTCGAAAATTATAGAAATCAGACTAAAGCTAATTTAATTTACAACAAATAAAATTATTTAATATTTTGCTAAATCGTGTCGCAAATTCTTTCAAATTTGGTATAAGGAATTTAATTGGGGAGAGATATAATTACAGAATCAGAATTGTGTAAAACAAGTGTGGCACTTTAAAATCGTACTAACTTCCTTTTGTTTTTATTTAAATCAATAAACGTCGTTCAAGGTTTCAAAATAATGTAATACCAGCATATAAAGAAAATATGTATGTATGTATCGAATACCCTATATCTTCGTCAAATAGCTGACAACAAATGGTGAATAGAAGTTTCCGCTTAAATTGGGGCGTGACTCCGCTTGTTTTCCCATCACCAAATATTGTACAGCTGCACCAAATAATTGTGGAGTTACTAGTGCAAATCACATAAATATCGGTTGAATAATTTGAACGCCTATAAAGGACTCACATTCTTTTTTATATATACATATGATTAACTTTAAAATAAAAACATACCTCTGAACACTTTGAAATTCCACGTTTTATTCTATATATTTATATGCCAATCCTGAA
Source organism: Anomoia purmunda (assembly GCA_951828415.1). NCBI lineage: Eukaryota > Metazoa > Arthropoda > Insecta > Diptera > Tephritidae > Anomoia > Anomoia purmunda. The sequence goes on from OX639995.1 coordinate 86,626,612, forward strand.
ATTGCCTTTTGAATTGAACTTTGTAGAATGAAAAAAATATATTCTGGGCGGAAGTGTTTAGAAGATAAAAATAATATTTATATGGTGGCGCTGTAGGAATTCACCTTTCTCTATTGGAGATCTGTAGTGCGATTCACTAACTTAACGACACTTGACAGCTGTTTCGTTGTATTTATTCAAAGTGATAAAGAGTGGCATCTCTGTCACACTAAATGTCAAAATGAGTGAAAAGCACAAAGAGGAATAGAGAAAAAACAAACGAATACATGCTAGCACAGTGAACGGAGCAAATTTTTAGAGTGAGTTGAAAATATTTGAATAACGTAAGTAAAATAAATTATTAATATAATATAATTTATAATTTTGTATACATATGTTGTTTTACATAGAATGACGACAACTAGTGTTAAAAGAAGACGTGCCACAGCCGAGCAGCTTAACTGTATGACGGATTTTTTGCTTGAAAACCCGGGGTTAGCGGGATCTAGGTTCCAGAAGCTGCACGGAAAGTTTGAATGCGACAAGAAGTGGAAGGAATTGGCGGCAATTCTGAATAGTCTTGGCGGAGCAGTTAAGACTCAATGGCGCATGGTAAGCACACATTGTTGAATCTAATACAAATATTTTTTTCCCAAAACAGGTTTGGCGGGATCTCAAGAGTAGAACCAGCATCACGGCGCGAGACCGGCGAAGGAAGCTGGCACTGACTGGAAACAGGCCAGTCGAGGAGACTCTTTCAGAGATTGATAGGCGTGTGCTGGGACTTATTGGGACGGTATATGCGGAAGGGCATGAAGTGGACGAAAATATCCCAATGGAAGAGGTGAGTTAGATGAAGTGAATGTTTATTGAGTGTAAGTTACAATAGTTCTAACTCTTAGGAATTTCAACTTCGTCTGCAAGAAGGAGACTTTTCGAAATACCGCAAAGCTCACCTATAGTCGCTGAAAGCATCGACTTTCGGTCATCGGCTTTGAACACCCCTGCCAGAACACCACGCAGGAGTTTAAAGAGGAAACGCGCGGAAGAGGACAGCGACGCACGTTCGAGATTTTTGGAGATCGCTGAAAAACAAGCAGATGCTTTAAAGGTAAATTGCTTTCGAAGTTACTGTGTAATGTTTTTTTCTACTTTTCTGTTTCGGATTCTCTTCTTATAGATGTTAGCTGAATCTAACAAACAAAGTGTCGAAGTTGCCAAACAACAGGCAGAAACTTTAAAGGTTCGTAATATTTGCCTAGCACGCATACATTGGGTATTATATCTTTTTTCATTCCCTTAATAGATCTTAGCCGAATCCAGCGCAGCGCGGTTCGCTGTTGAGAAGAATATGGCGGAGGCAATAACCACTTTGGGGGAAGGGTTGAAAGCCACGGCAGATGCTTTCAACGATTTAACAAATGCCATCTACCAAGCGAATTAATTTTAATTTTTTTTTTTATTAATTATGTAGAATATTTGTTTGTACCTGAATTCATGTTTTATTTTATTTTATAGTAAGAAGCTTTAGTTATAAGTTTGAAGTAATTTTAATATTAATTTAATATTCCATGAATTTAATCCTGTTTTTTTTTTTAATTTTTGTGATAATTTATATTGTTATAGTGAAATTGAATTGAAGTGAATTTTTTTGATCATAATGTACAATTTCATTTAGTTTTAATTTAATGAACTTTTTCGAAGTAGCTGAATGTTCCTCTATGTGGCGATTAGTTCCACGTTTTATATATTTTATATAGTGATTGAAATGTGGTAAAATATGTATACATATGTACAAATGAATTTCCAAACTTGGATTTAATATCTCCTGAATTAAAATACTTTATACTCGTATGTAAGACTGGATAGAAAATGTTATCTCAATTTTTATACAAATATATAACAATAAAAATGAAACCATAAACATTTTGCAAAATATTAAACATAATAATTTTACTTTTATTGAGAATTCTTGAGCATGAATGTAAAAAAGTATTTAGGTAAAAAAATTTGCAATTAGTCGCTCTTGGATGCGTTTCGCAATTGAGAATGGCGCATCTTGCGCCAAGAAAATGCTGTCCGTTGTGGACTCTGAAAACTCTTCCCCGGGCACTTCTATTTGCTCATCTAAGCTAATGTTGTGCAGCACTGTGCACGCATTTACTACTTTTCCTGTAAATCCGGGATCATACAAAAGAGTTCTTTGTTTCGATAAGCATCGCCAAGTTCCTTTAAGAACACCAAAAAGTCTCTCAACTGGGTTGCGTGCTTTGCACAATGCCTCGTTATAGCGGTATCTCGGGCTTCCTTCTGGTTGGTTTGTTAGAGGAGTCATCAGCCACTTCTCCAATGGATATCCAGAATCACCTGTAGACATTTTCAATATCAAATTAATGCTTTTTATTTAGTAGGATTGATTTAAAAAAAAAACTCACCAATGAGAAACATGTTCTGACTCCCGTTTTCAAAATTTCGCTGCATAACTCTTCGTGCGGCGGAGGAGCTCCAAATGTAGGAATCGTGTCGTGCCCCCGGAAACCTGGCATTCACATTCAAAAATTTTAAATTTGGATGACATATCTACGTATAAATGAAAAGAAAAGTATACTAGTAATTTTATATTTAAAACATTGATAAAAGATTGAATTTACCATTTGCACATTAATTTAATGGTAGCTATGGTGGTTGACATAAGCCTCCCCATGATTCTTTGGCGCCAAAATTGAAATATGAGTGCAATCGATGGCCCTAATAGTGCCTCCCACAAAGGGAGACGACGCTGAAGCAAAGATTTCTTTAGCTACTTGGCGCTCTACTTGGGTCATAGGAAACCTCACTTTCTGGCGAAACAAAGAATCATTGATAGCATCCGTTACCCGACGAATGCTACGGCTTACGGATGACTGGCTCATGGATATTCCCCATTGTTCACCTACGGGTCGTTGATAGCAACCAGTTGCGAAGAACCTTAACGCCGCTAGAACCTACCAATATAAAAGTAAAATACATGCTTAAAGATTACACGAGCTACCTGTTTCTCAGTTGATATTGCTGTTATTCTGGATCCTCTTATTTGGTTGTCAAGCTGATAAATTAGGTATTCAGCCAAGTCTGGAGTTAGCCGATACAGCTTTTGAAATTCTGTTGCATTCATATGAAATGGATTGTCCACATCTCGGAGTAAACGTCGATCCATTGTTGGAGCGCTTACTTCTTCGTCATCTCGTGATGAATCATATGCCAAATACTCAAACGACATTATTTAACGTTCCTTTTTTTTAATTACTAGAAAACAAATCACCGAATTTTAAATGTACATATCTTTTATTTAAATTGAAATCACGAATTTCACTTTTCTCGATTGAGTTAATAACACAAAATTTGTTGTCGTTTAGTTTTCGGTCATCGATTAGCTAACAGATAAAGCTGATTCGGCGAATGCGAAAATCGTTAAAAATGGCTACTGAATAGCAGGGTCGCTAAAATTTAGGTTAAAATGAGTTAACCAAACGAATATCTTTAAAATAAGTTAGTGAATCGCACTACTGAGGTGAAAGCCTTGTGTGGGGTTTAGCCTTTCAGGGGTGAAATGAAACGCAGGAAACGGATATCGCCATACATGGTTGCACGTAATAATTTGATAAAAAATTATAAGTATTATAATGCACATATTTTTGCGTAAGAACTCGTAGAATAATTTATATAAATTATTCACACAAATATTTATTGTAAAAGTTTGTTGCCTCCCATATTTCTTGCAAAATTAAATTGGGAGCATTGGGAGGAAAGATAAATGTTTACCCACAATGGCAGCCCAGCTAGCCTTCGTTGCTATAGTTTATAAAGGATAATTGGCATCACTTGCATCTGTGGCCAAATGAGAACGTTTAAGTATTTTCATATATTACTTCATATATGTAAGTACATTATATCATGTATGTACATTTCTTTATTTTCAAAACCTTTTCTGAGTATAGATACCATTTTAAACACTTGCGTTAATTTAGTTGGACATTTCTGGCTATTTAAAGCAATAACTTAACGACGTGTTTAAAATTTAACTCAAATAATATCGTTTCTATTATTTCAATAAACTACTAGTTTATTAAATATTTGTTGCTCGAGTTGAATACAAAAAATTCGTCCAATTAAAACCGATTACTTGGTGAAAGAGATGTTGCCTGCAAAAACTTATTGGCCCGTAATTATAGTCGGATTTATAGTTGGTAGCAGCTTTATTACAAAGAGGTGTATTCAAAGTAAAAATTAATTTAATACATAAAGTTAGTTGTAGCTTTAAAGACGATTTTTTGTTTACCATGACCAAGCGGCATTGTTCAGATTTGATTTGGGTTGATATGTTTTCTTTATAATGTGAGTCCTTTCCTTAATGCTTATGTGAAAAGTTCTTATGACCCTCCCCTGTTTATAAAGGTTTTCAGTTATTTTACGCTTATCCAACCTTTAATGTGTTTTTTCACATGACCAAATCAATTCCAATGCATTTGGATTAAATTTATAACACAAATTTCGCGAATCTTTACAAAAATCAGTTGGCAGTAGAGTAAGCGTGGGATATATTCAGATTACAAAGGAATATCCTAAAATGTAAAATATATCTGCCCATTAGAGTCTTATCGAATCATTAAAGACAAACAATATTCCAATTTTTTTTTAATTTCAGCGCTATAGCCGCTTAAGTGATATTGGCAGAACTTCTCCTACAATTTGTGGTATGCGTCTTGATGCTGTAACATAAATTGAGGAACCTATAGTTTTACGCCGACTCTGAACAACGAATGTTTTTTTGTGAGGTGTTTTTTTCCAAAGCAGAAATACACTCGGAGGTTTGCCATTCCCTGCCGAGTGGTGATCGCTATTAGAAAAAAACTGGTCTATAATTTTTGACGCAAGTCAGCCAGGATTTGAACCCGGATGAAGCGCGCACATTCTACACACTCATCTATGGCGGTCGTGGCAGAGTCCGCTGAAGCGGAACATTCCTTAAAAATAAAGAGTAATTCGCCGAAGACAGAATTGCAGAAATTGCGCGGGCAGTTTATGCACACAAAGAACGTCGATTACAAAGAAGTTGCATCCCATCCCACCGTTCCTCTAATAGTCTCGTCCGGTTTTACCATACCAGAACAAATTTGGCTTTTGATGGTTGATATTCGGATCTGATTAGATCCAATTGGTTTCTGGTGTGGTGAAATCGGACGAGAATTCTTACCACAGGAAACGAAACGCCATGAATATTCTTTGAAATCTACGTTCTTTGTGTGCATCAATATCAATCAGCAAAAGTCAAATTAGTTCTGGTATGGAGAATTGGAGGAGATTTTCTGTTGGAGGAAGTGAGATGGGATGCAACTTCTTTATAATCTACGTTCTTTGATGCACATGTGAAAGAAGCAGCGCATAAAGGTAGTAAAGTTAATGCAAAATCAGTAGAGTTCAAAGGAAGGTGGTTCGGCTGTGCTATGCGGGGGCATACGATTGCGCAGTATAAGAGAAAAACGAAACAGCACAACGATTAAGCTTTTAAACAAAATACAAATATTTAGTAACGAGCTTTCGTATGCTGCTACGTTAGGGGTTAAGAAGAATAAGCATACTTGGTGTGTCGGAAGTGGTGCATACATACATACATATGTATGTAGGAGTATGTGCTGTGATGGAAATATGTTTAGGTGCATTCGAGTCGCCACTTCTCTGCTAGCGATACCTGAGTAACAACAACGATAGCTAGCTAGATTCGGCGATCGCGAGTACGGTGACACCTCATTAAACGGGTCTAACTCGTTACATTCGATGCTGCAGGTATTCGCCCAGTTTTAAGCTACGCATAAACGACGATCTTGTGCGCGGACGTGCTAGCACTTTTGGAGCATATTCGTCGTTTGTGATGCGTGGACATCACATTGGAAACAAAAACAAAAACTGTGTTGATGCTAATTTATACCAGATGCTTCATCAATCCACCAGTCGCTAATGGATGGCGAAACAAATACGGCGTTTGCGTATAGTTAGTATGTATTAAATCATTGAAATGAACACACGTTGCTTTTATTAATATCTTTCGATATTGCTTCTCTAAAAACGGACCTAATTTAATAACTCGACTTGCGAAATGTTTAACATTAAAATGCGAAAGAAAAAAGTTGCCAATTCATGCCCAAACATATTTTTCAGGAAAATGAAAAAAGGTACTTTTTTTAATTTATTAGCTAGAAAGTGGCATTTTTTTAACATCAGATCTTTCTGAACGTACTTTGGTCAATCGCCTGTTTTTGTTGTTTATTGTTGATATTAGTTTCACGTGACAGATGTAGTTAACACTCGATTATTGTTCAGTTTTTTACAAAAATACGAGGTAAAAGTTCAATTATAAGCTAACTTCGCTATTTTTTTTACAATAATACAGTAATTATTGTAAATAATTAGCTATTCAAATATTTAGCTATGTATTTGTTTACAATCTTACATAAAACTTACTTAGACCCAATTGTTTTCTTTAAATCTGATGCATTTATTTTTAATTTAAAATAAATAAAAAATTTCCATATTCTTTGAAAACAGCAAATGGTCTGCTTAGTCCATAATGCTATGGAAGTGATTACTTCGTATTGCTCTGTTAAAGGTATCAGAGTTTACGTATTCGATGGCTTCCTCGTCATTGATGGGAAAAAACGATTTGTTCCTAATTTTTTAGTTTATTGAGAAAAGTTTTTTTGACAAATTTATTTTTTCTTTATTTAGGTCAAAATGTCACAAACTTAACAATTATATTTGTATGTTTTAAACTCTGAGTTGATGCCTAACCCACTGCTGTGCAAGCAAATTTGTCAATTTAACCAGTAAACTCTAAGTTAAATAGATAATCTGATTTCTCGCAAGAGAGCCTTAGATGGTTAAATTAATTCAGTAGAGCGCAGTTATTACAAAATGCTATTTAACAAAAACTTTTACCTCTCGAAAAAAAAATAATTTGGCTAACAGCCGCTTCGCCAAAATACATTTTGAAGTGTATTCTTCTGATGTGAAAGAATTAAAAATAAACAAATATACACTTTTCGACAAAATAAACTAAAATAGAAGCAGGCTGTGTCAGAGACACGGCCATTAAGTTTAACGTAGAATACGCCATCCGATAAGACAGAAAACATATGTAACAATAAATGATAAATAATACAAGCAAATGAATTTCTTTATTTGATAGTTACTTTGGATGATATACATAAGCTTATGATAGGAAAAATAGGATAAAAATGTTTTTAAATTATCAATTAAATTTCTCGCAAAAACGAAGTCAATGGTTGTTTTATCAATAGTTGTGGGAGCATCATTTTGAATATAATCCAAATTAAACGTATCGCTCATAAATTTCGCCAATCTAGTATTTGAAGTGATTTCTGTGTTAAAATCACCACCAATAAGCCAGACCAACCGCTCGTTGCCTTCTTGCATTTCGTGTAGGCGGCATTTTCCTTAATAATGAAGCGTGGTTTATATTTTAACATACTAAACGTCAACTTCCAGCTGTTGTCGAACAGCATCAATCAGCATTGTTATTTTGCAGTGCTTGGCAGCATTTTCTCTTCTTTTACTCTACTTTAACTTGCCCGCCTAAAATTATGCAATACAAAAAAGGGCTGCACGAGTACATTTAAATCGCCCAACAGCAAACACTCAACCAAACACCACACACATATTTGTGTGCATGTGTTTATACAATTTTCATTTGAGAAATTTAAATATTAGGAAGATATCAACCAACATGAAATGTATGTCAAACGAAAGCTAACATCTTCATTTGACTACAAAAAAAAAAAAAAAAAATTTATCGAGCCGTTTCCTTATAATTAAAGAAATAGAGATTACAACAATAAAAACCTGACATTGGTGCCCATACCGTAAGGTAAGACGTATTCTACGCCAAAAAACAAGTACCTTCTTCATTATTCTTAAAACAATTTTTTTAGACATTAAAACATTAAAAAAAAATTTTAAAGACGGAAAAATACTAATTTCAAAGCGAAAATAAAATCGCCAACAAATATCGGAACAGTTTTTTTTCGGTCTAGAGAAAAAATACGTGTCTGATCATTTTGACAAAGAACAGTTGTATAGGTATTGACTAAAGGCTTTCGGCTATAGGAACCAAAAAAAAATACAAAAATAAGGCCCGTGAAATTATAAAAATATTATATATTTTGTAGCCGAAATATACCGTTGATTAATACATTTATCACTATATAATAATAATAATAATTTGACGCTTCCATCATAGCTTGATGTTTGAGGAATTTCTCCTACAATTTGTGGTGTTCATATTGATGTTGTAACATAAATTGAGGGGTCATACAGTTTTGCGCCAACTCCGAATGGTTCATGCATTTTCAATATTTTTGAACTCTATACATCGTGATACGATCTAAGGTGCATACATCTTAGAAGCTATTATACCAAATTCGACTAAACTTGGTGCATACTTCAGATTTTACTTCAGTAAGTAATTTATAGAAATCGGACCAAAAACATGTCCACATCTCATACAACGGTTATTTACAAAACATATACTTAAGTATTCGATATTTTACTAAATCATGCAACAAATTCGTTCAAATGAGGGACGAAGAATTTAGACAGAGAAATACGAACATCTAGATTGTGGGAAATTAAAGGATATTGATTACTGCTCGTTTTTATTTAAATACATAACTGATTTTATTGCATACAATAAATACTACTTATTTTCAATATAAGCATGTGCGTGCATTTAAATTTCGGTTTAACTCGAACTTAGATTCGTCTTTTCTTGTTTTATATTAAACTTATTTAGGAAGGTAGCATTTACTTACTAATTGTTCTCACGATCTTTGATGGTAATGACGTTGCTAATCGTTTAATGATTCGATACGATCAACTAAAAATTGGGTAATCAATCAACTTACTAACCCGACCACTACTTCGATGAAAAAATAATAGGGTTAGAATTGCTTGCAGGGGCTCTATCCCATTCGCACGTGCCAAACAACATGGAACGTCATTGTCCCACGAATGATATCGGTGTAGTCAGACAGTTTTTTCATTTGCAATTAGATATGCAGATTTGAATACATACATACATACATATATTTGTATGTTTGCATGCATAATGTAAAACTGTAAATTAACTAAATGGTAAAAAGGTAAAAAAAAACATAAATAAAAAAACTAAAAAACGTTTTTTTTTTATATGAAAATTAAATCAAAAAACTGATTAGCTATAAATATACCAAAGTGGCAGTTGAATTTCATGCTTAATATAAGAATGTGACCCTAAAAAGTAGAAAAAAAACCTCGATGTACATTTTTTACACTTCTCTGCTTACATAGTAAGAGTGTGTACATTTGTATGGATACGATTTGGGATTTTTTTGTGATTTGGAACAGTTGACGGTTCCTTTGGGATTATATTCAATATTGAATAGCTTAGAGTTAATTTAAGGGTAGTTTTATCACCTAAATGTCCCCTAACACCAAACGCTCTTGTTGAAAGTGTATTTGGATGATGAACGGAAGGTGGTCGCATGAACGGCGTACGCCAAACATCGGCGGTGGCTTAAGCTGATTTTGTTTGGGTTTTTTGCTGGTTCCACTTCAATCTGTTTGTTTAACGACCTTTGAAATTAAAAGCACAATGTACATAAAGGCTCATCCGCAGCTAATTATAATACCTACACATTTGTGTAAGTATAAAAATTCGAGTTGTTAATTTAATGAAAATGGCTGGTATCATCGAAATAATACTTACTGAGTGGTGGTCTCTGATTTAATTAACATTAAATTGAAGGTAATAATGTTATTTACTTGTTTGGTAGCTTTTTTTATTAACTTTAACTTCACTTTCCATTTTATTACTGATATGAATAAACATTGTATTAAACTAGTACTTTGTACAATGTGTGCACTAGCGATGAGGACTGACAACTTTGGGGTTGTAAAACCTGAATAATACTGACTTTTCGATGCAATTAGCCGAAAGTAAGTTAAATATTTCTCTACTCTGACTATTCTATATTTTCACTATTTAGTGTTTAAGTAGATACCAACGGTTAACAATATACTAAATATATGATAAGAATAGTTATTTTGCAGAATATAATAACATCCTTGAGTTCAGTTGATCATCGCCTATTGTATTGCCCAAATGGTAGAAAATATATTTCAATTTACTGAATGAACATTCATATGGTGCTAAAAAACAGGCAACGTCAGAATCAGTATTATTTCGATATTCCAGTTTACAATTTGCATGCCATCTTCCCGATATGTACTTCATTGTACCTGAAAGGCAGCTTCTGACCTCATATAATTTTGTTTGTAAATAAACTCAAACTCTATTAATCCATTGACCTTTTCGTTGTTGTTGATTTCCTAAAATGAATTTAGTGTACTTTCAAGTAGCTGCCTTGCATTGACGATATTCGATATTTCAGTTTCAAAAAGTTCAAATAGACTTTTGATCCTAACGGTGACTCAGATATATAAGGGTCATATGAAATCGAAAAAATGTTTTTGTGGATATCAAATGCATTGTATCAAAATACTGAGAAAATTGAATTTCTTTTGTACTATTCACTAGTTATCTATTATATATACTATTCACTAGTTATCAAGACACCGCTGTTCACCACGTTTTAGATAAATTTTCCAATTGCAAAACGTTTTCGAGAACATCTAACCCTTTCAGCAAGTATTAGTTCCGTTTGGTGTTTGTAAACAAAAGTCAGGCATTTTCTAAGGACCTAGAAAAAATCTCGAATGAGGGAAATCTAATCTCATGATGACTTCACAAATATATTGATACACATATTATTAAAATAAAAGCTATCACACCACTATCACAACCAATATCGGAAGTATTTAAGTTTTCATATCAGTACTAGAGCCTCCCTAAAGAACGGTGTCGAAATAGATCACTCTGTGCTTCAAATCATCTAGATGTGAATAAAAATAAAATAAAAAAATCCTCAATTCGTAAATCACAATGATGGCTAATACAAACCTTCAAATTATGCTAAAGCTTTATGAGGAACTATTTGAAAAGGAGATATTGCCAGTTATCTCAGAACGCAACATAGTCCTCAAACAAAAATTTGGATTTAGAACAAAAGACGGAACTGCTAAACAAGTAAATCGCATCGTCTTACTTATTCGAGAATCCTTTGAGCAAATGAAATATTGTTCTCGACTATTCTTAGTTGTCACTCAAGCATTCGGCAAAGTATCGCACAAAGGACTTACTCGGCCAAAAACTGTCCACGCTTTATACTCCTACGATAACTATTTATTTTGCCGATTTTTTTAAGTTATGACTAGGTATGAGAAGAAGAAACCGAAAAAGTTTTAGGGGTGGGACACCAGTGGGGTAGCTACCTAAGGGCTAGGCAGGGCAATGACCCGGTGCCCTCGAATCCTTACCAGAAATCTCGATCGAACTGTACTTTTGGAAATTTCTCCCATTTTGAAAATAAATATGACAGGTTGCAACCCCACTTTAATCTTGACAACTCAGTTGAGAGAAATTCAAAAGTTATGCCTAGGGAATTCCCCTAAATTCTTTCTGTATGTTGTAAGTGTTGGCAATTTGACGGATAGTCGATGTGCGTTTTATTTCGAATTCGAGTTAAGATTTTTTTTTCGAGAACGGTTAAAAAATTAATGCTGTATCAGGAGCAAGTAAGCTAATGTCAATAAACGTTTTTGTACTGGTCAATATTGTGGTTCAATTTTATTTGATTTTACCAATCATTTCGATGTCCGTTAAGTCAATAAATCGTGTCAAATCTATAGATTTCGGCTACAGCTCATTGTATAACCCAAAATAACGTGAAAAAATGCAAGGCACCTGTAGTAGGCACATTAATTCAGGTCCGCGGGCAGGAGATCTGTCATGGTCTCACCGTTAAATGTGGTAACACTAACGGTGATAATTTTTTTCCGAGGATTCCCCAACGATTCTTGTAGCGTATCATTGTGTTTCCCTTTCCTTTTATTTTACTTTTAACGTCGTCGTCGTGAACAGTGAGTACCTACCTACCCGAGTACAATCTAATATTGTATTGTTTAAATAAATTAGAAAACTTAAGTTATGGATAAAATGAAGAACCCCAGGGGTGCATTTAAACATAAACAACGCAAAGAAAGAGAAGATAGTAAACAAAAATTGCCCAAAATTGACAAGTTTTTTAGTCAGCCTTCTGCAAGTACATCTGGCCAAAATATTTCTATTGATAGTGACTCAAATAATGTGGTAACTGCAGTGTTGGTTGAGAAGCCTACTGAAGAAGATTCGACAATTATTCCAGTTGGAGATACCTCCGCCGCCGATCATTTGAACGTGGATGATGTTTGCATGACACACATAAGAGCGGAGGGTTTGGAGGAACCACAGACCTCTACATTTTTGGAAAATGTGTATGACAAATCTTCTTATGACTTGAGAAACTTCACGAACAAAATATTAAGTGATAACGAAAAACGTCAAATTCTTGATATGGGGCCTTTACAGTCTTCAGGTCCTTTTCCAACAGACATCAACCAGAACAATAGGTGTTTTTCAAAATCGTACTACGTTTCGTGTTCTAAATATGGGGCAGGTAATCATTTTTGGTTGTGTTATTGAAAAATACTATACGCTGCCAATTGTCAACCCTGCTGGCTACTCGTATTTGCTTCACAAAGGAATAATGTTTGGTGTACGGGAATTCGAGATTGGAAGCATTTATCAGAAAGAATTAAACAACACAGTTGTTCGAGTGGCCATTCGGAAGCATGTTCTGTGTTGAATTTTGGAAAAAAAACGATACTGGGCCCGTTTTCATGTAACCTAGTTGCAAAAAAACACTCCAACTCGGATAAAATTTCCTTTTAGTTACTCCACAATACTTGTAATATCTGTCATTAAACATATGATTTGTTTAGTGAAATTTTAAATAAGCAAACCAAAATGAGCAATTCTGAGGATTCTGTGGTAAGTTATTAAATTTATTTAAAAACATTAAATAAATGCATTAAATAACCTTTTACTTTTGTAGATGGTGTCTTTGTACACGGATGAGCATTGCGAATCACGTCGCAATAGAGAGATGCAAGAAGTACTAGAAGTATAGGAAACGATGTATGCAAGCTCCAACTCTTCTAAAGACTCGTAGAGTGAAAAACAAGGCACATGAGAAGTGCTCCAATTTTGAAGGTACACTCGATGCAATAAGTGAGGCAGATTTCAGAATGCACATGAGGCTAAGACACCAAACGGTAGAATATCTAACAGGTAATAACAACATGTGTGCAAAAGAAATGCATAAACTTAATGCTATTTTATTTTCAGTGAAGTATTCGGAGTCTTAACTGCGTACCTCCCACATCTGGTGGCGGTAGCACGCGTATATTACCAAAAAAATCCGTGTATATGTACATTTGGTATGTAAGCAATACTGTGGCATTTAGGCAACTAGCAAATTTGAAAATACGTTTGCACTTGATGAAGGTTTTGAAGAATGAAACCAAGACGCAGCCCTTGACAGAAGGCAACACCTTTTTAATTATTTAAGACAACAAAATATTATTTAAAAATTTCACTCCATATAATACTATCTACAAGGAACTTGAAAATGAAATTCGCAAAGAAGCATCATTTTGGAAAATGGTTCTTCAAAGGTTATTCGATATCAAGCTTACCCTAGCAAAGAGTTATTTGGCTTTGAGAGGACATCAAGAAGACTTAAGTCAGGAAGGATACCACGGAAATTTTCTGTCCTTTGTAGACTTTGTCGCCCGATATGATCACATTTTGCGGCAAGTTTTGGATATGCCCAAAGGTAATAATAATTATTTCTAAGTTTTTTTATCATTTTATTTTCTTTCAAATTATTAACTTTTTAATATCTGGACTTTTTGAAATTTTGTTTTTATATATTTTTAGGATCTACAAGATATCTGAGTCCAACAATTCAAAATGAAATGATTGAGAGCTTGGGGACCAAACTCGAAACCCATCTACTAGAACAAATTAGAGCGTCACCGTTTTTTGCCATCACAATGGATAAGACACAGGACATATCGAAGGTAGATCAGCTAAGCATTGTTGTGAGGTATGCAGTAATAACCAGATCGGAAAATGGACAGCCAATACAAAAAATGCTAAATTTCGAGTTCGTGTTGCTTTGCGAATTCATGCACAGTGTATTGAACGACATCAATTATGCATCCAAAACTGTACAAAAATGCGACATGAATTTGGGCGAGGCGAGTAAAGTTTTAGCAGAGACCAAAACAAAGTTGCAAATTCATAGAAATGATTTCGAATTATTCAAGTGCAAAGCCAGCGAAACTGCAAGAAAATATGGTATTGATACCCATTTTGAAGAAAAAAGCCAAAGAAAAGTTAAAAAACATATTGATGAATTAGCTGCTGATCACCGATTTCCAAACCGAGAAAAAATATTTAAAATTGAGATTTTCAATAATGTACTAGACACAGTAATATCTCAATTAGATACACTCGTTATTGGTATAGGTGCAGTCTGTCATATAATCGATTTTCTAACACCAACATTTTTATTACATGTTGATGAAGCAACTTTATTACAAAAATGTGACGAATTCCAAAGAAAATATTCAGATATAATATTCCCTAGTTTTTCACTTCAATTTACCACCTAGTTTTACCTCAACTTACTCAAGCATGGACTGTTCACCAATTATGTAAGGAAATAATGAGCAAATAAAGAGTGCTAGGATGCGACCTAACAGAAGTATTTACAGCAATGTTATTATTCTTTAGAATTCCTGCCACTTCTGCAGAAGCTGAAAGGTCATTTAGCAAATTAAAAACAATAAGAAATTATTTAAGAAATAATATGGGCCAAACTCGACTCCGACATTTATCCCTAATAGCAATTGAAAACAAACCCGCGTCAAGCCTGGATTTAAACGAAATCATTGATACTTTTGCGAAAACTAAAGCTAGGAAAACATTTTAAATATAATTGTTATTTAGTCAGTTGGTAGGCCCGACCTTTATATAATAAACCCTTGAATCTTCTGTATTTCGTTTTATTAGCCAAACCTACACCAAGTATTAATTGTAATTTATGTTGTTACTGTTTAATATTTTTATTACCTGCCCTGCTGTGCACAAAAATGTGCTTAAGTTGCTTAGCATTTTTAAAGTATTTGTATATTTCATATTTTTATTTGATAAAACCTAATCAGTTTACATAGCAGTAGGCCCCATTTTTTAATTTGTCCCAGGGCCCTTGGTTACCTAGCTACGCCACTGTGGGACACCCTTTATACTCCCAGCTCGAACCGCCCCTGATCGTAATAATTTAGACAATGTGCTGAATGTTCCAAACTGGCCACTGTTAAGAGCTAAAGATCATGACTGCTAGGGAGATTGATAATATTCCGAAAATATCGAATGCTAGTTAGGTATTGTCTTAACACTAAATATTGCAAAGGTTCGAATGACCTCTTACAAAATTTACTTAAAACTCAATTATATTTTTATCATTAATTTATTTTTAAAAATCTACTTTCTACCGGGAAGCTTAGTATTAAACATGTGCATAACCCCATTTATTTAACAAAATCGGGATAAAAATTGTATTCCCAACTTCCTTCATGTATTTTTTTATTTAATATATTTATATTTACATCAAACCTTGAACAACATTTTTAAGCAAGTACCTTAAGCGATATCGAAAAAAGCTATTATTTAAATCTTTATTTCATTAGTTCTATGTTTGCTCGTACATAGTACTAATTTGTTGCGTTTAATTTTTCTTTTAATAAATAACGCTTATCTTGTAAAACAAACCTCACCTTGTAAATTTTATTTACTCTTCAAAAGTAATTACTTCTTTGCAGGGACCAAAAATAATGATTATTTTTTAAATTGTTGTTTTTTGTTTTTTAAATTGTCCCTAACGGAAATGAACGGCGCCGTAAATGCCGTTCTACAGCAGTTGAAAGTTGTAGAAGCCCGTCTACAATCCGTAGAGGCCAGAAACAGTTCACAGTCCTTACAAGGACTCAGTGCTAACTTAAAAAGTTTAGAGGATAGGCTAGATGAGGTGCGTAGGCAATCCCCAGATACTGATCCGCCTCTTATCAGTCCTCAGACGGAGGCAGAACTAAACGAAATTGCTAGGTTACCAGATTGTGTAAAGGAGCTACAAGTTTTTGAGGGAAATCAGGAACAATATTCGTCCTGGATGCACAGTGCGGAAGAAATACATAGTTAATGATTACAAGATAGTAAGGCATAAGCCTATATTTAGGGCCATCTTACGCCATATAAGGCACAAGATCCGGGGGGCGGCAGATGCCGCATTAGTTGCGCATAATATTCTAGATGGCGATTGGCACCAGATAAAAGAAATCCTTTCTCTGCATTACGCAGACATCAGGGATGTGGAAACTTTAGAACAACAATTAATTCAGATGACTCAGGGACGCCAAAAAGTGTCCGATTTTTATGCACAAATAAATAGGCAGTTATCACTCATGATTAACACAATAAATAGCGAGAAATACGATCATGCGGAAACAGTCATGGCATTAGCGGAGACACATCGGAGAAGGGCACTAGACGTGTTCATAAGGGGGTTGAACGGGGATCTTCCGACCCTGCTTTTGGTTCAAAAACCCAAATCTCGGCCCGAGGCTTACTCGGCGTGTTTGGCGTTCATGAACGTAGACCGAAGAAACGCCATATACCGCCCGCCACGCGCAGCAAACCCACATGACAGGTTTTTCAATAACAATTTCATAGCTTCCACTTCTCGATATCCTAACAACAGTTATTCAGGCACAAGCAAACCTTACTCAGGGCAAAGCCAACAAGGACTAAATCCAAGTTTTCCAAATAAGGTTCAAAGCCAAGCCGGGGGAAACTGGGGCTACCCCAGCTCAAATCAAACAAGAAACACTGATCAAACCATGCGAAGTTGGCGCAGTAACTATAATCCTTCAGGAGTAAGTAAAATGGATGTCGATCCTTCCGGCCGAACTCGGCAATTTAATAATTCTGGCCAATTTCGGAGGTATGAGAGTTTGAAGAGGGGCCCAAACTCCGGAAAATTTTCCGGGAAAACAAATCCAAACAAGCAGCAGAAACTTTTTCATTTATTACAGGTAAACGGAACGGATGACGCGAACACAGTGCCTGTATCCAATCAGGAACAAAATGATGGTGATGAGATAAATTTTACAATAGGCGCCTCGTGTCCGGCGTACCATATTTAGAATATGATACGCCAAATCAAGGCACTCTAGAGTTTTTGGTGAATACGGGGGCCAACAAAAACTATATCAGCGAGCGCGTGGCACAGACAACCATGCCAGTGGAAAAACCATTTCAGGTAACCTCCGCAGGGGTAAAATTAAAATAGAGAAGAAAGTTTGTGGAAATTTTTTTAAGTTTGTCGGAAGAGACATCTCCACTACATTTTTTGTTCTTCCAGGACTTAAGTCCTTTGATGGCATCCTAGGCGATGATACACTTACAGAAATCAAAGCAGTACTAGATAGGGAATTGAATCTTCTTATTTTAAAACCAGATATTGTGTTACCCCTTAAACGGAGAAACGCACAACAAGTCAATAGCATCACCGCAGACCTTCGTCTTGATCCTTGCATTGCGCAGCATACAAAGGAGAAACTTCACAGAATACTGGACAGACATGAACAGCTTTTTGGCCCAGTCGACCGAAGCACAGAAATTGACACCAACGTTCAGGCGGAAATTAAGACAACAACCGATGATCCTATTTATACAAAAAGCTACCCTTATCCTGTTAACATGCGTGTGGAAGTCGATAGACAGATTCAGGAACTCCTTTCAGAAGGCATTACTCGTCCTTCAAAAAGTCCATACAATTCTCCCATATGGATTGTCCCAAAAAAATCCCAGCCGGACGAAGGAAAAAAGTATCGAATGGTAATTGATTTTAAAAGGCTAAACGCCGTAACCATCCCAGATACATACCCCATTCCAGATATAAATGGAACTATTGCTAGCCTCGGAAACGCAAAATATTTTACCACGCTTGACTTGACTTCGGGATTCCACAAAATCCCTATGAAACAGTGCGACATTCCAAAAACAGCTTTTTCTACCATGAATGGCAAATATGAATTTTTGCGGCTTCCTTTCGGCCTAAAAAATGCGCCTTCTATCTTCCAGCGCATGATAGACGATGTCTTCAAGGAATTCATAGGGCGGATATGTTTCGTCTACATTGACGACATAATTATTTTTAGTAAAGAGGAGCCCACCCATTTACGGGATATTGAGACGATCCTTTGTAGACTATCGGCCACAGGTCTTAAAGTTAATCTGCAAAAAACGCAGTTTTTAAAACAAATCGTTGAATTCCTTGGCTATGTGGTGACTTCCGAGGGAATTCTGCCAAATCCAAAAAAAGTAAACTCAATAAGAAATATGCTAGCACCATCGAATTTAAAGGAGCTCAAAAGCTTCTTGGGACTAACCTCCTATTACAGGAAGTTCATTCGCGATTATGCTAAAATCGCCAAGGCACTTACCAACCTTACAAGAGGGGAGCACGCTCAAATAAAGGCAACTCAATCTAAGAAAGTGGCAATTACCCTAAATAAAGAAGCCCTTAAGACATTTGAGGACCTTAAAGAGGATTTGACAACTTCGGAGGTCCTGACTTTTCCCAATTTCGAAAAAGCCTTCAACTTAGCGACGGACGCTTCCGACTTCGCCATTGGTGCCGTATTGTCTCAGGACTATGACGGTAAGGACAAACCAATAGCATTCATATCAAGAAGTTTAACATCCACAGAAGAAGGGTATGCGACCAATGAAAAGGAGATGCTAGCGATCGTTTGGGCGCTAGATAATCTCCGAAATTATTTGTACGGCGCAAAGAAGATACGTATATTTACAGATCACCAACCGCTAACTTTTTCGCTCAGCAATCGTAACTACAACGCCAAGCTCAAACGCTGGAAATCTAGAATAGAGGAGTATAACTACGAACTTATCTACAAACCTGGTAAGTCCAACATCGTAGCCGATGCCCTATCCCGCCTAAAAACTCAGGTAAATCAACTAACGGACTCAACCGTTTCGGCTTCAGAGGTATCCAGCCAAAGAGCAGCCGCAGGATCAACGACAGACACCGCGAGTGAATGTGATACAGTTCACAGCGCGGAACAGGATAACTCCGACCTGATTCCATCCGTCGAGGTGCCGTTGAATGTTTTCAGAAACCAAATTGTATTCGGCGGTAGGCTTCACATCCTCGAGGAACCTCACCCAGGATATTCAAGGCACTATGTAGGAATAGAGGGTATGGGCGAAAGCGAACTTGTTAGCATACTTAAGGGAAAATTAAGACCCAGCGTTATTAACGGAGTAAAAATGCGAGAAAGCCATTTGGGCTTACTTCAAAAGGTATACTTAGAACATTTCTCCAATTATAAGATTCGCGTAGCTCAAACGCTCGTGCAGGATTTTCGAAATCCCGACGTGGTGTGCCAGGTGATAATGAAGGAACATAAAAGGGCACACCGCAATGATAAAGAGAATAGGCAGCAGATTTTAGAGCATTACTACTTTCCGAGAATGAGCAGCCAGATTAGGAAGTATGTACTGGCATGCGAAACATGCAAATCTAATAAATACGACAGACACCCAAACAGGCCAGAACTTCAGAGTACACCCATCCCTTCACGACCATGTGAGATAATTCACGTAGATATTTTCGAAATCCAAGGACAAAAAATTTTAAGCTGCATAGATAAATTCTCAATATTTGCAAAACTCTTTCACATCAGAAACAAATCAAGTTTGCACCTTAAAGACAAAGTGATCAAACTACCGCACTATTTTACGATCCCAAAGGTCCTAGTAACTGATAATGAGCGCGGGTTGATTAGCCCGCTAATTAGGAATCTGTTAGAATCACTGGGAATTCGACTTTACCGCACACCATCGCAAAAAAGCGAGGTGAATGGTCAAGTCGAACGATTTCATTCCACCTTAATCGAAATATTTAGATGCCTAAAGACGGAAACCCCTGATCTCAGGACAAAAGAGCTCGTAAATATTGCAGTAGATCGCTATAACAATTCAGTTCACTCGGTTATAGACAGAAAACCGACTGATACTTTTTTCAATCGCTCAAAAGCTTCTAACTATCAAGAACTTCTTGAAAAAAGTCGAAAAATTAATAGATATTTGAAAATGATATTAGAACAGAAACAAATGTCGCAAATCAGAAATGACAATAGGAACAAACCCTTACCGGAGCGTTATGACAGGAACGATGTCATATACGTGAAGGATAAGCAAATAAAAGGAAAACAGCGACCGCCTTACAAAAAAGAAATTGTTGCTAAAGATAATAAGGTTACAGTCACCACACTTAATGGTAAAAAAATTCACAAGTTGCACATAAAAAATGTGAAGCGCTAAAGAAACTATACGACAAAACAATACAAATACCTAAAGGATGCTTAACTACAAGAGCGGGCCTGTAAGTGGGACAAATCGTGCCTTAGTTGGTTGCGACGCCATCGAATTTGACAAATGGCTACGTGGCTCCCAAAACGGGCACCACGATCCCCCATGGCTGGTTCGAGAAATGTTAGCATTCCTGGTCCAATATAAAGAAGATATTTAAAGAACTTTTTGCGCCTAATCCGCAAAACAAACAAGAAATAAAAGATCCTTGCGCCTAATCCGCAAGGCAAATATAAATAAAAGATCTTTGCGCCTAATCCGCAAAGCAAACAGAATAAAAGATTTTTGCGCCTAATCCGCAAAACAAACAAGAAATAAAAGATCCTTGCGCCTAATCCGCAAGGCAAATATAAATAAAAGATCTTGGCGCCTAATCCGCAAAGCAAACAGAATAAATGATCTTTGCGCCTAATCCGCAAAATAATATAAAAAAAAAAAAGAAAAATTATTTTTTTTTAAATACAAAAAAAAAAGGATTTTTATCTTTTCATTTAAATAGCTGCGCTTAAACCGCAAAGCAATGTAAGAAGATAAGAATTTTTATTTTTTTACAAGAATAAAAGAAACAATTGCAAGCTTCTAGTAGTAGTTTTAGCGAACGCTTCATTTTCTGTGCGAAACAGTTTTGGAATTTATTTAATTACTAACCAGAACATATTAAAATTCTAATATTAACACATATTAACTATTAAAAGCTGAGGATTTTCTTTCTTTTTTTTTTGGCGTTATTTTCTTAGAAAATTTTGTAGAAAATCCAGCCGCAAAATTATTTATATCTAATAGAATTAGTAGAGAAAAGTTGTTAAGGATTAATGAAAATTAAATTACAAAGTGTAAAAATTGATTTTTTTATTTATTTTTGGCCTAACTTTCGTAAAGAAGCATATAAAATTCAATTACTAATTTAAGCATATCCAATAGAATTAGGAAAAAAAGTTTAAGAACTACTAACCCACTAACAGTCAGTAGCAAGTATATACATTTAGCTATGGAAAATTAATTGTACAAATAGAAATTTTGTATTTTTTGGCCTATTTTCGTGAGAAATGTACACTAAATTCAATTACTAATGTAATAGTAACCAATAAAGTTAGCATCGAAGAAGCTTTGCTACTATCCCACTAGCAACATTAAAATCAATTACTAGTTTAATTATAACCAATAATGTTACTATAGAAAAACCTTTATTACTAACCAACTAACAACTGTAGATTTAGAGATAACATTTTGCATTACAGACTGCCACTGCTGGCGTCAGCCATCAGCGGTCTTCATATCTTCCACTATAAGGCACCGATGGTAACGATCCAGAATGGAAGCGGCTGGATTATCAGTGGAACATTTAAATTAATCCACATCATCGACCTTCAAAAATATGCCACGACTATGATGCAAATGAGAGATTTGGCGAGCCGCTTGGTCAAACAGTCTGATGACAGGCTCCTGGCAGAGCTCTACAGTAACTAGATGATGGAGCGCCTCGAAGAGCTTATAGGAGGTAGAGACAAAGCTAGAAATACCCGTTCTATCGACTGGATAGGGTCAGCATGGAAATGGCTGGCAGGATCTCCAGACGCAACTGACTGGAACAACATTCTCCACAGCCAAGACCAGATCATCGAAAACAGTAATCACCAATACAAGGTTAATGATAAATTATTCACCGAGACTCAAGAGGTTTTGAAGAAAATCAACGAGGTAGTGGACCGCGTGACCTCTGTGGCGAAGGAAGCTGAAGCAGAAACCTTTGAGAGAAGCGCACTTCACAACATCGTCCTTCTTCGTGAAGAGATAAACGAAGTGGTCCGGGCATGCCAACTGGCAAAGCGCGGAATAATTAACACCAATCTACTCGACACCGACGAAGTCAATCAAATCCTGTCGGAAATGGAAACACTCCCATACCAGAATATAATTGAGGCAATAGAATACGGCACGCCATCGGTATACACCAATGGGACACTGCTTCTCTACATTCTATCCATGCCGAAGGTGAGAACTGATAAATTTAACTTATTGATGACTCGCGCTGGTATCTACGACGGGAAAGAACTAGACCTACCATTCAGCAGGATGCTAGTGAACCAGGAGGAAACTTATGGGCTCACAAAGGACTGCCTAGTATTAGGTTCATCTACAATATGTGGATCGCAGTCTATAAATAAGCTAGAAGAGAATAGTTGCCTGCCGCGACTGTTAAAAGGTGGGGAAGCCACTTGCCAATTCAACAGGCGGAATGGCACATTAATCGAACTAATAAATGAGAGCACAGTTTTTGTTTCAAACTTCCAAGTCAAGAGTAGTAACGCCACATATGCCATCAATGGTACCTATGTAATCCAATTCAACAACGAGACCATCACGATTGGGGATCAGGTTTTCTATAGTAGAGAAGCTACTTCAGCGCAAGCTTAACCAGCGGCATTATCGAATGTAAGGAACAGCACGATGAGAGTCAACCTGGAATACGTCCACGATATCACTATGGCGAACGTCAAATACCTAGGGTACGTTAATGAAAAAATAAATTTCTCTATCGTTACAGAGGCATTTTCAATATGCGCAATAATCTTTATTGCGGTTTTGCTGTGGAGATGCTACACGAAAAAACTCGACCTACCACCTGTCCAAATCCCTACCCAGTGGACGAAAAACCCCAGCAGCAGCAAGATCAGTAAGGGGGAGTCCTCGCCAGAACTTTGCAGATTAGAGATTGACCTGCCAGGAGCCAAATTCAGGAGAAACCAAGATACATCGCCGCCAGGAAGTTGTGTTTACTCCTTAAGGGCCACTAACCCCCCGTGCCGCTCAATCGCTGATCTTTAAAGAGGAGGAGTTATCACTACGGTATCCCACGGTTCGTACACTTGCTCACGTTGCCATGCAGGTGACCGCTACTCGGTTACGCAACTTGCATTCACACGGGCAGAACTTTCGCTGACATGACACACGCGCATCCGGCGCGCCATACTAAAATGTGGGAACCGCTACATCAGCAAGTTGGAGTCGTGGACAGGCGCGCCATACCAAAAGTGTGGGAAGTGCTACATCAGCAAGTTGGAGCCATGGAAGTTATCGTTGGGGCTACTAGGCTAAGAACTTACCTTTTAAGTAAATTGGAATTGTAAAGTTAGTTCTGTTGGAGTGCGCAAGGCGCACGGAATTAAAATTGTAACATTTATTAAACTTGTGTTTAATTTCAAAAGTCGGCGAACGAGTTGGTTCGCCGCAACCTTATTTTTTTACAACTCTCCTTTGATGAGAGTTAACTTATATGTATGTGCATATCTTTTCATCCCCTATATGAATCTGTTACGATTTTTTGGGCGATATCTATAAAAATTATAATTAATAATTACTTTTCGATTTTTGTTAATCGCTCAGAAAAAAAATAATTATATAACGAGTCTTATTTTTTATCACAAATATAACTCATTTTTTGAGTGTTTTTTTTCGATCTGTAATAATGATTACTTTCGTATTTTGATCAAAACTAATCATTATTTTATAAGTATAATTTTTTTGGTCACAAAAAATTATAATTTTTTTCATCAGAAATAATTGCTTAAAAATAAAACTCAATTCTTAAGAATTCTTTTAACTTTCAAAAAAGAAAATAAACTTTTGAGACTGTTTTTAAAAAGGACATACATGCATACCTCTCTGCATTACATACACATACATATTGGCTTTAACCGAAACTCGTACCGTGATTTTTTTTTTGACATTCACAACGTTTTTCGGAAATTGTTTGTTATTTAGTGACATAGAAATATTCAGCTATATAGACATATTCATTATGTAACATAAACCGTATAAGTCATAGTTTCAAACGTTATAAAAAAATTCCCAAAAATGCAACAAATTAAATAAAATGTGTCAACGAATTTTAAAAAGTTCCAAACAAAATTTCTAGAAACCTTTTGAGTATAATAATGCATAAGCAATTAAAACTTGCCGTCGATGTTTGGTAATGTTTTTTTTTTGCTGATACGTGAAAAAATTACTCAAAATCAATGAAAATTTTAGGAACATGAAAGTTGCACTTTGTTATGCTATAATTGAATGGGCTACAAGTTTGCATATCTAGATAACTTTTTAATTTGCTGAAATCATAATATGACAAATTAAGTATTACTTACTACATCTTAAGTCAATTAAAACTAGTTTTAGCGCTGCAAAATAGCGCTCCACACTGACTTGTGTAGCTGTTAAATTTTAAGGGCCGATGTTGATTTTGAATAAAACACAAATTATTTGGAAATTATTGTAATTTCTTTTTATTATGATAATATGGTGTGGTTCAATTATGTATGGAACAAAATATCGGCCAAATGTCCGCCGCGACCTCAGCGACACACCTCCATCCGATGGTCCAAATTTTCGATGACGCTGAGGCATAATTGAGGTTCTATGCCGTTAATGTGCCAAATTATCTCATCCTTTCAAATAACCTCAAAGAAAGTGGTCCAATGGTGTCAAATCACATGATCTTGGTGGCCAATTGACATCGCCACCTCGTGAGATAACACGGCCATTGAATTTGTCGCGCGAAAGAGCTATTGGTTCGTTGGCTGTGTGGCAAGTGGCAACATCCTGTTGGAACCACATATCGTCCACATCCATATGTTCCAATTATGGCCATAAAAAGTTCATTATCATCTCACGATAGCGAACACCATTCACAGTAACAGCCTGACCGGCCTCATTTTGGAAAAAATACGGCCCGATGATGCCGCCAGCCCATAAACCGCACCAAACAGTCACTCTTTGTGGGTGCATTGGTTTTTCGACAATCACTCTTGGATTATCATTCGCCCAAATGCGGCAATTCTGCTTATTGACGAATCCACTGAGGTGAGGTGAGGTGAGGCGATATGCATTTTGATTTGAACGCCCATTTTCTTAATAAGCCTGAATAACTTTAACACGTTGCTCGATTGTGTATCTTTCCATGTTCAAATTGAGTTAGTCTGAAATTGAGAAATGTCAAATGAAATGCAGAAAAAACTTGACGTTTAGGTGTGGTTCACATTCAACATCGCCCCTTAAAATTTAACCACCCTTTACTAGTGACAGCAGATAGGAATGGGTGTATTATTTTTTCCAATATTTCATTACGGGAACATCCGAATCTAACTATTTCCATGCGTAGCTTTCGATTTCGTTCTATTCTCCATTCTATATTCCATTGTGCTACAGTGAAAGCGAACTTTCCAACTGAACTCGTAGAAGTCGATTAGTTCACAAAAATGTGCCTGAAGATTTCTAAACACCCTTAAACTTTCAACTTGTTTTTAAAACCAATTTGGTACTGCATCTTCTACAAAAAAATTTTGTTTCTTTTAAAATTTGAGCAATGTTAGTTTTAAATTTGAAAGAAGAATATTGACACTTTTTAGATAAATAATAGCTTTTGCGAAAATAGTTTGAATCGGTAAAAAAAATTTGCAATCGATCTAAATTTAACACAATTTTTTGTATCTTCAACTACAGTAGCTCTTTTTTCAACAAGTTGACAAGAATACGTTACATTTCAGACATTTTCTGTCAATATGGCTTTATTCTAAATGAAAAAAGGAATAATTCTTAAACTTACTTCGAGTCATATTATTATGAGACATCGTACATAATTTTAATTGGCATTAAGTTTTCAATTACTGAATTAATTAAGAGCAAATAATGTGTAATAACAAAAACAATTTTGCTTTGTATATGGTTTATTCGTGGATAAGCGCCATCGTTTTGGATTAACAAGTAATAAGTCTATCGTTAACGTTGTGTTTTAATCGATCGTACCTGGAAAGTGTTTGGTATGAACTCGAATATGAGTGTACTATGTAATTCGCAAATTGCAAAAAATCGAAATCAGGCAAATGAAGTGAGCTGCGATTACTCTCTTCAAGCCAGATAGCTTGACTTCGCTACCTTTTGCTAAAATCCGAGAACTGTTCCTTCTGTCAAACAGTGGTCATCATTAGAAACCCCGATATTGTACAAGATATGCCGATGTTTCGTACGACCACAAAAAACTTATACGAGACAAAGAGTTTTGCAAAAAGTTAAGCCATCTGGAGAAAACAGCATGGAAAAGTTGTATCTCTTTATGCAAAAGTTGTTTGGGAAATAAACGGAGTTCTGATTAAGTTACTACAGTAGTAGAATTTCTTGAAGCATACGAAATAATGGGCAGCAAAATGTCAATAAAATTCTCTTCATGCGTTCTCAATTGGATAGTTTTCCTGAAAATTTTGATAAGATTAGTGACAAGCAAGGTGAACGCTTTCATGAAGCGGTTACGGCAATCGGAAATCGTTTTCAAGGAAAAAATCAGATCAAAATGCTGACAAAATACCACTGACCCTCATGTGTAAAATACATGACAATTTAATGAATAATGTTTTAAGTATAATCGATTATAAATCTGTGCATATGAATGTATATCTATCCTTAAGTTTTTGTATCAAAGTTTTCAATGAAACTCATAATTTTCTTTACAGTTAAGATTTTTCCTCCTCTTTGAAGTAAATGCCATCATTTCATAACCCTTTAGTTAATTCTGAACAGTGATATTCTATTTTTCCCAGAATAAAACATTCCTGACAGAAAATTTCTTAAATGTAAATGTGTTCTTGTGAAATTGTAGAAAAAAGAGCTACCAAAGTAGAAAATATAAAAAAATGGCGCTAATTTCAGTTTGAAGCAAATTTTTCCACAGATTCAAACTATTTTTGTAAAAGCCATTATCGATCTTAATAGTGCCTACATTCTTCTTTCCAAAGATATATTTAAACCTAAAATTGCTAAAAAATTACAAGGAGCAAAATTTCTTTTGTAGACGAGGTCGTGCCAAATTGGTTTTTCATGAATAAATTGAGAATTTGAGGGTGTTTGGAAATTTTCAAATTTTCAACACTCGACCAGATCTATGGCCTCTACGAGGTCATATATAATTGTATATGTAGATGCATATTCATATACACATGTGTCGATTTATATAAATATGTTGTAATGTGTATATGTATATTGACGAGGACATATCAAAAAATATTTACCACTAAACAGTCTTTAGAAAGGAAGGGGGTTTGAGCTTTCCGATCAGCCAAATATAATTTTTTTTTCTAATTTCTAGCTGGGTGTTCACTTTACTGAGTTTTAGTTTCAATCAAAAAAAAATATATATAACTTAAAACTAATAAATATTGGAGAACGACCAAACTTTAGATCACGAAAATTCGGTTCGATTTCAGCTCCGCTTCGGCCAAAAAAATAACCGAACTTTGGGCGAACATGTGCCAAGTTTTATTAATTTCAAAATTGCATAAAGTTTTGGTTTTAATATGTTTATATTTTCTTAATGAACACTTTTATTTTTACAAACGGTCGCCGTAGACGAGGTGTATCATCTTCATTCGGTGGGTCCCGAGTTCAAAGCCTGCCCGGGGCAAGTAACAACAAAAACTATAAAAACGTTTTTTCTAATAGTGGTCGCCCCGCGACAGGCAATGACAAACCTTCTGCCATGAAACAACTTCCCTCAAAAATCATTTGCCGTTCAGTGTCGGCGTAAAACTGTAGGTTCCTCAATTTGTGATACAACGTCAAGAACCACACCACAAATTGTAACGAGTGTTTTTTTTTAGGCTGATAGAGCTTTCGATGGAGATAGCTGTCACTTGACAGCTGGTAAATGACATTTCGTTTTAACATTTCTGTTCAGTAAGCATTGACAAATCATCATGGAAAGAAGGACGCCGCAACAACGTTTACAAATTGTGGAAATTTACTTTAAAAATCAGTGTTCTGTTCGCCAAACTTATAGATATGTGAATTTTATGGTCCACATAATCGAGCATCGTCGAACTGTTGATAAATTTCGAACAACATTCACTCTACTCGATGAAAAATCAACAACAAGAGAAAGAACTGTACGTACAGAAGAAAATATTGGTGCTGTAAGTGATAGTGTTGGAGAAGATCCGAATTTGTCTATTTGCCGCCGTGCTCAACAAGATGGACTTTGTCCATCCACAACATGGAAAATGTTGGTCTACACCCATACAAGATCCAACTGGTTCAAGAACTGAAGCCGCAAGACCATAACAAGCATCGTTTGATTGCTGAATGGTGGACATGAAATTCTCGAGAAACCATTGCATCCTGAAAAATGCACCGTATGGTGTGGTTTACATGCTAGAGGCATCATCGGTCCTTATTTCTTTAAAAATGAGGCCGGAGCGAACGTTACTGTCAATGGTGACTGTTACAGATCAATGATTACCGATTATTTGTTTCCAAATTTGCATAACATCGACTTGCAAGAATTTTGTTTCCAACAAGAAGGTGCCACGTCTCATACTGCCACTCGAAGTATCGATTTGTTGAAAGAGCAATTTGGCGATAACATTATGTCAACAAATGGTACAGTGAATTGGCCTCCAAGATCATGCGACTTAACCCCATTGAATTATTTTCTTTGGGGTTATGTAAAGTCTCTGGTTTACGCTGATAAACCAGCAACAATTGAAGCTTTGGAAGCCAACATAACTCGTGTTATTAACGAAATACGCCCATAGTTGCTCCAAAAAGTGGCCCAAAATATTGTCGTAGTAAAGTATTGGTATCAATTCAACGCTTGCCTCGGAATATGTAGCACAAATGACTGATGGCTTAAATCAAAACGATCAACAAAATTCGCTCGACAGAACGGCACTGGTCGGCTATCAATATTCCCTGTATAAAAAATAAAAATGAGAAAGAACTCTGTCTAAAATTGCATTTCGTGTTTAATTCCTAAGCATTTTTATCAAATCAAATTTCAGGTGCCATCTTCTCATGCGAATTTTCCTGTCCATCATTGCTGGGTTCAACGCCATATACTTTTCGTGCTCTAGTTTGGATAGCGAACTTTGCCAAGACTGTGTTTAAGCTATAAATCGCCAAATTTCACAGCATGTCATGGTCATGTTATTCAATTATGTAAGGCATTTTAGCGATACGTCGAGCAATCCGTCTGGGGGTTTTGATAATGGACCACATGCGAATTCCTCAGTAGAGGCGACAAATCTATTTGATGACTTCTTTATCAAGATCTGTCAGTATGAACTAGATTCCACAGTTGACAGTTGCTTGATTGTGAATGCCCCAATTGATTTTGGAGCAATCTTCATTGCAATAAGCTTTTACTAATATTCAATAAATGTCTTGAAAGTGGTGAATTAATCCCTTGGTGAATACATCCCTTGAAAGTATGAATTTTTTGATGCAAGGAAGGTTACCTGCATAACCCCAATTCACAAATGTGGTAATAAGAGCATTATTGCTAACTAGAGACCCATATCAATATTTTCTGTAGAATCTAAATTATTTGAGTACATTGTCAAGCAAAAGATGTGCATTGCACCTAAGGGGTGATTTCAGTTTACCAGCATGGCTTTATGTTTATTCGATCAACTGTTACAAGTCTCGCTGCTTTCTTTGAATTTTGTCTGGCCGCTTTCAGTAATCATCTGCAAGTGGATACTGTCTGTATGGACTTCGGTAAAGCGTTTGGTAATGTTAGTCAGATTAGAGTCTTAGGTCTCCTTCTCCTTGTAAATTCATTAATGACATATCTACATAACTGCTTTAAACACTCTGGATATATTTGATGATTTGACAATTTTCACTACTATTTCAAATCAGCCTGATTCTGCCAAGGTTCAATCGGATCTAAATAATGTAGATGTTTGGTGTCACAATAGGAGCAAAACAATTCAGAGAATAAGGCGTCATACTTTCTCAAAGACAGAAACTTATTGAGTTTTTCATGATAAGGAATTAGTAAACATTTGCAAGGAAGACCGCATAGTTGTATTTGAATTTATGCTTCTGGATCATTTTACTCATACAGTGGGTTTTTTTTTGTTTTCCGCTTGTTTTTTAATAAATCGCTTATTCTTTCGTTAATATATCGTTCAAATTTATGTTTTTGCAAATTTATAATTTAAAATATCGGATGGTTTTGTTGACTCAAATGTAACCATATGTTACAATCAGCTATTTTCCTTGCTTGCTGATTTGAGCTGGGACAAATTTTCTCAGCACGATCTAGTGCTCTCTGCTTGTAAGTTTTGCAAGTTTTTGGCCTAAACGAACGAGATTTGGTACAAGTTGGTACAAGCTTGTACAAGTTATCTGCCAAACGAGCACTCTTAATAATAATGAACTACTGTTAAACATTAAAAAGTGATTCCATTTCACATTTTCCAAGTCTCGTTAAACGATAGTCACTTCTTACTACATCTCTGGCTCATCGCTAAGCACTGGAATAAAATTTCCGGACTTGGAGTGGGTTTCGACTCAAAATTTCCTTTTAATAGCCATCTGAACTATACTATAGGAAAGTTCTATATATACTAGCTTTTTTAACTACTTCACACATCTCTCGTCCGCTCTAAAGTAGAGTTTCTGCTTGAAGCATCTACATCAATATGGCCACAAGAGACCCGCACAATCATGAAATGGTTTCTCTAACTCGCTTTACAAAAGGTTACGCTTGCAACTCGACCATTAGACCATTAAAACAATTTAATTTTCTGTCTTATTCGTCTGATATTGATTTATCTATGTCGGAACCTAGACCTAAATCCCTTTCAAATAATTTTTTTTTTTTGGAATTTGTCTCTGTATCTCTAAAAAATGTATTCTATAACGAAATGTGCATTTTCCAGATTATTTATAAATAAATAAATAACTAGATGCAAAGAAATAAAGCCTATATGCAGCGAAATTTTTTCTAATTCGACAACAATAAATTTAGAGATTTATAAACTATCGAATTCTATCGATAGTACTTAAAACTATCTATAACTAATCGATAGTTCCAGACTTCTATTTTAGAAAGATGATACCCATATAGAAGTTGTCGTCGCAACGAAGTTATAAACGATGGCAGCCCCACCGGCTTATTTTATTATAAAATGATGATTTCAATTAAAATTTGTTATTATATCAATTACAGCATAATTTAGAAGTTTTATCCACGCATATCTATTAAATAAAAATTTAAAGAGATCTGTCAATATGTAACAGTGTTACGGTTTTTCCACCACAAAATTTCTATAACGTGCTTGCACATTCATAATTTAATTGTAATGATCGGTGTTCTCGTACTAATACTCTTCTACATATGTAAAAGTGTATGAAATCCCTCTAGGGAAATATAAGATAAAGAAATAACTTATTGATATCCACTATTCGTGACTGCTGTATGTTACGTCTATTATTCATATAAAAACAATTCCACTTCATAATAATAATAATAATTTTGCACTTACATCACATAGCTCTGTTGAAATAATCTGGCAACCTGAATAGCTGTCATCATAATTCCTTTAACTTATGTATTCCATTTTCTCTTATGTGTTTTTGCTTTTTGAGGTTTTCGGCCGATTCGTTTTAAATAAAACAAAGTTTGTTTTGACAGCGCTCCCACGAAGTAAAGAGTTTCGTATCTATTTATCTATGCTTCCTTTGCACGATACTTTGTACACTACATTGCGTTGTTGGTCTTTTTCAATTCTGTCCTTTGTTTTTGTATAAATATTTCTGATCGTGTTATGTGGGGCATGCCCAGCAGCTGCAGCACCACGACTCTAGGGTTTACCCAAAATCAATAAATAGAACACACTAATTCGACCAATTTCATCTTCTATGAACGTTCCATGTTCAAAACTTTCAAAGTTTGTATGGCAAACACTCAAAAATTCATTTCAACTCAAGGAAAATATTAAAAATAAACCTATTGATGATGATGAAATACTTATCTCTCTAGACGTTGTATCCTTAGTCACGAACATACCTATCCATTTGGCAATTAACACAATAATGAAGCAGTGGCCAAATCTAGAAAATTACAAAACAATTACCAAGAAGCAATTCTTAACTATATTAGAATTTTGTCTGGGGAAACTTTTACCAGTAAGTATAAGGCATGCCGATTGGTACATTGGAACTACAGAGAGATAATATTAGGAACCAGAATAAACGAACACAAAAAGAACACAACAGCGCTAGCGCAGCACTTGGCTACAAATAATCACACCACGTTTTTGAGGACACAATTCGGACTGGAAGACATAAAACCCGAACAAAATGTTCGTGTACTATATGGCAAGTGGGCTGCTATTGAAAAGCTCGGCGAGCACAACTACATATTAAAAATTGCAAAAACTCGAAGGAAGCGTGGCAAAACCTAGAGTCGATCTATAAGCCCAAAGGCCCCGCTAGTAAAGTTACCCTGTACAAAATCCCCGTTTGTCGGATGATGGTAATATGGCGCAATTTATAAATTCATTTAAAGACATCATTGAAAAGTTAGTGGAGGTTGGAATTGAAATAAACTGCGAAATGTTGGTCATCATCCTTTTGATGAGTTTGCCAAATCATTTTGAGAGCTTTGTGATTGCAATGGAGGCGAGGGATAAGCTCCCGGGGCGCAGCGTATTAACAGTGAAACAGTAATAGGAAAAGGAGATGTGAAATTGACAACTGACAGTAGAAAACTGCTTCTTAAAAATACTTTGTATGCACCCACTTTCCAACACAATTTTTTTTCAGTTTAAAAAAGGTGCGAAAGTAATATCCTCCGACCAAGGCGGAATCGTACGAAATAGATATGGCAATGATGCAACTTTAAAAGTCGAAATTCACAAAGCCTGAGGATTCGCGGCCTGGGCAGAGTGGATTAAGGCGACAAGCAGCTGCATATGAAAATACCGAGGGCATAGCAGCGATGGAAACTACGAGCCACGTCTCTCTAAAAATGGAATCGGAGTGGTTCAAGTTCGCTGAAAAGCGCAAACCGCCCCGACGTTAAAAATGTTTGAGGGGAAACGCTGCCTCAGAGCGCGAAGGAAGCGGTGGAAAGAGAGAAAGCCCTGCTGCCTAACTTCCAGGTAGAAATCCTTATCGGGTCCATACCAAAGGACCAGTGGAGTTGGGTGAAGGCAGCTCTGGCGAAAGTCATTTTTGACGTTCTGCTGGAGAATCCCGGAACCCCTGCGGGCTGTAAGGCCGCTAGTTGGTACCAGGGCTACATTAAGGTTTTTGCCTGTGTTGACCCGAGATCGTTGGTGCTGTACAAGGCTGGCGTTGCAAAGGTAGGCCCTGTTTATCCGGCGGCTAAGCCGGAGGTGGTGGACTGGAAGGGCATTTCAGTCAGACCCCGGGCGAGGGCACGCTTTCTTAGATCTCCTGCCGTTAGATTTGGCAGAATCCCAGTCGCATCCCGAAACCCAAGGTCCCTGTATATTAAAAAAGTTTCACTTCATTCCGAGCAGCATGGATCGTTGTGCTTCGAAATCGATTTCTAAAAGTAGTTTTATAACGAGAATCCCTAGTTGGGAGGAGTGGAACCAAGAGTTTGACACTCCACCTGATAGTATTGTCATCTATACAGATGGCTCAAAACTCGACAGTGAGGTGGGAGGAGGCGTCTTCTCTCGAAACTCTCCCCTGCACATCTCCTTTAGGTTACTATACCACTGCAGCGTTTGCCAGGCTGAGGTGTCAGCTATTATGGAAGCGGTGGGGAAGCTTGGGACCGGAATTCTAGGAATATATATCTTCATTTTTAGTGATAGCCAGGCTACAATCAAGTTTCTGAGTTCCTTTATGTAAATGGGACCGGAAGCGGTCGTGAAGTGTAGACTCTTTAAAACCAAATATTTCTAACGTGGTGGGAGCTCTAACCGAAGAGAAGGAAACGGTCTTACATCTTCTGCGCAAGTGTCCTGAATTGAGCAAAAGCAGACTGCGGTATCTGGGATTACCGTTTCTGGATGACCTTAGTGAGATTTCAAACACCGAGATTAATTACCTGATAATATTCATCAGCGAGGCAAAATGGTTTACCATGGGGTAATCTTTCGGTGAATGGTGTCAATGTTTGTGTAGAAAACTATTCTTGTGTTACATGTATGCGAAGTAAAATTTGCCCACAGTCGTTTTCGCAACAATATGAACGTAAATCAGAGAATATATTGGATTTGATCCATACCGACTTTCGTGTACCCTTTAACATTCAGTAAATTGGCAGATCGTGATACTTCCTAACCTTCATTGATGAGATGTCGCGAAAAATTTAAAACATTCAAAATGTTTGTGGAGCGTCAATCAGGGAAATTAGTACGCGCGTTGAGAAGTGATAATGGCGGCGAATTTATTAATAATTGTTTTAATAGGTATCTAAAAGAAAATGGTATCACGCCAAATTTTGGACGGAAGCAGTGACATCCGCGATTTATCTTCGAAATGGCATATAATCAAAAGCGATTGGTGACATAACTCCAAACGAAATGTGGTATGGGCGGAATTACCTGTGAAGCACCTTAAATTATTTGGGCCTTTAGCGTTTGCGTTAGACATATCGGAGAATCGTAAATTCCGAGCAACGGGAAGAAATTATATAATGGTCGGCTACTCACAACAATCAAAAGCATATCGGTTCTATGCCATCGAAGCGAAGAAGGTGGTCATTAGAAGTGATGTTAGATTCAAAGAATATAAACTTACTATGTGAAAAACTACACCGCACGCAGAAAACTTTATGCAGCCCGAATCGTACCAAAACTTATATACTGATGACGACGAATATGTAGCTCCAATAGACCCAGATACTACAGGAAAAGATGACACTTTAGGTAGAAAGTCAAATCGTGAACCAAAAACGCAAATACAGTCAAGACGCGGACGTCCAAAAATTGTTCGCACGGGAAAGCCGGGTCAACCCCGAAAGATAAATAAACCCGAAAGGGACAGATTCTCCTGAGGTTCTTCCGGGAAAAATTCCTGCAATGTTCCTCAGATTCCTGTAGGGAAGATATTGAGGACGATTATCGTCCAGGGAGAATTGAATATACCTATGGTCCCAAGAGGAGTGAGCATTTAGAACCCTCCAGTTCAAGATTTGGGCTATCAGTCCAGAAGAGACTAGGTGAGATCTAAGGCCTCCTCCCCTGACCACTGTTACAAACGTGGGGTCGCTGCCCATATTATAAATTGACAAGTTTTCACTTGGAATAAAATCAAAAAGAGACTCGCGCCTTGCGTTCATATCCGAGCTTCCCCAGCAAGAATGCCTATAATTGGCGTCACATCCAATAACGGCAATGGCCTGCCTTCGTCTCGATTCCGCTACAGCATTCCTCGAGCGCTGGAGGTGGTTCCACCTCGTGCCAGAAATACCCTTACTGCTCAGCCACGGTTCCTTATTCAGGACTACATCTGCCCCACCTTGCTTAAGGTGGAGTTTTAAATTGGTGGGCCCCACCTTAGAGTGCTGGAGCTTGATTTGCAGGATAATCAGTCCTCAATATCAGAGGCAATAACCCTCCATTTCTGACCATTTCTGCATACTCAAGTAGTAGAATACCACAACCACCAGTCCAAGATCGACAGATCAAAAACGTAGGGTCAATGAATAGTAAATGGGTAAAGCAAGGGTCGTTACGGTTTAGGTTTTAATGGCCATCGAGTCCGCAAGGTCATTTGGCGTTACCCAGGATGCACCACTAAGAGGCGACTTACATTACCTCACTTTATTTCACGGGGCAACTAAAATATTTTTTATTTTCGAATATAAAAAGTGAATTAAAATGGTCTAACATAATTAAAGCTATAAAAACAAATTACTTTTGTAAAATCTGATAAAAAAAGCTGACACTAGAAGTGGGTAATAACAAATTTTTGGTGTGTTGGCACAATAGCACAGGCACACAATTACGTGTTAACACACTGTGTTGGCACAATTGTGTTAATGTTTTTTATCGAAAATTTTCCATTTTCTTTTATTTTTGGGCAGCAGTTTGAACAAATTAGATGTGACACTAAAAAAATATAATAACAATTATTAAAACTTATATTGTTGAATTTAAAAAAAAAAT
Organism: Anomoia purmunda; assembly: GCA_951828415.1. Lineage (NCBI taxonomy): Eukaryota > Metazoa > Arthropoda > Insecta > Diptera > Tephritidae > Anomoia > Anomoia purmunda. Next base: position 86,663,071 of record OX639995.1, read on the forward strand.
TGCATTATTGAACCTCGAATCTCTCCGCACAAAAAAATATGTAAATATTTACTTACGCGATAAGGATTGCATGTGTAGAATTCACTCGGGATTTATCAATATTTTAAAATCCTTCAATATGGATTACCATCCGAATATCACAATAGATACTACACGTGTAGCAGTAGCAGTCGCCATACGTACATACACTCGTGCATCAGATTTGGATTTACTTCAATTTAGTTAATTGAAATATGTAAACCCTTTTGTTTTGAAACAGTTCTTTTTATTTAAATAATAAAACATAGTCCATTTCGTTTTCTTTCTTTATTATGTTTAATACATAATCACAGTTTTTAATAACTATATTTAAAAGATTATGTTACTTAAAACATATGGTTTAGTCGGTACTATTTCCGAAAAGCGTAGTTTGGATACAGGCTGCTTGCTAACGTCTAACTAGCTTTAGGGTCGAGGCTACCACCTAGCGTTGCTAACTTATAGTTGATAATAACAACTGAGTGTAATTTCGGATAAGTTATGTTTGGCGAGAGTGTGAGCGATAAGTTAGTATTAATATGACTCATAATGAGTATGTTAATGAGCGTATATAACTCGCGTCCCTGCGAATTTACGACTAAAATTTTACAGTAATTTTACTTCTTTAAATTTTAAGCTTTGTTCTTTGCTTTAAATTATAAATCGATAAATGCCTGAGCATTATATATAATTCAAAGTATTAAATATCCGAATTTAACATTATTTTCCTTAGGAAATTTAGATCTTTTGAGTCTAACATTTACGTATTGTATACAGAATTACAAATCGGAAAATGCTTAAACATTACATACAAAAATTTCAAATATACGACGCCACGATAACAATGTCATTAGTTACATATCTTGTGTTAATGGTTTGGTTTTAACTTAGTTTCCCAGTTTTAATCTTTGAGCAAATTTTGAACGTATTTACGTAAAATATAAGTAATGTTATTTAGATATTTTTCAATCCTTTAAATATATAAGAATATTTACAAGTAATAAAAGTATTTAGATATTTTTCAACCTTTGAATATATAATATGTAATATATACAAGTTTTCTTTATGTGGCCTTTTGATATGAGCTATGTCAATTTTATTTGGGTAACTGTTTGGCAATTTTACGTATCTCTTGGCAACTTTGTTTCTATTAGCAAGAGGGTTTTTAATATAAACTTTGTTGTTATCAAAATTTGGCACGTTTTCTCTTTTAGCGTTTATTTGGTCTATAGCTTGTTTTTTTCTTTTGTGGGTATAGTTTCTAATTTTTTCAAAATCAATATTATTCCTATTGATAAAGTCCATTGATTTTACATTGGTTGAGCTATGAATGGAATTATTATAAAAACCAATAGCCTTAATCGTAATTTCCTCTATTTCTAAGGAGTTGTCTGTATTTTTCAAAATGCGTATATGTTCTAGTAGTGTGGAATGGAGTATGGCTGTTCGGGGTAGTGAAGTGAGGAATTACATTATTTTCACGGCAGAATAATCTCATAAGAGAATTATTAAATTCGTTGTCCATTATTAACTTTTTCGGTGTTCCTAGCCAGGCAAATCTTTCTTGGAGTTTGAGCTTAATTTTAACCATATTTCTATCAGGCAATTTATGTATGGAAGCAAATTTGGTGAATTTGTCAACAGTCGTCAGAAAACAATTTCGGAAACAATAAAATACATCAGCATGCACTATTTCATTAGGGCTACAAGGAGATTCGGTGTAATTAAATAGTTTTTTGATCGGTTTTCTCGCGTATTTGTTCTCGTTGCACACATCGCATGTATTAATAAATCTGTTGATCACCTTTTTCAGATTAGGATAAAATAATTTTAATTTAATTTGCTCATAATTTTCTAACACTCCCCTATGATTGCCTTCTGTATGGGTTTGTCCCACCACCTCTAAAGTTTCCTCCTCCGTTTTCAGGTCTACGGATTTATAACAGCACTTAGTAAATTTAATACTACTATCATTCGAAAATAGAGTTTTCCATCTTAAAATGCGTGCGATTGGATGCTTCATGGAATAGAGCCATTTAAGGGGTTGATAATCCGTTGGAATAACGAATGAACGTCCGAATAAATAAGGCCTAAAATGACGCACTGCCCATACTATGGCTAGTAATTCTTTTTCCAGCGTGTGGTACCGTTTTTCTGCTCCATTTAATGTGCGACTCGCAAATCAAATTGGCCTTTTATTTTGGCTCAAAACAGCACCTATCGCAATATTGCTGGCATCGGTTGTCACAGTGAATTTTTTGGCAAAATCAGGAAATGCCAGTAATGGCATTATATATCATAATAAGTTTCAGCGGATCAAATGCTTCGATATACTCCTTATCCTGTAAATCAATTTTTTTGTTTTTTCCTAAATATTTGATAATAAACTTAGTAACCAGTCGAGCCCAAAAAGGATTGAATTTCTCTCACAGTCCGTGTTAATTTTATGTTTTGTATAGCCTGTATCTTTTCAGGTGTAATGATTTGCTAGGCCTAATTATACCATTTTCCAACATAGAATTTAGCTGAGTATTTATTTCTTCTTCCAACGCGTAAGGGTATCGGTAGTTCTTAGTGCATATATGTAGGTCCCATATTATAGGAGCATGAGGTTTAGTAATTATTTGATGTTTAACCGCATCTGAAGCTGGTAAGTGTTGACCTTCTTGAAAAAAGATGTTCTTGTTCCTCAATATAAATCTCTTCAATAACCGACTTTCTTCGACGTTCAAATCTTTATTCAATAATGGTTCTATATTAAAATTGCTTTTATCTAATGAAAACGTGTCGGGATATGTGTTAGTTTGAGAACAGTAAGCATAAAATTTATCATTGTTAGGAAAACAGCTTGCAGCCTTGCTATTAGCAAACGGAATTAATTTCTCGAGAATGTTTAATCCAAGTATGCATTGGAATGGCTTGTCTTTTAAATTTAATAGTTTAATAGGCATTGTTTCATTTGACTTCTTCTGGTATCACTTCGGATGCAAAAAGTGTTTTGATGAGGACAGGTTTTTTTAATGGCCTACGGCTATGAATATTTTCAAAAATATTAAAATCGCCTAGCGTGATAGCCGACCCGCTATCAACTAGACACCTTATTGTTAAGCCCTTATTGTTGATGGTAAGATCTATTAGAGGTAAGTCGGTCGATGTGGAGAAAGCTGAAAATTTTCAATGTTGTCTACTTCCATTGGAACAACGTAGGGCTGCCGATCGTATCTCACATTGTTAGAAAACCTTCCGGAATTGTTTGCATATTTAAAGTTTCCATGACCACTTAATCCACCCCGATCGTTCCCACTGGCATTGTCTCTCCTATAGTTATTGCTGTTGTTATTTTTACTAAAATTACTGTTATTAGGAGTTTCATAATAGTTTTTATTTTCAAAATTTCTGTGATAATTGTTATGGTTTCTATAATTTGTATTAAAATAAGTGGGTCTACTTGAATTATTCCTATAAAAATGTACATTGTTTTCATTACTTTCCTTTACATTTCTTTTATGAAGGAACGTATTGGTATTTTTGTGAAAATTACGATTACACTTATTATTTTTTAAGTGAGCATCAACCTTCGTATTACCGCTGCCTATATCAATATCGTTCAACATATTGTGTTGTAAATAGTAGGTGAATGCAGTTTCCATGTTATTTATATGATTTTGTAACAACAAAGTATATACATTGAATGGCAAAAATTGTAAATAAACGTCAAAAATTAATTTTATATTATTATGTGGTGTATATAAAAAATCATTTGCACCTTCTAAAATATATTTTGTGTTCATAGTTTGTAAAATAGTTCCTAACTTATTGTGCAAAGTCTTACATTCATTGCGTCGTGTCTTAAACTTAAAATTGTTTTCTTCACGCCAAATTCTTCCCTCAGTTTGAACAATACATCTTCAAAGCTTGGTTCGCTGAGTTGTTGGATTACATGTAAAGCTCGCCCTTTCAACTTGTTGCACAAAACCTTGGATATGATCTGTTGTTCTTGTTCATTTGTCAGCGATAAAATTGTTGTGACATCTCTTAAATAGTGTGTGACGGTGTACTCACTTTGTCCATCAAAGAATGGAATGCTTCGTGGTTCTCTTAACGCCTCTGCTAGTGTCAGTGCCATTTTAATATGTTGTAATTATTTATTTTTATTTTCAGTTTGATTTATAGTTTTTAATAAGTTCGGTCGGGTTGAATTTTTTATTTATTTTTTCATTTAAATTCGTTTATTCATTAGTTATTTTGATTTGATTGCTCAAAGTTTTAGTTATACTTTATGTAACACAGCAACATTTAATGTAACATAGCAACATTCACTTTCACGCAAGTTTTTGTACACTTTGTTGCGACGTAATTTTGTTAAGCCACTTATGTAATGTTCATCAACAATGTATATACACTTATAAATGTTCTTAAATTTGACATAGCAATATTTACTTTCACGCAACAAGCTTCAATTTGTTAGCAACATTGGAGCATTGACGCGCAAATGTTTAGCAGCATTAAGAACGAAAGTATATCCACTTTGGTATAACACTTATTTCTCGCTCTTCTAAGTTTCTATTACTCATATGAATTATTGGAATAGATCGTTATAGCGGGTTGGAGTTTCGCGAATTGGTGTCAAGCGCCCTTTTTAAGCAACTTTTTTGTTGCTGTATTTTTCTGTTCTCGAAACTTTATATTATTTTGCATATTTCGCACACATAATTTCGTACAGTTATAGCGGGTTGAAATTTTTGCTGGTTTAAGACCAATGCACTTTTTTAATACTTTTTGTTCTTGCGTGTTTTTTTCTGTTCAAGATTTTTTAGGTCACCTTTAACATCTTTTTTTAACGGGTTGGGATTTTGCTGGTTTAAGACCAATGCACCTTTTAACACTTCTTGTTCTTGTGTTTTCCTGTTCAAGGTTTTTTAGGTCACCTTTAATGTTTATAAGCACTTTTAATTGTCATGCATTTGCATATATAAAAATTTTAAGCTTGACTTCTAAAATTGTTTATTAAATTTTTAACACGATACATATGTACGTTTTATTTTTTCAAAACCACTATTGTTAAAACTTGTTAAAAACAATTTTTTTTCTTTTTTTTCAAGTTTTGTACGGATTTACCCAGTTTTTCGAAGTTTTTGACAATTATACAAGTTCACATACAGAATTTACGCCGAATTTTACAAATTGTTGGCATTTTTGTTAAAATTTTTTCAAAATTTTTAGCAGTGATAGCACTTTATAACAATTAGTGTTTGTTTTTATCCTCGTCGCCAGATTTGGATTTACTTCAATTTAGTTAATTGAAATATATAAACCCTTTTGTTTTGAAACAGTTATTTTTATTTAAATAATAAAACATAGTCCATTTCGTTTTCTTTCTTTATTATGTTTAATACAGTTTTAGGTATTTTCTGGCCCACTCTCTGAATTACTCACCGATCAGGATGCTTAAAGTCTAGCCTGCCTCTGAAGTCTGCGCCTTGCCTGTTCGCTACTTCTTAGCTGTGGCATCACTTCGGCAGCCATACGCTGCACATCGTTCCACGTCTCGGTGCTCTTCAGCATCAGTGCCACTAGGCTTTCTGGCTAATGACGTAGCTGTGTTTTGCTTCCACCCTTTTCTTTATGTTTCTGAAGCGGTGGCATACGAAAAACACACGTTCCGCATCTTCAATTACTTCTGGTTCGCAATGCTCACAACATGGAGAATCCTCATGCCCAAAACGGTTTAGATAAGCTTTAAAGCAACCGTGCCCACTAAGCATTTGCGTCAGGTAGAATTCTACTTCACCATGCTTTCTCTGGAGCCATGCTTCAACTTGGGGAATAAGCCGGTACGTCCACCGTCCTTTTGTTGTCGTGTCCCAACGTGCCTGCCACTGGGCTATGCTGCTTCGCGCTTCGCATATCTGCTGGACTTCTAGGTTCAATGGGAAGACACACAAGCGGTATGTGGAGTTTGCACTTCGTGTGTATGAGTTAAACTTAAATGCGTCATGCCAGACTGCCGCGCCGTAGAGAAGGATAGACTTCACTACCCCAGCAAGAAGTTGTCTGGTCTGCTGCCTTGGTCCGCCGATGTTTGCCATTATTCTGAACAGGGCTACCGTTGCAATCGCAGCTTTTTTGCTAGCGTACTCTAAGTGGTCGCAGAAGTTAAGTCGGTGATCCACCAATACCCCTAGGTACTTCACAAGCGGTTTGGATTCAATTTCGATATCGCCGTCTTTAAGCACCACCTGTTCTACCTTCATGCGACTGGTGATAAGTACGGCTTCCGTCTCATGGGCAGCTAAGTTTAAGTTTCTTGCGCTGAGCCATTCTTGTGCTGCTGCTACTGCCTTTTACGCAATGTCTGCCACCTTCTTGAGCGTTTTTGAGGTCGCAACGATTGAAACGTTGTCCGCAAAGCCAATGAAGGATGCCCTCTCGTGTACTTTGAGCCATAAAATGCCATCGTACATGATATTCCACAAAAGTGGTCCTAGTACGGATCCTTGTGGTACACCGGCTGTGACTTCATAGTCGCTATCGTAGCGCAATACTCTATCTGACAGATAGCTGGAGATGATGCGTTGTAGATATCCAGGGGCATGCAGAGTGCAGAGAGCGTGGAGTATTTCCTTCCAGCTGGCACTGTTGAACGCATTTTTAACATCTAACGTGACCATTAGGCAGTACTCTTTAGTGCCCCCTAGCCAACATACATAGTGGTCGATATCCAGTGGGAAGACCAGCACCTGTACTTTTTGGTATGAGTACCAACTTTTGTAGCTTCCAGCTTCTTGGGAAGACACTCTCCTGCAGATAAACGTTAAAGACGCATGCAAAGATACAGGGATTTTGTGACACCGCTTTCTTCAGCTCAATATTTGGTATGCCGTCTGGTCCAGGCGCCCTTTGACGCAATAGCTTACAGCTGGCTTGTAGTACTTCGTCCACTGTAACCGATGGTAGGTTGCTAAGATTTTTATTAGGAAGGCTTCTAATGAAGTCGAGATTCGCAGGTAAGGGATCTTTTACAATTTGTGCCAAAAAAACTGGGCATGTTGGCTGCACCTTTTTCATTTCTTTTTACGCACTATTCTATAGGCCGAGCCCCAAGGGTTGTTATTAGCATCCTCGCATAGTTCCTTAAACATGCTGCGTTTACTGTCGCGAATGGCATTTTTAAATAATCTCCGCTTTTCTTTGTACCACAGTCTAAGCTCCGTGGCATTTTCTGCATTCCGTGATAGCTGGCATAGTCTTCTGGCCTGATTGTATTGCACTCGCAGCTCCGCGATCTCGCTATTCCACCATTACGCTGACTTACGGGTTTTGCGCCCTCCTTGCCGAGCCATGGCCATGTCACATGCTTTTGCTGTCATCAGCTTAGGGGCAGCAGTTTCTAACGTGAGCGATACCTCGATGTCCTCAAAGGCTACTTCGAAGAGTTTCTCGTCGAAAGATTTCATTTTCCAACCATTTTGCCGTTTAGAGTTTGCGCCGCATCCTCGTATTTTGTCAATACAGATTACTATCGCTCGGTGGTCGCTATGTGTATAGCAGTCGCTTATGTACCAACTTGTTGCTCTACTTAATCCCCTCGACATATCAATGTGTATATATGTATGTATATGCATGCATCTATATATATATATATATATATATATATATACGTATGCAGCCTGAGATTTCGGCATGAGTTCATGACCATTTAAGGTAGGCCTGCCACAAATTCAAACCCGCCGACCAGGACACTTCCAAAAAAAGAAAAACAACAGATGACAAAAAATAAAATATGTATTTCATATAACATTTTATATAACCACAAAAAAAAGTTCATATAAAAATAAAAAATTCGCGTAAGCTTATACCGTTCATATAACAATTCAACCATAAAGAACAAAAAAAACTTATACATAGTATTTTCCTGAAGATTTTACTTTTTTTAAAACCTCCTCAGTATCTTTTATATAATTATAAAATTCACAGATGTCACATTGAAGTTGAACTTGCACTGGATAATACTTTCCAAAGTATCAACATGTAAAGAATCACTTTCTTTGGTCCATTGAGCACATATTAAAGAAAATACGCGCTCTACATAAGCATTATGACTAGATATTGCGTATAAATATTGAACCATTTTTAGCAAATTTTGTTTCCGTTCCTTTTCTAAAGTTTAAAAAAAAAACCATTTTTTCATTGTGTCCTTTGATTTTAAGATTTCTTGATTTGTGTTTAAAAATGATTCAAGATATGCAACTTCTTCGAAACATTCATCAGACAGGACGATATTTTTTTCATACAAATAGGTAATAGTTTTTTGAACGTCCGCCCATTCAGGAATATGCTGCAAATTTTTTTTAAGGGACGAAATTTAAAATTTTGTGAGCGTTTGCTTACTGTTTTTCAAACTGGTCAAAATAATTTGCGTTTGAATTCCGTTAAAATTGTTCTCAAGTCTATATTTCAAATCACATTGAGTTTCTTTTAAAATTAATTGAACTTCCATTATTGTTATATTCTTTTTTTCAATTTTTTTAATTTGTTTTTCAATAACAAAAGCTTGGCTTTGGACAAATGTAAAATATGCTTCTGCTAGAGGATTTTTAAAAAAGTCAGTAGTTAATTTTGGCGCTCCTTTTTCAACTTCAAAAAATTCTTTTAGGAGTTTTCAAATATACGCTCTATTGCAGGCAATAATGACAACCATCGACTTCTTGAGTATGAGAGTATTTCGTGAAACGTTATTTGTGCGTTTTCACAAAACTCTTTTAGTCGCTCAGTCCTTACCGTAAAGATGCTGAAATATTTAAAAATCTTCAGCACAACTGCTTCAACGTCAATAGACAGCACATCTGTAGCCGTTGAAATTGTATTATGGAGAATATGAGCGGAACAACCAGAGGCCTCTATTTCTCTAGCCAATACGTCTCTCAATTTGTAAAAGATCTTATTTATGCCTTGCCTTTCTCTCCCTCCAAAATTAGTGTTTGTATTATCGGCTCCAAATGCCATAAGATTTCGTAGTGGAATATTAGATTTTTTTAAAGAATCGATGCAAAATGTTGTAATTGTGTCAGGTGTTTCATTGGGCAATGATTGTATTTTTAAAACTTTAATTTGTAAGCCTTCTGCCTCGGTAAAATAATGAATAAGTAGTGGAAAGATTTTCTCAGCTTTGTGATTGCTGGAATCAGTTGATATTCCATAGAATGGAACATGGTGTTTAAGTATTTCGGTAAATTTGTCAACTGAATGTGGTGCCAAACATCTTTTATTAGAGCAGTAGTTTTGGTTCTGGCAGTGGATTGTTTTGCAGCGATTTCTGAATCCGGATAAAATAGAGAATCTAGTTTTGTGGTACAATCTGTAGAGTTGAATGAATTGTGGTGATTAATTATTTTGAAGGCACTGGCTATTTCCGCAACTTGTATTGAACGCTCCAGTTTTGAATATTTTTTCGATATAAGAACTTATTTCATTTGAACTTGATGCAGTACATAACTTTGATTTATGTTTAGCGCTTTTGACATGGTCTTCTATACTTGTTCTCCCACCATTCGCTTTAGAAATTTCGGCACCACATATCGTGCAATGCACTTGATGATCAGTTTTGCCTTTTTTAATATAAGACCATTCAGCTGTGTAGCTGTCAGAGAACTTACACTTCCTTTTTGGCATTTGCTTCAATAGAAAAAATAACATTTGAAATGATAAAATAAGAAAGAAATAAAAAAAACTTACAAGATGTTAACATCACCAGGACAAATCCTGGAAAACCAGGACGAATGGCAGCCCTAATTTAAGGCCAAGTCTCGACCGTTTCGGCACTATTTTCGGACTAGGTATTTCTAATAACTACTACTATTAATTACTACTGCTACTAACTACTAATACAACTACAACTTCTACTCCTACTAATAACCACTAGTACTACTACTACTACTACTAACTACTACTACTACAATTACTAATTACTACTACTATCATCACTACAACTACTACTGCTTTTACTAAGGCTACTACTAGTTACTACATCTATTTTTACCACTTCCTAGTAAAATTTTTACTAAAGCTGCTACTAATTACTACAACTATTTTTACTAATTTCAACTACTATTTTTACTTATGCCACTACTAATTGCTACTACTATTTTTATAATGTTGTTGATAATCTACAACCCATTGTTGAGACGCCGTTACATTCTCAAAAAGTCAATGTTTGGTGTGCTCTATAGGCAGAGGGAATCATTGGCCCATATTTCTTCAAAAATGAATCCGGCCATAATGTTACAGTCAATGGGGAACGCTATAGAGCCATGATTAATGACTTTTTCGTGCCACAATTGGAGGATGTTTATGTGTACGACCTTTGGTTCGAACAAGGCGGCGCTACATGCCATACAGCCAACGAAACAATATATTTATTGAAGGAAACTTTTGGTGCGATTTTACACCGCTGGACTATTTTTTTTGAGGTTATGTGATGACGCTTATCTACGCAGGTAAGCCCGAGACAATTGACGCCTTGGAAAAGAATATTCAGCGACATATGGCCCCAATTGCTGCAAAAACTGGTTGAAAATTGGCCCTCTCGGATATTTATTCGAGTCAGCCGCGGATGTCACTTGCTCGAAATCATTTTTAAAATATAATGACAAACCTTTATCTTTATAATAAAGATAAGTTCTTGGCCATAACATTAAATTATATGCGCTTTATTTCTTCTTGAAACCCTCATGTTTAGAAAAAACACCCTCTGCTATGTACTAACCCCTGTTAACTACTATTTACTCCTAGCGCTAGTGCTCCCATATGTACATAACTATTTCTCCTTATGAAATCGGCAAAGTAGTTTTACATATGGCTCGCGCTTTTCGGTGTCCGAGAGTCCAAACGCGCACAATCCACCGAACTCTAAATTTGTGTGCAAAGTTTATCTTTGCACATCTTATCTCTAGTTATGAATTTAATTTTACCAAACCAAAAATAGCAATGTTCTGATGAAATGTTTCAACAAATAGTTAAACAAAGCTATAGTTCAGCAGAATATCGTGGGAAAAGTTAAATTTTAATATTAAATTTTTGTGTTAAAGTTCGAAATTTATTGATTTGCAAAAAAAAACTCGAAAGCCAACTACGCTATTTTGTCAAAACTCTACAGAAATAATCACGGTTGAGTTGAAGTAATTTTTATTTGAGTTAGAGGAAGATCTGAGAGAGACTACTTAAATACGAGTATACATACATAAATACATAGATTATATTATGTTATACTCCACAGAATTAAATTTGTAGCTAAAATTCTGGGACCACGCTCAGAATAAAAATAGTACGATTTATTTGCAATTTCGTGTAGAAAGTCTTTTATATAGGTCATTGACCTAGATCGTGGGTTCAGGAAGAAGCAGAAGTGATTAATTAAACGTCTCACAAAAGACAATTAGTTATAGCAATATTTGCGTTTAATTAGACAATTGTAGAAAATTTTCCTAAACGGAAAACTTGTGGTCCATTTGCAATAAGGCGCAAACACTGCGAGCAAAATTTGGAAACATTTGTATGTAGTATGTGATGTACATATGTAGTATGTATGCAAGTAGGCGTAGCTGTTAGCGCGTCCTATGCGTTTGGTGGCGCCGATTTGGAACATTATTATGGTTTTAAATGACAAATATTGCAGGATTTCGTGCAAAAGTCGTTTATAATGTGAATATATAACTACACATAATGAATTAATAATAAATGAATTTCTATATAAAAGATTTTACAGGTACATATGTACGTGCCGGATGGGCCAAAAAAAAGGCTGCATACCCATCTCTACTTGAGAATATTTGGTCCAAAATTACAAAAATCTTCCATTTAAGATTTTAGAAATTTTGTGTTCGTCATATATCTATGTATATATTTGTGGATATTTATATATGTACTTAAGTATGTTTGCATGCATACAACGACAATTAGCTCATTCTTATCATGCACATACATATTTAGATGTTTATATGAATTTGTTAATATACAATATTTGCAAATTTAAAATTCGAGGCAAAACAATTAATACTTATCAGAAATCATATTCTGTTAAACAAATTTTATCTTCGCTCAGTTCTGTTAACTGGGCACTCTCACAATTTCCCAAGGTAGCCGTTGGAGTGGTGAGTCGGATGAGATATATGTATTGATGAGTTTTGATAATTCACACCGTCATCCTAATTTAAAACTTCTCTGTCTAATCAGAGAACTTAAAAGTATGAGAAGCTGCAAATTAGTGGGCTGCAAAAAATTTTGGTTTTCAAACTGGGTTTCCCCACAGATATTTAACATTTCCAGATAACATTTCTTATTGATCTAACAGAGAGGTTAGTAAGAAAATATTGTGAACATTTATTTATTATGTTAACATGCGACAATTAACATCGAGCCTACCATATTATTATTATAAATTTTCTTCGTTTTACACTTTTTAAAAATGTTGTAAAATGTTTGAAGTTTCCTTTACGGAAATTTTTTCCTTATTTAATTTTAGAGTTTTTACAGCTATCATATTTATTCATTCGTACCTAAATAGAATCAGATAATAGTTAATATTTTATTTTGTATACTTTTCTCTGAATATAATTTCTCTATTAATACTATTTTTTGTGTGATATCTATTAGCGAGTGTCAATTAAAATAAAAAAATGAAAGGGAAGCGCAAAATAAGACATAAATTTTGAGAAGCTTTTATCTTTTTTGATTTTATCATTAATATCTTTGAAAAAACAGTTTTAAAAAGTTGTCATTGAAACGCCTTCCAAAACGTCGTGAATGTCACAAGTATTTTTGATGGCCGAAGTTTTTAAGACCTTAAAAATTTACTCCGGGAACTGTGGTCAATATTTTATCGTTTTCTGCATTTTTTATTAAAAGGTTATAAAGGGTGGTTAAAGTTTAAGGGCCGATGTTGATTTTGAATAAAACACAAAATATCTTGGAAATTATTGTAATTTCTTTTTATTATGATAATATGGTGTGGTTCAATTATGTATGGAATAAAATATCGGCCAAATGTCTGCCGCGACCTCGGCGGCACACCTCCATCCGATGGTCCAAATTTTCGATGACGCTGAGGCGTAACTGAGGTTCTATGCCGTTAATGTGCCGAATTATCTCACCCTTTAGCTCTTGAATTGTTGCTGGTTTATCGACGTACACCTTTTCTTTCAAATAACCCTAATGAAAGTAGTCCAACGGTGTCAAATCACATGATCTTGGTGGCCAATTGACATCGCCAGCACGTGAGGTAACACAGCCATTGAATTTGTCGCGCAAAAGAGCCATTGTTTCGTTGGCTGTGTGGCAAGTGGCACCATCCTGTTGGAACCACATATCGTCCACATCCATATGTTCCAATTCGGACCATAAAAAGTTCGTTATCATCTCACGATAGCGAATACCATTCACATTAACTGCCTGACCGGCCTCATTTTGAAAAAAATACGGCCCGATGATGCCGCCAGCCCATAAACCGCACCAAACAGTCACTCTTTGTGGGTGCATTGGTTTTTCGACAATCACTCTTTGATTACACTGCGGAACAAAATTTTTCGGTCGGAGATTTTTAAGTCAATTTAGGGTAATTTGGGGGCGCTGATTACGAAAATAATACCAGTTTTGTCGAATTGGCTCTAGTTTTTCAGATAAAGACTTTTAAATATTTCACGAAAAAACCTAATTAAAAATACCTATATGGATTTAAATTATATTTTTATTGCGCGCCTGTATAAAAATAATACAAAAATAAAAACATATACTCTTTTCATTAATTAATTTAAAAAAAATTGCGAAAAACCTTTTCTGTAGGACTTCCTATGATGTCGTTGCCCAGGACAATCCTGTATTAAGTTCCAGCAGTAGTCTGCCATCATGTGGTCGTCCCATCGACCTTGGTATCTTTCTTCCATTATTTTTATGTCCTGGTGGAACCGTCCACCTTGTTCCTCACTGTAATCGCCCAGGTTTGTCCAAATGACTATGTAAATAATGTAATTTAATGCTCATTTTAGCTCCTAGTTTGCGAAAATTGAGAAGCATATCAGCAACTAGTTTTGTATAGTCTGGTGATTTATGATTTCCCAAAAAATTTTTGACTACATTAACAAAGCTTAGCCAGGCTTCAGATTCAATTTGTGATATATGGTTTAAGAATTCAGTGTCTTTTAGAAGGGTACGAATTTGAGGACCATCGAAAACTCCTGCTTTTAATTTTTCCATACTAAGGACTGGAAATTTTTTGCACACATATTCGAAACAGTCACTTGTCTTATCAAGGGCTTTGATGAACTGTTTCATTAGCCCAAGCTTGATGTGAAGTGGTGGAAGAACGATTTTTTCTGGCTTATCAGTTGGTCATGAGCCACATTTGCTGTTCCTACCTCCATATTTTCTCTCACCGGCCAGTCCTTTCTAATCCAATGTTCATTTCTTGCACGACTGTCCCATAAACATATAAAACAGGGGTATTTAGTATACCCACTTTGTTGGCCCATTTAAAAGTTGCATTTACAAGTCACGCGTTCGATAACGTGCAGCGGCTGGCAGGGACTGTTAGAGTTTTCAGGTATTTAGGCGAAGTCGTCGAATTAATGTTTAGTTGTATTAACTCACCCGACTTAACCGGCTGCCCTTGCTCTCTAGCAAGGGAAATAAAATATTTAAACCAACGAACTACTTGTTTTAATAATTTATATAACAAAACTTATTGAGGAATAATTAAATTAATACAACTGGAACTGGGCCATATAATTTTTTTTCATTAATTTCTTAAGTTTCGTTTATCTTAAGAACTAGAGCCAATCCAAAAAAAGTAAAAACACAGTTTGTAAGCCTCCAATAATGTTAATAAAAACTATTAACAAAATCATGACCGCAGGTTTTTTTAAATTATTGTTCCGCAGTGTTATCATTCGCCCAAATGCGGCAATTCTGCTTATTGACAAATCCACTGAGATGAAAATGTGCCTTTGTGGGGTGAAATGTGCATTTTGATTTGAACGCCCATTTTCATAATAAGCCTGATTAACTTTAACACGTTGCTCGATTGTGTATCTTTCCATGTTCAAATTGAGTTAGTCTGAAATTGAGAAATGTCAAATGAAATGCGGAAAAAACTTGACGTTTAGGTGTGGTTCACATTCAACATCGGCCCTTAAAATTTAACCACCCTTTAGTTTGCAACAGAAATGTTCTTAGCTGTATTGAGCAATGAGGAATATCTATGAACCAGTCATCGGTAAGCCGTCATTCATCGGGCAAAGGATGCAATCAACTGTTCATTGTTTCACCAGAAAGTGAGGTTTCCTATGGCCCAAGTGGAATGCCAAGCTGCTAAAGAAATGTTTGCTTCAGCGTCGTCTACATTTGTGGGATGCACTATTGAGACCGTCGATTGCACGCATATATCAATTTTGCCACCAAAGAATCATGAGAAGGCTTATGCCAACCACCATATCTACCATTCAATTAATGTGCAAATGGTAAAAGCAAACTTTTATCAGGGATCCAAGAATAAAAACATAAATATAGTTGTTTTAATACATAGATAAATGATTCTAATTTAAAAAAAATTAAATATTCGCATGTATACGCGGGAGCACAACGCGAATTTTGAAAACGAAAACTATGGCATATTTGCAGGTAATACCGTTTATTCCTTGTAGTCGAGTTGATGACTACTCTACCAAACCACTCAGAGGAGAGTCCGGAATTCCGCTACAATGGGACATTGCAATATATAAAAATAATTATAAATGTTTGAAGTTTAAAACAAACTAGTATCTTATTCAACTTTAATGAAATGTAATAAAAATACTCAAATTTATATTTGGCAGCATGCACACGTTTGTTTTTTCTCTATTCCTCTTTGTGCTTTTAGCTTATTTTGACATTTAGTTTGACAGAGGTGCCACTCTTTATCACTTTAAATAAATACAACGAGACAGCTGTTAAATGTCGTTAAGAATAAGTTAGTGAATCGCACAATCGTTAGTGCAAACGACAAATATTGTCGTCAAAAATTGCGATTGTCGCACCGTTTTAAGTTAGTGAATAGCACTACAGAACTGGTTGAGCCCAATGAACAAGGGTAGCGTAAGCAGTCGAAAACCTGTGAAGTTATTCCATTTATATTCACTCCTACTTGTATTGCAACAGTACTTTCTTGTAGACCTGCAGAAAAAACCGAAGCTGGCCACACAGTGGTAAGGAAAAAACGCGCATCAGTAACGGAGGAATCGCAGTGGTGAGGAAAACGTGCAGCAGTTACGCAAGAAGTCGCAGTGGTGAAGAAAAACGCGCAGCATCAATTGATGCAGCGATTCAAGTGACACGCAGGCCGCGAAACTAAAAAGTCGAAAACCTTTGGGCAATAATTAAGGGAATGCTGGCGAAAGGCAATCAGTCAAGTTCTCAAGTGAAACTTCTTAGGCGGCGAATCGCAAATAGAATAATTATTATTTCTGATCATATATCTACATGCAAATCTATTTTTTTGTTGAAAAGTATAGAGACAAATGATACATCCAATTAAAGTCCACGGCCATGGAGAATGAACAACTGTTCCTTTCTTTCGTTCGCGTCAATGTCTCGTTGCTATTTTCTATTTGAATATTGATACTTTCGTTCGATATCACCACAAAAAATGTAAGCTCTCTTTACAACGGCAAAAGAAATGTAACGTTCTTGGACTGATATTAGAATCTAATCCAAATAAATAACGTTCTTTGGGCAGAGTTACAGGGATTAATGCACTTAAGATAAATAAAAGCTGTTCGCTTTTGTCTGTGTTTATTTTTATGTGTTTTGTACATCATTATACAAATGCTAACTTAAATAAATAAATAGCTACACAATTCATAATTTACGTCTCAAAATTGTTTTATTCAACCACGGCTGCAAATGCCGGACTAACTTTGCAAACGCACAGATTCTGGCGTCTTACTGATATAAGCACACAATAAACTTCTTACACTTGGTATACGTTTATTTATTTAATCACTTTTTGCTGTTTTTAATAAAAACAGTCAGAGGCGGCCTCCGTAGCCGAGTGCGCGCTTCATTCGGTGGGTCCAGGGTTCAAATCCCGTCCGGGACAAGTAATATCAAAAATTATAGAAAAGTTTTTTCTAATAGCGGTCGCCCCTCGGCAACCCATGGCAAACCTCCAAGTGTATTTCTACCATGAAAAAAGCTTCTCACAAAAAAACATTCGCCGTTCGCAGTCGACGTAAAACTGTGTTACAACATCAAGACGCACACCACAAATTGTGGAAGACGTTCGGCCAAAATCGCTGAAGCGGTTATAGCGCCAATTAACTAAATAAGTAAGTCAGCATTTTTAACATTCATTTTGTATTTGTGATCAACTATTTTCTTTTAAATAAAGCGAGCTTTACTGCAAAGATTATCAAGAAGAAGTCTTGGTTGGCGACATTAACATTTATAGCATTCCTTGAAATATGATTGAGCCAACTTAGGCTACATTCTTTGGTAAAAAGTTTTCCTACTAACGAAAACAAACTGGTATCGATGCATTTTTCTGTAGACATTACATATGAAACTTCTTCCAATGACCATGAAGGTGTTGTTTTTTGTTCTAGGGCTTAATATCGTTCCATTTGCACATATATCTTATATTTTTATTTTTTTGTCTATCAAAATAACACCTTATTGTCATTATGTGTGAAAATTAAATGGTATTTTACAGTTGAATATTCTTACGCTAAAAATACATTTTTTTTAATTAATGAGAAGTATAAAGGCTTCTTTACTTTTTTATGTAGGAATGCAGCCAGTATTTGCTGCGCCTATTAGCCGGCGTCGTACATAAAGGGCTAGGATAGCATCGCAATTGCAAATTTTATTTATTATTTGTGAACAAATCAGCGAGGTCCTGAAAAATTTCGCTTTGATGTGAATCGTGTTGAGAAGCTCGTCCGTCGGAGAGAACGACAGCATGGGGCGGCGAACAAACAAATCCAACACCGAACTTGCACTGCTTGAATTTCTTTCGACTCCAGCGCCACCTTTAACGGTCCAATTTTCATTAAAATAATTATGTTTATGTGGCTAATACAAGATATGATAAAATAAGACAAGACTTTCTGTTAGACTGCGGCACAAAGCATGAATAAAAAAATCAAAGAATCTTTGCCGTAAAGAACATGGGTTCGATCCCCAGAAGATGATGAGGAGATGTGATAATCTCCGAAATGCCTATAGCATCTACCATTGTTGCAAAAATTATTGTTAATTATTGGCTCTATAAAAATAAAGTTCATTTTATCATATTTTTCTTTATTGTATGTGCAAAAAGTAAAAAGTATTTTAAAATTCAATGTTTTTATACTAACAATGCAGGAATTTAAATTATATATTATACACAAATATCTAGCGTCACGGTGAAATTTGTATCCATATTTGGTAGATACGAGAAAAGATCGTGAAATATATTTTATGCTTGGGGGAGTGTTATCACCTATTTGAAAAGTCAAATTCCATGAAATATCAAAATATGGGTGTTAAGCGGTTCGTCCCAGAGAGAAGGTTCATAGCTAGCTTTTATGAAAAGTCGAATTTTATTATACAGAAGTAATATGAAATATCAAACTATGGATGCCAAGCGATTCGTCTCGGCGAGGAGGAGATTGATGCATATCCGTAAATCATAGTCCTTTTTCCGTTTGCGGGTCATCACCATTCAAGGCTTTTTTATCTTTTCATTGGTAGATTGCAATGGAGTGGGGACGCTCTTCTGGGTATGCAGTTAATGTTGAGCGGCTATACACAATACTCTTGCGTCCACGACGTGCACTCTGAGCAAAGTAGCAACCCTTGTGTGAGATGCTGTAACCAATCCGCGCGGAGCCGTGGATCACGGCAGAAAGAGAGGGAGCTTCAGCGGGGCCCCTCCGAAATATTCGGTTTAAGTGCTCACTGAAGTCTGCGGCGTCTGTCCACCAGGAGGTGCTGCTGAAGGCGAGCATCTGTCTCGGAGCAGTTCCAAAACTTAACCAGCAATGGGTTGAGCGCTGTGCTTGGAACCCACCACTTAAAAACATCTGCTAAAATGCAAAGGGCCTAATACCATAAATTTTTGAAGATTATCTTCGATTATTTTGGAAAATTTTAGTTCAACTGGACATATGGAACCGGACTTTCGAATTCCAATATACATAGATAAAATATAAGAATGTAAATACGGTGCAAGAGGATATAAGAATGCTAAAATTAACCGAAGTTCGGTTCGGCTCAGTTTGGCCCTAAAAATCGGTCTTCGGTCGGTTCGTAGATCATACCTACATTTCTAACCACTCAAAAAAATTCTGTTGTTGTTAAACTGATTCTAAATTGTGTGCATGGACTTTACTAGGGCGAAACTGAGCACCGAAACACTTATTGAGCCCTTAAGTAAAGTTTTTTTGAAGAGGTGCTCAGAGAAAATTTGTAAAACCACTAAAGGAAATTAAAATATTAATATTATTTTGTAACTGATATCATAAATAAGGTGTCAAACTTTTATTAACCAACGTATTCCCTCCTGCAACAAAATTATGTATATAAAATTTGAGTAAATTACTTTTATAGTTACCAAAGTGTCACTGATAAACAAAGTCCTCAAAATTATAGTTGACACGGTGATGTTGGAGGCAAGGCGTGGATGTGCTGACTTTTTATTTCATAACAGAATGTACTTTGCCAGCAGTTGAGCACTCTTATAAAAGATGGCGCCTGGCCGGTTTAACTCTGCGGCTCGAATTAATGTTAAAGAAGTCGCACCACCGGTAGCGCTACCATACAGTGGGGCCCTGTTAGCAACATCTT
This sequence comes from Anomoia purmunda, assembly GCA_951828415.1. Taxonomy (NCBI): domain Eukaryota; kingdom Metazoa; phylum Arthropoda; class Insecta; order Diptera; family Tephritidae; genus Anomoia; species Anomoia purmunda. The sequence continues at coordinate 86,682,943 of OX639995.1, forward strand.
CGCTTTCCGTAGAAATTCCGCCCTCATCGTACCAAACGTTTTTTCGGCATCGCTTAAAGCTATATTTTCCGACAGTGTGACCATAGATCCCTTCTATATCCATCCTGGCATTGAAGTCGCCAATTGCGGTTTCGATATCGTGACGGAGGTAGCGTTTGTAAAAGTGATTTTTGATCACGCCATGCTTCTGTTCCGTCGAGGCATGCAAAAATGAGCGAAGAATCTCGCTTTGATGTGTATCGTGGCGAGAAGCTCGCCCGTCGGAGTGAACGATAGTATTTGGCGGTGAAATTCAATGAAATCGGGCCTTGTGAAATATATCGACTCCAGCGTCACCTATCGTAAAAGTAAAATAATTATGTTTATATGGTTAATACATCCGGTGCACTGGTTCGAGTCTATAAGAAACCATGGCAGATGTTATCCTGCCTACATTTATTAATTAATTCCCCTTGCAATATGTACCCAAGAAAACATTTCGGTTCCTGTCACATATAACTGTTGGCAACCCTCTCAAAAATATAGGTATGCATCTAATCCTCGCCGAGACGAACAGTTTACCTCTCATAATTTAATTTATTATACCCTTGTGTACGATTAAATTAAATTTGCTTTTTTTTTTAAATATACCTTTAAACTTTCTCCTAACCAAACAAACCATATTTTACTGTTCCATATAACTTGTGTATAACTTATTTGAATTCGACTTTTACCCGACCCGAAATCGGATTTCCAAGTAATCAGGTATAGCTGCCCATTGCGCTTAAGGGCTAGGAAGGATGAAGGGAATAAGAGATAGGGGGAAAAAGATACGGAAAAGGTGGGAATGGAACTTCACCTATCCTCGAAAAATCTTTTAAATTTTTTTTTGTGAGTCTGAGAAGCTTGCCGACGGATAGAGGGTGGACATTTTCCAATCTCAATACATCTGACCCAAATAAACTCCAACTCAGCCTAGCGAAAGCAGGACAGATACAGAGGAAATGTTCTGTGTTATCCTCATCCTCCAGGCAAGATGTGCACATCGGGTCATCGATGATGCCTATGGTGGCCATGTGTTGTCCCCATGGATTGTGTCCTGTAATTAACCCAACTAGGGCTCGCAACCCCTTTCATCTTTGTGTATGAAGTAATTTCGCCACCTCCCTGTCCTGTCTTTTCAGAAAGCACTTGGTTATTTTGCAAATGTGGAAGTGACATCGCTGATGTACCTAACCGTCCCTGCTATGCTTGGCCCTATATTTGGCTGCGGTCCAATGGGGTATGCCAATGACCCGCAATTTGCCAATTCGTCAGCCAGTTCGTTACCTTGAATACCACTGTATCCCGGCACTCAAATGAGTTCAGCTTATTCCATTTTCTAACAGAGTTTAACTTAGTTTGTTGTACAATTTTTGAAGAGGTGCAAGCCAGGTACAAGGTTGTTAGTGCAGCTTGGTTGTCACTGCAGACTCTGATTTGGTACCCACGCCACCCCTCGCCAATTATCCAGTTCGCTACCTTAAGTATAGCAAATATCTCCGATTGGTAAACCGTTGTCATTGTCATATTGTAAAAAGTTCTAACCGAGCCTTCCAGAAGAGTACACGGATCTCTCCATTGTACTTTTGTAAGAAAGCTCACGGTATACTTTCTGCCAAAAGATACTCTCGGAATCAGGTTGTCGTTAGGGGCCAAAAACAAAGGGTATTGCTCTGACAATCTTACTAACAACTTTCTGTGTACGCAGTTCTCATCGTAGTGAAACAATCCAAAGGAATGTAGTCGACACATAGTTTTTATTGCCTCCTCCTGGATCGTTAAATCCAAGGGTAGCAAGTCCAACAAGGCATTCAGAGACGCTCCTGATGTCGTACTTATGGCGCCCGTAATTCTTATACATCCGCACCTCTGCAGTCTGATTAACATAAAAACCGTGGAGGTAACCATGGTTCTAGGCCACAAAATTGCAGCAGCATACGTGATGATTGGTCTGATTAGAGCTGTGTATACCCAAAGTACCACAGCTGGTTTCAGACCCCAAGTCTTACTAAAGGTTCTCCGGCACTGTCCAAAAGTACAGCATAGAGTGTGCCTACCTTATAAAAGTTTCTTCCAACCCACGCCTTCTGGCCGCTGAGCACATATAATCACAGGTAGCGTTGTCAAAAGCCCCCTCAATATCTGCAAAAACGCAAATTGTGTACTCCCCTGCTTTCAGCCACACTTCGATCTATGTTACAAGATCATGTAGAGCTGATTCACAGGATTTTCCACTCTGATATGCATGTTGATAAATACTAAGTGGATGCTCCCTAAACACTTTGATCTGATGTGTTTTTCGACCGAGCGCTCCAGGTTCTTCAGCGTGAAAGATGGCACACTGATTGGCCTGAAGCTTTTTGCTGGAGTGTAATCATCTTTTCCTGGTTTGGGAATGAAGACTACACTAACTTTTTCTTCAAAGCATGTGAATAAGACCAAAAGCCAGACAAGCCCTACAGATTCTTAAATCCCTAATGAGCTTGTCAACCCCCCTACACTATAGCGTTTTGGGTTACACGCCAGCAGGGTCTAGTGACTTAGTCATCGAAAGACGATATAGAGGATAATGAACAACCCAAACTCTTGCCAATCTACCTTTCGATGATTTCGTTCGTTCGGAGGACAGAATGAACTCTAGTAGCTTGTTCCCGCGAGAGTGGCACTTCGTGCTAGCTCACATATTATTCTGTGAGTTTTCATCACAGCCATCTAATAGGCCCAGACCACTTGATTTAGCGTTCTGCACGATGTTCACAATTTTCTTCGAAAGAGGGGAAATACGGAGTCGTATGGCAGGTAGGCTGAGACTAGGATGTCCTCGGTTCGACGACCGTCAATACAGTACCAGGTTTTCATCGCAGCGACATCGTGAGAGTTAAACTCTCTAAGCATCGCACATTGGACTGATCGTGAACTACAATGCATGACCGCGGCCTGTCTGTCCCGCTACATCGAAAGACGTTACCCCAAGAAATCCCTCCAAGATCATAAACAATTCATCGATATACCCACGGTTCCTGCATTAGAATCATTTGGGGATTTGTATGCAGCTTTGCATGCCTACTGCATAGGAGAACATTAGATGATTTGGTACGCTACAGATTAATTCCCCATACCTGCAAGAGATAAAACCGCGAATTATTTATTCGCCTTCTCCCTCTTCTTATCCTGGACTTGGAAATGAAACTTCCAACGAGCCAACTTCTATACCCACCATCAGAAAAGCGGCATCTTCATTGCCTGAAGTTGCATCTTTCCTGGTAAACGAGTACACTCGCCTTTGGCTTGTATTCAGCCTTTCGTTCTGGACTCCAATACGTTTCAGAATCTACCTTCGTTTCCAATGTGGACCCGGTATCCAAGCAGAGGCTCTTACCAATCTGCGAATGGTTCCTACTTGTATGACGAATTTGCATTTTTCGCATTTTTGGCTGTTCGCTATTATTTTTTCAGCCATTCTCGGGAATGCTCGTCAGGGCACTGTATCATAATGATATACCCTCTACGCTTATTTCTTCGAAGTGTGGTTTGTCTTTCCATAGATAGCTTTGAACAGTGATCCTTTCTCATTGTCGGTGTCTACCTCAACTGTCAATCCCCTAGGTGGATGGTTGAGCTTCATCCGACGTTCGGACTCCTTCAGCGACCGCCTGTGCAGGAGGAAGCTGTCATACAGGCGTTTGGGTTGAGCATGCAGGCACGTGCAATTCAGATTCAAAGATCTTTATCTTATTTGCTTTCCGACCCTTGGCAACTACCCGCACAGACTCTTGGGCGGCCTGAACTACAATATTACGTTTCCCCGTAGCCATTTTGGGGGTAGAGGCAGAAGTCGAAGGAAGTATGTTTGTCTTGGCTATTGTCGCAGCTACTTTCTCCTTTTGCCTCCTGCTCTTCAGTATGCTAAAGCCTTCTCCTCAGCGAATCAAATAGTCTTGGCATCCCTATTTTGATATTTCGTACAACTGGTGTGTAATTTAAATAAATTTCACTTTTTAAACAGGTGGCAGTCCTCATAAAGTTGCTATGAACCTTCTTGTCGCAACTAACCGTTTGCCACCTATACTTTAATATTTCATATAACTCGTGAATAATTTAATTAAGTTCGACTTTTCAAACAGGTCGCAACCCTCTTCAAAATATATGTAGCTAGCTATGAACCTTCTCCTAAGCGAAACGAACCGTTTGGTGCTCACCAGTTGATCGGAACTATAAGTTATAGCGATCTTGATGGTTTTCATTAGACATTTTCCATTGATTAATAATAGGCGACGGAGTGTCAAATTTCATACTGCTTTGCTGTAGGAGTTATGGCGCATAACCTTATATCGGAACAACCAGTTGTATAGTAGCTATATAACGTCCGATCTACTCGGTACCGATAATTGATTAGACGGGCATGGCTAAATCGCTCGGGCGTATGTCCCTTCTTCTTCATATATTTAGAAACATCGGAGCAAAGTTATAATATTATTTCATCTTAATAAAAGGTATAAAAAAGTTTAAGACCACAAAAATAAGAAAACTATAAAGCACTGATAACGATTATTTATTTGAAATATTATAACATTGATGGAAATATTAAACAGAAAGTACTTCGACGTGTTGTTTACCCGTCAAATGTGCAGATATATTGAATTCGACTGATCGACTCATATCCGTGGGTATGCAAATTATTCAGTTCGGAAATTTTTGTGGCATCGTTATGCTATAATTCAGTAGTACTGCGCTTAACTAGGCTATTGCGTTTTGATGCACATGGGTATATCCATAAGTACCATAGTGAAAATTATACATTCTTACATATGTACTGCATTGTATGTTCCATGTGCATACATATCTACATACATACTATATATACTTATTCTCACATAATTCCCTGAAACCGTGCCATACATATTTATGTACATACATATATGAGTTTTTGAATATGGGGGTGTGTACATATATACACTTGATTGACATGATATGGTAGTTATATACAATTGTTTCTTAATATGGCATATCAATTTGGCAACGATTGAATGCCTAGACAGTAGTCACAGTTGCGCTGATTATTGGCTGAAGGGTTGGATATGATTATTATCGACGGTCTGTGCCATGCAATCATACTATAAATTAAGCCGAAATTGGGTGCCGGATTGCGTAATTTGAAAATAAGTTGGACAAAGTAATGCAACTGGTGTGTGAGAATCTAGAAATGCTTCGCCAAAAACAATTACTGTATGAATTTTGCATGTGATTCGGAAAATCCGATAATCCACACCATGTAGGGATATCCTATTACAATAAGACCAGAGTTGTAAAGTATTCATTACATTTGTAATTAAATACCAATTAAGTAATAAAACCAATAAGTACAACAACAACTACAACAAACACTTTATAATTGGTTTCTTAGCTACAAAATCAGTAGATAGTGCGAAAGTATTCTGCCATAAAACTTACATATAAACACCTTCGGAAATGCATTATTTCAAGTAAAAATAAGTTATAAGTTAAAGTAAAAGGAATGCTTACGTATATGTGGTGTAAATACAAATATCGAATTAATTTTAGTACAGTTGGGCTAAATTTCACAATTACTCAATTACTCAATTATGGCCACGTTAACCGTGTGAAAATCGTTCCCTTTCTTATTATCCCTATCTCGAACCATACCGCTTTACCCTGGTAAAGTCTAGAAAGAAAGAAGTCTGATGAAGAGATGTGTGATCTCCGAAATAGCAGCTATCACTTCTACCACTTTGGAAAATCGTTTTTTTTTTCATATTATTTCCTAATAAAAAACTGGACTCAAGCTCAATAAATTACAGTTGTTTCAAACATATAAGGCCAAAAATAATAATAATAATTACAAAAATAGAAAAGTTACTTAAATATACATATATGTGTTTATGTTAGTTTCTTACGAAACAAGTTTTATATGATTTGAATTATGATGTTCAAGCATGGTTGTCACTTATTTTTATGTATACAAATGCAAGAATTTATGTTTGAATTTGTTGATTGTTTTAATACTTATAACACTTTTACAATAATTACTTATTTATATTTATTTTCTTTTCCTAAATGATTGAAATTGGCTTATAAAGTAAAATTTATTGGCAAGTAGTTGAAAGTATTAGGTCAACTAAAAAGAAATCCATTATTTTTTCCAAATAGATGGATTTACAACTTGGAATAGAACTAAATATGTACTTCCAGTAAGAACAGTCCTGTATACATGCACCGAGCAAAAATACCACCTAAAATGCTCTATGAATCGGAACAAAATTTAGCGGATTTCTCGACGATTTTTTTCCCAATAAGAAGCCCTTCTGATCAATAAAATCAAGAAGATAATCTGTAAACCTAAGATGAACACTTTTCAATGTATGTAATTAAGAATTAAGATGAAAATCCTTTCAATAAAATCTAGTAGATAGCCTATAAAACTAAGTAAAAACCTCTTCAATATAATAGAGAAGGGAAAAGTCGTTGAAGCAAAACGAAGGTCAAAGATATGTTTAATTAGCTACACTGCTTCCACATATTGTACATATGCGGGTGTGTTGGTGGCTCAAAAAATTTGTAAATGTTTTGAGTTTTGGCCTCGCTGGTTTTGTTGGGCCTACATCTGTCTATGCATACAATGACAGCCTTATAGGCGAGTTAACGGTACCAATATACGCTGACCGGTCGATTTCTATTCTTGGTGTACTAAAATTCCGCTAATATTGTTCAACATTTCAGCATAAAGTCGGAAACTGATGGAACCATAAATAAGTGTACAAAGCAGTTTTCCACAGTTTTATAAACATAGTCCATGTTAGAAGGCTGGCTTATGTCACACAACCCATCTGAATAGGAGCAGTTCCTGAAATGGATTGTATACCTTTGAAGCATGTAGGTTATTTGCGTCTGAATACTACTATGATTGAAAAGAGAGACACAAAAGGGAGAGAGCAAAGATAAAAAAGGCGGTTCGTGTGTGGTTTTTCGCCAAATCCAATTTTTCTTAATTTTTTTTTAATACATAAATAGATAATACTGTAAATTTTTAGTTGTTGGTATTGTCTCTTGTTAGACTGATCATTTTGGTAGACATTCTTTTGCGTACATATATTATTGTAGATTATTTACGTTGGCGATAAGCTATCAAAGTCCCAGAGCATTTGAACGAATTCGAATAGAACTTAACTAAAATATTGGTGCCTCCTATGAGGAACTTTATTCGCGATTTCTGCGATCATCATTTAATCTGTACGGCTGCTACGAGTTTTCGGGCTGAATAGATTGCCTTCACATAACCTAAAAGTTTGTCACAAGTTTAACTAGCGGGGCGCGGCAGACACATATAACCTCCACATCGATCATGCGATTTATTGACTTAACGGGCTGACAAGCTGCATGTGATATTATGTGTATGTCTGGTATTTTATAAATAAAGTAAAAATCGTTGCAAGAAGTGATAAGGGGGTAACACCTACAAATTGTGTTCGTGAGTAGCAGGAATTATCAACCACTGTATCGAAATTGTTGCGTATCGTAGAGAAAGATCCAGCAAATAGAAAGCATGAAACATTCGACGCAGTCACGCTTGCATCTCTATTATCATGCAGACAAGAGTTTAGAGATATTCATAGCAAACTCATGAGAGGGAGAAGGGGGCGAAGTTCAGGCTGGTTATTTAGATAAAGAAATTTAAGAAAAACTGGAAGAAGCTTATCTTGAGGCTGTTACACATTTGAAGCAGGAAATGTCTATGCTGCTGCGCGAAGCAACAACATCTTTAGCAGTACTAGGAAGCCCAGTGATGAAATACAGTTACTGAGTCACCATTGCCAGAAATCAAACCACCGACTACCAATGGGAGGCATACCGATTGGCCAAACTTTAAGAAAAGTTTTGTAGCGCGTGTACAAAATAGTCCCATTCTAAGTGATCTTCAACTACTCTATTATTTACAAAGTATATTAATAGAAGAAGCAGCGCAGAATATAGAACATATTAGTAGGACTGGGGAAAACTATAACATTACCTGGCAAATGTTAACCGAAACACATTAAATGAATATTTTGCAGATGTTACCCATCTTTTCGCGCGACTTCGCTACTGTTTTGAAAACATTTACGCAAACCTGGCGGTCGTGCATTAATTCCATACAAAAATTAGGTATCGACATTGTAAGCCAGAATCAAATTTGAATAAAGAACTATCACCAAGTATACGCCATGAGTGGGATCATACTACCCATAAACAGAAAACCATTCCTACCCTTGACGAACAATACCAAGACAAGGGGAACAAAAACGATGGGCATACCTAAAGCGGAATGTCATCGAAATTCCACGGTTCATTCGTGAAGCAGAAATCTACAAGTTGTTGTCTATGTAAGAAAGAGTCTCACCCGGTGCGAGTTATCCACAATTTTTAGCAATAAATGTTCGCAATAAGAGAACCGCGGTTATTGATTCAAAATTGTGCTTCAACTGCTTAAGCCAGAAGCATCCAGCCGTGAAATGTCAGAGCCGATACAAATGTGCTACGTGTGGAGGCAAGCATCATACTTCAATTAACGAAGAACCTCGACGAAATATGACACCAACTATGGCGTGTCACGCGTCTATTATGGCCAACAAGAAGACATTACAACACACGGTCGATGACAATGAAGGAAATGATCCTGCGATGCTCTTGCCAACTGGAACAGTCAGATGTGGACTTGCGGGGCCAGCCATCTTGCGCAATGGTATCCTTCAAACATTCTACAAGGGTGACAGTTACAGTAGAGCGATTGAATGATGTTAAAAATGGGTTGGATTACGAGTTACAAGGGTCAGTCCCAATTCTCAAAAGCATTTATCGACCAAGGATCAGAAGCATCCTTTGTCACGGAACGAGTAGCCCAAATTATGCATTTGCTACGACGTAAGCATAAGGTCGGCTATCAGCATAGGTGAAGTACAGTCAATGGTAGCTATTTGTGTTGAATTTTGGTTGAACGACAACATTAGATACAACACGACAGCATATGTTTTACCCAAAGTTGCAAATATGATGCCTCGTAGAAAGATCGCAGGCTGCCATTGAAAAAATTGGAAACGCATTCAGCACTTGGAGTTGGCCGATCCAGCGTTTACGAACCAAAGGCGTCGATTTACTTCAGGGAAGTGATGTGTATGACGAATGCACTGCGCGGTGGACTGATTCGAGCTATAGAGTATTCCTCCATTGCACAAGAAACATAACGGGCAATATTGCTAAAATTATGGGCGTAAATTAGAAAGGGGCCCCGACCTAAGGCGGGTCTATAAGAGTCTATAAGGTAACAATTAAGGAGTATTTAGGGTTGGGGCAGATGAAAGCAGAGACCACAGCAGAATATGAACATAAGGTCATTACAGACGAGACATTTTCTTTTACTTTTTGCCCCCTACCACAGCATGCAATAATCAAAGAAACTCGCACTTGTAATGGCGAGGCATTAAACGATATTTTAGGAACCGCGTCAGCATTCTTGAACGAATCATCCGCAGTTCTGCTTAACTGGCGTTTTTGCGATTTATGTTGAATTGATCCCGACGAAATAGGTTCACAGTACCAGAGAATTTTCAGAAGAAATTCAAGAACTTTTTTGTTCAACGGCTATGTTTGGAACTGTCTTAGCGCCGTTTTCGGCTCTACACACTTTGCAACAACTTGTCATGGATGAAGCATCTAGGCATCCGCGAGTAGTAGCTGTGATCAGACGTCAGATGTATGTGGATGATATCTTATCGGGAGATATCACAATTGAAGGGGCAAGCGATTTGCAGCAACAGATCATATCCATGCTGAGGGGCGGAGGATTTGAATTGAGGAAATGGTCAAGCAACCATCCTAGGCTTTTAGCCACCTTTCCATCGGAGCATAGAGAACTTAGTAACCTGCTACGCCTGAACTGTGAAGGGGAAAGGGGTTTGGGTTTCTTTGCGCAGTAATTGTAACCACCAGAAGTTATGAGCATCCAAAGTCACTTGGGACTATCCGATACCAAAAGATCTGCAAGGCCATTGGGACGAGTATGTTAACTACTTAGCAGCAATTCAGAAATAAATATTCCACGATGGATACAAACCAGAGAAATTATTGATAATTGGAAACTGCATATTTTTTGTGATGCATCGCCACATGTGCATTCAGCCGAAGCCTACATACGGGTTCTCGATGACGACAAGACGTTTTGTATTTACTCAGTTGTTGAACGCGAAAAGTAACGTCACCCCAAGCATAACAAAATTAACACTACCTAGAGCTGAATTGAGCACAGCGGGTTTAGCAGTTAAACTATCGAACTCAACAGAAGAACAGAAGGAAGTGTTCCCAAATGAAGTGCGAAGTCGTTCATCTAAATTAGTACTGACAAGTAACTGTAATTAAGCATCTTTAAATGTGTACTGGGACGACGAAGAGAAGGTGATAATAATAGCCGCCCGATTGCGTGATATTATCAAAGAATGAGATGCATCCTTACATCATATCGGCAAAACATCATTTCATCGAACTAGTGGTAAGACAGCGACAGGTAAGAGAGCGAGAGCTTTTTCTTCAACTGGTGTTGACTATGTCGGCCCCATAACAATTCACCCATTCAGGAGTAGAGGCAGTGTCCACTAAGGGCTATATTGCGATCTTTGTATGCTTAGCCACCAAAGCGATTCATTTCACCTATCATCAAAAGTTTTCTTATGAGCCTTACACCTCGAAGAAGAGGACTGTGCAGCAATATCTACAGCCACTGCGGCACAAATTCCGTGGGTGTGAATAAGAAGCGTTAATTAAATTAAGATGCATACAAACAAAAATAATGCCTACTTTAAGTCACCGCCGAATTCAGTAGCATTTTATTTTTTAATTTTATTTCGGCTCCCTAGTGATAACTAGTCGATAACAGCTGACTGTTGCGTATGAAAACGTAACAAATGTGAATTCTCTAACACGAAAGCGACTTAAAATGTCGAAGAGAACTGTCAAAATCAAAGGAAATCGCTGTTGTTATCGTGTAACCCTTAAAATGAATAATTCAAGCAGAGAAAGCAAAAAATAATGGTGAAAACATTCATATTATTAAGATTAATTGCTTAATGTATTTTACAGTGTTGAAAAAACTGCAAAAGCTAAGTTTAATGTGTCAGTAAGAGTTGGAGAAAAATGTAGATGCGAGTAAGAGCCTGGTTGACCTGCAATGGAATGAATTAGCCAATAAAATGCACATGGGCTTCTACAAAGAAATGCTTCTGAAAGGAAAATGTAACTCCTATTTTATGAATAGCAAGTTGAATAAAAAATTGTGTTTTTATTATGTTTTTTCCAAGACGTTTGTACAATCCGCAATCTCCGTTACGAATCCAACAAGCCTACGAATACAGCTCTTAAAATCTGCATCCCAAACATGAATGGAATGCGAACTAAATCTAAAGAGATTTTTTTATCAACGTTTGACGTTTATGTTTCTGTTGAAACTTGAGGCAATGATTTTTATGCCGAAGAATATTTTGACTACAATCTATTTCATACACATCGTAAAGATTGAGATGCTGCAAAAACTGGTAGTCTCAGAGGTAGTGGTATTCTTATTACTTTGAGGCGTTTTTTAAGATGTTCAATCTATCAACTTTAAATTATGATTCATTTCTTGACCAGCTGTGTGTCTGAATTTTTGAATCTTAGGCGATTTTAATCTCACTGTAAACTCTAAACTCTAAGAAAATGGTTAAAGAGAAGCTTTTTTGCCATTAAATCAATTATTGTACCTCACCAACATGCGTTCGTCCGTGGGGGGTCCACCGTTACTAACTTAACGGGTTTTTCAGAATTTTTTGTATAAGCGTTTAAGTGTGGATCAGATACAGCAGATACAATATTTACAGTACTATTTGACTCCAAAAGCTAAAAACCGTGGGGTTTTACTCTATTTTTTTGTCTTGATTAAAATCTTATCTAGATACCTATATCGTTGGTTGTTGAACTTGAGTCTTGCAAATCGTATTCGCTGGTGGCTACTTATGGTGTTCCACAATCTTTATTAATGTTATTGGATCTTGCTTTAAATATTCAAGGTTTATATTGTACGCTGATGACTTGAAACTTTTACATAAAATAACATGCCCTAGCTGTCATGCTGCTAGAATTGAAAGAGTGCAAAAGAAATTCACTCGCTTCAATCACTAATCCCTTCCCAACGTATTGTGCTCGTTGTATGCTAATAAAATTGAAATCTCCAATTGAAGAATTATTCAATCATTAATGTTTGTGTACAATGAGATTTGTGGTTCACTAACTTTCCTGAACTCCTTGAGCAGATAGGCATTAACGTACCCAATAAAGTATAGCGTTCTCAATATCCATTTTATCTTAATGTTGTCAGAGCTAATTACTTTACCATACTACCAACCTATAGGCGATTTTCAGAATTCAATAAAATATCGAAAAATTGAATATTGATTTTTCCTTGCCAAGATCTGTATTTAAATTCGCAATCGAATCTTAGAATATGTGTATATATTTTTAAGTGTCGTAATAATTTTGTTATAAGTATTACTTTGTGAGTCTAGTCTGTAAGATTATTAAAATCATAGACTAGTAAATTGAAATTGAAATTATTTCTTCCATTTTACCAATCGCAGCTCTTAATGCGACAAATTATCTATTGTGTTTCGTGTATGATATGGTTGCAGCACACACTTTCTCAGACTTCTCCACAACAAAGAGCAAAGAAAACTTAGGGCAACTTTTAACTTAACAGAGGTTAACACTAATTCAATAATTTGCTCCAAACATCTACAAATTCTGATTTAAAGAAGATATTTTAATCAAAATGGGCACGGTTTACATACATATGTACTTCTGAATTTATCTTAACTGAATCAAAATTGTCGATTAAGTTATGGTGATTTAATATAGGTTATTTCTTAGGTAATTTTCTTGTTTAAATTCAAAAAGAAAGCGTGAATCTTATAACTGTTTATTAAAAGGAGATAAAGAGTTGCGAAATAAGCAAGTTTTTATTATTTATTTATGTTAAAGTGTGTGCTGTAGATTAGTATTTTTGAAATTACGATTTCGTTTTATTGTTTTTTCGAAATCGGTAAAAACCTGTAAACATTTTTCAATACCAAGAATACAACGGCGACTAAATTTGACCGAAGTTAAGTTTCTGCGAGAACTCATTGTCGTTGTAAAAATACTAACCCTCTCGAACGCGAAAATCAACCGCTTGAGATAAAAATCTGAAAATTGGTATGTACACTAATTTGACATCGCTGAATATAAATATGCTATCACATTTCTTGCGAGCCTTTTTATTAAGATGCTATTCGATGCCCCTTATATGGGGCATCTGTACTCGGTGTTCTATTTTAATATGCATGCAATTGCCTACACTGAAAATGATACCACAGATTTTCGATGTTTAAACTCAGTTTTTTTATTGAACAATTTTAATTTTAACTTCAACTTTTTATGCATGCATCAGTTTATTATATTGGAAAACATATTTTACAAATACATGCAAATCTCTTATTTTTCGTGGTATAAGGCAAAACAGTTATTATCGCGTTTTTCGCAGAGGTAAACGTTACATTTCTGGCAAATTATATACGACTTTTTACTACATCCTGGCATTTTACAACGTCCATTGTTTTTCGATGCAACAAAATGTGGGATGTCCATTACAGTGTCCTTCCGCACTTCCTCTGGGGGATGAATTTGAATCCTTTTTTTACGTTATTGCGGTGGAGTGGACGTGTTTTCTGTATTTTCAAAATTGGAACCATTAGGAGCCTGGGAACTGGAACAAGAATGATTTGGTGACCCTGGCAAGTTTGGCGCACTCGATCGAGGGGTAGATTGAAGATAATGTGAAGCCATCATTCGCGATGGCCGTCCTCGGCGGCGGGGAGTTTCAACATCCGGTTGTAAATTGCCTGTTCTCACATTTAACATACAATTTGCAACTTCAGCACGAAAATTCAGTGAATCCAAAATTTTGGTTATCTTACTCTCCTGACAGTACTTGCGATATTCCATCCATGACGCAGTTAAGGCTAGATCTATGAAGTGCATAATAATTCGAATAGTCCATTTTTGGGTGCGTATATTTATTCGGTAATATTGGATCATTTGATCTAGTAAGTCAACTCCAGCCATGCTTTCGTTATAAAGTCGAACTACTTCTGGACGAAAAACTTCAATATAATCCTTTGAGTCCTTTTCCCATCGTCGAGCTTTATCCGCTACACCAATTCCCACGAAGTTTGAAGCCAAGTTTACCACTTTGTTATCATACCATCTAGTAAATATGACCTTTTCATTTTCACTAATGCATTGAACTGCTGATCCTCGACCACGTTTGGACATTACATTCTTGTCTGGCAAGGGCGGATTTGCAAAGCGATTGAAACGAACAGTTCCAGCTGCATAAATACCTCTGTCATAAAGAACTTCAAGTAATTGAAAAGAAGGGAAGAAGTTGTCGAAATACAACTTATGTCCCTTTCCTTCTATAGGGATTCGCTTTGCTAATTCAATAACCGATCTTTGCAGCTACTTGGACGAGCAGAAATGTCGGTTAAATGTAGACGATTTCTCAAGGAAAAGAATCGATTAGCCGTCATGTTATTTGCAAAAAACGTCAAGTTCCAACGGCGATCATAGTACATTCGAACGCGAGGTAGCTTTAGGCAGCTCATCATAATATGTTGAGCTATAAGTACACGAATTTCATCAGTGCTGCATTGTTTAAAACTTAAATCTCCTGAAATTTAAAAACAGAGCCTTGGTAAAAAATAAACAGATTAAATGAGAAGAGTGAACCTTTCAGAGTAGCATATAAATTTGTATAATAAGCTGCCTTTTCAAAAAACTCGTCACTCAAATATTTGACGAAAAAGGAATACGGGGTCCTTTCTGTAGGGTTGCTGTCCACTGGTGGTGCTATAAACTGAACGGGATCTAATTTCAATGTACGCGGCATTCCAGTCTTCCACTTTATGTCTTTCTTTTTTGTGCATGGAATGACTGGAGTCTCTTCAAGGGAAATTTCATTTGCTCGCAAAATGTCACTAGAGTTCAGCCATTCGGTAGCCAAGCCAGCAAGCGCTTGTTCAGAAATTTCTGGCAACTCAAGTTCTTCAACATTTTCCATATCTTCAACATCTTCGATATCTTCAACATCTTCCTCAGGCTCTGAAGCAATTTCAACTTCGGTGCCTTTATGGGCTACAAGTGCAGACTCTGCAGGACGTATCTTTTCAACGACACATTCAACAGCATCCTCGACATCATTTTCAAAATCCTCTTCAATGTCGGAATATCTTTCCAAAGCATCAAGTATTTCCTCTTCATTAAGTTTACGTAGTGAAGTCATTTCTGAAGAGCTGAAATGAAACGCGGAAAAAATGTTATGGCGAGCAGTTAAAAAGTGTCCGTTGAGTAATCTTGTCCTATTTAAGGGACATCCACTTTTTGCACGATGAGACGTGGCAGGCGCGTTTATTTCACTTTTTATGTAAACAAAATAAATAAATAGATATATCAGTAATACTTACTATTTTTTCAGGAACATTTAATAAAGAAATTCACTTTTATAAAACAATTTGTAAGCACAAAATTTTCATAAGAAACGTTCACTCACGAAATTCACCTGCGCACTGCGGTTTTTGACAATAAATTACCTCAATGGTGACATAACTTAAGCCAATAAACCATTTAACTTGAAAATGAAATAAGTTAAACTTTGAAAAATTGTAAATCCCTTATAAGGGACATCGCGTCTGAGAGGGCTAATAAGTAAGCTAGAAAAAATTTTCTGGAGTAATGAATTTTACTAAAAACTAACTTGCAACTTTTGAATTAAAACTAAATTTTAAAATAAACACCCTTTGTTTAAGAATATTCGTTTTTTAGTTGCTTACACGAAACGACAAAATTTTTTAATATTTATGTATTCCAACGAAAAACACCTACAACCGTTATT
The DNA here is from genome assembly GCA_951828415.1 of Anomoia purmunda. Classification (NCBI taxonomy): domain Eukaryota; kingdom Metazoa; phylum Arthropoda; class Insecta; order Diptera; family Tephritidae; genus Anomoia; species Anomoia purmunda. Next base: position 86,698,967 of record OX639995.1, read on the forward strand.
ACCTATGGAAAAATATAATGTAAGAAGTACAAAAATGGTTATGCAATTGTCAGAGTCTTCTGAGACCAAAGCGGAGCTGAATTCATCCAGCGGTGATGAAGCCAATGTCACTATACATAGTTGTACAAGTTTTAGAATTAAGTCTGAGACAGCATAACCTATAGTGTCACTGCTACCGGCGCACACGTCACTCCTGCATGTACCTTGGTTTCTAGCATTCCTCAATCTGTCATCACTTCTTCCAGCGTCACACAAATTAAGCCTCCATATGGTACTAATTGTTTCGCATCCTCGTCGAAACATCAATTAGCATTACGTAAATTGAAGTCACCCAAAATAATTAAGTTCTGATCAGCAGTTAGGCTATTTAGTATTGTGCAAAAAATGTGTACATCCGTGTTATATAATCCAATTGGGCTTGATGGCGGTATGTAACTTACACTAATGAATAATTCATACGATTTTTTTAAATAATTTTGATTATAATTTGATAATGAAATGATTTATGTACTGGGTAGTATCGAACTTACAGCAACAAGTATGCCACCACTTTTGGAGAGACCAGTAGTACGTTAGCATCTGTCTTTACGAAATACATTATACCATTGACAGTCAAATAATTCTGCAGTATACGAGTAATTCGGTAAGCCAAGTTTATGTTAAAACTATCGATTTTAAACGGTTTTTATAATCAAAAGAGGGATAATTGAATTACCTTTCCATTGGTATATATTAACAATTAAAAAAATTTTAAAGTCGTTTGAAAAAAATCACTTTTTAAAAAAACTTTTCAAAATTTAAAATTTTTCCTACTTACTTATATATTTGGAAAAGTTGCAAAATTTATAAGAAAAAGTCAAAAGAAGGGTAATCGAATTATCTTTCTTTTCGTGTATATTAACGATTCAAAACTTTTTAAAGCCATTTAAAAAATCACCAAAATTTTACTTTTTCCCTAATTATATATTTTGAAAAGTTGCATCGATTTTAAAGTTTTTATAATCAATAGAAGGGTAATCGAACTACCTTTATTTTAGTGTATAGTAACCGCTACAACGTTTTTAAAGTCGTTGAAGTTGTTGAAGTCCCCTACTTGACATTTTGAAATTTTAAAAAGTTGCCACCGGTCTGAACTGTTTTTTTGTTGACTTAGCGATCTGCTGAACAAATAAAAAATAATGATACTAATAATAATAAAAACAATTCGACGCATTAATAATAGATAGCCACAATACAATGTTAAATATGTAAGTTAACGCTGCCAATATTTTAACTTTCAAATTATGTGTAGTACAACATAGCATTCCAAAGCATAAATTTGCGAAATATACTCCCACCAGATCCTCGGCACAGTAACAAAGCACACTTTTGGCGCATTTCTACTCTGGTTTAATGTACTATAACTGAAACACTCTCCAACAGTTGCAGTGCTTTGTAATTACTAGTTTTCATATGCATTTTAGAACAATAAAAAAAGACATTACAGCCACTATAATGTGTGTGCGGCCTTAGACCTGGTAAATCTCGACCAAATATTCAAGATACGCCAAATCTTGGAAAAAACCCGAGAAAGAAAAATAGGCACACACCATCTTTTGTCGAATTCAAATCCGCTTTCGATAGCACGGAATCAAATCCTATTTGCCGCAATGTCTGAATTTGGTATCCCAACAAAACTAATACGGCTATGTAATCGGAAAGAATCTCTCCGAACCTTTTGAAACCAAACGAGGTTTCACACGGGGTGATGCTCTTTCGTGAGACTTTTTTAACCTTATGTTAGAAAAGATAATTCGAGCTGCAGTTGAACCGTTCAGGCACCATATTTTATAAGAAGTAAGTAATATGTATCTTTTTTTAATTAAAGATCAAGAAATAGTTGAGTGAAATGCTAATATTTCAAAATGCATCGTTCAGTGTGGTTATGGGAGAATATATTTTTCGATTATTATCGATCAAAATTAGAACCGACATTATTTGTTCTTGATTTTGTTCTTTTTTCGAATTTCATCATAGTTTATTAGCAACAAGGCGTAATTACTTGGTTTCATCGTATTTTGCTCATAAACTAAGAATGAGCCATAAATTACGATAGTGTATCCTGGCTTTTAGGGGCACTGTTTTTAACAGCGCAAAGCTTATTAGCTTTGAACTACTTCGAATCATAAATATGAAATTTCTGGAAATCTCGACAGGGTACATATTTATGAATGTTTTCAATGTATGGTAGTCATGCCACATAAAATGCTTAGAATTAGACAAACAAATTTTCATTTTCCCACAAATCCTCTAGCTGGCTATCATACCGCAAGGTGTTTGAGCATTTAAATACGTACTTAACAAAACTGTATTTTGTGAAAACAAAAGACCGCGAAATATCAGGAACAACTAAAGCTAATTTCCTCAAATTTGATAAATAATATTGGGTTTAGAAAGGGAATGCGCGTGTAAACTTTTTTTGGAAATTGGGCGTAGCCTCCCCACTTTTTAAGAAAAACCTATATCTCCGAAACTACTTGTCCAAATTTGGTACGCATATCGCATTTCAAATCAATAAGCAAGATGATGAAAATTGTTAAATCGGATAAAACCACGCCCACCTTTCATAACGGTAATTTTCAAAACCTAAGAAATACGGTATATTTAAGCCAGCATTAAAGGCAATTCGCTCAAATTTAATATGAAGATGGGCCTACAATAATAAATACACCGAACCAAAAAATTTTGGAAATGGGCGGGAATCGCCCACTTTAGAGCAAATAAGTATGTGTCTGAAACCATACTACATATCGGTGGCACCCGAACTTAGGCTCTTCCTTATTTGTTTAAATCTGCATTTAATGTATTAAATCAACTTTATAAAATTATGCATTTTGGGATGTTGTAGGTTTGTGCTTTTGTATTCTTTTGTAACTCGCTGGCGTTTCTTATATTGTAAGGCTGCACTTCACCGACATACATAAGTAATTTGTTCCTATTAGTGATGTGCCGAGTCGACTCGACTCGAGTACTTTCGAAGAACTCACGTACTCAAGTAAGCAAAATATAGTACTCGGATACACATATTCGAGTACGGGTCTCGAGTTCTTATATTATCGTAATACCACATCCACTATTTTTAAAGTTCAAATCGCGGGTTTGCTCTGTGAAGTCAGAGATTAGCTTCAATTGGTCATGTAAGTATATACATATGTATGTACATACATACGAGACCAAACTGATATAGCCCATATCTGCAAGCGAGTGTCATGTGTATATCGTTAAATATCACCAATCGAGCAAAAATATCAGGATTTCATTTAAAATTATGACACTTACCTACTTAACTATAACCGCTTAGAGACACTTATGGAGTGTAGACACTTATGGAGTGTAGTTTTGGTTCGTTTTACTACGCAGTTGTCTACTCAGCCTAAAGTAATACTTGTTGGCAAGAGAGATTCTACGTTGGATTTACAGGCTGACATTATTGTAGGTTTTAATGCTGGTTCCCAGATAAACAAAGTCCTCCACTTTTTCAAAATTGTAATTGTCAACAGTGATGCGGGAGCCAAGACGCGGGTGCGCTGACTGTTTATTTGATGACAAGAGGTACTTAGTTTCGCCCTCATTCACCTCCAGACCTATACATTTCGCTTATTTATCCAGTTTGGAAAAGGTAGAAGCATATCATCTTATAAAATAAGGTGCCGGAACAGTTCAATTCTGAAGCTCGAATTCTCTTCTCTAACATAAGATTAAATAAGTCGCCCGAAAGAGAGTCACCCTGTGTGAAACCTTGCTTGGTTTCAATCGGCTCGGACGGGTCCTTCCCGGTTCTGACGGAGCTGATGGTGGTATTCAGCGGCAGTACGCAAAGAGCGAGACATGTGACGTCGAGCTTTCCTTGGAAGTAATTTTCTGCACAGAGGCGCTTGCGAATCTTGGCTGCGACAAGAAATGATTCGAGTCGATGTTAACTCCTGGAATAGTGCGCACGTCTAATACACTGCAAGCATGCTTTCCGTCTACCACAACATGATCAATTTGATTTCGTGTTTTCCATCAGGTTATAGATATAAAAATACATCGAGCTGCATGATGTATTTTTATGTCGTGTAGGCTGAATTTACCGACTGTGGACCAAAGATCCCTTCCCTTCCCACCTTGACATTAAACTCGTGCTCAAGGCGCTCATAGTACTGATCTTTGGTCACATTGTCCTTCTCCTCCATAGGGGTGTGGACGCAAATCAGCGAAATGTTGGGAAATCTCGCTCTGATGCGGATTACGCCGAGACGTTCGTCCACTGGGGTGAACGACAGTACCTGGCGGCGCAATCTCTCTCCCAGCACAAATCCGCCCCCAATTTGCGCTCCTTTTTTATCGCAGCTGTAGTAGACGTCGCAAGGTCTCTTCGCCACGTCCATCACATCTATTTGATGTTGAAAGGCCTTTGCCGTTCCACCAGACGGACAGAGGCACCTTTCCAATCGAGGGTCCGGACATTCCAGGTGTGTGACCGCGTTTACCGCGGTCGTTATCGGAATAAAGGGGTCGCATCCGAGGCTGTTGCAATTTTTTATTGAAAGCTGTTTTTATGTAGCGCGTACCAACACTTTCCCCATTTTAGTGGACTTCTACACATGGCACCATCCTAAAATTATGGCAAGCAGTTTAAAATAAAGATCCTGTAGTTTCTTTTTTTAACGAGTACCAAAAATTCCCGACCCGGCACAAAACTAGCTCTTGTATATATGTATGTACTTCGTCATTTTCCCCTTTTTAGCTTTGTAAATTAATGTTAGGGTATTTAGTTATAATCCTTGCGTAATATTTAACCACTTAAACTCAGTTAACATGAATTTCACAGATCCATAGAAGAACATGCTGACAGAATTACCAATGCCTCTCATTCATACTATCAGCACTAACTGTAAAACAGAGACATTACGTTATTTAGTATTACTGACCGTCAGATGAACGCTAAAAGGATTGTCGATTCGATGCGAACCAAATTTCGGAGATATTTAGAAAAGATAAGCAACACTGTTCGCCAAATATCAAACGGTAAACAAAATACACATAAAATTTGGAAGTGCGGACGAAGAAGAAATAGAGGTTAAACTATATTTCTACGAAAAATGTGGTATCCCGGGCGCGTTGTTTGCAATAGATGGGTCACACATTCAAATGTTAAGACGCGCAAGAAATTATCATTTGTACTATAACCAAAAACTTAAGCGCAGTTTGAACACAATGGTCGTAAGTATTGCAATATAACAAAAGTTTGAAACAAAAAGGCTAACAATTTTTTAGATGTGTGACCACATTATGAGAATTAGGGCTCTTGATGCGCGATTTGGTGGCGCATGCCACGATTCCCATATTGGAATCTGTCCAGTGAAAGAAGGGCCTTAAAACTAGTTTTGACAATGGTGAAAGGGGATTTGGATTCTTGATTTGCATCAATAAATGTACGTATGTCATTACTTTTCTATATTCTCACGATATCCACTGGAACCTTGGATGTTAACACCTTACTGTAAAGCAGTCAAAAATTCAGCGGAATCTCGGTTCAATGATGACCATGCTAAAGAACGGTTCATCATCGAACGAGTAGTTGGAATATTGAAAGGCAGGTTTCAATGCCTTTTGGCAGCACGCGAGTTACATTATGGTAATCAAAAGGTCTCATCAATAATTAACATTTGTTGCGTTTTTCACAATATTTGTTTGCAATTTAAAGCTGGCCTACTCTCTTCAGAAGTTTTCACAACAGGAGATGTGCATTTGTTAGTGGAAGCGGACAGTAATACGGCAAACATTTCTAAGAGTCTAGGAGATTTAATAAGGAATAGTTTAGTTTCATGATAATATTTTTTTCTACTTCCACAGCCGTTTCGTAGCTTAAATAGTAATTCAATAATGATGGAATAAGGTTTTAAAAAATAAATAAAATCAATTCATCAGTCTTTCCAATTTCAAAGGAACTATATATGCAAGTATATTATGTGTATTATAAGCACTAATAAAAAATATTAATTAAGAAAAAAATACTTCAAGTAAATTCAAAATAACTATATATGTATATACATAGATATGTACATATATATACTAACATAACAAATGTGCATTATCTTTGGAAAAATAACTTAAAATAAATTCATCACATTTCAATTTCAATGGAACTATATACATACACATGTGCTCTAAACAAAAATTCATAACTTCACATATAATACACTAAAATAAAAAATTCATTATTTTTGGAAAATTTAAAGCTACAACCAATATTCATATCGCTTTGATTTCATTTTTAAAGTTTTACTTTTAGTTTTCGTTTCATTTTTTTTTTAACTCAAACCTTTCGCGTTCTAGTTGAGGTTTAGTTTCTTCTAGCTATGCATTTCTTTTGGCATAAGTACCCAAACTAATGAGAGTCTCATTTATTTCATTTAATTTTTTTTGTTGCAGATTTCTTGTGATATTGAACTTGGTTCTCAGTTTGCAGTTAAAGTAAGTTATCTCTGCTTCATCATCGTTGGTCTCCTTGGCGTGGGGATGAGGCTTAAGTGTTGGCATGGTTGCTCCTTTAGAGGATTTCCATGCCACCGCGAACTAAGAGGGAGGCTCCATATAAGAATCAATGTAGGACTCGATCTTGCACGGCTTCTTATGTGGCGAATACCGTACCAACATCTCTCATTTCCGCACACCCTGCATCCCTCCTAGTATCTCCCAGCTCTCCTTCCTCTCTAGCTAATCCCCCCCCTAATCCAGGGTGTCAAGCGTCACCGTGCCCATTGGTCGGTTTGCAGCCAGGGGGTTTAAATTCCGGCTGTATTTTAACGGCGCCTCCCTGACACCGGGCCACCTCAGGGAGTAAGTTTGGCCTTACCACGGCAAGGGGCGCTGTCGTGATGTACCACCCATTTTCCCCCCTCTATATTCCTAGACCGCTGCGCTTGCCTCGTCGAGCAGGTGGTCGCACGACCAAGATGAACACAACTAAACATAAATTAACAACAACAACAACAACAAAAAACACAAAAAAAATGTCTTCCCCATCTCGGGGTAAGACAAGTATGAAAATTTCTTCTTCCCCATCTCGGGGTCAGAATGCGCAGACGCAAGCGCCTAACGCGCCGCTTCGCTCCGATAGGAGCTCTTCCGGGCTGGAGGTGAGTGTTGCATGCCGGCCCGTGACTACGGGTGTTATAACGGGGCCTAGCACCAGCAAAGCTGCGGGGATTGTGCTGGAAACGGCAGATCGCCCCGTGGCGGTAGGCACTAGGGGCCCGTCAAACACCGGCGCCGCTGCGAAGCCTAGTCTCGCGAAGGCAACGGTCTCCCGGCCTGGCCCGAGTGGACTAAGGCAACAAGCAGCCGCAGAAGACAGTATAGAGGGCGTGGCAGCGATGGATGTTGGAGTCGGAGCGGTTCAAATTAGCTGACAAACGTAAGGCCACGAAGACGTTAAAAAGATACGACGGGGTCCCAGACCGCGAAGGAAGCGGCGTAAAGGGCGAAAGCCCTGCTGCCTAACTTCCGGGTCACTGGGGCTTCGGTGGAAAACCGGGTGCCTCCGTCAAAACGACAAAGATCGGCGGAGGAACAAACTCCGGTCTCAAAGAGAATCCGGCCGCACTCCTGGATGGGCAGGCCTAGCTTTGCCGAGGTTGCGAAGGACAGGATCCCTATTGGTGTCCTGGACCGAGGCAACGAGCTCGGGTCCATACCAAAGGACCAGTGGAGGTGGGTGAAGGCAGCTCTGGCGAACGTCATCTTTGACGTTCTGCTGGAGAACCCTGGAACCCCCCCTGCCTGTAAGGACGCTGGTTGGTACCAGGGCCACGTTAAGGTAGTCGCCTGTGAGGACCTGAGATCGGTGGCGCTCTATAAGGCCGCCGTTGCAAAGGTGGGTCCTGTCTACCCAGGGGTTAAGTTGGAGGTGGTGGACTGGAAGGGCATTCCAGTCAGACCCCGGGCGAGGGCATGGGTTCCGGGGACACCATCGGCACCGGAAAGTATCCTAAAGATGCTTCAGGTGATGAACCCGGCCCTCCCAACAAGTGATTGGAGGGTCGTCCGGGTCGAGGACGCGGAAGGCCCTTCGAGACAAGTGGTCTTGTCCCTAAACAAGGAGTCCATCGGACTCCTTGAGAAGAGGCAAGGCCGCGTCTGCTATGACCTCGATGAGGTCATCATTAAGGTGTACCGCGGGGACGCTCAGCGTGCCTCTGGTGCGGGTGCAGCAATGGACGTGGACATTGACGCACCCGAACCGGAGCCGGAACCGGAACTCTCCGACGCTGAAGGCAGCGTCTCCTCGCAGACAATCTTTGCACCAACAATGCACAGGATGTTTGCGGAGGAGGAGCTGCTGCACAGCGACGGAGAGTGCGAGGCTGATGTCACCGTCGTGGCTGGAGGGGAAGTAGCGGCTTTCTCGCACGAGAATTCTGCAGATAAACCTCCATCGCTCTAAAGCAGCCTCAGCTGCTCTCCTAGATCGTCTGAGCAAAGGCGACGTTACGGTGGTACTCATTCAAGAACCCTGGGTTTGTAACTCAAGGGTATGTGGGTTGAGTGCCACCGGCTTAAAATTAGAGACTGTATTGTGGCTAAAGCAGATTTAAATTTCTTTCTTTAACCTAATTATAGTGATGGGGACGTCACGGTAATTCTCGCGGAGATAGGGGGTATGCCAATCGTGCTGGCATCGGCTTACATGCCGTACGAAGCCGAGTACCCTCCTACCTCTATGGTGCAGAACTTGATGTCCAGTTATGAGAGCGGACACATTTTGGTCGGCAGCGACGCGAATGCTCACCATGTCAACTGGGGGAGCACGGACATCAATGATCGAGGTGAGTTACTTTTCAACTACCTTCCAATTACTAACCTTCTTACATGCAACAAAGGTAGGGATCCTACCTTCATAGCCAGGAATCGTAAAGAAGTTTTAGATATAACTCTATGTAGTGTTAGTCTATCTGTATTGATCGAGAGTTAGCGGGTTCAAGATGAACACTCCTTCTCTAATCTTTTCAATTATCAGCCCAAAAGAGTGCAAAAACCTAAAAAACACGGATTGGCGCTCTTATTAAAGGTTATTTGAGGATAGGCTAACCAGCGAACCTCTTATTGAACCTAATTGTATCGGAGATCTAGAGAACATGGTGGACGTTTTTACGCTGACCTGCTCAAATGCCCTAGATCAGGCTTGCCCTGAACCAAAACAGTGGGGCAAACGTAAACCCCATTGGTGGTCATGCGAGTTGGACTCACTACGAAAATCTTGTAGGAAAAACTTCAACAAAGCCAAAAGACTTAGTCTCGAGCTGGTGTGGCTAGAGTACAAAAAGTCTCTTCAGACCTATAAAAAAGCTTTAAGGGCGGCAAAGAGATTCTCGTGGAGAAACTTCTACAGCGGCATCGAGGGTGCTTCCGAGACAGCCAGGCTAAGGAACATTCTTTCAGGATCCTCTAACCCGGTAGGTTTCTTGCAAAAGCAAGACGGTTCCTGGACTTCAACGGGAAAGGAACCCCTTGAATTGCTATTAGATACCCATTTCCCTGGTAGTACAACTGCGGAGGAAGGAACTCCTCCGTTCATCTCCTACAACCCTGTTAACATACCGGTTTCGGAAAAAAAGGTTAAATGGGCTATCCTTTAAACCATATAAATCTGCAGGGCCAGATGGGATAATACCTGCCCAGCTAATTAAGGCACTGGAGCTGTCTGCAAAATGGCTCTCTACTATTTTCAGGGCCTGTTTCAAACTAAATCACATACCGTTGGCATGGAGAAATGTCACGGCCGTCTTTATTCCTAAAGCCAGTAAGGCCTCACACACTAATCCAAAGGATCTTGTGCCTATCAGTCTATCATCCTTTGCTCTTAAGGCACTTGAAAGGATTATTAGTAGCTACCTGTCCGATACCATCGACAGTCGACTACTGTCTAATGACCAACATGCCTACCGCAAAGGCAAATCTACTGAGACTGCCATCCATAGCTTGGTCGGCTATATTGAGAAGTCTCTCAGCGTCAAGGAATTCTGTCTTGTAGCCTTCCTAATAATAACGTATTTCCAGAAGCCTTAACTGGTGCCGTTAGGGATCTAGGGGTTGAACACTCACTGGTTGACTTTATCGGCCAGCTACTCTGTTGCAGAGTAGTAAGGGCTAAGCTGGGTGCGAGCGAATTGTCACGGCACGTGTCGAGGGGGACGCCACAAGGAGGCGTCCTATCCCCACTCCTATGGAACCTCACCGTAAATACGCTACTGCGAGATACGGCATGGGGTGGCGCAATGGTTGTCGTAGCGATCGCACGGGAGGTATCCAAGTGGTGCACCTAGTGGGCTCAGGGTCAGCTCAAGTAAGGTGGAACTTATACTCTTCACGAGAAGGTATGAACTGCCTTCGGTGACTTCACCGATACTAAATGGTATACGGTTAAGTCTTTCTACAAGTGCCAAATTTCTAGGCGTTATTTTAGATAGGAAGTTGAACTGGAAAGAGAACCTAGTTCAACGTCATGACAAGGCTTCCGTAACCCTCTACACATGTAAGAGAGCCATAGGCAGGAAATGGCGGTCGTCAGACCAATACTCCTATATGGGGTGATCGTGTGGTGGCCTGCATTAGAAAAATAGGTTAACCTTAGACTACTCACCAAGGTGCAAAGATCTAGTATGATCTGCATAAGTGGGGCGCTCAGAACCCCTCCAAATGAGGCCTTGAACGTCATTTTAAACCTTATTCCTTTAGATTTGGTTGGACAACAAATGGCAGCGATGACTGCTGTGCGACTAAGAGAGACATCCCAGTGGCACCCTGAAAGCCAAGGGCACTCTTGTATTTTGAATAAGTTCTGCTCTATTCCGAGCAGCACGGATCGGTGCACCTTGACATCGGTTTCTGAAAGTAATTTTATTACACGTATTCCAAGCAGGGAGGAGTGAAAACTTGAGTTTCATACTCCACCTGATAGCATTGTCATCTATACATATGGCTCGAAACTCGATAATAAGGTAGAGGGAGGCGTTTTCTCACGAAACCCTCTCCTGCAAATTTCCTTTAGGTTACCAGATCACTGCAGCGTCTTCCAGGCTGAGGTCTCAGCTTTATCAATAATTCGAATTTTTGCAAAATATTAATGGGACAATGTAAGCATAACATTCACTTCATAATAAAATAATTGTTTCTGGAATCCAAAATTTAGTGAAATTTTCGGGGATCACCTGACGTGGCTTTACTCACCTATTATTTTTACGTATGTATAAGTTTATATATTTAAATTATCTATAGATATATGTATGTATGTGTGTGCTTGTTTACAAATGTAAGCGCTGCGATTTTTGTGTCACCTACATTCAGCGCCCACAACATAATTTTTTCTACCTATCAGTCTCGAAGGCGAAGGTCGAATTACGCGTTACTCGCCACGTAAAAGTGAATATTTGGTATTACACGAAAAGTGAACGTATCCCTTATATCGTAATTTGGTATTATGAGTTCAGTGAACGTAACTCATTTAGCGTAAACGTCAAAAATTTTCCCACGACTACAAACTCCATTCGTATTCCAAAAATTTCTAATTTGTTGCTGTGATATTATTAGTAAAAATTTAATTGAATATTTTAAGCAAGTATTATTGCATATGTATTGTATACATATATGTATATATACTACAAAATATGTGTGAAAGTGTAAAAGAAAAAACTGAAACTTTCATTTAAAGATAAACGAAACTAAACACATCATAGAAACCAAGGCGAATTCATATAAGGTGTAGTTACTATAGCAGCCGATTTGATTTTTTTTATTCACCACATCAAGGTGGATCCATAGAAGGTGATAACAAGATAAACAAGGCGAATCGGCTGTGTATTTTGTTTGTGTAATTTTGTGAATGGAATGTCAATATCTGGATTCGCCCTGTATGCTCGTGTATTTTGTTTGTGTAATTTTGCGAGTGCAATGTCAGAAATCTGAATTCGCCCTGAATTGTCATGTCAGAATTTGACATAGCAATAGCAGAAATTGAATTGAAATTGAATAGTGAACATAGAAAAAATACATAAATACATAAATGATAATTCACACAGATCACAGATTCTTTCCAGGCACTCACAGAAGTGATCCTGGATCACATCGTCCTTCTCTTCTGTTTGGGGCATGGGCACATATCAGCGACATGTTGAAGAATTTCACTTTGATGCGAATCGTGGGGAGATGCTCGTCTATCGGAGTGAACGACAATACTTGGCGACGAAGTATCTCTCTCCTCACATATCCATCACCGAACTTGCGTTCATTTACATAGCAGCTGTAGTTGACATCGCAAAGTCCAATGGCATTCGTATCTTGCTCCGTCCATTTCCTTTCTTGGATGGCAGTGCTGTCAGCCTTTACTCTTACGAGGGCATCAACGAGCCGGGCTGTGGCTCCTTTCCCATTAAGGGTTCGGATATTCCAGTTGCATACCCTCACACCATAGTCCTTAATACGTCATCCAAATAGGGAGATCTTGTCCAAAGCTTGTTGAAATTTTTCATTGGCTTAAGTTTTTTCGTGGCGGGTCCCAAACCCAGCAGACAACCATGCTATGTTGCTGATTCCATCCACTAAACGCATGCAAGCTTCCGGAGTTCACCAGTATTGCATGAACTGTCTCGCCCGGTCCCATCGCAGCGGAGCATGCACGGCTCAGCTCCAGACATGGCTGAAGACCTCATTTCTCAGCTTGACAGGTTTCCTATTACCCAAGTGGAGCGTCAAGCTGCTAAAGAAATGTTTGTTTCACCGTCCTCACCTTTTGTGGGAACCACGGTCCCAATACGTCGATTGTACTCATGTTTCAATTTTGGCGTCAAAGAATCGTGGGGAGGCTTATGTCATCCACCATATCTACCATTCAATTAATGTGCAAATGGTTAAAGCAAACTTTTATCAAGGATTCAAGTATAAAAACAGAAATATAGTTTATTTTTAATATAAGTGATCCTAATTCAAAAATTTTAAATATAAAATCTATATACCTTAGAGCACAGCACGATTAATAATGGAGCGAGTTTATAAAACGAAATCCATGGCATGTTTGCGGATGATTCCGGATTTCCTTGGAGTCGGGTTGATGACTATTCTACCAAACCACTCAGAAGAGAGTTCGAAACTCCGCTACAATGGAACATTGTTCCTTTTTGTGTTTTTCGTCCATTTTGGCATTTAGTTAGAACAAGATGCCACTCTTTAGTACTTTGAAAAAATACAACGAAACTGCTGTTAAGGGTCGTTAAAAATAAGTTAATAAGGAATATACTTTCCAAATTTAGTTGAAATATATTCTTCGGTTTTTGACCTAAGTTATAAAAAATATAATATAAATATAAACAATATGTATGAAGTACTGATGGCACTGTTATTAATAACTGAACATAATATTACCGTTAATCCACGCGCGTATGCTGCTTTTTCACTATTGATAAACCGAAATCAATTTGCGTTCGTCAAGTCAATGTCGTATAAAATAATTTAAAAAAAATATATAAAAAAGTGTCCACCTCTTTTTGCGAGTAATACATCTCAGCCTAGCATAAATAAAATTTGAAGTTAAATATTTAATGATGTAGTATATGGCATTGGGTTAAATTGTTAGCTATATTTTAACAAAGTAGTCTTTCAATAATACTTGTAGTGCGGTGCAAAAGTAACACTAAGTACGAAATAAATGCATTTTTAATGGTAGTCATATCATACATATTATTTTAATTATAGCATCGTAACATAAAATTGTAATTTTACATACATAAGTTAGGTTTTTATAGTTTGGGGTTTTTTTATTTATATGACTACAATTTGGCTGAATCTTTTGGGCAAGGGACAAACCAGACGAAATTATTGTTTGCCTGCGAGCGCCACTTTTCCAAACAGATAAGAATGGATAGGAAATTAATGTTCCTGATATGAATTTGCCAAATGGCCCTATACCCAGCTCCATTATTGAAACTCAATGTTCTAATTCGCATATCAAATTGGAAACTGAAGATTTGCCATACGTAATAATCCGTCAGACAAATGGGTTGAACGAAGTGCTAGAATAAAAAGTCATGGGGATTGCGGTACTCGTATGCTTATGTCGTAACGAAGGGTAAATGTGAACCCAATTGGCAAAATGAAAGCTTATCTGTTGGACTGTCCACGAAAATATAATGACGATATAGGCAAGAATATTAGGGTCTCCCGAGACCTGAGCATACTTCGAATTTAAAATCAGTCAGAGTTATTTTATTTAAAAAATTTTAAAGCACACACTTGCTCTTACCGTATTTTAAAGATGAACAAATTTCAACTGATCTTTACTTTATTCAACAGAGGCAATTGACAGGTGCAATTTAATAAAGTCGTCACAGGAATTTTTAGATTATCTTAGAGAGTTAGATACTATTTATTTTAGACAATTTTATTCTGTCTGTCAAAGAATTGGTGTCGACCAAATTTTATTTTATAAAATGAAAGTTATCAGACCATCCCTTTGTTGCTCCAACTGTAGTGGGGGTTTTGTTTTGTCCTTATACATATGTATATCAGAATTAGAATTTTCTTCTTATTAAAATTTTGTAACAGAGACCTCGGCACCCCTGATTTCAAATCTAAAATTTTATGTGTTTCCCATACGTACTTAATTTTCTAAGACAAAGCAGCACCAAACTCTTATTCGTTAATTTTTATTTTTCCTCTTTTCGGGGCAATTTTTGAACAACTCATTTTCTTTTCGGTATCTGATTGTTTTTTTGTATCTGAAACTAGCTATATGTCTGTTTTAAATTTTATAATATCATTACAATATACTATGTATGTATGTATATATGTGCAATATATATTTATTTTTATACTGTAAAAGTAATTCTCTTTTAAATTTAAATAATGTTTGTAATTCGATTGTCTCTTGCTTTTGCAATAATAGTTATTAATTTATTGTAATTATTATTGTATCGCTTGGCTGAAATTCTTTCGTTTTTACTTGATCATTATTCGTATAAATGAAAAAGTATTATTTTTTGTTATTGTTAATTTCCTCAATTCAATTATTTTATATATTGTTTCCTGTGATATTTTATGATGCGTGAAATTTCATTGTTGGGCTTTTTTCATTGATTATATTGTTAATTTTGCATGATTTTTTGGTGATATTATGATATGATATTATGATATTATGATGTGTGGAGTTTTATTGAATAAATTGAATTAATTTGTATGTTTTTTTGTGATCTTTTAATGTTTTTCCTGTTTTGTTTAGGAATGCAATATTTTTCTTTTGATTTTTTATTATTGTACAGCTTCATTGGTCTCCTTGGTGTGGGGATGAGGCTTAAGTGTTGGCATGGCTGTTCCTTTCGAGGTCTTCCATGCCACCACGAACTAAGAGGGAGGCTCCATATAAGAATCAGTGTAGGACTCGTTCTTGCACGGATTCTTATGTGGAGATTACCGTACCAACATCTCTCTGTTCCGCATACCTTGCATCCCTCCTAGTATCTCCCAGCTCTCCTTCCTCTCTAGCTAACCCCCCCCCCCCCCCTAATCCAGGGTGTCAAGCGTCACCGTGCCCATTGGTCGGTTTGCAGCCAGGGGGTTTAAATTCCGGCTGCATTTTAACGGCGCCTCCCTGACACCGGGCCACCTCAGGGAGTAAGTTTGGCCTTACCCCGGCAAGGGGCGCTGTCGTGGTCTACCATCCATTTTCCCCTTTTATATTTTTAGACCGCTGCGCTAGCCTCGTCGAGACTTTTAAAAAACAATCCCAAAACCCCAATCTTTCCCATCTCGGGGTAAGACTTTGCAGGCGCGAGCGCCTAGCACAAAATCGCTCCGATAGGAGCTCTTCCGGGCTGAAGGTGGGTGTTACACACCGGCCCGTGACTATGGGTGTTATAGCGGGGCCTAGCACCAGTAAAGCTGCGGGGATTGTGCTGGAAACGGCGGATCGTTCCGTGGCGGTAGACACTAGGGACCCGCCAAACACCGGTGCGGCTGCGAAGCCTCGCGAAAGCAGGGGTCTCACGGCCTGGCCCGAGTGGATTAAGGCAACAAGCAGCCGCACACGAAAATATGGAGGGCGTGGCAGCGATGGAAACTACGAGCCACGCCTCTCAGAAGATGGAGTCGGAGCGGATCAATTTCGCTGATAAGCACAAGGCCGCGAAGCCGCTAAAAAGGTACGACAGAACCCCGATGGAAACGTTGCCCCAGAGCGCGAAGGAAGCGGTGGAAAGGGCGAAAGCCCTGCTGCCTAATTTTCGGGTCACTGGGGCTTTGGTGGAAAACCGGGTGCCCTTGGGGACCTGTACCGAGGCAACGAGCTCGGGTCCATACCAAAGGACCAGTGGAAGTGGGTGAAGGCAACTCTGGCGAACGTCATCTTTGACGTTCTGCTGGAGAACTCCGGAACCCCCCTGGCTTTTAAGGACGCTGGTTGGTACTAGGGCCATATTAAGGTGGTAGCTTGTGAGGACTAGAGATCGGTGGCGCTGTATAAGGCCGCCGTTGCAAAGGTGGGACCTGTCTACCCAGGGGTTAACTTAGAGGTGGTGGACTGGAAGGACATTCCAGTCAGACCCTGGGTGGGGAATGGATTCTGGTGACACAATTGGCACCGGAAAGCATCCTTAAGATGCTCCAGGTGACGAACCCGCCCCTCCCGAAAAGTGATGGGAGGGTCGTCCGGGTCGAGGACGCGGAATGCCCTTCTAGACAAGTGGTATTATCCCTAAACAAGGAGTCCATCGAACTTCTAGAGAAGAGGCAAGGTCACGTTTCATATGGCCTCGATGAGGTCATCGTCAAAGCGTACCGCGGGGACGCTCAGCGTGCCTCTGGGGCGGGTGAAGCAATGGACGTGGACATTGAGGCACCCGAACCGGAGCCGGAACTGGAACTCTCCGACGTTGAAGGCAGCGTCTCCTCTCAGACAAACCTTGCTCCAACAATGCATAGGATGTTTGCGGAGGAGGAGTTGCTTCTTAGTGACGGGGAGTGTGTAGCTGACGTCACCGTCGTAGCTGGAGGGGAGGAAGTGGCTTTCACGTACGAGGGTGCTGCAAATAAACAGCTGCTCGCCTGAGCAAAGGCGACATTGCGGTGGTACTCATTCATGAACCTTGGGTTTGAACCTAAAGGGTATGCGGGTTGAATGCCACCGGTTTTAAGCTTTCCGTGGAGCGCGGTAAAGGTAAAATTAGAGACTGTATTGTGGCTAAAGCAGATTTAAATTTCTTTCTTTAACCTAATTATAGTGATGGGGACGTCACGGCAATTCTCGCGGAGATAGGGGGTATGCCAATCGTGCTGGCATCGGCTTACATGCCGTACGAAGCCGAGTACCCTCCTCCCTCTATGGTGCGGAACTTGATGTCCAGTTATGAGAGCGGACACATTTTGGTCGGCAGCGACGCGAATGCTCACCATGTCAACTGGGGGAGCACGGACATCAATGATCGAGGTGAGTTACTTTTCAACTACCTTCCAACTACTAACCTACTTACATGCAACAAAGGTAGGGATCCCACCTTCATTGCCAGGAATCGTAAAGAAGTTTAAGATATAACTCTATGTAGCGTTAGTCTATCTGTATTGATCTCTAATCATCGTTATATTGAAACCGCAGGTACTGAACTTTTCAATTGCCAGCCCAAAAGTGTGCAAAAACCTAAAAAAACACGGATTAGCGCTCTTATAAAAGGTTATTTGAGGATAGGCTAGCCAGCGAACCTCTTATTGAACCTAATTACATCGGGGATCTAGAGAACATGGCGAACGTTTTTACACTGACCTGCTCAAATGCCCTAGATCTTATCCTGAATCTAAACAATGGGGCAAACGTAAACCCCATTGGTGGTCACGTTAGTTGGACTCACTACGTAAATCTTGTAGGAAAAATTTCAACAAAGCCAAAAGACTTAATCTCTAGCTGGTATGGCAAGATTACAAAAAGTCTCTCCAGAGGAACTTCTGCGGCGACACCGAGGGTGCTTCCGAGGCAGCCAGGCTAAGGAAGGTTCTCTCAGGATCCTCTAACCCGATAGGTTTCTTGCAAAAGCAAGACGGTTCCTGAACCTCAATGGGAAAGGAACCCCTTGAACTGACCCACTTCCCAGGGAACACAGCTGCGGAGGAAAGAATTCCTCCGTTTATTTCTTCCAACCCCGTCAACATACCGGTTTCGGAAGAAAAGGTTAAATGGGCTATCCAAAGCTTTAAACCATACAAATCTGCAGGGCCGGATGGGATAATACCTGCTCAGCTAATTAAGACACTGGAGGTGTCTGCAAAATGGCTCACTACTATTTTCAGGGCCTTTTTCAAACTGAATCACATACCGTTGGCATGGATAAATGTCACGGCTGTCGGCTATATTGAGAAGTCTCTCAGCGTCAAGGAGTTCTGTCTTGTAGCCTTCCTGGACATCGAGGGCGCCTTTAATAACGTGCTTCCAGAAGCTATAACTGGCGCCGTTAGGGATCTAGGGGTTGAACGCTCACTGGTTGAGTTTATCGGCCAGCTACTCTGTTGCAGAGTAGTAAGGCTAAGCTGGGTGCGAGCGAATTGTCGCGGCACGTGTCGAGGGGGGCGCAACAAGGAGGCGTCCTATCCCCACTTCTGTGGAACCTCACCTTAAATACGCTTCTGCGAGATACGGCATGGGGTGGCGCAATGGTTGTCGCGTACGCTGATAACGTAGCGGTCGCACGGGAGGTATCCAAGTGGTGCACCTAGTGGGCTCAGGGTCAGCTCAAGTAAGGTGGAACTTGTACTCTTCACGAGAAGCTATGAACTGCCTTCGGTGACTTCACCGATTCTAAATGGTATTCGGTTAAGTCTTTCTACAAGTAGCCAAATTTCTAGGCGTTATTTTAGATAGGAAGTTGAACTGGAAAGAGAACCTAGTTCAACGTCATGACAAGGCTTCCGTAACCCTCTACACATGTAAGAGAGCCATAGGCAGGGAATGGAGTCTTAATCCCCGGATCTGTCGATGGATTTTCACAGCGGTCGTCAGGCCAATACTCCTATATGGGGTGATCGTATGGTGGTCTGCATTAGAAAAAGAGGTCAACCTCAGACTACTCACCAAGGTGCAAAAATCTAGTATGATCTGCATAAGTGGGGCGCTCAGAACCACTTCAAATGAGGCCTTGAGCGCCATTTTAGACTTTCTTCTTCTAGATTTAGTTCGACAACAGATGGCAGCGATGACTGCTTTGCGACTAAGAGAGACATCCCAGTGGCACCCTGAAAGCCAACGGCACTCTTGTATTTTGGACAAGTTCTGCTCTATTCCGAGCAGCACGGATCGGTGCACCTTAACATCGGTTTCTGAAAGTAATTTTATTACACGTATTCCAAGCAGGGAGGAGTGGAAACACGAGTTTCATACTCCACCTGATAGCATTGTCATCTATACAGTTGGCTCGAAACTCGATAATAAGGTAGGGGGAGGCGTTTTCTCACGAAACCCTCTCCTGCAAATTTCCTTTAGGTTACCAGGTCACTGCAGCGTCTTCCCGGCTGAGGTCTTAGCTATCATGGAGGCGGTAGAGAAAATTGGGACCGGGATTATAGGAAGAGACATCTTCTTTTTTAGTGACAGCCAGGCTGCAATCAGAGGTCTGAGCTCTATCACGTTTAACTCGAACAAAACGCTGGACTGCCGCCTATCTCTGCAGGAGATGGCCAAGCAGAACAGACTGTACCTCATTTGGGTCCCTGGTCACCGGGACATAGAGGGAAACTGCATGGCAGACGAACTTGCAAGACAAGGTACGACCAAGCAGATTCTTGAAGATAAAGAACGCATTGGTATGGCGTTGGCCACTTGCAAACTGCTACTCAGAGATTGTACATATAAACAAACTAACATGAGATGGAGGCAAAATACGACCTGTCGAACCTCAAGGCAGACGTTGGCTAAATGGGATCGGAAACGGTCGCGAAGCGTTCTCTCAAAGAAGGGAAAACATTCCCAACGTGATCGGGGCTCTAACAGGGCACTGTCTGATAGGGAAACATGCTGAAAGGTTGGGAGTACCCTTCCGAAGATGCTGCAGGAGCTGCAAGAATGACGAGGAGAAGGAAACGATCTAGCATTTTCTGTGTAAGTGTCCTGCACTGTGTAAAAGCAGAATGCGATATCTGGGAACACCGTTTTTGGATGACCTTAGTGAGGTTGCAAGCATCGAGGTAAATTGCCTGCTGAGGTTCATCAGTGAGGCAAAATGGTTTGGTGAGGGGTAATTCTTCTTCTCGGATGGTACAAAAATTTTCTTTGTGGTAACACAGGAGGCCCCTTATACTGGCCCAAGTGAGCCGCTATAGGCGGCTGCCACTCCAACCTAACCTAACCTAAGTTATCTCTGCCTGGAGATTCTGAGCGTGCTCGAGTAGGTATTACGATATCGGGAAGCGGATTTAGTAATGCTGCGGCAAGTATTTGGAGGCTCATTTTTTGCATCACAGCTAGGGTCATCGTGATAAAGCTGCAAATCAATTCGGCTACAGAGCAGGGGATCGATGACATTGGCACCGAACCGCACTGTTTGTGCCTCACCATTTTTAGAATCCTCCATGTTCAGTTTAGCTACCATTTGTTCCTCCATTACAGTGAGAGTGCAGAATCTCCAAGGCCCTCATCCTGTTCACGACATGCTCTCCTCATTTCTTCGCAGCTTCGCCTAAATATTAGTTTTATAATCCATCCATATCTACAAAATTTTAACGCGCCTTACATTAAATTAAATAGAAATATAATAAATGGTCTACATTTTTACATTCAAGGAAGTTATGAGTTGGAGGTCCACATGAGTTAAGCTCTGCTTATAGTCTTTTCGCAGATTATTGAACGTTTGTTTCGCAGCTAAACCCTTTCTTAGGTATTTTGCTAAATCACTATGCTCACGCATAACACTTACAATTACTTCGAACTTCGTATTCGGTTGTTTTTCAAATGGAACTACAAGGTAAGCCATCTAATGGTAAAGCTATATGCTTGTATATTCGGTAATATTGTTGTGTTAGAGAGAAATGCAAGATCACACGTAACATTTGCTGATATCAGTTTTTGCATAGTAGCCCTAAAAAACTGATATCAACTTTGTTTTAAGTGCTCCTTCAGGGATGTGTATTTACTGCATATTAGTATCCACCTCATTGCCTTTTTTGTTCATTGTTGCAACATGTATATAATAATGTTGCACAGTATCCACGGTGTGGCTTTATCTGGCATAGCTTTAACTTTCCACCGCGTTTTTTACACATTTTGTAATTGCACCCTTTAGTTATTGTAGCAAGTATTTGTTCCGTTCAATCAACGAAATCGCATCGAATGAGGTCTTCGAAACAATATTGCGCCAAAATGTACAATTTTGTCAGCTGACAACTTTAATGTATTCTATGGACTAGATAATAAATACATATGTATGTATGTGTGCTTTGCCTGTTCTCCTCCACTCTTATTTTATGAGTACTACGTTCGTTTCAAAAAGCGTTCGACAGGAAGAGGTTTGCCAGTTTTATGACTTAGATATCGCAAGTTATAACATGGCAATGTCCATCACAATGCCCGATTACACATATGTACATACATACATCCGCAAAAGTTGTATGATAAAATTTGAAGAAATCTAAATTACAAGGTTTTAAAATCAGTTGATTCGGAAAATATAATTGAGATAAGCTTGGTCAAAATTTTTATATGTTAGATTTTTATTGTCAAAGCGTTTATTGTGGCATCCGTTTTACGTTCATCGATTTTCTGACACAGTAACAAGTGCCACGCAGAGCAAAATTGTTTCATCTATCCACTGGCATTCACTGGCCAGGGTGGTTAAGGAAAGCATCTTTGGTCACATTGTCGGAAAATTAGGTCTCCATAGTGGAACCTCCGTTAACGGACTGAGACTGATCGACTTTGCCGGGCTCGATGCATGGTCGAAAAATTCGAAACCAAATCGATCATATTGCGATAGACGGAAGGCATGTATCCAGTCTATTAGACGTACGAATACTCCGAGGGCCGAATATCGACTCGGATCATTATTTTGTCGCAGTCAAGATTAGCATACGATTCGGCGCAGCATAAAGTGTGCGTCTAAATACACAAGGAAAGGTCGTTGTAGGAAAGCTGCAATCGCGAAAGACAGCTACTAACTTCGCTACTCGACTATCACACCTGCTCACTAAGAGCACTTCGCAACAAACCGGAATACGCGAGCTTTGCGAGCACATTTCTCTATCACCACGTACCACCGCTGAAGAAGTCTTTGGCTTTAGCGACTCTGAAACAACAACCGGTGTGATGAGGAATGCCGCGACGCTACAGAGAGTAATTATGCTGCCTGTATAGGAACGCTACCGGGAGTTGAGAAAGGAATAGCGATTTACTGTTTGTAGAAAGAAGAGATGAACATCCCGAACGCCAAACCACTGATGACGGCTTTAACATCCCATCACCCATCACATCGTTAGCATTTTGTTGGAAAAGATAATAAAAGTGTGTGCAACTTCTGGCGTATGTCGAAGACATTGAATCACTGGTCTCAACAACCGCGCCGCCAGTTCTGTCTTTTCCAAACTGGATAAAGCGAAGCGAATGGGTCTACCTTCTGTTATCAAACAAATAGTCAGCGCGTTCACGTCTTGGCTCCCGCGTCACTGTTGAAAATTAGAATTTTGACACAGTGGAGGAATTTGTTTATCTTGGAACCAGCTCTCACTCTCTCTCTCTCTCTTTTGCCAACAAGTGTTACTTTCGGCTGGGTAGGCAATTGCGAAGGAAAGCCCTCTCTCGACGAATCAAAACCATACCCTATAAGTCTCTCATCATGCCAGATGGCCCTTGAAATGTTCGAGAGAAAGATTTATGGACCTCTAAGACGATAGAACGATGAGCTGTACCACGACGTAGACATAGTCCAGCGAGTTGAAATACAGGCGAAACGTTGGCTGGCACTTGTCGTGTGAATTGACGGAAGTGATCCAGCCCTGAAAGTATTGAACGCAATATCAGGGTGGTGGTAGAGGAAGAGGACGGCCTTCTCTCAATTAGCAGGAAGGAGTGGCTGGCGCAATTCGTTAAACTCGGCCAAAATCTCCTAAGAGGTTATAGCGCCATGACAGAAATTCACTCAGAGGTTTGCCATTGCCTGCCAAAGGGAGACCGCTATTAGAAAAAACTTTTCTATAATTTTTGATGTTACTTGCCCCGGCCGAATAAGCGACAAACCAAAACCCAACGGTATAACAACTGTATAAGTAAAACTATTTAAAATCATAAATTTGAGAGAGTTAGACGTCTTATTCTCTGAATTATTTTACTGGGCAATTTTTACGGGGTTTTTGTGACGAACACTCCTAATATGGAGCCATTGACTCTGGCATCACATGTTTCTATAGCATCATATTAATAATCATTTAGCATACTGATACAATCACTGCAATGAGCGATTATCACCTGGAATCAATGATGTTATTATTTTTTAAAAAAGACAAAGAACATGATAGCGTTAATCGTTGGTCTCTACTTAAAGAGCGATGGGCGAAAATATCGAGTTGTCTAAGAAATATGTACATATGTAATCCCTGCAAAAAACGCCTTCATATCGAAAATAAGTGATCGATTGTATATACACACACTCCTGCAAACGAAGAGAGTACGAGAAAACAAGAATGATAGAAAACAAGATTACGACGTACGGCAGCGTACACGTCACAGTGTTTGCTGCTACAGGAATAGCGAGACAAAAAGGAAGGTGATAACTGCACTTGGGCGTTTTATTTGCACTGCAACTGCTGAAATACAAAGCTCGGCACTTCACATTTATTATTCTGTGTTTAACTTTTTGTAAAAATCACTCAAAACTCTGAAAAATAAACTTTTTAAGAGTCATCTGTGGCGTCGATCCGCCAAACGAGGCAAGTACGAAGTAACGGAAGTGCTTTCGTCGTCACCTTCTTTTCTCTGCATCGTGTGCGGGGAGTACAAATTTGAAATATGGATGTAATCCGAACGCGTTTTATTTTGAAAATACCTTGGAGAGGGTTGCCACCTACTTGGAAAAGTAAATAAAATTTGCTTATTAAGTTAAAGGAAATGTAAAGAATAGGATTCAAAGGAAGTAGGCTTAAGAAAACTTAATCACGAAAAAGAGACCTAAATAAATTTCGCCATCGTCTGATTACTTTGGGCATTTCTAACAATAACAAATTAAGTTTCACTAAACCCGAATGGCATGGCATTCTGCACACTTGCAAACAACATAGAATTTTAGAAATGGACAACACGTTACTTTTCCTTCTTTCGTTGATCAACAGGGTAGCCTCTTTTCTTTCTGGTCGAAAGAGTAGTCGCTACTGTGTTGATCAAGGAGTAAAGCAAAAGTAACGTGTTGTCTCTTCTTATACTCCTATGTTCTTGGCACTTGTCAATGAGAAAAGCGTTTCAGCAACTAACCATAATCGAAAAATATTTAAATATTAGTCTTATACGAAGGAGTTTTAACGAAGCCACTTTTCTTCTTCAATCTGCTGCATTCGAGCTTTTATTTGATTTTTGGTATGGGCAATGCTCTCTCGAAAGTATTCGTTGTACTCAGCTGCTAAGGAATTTTGTTTACCAATGAAGTCACATAAATTTTGCATAGGTTTTTTTGAGGGTATCATTTCTTTCTTTCAATATATGAGTGATTTCCTGGAAACTGTGAAGGATCTGCGTCAATGTTCCTAACATATCCTCAACCGCGCCGGCTTCTTTAGCCATGTGTTATTTAATGCAGTCTTGTCTGGAATTCTGTTTGTAGTTTAAGCGTTGTTGCAGAATTTGCAGATGTACTTGGTCCAGTGTTTTCTTCATCCGATGAATTTGAACTGCTATTATTGCATACACCAAATGAAGCAGTTTTTGGAATTTCCTCCACTTGTATATAGCCCGCAAATCCTTTCTTACATGCAACTTAAAACAAACTGGTTAAATTGAACACCATCGGTAGCTCCTGGCTCGCACTTATTGTGAGATATTTTTTTACGCACACACCCTTTCTAGTCCGAACCTCCTCAAAGTAAAAATATTGCTAATCACATCTTTATGTATACTCTGACTGTTTGTCTGCTTAGCTAGATCTGAGCAAAGAGTCTCCACCGCGATCCGGTAACCCTTGAAATTTTTGGCCAAATTAGTGTGCTGCTCCCTAAAATTTATGAATGTATATTCTGCGCTTCTGTTTTATGCTTGGCCTTGAAAATAAGCGTTTACTAAATTCATTTCAACAAAAAAAATTAAAAACTTACATTTTCCGAGTCAAAATTATGGCGATTCCGATTTCTAGTACTTACCAGTTCGTTGTAATTTTATGTTCGAAAATAAATTCGGAAATGTCAAAAGCAGGACCGGTCAAACCGGCTTTAGCAACAATTGCATGCGAAAACGAATTGCACATGCCCGATAATTTACAAAAAGGTACTATTCTACATTACATTGAAACAAGCAACAAAAAGAGAACTTAAAAAACACGTGAGTAAAATTGTTTAAAAAAAATGGAGATTATACATACAGTGGCTCAAGAGCCAAAGTGATGCAACCGAATAAGAAATACTAAAGCAAGTATTACCTGAAAACTAAATACATCTTCCAAAAAATATAAATACCACTTAACACATTTAATTTATGCTTTAAAAAATTCAGATTGTATAGATATTTTATTTAATTAACAACAAAAACAAACTTCAATATTAAAATGCACCTCACAGCGAAAATGATGCAGTAACAAAAAAAAAGAAGAATATATTGCAATTTTTTTGAGGACACAACTAAAATTTCAGGTCGATTAATACTTTGTGGGATACCCCTTACTATCGTTAACTGCTTTCATACGTTTTGGCATGGATTCCACCAATTTCTTTGTATTTTTTTCGAATCTCTCGTTCCAAAACTGACCACAGATTCTTGATTACAATTAAATCTGGAGATTGTACTGGTGTTTGTACTACGTGCGGACAGTTCCAAATAAGCCAACTTTGCACAACTCCGGATTTGTGTTTCTGATCATTATCTTTATAGTACCGAAAGTTGCCGGAAATATTTCATTTCGCGGCGCTTTGTAGCAAATTTCATTTCAAAATATCCAGATACACACTCTTGTCCGTAGTACAATCGATGAATTCCAAATTTCCGACTCCAAAAGACGACATGCATCCCTACACCATTACATGCCCTCCACCATGTTTTACGGTGCTACGTGGATTTTGCGGTTGTATCTCAGCATTTCCTTTCTATCCGATCTAAACAGGTTGAATTTACTCTCATCTGCAAAAATTACGGTATTCCAGAAGCTTTCACTCTTATATAAATGTTCGTTTGCAAACTTCAACCTTGAATTTCGGTTTTTAGTATTGACGTATGGTTTAGTTCGGGCTGTGTGGCCATTGAAATCAGCTTATATGAGCACTCCCCGTATGGTTTCCGGATGACTTTTCTTCCCAAGAAATTTTTCCACTTCATTGTCTAAAGCTGGAATGGGGATTTTCGCGTATTTTCCGTACAATCCAATGGGA
This sequence comes from Anomoia purmunda, assembly GCA_951828415.1. Taxonomy (NCBI): domain Eukaryota; kingdom Metazoa; phylum Arthropoda; class Insecta; order Diptera; family Tephritidae; genus Anomoia; species Anomoia purmunda. The sequence continues at coordinate 86,725,562 of OX639995.1, forward strand.
ATCACTTTCATTAAATATTTTATTATGAGCCGATTTCTTTTTATTTGCGACACGATTTTCACGAACATAACGTTCAATGATATGCTGAATACTTCCTTGACTCAGTTTCACCATTTCCGCGATTTTGCGATGAATTTTGCCGTCTTTATAATGCTTTAGTATTAATTCGCGCACTTCAATACTTGTTTGGCGATCCATTTTGAGCTACACTTTATGAATGACAATACTAAAATGTCAAAACTATCAAATACTATTCCAAGATTGCTCACATTTACATATATGTAACAGTATTTACTTTGCATTCGAAAATCGACGCCAAGCTGTCGCCGCTAACGGTAAACATTTGTAAATAATTTTGGCTGTGAGCTTGCATTTCGGTATACGAACATGTTTTTACTTTACGTTTGTAAAAAAGAAATAGTTTTGATGTTTTTTTTTTATTTTACAAGTTTTAACATATGTATGTATATGTACCAAATTAATAAATTATTAAATTTTTTTATTTCGCAATATAAACATGATTTTTTACTAAGCGCTATTTCATTTCGCTGCTGCGTGATTTTCGCTGTGAGCCACTGTATATGTCACTATTTCTGTAAAATAAAAATATTGTTTACTTACATATATCTTCTTATAAAAAATTAACGATTCTTTAGCGAAATAAATAGAAGAGTGTTTGTACGACGTACCACGACTTTTGTTTTGTTTGTGCTAACTACAGAAGGGCTTTTGTAGGACGTACTCTAGAAGGCATTTTGAAGCAGTGCAAAACCATACATACATATGTACATACACCCCTATTGCTAAAGTCGACTGGCAGTAGAATAACCTCTGTCGATTAGCATGCTGGTTGACAGTCGTTCATTGAACAAGAAATCGGCACACGCAATAATCGGCTAATAGTCATTTATCTATCTCCAGTCGACATTCGCATTAGGGGTCAATAAATAACAAATCCCTTCTAGAAGGCATGGTAGCAAACAATTTTTTCAGAACTTCTTAGTTAAGTTTTCTAGAATGACTTGACTTAATAAGATTAATTAAATTAAATTTTTTTCTAGGGTTCCAATAAACATGGTAGTTCCGTTATTACTTTTCGGTCGCCATATTAATTTCCTGACAATTAAACAGATTATAACATTTCGTATGTTTGTTTCATTCTTATGTGCGTTGAAATTTTGTTTCAATATAATGTCCCTATTACATATGTATGAAAACTGGTAGCCGCTAGACAATCATATACTAAAATTTTTATTACACATGACAACTACTGACCGTCGGCTAGTTGCGCATTATAATTTAATGTTTGAACAAAATTTAAAAACAATTTTGATATTTGTTTGCAATGGAATAAAGGGGAATTGAATCCGAAATCTGGTTTCCAAGCACTCAGGTGAGATAAAGGAAAAACGAAAAAAGTGGTAATGGGACCGCATTTCTCCTCGACAGACTCTTTTATGAATCTGTGAAGCTTGCCGAGAGATAGACAATGGATGTTCTCCATTTTCAATCCAACTCTACCTCAGCCTAGCAAAAGCACTTGGTAGTTCGTTACCTTGAATACCGCAGTGTCCTGGCACTCACAGGATTTTAAGCTAATTCAATTTTCAAGAGTTCAGCCTCGCCTTGGTTTCTTGGAAAGAATCAGCCTCCAAGGCCTTTAGTGCAGCTTGGCTGTCACCGCAGACTCTGATTTAGTATCCCCGCTACCTCTGGCGGTTGATAACCATTGTCATTGTACCTAAGGCAGAAAAGCATCTGAAATGGTCGTCCATTTGCCAACCAGCTACAGTCCCATTTTCTTGGAATTTTCAGTCTAAAAAGTTTTCACCAAGCCTCCCAAGAAAGTGCATGGATCTCTCCATTGTTTCCTTGTAGGAAAGGTTACGGGATACTTCCTACAAAAAGATACTCTCGGCATTAGTGTTTTGGGGCCAAAAATAAAGGGTATTGCTCTGACAACCTTCCAAATAACTTTCTGTGCCCGGAGTTCTCATCGTCGTGCCACTATCCAATAGAATGTAGTCGACAAATAGTTTTCATTACCGTCCCTTTGACTGATAAATCCAAGGGTAGCAAGTCGAACAGGGCATTCAGAGCCGCTCCTGATGTCGTGCTTATGGCTCCAGTGATTTGTATACACACGCGGCACTATTTTATCCTTACTGCCAAGGTGCGAGGCTTTCAAAGGGTATTCTGCTCGCCGTCCTCCTACTTCCCGAGACGCGCTAAATGCCATTCTGGGAGCTGGTGGTTCTACTTTCGCAGTTGCACTTCCACTCGTTGATAAGGTCTGATTAATAATTTTACTAAGCTCTTGTACCGCGATAAGGTGGGTTACCTACGCAAGGCATTAATTGTCGTTAATATACTGAGTATATATGTATAATACAAAGGACGATATTATAGCAAGGAGACCAGCGACTATACACTAGTATCCTTATATAAAAGGGGTATAAATAATATTACAATATACATATGTACATACATACATCATATTTTATCCTCGGAGGAACAGAAAAATAAATATTAAATGATTGATTTTTTCCACCTACTGCAGGACTTCAGGTGGAAAAATGTGGTAGAAAAAATGGGGTTCTCATCTACAAAAGTCTGCAAACTTCGCTTTATTTTTCTGATGCCACTTTTGTTTAATGATAACTGCAATTTGTAATTATACTTGCCTCGTTGAAAAATCGCATTACCTTTTGGTATAAAAGCTATAATCTGATGTGTTTCATGATGTACGTTTTATAACCTATTAATCAGTAATTTACTGAACAATATGTGTGCTTCCCGTATTTAAGACCTCTGAAATTTTGTGTCCAAGAGAAGGTCACAAGCGAATTTCTTTTGTAACTTATACATATGAGTACGTGTATGTATGTAAAGAATAGTGCTGGAATTGCTTAATTCATCCAACCCAGTATATAACCACAAAGCAAACCAAACAGCAATGAACAAAATTCTAAATTATTTGTCTCTTATTTAGATGTGATTATTTTACGCTCAGAAATGGAGGTATAGTTAATGGGATTGTTTTGATATACAAAAGTATATTTTCTTGACTTTAATAGATGTTATGAGTGTACTTCATTTTGATATCATCTGAACATTCTAGAATTCTTACAAATTATTATATAATGCCCTCTCTTCTCATTTTTAATCATTGTAACATATACTAATTTATATAATAATTATATAAAACGTATTTAGAAATTAAATAAAGTTTTGAAATCATTATAAATAGTCTCAAAATAAATATTAAATTAACATAACAAAAGATAAAATTAAATATTTAATATTATATGCCCCAGAAGTGTTTAAGTGAACCAAATAACTGTATTCTGGCCGATCGAGCTAACATTCCTCTTATTGATTTATTTTTCTTTATTATATTTTTTCCAATTGTCCACTTATTGATCTATTGCTTACTGTCCGAGCTGTCATATTTTATTCGGTTCGAAAATAATCAAAGAATATGATCGCGATTAAAAGTTTAAAAATCTCAAAATATAGGATGACAATGGCAAGCATTTTGGGCAAGTGTACATGCATTCGAATTTTTTGGAGTTATCGTGATGCCTTCATTACCCCAGATATGTTTATATGCACTCCGATATGCGCAACAAATTGAATTGATCTATGTAAACCGATGTAATGGCTTTTAATAATGATAGTTGAAAGAAGTTATGCCAGTATTTTTATACTCCGGAAATGTATTGAAATATATGAAATCAAATATTCGGAAACACTATTGCTGATATCATTATTTTCATGGCATCTAGGTTTTTACAATGGTATCAGTACAAATTGAATTCATTCCTTTTGTGAACTATTAACGTTATTCGATGTTTCCGTAATTGTTGGCATTACTCTTTCTTACAAGTCCGTTTCGCCATATAAAGCAGTACTAAAGGACATGTAATCGAGAGCTCCAGGCACTCCATTGGGACCTTTGTATGGTGGCATTCTCTGGATACAATATTCAGCTTGATCTGGAGGAAGTTCACGTCGGAGCTCATCGGGCAATATATATGGCTATATAAAATATATAAAGTAAATTATTGGAAAACGAAGTAATAATATTTAGATAGAGAGTGTTGTTGTTACAACATACAATTTTTCTCTATAAATATTTAAGTGGCAGTCCTTTGCCGGATATAAATCCGGGTCGTTCCGGTATCATATAACCGACTGTCGTGGGAACGGGCATGTAGTGGCACTATGGTTTACTTGTCTTACCTTATCGGCTGCGAGAATTCTGAATGAATCAATTACTTGCTCGGCGGTATCAGTATCGGTACTTTCGCGAGTCATAAAATCAAGGAAGGCATCGAAATGCACGTAACCGGTTGAGTTTGGATCGACAACAGCTAATATTCTTTGGAAGTCCATCTCACCCTGTCTATCTTTTCCGATTGAATAACCCAAAGAGACAAGACAAGATTTAAATTCTTCTGGAGTTAGTCGTCCCGTACGATTCTTATCGAAGTGATTGAAACTTGACCGGAACTCATTCAATTGTTCTTGACTTATTCCCTTAGAGTCACGTGTTAGAATTTGATTTTCAACCTCATTAATATTACGATTGATCGATGTCAATAGTTGTTCCCAGCCAACGCGCAATGTCTCCATTGTGTAATTAGTATAACGATTTTCGAATATCATTGATTCTTGCACGGCCTGGTGAATCTTCTCCAATTCCTCAATGTTGGGCTTGTATGCATATACTGCCTGTTCATATTCCTTAAGGCGATGCAATTGATCTTCGAGGGAACCTTGTAGACCCATTCCGATGGCAGTAACAGCATCCATCTGGCGCTCAATCCATGGTCCTACAATATTCGCCTTTTCAGCGAATTGCCTACGTAACATTTCATTATTTTGTTGTTTACGTAGCTCATTTGCAAGTGTTTGGTCACGTTGTGGTACCAATTGACGAACATCGCTCCATTTTCTCGTCATATCGTTGGCAGTGAGTGTTGTGTACGGATTTTCCAATCCTCCAGGGATTTGATGTTGCTTTACAATTGACTCTACCTCACGCACTAAATTGACAATCAAGTTGAACTCTTTGTCAGCCTCACCTAAAGTGGCCTTAAATTGATCATGTGCTTGTATAAGCCCTTGAATCTCCTCCATCGTATGTACAATGAACATATCCACTAAATCTTCACGAGTACCATCCAACCAGTTGTTGAAAGGAGCAGCCCTCTTAGCAAACTCCAGATGCAGTATATCGATTTTCTCTAAAATACGTTCAGCCTCATCCAAGGCTGTACGACGACGCTGAGTGAGCGCACCCAATCGATCCCATTGATCACAGATACGTTGACAGCGAGCATTAACCGAAACACAATCGTGATATTCCAGAGTGCTGTAAGATAAAAGAAAATCCAAATAATAAAAAATATATTTAAATATGTACATATTTATGTATTGAATTCTAAGAGTATATGCGCAGCAAATAATTCGTAAGAGTTTGCACGAACTATCTTAAACAAAATTATAGTACACAGAAATTAGAAAATTCAGTTTGTTTTCGAGAATTTTATAAAACAAAGGTCTAGCTCCCATGCTTTAAGACACCTTAATTGAATGCGTTTTCGCTTTTACTGCAAGAAATATGTACATATGTACTCACTAATTAACTAGGCACTAGGTGTTATAGAATGCGGCTTAAGGGCGTTCTGTACCCTCACATGCGATATAGTTTCTTCTAAGAGAAAAGTAAATAACAAGAAATACTTATATTATTGTAGTATAAAAAATACGCAAAATTTTGACCGTTCCAAGTAGGACGTAGGAAGCACCTATATTTTCTACCGCTTTGCCTGTGGCCTTTTTTCAAGACTTTCCAAATAAAAAACTCACCTTGAGCTCAAATATTTTTGTTGATACGTTCGCATAAAATTAATTTCTAATTTCCTTTCTTTAAAATTTAAAGATGATAATTTGCAGCACCATGAGAAATGCTTACAGCGAAAGCAACATATTAATTAATAACTCTGAGGAAAATTCGTATAGGATCAGTAATCTGTCCAATTCGATTAAAGATGCAACCGATGCAGTGGAGTTTGTTTACGTAGTGGTAGAGGGGCACAAAGTATAAAAATACTACAGCTAAATTTGAGCCAGTGAGATGATATTGTATTCAAACCCGACTCAAGAGACAGTCAACAAAAGATATTCTTCGCGGATTATGCAAGCTAATCATGCACAGGAAATGGTGGCTCCACTGAGAGTACTCCAACATATATATATATAGATTTTAAGAATAGCACGTATGCTGAAATGTAACATACATATGTACATGCGTACATGCATATGTTTACATATAGATTGCAAGACTAAGTAAAATTAACTCGCATGTAAACCCCATTCGATTCTTTAAATCAATTTAAATTCTTTAAATTCAATTGCGTTACCCGTAATTCTAGTATAAGAACTCACTTCAACTCCTGGGCAATTGCAGCGATTTGTTCGACACGATCCTGGTGAGCGGCTAAGTCTGATTCAAAAGCTTCATGCTTTTTCTTCAGAGCTTTCAATTCATTTAATTTACATTGACGGAAATCTTGAGACTGCAGCATTTCTTCTTTTCCGCGAGTCCAATCCTCATGAGCATCAGCCTTTTCAAAAAGAATAAGATATTTAATAAAATATATAGTATGTATGTGTATATAATGACATCTTTTACAAACTAAATTTACCTTGTGCTTGAATTTTTGCGCAAGATGTTCCAAACGTTCCAAGCGCATTGTTTCAGCTAGAAGCCATTCTTCAAATGCCTTTTCTGCTAATTCCAAACCTTTCCAAGCGTTGGAAATATCAGCGACAGTCTTGCCCTCGGTTGGCAAATATGCAGGTCGGTTGGATAAGCGGAGTTTCGTTTGCAAAGTATTGAAATTAGTTTCGAGTTTTGCTTTTTGCTCAACACGTGGCGGCTTGTGCTTACGACGATAAGTTCGGTATTCCTCCAACTTCTTTTGTACACCAGCCAACGAATTGTCTGCCTGGCGTGAGTTTAACCAGGGCATGGTGCGGCGTATCCATTCCAAAAGCTAACAGAATGGGTATAACAATTGAAAAATTCCCATCACTTTTTTACCGATATTACTTACATCACTAGCAAGACGTTCATACTCCTCCATGAGACGCTCATTCTCCTGGTTCACCTTAAGCACTTTGCAAATACGGTTGGCTGCAGTCTCCGCCTGATAAAAAATTAGATATTTAATTTTAGATATTTCGTCAATTTCATTTATTAACTCGTATTAGAATGAACGCTTTATAACACAACTATAAGAAATTAGCAATAGCAAAAAAAAGCGTTTAATTTTTCCTTGCATACAAATATTGTATGTTTGTAAATAAAAATACATCCAAGTGGATAACAATGTTCCATTAAAAAACTAAAAATCCAGTTTAAGATGTTATACGATACTTCATGAGAAAAGCGTTTTCGCTTAATTTTAATTATTTTTTTGTAATAATAACTATGCTTCAAAATAAGTATTATTTTGCTAGGAAATAATGCATTCATTCCTATTCCAATTGACAGTTGTTCAATCACCAGAGGCATTCTTATTGTCGTTCTTCAAAAATTTTGAACTCATCAAAAAATTTTTTCAAAAATTGTCGATCAAAATTTATTTCACGACTACTCAATGAACTACCTTCGAAATCAACGTCTACCGCCAATCAGAATAGGGGTGATTATTTAATAATTAACGATTTGACTCCGTTTAGAATTAACTTTACTCTTTGAAAGTGTTATCCACATAGAATGGGCAATTTATAGTTGCTAACATTTTGTGACGAACACCGACCTTTTGAGCGCCACTAAAGCAATGATAGTACGATGACACGTACGTCATGACTGCTCGTTCATCAGGCAACGCAGTATTCTGCAAGTCTGTTAGGATGTAAGTAAAGAAAAAGCAACAAACAAAACACTAGTTAGTATTTTAAATTTTCAAGCAGTCTGCAAACTTTTTGATAGAACTTAATACATAATAAACTCGAAAATAAAAATCATTAAAGCAGTACATCATAATTGCAAACCCTGGAAATTTAGTAAAACAATGCAAAATCCACATGCAGCTGATTGTTAAAAAAATGTGTGCGCACGTGCGAAACAAATTTAAGAAGAAACGTTTAGACAACAGGTGGCAGGTGAAAGCGATGATCGATGCCTTTGGATCAATAAAGTATCTATACAAATGTAGTAAAGCAGTTCCAAAGTTGTCCCAGCTGTGTACATAAGTATGTACATAAATGTTTACATAATAGTAGAAGATGAAACAAAGAGTCGACCTTTACTCCTCTGCCTATCGGATGAAATATATATTTTTATTGAACATTAGATTAAAAATAATTTAAAAACGGATACGATGGTATACTATTGTCTGTTAAGAAGTGAATTAGGGAGGTCTAAATTGAAGTGTTTTTGTTTTCAAAGCCTGTATTTCGATTAATTTTCCATAGGCTATAAACAATTGATTTTATATTAAAATCGCCTTATCGTTGCAGACCATACTTTTATACACACATATGTACATACATGTATATCTAAAGCAATTGTGTGTGTGCTCTGCGCGCACATGTGCTCGGAAAAAAATTTCATTATGCTCATTGCTCGTACACATGAGTGTGCGTTTATAAATAAAATATAATTGCGCACAACGCATGTGAATTCCAGTGGCGATACGTTAACATAAAATTAGAGAATTTTTATTTATTTTGTGAAATTTGTAATGAAATAAAATGCAGAAATGTCTCACATGCGATTTTTATGTGAAAAGGGAAGATATTAAGTAAATAAATACAGATACTAATATATTGAAAACCTGCTAAAAATTTACACATTGCGCAGATACGTCACTGCCAATATAGGAGTATTGCATAAATACATATGTATGTACATATATACATACATATGTATAAGCAAAACAAAAAATGTGAATGTGCTTATTTGGCAATTTGTTTGATGTATTGGCTGATAATCAAGGCGAATTCATACAAGGTGGTGTTATAAAAACAACTACAAAATGCCTATGTATTTTGTGTTTGTTTTTGTGTAAGAGTTTTCCAAATTTACATACATTTTGTTTTTTCTTTTACGGCCTTTGAAAGTTCATACGCAAAAGCAAAAACAAAATACATGTAGGTGAATAAAAAAAATCAAATCAGCTGCTATAGTAACTATACCTTATATGAATTCGCCTTGGTTGATAATTGTGCACATGTAGTCATTTGTGTTAACTCAAATGAATATAATTTTGAATATTTTCTTATAGTGAAACATATTTCGAAGTCACATAAAATAAAATATAACTTTGTCACTTTTTAGATAGTTCTATTTTATCCCTATCTCTATATAAAAATAAATGATAATATGCAGATTTTGTAACTACATCCCTACATCTCATCATATTGTCAGTGTCTGGTTTACTGTATACTGTGCCTATGATCGTGAATCTGACTACACACAGCGTGCGCTTGTACGCACACGCTTGAGCATGTGTTCCATATCAAAGCGTTCACACATGAGTTGTGCGAAATTATTTTTTTTTTTTATAAACGCACACTCATGTATGTACATGAGCGAAATGTGCCAAGCCACGCATGAGCATTGTGCAAATACAAACCCTGACCAAAACCTCCTTTGCGAACTCCCTAATTAATTTTAACATACATTTGAATGTGTATACGGCCATATTTAATAATTCATTTCATCCAATAAGTAGGCTAGTGAAAATCGACCATATGTCGTATCTTAGACTATTCCTATGTAACTATGTATATACTATTAGGGAGTTCACAAGCCGTGTTATTTGTCGTATTTCTTTAATCGTGTTATTGCAATACAACAGTTGTAAACTTGTTGTTTTTGTTTCACATGTAAAGTTGTCTTATTTCAATACAACTCTGAAAGGTATGTTTAGTGTTTTATTTGTGTGTGTTATTCGATCAGCTGTTTCTGTTTATCGTCACTTTTTTTTATATTATTTTTGCAAAAGGGGCCAGTGAAACAATTGAAGGAGATATATTAAAAAAAAGAATGGAAATACATCTAAATGACGAAGTAAGTGATTTTAAATAAAAAACAAACACATCTGGCTTATTAAACAACCTTTTGATTTTAGGGCAAAGCCAAACGCGTCCGCTGCAACCCAATCCGGAGATGGACGGTGGCAGAAGAGTAGTCACGAGGATGTCCTGTTCGTATTTTCTACAAACAGCAGCTATTAATTTATTTTTTTCGGTCCTCTTAGGCATTTTAATGTTTATACTTTTATTTCGTTTTGTTTTCTCTTCTTCTACTCAGCTGATTAATTGCTTGAATACGACATACAATAGTTAACGAAATAGCACAGTGCGTTCACACGTTCCACTGTTATTTCAATAACGGACTAAATATATACGACATATAACACGGCTTGTGAACTCCCTATATGTATGTACATATGTTTCTATGTAAGTATGTTTTGAGAGGTGAAACATTTTTGGCAGGTAATATTTAAAACAGACCCAATTAATCTCTTTACATTTACCGATTTCGTGGGTGTGGGCTTATTTGCATTTAATTTATTATGTATGAATGTTACTTTTTATTTCATAATAAAAATACAAGTTAACCAACTATAATCTTGAGATTATTTTGTGTCTTTTCTATATACATATGCACATACATACATACATATGTTTGTATAAACATAGGTACATGCCGAAGCAAACTTTATTAGACATTACTTGATCCGTTACTGGTTTATGAAAAACTGTAGTTTAATTTGCCTTTTGGAAAAGTGAATATGCGCAAAGTCGATAAGTTCCATATATCGTTTTTAGCGGTTTAATCGTGTTCCAAATATTTATTTATGAACAACTCTAATCTTCAGAATTAACAATAAGTCACATTTATAATTTTGGCTTTTGATTCCCAGCAAACACGGTGTATATCTTTAGATTCTCACACGAGCACAGCGTTAGAGAGCTTCACTGATTCCGAATAGAGAATTTTTAGAGAACTAAACAGTTTTTTGATGTCTATGTTCGATAATTGTTAGAGTATAAGAATACAATTCATGTATAACTAATATTTTTTCAACCGATAGCTGACCTAAATGTTTGCTGGGCTATTATTAATCTCTTCATACCTTGAAAAAGTTGCATTTTTTAAAGAAAATAACGATATAAGTTTTTTAAAGCCACGCCACTAAGTAAACATAGAAAAAATGGATAAGTATTAAAAAACTGAATTCAAAATTGTGAGCTTGAACAACGAATAGCGTTTAGCGCGCAGCGTATTATGCAAATTAGAAATTTAGTAGTTTCCGCAAATCGGACATGAGTGCCTAAATTCAGTTCAGAAAAAGTTCTTTTTATACATAAAAGTCGCATTTTCCAAAAAACAAACTGTAAAAGAATAAAATGAATAAGTGTATTGATGTGAAGTTTAGTCACATTGTAATTCGGGACGTAGGTGTATTGTCTTGTGGGTTCGGGTACATGCGTCACATTTCCAACCTGTTGGGCTCCCTGGAAGGCGTGATAGTAACAGGAGACATATGTCATAATAGCGCGTTCATCCGGCTTTGGAGTGTTGATCAAATCTATTTGATATTTTTATTGTTGTTGAGAATTTTATAAAATATAAAAACCAATTTAATGTTTGGCATTTTTTCGCATCATATTAAATTACTACATTCTTAAATAAATAAATATATATATATATACATATATATGTACACTAGAGTATCCATATGTAAAAATCGGTCACATCGGTATTTGAAAATTATATACAATACTGTCTTGACCTCGGTTTTGTGAAATTTTGTATCATAATAATCAAATTGCAATGGAGTTTAGATTAGGGTTTTAAAATTATTACTCACAAAACAATGCATACCTATGGGGCGTGCTGAACCCTTCCTTGTTTATCCCCACTTTTATGTAGTGTTCCATAGAACCAGATAAATATCAAGATTGTTCACAGTTTTCAAAATGAATCCTTACTGTTTAATTTTCCTAAATACATGTACAATATGTTATATAATAAACCTCGCAGAATAGATCCATTCATCTAAATTTCAACCCCCTCACTTCTGCAAGAGAGTATTACGATTTGAAGAGCGCGACAATATAATTAAAAAGAATTTTTTGGACGCTTGATCATCCTAATCTACACCTGTAGATATTTATATAGTGCACTTGGTGCAATATGTACATGTAAAACCTTAAAAGGATTCTAATAATGTAAATTTAGGTGTTTACATACATACACAATTGGCTGTATATAAATATCAAGTTTTCCCGCCAAATCGTATGGTATTTTTCGTTTAAATTAATGATATAAGTGCCCAAAAAACCACATGTCGAAAATGAGTTTCATCCCGCGTATTTTTAATGAAAAATTGTAGCTTTAACTTTTTAACGATTGCTAATCTTTTGTTATAATTGCATTATGCATTATAATCTGACATTGCAGTTACCAAATTCATCTTAAATTTTACATGGTGGCTGACGTCGAAAATGTTAGTTGCATGCCAAACACACAAAGTTTTGCGCTTGCATCATACCACCTACCCATAGCCAAACCGATTGATAGACCTGCTGACTTTGTCTCTGCGGACCACCGAAGCTTTACCACTGAGGGCGCGTTTACTGCTCTTCCCACCGATGTTCGCACGGTCGAACGTAAGTTCCACAAGATGGTCGCGACAACAGCTGCAAGCTTCATCTCACTGGTAGGATTTCCGAGATCCGTCCGAACTTCCCGGCCGAAGCCGGAGGTTGGCTGCCAAAAACAAGTGGGAAGAGCATCAGGGGTCCTGTAGCTGACCACGAGCGTTAGCTCTGGCCGACCGTGAGGTCATTGTCCAACCCGAAGAAGCGTGATGACCGAGTGACCATGCTTCGTCGGATCCGAAGAGATGTGCGAGCTTACTTAGCCGGCAATTTATTTTGCATCCTTCGGTGGACAAGGCCATGCGTAAAGTGACCATGAGGCTGCGCAACCGCCAAAAACTAGCACGGCCCTTACCTTCACCAGTGGGTTAAACATACTGAACACCAGAATTTTCAACCTCTCCTTCTCTTCACTGGAGGCTTTGCTGATCCCGTATTTTGTACACAGCACAACAACAGCACTTAACACCCTAAGCACACAGGTGAACTACGGCCTAAACCGCATCCATCGCTATGAGATAACCGTCGCTACTAGCTAACGTGGAAACAACAACTGTCCCACAGGGACTGAAGCGGTGGAATGACAATTACTTGTGTGGTCGACAGTCATCGGTATGCTTCAGAGATACAAACTCAAAACTGAGAAGAGTTAAACAGAGGGTCCCACAGGGTGGCGTCCTCTCCCCGATGCTGTTTAATTTCTACCTCTCTAAGCTCCCTCAAGCGACAGAGGGAGTCCCATCGCCTCGCATGATGGTTAAAGGTAATGTATGGTAATGTTGTAAAGGTTAACAGTTATCTCTCTAATCTTGCTCACTTTTTCACAAAACGGAATATTACCTTATCCCCTACTAAGTTCTCAGCGACCATATTTACCACATGGACAAAGGAGGTCAGGCTGGACCTCAACACTAATGTTGATGACACTCCTATCCCAACAGTTAACCACCCGAGGATCCTGTGAGTTAGCTTCGTCAGCCTACTCGCATTTTCAGCGCACACAACCGCAATAATCACTAAAGTACAGAGCCGCAAGGTTCTCCAGCCGCTCGCCGGCAGTACTGGGGCTAAGATAAAGGACGCCGGGAACCAGTAGGATACAGTGGACGAAGCTTCGAACCTGCCAAAACGCCCCGCACTCCGGACTGTAGTGGGCTGTATCCTGATGACCCCTGAGGCACACCACCATCTGGACACGTGTATGCTCTCTATAAAGTAGTATAACATCCTGCTCAGCAAGCAGTTCCTGATTGGGTGACACTGAACAGGACACCCAAACAGGGGCTTGCAAATGGGCGAGCCGCCTCCCAGGCACGTCAGGGGACACCTCCGCGAACTCAAGGACGAGATCCAGTCGTTCAATAGTCAACCACTGGATCCTATGGCGTATAAACAGCCTTTGAATAGCATTCACCGATAGTCAATTACCGCCTTCAACTACTCTCGCCCTTTGAATGCTGCCATTGCAGTCAAACCGACACCCATACCAGACGAAAAGCCTGGGAGGCTCAGGAGATGAGTTCGAAGACAACGACCAAGGGTAAGCAGATCTAGCAGGGTCTAGCCCTACAACAACAACAACAACAATCCCGCGGACAGCTTCCACCACCCGTACCAGGGCGACGCTCACCAGCCGTAACGGTCGAACCAATGCGACACTCACCAGCCGTCTAGGTGGAACTCGACTGACACTCACCAGCCGTATCGGTCGAAATCCAACAAACAAGCCCTCTGGCCGTAATTCCGTGCAATGTCCCATTCGCGAGCTCTTCAGCTAGGGGGTGCTAACTCTAGAAAAATTGCGAAGGCTACCTCCACCTAGAACCGGTGCAAGCGGGCCGGCATGTTGAGGACTTGATCCCAAACCTGGGTAACTCGGGCTGGTAAATCTAGTTTCTTATTTTAATTAAATTGACCTGCGATAGCCGCCGTGAACGCATCGCTCGTTTTGACCCTTTTTGTACTCTAGCCCTTCCGGCTCAATTACTGCGCAGCCACTCTGCGCTTTTGTAACTCACACAAATACTTTATATACTTAAATCAGATATTTTATTGTAAAGAAAAACGAAAAACAAATCCCTGATGTTGAATTATAAAATAAACCCTTTTTCGTTTCCCTTTAATTGACGCAGCTGCGTGAGTATATATTGCTACTTCCGCACACGATCACTCTAAGTTTATTTGTGGAAGCGAAAAATCAACTGATTTTTTGAATATTTCGTTCGCTTGTGTTAAAGTTAGTGAAATTATCGGGCGAATTCGATGGAAATTGATGCTGCCGCGTTCGACGAAACCCCGTTTTACTTACGTACATATATTTACACCCCCATAAGTTTTTGGGGACTATTTTATGTTGTTACAACAGAAACAACAACAACATGAAGTTTAATCACCGCATGACAACTATTTTTAAATATTGTATTGATATTTTTTCGAAGTCATCATGTTACATAAGTACATATGTATGAATTAGTGAATTTTTAAGAATTTTGTATTCATTTTACATACTTAACATTGTGAGATAATTTCAAAAAATTTCTACTTAAAATAAAGTAACAGAAACGTCCGGTTTACACAAGTGTTACTCTATATCAGACTACAGATAAGTCAATAACTAAAAAAAAATAGTTCCTTTCCGCTTTTATGCTTATATCTCGAAAAGCCTTTTTTGAAAAAATATTCATTTTCGTTTTCAGTGGCCAATTTAGCGGGTACATTTCATTGAGAAAACAGTTGTATGTAGAATAGAATATTAAGAATTATGTAAAAAAAGCAAATAAATATAATACTATATGCATTTCGGATGCAATTGTTGTAAGCAAAAGTATTGCATGTAAAAAACAGTGAAAAATAATACTGCGACAAGGTGTGGAAAGCTCATTTTTCCTCCTTATGGGAACTACATACAATACGATTTGGCGAAAATTTCCTTCTGATGAATTTGGCTCACCCTAATGTACACGTATATTACTTACAGTATTGTAAGTGTAAAATGAGTTTTACGAACGATGAATAATTTAAATAAATCACTCACCATCAGGATCCAACATTCTTGGAATATCAAGATATTTCTCAGCAACATCAAAGGCAGTGTTGAGATTTTCCAATGGATTGTCTTTGGAGAGTTTGGAATAATCAATCAAGTCAGGCCTGTGACGGTGAATCAAAGCGCAGAATGCTAAACCGTCCTAAAAAAATAAAATAAATGTGAATACTCGTTTCGGATTTCAACTTTTTTCAGCTTATCGAGCTTGCCTTGAATGAAAGATGGAAGTTTTGAACATTAACGTTTTTGTAGGGAGCCGTTTTGCGTTGGCACCACAACAACAAGCCTTCTTTAGCAGTCATCTCTTCAACGGAAATATCTTGAATAGCAAAACGTAAAATGATGGTCCATATCATGCCAAGAGTCATCTTTAGGTTGCCATCCACAATTTCCTCAGCCCCAATCGATACCAAATGTACGCCTTTCGATGCAATAAAATCCAGGGCTTTATTGACATTAGCGATTTTGTGGAAACGCATCTTGCCACGATCAGGTTTAGGCAATGTTTCTCCCGAAATTACTTCAAGCAGCAACATTAACTTCAGCCCATTGCGGAAATCCTCATCAATATTATCGATTGATGTTCCGGCTTTTCGCAGATGGCTATTGCACCATGCAGTAAATGTCTATGAGAGCAATTACAAAAAATGGTCATGTGATTAATACTTAAGTCAATAAATCATCTTATGAGTAAGAAAATGTTGAGAAAAAATATACATTATAAGATGGCCGTATTAGTTAATTCTCCTGAAAAAGAACCGAATTCATACCATTGTGAAGCATACAACAAAAAAATGTCCACCAACAAATTGACAATGACAGTGAAATCGGTAAAAAAATACACATATGTACATAAGTATGTAGTTTTGTCATTTAGTTCAACAAGCGAATTCACTCAACCGCGCACCTGATTTTGAGGAAGAGTTTATTTATGGAAAGTGAGGAAGAATGCTACACCCACCTTAACCAACTGATTGGGCATCAGTATTACGGTGCATGTACATACAAATGTATTGCGTTTTTATGTTGTCATGGTGGTTTGCAAATGCCATGACGCTAGACTATTCGCATCGAATCATGAATTGCCCTATTGATGAAATGAATTCGCATCAAGAACCAGTATTTGTCCTAACATTTGCTGTACTGAATGTGTTTCTTGTAGTTATTGTTGTCATTGTGCGAATAATTTGTTGGTGTTTTGTACGCTTATCCATCTGATCTGAATTCGCCTTGTCCACTGGTTAAGAATGTACTGCAATAGCTTTGAGAAATAAATTAAATATCAATTTTTAATTTTTGTTTTCACTAAAATTTCCTTTTGTGGAAATCTTCCTAATTATCTCAAATAAGATAACTTTATTAAAATAAAGTGTAAAACTGCTATTTAGCGACCCCTCGAAAAATGGAAGCCAGGGAATAAAATGGTGTCGATTTTTGTACTTGGCTTATCAGATAAATGGATTTGCTGTTGCTGTAAAATAGCGCAATAATTTTAGCTGCGGCTCGGCCATGTTTGACCACCAAAGTTCGGTAAGGTTTCGGCTCAGCTTCGGCATAAAAGCAGAACTTTGGGCGAACATTTGCCATTATTACTAATGTTTTAATTTTAATATGTTTCTCTTTGGAAAAAATCACACTTTCGGATTTAGCGATATGAGTTGAAAGAAATTATTCATTAAAGAACGAATTGCGCCCTTTTCTTAATGAACATCTGTTGTTTTTGTAAACATACATATGTACATACCTATAAATACTAAGTACATAGCTACATAGTTGTAAAGTAAAGAATTTTTTCAGAATCAGTGGATGTGTTGGTAAAAAAATCGCTTACAAATGGTTTTTCGATATCCCAAAAACTATTTTTAATTATTACAAATTATAAGGTTTTGGCATTCGAGTAAAAAAACACTTTTAAAGTAGTGGAAATGAGACGTCAAAATCCCGGTTCACTTGGAGGGAAATGTCTCATTCAACTGTTACGAATGCAACGTTTTAGTAGATAGTTGGTGTTAGTTTTAAATTAGCTAAGTCCTAAGTGCATCTGTTTGGGTTCATTGCTCTAGTTGGAAGGTAAAACTCATTCCGTGTATGCTTTATGGCAAACCTCCGAGTGTATTTCTGCCTGAAAAAAACTTCTCACAAAACACATTCGCCATAAGTAGGTAATGAATTTTGTACGACATATTAACCCCAATTTCCTCGAAAGCCGAGGAAAACGAGGAAGAAGGGGACGACAAAAATGAAATTTCAGAATATCTGTTGGACGAAATTATAGACCTTTCTGATGATGATGACGATGACCAAGATATTAGTCGCCTGCTAAACGGCAACTGGCCAAATCATTAATTTAATTTATTTAATTTTTTACTTACAACTTTTCATAACTAACATTTTAAAATATTATTTTTTATTTTTTCCATATTTTTATAATTTCTTTTTCAATGTTTCTTTAAAACCAACACTAAAAAAATTGGTACATAAGAAATGAGAAGTAAATTAATATTAAGCTGGAAAACGCAAGTTTTGTATTATGATTGTTTTCTTTTCAAATGAAATTTATTGAAGAAACTGAGAAGCATATTATAGATCAAACAGAAAGCAAAAAAAAACTTAGTTTTGTGGAAAATATGTTCAAAAAGCATGAAAAAAAAAATTTGCAACATTTTGCTTCATAAGCACTACACAAATTTTAATTGTTGCACAGGTCTCTAGCAATAATTTGGCTTTAACAGAATGAAAAAATTTCAATTAGTCGACGAGTTATAGCCAAAAAACCACATAAACAATATGCTGAAAATCGGCATTTGACTGCAAAGTTCTAAGGTCGATTAAAAAAAAATTCCAACTAACATAAACAAACGCCGCGATACGGGTCTTCTAATTTAGCCTTTATTTTCACCCCTCACTCTCAGAATCGACCTAACTTTTGCTAACCAGAATTTGTTCCACAGTGTTATCGCCAATTCAGACGTATGCATGTTTCGCATTCAACACTACAACGTTTCTTTGTGTGCGCGCGTTAATTTTCGCCTGACACTGGTCTAAAGGCACAAGCTTGTTATGCGTTATGGTGAAATCTAAATGTGCATTAGTTCCACCTAATGCAAATTAACTTTGTTCATATGTAATGTTGAAAACCTAATATATGGGAGATTTTTATTATTTGAACTGAACCATATGTATATTAATTTGATTAGATTTTCATGTTTGCTTACAGTTTATACGAGACTAAAGGATACCCAATTATTCTATGGAGCCACTGCATTTCGCAATACCTATCACAACATCGGTTCAACTTCCAAGACACAACAAACAAACCAACATCAAGGCACCAAGTGCAATCATTGATATGCAGTTATTTAGAGTAAGCAGAGTTGGTGGAAAACAGAAACCAGAAACCTGTTTCTGCAAATACGGCATCTAAGAATGCTGGAGAGAGCATATAATGTAACACACTGACAAATCTAGATAGTACATAGGCTCGAGTATGTGTAAGAAACCATCTGACGTGAGATTCATATCCATTCAATGCAAGCAAACAAATTTACTATGCACATATTTATTATGTATGTATACATGTATGTATGGATTTACGCGAACGTATGTATGTACATATGTATGTAAACACACGTTCATTTGTGCAAATTTATATCTGTGACAATAAGGAATATTTGTTGTGTTCTGGAAGCGGTTTGTGGTTATTCGCAAAAATGGCACTTTGAAAAACAATTGCTCTTAATTGTTAAATTTTGAAAAAATTTGTTAAATCGGTTATTTTTCAAATATTCTTTATGCATGGACAAATCAACATGCCTACTATTGCTAATCAAAAAGTACAACAAATGACTGAGATCAAGCTCACATCTTCAGCTCAAGATTCAGAGTTGCCGTTGACAATTTTCAGAAAGACGCGCGTAAAGGACATTGAACAAACAAAGGTTCACCGTTCTTTTTGTGTCTTTATGCAAATTAAATAATAAATCTTAAGTTTTAACTCTAACTCTTGTTGCATACATATCTGAAAATAAAATATTTAAATAAAACAAGTAAGGAAGAGCTAAATTCGGGTGCAACCGAACGTTTGATACCCGGCACAAGTTCTCATTTCAAACAAACCGTGCTTGTTGTAATAATATTTATTTTGTAAAACTAAATTTCTTTGTTTTTATTTAAATCAAAATTTAACACTTGTTATGCTTTTAATGGATGTGTTTACGTGCATTTATATACTTAAGAAAGTATTGTTTTATTCGCTATATTAAAATATTACCTTTAAAATATTTTCTTAATTGTACATATGTATTTATTCTTTATTATATTAAACAATTTCCATACTATACTTGTAACATATAAGAACTTATAATTATATTTTTCTTCTAAAGTATATATACAATAATTTTGTGTTTTGCCGGCTCGAGGTCAAGGGGTGTCGGTAGAGTAAAACAAATGATTTACTTTTTTCTCTTCCAATATATTTCGGTTACACTACGGTAACCGTCTTCAGGGCAAATGATTTTACACGTCCGCACCGTCCGACGTGGAGCTTTATACCGTATAAAGTATTCATTTGTTGTACTTTTTGATACCGTATAAAGTATAAAGCTCCACGTCGGACGGTGCGGACGTGTAAAATCATTTGCCCTGAAGACGGTTACCGTAGTGTAACCGAAATATATTGGAAGAGAAAAAAGTAAATCATTTGTTTTACTCTACCGACACCCCTTGACCTCGAGCCGGCAAAACACAAAATTATAATTGGAAAGGTCGCGAAAAAATCATTATTGTATATATACAATAAAAAAGTCAAATTCTTTGTCACTCCACAAATATTTGTTGCATTTGGTATATACATAGATCCTAAACATATATCAGGCTATATATTATTTGTGGCAGAAGCATGCCGCATTTAAGACGAAACTACTATTCATAATATTTTTCCAGCTATTTGACGAAGATATTTGATATTGGATATGTAGATACATATTTCCTTAAGAGTAAGGTATAATAAATATTTTAAGCACAACAGCAAAAATCAATATCTAAAAAAATATGTCTTTATTGGCGCATCAAAGCAAGCCGGGTTTGCTACTATAACAAAATTTTTAAATCTTAAACGACGTTAACTGATTTAAATAAAAACAAGAAATTAGCATGAATTTAATTATTTCTCTCCCCAGTTAAATTCTTTATACCAAATTTTAAAAAATTCGGAGCATGATTTAGTAAAATATTAAATATATTGATTTGTTGTAAATTACCGTTACATGAGAGGTGATTGTGGCTTTATTCTGATTTCTATAATTTTCGAAATTGTGATTTCTTCACTATAAATGCAAAGTGTACGCAATATGGTAGAATTTGACAAAGAAGTTTCCGAGTTATACAAATTTGCTTTAAGGTGGACGATACCATAGCCATTCCCAACATTTATGATGCCATGAATTTCATAATCAATCTTGTCTATCAAATTTGTAGTTAATAAATAGTTATAGTTTATAGTTAGTTTATAGTTAATAAATATCGGAGTTGTTTGGTCTTATATGAGAGGTGGGGGTTGGTTTTTGTACTATTTTTACATTTTTCCAAATTTTTCTTATTGACTTGAAATGCAATGTGTGCCCCAAATTTGGTGGCATAGTTTTTCAGATATACCTTTCTTTTTGATTTGGTGTATTTGTTAGTCTACGCCCATCCTTCATATTAAATGTGAGTGAATTGCCTTTAATGCTGACTTTGAAAATTACCGTTATATGAGCGATGGGCGTGGATTTTGTCCGATTTTAACAATTTTCGTACTTTCACTTATTGACTTGACATGCGGTTTGGTAAAGTTTTGTCTAGTAGTTTCAGAGATATAAGTTTTTCTTAAAAAGGAGGGGTTACGCCCATTTTCCAAAAAAAAGTTTACACGCGTATTCCTTTCCCAAAGCCAATACCAATATCAATTTTGAGGAAATTAGCTTCAATAGATACTGCAATATCGCGGTTCTTTTGATTTTCACAAAATACCGTTATGAGAGCGTTGTTATTGTCCGATTTCGCCCATATCAAACGTGTATACAAAGTTTCGTTAAGATAGCTAAAATTTACTCGAGTTATCCGACTGGCGCACGGCCGGACAGACAGACATGGCTTAATCAAAATTCGGTATTAAGTATTTTTGTATATATACATATCTCTATATCTACGCTATGCTGTTACAAACAAAGGTGAACAAAGTTAGAATACCCAGGACGCTCGGGTATAAAAACAATCCAATCACGTTAAGTTGAGAGAAAATTATTAAATAGAATGTACAGTTATTTTTACGTTTTCGCTGATAGAACGCTCCGCTCTTCAATTTACAAAAAAATAGTAGGGCAAGCTTTGCAAATTAATAGTACATTCCCACTGCACTGAATACTTAAATTTCACGAAATTTTTCGAAATCCAGGAGAGTATTCCATATATTTTCATGATTTCGTTTTCTTAGACTTTATTCAGATTTCAACGAAAAAACGTTTAGATACTAAACAGTTCAGCCCTCAGATGCTTCATTTGAAATGTCAAAACTCTCTACGTAAACAAAAGCATACAAATGAGAGCAGAAAATGTGTAAAAACAGAAAAAAATCACTAGAAAGTATATAAGGAAAGTAAAACACGGGCACTGGAAGGTGTAGAACTACTTGTTGAGGTGTAGAAGGGCAAGATAGGAAATGAAATTAAATTAATAAATATCTAAGAAAACCACTTATCGTGCAGTGGAAACAATTAAATAAGTTTTTAAGATTTCGAGGTCGAAATCTTAGATTTGAGTGCGGTGGAAATGTAGTATTACACAAATTGAATCGCTCCAATACGAGTTTAATTTCCTTTACAAGTTTTAAGTGATGATTTTTTTCTTATTTATAGAATAAAATATTTTTGAATTGCACGGTTATGTTAACATTCCATAAAATAATCTCTGAAAAAGGAGCAGTGTTAGAAAAAATTAAAGTTTTCAAAAGTCGGGTCAAAGGGTATTGAGCACTTTTCCTACATTTACTGATTGATGGAAGTCTCCAAAAATCCTTAACTTTAGCTTAACAATTGTTTGTTGCAGGGAACCAGGTACTATACTAATTATACGATGTCCGAAACAAAAGTTAATCATCTCATATCGAAGTTAAGCTATATCACTAACTATCACAGTCCACGCCTCGGTTTTCATATCAGGTGTTAGAGTCATTCCAAATACAAACATTTCTTTTTTGCTTTGGATTGGAGTTAATGACAGATAAAATAAGAAAAGGTCTGTTCGATGAATGCACATTAAAAGTGTAGAGAAATGCAGGTCAGAGCCACATATAAATATTTACTTTCTTTAATTAATTAATTTCTTTTTGTTCACTTTTCTTTGTGTTCTCCCCAATCCAACAGAAATAAGAGCTGTTTTTATCTGATTCACTAATTTACACCAGCTAAGAAGCTAGAGCGCAAAAATTGCGAACATTGTGAATAAATACTAGCCCATAGACGTCAAAATTCGGCACAGCTGAGATCACCTGATGTAGTAATCCTCAGTGTTCTTGTGTCATTCACTGAGCAAATTTCTATGTTTGACACTTAATATTGGCTATTTATGACATTTAATATCAGCCACCGCCATCTTGAATTTAGGAGACTTCTCACTTGTATTCATTCACAATGATTGCGAAAGATCAGAACAGTTTAGAGAGAGAATCACTTCATCGAACACTTTTTTCTTCAATAGCTTATTCATCGAACATACCTAAAGACATCAATAAACGAACGGGAGGAAAATCAACGTAAATAGAAAGTAAAAATCTAAACAGAATAAACAATTTTTACATTTTCACCGTACAAGGCGAAGATAGAACAAGCATTAAGCTCATGTGCCCAGTCACTTTGTACTAATTCGCCTTGGGTTTTTGTTTCACCGCAGTTTGACTGAAATTTGCGCAAAACAGGGTTCCACAGATAACTAAATTTGGATTAACTCCTGTAGTGCGATTCACTAACTTCAAACGATCCGACAATCGCAATTTTTGTCGTTAGCACTAACGATTGTGCGATTCACTAACTTATTCATAACGACACTTAACAGCTGTCTCGTTGTATTAATTCAAAGGATACTAGTTTATTTTAAACTACAAATATTTATAACTGCTTTTATATATTGCAATGTTCTATTGAAGCGGAATTTCGTACTCTCCTCTGAGTGATTTGGTAGAATAGCCATCAACTGGACGCTATAGAATATCCGGAATCACGTGCAAACATGCCATCATTTTCGTTTTCAAATTTCGCTCCGTTATGAATTGTGTTCTGCTCCAGGGTATTTAGCTTTTATATTTACAACTTTTATTTAGGACCATTATTTATATGTTAAAGATAAATTATATTTCTGTTTTTATATCTGAATCCTTGATAAAAGTTTGCTTTTACCATTTGCACATTAATTGCATTAGTAGCTATGGTGGTTGACATAAGCCTTCACATGATTCTTTGGCGCCAAAACTAATACATCAGTACAATCGACGACTCCAATAGTGTCTCCCACAAAAGGTGACGACGCTGAAGCAAACAATTCTTTAGCAGCTTGACGCTCCACTTGGATCATAAGAAACCTGTCAAGCTGATATTTTAGGTTTCAGCCAAGACTTCTTCTTCTTCTTCTGAAATATAGTTGCGTTCAAATGAAAGGGATTAGCCACATCCTGGAGTAAACGACGATCCACTGTTGATCCGCTTACTTCTTTGTCCCCTCGTGATAAATCATATTCTAAATATTCAAACGACATAATTTAATATTCCTTTTTTATTTTCGCGAAAGCAAACCACCGTCTATTAAATTTATCTTTTATTTAAGTTGATATCACGAATTTTTCTTTTTTTGATTGAGTTAACACCATCAAATTTGTTGTCGTTTAGTTTTCGATAATCGGCTAGCTAACGGCAACAGCAGCAAAAATCCTCGGATGAGACCCCCCTATACTGATGACGGTCACGGCAAACGTTTAAAGGACTACGATTTAAGGGGGTGCACCTGGAATGTCCCAACCCTTAATTGGGAAGGTGCCTCTGTCCGGCTGGTGGATGTCCTCGTAAAGGCAAAGGCTGACATCACCGCCATCCAAGAGATGCGATGGACGGGGCAAGGAATGAAGAGAATCGGACCTTGCGACGTCTACTACAGCTGCCATGTAAAGGAGCGCAAGTTCGGTGTTGGATTTGTGGTGGGAGAGAGGCTTCGTCGCCAAGTACTATCGTTAACCCCGGTGGACGAACGTCTCGCCACGATTCGCATCAAAGCTAGATTCTTTAACATCTCGCTGATTTGCGCCCACGCCCCCACGGAAGAGAAGGACGATTTGACCACAGTTAGCTTCTATGAGTGCCTTGAGCGCCCGTACGATATAAAACTCGTGCTAGGCGATTTTAATGCCAAGGTGGGAAGGGAAGGAATTTTTGGTCCCACAGTCGGTAATTTCAGCCTACACGACGAAACATCCGCTAACGGACTGAGGCTGACTGACTTCGCTGGGTCCCGAAACATGGTAGTATGTAGCACCAGGTTCAAGAATAAAAGGATACATCAAGCTAAATGGATATCTCCTGATGGAAAATACGAAATCAAATTGATCATGTTGTGGTGGACGGAAGGCATGCTTCCAGTGTCTTAGACGTGCGCACTATTCGAGGAGCTAACATCGACTCGGATCATCATCTCGTCGCAGCCAAGATTCGCACTCGCCTCTGTGCAGCAAAAACCGCGCTTAGTGACACGAGGAAAGCTTGACGTCCAATAGCTGAAATTACAACAGATAACCGACCGTTTTGCCACCCGAATTGCACTCCAGCTCTCTGAGAGCAATGCCCAACAAACGGAATCTGCGCACAATGGGACCACATTTCTCGCTCATTACGTACCGCCGCTGAAGGTCATTGGTTTCCAGCGAGCCCGAAAAAACGACTGGTACGATGAGGAATGCAGCGCAGCGATCAGGCGTAACGCGAACCGTGCGGGAGAGATATCGGGAGTTGAAGAAGGAAGCGAGGCGCATTTTCCGAAAAAAGAAGAGAGAGGCCGACATGCCCGAGTGCGAGGAGCTTGAAATGCTAGCCGATAGGAAAAACGCCCGAAAATTTTATCAGAAGGTACGGCGGCATACAGAAGGTTTCAAGCCCGGGGCAATTTCCTGTAAGAATCAAAACGGCGACCTGGTAACCGATATCCAGAGTACACTCAAACTGTGGAGGAAACACTTCTTCACGCTGCTTAATGGTAGTGGCGAAAACACTGAAGATGATGAACCCGAACCCCCAATCAATGAAGACGAAGTCGAAGTACCGTCATTCGACCTGGACGAAACGCGAGCGGCCATTGCGCGGCTAAAAAATAATAAGGCCGCTAGTGCTGACGGACTGCCAGCAGAGCTATTCAAGTGCGGCGGCGAGGGGCTAGTAAAGTGCATGCACCAGCTCATTTGCAAAATATAGTCGGACGAACGCATGCCTGCTGATTGGAATTTAAGTGCCCAATCCACAAAAAGGGCGATCCTGCAATATGCGCCAACTATCGCGGGATCAGTCTTCTTAGCATAGCATATAAGGTTCTGTCGAGCATATTGTGTGAACGACTGAAGCCCATCGTAAACGAACTGTTTGGACCTTATCAGTGTGGCTTTAGACTTGGCAAATCTACCATCGATCAAATATTCACGATACGCCAAATCTTGGAAAATACCCGAGAAAGAAGAATAGACACACACCATCTTTCTGTCGACTTCAAATCCGCTTTCGATAGCACAAGAAGAAGTTGCCTATTTGCCGTAATGTCTGAATTTGGTATCCCAACAGAACTAATACGGCTATGTAAAATGACGTTGAGCAACACCACCAGCTCCGTCAGAATCGGGAAGGTCCTCTCCGAGCCGTTTGAAACCAAACGAGGTTTCAGACAAGGTGACTCTCTTTCGTGCGACTTCTTTAACCTTATGTTAGAAAAGATAATTCGAGCTGCAGAGTTGAACCGTTCAGGCACTATATTTTATAAGAGCGTGCAACTTCTGGCGTATGCTTATGATATCGACATCATCGGCCTCAACAACCGCGCCGTTACTTCTGCCTTTTCCAAACTGGATAAAGAAGCGAAAAGTATGGGTCTGGAAGTGAAGGAGGGCAAAACAAAGTACCTCCTGTCATCAAATAAATAGTCAGCGCACTCGCGTCTCGGCTCCCGTATAATTGTTGACAATTAAAATTTCGAACCAGCATTAGCACCTACAATAATGTCCGCCTGGAAATCCAACGTAGAATCTCTCTTGCCAACAAGTGCTACTTTGGGCTGAGTAGGCAATTGCACAGTAAAGCCCTCTCTCGACGAACGAAAACCACACTCTACAAGTCTCTCATCATGCCCGTGCTATTGTATAGCGCTGAAGCATGGGCACTGTCAGTATCGGATGCGACGGCCCTTGGAGTGTTCGAGAGAAAGATTCTCCGAAAGATTTTTGAACCTTTACGGCTTTGCGACGGCGAATACCGGAGACGATGGAACGATGAGCTGTACAAGCTTTACCGCGACTTAGACATAGTCAAACGAATTAAAATACAGCGGTTTCGTTGGCTAGGACATGTTGTGCGAATGGACGAAAATGCTCCAGCCCTGAAAGTATTCAACGCCGTACCAGCTGGTGGTAGTAGAGAAAGAGGACGGCTTCTTCTGCGTTGGAAAGACCAATAGGGAAAGGACTTGACGCCATTTGGTATTTCCAATTGGCGCCAGTTCGCAGGAAGAAGGAGTGACTGGCGCAATTTGCTAAACTCGGCCAAAATCTCGTAAAAGGTTATAGCCCCAATTAAGTAAGTAAGTAACTGCAACAGCTGACTCGGCGATAGCGAAAATCGGTAAACAAAAAATTGCTGCTGAATAGCAACATCGTTAAAATTTCCGTTAAGATGAGTTAACCAAGAGAAAATTGCACTACTGATCGAGATAATCCCGATAATTGCGAGAATTACAAGATTAAGTTTTGGTCTGGACATGATATTAGGAATTTGGCCAAATCTATTTTCAAGTTAGTGTAATGCCTGGCCAAAAAATGTTAATGTTAATGTAACATCACAAATTATATAAAAACTTTTTTTAATAGCTGTCTCCCTTCGGCAGCAAAGGCAAACCTCCGAGTGTATTTGCGCCAAATTATTATTATTATTATAAGGTTTTTTTTTTGCTAATTAAAAAAACAGTTATCATATAATACACGTACCTACTATATTCTTCATATGCACCTCTGCGCCACCTAGCGTGTAAATTTTTTGCAGACTTATTTTTGGAATACTGGTAAAATTTACATGTTTTAAATTCCAACCAAATCGGATCATAAATGCGGACATCTCGACTCCAAACGATTTAGCGACTAATTGCATT
This sequence comes from Anomoia purmunda, assembly GCA_951828415.1. NCBI lineage: Eukaryota > Metazoa > Arthropoda > Insecta > Diptera > Tephritidae > Anomoia > Anomoia purmunda. Next base: position 86,753,721 of record OX639995.1, read on the forward strand.
GCCATCGAGCTCATCAGGGAAGGTATATATTGGGCAAATCCTCTGTGGTGTGACCAATACATTGTCTTTTCTACTATGCGAGATAAAAAACTCAAATACCAGACAGTTTTTTGTATGAAATGCAAACTAAGGCACTGCCATCAATTCATTGGAAAATTCAAAAACACACAAATCTGTGTATAAGCAACCTGGCGGATGTGCAGCACTACAGGTATGTGTAAACATGTTTCTTTCAATTTTGTCAAATTGAAGCAATCGGGTATGTCGCAGAATCCGACTCAGAACTGGTTTTTATCGCAAATGTAACCAAAATCGGTTTCATTTGGTGTCGTGAAATTCTATCGTAATTTGCTTTTTCGAACATGAGCAAACCCGATATTCGATTAAGCTGTATTGATGTCCTGTAATGGACATTTATTTGTAAACGATTGAGAATTTTTATAATTTCAATATATGAGGAACACCAGTTATTTATAATAAAATCATCAAATGTATTTATTTATTAGCCGGGAAAAAGCCAAACCCAAAACGGAAGCAAAACGGGTGCCAAATAATCCGAAATGACGAACGAAATGCTCTTTGAGCTTATTTTTCGTTTATTTATTAATATATGTACGCAATATACCAATGTATGTACATACATATGTACTTTTATAATTGTGTCGAAAATACTAATAGCAAAATATACTTATTGACAAGTTTTGACAATTTTGTCACTCTTTATTTAATTTGCCTTATTTATTACAAAAAATAATTTGTTTTTTAACAAAAACCATGTAGGTCAAGTTTCAAACTTTCGAGAAAATGTATAAAAATCAAACAAATTTCATAAAATTTTCTAATTTTTCAATCCAAATTTTTTAGAAAATTTTCGGGTATGCTGTTTTGTAGCTCATTCAATTTAATTATAATAAGGAGCAAATTTCAAGTAGCAAAAAATTATTTTAAATTTTTGATAAACTTTGGAATCATGTTAATATTGAGCCAAGAATGGCATTTTGTACAAAATATACCTATATTTTATGAGAAACACCTACAGTATATAAAAACCCACAAATAAGAAAAAACGGTAGAGTTTGAGTGAAGATCATGTATATGAAAATGGACCCCAAAACCCCTACCTCGAATCGAGACATCCAAATTAGAAAAAGTGGACCAAATCCAACCGGAAGGACCAGAATAACGGCAAAGTCAACCCAGGGCATAGCACGAGTCAAAGTCACTCGGGGAAAGCCCAACCGGCAGATAGGTCCTTAGTCGTCTCCTCGGGCAGCAACTCCAACCACGTCCCAAGACGGGTTGAAGGTGCTGGTTTAAATGATGTAAGTAAGAAGTAGGCAGGGTGCCACCTCAAACCCTGTCAACAGACAAGTTGGCATGTCGTCAGACTAGCTGATAGTACTGTCTCAACTCCCTCCGATAATGCCTCCAAAGGAGCAAGATCGGCTCAGATAACAGAACCGGGCCAATTGGCTATGCCATTGACTCCGTACCGCATCACTCCCAAAGGACGCTAAGTGCCTTTGAGAGGTACTATCGTACCGGGCTTCAGGCTGAGAGTCCTTGATAAGATTCGCGGAAAAAGCCTTAACCGCAGGTAAGAGGAAAAAGCCTTCCACCTCTTTCACGGCCGTGAACCTGGGGTCAAAGAAGTCGTTGGCCAAAGTCGCAAGAGAGCTATTAGTGCACTGTGATCTGGGACCTGGTAAACAGGAAGCTATGGACAGTCTAACTGGTGGTACAGCATGAGAACCCGGGCCCTCCACCAAGTTGCTCTGGTGCTGAATGGCACAGATGTGTGAAGTGCGCTGATGAAAGGTCGGCGCAGATTTACAAGGAGGCTATTTACAGAATCGGATAGAGTGGTCCGGAGCGCGCTTGGATGTAGGGCGACGGGAAAAAATTCCCAATCGGACTTTCAAGACGATCCAGAAGAGGTGTTGGACCTAATAAAACTGGGTAAGCCAGAACTTCCTACCCAAGACTGGAAGGTAGTGAAACTGGAGGAACCCATTGGCAAACGCAGGGCGGCAGTTTTGGAGATAAATGAGGAATCATTTGCCCCCTTGCAAAATTTAACTGGAGAGTAAACTATGACTTCCAAGCCCTAACCCTTCACGTCTATCGACAGGACATGTCGAAACAATCTCCTCCCGCAGACTCGGTAGGAGACACTCTCGAGGAAATGAAGTACGAAGACATCCCTCCGCTGTCAGACGAAGAGGACGCCAACTGCACGGTCATTGGGCCTTCAATAAAACTCTTAGGCGAACCTGGTGGGGATCTTACAAATAAATCTCCATTACAGTAAACTTCTCCGTCTCGCTCAAAGAGAAGAGTATATCGTGCTCTTACAAGAAGCTTGGGTCGTTTAAGAACGGGTTTGTGGTTTGAACAGTAAATATTATCGACTGATCTATATCACAGATAAAGGTAAACCAATATCTTACTTATTAGTAAGGAATAATATTAGTGATTAATTTAATTCATAATCTTTTGACATATCTTAGTGATGCAGAAAATGTAGTGATTGCAGTGGAGTCATCAAGGAACAAATTCTGGTTGACTTCAAGCTATATGGCACATGACTCGCCGATTCCGCCCTGTTAATGGCAAACATAGTTGCGAAGGCAGAAGCACAATATTTTCCCGTCATTCTCGGAGCAGATGCAAACGCCAATCACCATATTTGGGACAGCACCGACACCAACAATCGAGGTGAGCCACTCTTTAAACTTGTACTCTGCTATAATCTTAAGATATGCAATGCGTTCCCAGCATCTATAACCTCAACTAGAAGGGAAGTATTAGATATAACCCTCGTGAACGAATGGGGTGATGCAATTCATAAAAACTGGAGGGTATGTGGAGCTCTTTTTCTGACCATACGTACATCAACTTTGGGCTGTACATTACGTTTCTATTAATGACCTTAAGCCATTCATTAATAGAAGACGCACTAATTAAAGACCTCCAAGCGGTGCCTAATCAGACACCTTCCTGAACCCCCAGATAATATTACAGACGAATACATCCTCGATTCTACAGTCGACGAACTCACAGGTGCTTTTTAACAGGTAAGGAGGTAGAAACTGCCCTTCACAGCCTTATCTTTAATATTGAAAAATCTTTGCACGAAATACTCCCTAGCGGTATTTCTAGATACAGAAGGTACCTTTAACAATATTAGTCTATCATCATTCCACAGGCCGGGCTATGTGATACTATGACAGCGCTCATCAGGACCCTTCTCGGGAAAAGGGTAATCAAAACAGAGTTGAAATTCGTTGTAAGAAGTACATCTTAAGGGGAATGTTATCACTTCTACTGTGGAATATCACTGTTGATAGGCTGCTAAGAGAAATACAAAGCAGCAGGGGAAATGTGACAGCCTACGCAGATGAGGTTGCCATAACGGCAGTAGGCAAGTATCTAGACACCCTGATAGGCCTAGTACAAGGGCTACTCAAAAAGCTCACGCGCTGGTGCCGTAGCCGAGGTTCAGGGGTTAACCTCAACAAAACTGAAATGGTTCTATTCACTAAGAAGCACCGCTGGCCTCAATTGGAAAATTTAACTAAACGTTGAGTAGAACGGAACAGGCCAAGAATCAGGAAACTAAATTGGAGGCCCAACATTTGCAAGAGTCCGCAAATCCATGACGGCTCTTTACTCATGCAGCAGGGCAATAGACAAGAACTGGGGCCGCTCACCTTTTCACATGCCCCTTAAAACCGACTCATCTAACCCCCCTTTCCCTTTGGTCCGACCCTGTCGAAACTGCGCGTTTCTTGGACCTCCCCCTAGATGAGTTTGATGATAACGACTATGGTTGAACCGATCTTGCAGGGTCTGAGTGACCCCTACAACAACAACAAGAACTGGGGCTTAGAACCCGAGATTGTTGAATGGATCCGCACGGCGGTTGTGAGACCAATCCTGTTTTATGGTACAGTATTTTGGTGGGATGCTCTCGCTAAAATAGTGCGCTCTTAATTTCCTCCCTGTAGAACTATAGGCTAAGAAAGTTCCACGCAACACTGCCATCGAAATTACGTTAGAAAATTTGCAGATCCCTATATCGGGTTCAATAATGGCCAAATTCATGACCCCCGAAAGGGAGGAGTGGAGATTGGGCGCGGTTAGGAAAAGCGGAATCATCCATGCTTACACGGATGAGTCCAAGTTTGATGGAAGAGTTGGTGGAGGGGTATTTTCGGAACAATTGGGCATAACTTTCGGCTTCCGTCCACCTGATTATTGCAGTGTTTTTCAGGCGGAGGCGATGGCAATTACCACAGCACTGGTACAGTGTGAAATTATTCCCGGTGATGTAATCTATATTTTTAATACAGCCAGGCGGCTATTAAATCCCTAAGGATAACGTCGCCGATATCTAGGGTAGCTGCGGAATGAGACATTTCCAACACATATGTATTGTGTGGGTTACCGGTCACTGCAACATACGGTGTAACTGCGAAGCTGATGAGCTTGCACGTCAAAGTACGACTCTACCGGTTAGTGATATTAATGGTTCACCTGATATACATCTACAGACATGTAAAATTTGTTAGAATCGCAAACGACAGGTGGCAGGCTGAACCCACTTGCCGAATTGCAAGAGCACGCTGGCCATCGATGAGAGACCAATGAACGAAATGTCTTCTCAACTTGTTTAATAGGTGCGCATGCAGCAAAATTAGGAAAATTTGGTATATCACCGAAACTTCTTTGTCAAAATCTACCTCATTGTGTACATTTTTCATTTATAGTCAGACTAAAGCCACACTCAACTCTCATACAACGGTAATTTACAACAAATACAAATATTCAATATTTTACTAAATCAAAAAAAGGTATGAAGAATTTGATTGAGTAGAGAAATAAATAAGTTCATACTGATTTCCTATTTTTATTTAAATCAATAAACGTCGTTTATTGGTATAAAGAATTTAATTGGAGAGAGAAATAATTAAATTCATACTAATTTCCCATTTTTACTTAAATCAATAAACGTCGTTTAATAACGACATATTTTTTTAGATATTGAACATTGCTTTTGTGCTTAAAATATACCTTATTTTTATACCTTGCTCTTAAGGAAACATGTATATATCGAATATCAAATATCTTCGTCAAATAGCTCAAAAGATATTGTGAATAGTAGTCCGCCAAAAAATGATCTATATACCAAATATTGTGCATCTGCATCAATAAGACATACATATGTATGTATGTATATACCCAAATATTACTCATCTGTACCGAATAGTTGTGAATATAAAATGAATTCAAATTTTTTCTTCCATAGGGGATTGGAACCTTATGTTCGGACCGCAGACCACCTAATGTAAAAATTTCATAAAGATCGGTTGAGTTATTTGGACACCTATTAAGGACTCACATTCATTTATATATATAAGATTAAATTTGAAATAAAAACCTGCAACGGCTATTTAAAGTTCGGTTGAATCCGAACTTAAACTCTTCTACACTTTTCAGACCCGAGCGTAGTGGTGCCCAGGATTTTATAACATTATTCACTTAAGGACTTTTTGTGACAGCATAAAGCAACCCAGATAGATATAGACATAGGTACGCCTTACATTTCAACTCATTAAGAAGGCTTTTGAAAATAATATAAGTTGGAAAAAACTACGCCCACCTCTCATATAACGGTAAATTACCAAAATCACAAAAATCCCATATTTTAGTAACTATACAAAGTAACTTGCTCACATTTGATATGTAATATTTGGTTTGAGAATGAAATATATGGAATCAAACATGTTGGGAATAGGTGTGGCATTGTCCAGCTTGTCCGGTTGCACCCCAACTTAGACTCTTTTTAGACAATTTTTTCTACTATTTTTAGTAATCGCTAGAACCCTGGCGCAATAAAAAAGAGTGTTGTAATTAGACAACGAAACTGGATTATCATTACCCTATCGTCATTATTATCATTATCGCAAATGCATCATTATCGTTTCCAATGTCATCATCATTATCACTATTTCCGCATTTTGATCTCAAAACAAAAAAGCTTCGAAATATATAAGACAAATTGAGAACCTCGTTTTTTAAAGTCGGTTAAAAATATACCATCAATTCGTTAACTTTTATTAATTATTTGGCAATCTTAATATAGTCGATAATACTATTATCTATTATACAAAAATATTTTAAATAAAATTACTCACGGAATGGCTACATTTTATCTTCATATTTCGTAAGGCAATGAGTAATTCACTTTTAAAACAATCGTAAAATTATCGTGAGTGCAACTTGTCTAAATAAAAAATATAAGGATCAATAAAAATTAATTCCGTAACGGAATATGAGATCAAAGAAAATGTGTTGCTAATCAGTACTCTGCTTTATTAACATTGGGCCCATTTTAATGCAAAATAATGCTCCAACTCGGATAAAATTTCCTTTATTTGCAAAAGCAGCCCTCCTCCATGAAAGTTGCGATTTGTTTGAAAATAGTTGTGGCGGCAATTTTAGGTTTATGTAGTTATATTTTTACAAATACTATGCAAGTAAAAACGAATTAGGTCTAAATTTTCCATGTATTTTCTTAGGGCTAATTCACAATAGCGCAGTTTTTTCACTTCCCAACACTATATCTCAGGTCGGATATCATTTAACCGAGTTGGCTCAACTTATTTTTCCGAGTTAGTGTTGTCGATTTGCATGCTATTTCTTATCCTACCTAGTGTTCTTTTTCAACTGGATTACAAAGAAATGGGCCAATTATTATGTTAAACATTTATTTTATGTTTCAAGAGTGAGTTTCGAAGATTTTAAAACCAATGTGTACTTGAAATGAGACAATAAAACTGTTTCGCGCTAGTATTGCCTAGTGTAAATCTTCGAATTACAGCATTTTCATACGCTCCACAAACTTTAATATGAAGCAAAATCCACATTTCTTGCTTCTACATCAAAATTGTCTATGGCGGAATCGCTCTTATAACGTGCCTCGTGCGTCAAAACAGTATTTTTCCCAGCAAACACGATCCCTAACGTTAGAGAAGCATTTTATGTTACGTTAGAATTATAATTTAGTTCTCTACGATTTGCCAAATCTTTAGAAAATTATAGCACACCTGGTGTATTTGAAATAAAAAAAGTTCCAAGAGCACATTTCATTGTTTACAATTATCTTACAACTTACATCTAATTAAAATCACCGATGAGATATATGTATAACCTTTTTCTCGATATCAAGAACTAAGTTACCTTTACGTAGGGAATGCTATAGCTATGGACAGTGAAACTCCTCATAACCGGACACTCTCCGTCGCAGTGTTTTTGCCCGGTTATGGGAGATGTCCGCTTATGAGGGGAATTCCACCCAAGTGATCTGTTAAAGCATCCAAATAAAGCATTAAAACTCGGTACACCCAATTTGATCAAAATGGTTTGATATATAGAGTCCGCGACCGGTTATTAGAGTGTCCGGTTATTAGAATGATATTTGTACGGAACAAATTTTGAAAAAAATATGTTGGCTGCTATTACAAGTGTCCGGTTATAAGGACTGTCCTTAATGAGGAATTTCAATGAATTTCGTTTTCCCCGCTATGTTCGATGAGTCTTTTATTCTTCTTTTGTTTTGAGTTTTAGTATTTGAAAAAAAATAAATCTAAATAAATCTAGGATCCGAGTAATGATATGCATCAAAACAGGTACGTTGTGAACAAACTTAAAGATAGTTGAATTAGCCGTGTTGTCCCGATTGTATTAAAGAAATGGAATTTCTACACATTTGCGTTAAATATAAAATTTGAATATCCATTCCGGAGTAAATGACTTCGAAAATCAGAGTAAAAGCCAAGGCTTTAAAGCTGGAGAAGGTTTATGACATTATTTTTAATGGGCAAAATATGCTGCAAGTATTTTAAACTCAAGTTTATTTTTATATTTATATTTTGAAAGATTTATTTAAAATGTCAGTTTTATGTTTACTAAGTGGAAATGCTTCAATAAATTGCAAAACTCTTAAATTTTTTTAGGTAATACCAGGTTTACGTAAACCACGGTAAACTACCAAAACTTTTAGACATTTCCATTTGATGCCAATGCAAAATTATAAAATGTTAAAATATTGATACATATTTCGTGTAATATTTCGTTGTCAAAAATTTTACATAATAAAATACAAAACTGGCATTTTAGTATACATACACATTTGTCAATGCAGAGGAGTAGGTAGCCAAACACTAGCTCGACGCTTTGTTCGCCACTCCACTGTGGTGTATGCCTTAGAGAAACACATTAGAGTGCAACTCGTTTTTCAATCGTTCTCTAACCTACAAATAGTTAGGCTCTCTCTCAGTTGCTAGGCCTTACGAGGCAGGGAATAAACATGCTACGCGTTATAACACCACACACCTTAATCTAAGGTTTATTATTGCACGTATCTAGCCTCGGCTCGACACTTCACAAGTACAAAAGGTTTCTGAGTAATTGGATGCAAGAAAAAAATTTGATGTATAAATTGCGGTTTACGCATTTACTTTCTTATCAACTTTCAAGTCTCGGGGCAGTGGACCATACCAATATACATACTCGTACATACATATGCCTATCTATACACATACACAACATATGCATACATATGTACTTACATACATCATACATAATTCAAATCATATAGGAATGGACAGGTGGCATTCAATGTAATTTTCTCCACTATCTAAATTTTTATCTAATGAGCAAAAGATGTTACATCTTCTGGAAATCAATATACATACATACAATATACATACATATGTATATGTATATGTATATATGTACATATGTACATACATATAAATACTATCTTTAGTAGTTTAAATCAAGTCACACCAAATAGTACTGCTAATAAACGGTTTATTATGAGCATCTAACAGTCGAAGAAAAGAAAACGCGATTGGAATGAATTCCATTGCATGGTTATTAATGCAAAGAATTAAAAGTCGCAGTTGTAATCAACTGAGCCCGTTATGCATTGATCTCAATTTCAGCAGCGTTTTGCGGTATGCATTGACATTATATGCACATACACACATATACATTATGCTCCATACATAAAGATGTACAAAGGTATATGTATACTTATGTACGTCTGTAGGACTATGCATGATCAGCTTTACCAGCCTTACCACTATTTTGAGGTGAAAAGCCGCATATCCCGTATGATGGCTTACACCCGTTGCGTTGTTGAATTGCAATAGATTTCTTTCTTTTGATAGCGACTGCGATCAGCATTCAATGTACATACTACATATGGCTGTGCTGCAGTACAACTGGTATTTTACAACAATTCACTCTATACAACAATAACAAAGAAACCATTAAAGCGTCGAGAGTCGTAAGACCAAGCAAGCTCCAGCCATATATTGCCAAGTTTGAACTAATTCGAAAACAATCCGGTTTCTAATGTTTACCGTTTTAGTAAGTTCAGCCAGCATGCTCTACCTCCATTTCAATTGGCAACTCATAACATTGTGTGGCATGAGATATGCATGTGTATTTGCGACGTACTTAGGGGGAAAATGCGGTAAGGACGGATTTATAGATAAAATAAAGTAGATTTACCATTTTCATTCAGAAGTAGTAGGATAAATGAATACAGTATTAGATTACCCCTTTAATATTTACCCTATATGTATTATTTTTCTGTACAGAAGATTTCCCTATGTTTTGGAAAATAATTGGAGGTATTTGTTAATTCAGCACTATATCCTGGCTTTGGCGTCCACTATGAAGATGGAATATTGAGAATGTAATTATTTGAATATTTCCCGTGCATATCTTTAGCAATGGCTAAATAACTGTCCCACTACACACACATTAACCTTATTATACCCGTCTACATATCGATGACAAACATAAAAACATAAATGGTGTGTATATCGTATGACAAATGTTTGGCAGAGCGCTCAGTGGAGCAAGCGTGGACAAAAATGCAAAAATCAAGTGTCTTGCAAACATAAACATACTTTTGGTATTATTCGAAAGCTAGAAGTCTAATTAAGAAAAAGTTTTAGCATAATTTATCATAAGCTGTGTCTTAAACTTTTCTCAGATCAGATTTAATTTGTATACTGCCGTTTATCATATTTAAACAGTTGTGGCAAAAACACATTTGTATTCCTAATAAAATGTTCTTATGCACATTCATAAAGACAATTATGGAGCATCCAAATAACGATTATTGTCCAAATTTCATTTCAAAAGATCATGCGGAAAGAGAAATGCTACGTGTATAAGGATTAAAGGTGCACACTCCTTGTAACAAGGATTACCTTCAGCGACGTTAATTTTTTTTTGAGTTTTCTTAAAAAAATCGAGTTTAATCGTTATTTCTTGAGTTTTATTTTTGCCTTAAGAAATAATCATAATTTTTTTAGCTTAATTTTTTGCTCAGTAAATAATCGTCATTTCTTGAGTTTTATTTATGTATCGCTCAGAAAATAAAACTTAATTCGTCAGGTTTTTTCACACAAATTAAGTTTTATTTTCTGCACAAAGAGAAAGCAAAACCTACTTGCCCTATGAATCAGAACAAAATTTAGCGGATTTCTCTATGATTTTTTTCCAATAAGAATTACTTCTTAATACGGCTGGATATGTCTTCCAAATAAAATCAAGAAGATAATCTGAAAACTCTTCAATGCAACGGGTTTTTTTAGACGTGTGGTTTTCAATGAGGCAATACTTTTTTCAGGGTTGGTCTTTTTTACTTGATTTATACTCACCATTTCATAATGAACAGACCTACTAAGAGACAAAATTTGCAAATCGCGCAAATTTATTACGAAAATAATGGTTCGGTTCATCCGACGCATCGGGCGTTGCGTTCAATATTCGGTTTCGTCCAATTTTGGTTGAATGGTTATATTAATAAACAAAATTGTCGCATTTGGACTGTTGATAATCGACAAGCCAGTGTTGAGACGCGGTTATATTCTCAAAAAGTCACTGTTTGGGGTACTCTATGAGCAGAGGGAATCATTCGTCTATATTTCTTCACAAATCAAGCCGGTCATAATGTTACAGTCAATGGGGAATGCTATAGAGCCAAGATTAATGACTTTTTCGTGCCCGAATTAGAGGACGTTGATGTGAACAACCTTTTGTTCCAACAAGACGGCGCTACATGCCATACAGCCAACGAAACCATAAATTCATTGAAGGAAACTTTTGGTGAGCGCATTTATCGTGTCGTGGGCTGTAATATTTTTTGTGAGGTTATGTGAAGTCGCTTGCCTACGCAGATAATCCCGAGACGATTGACGCCTTGGAAGAGAATATTCCACGCGTTATTGCAGATATACGGCCCCAATTGCTGCAAAAAGTGGTAGAAAATTGTGCCTCTCGGCTAGAATTTATTCGAGACAGCCGTGGCGGTCACTTGCGTTTTATTTCTTCTTGGAAACGACATGTCTAAAAAAAACACCCTTTAATTAAGAAGGTGACCCGTAGAATTAAGATGAAAACATTTTCAATAAAATCTAGTAGATAGCCACTAAAAGCCAATATGACACCCTCTCAATATAATTAAAAAGATTTTCTAGGCGTAAGATGAAAACTTTTCCAATAAAACAGGAAGGGAATATTAGTTTTTATTAGAATCTCCTTTTAATTTTAATAAGCCGATGATCTGATGAATGATGATGCATTTGAAAGTAGTACCGCCTAATTTTTTTTAGTAGATTATTTTCTTTAAAAATATATCACAATGTTTTTTTGTAAACAATTTTTTTATTATATGTTATTTATTATAACAAGTTTATTATTGTATTATAACAAGTTTTACGAATTTGGTTATACTTTTTATAATACATGTAATTCTAAATTATTTTTAAATAAAGGGTGTTTTTCTTAGACTGATAGAACTTTAAATTGTAATAAAACACATAAAAAATGAAGAATGATGCCAAATTTTTTTTATTTGAAAGATATTTTCATGACATGTAATATTTAAAAACGATTTCTGGCATATGTCCGCCACGACTAGCGTTGGTGAATCGGATGCGATCAGTCCAATTTTGAACCAATGGTCAAAGTCCAACTTGTTGAGCACGGCGGCGAATAGACAAATTTGGATCTTCTCCAACACTATCACTTACGGCACCAATATTTTCTTCTGAACGTACAGTTCTTTGCCTTGTTGTTGGTTTTTCATCGAGTCGAGTAAATGTTGTTCGAAATTTATCAACAGTTCGACGAATAAGCTGCTCTGATGATCGATTATGTGGACCATAAAATTCACGAAGTGCGAACAGAACACTGATTTTTAAAGTAAATTTCCCCAATTTGTAAACATTGTAGCGGCGTCATTCTTTCCATGATGATTTGTCAATGCTTACTGAACAGAAATGTCAAAACGAAATGTAATTTACCAGCTGTCAAGTGACAGCTATCCCTATCGAAAGTTCTATCAGTCTAAAAAAACAGCCGTTAACTTTATTCATTGAAAACTTCTGGAACAATAAATAAGAAAATCAAAATTTTCAAAAATACACAAATTCAAAGAACAATGTCCATAATATTAAACTAAAAACCATATAAAATAGATTATTCACAAAGTAAATAAATAAAAAGTTTTCCTTATAAATAAATTCAATAAGATTCTAGTAAGAATTAGAGGATCTCCTTATTAATTCACTTTATGTGATTTTTAGCATGATAACAAGGATGTTTCTTCTTACAATTGCATATATTTGAACAAAATTCCAATAACATAATTTATAATTTGTAATAATTCAAAACAAAATTAAGAAGATTTTCTAGCAAAAATATCTTCTTTGCCACCAAGCTTATTTAGATGTCGATCTTTTTAATCATAGGTGAACTTTTTAGCTCTGTTTGAGCAAAATATAAAACTGATGAAATAACGATTATTTCTTAAGCAATAAATAAAATTTAAGAAATAACGATTAAAAAGCAATTTTTTTAATAAAAGTTATAACCGTTAATTTCGCTGATAAAAATAACTAAATATTTTAAATTATTAAAATAGACAGTGTTTGGAGATATAAAACATTAGAATTGTAGAAATTTAAAGGACAAAAAAGCTCCTGCATTTTTTCAAGTTGATGGTATTTTGAAGTTTCTTTCACCAGAGGGAAATTATTTTTTATGTCCGTTTGCGTGCTTTTTTAGTAGATACTTGTTAGGCATATATTGCAAGGATATTAAAAACAGAGAAAGATAAAAGAATAAAAATTGCAAATAAACTGAAAATAGTTTATTTCTGCTTCTTCTCCTTCATTTTAATCATTTCGTGCACGACATGGACGTAATATATATTATTTTACGTAAGTGTTATAGTTATAGTTCGCAAAATTTTTTAGACACAGCACTTAGTTTTTGATTTGAACCAGGGCCGTAGCGAGGGTGGGGCAGCCGGGGCCCCCGCGACCTAAAAAAAAAAAAAAAAAAAAAAAGGTCATCAAAAATTTGTCGCGAATGATGTTCGCCAGTGCACATGCAACTATTTTCCTTCGTCCGGCGCATTTTGCTGAATTGGAACAGTATTATTAATAAGCCCTGTCGGTTTATTGTGAACGTAAACAACACGAATCAGCTGCGCGTTATCAAGCACCACTGTGCCTGCTCTTTTTCCGGCTGAATTCGCATGCGATTTAGATAAACGGCATTGCATTGCAAGACGCAAGCGAGACGTTGAACGTCCTGCTCGCATCTCAGAGCTAGCTGCTGGGGAGCATGTGACGACGCAAACCTACTCACAACTAATCATAATTTTTTTTACACCAAGCAATTTATTAACTTTTATGTGTGCATTGACGGAATGCGTGGTACAGTACATTTATAGACGCGTCTGGGTCTTGTTCTTTTGGATTTCGGAGATGACCTTTTTTTTTTTTTTTTTTTTTTGCTCTTCAAATTACAGGGGCCCCCGCCGTCGTCGCGACGGGCCTGTTTTGAACCATTATATTTTTGGGCCAAATAAAGTTTGTATTCTCTTGACTCAGCAGAACGGTTGCTCAGCTAGTTATTTGAATATATTGAAAACTAAATAATTTGCCCCTAAAATTTTAAGATAGTACTTAAAAAGATTGTAAAAATATGCTTTTGATATTATATACAAATGTCGTTTTATATTTAGCTTGTTTTGTCAGGTTTATTATCTGAAGAAGCTTTAGAAATGTTACATCAAACTTTAGAAAGCTTCCGAATGGAAAATGCCACGCTATTTCATATAACGTGGTGTTAACCTAGCATCTAATCTGATTCGCTTGTTTTCTTTCTGGACATTTTCATGGGAGATACTCCCTTGCCTACCGTGGTACGGGCGATATTAAGCAAAATAATCGTTTATAATTATTTTTATTTAATAACTAACAAATTATTAATTAAAGATACAATTCAGAAGTATGCGTCAAAAAATTAGAGTTTTCGATTATTCGAATTGCAAGTTGACCAAACTTTAAACAATGAGCAGAAAATAACATATCGTATTTAGATTATAACAGCAATGGTCAAATATTTCTTACTTCTGCACAAATATATTAAATTATTATTAAGGTGGTGTTATAAGCAGAATGATATAATACAAGATTGCGCCTTCCCGCGGGAAAGTGAGAGATCTCGCATTTAGTATACAACATAACCTAATAATTACAGTGAGCGAACAACTTACTTTGATGGCTATGTAGAAACCAGAACTTAAATCCTCAGGTTTTTATTAACGTTTTCACACACTTTGGTGTCTGCCTATTAAAAACCATTTCGTCCTTAAAAATTTGAAAAATGCTGGATTTAGGACCAGTGTGCAACCATAAAAGAAAAGCTGACGGTAAAAAATTTGAACTATTTCAAAAATGAACTAATTCAATTACGACAATCTTACGCTACTGTGCTTTTAGTGCGTATATGTATGTAAACAAATGTATAAAAGGAAAAAATTTTAGTTTTTTTTAAAAACCACTTGCTAAATTGTATACGAGTAATCATACGGAACCAAAATAAAAATTCAATTGTGTATGTTCTAAATATCCCAAAAAAATGTTCTTCCTATTCAAATTCCATTGAGACGAAATAAAAGATTATCGACCCATTCTAGTTTATAAACAATGTACGCATACATTCATATTCAAACTGAAATATATAAATAACTATCGGACCCGGCGCGCTTCGATACATCCTTCAAATTACGACACATCCTTCAATTTTACTATTTTATATGTTTATGTATATCGGCTCCAGCGCAACCCATTAATTCAATTTTTAAATAAAATATTTATATTTTGGTAGCTAATTCGTGTATTTAATTTGAATGAAATCAGACTGTAACTACGGCTTTTAGAAATATCGCGACTACAGAGTTGCCCCGCTCCAATTTTCAAATAATATATTTAGTTATATTTATGTGGCTACTTCATGTTTCAATCTAATTTATTTATTTATTTTATTTATTTATTTATTTATTTATTCAGCTATGGAATACATCATATATTCTTACTAACTATGCCTTAATATTAAGATTATTGGCTAAGACTGGATTTTATTATTTTTCTTAATACCTCACCAGGTAGTGAGAGATCTATATCTTTAAATTCATTAAGCTCTCTCAACGCCCGAGCAATAGGAGAATTATAAGCATAATTAGTCCTATAATTTTGCACATAAAACATGTTAAAATTTCTGAGACTTCGAGGTGGAATATTGAACATTATTCTTTCTAAAATCTCTGCGCAGTCAATAGCACCTGTTAAAATATTAATGACAAACGAATAAGACAAAAATTTTCTTCTACAATGGAGTAAATCTAAATTGATAAGAAGGCAGCGAGAGTTATATGATGGAAGAGGCTCATTGAAATTTAGCGACCTCAACGCAAACTTAATAAAGACTTTTTGTATACGCTCAATTCTATTAATATAAGTGATTTGGAAGGGCCGCCATATGAAGGAGGCATATTCCAGACGAGACCTAACAAAAGCTATATAAAGCCTCTTAAGTGTATAAGGATCAGAAAAGTAGGTACTGTTTCGACGCACAAAAGCAAGCATAGCATACCCATTTGCAACTATATAATTTATATGTACTGTAAAAAGGAACTTATTATCAAAAAAAACTCCTAAATCCTTAATCTGAGTAACCGACTTTAGTTTAGAACCAGAAATATAGTAAGACGAGTTTATGGTGTTACACTTTTTTGCAAAAACTATTTGGTAGCATTTTTCAACGTTCAAATATAGCCGATTATTCCTACACCAGGAGAGCACCCTGTCAATATCAGATTGTAGCAATACTGAATCCTAATTGGGCTTTGAATACGGGTTTCTATAGACATGTCGGTTTCAGCGCCAATTCAAACAACTAAAATTTATATTTACATATGTGGCGATTACGTACATATTTTTATTTGAACCAAATTTCAGTGTATATTTTTAAAAATATCTCAACTTCACAGCCATAGGCGTTGTTATTAATTTCCCTTTCGATATGTACACAGTTTAATTAAACTTGATTTCTCAAACAGGTTGCAACACACTCTAAAACAAAGAACGAATCGTCTTAAACTCATATTTAAATATTTTATATATTTGTGTGAAATTAAAATAAATTTGTTTCTTCGAAAAGTTGGCAACCATCTTCAAAATATACTTATAAACTTTCTCATAGCGAAACGGACGTTTCACCCATATTTCACTGTTTCATATAACTTGTGTATAATTTAATTAAATTCGGCTTTCAGCATATTTTAAAATTTCATGTAACTGTGTATATTTTAATAAAATTTTACTTTTCCAACAGATGTCAACCCTCTCCCAAGCAAATAAACTCTTGTCTAAAACCTTCCCGGTATAAACCCTAATAACTATGCAAAGTTAGAGATTTAAACAGGTGTCAACCCTATATACGGAGATTTCTTGTGATTCTCATTTGGCCATATCCGATTTCTTTGATCATTTTAATTGTATATAAGCTTTTAAAAAGGTGGCAACTTCCTTTAAAAACTGCTTCTATGGGAACCCATACAACAAACTAAATATATATGTATGTATGTATGTACATACATATAAGGGAAATCTTATCCAAATCTGTCCAGTCGTCATTTAGCACTTGTTGAACTGTAATTGCATTGAACTGAAAAACGAAATGTGTGCGCCAATTTGGATCCAGTCATTTTCAAGTTTTAAGTATTTATACGAACAAACCACGATCCATTTTTATACACATACTATGTATATAGAAGTATATTTTGCCATCTGCACAAACTAATGTTTATTTTTAGATTGGAAATTTCGACAACATCATTAATTTATTTACATTCGTACTTGTGAATAATTTAGAGAAATTAAACCATTTTGATTATTTAGTTTAGTTAAATTTCCGCATTTACAACCTGCAATAATTTCTATGCTTAGATGCACTCTAGAATGCATTTGTTGACTTCTCCGTTCATTCTGTTTTCTGTTTATGAATGCATACGTGATAATTTTGTTTTGGCTTTTATCTGCCGTTTGAAACATCCACGCAACGGTATGCGAGCTACTGAATAGCTGTGGGTAGATTCTGCCAGCATTATTCTCGATTTTGAATGCCCATCTTATTCCTTATGCGCATGCGCAAAATAATCAAATAATGAGCACTTTTTAAACACTCTCTAAGCAAAAGTTCTTATGTGCTTAAAAGCTCAAAGCTCCAAACGCCGCACACTTCTTCACCGCATTCCATTTTTGGGTGAATGAAATTTGACGCTACTCATTGAATTTTCGCTTGTCGTGTTTTCTACAGTAGCTGAATGATTTTTTATATCACCACATAAATCATTACCATTTATTATACACAAAGTTTTACGAACTTTACGAGTTTCTTTTTCTTATGCGATTTATTATTAGAAAAGGATCAAGCATAATTTCCAACTGTCTGAAAAGTTCGCAATTAATTGTTCCCGCGCTGAGCTTCCGGCATTTTCAGATGGGGTTCTAACTTTCAAAAAACTAATTATCTCAAACTTCAAATTCTGTCAAAATTTCATTCAGTCATTATAATATTCAAAAACACCTGCTCGAAAATAATAGAAATGTCTGTGCTCATCGCATATACTCTTTATTATGTACATATTGTATATGGGATATATGTATGTGTGTATGTAAGTATATACATATGTATATATTGAAACAATTTTAATAAGCAGCCTACATATCTTGCATTGTTAGACAAAATTGCGCTCAAAACTATCTGCACTATATGATTTTCTAGCCTCCGAACATCCATAAACAGAAATATATGTACGTACGAAAGAATTGCAAACAAAAACATACATATACGTATTTTAATTCGAAGATGGTTTTTATTTAATGTACATGGCATGTACAGAGCCACTCAAAAAATGCTGACAATTATTTATATACATTTGTACGTATGCACATTCAACGATGGAGTTATTGATTTACGAATATTTTTGAAGAGTATTTATTCGCAAACAAACGAACACTATATGTTATCAAACACGAAAACCTTTGAAGTCACTTGTTAAATCTATAAATACTATTATTCAGAATTATATATTTTCAACATTACCTTAGCCGATGTTGTTATCTGTGCATCTCCTACTATCGAAGCGAAACAAAAGGGAAGCATATTCTATTTTCAGTACCGTCATGAATAATAGGGTTTTAGACTAATTGTTGAGTTGAATGTTTATCAAGCAATGGAAAATATGAACTTTTATTTTAAAACTGCATATAGTCTGTAGCAACACCATCCCCAATTTATGGTTAGCAGCTGATAATTTTTAGAGCATTATACCAGCTTTCAATCCTAAGACGTCCACAAAAAAATGTTTGCCCCAATACCTTCATAGGTCGAGCTAATCACTAAGTTCAGCACTTGACGGCCTATGCACAGATATGCAAATTTAATAAAACAACTTATCGCGACTTGGTTTTATTTTCTGATTAAATATTTAAATGATGGATTACCAAGCTATAATCTAAGTGGCTTCTTAATGTAATCCTGCTCAAAATTGTATTAAAGTATGAATTTTTTGGAAGGTCAAAATTTATACATAGGTCTGGAAGTAAAAATTCACTTGTTTTATCAAGAGCTGACAGATTTGTATATACGCATGTAAAAGCAGTTATAGGTCAACTGAACATTAGTAGCGAAATGCAATTTTGAATGATGTGGAAAAAGTTAAATGAAAATATTGTGTTTTTGATTTAGATTAAATACTTTCAAAGTTACCTTAAAAGACCAAATCATAATATATCTGAGAATAAAGGCTATAACATATACAGAAACGTCAAGGCTAAAAAAATGTATTTCATTATGGAGCGAACATACGAATGTTTGTATACATACATACACACATATATACATATGTTACTTCCTGAGAATACGGAATACGGAAAAAATGCGCTTTCAACGTTGATATTATATACATTTGGATCCAAAATTGTTTTTGAAGGTTGCATTGAAAAACTCCTGCGACAAATTCAGATTGGTGCATAATTTTGAGATTTTTTGATTTTATTTGAGTAAGTAAGAGCCCCAAACACTTGTACATTAATTTACGTGTCGTGTTAAAATCTATTTTTAAAAATAAAAAGCTCTTTTCGTTAGACTTTATCGGAATCGAAACTAAGAATAATATTTTTAAACTCATACATGTGCAAAATATACATACATATGTATATACATCCATACATATACATATGTCTGACCAATCGTACATACACATTCAAATAATAGACATTTGAAATAAAAATAAAAAAATAAAGACATTTTTTATACATCAGAACAAAATACATATTTTAAAAGCGAGGCAAAATAAACTTGAAAATTGAAAATTCCGCATGGAATGAATAGAAAATCAACGGATCTACATACAATTGTATGATGCAAAATCTATTTTCAACTTTTTGAGGTTATTTATAGAAAAATTATCATACCTAAAAAAACTGATCCAAATTTAAGACAATAGACTGACTTGAGTAATCTCATTCCAAGATCAAATAGTTAACATCTTCTGTTTAAGCTTCATAGATTTTTAACGTACCTTCTTTTGTTGCTTTTCCCACGCGGGGTCAAGAAGTCCTTCGCGTTCCCATTCTTCCTCTTGTTCCATATAACCGTCTCCATACTCCATGGAGAGTCCATTCTCCATCATCATGTTGATTGCTTTATTTCAGTTATTATCCGTTATATTTCGTATAGGAGTTTTTATTACAAGAATTGATTTTATTTCGTTTCTAAAATTTTTGATTTGTTCCAATTAGGAAAATCATGTAGAGTATTAATTTAGTTTGAATCTTAGAAGGGTGTAGGAGGGCGTTATTAAAGTACTTTAATTCGTTCGGAGTATTCTTAAAATTAAATCTGAAATTTCAAACAAACATAAAATAGAAAGTAATTTCATATTTTCATAAACACTTTACAAATAGATCTGTAATATTTATGTAACTTTAATTTTATTCTGCGGTTTTTTATTCAATAAAACACTAGAGAGCATATTGTTTAAAACATTTCGGCACATTTGTCCTGTTTCTGACGAAAAATTTGCGTTTTTCAATGATCCATGAATCGCATAAAATTCAAAAATACTGAAGCAGGAGAATTCTAAGTTGTATAACACACGGTAAAAATAGTCCCTCTTTTCCGATTCAACTTGCTTTATGTACTTTTCATTTTGCTTTTAAACATACAATACATATTTGTACGTACATACATTAAGTATGTACGTATACTTATGTATGTGCCTGTATACAAATGCATATCTACATCTACATATCTGTACATATATGTATTATAACAATTTTTTTATTTGCTTCAATTTCAAATATCCACAAAGGCTGTTTGTATATCATCAATAAACTAAGGCAATTGAAAACTAAATAAGTTAAAACCGTAAATGATAAATACGTGTCGCTTGAAAGGAGAATGACCCGCTCGCGTTGGTAGCCAACTCAAAACTAATGTTGCGCCACTGATCAGCGTTTGGACAAACTGAGTCCCAGAGCTATATAAAAAGCGCTACAGTCGCACGGCAATCTTACCGATGCTCAATTATTCTCGTTTCTTCAGATGTATCAACGAATATTTATATTTGTATGTGAAAATATACACGCAGATATAGTACATACATATGCCTGTTTCCTCAAGTAAACAAACGGCATGGTGAGTAAAATACTCCACGTACCTACTACATACTATATACATATGTATGTAGGTATATATGAGTTTTTTTGCATTTTCATGTTCTTCCATACCTACATATTGCTGAAGATGAGTGGGTGGCGACGAATTATCTGGGGTATTAATGAGTGATGCTTAACTTTTCGCCAACTCCGGAAAGATAAAGTTATGTGAAAAATCAGTAAAAATAATACGCAAATTTGTATGTGAATATGCAATGCGAACTGAAACACTCACTAAACAAATTCAAGAGATTTCATCTACGGTCCTGTATTTCTCTTTTCGAAAATGAGCATATACAGAAGAGACTTAACAATCATGTACTCGGAAATATAAGTATGTATGTACGTAAACAACACACACACAATGTATTAACATATACATATGTATAAGCGTCTGCACTATGTACTTTGAGATATGCAATTTTTGACACTGTCAGTAATTTGCGAATCGCATACGTAATCGAAATTTAATAGATACAGAAGTTGAAGTCTATCCTTTCTCGGGCTAATACTTTGATTAATATCAACATTGAAAGAACTGAATTCACAATTTGCATGTACCTAGTATGCATATGTAGGTTCCTGACCATTTCGAAGTGTCTAAAGTGTAGAGCTAATGCAAAAATGTAATATTCTCAATCCTTATTATGTACAACCATTTACATTTCATTTTCCCAAAATTATTTAAAATTAATTTTAGATACATGGTTTCATAATATAACAACCCACTCACTTCAATTTCGGTGATCTTCGCCAGAAATGATTTCAATTTGCAAATTTTTAATTTATTTATAAACATAGCACGCTCTATTTTAAAATAAGCTCTCCTAAATACGTACCAGATCTAGCATTGATAACATGCAAGACTTTGTGCATTACAAGATGTATTCTCTCGCTTAATGAATGCTGGAAATAGTCTTTCGTACAATCTAAGAAGTAAAAAAATATATAGTAGTAGGTTTATATTTAAATACAGTTGTGGACACTGAAATCACGCATGTATGTATGTCCATATGCTTTAGATTTTGTTTGCCAACACGATTTATGTATGTGCATATTTATGCTTGATTTTCATTAGGTTAAATATTTGACAACAAAATATGACACGAAAAGCCAACATTTTACTATTTTATGGCTTTGCATTGGCGTCAATTCGAAATATGCCAAAATAATGCTGTTCTCATTTAACTGACAACATTTGACGTCAAATTTAACTCAATAAACCCAAACATTTATTGAACGTATGTAGTTATTTTTAATTATTTTGGTGTTTTAAAAACCAAATACCTAATATTTATTATTTAAATTTTGAAAAGCGTAAACGTTCTATTTCTAGTCCTTATCAGGCCCGCAAAAATTTCCTGAACTGGTTCTTCTGTATATAATCATATACAAAGTTTTGGTAAACTATTTGAAATGTTTCTAAGTGAAAAAGGATTTACGTTTTTCTTGTTAATTTTAGTGTTTGGAATTTTTATTTGCATTATAATTCAAATTTATGTACATTCAGTGAAAATATGTGCATAAACATAATAATACAATCAAGAAAAATTACTTTTACCGAGGGTTTTGAAAAATGCGCGATCAAATATCTTGAATATTATAAAAGTTTTTTTCAGTAAAAGATTTCAAAAATACGTTTTGAATTCCAAACACCATGCAACATCACCCGAAAACAAAATTCTTAAAAATTATTGAAGCGGTTTTACCCACGTTAATCTTTTAATCTAGTATACTAAAATTTAATGGGCTATAAAACTGCATACCCAAAAAGTCTCTGAAAAATCTGGTTAAAAAGTTGATCTTAATTTATTTTTTAAAATTAAAGCTCCATACCAGTATTTTCAGGAGTTGTGGTTTTGGATGTTGTTCAGGTTTGACAGGCGTTTCAGGCATTAGAGCTTTGCAACTCCATACGATAATTTCCCGGCAAGATATTTTTTTTAATGGTTACATTTAAAAAAAAGCTCTGTTCAATGAATGCAGTAGTTGGATTGGCGGGAAAATACAAGAGAAACGAAACAAAGGTAAATTTAAAAAATATATAATTTTCTTCATCGAATGCAAGGAAGACTTTATTTGTGAGTGAAATAGATGAATTACACCGTTTTTCGTTTGTTATGGATTTTGCTCTAAAGTTCTCCCTGAGATGTTGTGAGATTTTGTTCTGCAGTCACCCATTCGTTGACGAAATTAAAGTATTTTGCTCGCCCCCCTGTTACTGTTTCCTAAGGAATATAACATAATTTATATAAATGAATATATAAAAAAATAATTTGTATTTCAAACGATATTTATTAATAAATTAGTGTTCAGAAATTTTGCTTACTGGGTTTTTACTTATTCTCTTTTGTTTCTTATCCTTCGTTCATATTGCACAGTTTGAGAGCTGAACTCTGTCATTTAATTTGTGTGTTTTATTATATATGGAAGAGTAATTTTCAGAGTGATTTTATTTAATAAATTGCTATTAATTAGATTAAAATAAAGCTTTATTGCTAACTACTAATTGTGAATTGTGTTAAGTGTATGCGAACCACAAAAATTCATATGTTTACTGGCTTCGTTAATGCCAAATAAGAGTAATTCATTTACCTTTATTAGAGGAATATGCATAAAAGTACATATTTCAAACCGAATTTCTGAATTAATTAGTGATCAGAAATTCTTAGGAATTGTTTTAATTGGTGGATCCATTGACTATATGTGTATGAAGAAATTTTTTGGAACGGTTCACGCATTTGGGCACTAGAACCCTAAACCTTTGTACAAATAACTAAACCGTACCCCGGGTTTTGCATAAACATTTTTCAAAACGAATATAAACCTTATTATTATGATTGTAAATTTTAAAATATTTTTATGCGGAGCTTCTAAGCTTAACCCGTTTTATGATCAAGCGATATTTTTTATATTGGGTGCGATGTACCCTAATGTAGGTATCCTTCAAAAAATTTAAAAAATAAGTATGACACTCTATTGGTTTCATTTTAAAAATAATAATTATTAAAATCAGTTTAGTACTTTGAAATCCAAATCATTACAAACATTCTCCATATAATAAACTTTATATAATAGTAGATATACATATGTACATAGATTTGTATTTGTATATACATATATGTACATATATACATATATACATACTTAGTCTTGCCATAAATTCTGTTTCAATGCAAATAGCAAGGACAATTCGCAGAAAAAAGTGCCGTTATTTTTGGTTATAATTTGTATGCAGTGCCTACTCATATACTACTATACATAGGTATATACATATAATAAGTTCAGTGTTTGCTTCCGCTTATTAACAATGGAGTGGGGACCTAACGAAAATCGTATTGCGGTGATTGCTTTACATAAGTGTGGAAAAAGCGCAAGTCAAATTTATGAGCTTTTCAAAAAAACTTAATATTTCGAGAATATTTGTTTGTTTATTTTCCCAAACGTCTACAGTTGATGACAGAAAGATGAGAGGTCGTCCTCACATGGTTCGAACCAATTCAGCGCTAAAAACTGTTCGCGAACACATTCGCAGAAATCCCTTTAGAAAACAGAAAATTACGTCAAGGAAATTGCAGATTGTCTCCACATGAAAGCCTACCGTCGGTAAACTGGTCGTCTTCTGACAACGCGCTTGAAACAAATTAGGCTCAACAGATGCAAGCGGATTCTTCAGTGGCACGCGGTCAACGGTCATGATAAGTATCCTTTTTATAGATGAGAAAACTTTCGCTTTTGAAGTAGTTTTTAATAAGGAAAACGACAAAACCTAAGCTAAAACTACCACAGACACAAAAAATGTTATTCCAAGAGTTCAACGTGGCCACCATCCAGCTGCTGTATTGGTTTTGTGGGGAGTCTCCTGTAAACGCGTTACACCTCTTCACTTCTGTAAGAAAGGGGTTGAAACTAGGGCAAAAGTAAACCAGCAGGATGTTTTAGAAAGCGTGGTGAAGCAGTTAAGCAATACTCTCTTCGATGGAGAACAGGGGATCTTCCAGCAAGATTAAGCTGCAGCACACAAGGCAAAAACCACCCAGCAGTGTCTTAAAAGCAATATTCCTGGTTTCATAGCTGCAGATGATTGGCGTCTGAAAGTGTAGATATGAATCCATTATACTACAGTTTGTGGTCAGAGTTGCAGAACATGGTCTGTCGAATACCCCACAAAAATTTGGAGTCTCAAAAAATCTTTGGTTGAGCAGCGTCGTCAATACCAATAAAAACTCTTCGTGCCGCTATTGATCAATGGCCGAATCGTTTGACGGCTTGTGTGAAAGCAATAGGTGACGATTACAAATAAAATTTTGTACATAGCTCATTTAATATATGCATTATTAAATAAAACTAACTACATGCATTAGAGAAAGGAAAGGGGTTACTGTTTTTCAGAATTATAAAATTAATTATGTATATTTTAAAACATAACCCAAAATAAAATGAATTTTAAAATTCCGAAGGAAAAAAATAAGCGATTATCTTTTGAAGCACTATAATGTATGTATATACATACATATACAGATACATAAACATATACATACATTATTAAGCAGTTGGTAAGTGTAAAAAATAAGAGTGTGCGTCAGGCATCAAATCGAGTTCGCTTAGGCAAAAAACTAGTAAAACTTGCCAGGAAAGAGCGCAAGTTTGACCCGGGAAATTTTTTATTTTAAACAGGAAAATCACTAAAAAAAAAGTAACCGACATCAGATCATCAGAACTGCATTATTCAAAATCAGTACTTTAGATTAGGCAAAAAGCTTGCAAATTTGAAAAAGAGAGAGCGCAATTTTGGCATTTTATTTGGGCTAAAGCAGCTGAATACATATAAATCAACAAAGCAGTTCGATATTTCAACTAATAAGCTTACAAAAGCATAAATATGAGTGATTTATTAACGAAAGAGGAAGTGATTTATTATTATTATTTATTAGAAGCGGAAAACAATAGAAGCCAACTGTATCAAAAGCATAAATTCAAATGCAACCGTGCGCTTCCTTGTAAATATTTACTAATTATTGCGCGCATATATATCCTTTTCTTTGATAGTATGTTTCTTTCTTTGTTCTCTGAATTATTTTACTGGCTAATTTTTACTGGGGTTTCGTAACGAACACTGCTAATGTCACCACAGTTCCGCAAAGATTGTACCAAAATTTTCTTTGCTACTTATTGTCGGAAAATTGTATGCAAAATATACAGTTCATGGCAATGACGAAAATACTCATTCAAACGGGGGACCAAAATGTCATGATAAAAGAAAATAGAAAACGGCCAATCGAATTCATATCAGCTGGTTTTATCCGTACAAAACCCAAAATTTCCACTAACAAGTTATACGCACAATGACTCAACATTTTGACATTACGTTCACCAAGCGAATTCAATCAGTTGCTTGATCAACTTAAACTTACAAGCCGTTTCCACGAGCACGAGCTTGCGTAATTTCGGCACTCAAAATCAATTTGAAATTGACACTGTTTACACTACCATCCCATTTCTAATCGCAATTTCGTTGACAGTTGTTTCAATGCGATTGGGCTTTATTCTTTGTTCTGGACACTTTGACTTAAGTTCTGGGCAATGGTCACGCTGGGACTTATAGGATCGCTTTACATTTTCCTCTGGGATGGTTGTATTTATTATATGTATGTATTACAATTTGAAATCAGTAATGCGATTCACTAACTTTAAACGGTGCGACAATCGCAATTTTTGACAATAATATTTGTCGTTTGCACTAACGATCGTGCGATCCACTAGAGAAATTATAGAAAAGGCTCATCCCAGTCCATTCCGCGATTCGTTCCACTGCCGGGAGTTCTGCTGTACACACCACACTCTTTTTTTCCACCACTTATACACAGCAGACCCACTTAATTTAACAGTAGAGACCCATATTACCAGTGCTAGAGCGTGAATTTGTAGTTAGAGAGAAAAATAATGTAACTTATCAGTGGTGTTGCAGGTGGTAAATTTGGTTTTAAAAATATAAAAACTGTCTATAATCATGCAAATAAATAAATATTTTATTGAAATTTCATTTTTATTTATAATGTAATATAAACGAATTTAATACAATGGATCTTTTTATTAAAATTTATATCAAAATTTTCGTTTTCTAGTAACGGCTGAAGTGAAAAAACTCAAATTTAATTTTAATTAAGATAATTTTTTTTAAACTTTTTTTAATATTAAATAAAAACAAACATAATAGTTTAATAAAATAATTTAATGAAAACTTTTCAATAATTTTGTGTATTCATTCGTAACGAAATGAAATCAGAATAGAAATGTGAATGAAAAAATATCTCCAAAAATTTATGAAAGTTAATAAATATATCGTATTGAATTAAATAAAAATGCATAAAAATTAGACATGGCACGAAAAAAAAGCTAGGATTCGAACTATGGGGCAAAAATTCAAACGTGCAATATGATAATGTGGCTGGCGACTAAACGCGCTAAGCCACAGCAGACACTATACGAACGTTGCTTAAACGGCTAATTATCCAAATCATAAGAATGTGTGCGAAAAGAAGAAGAGCAATTTACGAATCCAACTCAAAATTAAACAAAGAAGAAAAAGTAGTAAAGCGTGAAAAAAAACTGTTTTTTGATTGTCAGCGGGGCAAGTTGAGACGGAAGAGGAGTTATGCAACAATTGTGGATAAGAGAAGGGTTGAAAGGGAAAGGGAACGGTAACCAAAAGACTATTCTCTTCTGCTTTTCGGCAATTTTTGTGTCGATTCGCCAATTGCGCGTGCACGTGTACGCAAATGAATTGATGCGCATTTGGACAAAAATTCTAGAATACTCTAGAAAAATGCCAGCAATTTGTCAGACTACGTTGCCAAAATATATTATTGTCTGTATTGCGGTGTTGAAACTTTGCAATGACCGTCGATGGTTTGTAAAATTGAAGATTTATCATTTTTGTGTTCGTCGCGAAAAAGATTGTTGAGGGGAAGATTTGCGTGCGCGGGGAGATGAAATGCTCGCGCTTATGAATGGCCGGCATTTGTTTTTAGGAATACGCGCACGCGTTTATGAATGAATTTTTTGTTGTTGTATGTAGTTTCAGATATTTTAGAATATTTGGCGCCGGCGCAGGCACAAGTGCAGCTGCGGTTGTGATTACGCTGTGATTTGATTTTGACGCTAAACGTAGGTCAAGGTTGAATTTATGCACATGCACGTAAGGACATACATATGTATGTGTGTATGTATGTACATGGATGCATATGAATTTATGTATTTAGATATATGTACATAGATATGCATAAATATGGATGTGTGCACATATGATTGTATACTTGATGACATAGTTATGCATGTAGTATTCTCAGGAAGTATGAAAAAAAGTAAAAGTAAATCAACACCCCCACCCAAATTTAAGCGCGAGGCCCGGTTCCGAACTCGCGCAAAACGAAAGCATAAAGAACACTGCAACGCCTCTTGAAGCAACTGCACCACAGAATAAAATTGGTTTGCTTAAACTTAATCGCTTCTTGATTCAGTTTCCCGTGAATAATTTTTGCCAAGACAAATTTTTGATGCAAATGAACAAATTTGTAATATATGTAGATCGCATATTATTTCGCATCTACAGAAAAAGGAAATCAACATAGGAAACCAAATGAAATACTAAAATGGAAGCAAACTCGTAGTAATATTTATTATATTATAAAAAATCATTTTAAAGAATGAATATGCTTGGATATTTTAATATTTCACATTTTTCCATTTTTTAATAAATTCGACAAATAATTTTAGTTTAAGCCAAATTTTTTTCATTTTTTTTAAGAATTTCTTAAGCTTTTCCCTCTTATATTAAATTTTATATATGTTTTCAAACAAACCATAAAACTACACAATATGCAAATTTAAAATGCCATCGGTAAAACAGCAAATAAGCCAAGTTGTTTTGGCAAATACGTGCTTGCATAGAATAAAAATTGACTTAATCTTATGATTTACATATTTAAATTAACCAAATTTCTCGTTAAATATGAAAATATAATTATTTCAGTTTTTCCTTTAATTCATTTATATCAGGCCCCCCCCCCGGGCCTGAAATGTACTCGTCTAGGTATTCTGTTAATTTATCCACTATTTCTCCGCTTTGGTTGACACCGAACAAGGCTTTACTGGGTGTTATTCCAATTGATCTATTCACCGAGTTATTTAGTGCGAATTCTATTTTAGTTAGCTGTTTTACCCAGTCTGCATGCGAGACTGAGTCACTTAATTTTGCCAGCATACCTACTAAGCTTCGGTTTACTCTTTCTACCTGCCCGTCGGCTTGCGGGGAGTGCAGTGCTACTTTTATGTGGGTTATGTTCTTATTTTTTATGTACTCCTCAAATTCCTTTGATGTAAAAAAGCTGCCCCTGTCGGTTATACATCTTTGAGGCCGGCTGTAATATTCGAAGTATTTGTTCAATGCTGATGTCACTTCTTTGGTGGAGGTCGTTAAGACGGGGTACAATTTTACATATTTAGTAAAAGCATCTATTATGACCAAAATATGTTTTCGTTTCGATTGTAATGACGGAAGTGGGCCTAAGTGATCCAAATGGATTGTATGAAACGGTTTGGGTTCCTTGGGGATGTTATGCAATTGCCGAGCATTTGGGTTGTTAGAAGCGGAATACATAATACACTTTACACAATTTTGCTTAAGGTGGTTAATTTTGCTTTTCATGTTTGGAAACCAGTAGTTCGCTTTGATTTTTTGGTATCACTTTTCTACTCCTTGATGCGCGTGAATGGTTCTTATTATTTCATCTTCAGGTTCTTTGGGGACATATAATTGTAAAATGTCACCATCTTTTTTAAATACTACCCCGTTTTCCATTACAAAGTCTCTCATATTCTCGTTTTGTAGTTTGTTCTTTAGGTTAACTATGTCTTCGTCTCGGGACTGCATAATTTGCAGCTGGTAATCTAAGTCCTCACTGTCGATTATAGCGATTACATTTTCACAGTCAAATTCATTTCTACTGAGTGCGTCCACGGTTGGCATTTTAGTGCCTGCTCTATGCGATATTGAATAGTCGTAATTCTCTAATTCTAAGGCCCACCAAGCTATCCGGCTATTCACAAGTTTTTTATTAAGTGTCATTGTCAAAGAATTACAATCAGTTAATATTTTGAATTTAATACCTTCTAAATATACTCGAAATCTTCGCAACGCGTAAATTATGGCTAACGTTTCCAATTCAAAACTATGGTATCTACTATCAGCATCGGAAGTTCGTTTCGAGAAATATGCTATAGGGTGAAGATGGCCATAGTTTTGTTTCTGTAGCAATATAGCGCCAAACCCGTGTGCACTAGCATCGCAGTGTAGTTCTGTTTCTTTCTTATGGTTGTATATTGCCAACACTGGGCTTGATGCTAATTTTTCCTTAAGGGTTTCAAAGGCGTTGATACATTCTTCGTTAAGTTCAAAACGATTGTTTTTCTTAAGTAGGTCGTATAGTGGATGGACTAGTATTGAAAAAGACTGAACAAATTTTCTAAAATAGGAGCAAAGTCCAATGAAGGCCTGCAGTTCGCGTTGATGCTTGGGGATCGGATAATTCATAACGGCTTTAATGTGGAATTCGGAAGGGCGTATACCGTTTTCTGACACCTTATAACCTAAGTATTCAATATCACTGTACGCAAACTTGCATTTGCTGAGTTTCATCTGGAGACCATGTTCGGATAATTTCTCTAACACTTTCTGAACTAAATTATAATGGGTGTCTATTGTCTTACTACCGATGATGATATCATCCATATATACCATGATTTCGCTACTTTCAATAAATTCTTTCAAAATTTTTGTTATAAATCTTTGAAAAATAGCTGGGCTGTTTTTGAGCCCAAAAGGCATTCTTATAAACTCATATTGTCCGTTTGGAACTACAAACGAGGTGTACTTAATTGATTGTTCTTCCATTTTAATTTGAAAGAAACCTGACTTCAAGTCTAAAAGGGTAAATGTTTTATTATCGCCAAGGTATTCCAAGCAGTCTTCTATTAATGGGAGTAGGTAATTGTCTCTCACGATAGATTTATTCAAGTTTCTATAGTCGATGCACATTCTAGTTTCACCCGATTTTTTCTTTGTAAGGACGATTGGCGATGCGTAAGGGTTGTCACTAGATCGGATAATATTTTTCTTAAGCAAGTCTTCTATGATTCGATTAACTTCAATTTTCTCGGCAAACGACAGCCGCCTTGGTGACCAGAAGATCGGAGTATTTGACGTAGGCAAAATCTTAGCTTCGTAATCAATGTTCGGAAGTTCTTTAATCTGTTTTCACACGTAGGTGTTTTTTATCATAAGACGGAAGTTGTTTGACCAAACTGAAGGTATCTGAGGGTTTATATCAATTTCATCATTATCGTTTTCACTAAATTCAATATTACAGATTTCTTCAAGTTCCGGAATTATACTAGCGTTACCTAAGATTGGAGTGGCTTCACTGAACTTACGTTTAATGTCACTTTCATTAACGGAAATAAACGGAGGTTTGGTTTCTAATTCATGTGTGTTATGTTTATTCAAATAAAGTAGTTCATTGTTGACGTACAAACGTATAGAAAATGTGTTTAAGAAATCTCTTCCTAACAATAATGGAAAAGGCATTTTGTTATCAGCGAGTACGTAAACTCTTAAAGGTTTAACAGTATTTTTAAATTTAATAAGTACAAAAACGCTCCATTCAGGATTCACTTTAACTCTTCCGATCCCACTAAATACACGTACACTCCTATTATATTTTGTTGTAACTGGGATACACGACTGTCGGATGAAACTACAAGGGCTACCGGTATCAAGCATAGAAAGAAAATGGACATAATCAGGAAGACAATCACGATTCCTACTGAAAGAAACACTTACCCTTTCCTTAAAATGTACTGAGCTAAAGTCGCCGTCGTCGTCCAATGCTGCTACGATTTTGAGGGGACAGTTTCTGTACTGATGTTCCTTCGAACCGCACTTAAAACAGGAGCCAGGGGTACGCCTCTTCTCTTCACAATCCTTGGAGTAGTGCCCGAAGCGAGAGCAGTTGTAGCACCTTATAACCGATTTGTCGCCGATAAATCCTGGAGCGCTCACTTTTTTGTCGGTTGCTGCTCGGAGCCTTTCGTACTGGGGTATCAACTTTTTAAAATTTTCAATCGTAGTCACTCCGTTAAAAATGAGTGTCTTGGCCGATCTATCTTTGAGTCCGTCGATAATGAACTCCACTAACTCGTCCTCCTCAATTGGTGCTGCCTGTGCGAGCTCTTGCATGCACAAAACGTAATGCGTGAGAGTTTCCGAATTTTCCCGCACGCGTGTCTCCAATTTCCGAAAAATGTCTTTGACACTTAGTGGCCTTTTAAACTCGTCGATAAGCTGTTGCTTAAGCTTGGCCCACTCGATGACGTTGCTTACGCGTGCTAGTATTTGGGCGCTCCCAGTGATCAGACGTCGCGCAATTATAAATTTCGCTTCTTCGTCATACCCGTACACCCTTGCGGTTTCTTCTAATTCTGCGATCCATTTCACGATATCGGCCTTATCATCGCCGCTGAATGAACTGAAGGTTTTCTCTATTTCGGAAAATTTAATCGGAAGGTTGCGACAGGCCTTGCCTGTTTCAAGTTTATTAATTTCAGCTTTTAGCTGCAGAATACGTGTCTGTTTCTCCAATTGCGTTTCAATTTCCGTTAATTCTGGCAAACGGTTCTCGTGGACTGCGGCGCCTGCGTCGGCGTTCTCAGTCACTGCTGCGGTTGCCATTGCCGCGTTTTTGCGTTGATTTTCGGCTACCACCTCCACGTTGGGCACGCTTTTGGTTGCCCTACCGGCTTCGCCAGATTCTGCCACTATCTCCGACACTGCCGCTTCGTCACCTTCGGTCCGCTGCGCTGCCGGAGCGCTCTCAACCGTATCGGCGTCACTTGGGACTCCACTTCGCCGCTCTGATGCGCCCACTGTGGACGATAGCAGGCCACGCAGCTGGCTCAATGTAGCCGTCGGTGGAAATTCCACGCCCATGTCTTCTAACGCTGAAGCGATTTTGCTTCTTTGGGAGGATTTGCTCATCGTTGGTTTATTACTTTTTTCGGTTGGGTTTTTTATTGTCACACCTGAGCTAAAGCGAACACGTCCGCTCGTTTCACTCGTTTATTCCGAATGGCCGTTTTACTTATTAGCGCTGTCAGATTATTAACATATGTCTTTTTGTGACTGACGCTGACAGACTATTTACTTATTTAAATTACATTCTATTACTTATATTTTTTTAATTAAAATCAGTTATCCATATATTAAAACTATACTATATTTTTGTTTTTGCACTTGGATCCTTGATAAAGGCTTGCTTTCACCATTTGCCTTTTAATCGAATGGTAGATATGGTGGTAAACCTTCTCATGATTATTTGGTATCGACGGCCCCAATAGTGAATCTCACATAGGGAGACGACGCTGAAGCAAACATTTCTTTAGCAGCTTGGCGTTCCACTTTGGTCATAAAAAACCTCACTTTCTGGTGAAACAATGAATTATTGATTGCATCCGTTACCCGATGAATGATGGCTTACGGATGACTGGCTCATGGATATTCCCCATTGCTAACTTACAAGTCGTTGATAGCAACCAGTTGCGAAGAATCTCAAAGCCGCTAAAACCTACCAATATAGAAGTAACATTTAAAATTACATCCAGGTTTAAAGATTGCACGAGCTACCAAGCTGAGAAATTAGGCATTCAGCCAAGTCTGGAGTTAACCGATACAGCTTCTGAAATGCTGTTGCATTCAAATGGGAGGAATTGCCCACATCAAGGAGTAAACGTCGATCCACGGTTGGAGCGCATATTCTTCGTCACCTCGTAATAAATACTATGCCAAATATTCAAACGACATTGTGTAATGTTCCTTTTTTAATTTCAAGAAAACGAATCACCGAATTTTAAATTTATCTTTTATTTAAGCTGAAATCACGAATTTTTCTTTTCTCGATTAATCAAATTTGTTGTCGTTTAGTTTTCGGTAATCGACTAACTAACGACAACAGCTGATTCGGCGAATGCGAAAATCGTTAAAAATGAATACTAAATAGCAGCATCGTTAAAATTTCCCTTATGATGTTAAATGAGTTAACCATGCGGATATCGCTAAAATAAGTTAGAGAATCGTATTACAGAAATACCATCTTTGATAATAAAAATTTGTGATGTTTACATTTTTTTCTTCTTTCTTATCTAACAGTCACAATGAGTAAATTTCAGAGTTACACACCCG
Organism: Anomoia purmunda; assembly: GCA_951828415.1. NCBI lineage: Eukaryota > Metazoa > Arthropoda > Insecta > Diptera > Tephritidae > Anomoia > Anomoia purmunda. The sequence continues at coordinate 86,788,188 of OX639995.1, forward strand.
AAATTGAGTGATATTTAGCACAATGTGAATGAAGCACAATTTCAGATTTTTGTATAGCCAAATTAGGAAGATATTATATGAATTAGCCTTGAGGTTGTGTTAGTAGAGCAGCCGGATCTCGTCCTTAAATTCGAGGAGGTGCCTGCTGATATGCCTGGAAAGTGGCTCGTCTGCAAGAAGATGCCCGTTTGGGTGCCCCATACGGTGACACCTAGCTAAAAACTGCTTGATGAGGTTGTGCTCCTTAAAGCGGCACATTCACCTCTTGGTGTAAGTGTTCTTAAGGCGACATCAGAAGGCATCCCGGCACTATGCGGAGTGCAGCGTTCTGGCAGGTCTGCAGCTTCACCCACTGTGTCGGTTCCTGGCGACCACACTGGCGCAGCATAGTTTATTGCCGGCTGGCCAATCGCTTTGTATGTTCCCAACGTTTCTTTGTCTTCCGTTATATGATATCCGTTCACTTTCGAACACAGGTCATCAATTACATCGCCGGTGACCATTATCGAGCAATCATCGGCATATGAGACTATGGTGACTCCCTCTGGCGGATGAGGGAGCTTGTAGATATAGTGATTAATCAAGAGTGGAGGCGGGACGCCACCCTGTGGTACCTCTGGTTTAATTCTCCTCAGTTTTTATGTTGAGCCTCTAAATAGTACCGTTGATTGACGACCAGACAAGTAATTCGCTGTCCACTGTGTCAGTCCCTACGGCAGAGTTGATACCTCCACGCCCGCTAGTAGCGTGGAATGGTTTACCGTGTCAAACGCCTTTCGACAGGTCCAACGCTACTTGGACGGTTCTCTCGAAAGGGAAGTTCTGCTTAAGACCACGATTCACCTGTGTGTTATTGGCATTGAGTGTTGTAGTTGTACTATGCACTTTCCGGAAGCCATGTTGCTGCTTAGCCGAGCCCAGGTGGTGAGTGAAATCAAGTGTCATTGTCACTGGCGAAAGCATGGAAATCGCCCGATAGGAGTCACCCTTGTCGCCCGGTTTCCCTTGTTTTAGCAGTAGGACCACCCTCCCAAATGCCAGGAATGATGAGGGTAGTGTCCATGAAGATTCCTGTGAGAAACTCATCTCCCGCGGGGGCCCAAATTTTAGCATTAACAAGCTTAGCCCGTCAGTGCTAATGGCCTTTTCACCCTCCCAATGGCCTCCTTCACCTCGCCACAGGTGAAAGTAAGTCACGTAGTCACGTTCCATTTGGCTCTATCCACCGAAGGATGCAGAATGAATTATCGTCGAAAAAAGCTCGCACATCTCTTCGAGTTCGGCGAAGCCCGATCCACGAATGAAACTTCCACTGGGCCGTCACGCTTCGTTGGGTTTGACAAGGACCTCACTGTAGATCAGAGCTTACCAACACCTATGACCAGCAGCCTCCAAATCGCCACGTTAAAATCTCGAATATAGGTATTACGGGGATCGGAGTGGCGAAGGCGGTCACGCTCATTCGCCAGCACGTCCGCTTCTGCCGGGAAGTTAGAACGGGTCTCAGGGACCCAGGGCAGCAGGCGCGACCATATTCTCAGAGAACTCCGCTAACCTGACTCAATCAGCCTTTTTAAAGTTGACATAGACCCGGTGGTCTACGGAGACAAAGTCAGCAGCCCTGTCAATCGAGATGATTATGAGTAGGTGGTCTGATGCAAGTGATAGCATAGGTCGCCAATTGGATCTCGGTGCGTCTTAAGGCCTTAGTAGACCTTAATATGGCTCCATCCGTCGCACGAATTACACCTTAACTAGGTGGAGATCGGATGGAGACTTCTCTGGAATACGGAGCAGAAAAAGGTTTCTGGCCCAGGGTTGGGTTCCCAAGACAGGCGGTTCCACGTACCGGAATGACCCGGTGTTTACCCGGCCAAGGGCTGTTGTTTCGGCGATCTAACCCTGTTTAGATCGGCGCATACCATTCGTCGTTTATCATCTCTGGAGCAATGCCTTGCAGCAAGATTGCTCCACACGCTTCTGCTCAGGGCTAGAATTGAATCCAACCCTGGCCCAGAAACATATTTTTGCTGCGTATGCCAGGGAAAGCTCCATCCAAACTCCAACTCGGTAAGGTGTAATACGTGCGATGGATGCAGCCATCTTAAGGTCTGCTCAGGCCTTAAGACACACAAGGAGTGGACCACACGGTATGTGGCTCCGTGTTGCTTGAGCTCTCAAGCGCCAACAGCCTCTACGGCTCAAAATGTCGCGCCAATTGCGCCGGTGCCACCCAGCACCCAAAGGGCCTCCACGCCTCCAAGGAGCAAGCAGCAACACACACACTCCCCATCTCTCCCAACCCATTCAACCCCATCCTGCTCCCACCCAAGTGTAAGGGCTACCCAGCAGCTCTTGGTACCCTACACTGTCTGTTCCGTGTGTCAGGCCAGAATACGTCGGAATGTGGCATCAGTTAGGTGCAATCTGTGCCAAGGCTGGTGTCACTTTCGAACGTGTTCGGGTCTGCGCACCACACGTGAGTGGACAGGAGACTACCGCGCTCCATGTTGCAGAGCTCTGCAGCCGCATACGCCTCCTCCGGCGTTGCCCCCAATCTCCACCAGGCAGCAACCTGCTCAGCGGCAAGCGCAACTGAGACAAGGTGGGCAACCACACAAGTCCCTTACACCCCCCATCGCGTCGACTCATCCTGGGCGGATTAAGCTCCTGCAGATGAACTGCAACGGACTCCAGAGCAAGATCGAGGAGATAACCGTCTTTATGAGAAGACATGGTCTGTTGATAGCTGCGATCCAAGAGACGAAACTGCGAAGCAATTCAACCCTGTTAAATTGCAACGGATACAATGTGCATCGTAAGGATCGCGAGCGTGATAATGGAGGTGGCTTAGCATTTATCACACACAACACAGTGCAATATCGTATTATCGAAGAAGACATTAACCCCAGGGATACTACCTTTGAATGTCAGGGCATAGCTATCCGGTCTGGTAATGTCGAGCTCGAAACATTCAATGTATATATACCCCCTGTCACCTGCTGCCCTACAGGATATCACCCTGAGATAGGTGCGCTCCTCACAGGTGAAAACCGATTAGTAGTAGGTGACTTTAATGCGTATCACGATCTTTGGCATTCGAGCCTGCCAGCAGATCGTAGGGGAAATGATTTGGCTGAGCAGATAGACCATTCGACATTCTGCACGATGAATGATGATGCCCCCACCAGGATTATGGGTAGTTGTAGCAGCTCGCCTGACCTAACTATAGCTAGTGCAGGTCTGATAAATAGCATAACGTGGCGACCTATGCTATCGCTTGCATCAGACCACCTACCCATAATCATCACGATTGACAGACCTGTCGACTTTGTCTCCGCGGATCGAAAGACTTTTATCAGCTTTAAAAAAGCTGATTGGTCCGGATTCGCGGAATTCACTGAGAGTACCTTCGGTGCCCTACCCACACCAACAGATGTTCGCGCAGGAGAACGACAGTTCCGCAGGGAGATTCGTCCGAATTTCCCAGCGGAAGCGGCAACGCTAGCCAACGAACGTGGCCACCTTCGCCTGTCCGATCCCCAAAATCCCCGCATTAGGGATTTAAACGCGGAGATTCGGATCCTGGTAGACGAACATAAGCGGAACAAGTGGAAAGAGCACCTGAAGTCTTGCAACTTTACGACAGGTGTGGGCAAGCTTTGGACCACCGTGAGGTCCTTGACCAATCCGGCGAAGCGTGATGATCGAGTGGAGATTTCATTCGGTGACCGCGCTTCGTCGGACCCGAAGAGATTCGCGAGCTTCTTCAGCCGACAGTTTACATTGCATCCTTCGGTGGATAGGACTAAACGGAAGTTGTCCAGAAGGCTACGCATATTACCAAAACCAAGCGTGCCTCTTGCCTTCACATGTGGTGAGGTTGCGGAAGCCATCGGGGAGGCGAAAGCCTCCAAGGCCATTGGTCCTGAGGGACTAAGCATGTTGATGCTAAACAATTTGGGCCCTAAGGGAGTAGCATACCTTACGAGACTGTTCAACATGTCTATGACTACCCTCATCATTCCAGAGACCTGGAAGACTGGGAGGGTACTACCGCTGTTGAAACCAGGGAAACCGGCCGAAAAGGGAGAATACTATCGACCGATTTCCCTCCTTTCACCAGTGGTTAAGACACTCGAGGCTATGCTACTTCCCTATTTTGCACACCATCTGAGCCCGGCTAAGCATCAACACGGCTTCCGGAAGATGCACAGCACAACAACAGCACTAAACGTCATAAGCACCCAAGTGATTCGTGGCCTCAATCGTAACCGTCCCTGTGAGAGAACTATCTTAGTGGCGTTGGACCTATCAAAGGCTTTTGATAGGGTCAACCATTCAACTTGAAGACATTGAAACATCCACTCTCCCGCAGGGTAGGAAGCGGTGGACCGCGAACTACCTGAGTGGTCGACAGGCGTCGGTGTATTTTAGAGACTCAACATCTAAACCGAGAAGATTTAAACAAGGGGTACCCCAGGGTGGCGTCCTCTCCGCGGTTCTGTTTAATCACTATATCTCGAAGCTCCCTCAGCCACCCGAGGGGGTTTCAATAGTCTCATATGCCGAGGACTGTACGATCATGGCATCCGGCAATGCAATTGATGACATGTGCTCAGAAGTGAATGGTTACCTCTCCGAACTTGCTCGTTTCTTCACTGGTCGGAACTTATTTCTATTTATTTATTTATTTATTTATTATTACGGCGTTTTAGGCCTAAAACTTACAACTATACAATAATTTACTTCTGTAAGCATATTGACACGTTAGTTAAGGAAAATATGTGTAACTAGACCTTAAGCAATAATGTAATAGAGTTTAAGTTGTAATTATGTTTATACTTTAAGTTATGTGTTTAGACATTAAGTATTCTCGTGACATGTCAAATGAACGGCAACCATCTTGTGAAAAATAAAAAGATTCATTCGTTGGACTGACTATCAACTGGCACAGACGTGCATTACATTTTATCGCGTTTTCATCAGAAGTGGTCGTCGAAGCCACTCCAACGTACACAAGGTTACTAAAAAAGTTATTTTCCGCGGTATTACAATGGACGACAGAAGTGTGTGTGCCGAAAAATATACACTCCTCCAGTTAAAGGCCTGGTGCGCAGCAGTCGGCGTTAATGCAAGTGGGGCAAAAGCGTCACTGGCGGCTCGGCTGAGCCAATTGTCAGCAGAGGCTCGCGGACTGTGCCCGGGTGCCGATCCGGTTGGTTTAACCGAGGAAAATTTTGCGGAGACAAATGAGGATCTGAGTTGCGAATCAGACGAGGATTATATGGGAGAATACAACGCAGCGGCCAACGTCACAATTGATCCAGTGGACGAAATAGTCGACAACGTAGCGGTAAAAGTAACGGACAAAGTAGCGGTCAATGCAGCAAACAACGTAGCGGTCAATGTAGAGGTCAACGAAGTGGAAAATGTAGCGGGAAATGTTGCGGTAAATGTTGCGGAAAATATTACGGGAAATGTAGCGAACAACGTGGCAGCAAATGAAATTAATTACAACATAGACGGGCAGTTCGGGTTAAGAGTTCGTGCAAATAGCGAAGCGGACGGACGTCGCCAAAGAGCAGCTAGCACTGCCGGAGTGGAAAATGAACAACGTGAAATTGATAACCTAAAGATAAAGTTGCTGGAAAAAGAAATCGAGATGCTGCGGCTAAAGCTGTCATTGGAAGAAAAAAGCAGTGTGGTTGCTAAGGAATGTTCCTTCGATACGGTTAAGCAATTACTATCGGAGTACGACGGTGGTGAAAATTTTGAGATGTGGCGCTCTCAACTGAAGCACGTGCAACAAATGCTTAAAGTAGACCGTGAAATGCTTGGATTGGTGGTGCAGATGAAATTGAAAGGTGCGGCTTTGACGTGGTATAATACCAACAAAATGTTCGAGAAAAGTCTGGATGATGTCTTGAACGATATGGCTGCTATTTTCGCGCGCAACGACAATCTCCTAGTTCTGCGTCGACGCTTCGAGAAACGCTGCTGGAAGTACGACGAGTTGTTTACAAACTACTTCAACGAAAAATGTTTGCTAAGCAGTGGTTTAAACTTGGAAGACGCAGAGCTAGTCGAATACATAGTCGATGGCATTCCCGATAAGCAGCTACAGATCCAGGCTAAGCTACAAAATTTTCCAACAGCGAGCAGTTTAGCGAAGGCGTTCCGGACCATCGAGTTGCCACCACGTCCATATTCGACACCGAGCGAGGATAGGCTAAGGTGCTACAATTGCAACAGTTCCGGCCATATATCCCGAGATTGCCGCAAACCAAAGCGCGAACTAGGAACATGTTTCGCTTGCGGCGAAAGAGGCCACTACGCGTCGAGATGCGAGAAGTATAAGAAGGGTCCACCGGCGAATAATTTTGTAAGTTATTTCAACTTAAGTATTTTAGATGAACCTAATGTTAATATGTTTGTAGAAGGCCTAGTTGATTCCGGCAGCCCTATAAGCTTAATTAAAAGACAGTTAGTTCCAGGAAGAGTTCAGTTGCAGGAAGTGAAGTGCCCTTATTTCGGATTAAATATGTCCAAATTAAATATTTTTGGAAAAACAAAGTGTAGTATCGAAATTCTGAATAAAAATGTTTTGATCGAAGTTATGGTGGTTCCTAATGAATCGATTAGTTTTCCAGTTGTGTTGGGTAGGAATTTTATTACAGCAAGTAAAGCTAAATTAAAAATTGGTACCGTAGAATTTTTGGAACCAGCGGCAGAGGATAAAGAGATAAATAAAGATATAAGTGAGATCATGGCAATAGAGACGCAAGCCACAAACAAGATCGATCGCGTAGATAAGAATGTTTTGGTACAATGTGGGAAAGTAGTAGAGAATAAAGAGGTAAATGAGGCTATAAGCGAGATCCTAGCAATAGAGATGCAGGATACAAGCAAATTCGATTACGTAATAGGGCACGAAGTTAGTTTCGAAGATATAAGGCGCTTCGAAGAGGTTTTTTATAAGGAATATTTACATGCAGCCAAACCAGAAGTACCCAAGGTTAAAAAAGAAATTCGTTTAGTTCTAGAAAACAACAAACCGTTCTACTGCACGCCTAGAAGATTGTCATATAACGAAAAGGCTGAGTTACAAAAGATACTAGATGAGTATCTGGCGAAAGGTTATATCCGCCCTAGTGAGTCTGAGTTTGTTTCTCCAATAGTACTAGTTAAAAAGAAAACGGGTGAACTAAGAATGTGTGTTGATTATAGGAAACTGAATAAAGTCACCGCGAAGAGCAACTACCCCATACCGTTGATAGATGACTTGATAGATAGATTGGCTAATAAAAAGTTGTTTACGAAACTTGATCTAAAAAATGGATTTTTTCATGTTTATGTCGAAGAACAATCCGTCAAGTATACTGCCTTTACAACCCCCCACGGACAATTCGAGTTTCTAAGGATGCCGTTCGGGTTAAAAAATGCTCCGGCGACTTTTCAAAAGTTTATAAACAAAATATTTGCTGACATGATACGTACCGGTGAAGTTATAATATACCTTGACGACATTATGGTAGCGACAGAAACGGTGGAAGAACACATTCGTATTCTGAAGAAAGTTTTTCAATGCTTGGTGCAGAACAGGTTAGAATTAAGGCTAGATAAGTGTCAATTTCTTCAGTCTGAAATTTCATATGTAGGCTATTTGATTAATGGTGAAGGTATTAGAGCCGACAAAAAAGGATTACAAGCAGTTGAAAATTTTGCAATGCCAACCAAGGTACAGGAAGTGCACAGTTTTCTGGGACTATGTTCATACTTCAGGAGATTTATAAAGGATTTCTCGATGTTAGCAAAACCGCTTTATGACCTTTTAAAAAAAGACGAAAAATTCACGTTTGGTCAAAAAGAAATTGAAACTTTTGAAACTCTCAAAAGAAAATTAGTAGAATCACCAATTTTGGCTATATATGACCCCCGTGATGTAACTGAGCTTCATTGTGACGCAAGTGCACTAGGTTTTGGAGCAATACTACTTCAAAGAAAGAAGGACAACAAACTGCATCCTATTTTCTATTTTTCGAAACGCACAACCGAAGTTGAATCCAGATATCACAGTTTTGAGTTAGAGACGTTAGCAATAATATACGCGTTGAAAAGCTTTAGAGTATACTTACAGGGTGTTAAGTTTAAAGTTATCACAGACTGTAATTCGCTAACGTTGACGCTTAATAAGAAAGACATTAACCCACGAATCGCAAGGTGGGCACTGGAACTTCAAAACTACGACTACGAACTAGAACACAGGTCGGGTAATAGGATGCAGCATGTAGATGCGCTTAGTAGAGTGAACAATGTACTGACAATTCATACGAATACCTTCGAAGAGAATTTAATAATATGCCAAAGTAGAGATGAAATTATAAAGAATATTAGGAAAGAGTTAGAAGCCGCTGAGAGCAAACATTTCGAAATGAGAAACGGAGTAGTTTATAAAAAGAATAATGATAACGTTTTTTTTTTATGTGCCGGAATCAATGGAAAAACATGTTTTGTATAAATACCATGACGAGATGGGACATGTAGGCGTCGACAAAGTAGTGGAAACAATTAAAAAGAGCTACTGGTTCCCTAGCATTCGGAAAAAAGCTATTGCTCACGTCGAAAATTGTTTGAAATGCATAGCGTTCTCTACAAAACACGGTAAAAAAGAGGGGCACCTCAACATGATTCCGAAAGGTAATAGGCCATTCGAAATGATACACATTGACCACTATGGCCCAATTCACAGTAGCAGCACGAAGTATAAACACATACTAGTTATAATAGATGGGTTTACGAAGTTCGTTCGGTTATACCCGGCAAAGACTACAGCATCGAAAGAAGCAATAGCGTCGCTGGAAGATTACTTCCGAGCTTACAGTAGGCCAAGACATTTAGTGTCAGATAGAGGAACGTGTTTCACGTCAAGTGATTTTGAAAATTTCTTGGGGGCAAATAACGTTCAACACATTAAAATCGCAACAAATTCTCCTCAGGCCAATGGTCAAGCTGAAATTGTAAATAAAAGTTTAGGGCCAATGATAGCAAAACTGGTAAATTCAGAAAACCCCGTAAGCTGGCATAAAATGTTAGAAGACATAGAGTATGCGATGAATAATACAGTACATAAATCGCTTAACGAACATCCAAGCGTCATGTTGTTCGGAGTCGGACAAAAAGGGAAAATAATAGATACGCTCAAGGAAAATATTTTAGAAGCAATACAAGTTCCGGATAATAGGTCAAAAAGTGAGATAAGGCGTCAAGCAGAGACAGTACAGCAGAAGTCACAAAACTATAATAAAAGGTACGCAGATTCTAGAAGGATAGATCCGCGTAAATTTAAGATAGGAGATTATGTTGTTATAGGCAACCCGAGTTCGCAAGTGGGAGCGTCAAGTAAGTTAATACCGAAGTTTAGAGGGCCATACAGAATAGCCAAGAGTCTAGAAAGCGACCGATACCTGGTAGAAGACGTTGAGGGCTTCCAGCAAACTCAGATACCGTATAAGGGCACTTGGTCAGTAACAAATTTAAAACCCTGGTTCGGATGCGAAACAAGAAGTAGGAAAGAACGTAAAAAGTAGTGCAGTAAATATGTTAGCGGCGTAGAATCAGGAGATTCTAGTTGTCAGGATGGCCGAGTTGTAAGCATATTGACACGTTAGTTAAGGAAAATATGTGTAACTAGACCTTAAGCAATAATGTAATAGAGTTTAAGTTGTAATTATGTTTATACTTTAAGTTATGTGTTTAGACATTAAGTATTCTCGTGACATGTCAAATGAACGGCAACCATCTTGTGAAAAATAAAAAGATTCATTCGTTGGACTGACTATCAACTGGCACAGACGTGCATTACATTTTATCGCGTTTTCACTTCCTTTTTTTCTAAATTTGTACACATTAAAAGAACTAACTGTAAACAAAATTCGTTAAAAGTACAATTTTAAAATATTATTTATAATGCATAATTTATATTTGCATAAATTTTAACTGCTCATTGGGCGCCGACTTTTAGGGCCTGCTGAGACTGACGAGGTCTCAATACGGACAAAGTGGCCATTAATAAACATCGCGTTACTCTTGGATCAGCTCATTTCAGTGGACAGTGCTAGTCTCAATTTAGATATCGTGTTGCTCGGCCGACTTTAAGTATTTTCAGAGACGGCCGAGGTCTTCTTGCAGTTTTAAGTGGTCGTCCGTAAATATCACTTTGATCATATTGTATGATATTATATTTCCGACCAACATAGGTGACAGCGCCAAGTCAGTCCACCTAAGTATGTATGTTATATAAAGACAAATCCTGCCCCTCCCATATTCACTTCATTCAATCAGACAATTGATCCATTGTATAGCATGAAAAGTAAGAAGGAAAAATTTCATCTTAGAGGAAGGGTTCTACAGTATTCAAATAAACTCTTTTTAAAACTATTGAAATTGTTACGGTTCTTTATATAATTAGGAAGTTCATTGTAACTTTTTAAACTTTAATAAAATATATTTTGCTTGTCTATTTCTGTTTTAAAAAGAGGCAGTCTAAAATTATTATTCTCCCTGACTCCATGGAAATGAGTTTCCTTAACATAATTAAGTTTTACACTCAGGTACTCTGGTAGGTTACCATACTTAATATTAAAAATAAATTTCATACTTTGATAAAAGATTTGCTGTTTAACGCTCAACCAATTCAAGGTTTCGTTCATGTTTTTTACTGGGCCTTATTTTGCATAACCTGTAGCTTATCTATTTGTGCTTCATTCGCAATAAAAAATATCGTTGGGCAAAACAAAAAGTGCGGCTCTATAATAGATCTATACACCATAATTGTATATTTCCTACTTATATATTTGCATGATCTTTTCATAAATCCTATTTTCTTTGCAATTTTTCCAACAATATAATCGATGTGCTCATTGAATTTCAATTTGTTATCGATCTGAATACTTAAGTATTTAATTATGTTTAATTCCTCAATGTTTGTACCCAAATGCTCAGGTTAAATTTACGTGTTTCTTTATTCAGCGATCTTGATATGATCATAAAATTTGTTTTGCTAACATTAAGTTTTAATTTATTCTTGCAAAGCCACCTATAAAGTGAATTTAAATCCTGTTGCATTTTGTCCATAGCTACCATTATATCCGTTTCCCTTATTTCCAGTAATGCATCGTCCGCAAACAATCTTATACTGCTGTGCTTTATAGCTGATGATATATCATTAATGTATATGTTGAATAGAATTGGAGCCAAGCCCGATCCTTGTGGTAATCCTATTTCCACCAACGCTTCCTCTGAGGCTGCCGACTCTATTACAGGTTTTTGTTTGCGGTTAGTGAGAAAGCTCTTAAACCACCGCAATTCCATATCCCTTACACCAATATTATGTAATTTGGCTAGCATTATACATATTTCTGTCAATTGTTTCGAACGCTCTCTTAAGATCAATGAAAACTGCAACAGTACTTTTCTTCAAATTGAGATTTTCTTTCCAGTCAGATATTACCAAATTTAAAGCGGTTTCACAAGAGTGCTTTTCTCTAAAGCCTGACTGTGCTTTCATTAGTATTTTATTATTTTCCAGATAATTAGTAAGTTGCTTCTTTATCGATATCTCTAACAATTTCTCTATGTTTGGCAATGTGTTAATAAGTCTAAGATCTTCGGCTATTATTGGCTTTTTTACTTTTTTATGGGTATTATTGTAGATACTTTCCACGAGTCAGGCACTATAACAGTTTTCATACTTTTATTTATAATGTCAGCATAAAAAGCCCATGTATTCAACTGAATCTTTTATAACTCCTTCTGACAATATTTTCTTTCCGCCTATTTTATGTTTTAACTGTTTAACTATGTCAGCTATATCATTTGTATTAACTTCTTCAAATTTTATTCTTGTTTCTACCCTTGATTCCGACTCGCCACCACTATCTACGATTTCAATATTCTCATTTATTTCAATAATACTTTCAATAAAGAAATGGTTTAATGCTTCAGCGATGCTTTGAGGAGTTTCATATTTGACGCCTTTTACACTAACGGTTGAAATACTATCTTTAACTTCGGATATACTGACCGCCTGCTTTAGATGCTTCCACATTAATTTACTATCAAGGCTATTTAACTCAACATTTTTTTCCATGTGTTTCATTTTTTTGTATTTTATTAGCTTTTTGTACATTATTGCATTCAGAAAAGTCACCCGTTGAGATTGCTTGCAATTGTAAATTATACTTCAGTTTATTGAGTTCTGTCAATTCTTGGTCATACCATTTATTTCTCAATTTAACAATTCTATTTTCCTCATATGTTAGTAAACTCATACAACTGGTTAAACTGGCGTTTATATAATTTGCCATATCATCGACATTCAAATTTTTCAATATGCTGAAGTCGCATTTTCTTAGTAAATTACTTAAATTGTTAATTGTATAATTTTGCCAGAACATTTTCGTAATTGTTCTACGTAATGGGTTCGAATTATGGATTTTAATAGTGAATGAAATAGTTTCATGATCAGAAATTTTATTCTGCTCTAGTCTCTCGCAAGATATTACGTTCGCGTTTGCATAAAGGAGATCAATTTTTGTTTGAGACATTTCTGCAATTCGAGTATTGAAATTAACTATTTGTTTCATTGAACTTCTCGGAAATATTTCATTTAGTTTATTACAACCAGAAGAATTAACATTTAGGTTTATATTGAAGTCTCCAATAATAAGGGAGTTTGTACCTGTTTCACATACCTCTGTTACTATCAATTCTAAATGGTTTAAAAATTCACTGTCGCTAGAACTTGGTGAATGGTACAATACACCTATTTGCCATTTAATATCACAGTTTTTTAATTGTATTATTGCACACCAGACATTTTTGTCTATCGATCTATTGTATCTTACTTTGTACTCGATACCTTCTTTTAATAATAACACAACACCTCCAGTATGTCTACTATGAGAGTCGCATCGAATAGTTGTGTAAAATGAAATATTAATTTCACCATCACCAATATCTGAGGTAAGGCATGCTTCTGAGCATAACACTATGTCCGGGTTTACTTTTTCTATAAGCCTTTCTAGGTCTGCTTTGTTAGCTAGAAAACTACAAATGTTTAAATAAATACATTTGAAACTGCACCTTGTTTTCTTAACATGATAATTTAGTTGCTAATAACCAACTCGCTGTTTTTCCAACTTTAACTTTCTCTGGTAAACTGGACAATCATGAGTCATAATGTTGTGTTCAGTATTAAACTTTAAACCTAACTGGTTATTAGCATCTACACAATTTCCACAAACATTTATTTGCGTACTCTGGCTACAGACTTCAAATTTATGCTCCCCCATACATTTACTACATCTCAGTTTTTTGGTACAGTTATTTGCAATACGGTTAAACCCTAAGCATTTATAACATCTTCTTACCGTTTGGCCATCGTACACTGGACAGCGATCCCAACCTATATTAATTTTTCTACAATTCAGAATGTCCTCAAAACATGAATGCTCTACCTCAATTATCGCATTAACATAGGAGGTTCTATTTTCTCTCTTTGAACGTTGAATTTTTAAACATTTTAGCTTAGCATTTTTTAATATTTCGTTTTGAGCAACAATTTTCTTAACAATATCTGCTTCGTTATATTCAGCACTAATATTAGCAACAACTACTTTTGGTAAATGAACTTTTGGCTGCAATATTATATTTTTCTTGATCTAACTTTTCTGTTAACGTATTTTTTATTTTCTCTTTATCAGTGGCTGTATTAGCACTTATTATTATTCTACCATTATTTTTATTTATCACCCTACCAATGTTCATCTGTGAAGCATCTATTTTGTTTAAGTCTTTTTTTGTATTATCTATTGTTTGTTTGTTCTTAGGCTTTATTACAATGGGCGGAATGCCTTTTAATGCATTTGCGTAAGAAGGACCAACATTAGCATAATCTAAATTTTTATTACTATTGGCAACCTTTTTTACCTCTTTAATTATTTCATCTTTTTGCTTTGAGAAAGTCTCATTAGACTCATTAACTTTATTTAGCTTTTCTTTATTTTCTCGGCATACGTTTTCTACTCTTTTCATTAATTCTAATTTCTCTTTATTAACTTTATTTATATTTTCTATCATTCTCTTCATCTCTCTTTCATTATGATTTAGGGCTGTGCTAATTTCTTTTTTCTGATCACTCAGCATTTTCTCTACTTCACATTTTTGCTCTCTCAGATTAATTTTATTAGATTCTGATATTGACATTATCTGCCTGAGAGCATCATCTATTTTAGATATATATGTAATGCAATCATCACACATAAATCTTAAAAAAGGGCAGCTTACTAAACCTTGCATGCAGTAGTCATTTATTGACGCACAAGCCAAGGTCTTATGGTACACTTTACCGCACACCCCCTCACATCGAACACCAGTCTCTCCTCTTATGCCCTTACGGCACCTATTGCCCTCTTCCATTATCTTAAATTTCTGCGTACACAGTTACACAGAATGACAAACAAAATATATTTTCACTCTATTATCAAATTAAATTAATTTTGTTTATTTAATAACGGGAATATATTGCTATTCGAAGATATAATTAACGCAAAATAAATATGTAAGTGAACTTTGTTATTCGTCACCGCGGGGCATATTTAAAATCCGTACAAACTGCACCATGAGGCTTCAATGCTCCCAGTTAGGGAGCACAACTTTATGCTCGCCAGGCAGTTCCTCGTTGGTTGCCGCCGTAATGGCCACCCTAACGAGTACCTGCTTACTGAGGATCCGCCTCCGAGACCTGTCAGGGGGCATCTCCTAGATATGACCGCCGAGATCCAGTCCCACACCACCAACAGACTGGACCCTGCTGCCTACCGGGTAGTCCTGAACGACATTCACCGAGAGACAATCACCACCTTTATCGACTCTCGCCCTGTGAATGCCGTCCTCGGGGTCAAACCACCACCCATAGCAGAGGAGGAGCTCCAGCTGCCTTGTGAATCCCGCGTCACTCTGGCCCAACTACGTTCTGGATATTGTAGCAGGTTAAACTCTTACTTATCCAGAATTAATCCAGACATACCCAATGTGTGTCCGACATGTGATAACTCCCCGCACGATACCGCTCACCTTTTCACATGCCCCTTTAAAACGACTCATCTAACCCCCTTTCCCTTTGGTCCGACCCTGTCGAAACTGCGCGTTTCTTGGGCCTTCCCCTAGATGAGTTTGATGATAACGACCATGGTTGAACCGATCTTGCAGGGTCTGGGTAACCGCTACAACAACAACAACCCCAGCTCTGAGCAGAAGGATGTGGAGCAGCCCTGCTGCAAGATGCTGCTCCAGGAATGTAAAACAACTTATGGGATTTTCTGGCCTAAATGGGGATCCAGATCTTTCCGGTACGTAGAACCGGCTGTCTTGGGAATGCAGCTAATTGTGGGATATGGTTGCATTTCAGTCAACAAAGCAATTCAGTGTTTCAAATTATAAAATTGCAAAAGCATAAATATATGGACGAAAGATGCGATTTATTAACGAGCAAGTGGAAAACAAAAAAGGCCAACTGAAAGTAAGTAAAATGATTCAAACAAATAAATTTAAATGCAACTGTGCGGGCTATCCTGCAAATGTTTACTAAATCCCTAAATCCTGTTCGGAAAAAACTCAGTAAGTTTCTGTCTTTGAGAGAGTATGACACCTTATTCTCTGAACTATTTTACTGACTAATATTTACTTGGTATTTGCAACGAACACTCCTATTAATTCGCCTTGGACGACAGCCGTTAATTGTTGTTGGTTTGTAAACAAAATAATTTATCATTCGCTTTCGCTGATATTCTCATATACATACCAGCGAATAAAGAATCAAACAGCAGCACTATTTCACCTTATGGTAATTCGTCTTTGACTGTTTTTAATCTGAATTTAAAAAAATTTATTTAGTTGTTTTCAGTTATGTTTTCGTATTCTCCATTAAAAAACTATCCAGTAACTTCCCAGTAATGAAATTTCTGAGTAAGTAAAATTTGCTCTCAGCGACAGAAACATGCAAGTACGTAAATGCAAAACCAGCAAGAAGTTCCAAGCTTTTGCTACAGCTAATTTTTGGTTGGCGCAAAAGAAATAGCTCCACAATTTAAAAATAACGTCTCACAGTTGTTAGTTGCAGCCACTGTGGCAAAGGATCCAGGACTGTCCTTGGAAACACAGATTCTGGGCGACTGATATACATGCACTTGCGGTCAATAAAAACGCACCACCACTTTGGTAGACTTCGTCAGCTATATAACTGTAAATTTGAAAAAATTTCAACTAGATCTAGTAAGCACTGAGAAATAAATTATTTTTTATGAAATTGGGTTGCACACTGTTCAGTTATAGTCGTGTTTTGGTTGTGTATTTGAAAAGTTGAGCAGTTCGAATTTTTATTTTTAGTTGGATCTAGGGATTCAACGCTTGGATTGGCCTTGAAACTTGCCAGATTTAAACCCTATTGAGCACTTATAGCACATAATGAAGTGTGAAGTTGGTAAACAGATGATGATTGGTTTGGTATGATCCCGTTAAAAGGAAATCAATTGAGGTCCTAGTGATTTCCCTGCCTTCCCGGCAGTTACTGAGGCTAAAGGAGGAACGACTCGTTATTAGGAAAGCCTATTGTGAAGTCTATATTTCTACCGTTAGTTGTGAAAATGATTTAGTCGCTTTAACCCTGCTGTTTGGTTAAGACCATTTGGTCCAATTTTTTGTTTGTTTTCTTTGTAACTTTGGAACGGTGATATATACTGTCTAAATTTTTCAGCTCAGGTGGTATTTTTATAAAACAATATTATGTGCGAAAATTTAATTCTCTGACTTAAAACTGGACTAAGGGCCAGTTTTTCAGTGCTACTTTGAACTGAGTTTAAACTAAGTTTACTTAAACGCCGTTTAAGGTTAAACTAAGTTTAAACTGCAGAGCTGTTTTTCAGTGAGCGTTTAAGGCCGCCTTGAATTTGACAGTGTGGTAGGGCAACACTGTTTTTTTCTTTATCTACACAACAAAGCAGCTGACGTTTGTTTACATTTTTTGTACACAAAAACCTTCGTGAATTATTTGTGAAAATTTAAGTTACTAATACGGTGAAAAAATGTATAAGCGGAGCGGTAATTTTTCGACGAGAGAAGTGAACTTCGTTTACTTCAGCATCGCTATAGTCACTTTCACTTGAAAAATCCATATTTTAATATATTTTACGGACAAAAAACGTAATTTTGTTGATTTCAATTTCTGTGAACTCATGAAATGACAGCTGAACAGTTGAACAGCTGATTGCTTAAACTCAGTTTAAACTTAGCATATCGGGCGTTTAAACTTAGTTTAAACTAAGTTTAAATTCGACTGAAAAACAGCACATCGAGTTTAAACTTAGTTTAAACTGCAAATCAAGTTGAACTAGCACTGAAAAACTGGCCCTAAGATAAATTGAAAATTACGAATCTTAGGTTAAAGGACCATTTGGTCCATAGTATATTTTCTTTGATTTTCTTTACATTAATTTTCCAAAAATAAGTATTTATTAGTTTGTTCGATATTTGGTGGCACTACATGATGAGCAAAAAAATGTTTTTCGGTTGGTTTTGCAAATAAACGCACTGCAAATGGAGCATTTTACATCAGACTTAGACTTGCAGCAACTACAAATTCCTCGCTTTCGAGCTCCTGAACTAGAAGCATTTTTAGAGCAGGCCACTGGTGCTGGGTTTTACCAGAGTTGAGTAAATAATAAAATAATAATATTTAGCAAGTATTGAACCAAACTAAATATAAAGACTAAGATTAAATTGTTATTTTGTATGAAAACTGCAGTATGGACCAGTGTTTAAATTGCTGCAGTCGAAGTAGCAAAAGTCGTAGAATTTTTGCTTTTTACTGCTTCGACTTCTTTTAACTGTTTCAAATTTGCTTTTGCTTTTGCTTATGCTATGAAAAAGCAGCAGTCGCAAGCAAAGCAAAAGCAGAAAACAATTATTAGAAAAATGCGCAGTACTTTTGGCAGTCATTGGTTTGCAGTTTTTCAAATTTCTTTGCTTGTGTTTGATCAGCTGCACAAACCAAAGCATGAGCGTTATATTTGCTTCGCAAGTCGTCAGCAGTCGCAGTCGCGAAACAGTTTTTTCGATCATTTTAAAACTGTTAACACATTCGGCTGAAGTGCGGGAATTCCCGCGCTATTTGAATAGAGCTCTTCAGCCGTCAAAAACGGTTCACTTCTTATCACTGCGTCCTAAGATGCAATTTACTGCAATAACAAAATATGAAATGCTTCAATTTTTAGGCATGTGCCTATTACAAGGCCAAAACCGAAAACCGTCGATGAAGAAAATGTTTTCGAAGGATATATAAAAATGCTCTTGAAAAATTAAATGCGGGAATTCCCGTAATGGCGGGAATCCCGTAATTTGTTCAGACTATTTAAAAAATGATCCTGTAAAAAAAAAGCGGGAATTCCCGCTCTTCAATTTTGTATGGAAAAATTAAGTGATTAACTGGTAGCCATCCGCTAAATTTAAATGAAGCCGAATGTGTTAAGCACTTCGACAGTTTTAAATTATTTTGCTATTTAAGGGCACATTGAAAAAATTGATGGTCATTAGTTTTTCTTAAGTGCAATGGGGCGGAGCAAGCAATCGGAAATTTGGCAGTTTTTTGATAACAATACAGACGACGGTTTTGCTACATGCAAAACTTGTAAAAATAAACTCAAAAATAATAGACTGTCGAACTTAAAAACACATTTAATTAAAATACACAGTATAAATGTTTCATTGAATAATACAGAAGTATCGGAAACTTCTTCGATAACTTCTTTATCAAAAGTAATAGTGAAAAAAAAAAAATAACAATTGAGATTAATAAAAAGCAGCTACTGAGATCATATATTGGTCTAGTCACCGAAGATTCTATTCCGTTTAATGTGCTAAATTCGGTGAATATGAAAAATATTTTGAATCCTATTTGTAAAGGACTTTTTGCTGCAGACGGAAAACAAATATGTTTGAATGCTTCAAACTCCAAGAAGACTTTACAGATCGTTGCTAACAATATTCGAAACGACATAACAGCAGAAGTGAAAAATAGACTGTTATCGTTAAAAATAGACAGTGCTACGCGGTTATGCCGAAACATTTTTGGCATTAGTGCGCAATTTATAACAAATGGGCTGATAAAATCGCGCGTTCTAGGAATGGTAGAATTGAAGGGTGCTAGATCGAGTACTAGCAAAAACCTAGCCATGGAAATTATAAAAACCATAAAAAAATACGACATTACTTTAAGACAAATAGTGTCAGTTACGTCGGATAATGGCGCAAATATGCTTAAAGCAACTAAAATATTATCTTTTGTTTCACAAGAAGAATTGGAAGAAAATGAAGCAGATTGCGCGAATGATGAGTATCTTAAAAAAATCGAACTTGTTGAGGAAATGCCAGATATGCTATTGGGCGATATTCAAGTTTGCCGTTGCGCTGCTCATACTGCGCAGCTTTGTGCGCTCGACGTAACAAAATCCTCAGCTATAACAAAGTACCTATTAACATGCCGTAATTTGACAAAATATGTGAGAAAAACAACAAATGGATATCGAGCTATATTTGAATTAAAGCAATTAAAGATGCCTCAACTAGATTGCCCTACAAGATGGGGATCGACCTTCCTAATGGTGGAAAATTTGAAGGCAGCCAAAGACGTTCTAAAAGAAATCGAATCCGTTAAATATAAGACCGAAGATGAAAATTTCGAGTTAGATGACTCCCTTTGGGAATTCGTCGAAAGCTATTGTCTTGTATTTAATCCATTACAAAAAAGCATAAAAATATTTCAAGAAGAACAATTACACTACGGCAACTTCTATGCACAATGGCTCAAGTGCAAAATATGCACGGAAAATATTATTAAAGATACGAACCACCCACTAGTTAAAACAATCGGCGATATGATTTTGCAGTCCTTCGAAAAAAGAACAAACACGTTAATGCACACACACAGTTTAATTGCTTGTTTGTATTTAGATCCTCGGTTCCATCACACCTTAACGGTAAAACAAAAAATCGAAGCAAGACAATATTTAAAAAAAGTATGGGATAGAATTAATGAAATTAACCCTGGTAACATCACGTGTTTAAGTCCAAATTCAAGTGTACATCAATACGGCAACCAATTTTGTGATATTGAAGAGAAATTATTAACCGAATATTTATCGCAAGGAATTGAAGCGAACGTAAATAATGCATCCGATGTCTATACAAAAATTGACAATCTGCAGCTTCCATTTTTAAGAAGTGACACAAATATTCTATCATTTTGGAAGGAAAAGCAGTTCACTGATCCCGACTTGTACTCGTTAAGCAATGTGTGCTTTGCAATACCACCCACTCAGGTATGTACATACATATAAACGTAACATAATTTTTATTTTTATTGTAACGTAAAACTGAACAAATGAATTTTTTTCATACTCTAGTATCTATTTAATTAATCATGAATTTAATTTATTTATTGAATGAACCAAATAAGTATAATAAGTAAATGAAATAAGATTTACTAAATTGAATAAAATTTTGCTTTTCTCCCCAAAACAGGTGACGATTGAACGCGCATTTTCCACCCTTAAACTAGTACTAACAGACTATAGGAATCGATTAAGTGAGGAAACACTGGAAAACATATTGCTGGTAAAGCTAAATCCAAACTTTCTGGAAGCTGCTATAGACAGTTTGCCACTTTTCCAAGACGTAGATGACGAACAAATTTAATTTTTTTTTATTTTTAAATGTTTATACCTATATCCTACATATATTGCGTTGTATATAAAATGTAAACACACTGAATTCAAATACATAAAATACATATATGTATATAAAACAAATACATATAGTTTTTCAATCACCATGAACATCACATCACTTATAGCTGCCAAAAAATTACGCGAAACTAAAAACTGTCGAAGTGCTTAACACATTCGGCTTCATTTAAATTTAGCGGATGGCTACCAGTTAATCACTTAATTTTTCCATACAAAATTGAAGAGCGGGAATTCCCGCTTTTTTTTTACAGAATCATTTTTTAAATAGTCTGAACAAATTACGGGATTCCCGCCATTACGGGAATTCCCGCATTTAATTTTTCAAGAGCATTTTTATATATCCTTCGAAAACATTTTCTTCATCGACGGTTTTCGGTTTTGGCCTTGTAATAGGCACATGCCTAAAAATTGAAGCATTTCATATTTTGTTATTGCAGTTAATTGCATCTTAGGACGCAGTGATAAGAAGTGAACCGTTTTTGACGGCTGAAGAGCTCTATTCAAATAGCGCGGGAATTCCCGCACTTCAGCCGAATGTGTTAACAGTTTTAAAATGATCGAAAAAACTGTTTCGCGACTGCGACTGCTGACGACTTGCGAAGCAAATATAACGCTCATGCTTTGGTTTGTGCAGCTGATCAAACACAAGCAAAGAAATTTGAAAAACTGCAAACCAATGACTGCCAAAAGTACTGCGCATTTTTCTAATAATTGTTTTCTGCTTTTGCTTTGCTTGCGACTGCTGCTTTTTCATAGCATAAGCAAAAGCAAAAGCGAAAAAAATAAAACTTATCGCAGTTTTTTAAACACTGGTATGGACCAAATGGTCCTCTAAAATAAGATTCGTAAGTTTTTTTTAACCTAACAGCAGGGTTAAGTTAACTTCACATTGTTTTCTTTTAATTAATCAGGAATATCATCGAATTGGCATTTTTGTTAATTTTTTTTAATTAATTGGTTATTCCTTATAAAAACCATTTCCGAGAAAAAATTTTGTGGATAACTAATTTACACTATGTTACCAAACAAATAAAAATTACCCTAATATTCTAACTTCATAAACAAATTGCTCATGTGATCTTATTTGAATTATATTTCATGGTGCGTTTTTATTGACCGCAAGTGTATGTGAGCAATAAACTTCATCAACTTCGTGTACGTTTATTTATTCACTCACTGTTTCTATTTTCCACCTGTTTTAATGAACGTAAACATCCAGTAAAAATGGCAAATTCAGCTGTCATTTTCGCTCTCTTAATTTGACCAACTTTGCTAGTTTTTTGCAAGTTTGGCGTATGAAAACGCTGTCCAGTAAAAATCTAGTAAAATTATTTCTGGTTATTGCTGGTTTTTACTCGATAGTGAATGCGAAAACAGAAGAATACATAGTAGCATCATCATCTATGAATTCAACTTTATGTTAACTTTGTTCGTGTTTCGTGAGCTGATTATTAGCAACAGGAGTTATTTCAACGGATTAAATACATTTATTTCATTTACAATAGCTGTGTTTATAAGTTGTTTACAGTAAATTGTTGCTGAAAGGAATATATATTCATACATACATATACATTTATACTTAAGGAAACATAATTGAGAAAAAAATTGCAAAAGTATAATCGCTAGGACAGAATCACATTTATCTGTTAGAAAGTGCGTAATTTAACATCTACAGAAGTACTTTAAGATAATATATAATTGATATCGTTGTTCAGCACATATGAGCATCAAGTTGTTCATAGAAAAGCTGATCTAATGGTTTATCACCCATAATGCGAAAGAAAAACAAATGATCCAGACACTTAAGGCTTATGGATCGCAGTGCAGGCAACCGTAGCAAGAGTTGGGCAAATCGATTGTCATCACCAGGATGTTCAGTGCGACAGTGTTCATCGAGGCAAGCATATACTTGTTCCCTACATACTTCTACATCGTTGCGCCCTTTCAAACCACGTATATCAGGATTAAACAATATGATAGCTTTTAAGCAAGATAATTCAGAGCGGTCAATATTCAGCCGCTTCATTTTCACGCTAAGTTCAGAAAGAATTCTGTCAAATATGGTCGCTACACCTGCTTTTATTGCACTGTTACGATGATAAGAAAAATTGTGATTAAGAAAAAGTTGCTGTGGTTGGCGTATTGGAGAACGACGACCGAAAGAAGAATCATGACCACCTGATGTAGCATAATCTGAATCTAAGGAATCAATACTGCACCACGCTACATTTGCTATAAGCAATTCGTTCCAGCCTGCTTTGAGTAAAAGCACCTGGTCGTCACGGTGTAATTCCGAAAAGTGCGGCATTTTTCTGGCATATTCGACCATTTGGTAAAGTTGCTTATTTACCATTTGACAAAGATGCGATACAGCTCCTTTATAATCTGGTTGCACCATAGAATTAGGTCCAACTCGAAGGAATGGTATAGCGCTATCTCCACTAAGTGATTCACTTTTTTGTTCTGCTTCAATTATGCGCTCTATATTTAAATCACGAACAGAGTTGGTTGGATTAAAATCTTCGCCTGTTCGAACATTTTGCGAACGAGTACCACGTTGTCTTTCTTCTTGAACTGCTTCTCTTTTCATTCCGCATGCAAGGCATTTCTGATAACGACAATATTGACAGCGGTTGCGTTGCCTTTTATCGATTATGCAGTTCCTATCTTCACGGCAGGCATAAGTCAAATCCTTACGAACCGTACGTTTAAAAAAACCTTTACACCCCTCACAGCTGTAAACTCCATAATGCTTTCCACTTGCCCTATCACCGCAAATAGAGCACAAGTGCTTTGATCCACTTAAAGGATGATTTGGTGGATACTGCTGTTGCGGAGCTTGTTGCATCTGGTTCGTATTTTGACCTGAAACAGCTGCAGTAACTGCTGCTGTGTTCATATTCATTGTCTGTAATCCAATAGCTCCAAAAGAGACCGGACTTGCCGATTTTGGAGAAAATCCTCTGGTGTTGCTTTCATTTAACATCGAGATGTCTGGTTTAATTTCTTGTGGCGACAATGGTCCTATACGAAAATTTTGCTCCTGCTCGCCACTTTCCATGGCATATAATTTTATATTTACTCCTTGACCGAAAATGAATGTATGAAAAGAAAGTAATATGTATTTAACGTCGACAACTTGTTTTCTCATAAAATGTTTTCACAGTCGTTAACGAAATTCACCTCAAACTGCGTTTGATAAATTATGTCACATTAAGTAATTTATGAAATTGATTAATACACAGCAGAGATGAAAAAATAGGCACAGTTGCACCTTTTTACGACTTTTTCGAACCAAGAGCTACATTTCCATAGGTTATGAGGTTCGTAGTTTTTAAAAAAATTTTGATAATTCTTAAAGGGGGTCGGCTTTCCAATAATATAGCATTGGCTGTTTTAGCCAAACTACGTGGAATTGTTTAATGAAATTCACAGGGGCTGTTATGTAAGTGCTCGTTGACCAATATTTATAAAACTTTGGTCAAAAATTATAATAGTTTTAAAGTTATTTGTTGTTAAAGTTTATAGATTTACTTTACGAAATTTTAATATAAACACTGCACTATTGACGTTTATTTTTACTTGTGCATAACCTTTCATGCGCATGCAACTTAATTCACATATATTTTCTTACAAAATGTGTAAGAATTAATACTTTTAACACTATTTTCCAAATCTATCGCTATTTTCTAATAATTGTAAACACACAAATGCTCAAAGATGGCCCCGATACTTCACTGCTGGCGATGCCAGATCCTTCAAAATTGAAATATGTTTTCGCCTCTGAGTGGCGTAAGTAAATCGAACTCAGTAATTTCTTAACATTAATTTATTAAAAAATTACGATTGAATATGCACTTTTTTGTAAAAATACAGAAAGGTGTTCTGTACAAAAATACTGTGGATGGCGTAGCCGGAGTTGGACCGGCCAGGGTTATTTTTTATAAGCGCGGCCATAGGCCGCCAATGCAGAAAACTGTTCTGTACAAAAATACTGTAGATGGCGTAACCGGAGTTGGACCGGCCAGGGTTATTTTTTATAAGCGCGGCCCTCAGCCACCAACGCAGGAAGGTGTTCTGTACAAAAATACTGTTGCACATTTTTTTGTACTGTGTGGCAGCACCAACTTTCAGTTCAATTCAACTACAAAGGAAAAAGTGAGGTTAAATTTGACTATTTTTGCAACTTTAACAACGAATAACTTAAAAACTATAAGCCTCTGGAGCCCGGGACTTACAGTTATATAATCAGGATAACTCACACTACTCCCCCTTACAAGTCCCTTTTTTCAAAGCGTGCTATATTATTGGAAAGTGTTCCCCTTAAAGGTGAAATGGCAGCTCACATGTCATGGTGAAATTAGCAATGTAGGCAATATTACGCCATCTCGGATTTTAGGTTTCTACCGATTTTCGCATTTTTTTACACCATGTTATTTTACATAGACATATTTAAACTGCAAAGTTGTAGAGGGCGTCCGTCGTTCACATTACTTTTGCTTTTCTCGCTGATCAACATACATATATTGGCTACACAGTATAAATATTTGGAAAAATTATTCAAAATATCGCAGTTTTCAAAAAGCATAATTATAGGGTAACATAAATAGTTCTTTACAAGGTCTGCAACGGTTATAATTTTGATTCAAAAAAACCATGATTTAGTCGTTAATTTGTGATTTTTATTTTTCCGATCGAAAATAATCGCTATTGGATTTTTATTTATCGATCAAGTTTGATCGTTATTTTATAATTTTTATTTTTTCGATCAAGTTTGATAGTTATTCCATAATTTTTATTTCTTCGATCAAAAAATAATCTTTACTCTTGGATTGTTATTTTTCCGATTATATTTTATTGCTATATTTTGATTTTTATTCTTTCGGTCCAAAATAATCATTATTTTTGTATTTACAATTTTTCGATCGGAATTAACGCAAACAAATTTGTCGGCAGTGACAATAATATGCTTCATGATCAAAAAAAGTATCACAAAATATTGATCAAATATGTTAAAAAATTAAATCCAATAACGATTATTTTCGATCGAAAAAATAAGAATAAAAAATATATGTTAAATATGATCGGAAAAATAAAAGTCCAAGAATTGCGATTTTTATCGAAGAAGTCCAAAATAAAAAAAACGATAACCCTTGATCGAAAAAAAAAAATTACGAAATAACGACTAGGCAATAATTTAAAACATGTACGGTTTAGTTGTTTGTAAAAAGGCTTTGGTTTATAGAATTTTCTATTATGATCATTAATTTATTAAGAAATTCGGTTTTATATACATATACTTTTCCTTTTGAACTCTTACTTTGTTTTAACAAAGCCAGTAAATCTACAAAATTTTTGGTACAAACGCACTTAACACTTTGCACAATTAGTAGTTAATGCTTCATTTGTTTTACTTTCAAAAAGTTAATAACAATTTATTTATTAATCCACGTTCTTTGCCTGAAATATGAACAGAGTATAGAAGACAATAAGTAAAACTTAGTTGAAAAGCGTGTTCTTTGTTTCAACGTACGTTTTTTTAAAGACAATAAATATTCATTTACAACAGAAATGTTAAATTGGTCATATTGAGGGTTATGATCCTGGAGTTGAATCAACATCTGTTTGCCTTGTTAAATGTATTAATATGGTTGTATAGGTAATTAAGAGATCTTTCACTAGATGTGCATATTTGTATATATATTATATATACTTTTCGAGAAAATCAAAAACAATGCCGGTTTTTTTTTAATACGTAATTAAATATTAGTAAAAATATGTTTGTTAGAAATAAACGAATAAAATTTAATAACAATACAGTTGTTTTATTTCACTTTTTCCAATTGTCCCTCTTTACACAGTTCACATTATTTTTGCGTGCCCCATCTTTCTACGTAGGCGGCCTTCGGCCGCACTACAAAAAAATAACCCTGGCCGGTCCAACACCAGCTAAGCTGACCACAGTATTTTTGCGCGCAACATTGCTTGCGTTGGCGGCCTTCGGCCGCGCTTCAAAAAAATAACCCTGGCCGATTCAACTCAAGAAGCTTTCGGTCGCTCAGGATCATAACCTTCAATATGATCAATTCTACCTTTCACAGAAACACAAATAAATCAAAACATCTTATAATATTTTAACATAACTATTTTAAATTATATATCAAATGAGAGGTATTTTTATGGACTATTTCACAATATTTTTAAATATAGTTAATTACGTATTTTTAAAAGAAAAAAAAAGTTTTTCTAAAAAAAATGGGCATTATTTTTGTTTTTTGATTTTCTCAAAATATATATATATATACATATATAGATATATATAATATATACAAATATACATATTGGGTGAAATTACCTACCCAAAGATGTCAATATTTTTTGTAATATAAGCTATTAAAAATATTGAAAAGATCCCCTTTAACCCCCCATAACACCCTCCCTATTCGTTTGCGGAAGAAAAGTTGTACACCATAAGAATCAGTAGAAAAAGGCGGACCACGCCCACTTTTTCATTTTTTCCAGCTCAGTGGACCCTATTATTTACTTATGCCTTGTTTTTGGACCCAGGTTCTATAGACAGTGTTCAAACGGGGAAACTTTTGTTGCTTATTATCGGCGACTTCCCCTTTGGTGTTGCTCGTCGCGTTCACACAGAGCAACTCTGTACAGGCGATTTTCTGGCATTTCATTTTATATCATTTTCGCAATTTCTGTACGCTTCGCTTAAGCGGCATTTACCATTCTGATAAATTTTGTGATTATAAGTAAAAGGTGTTGAAAAATGAAGTTTTAACATAATTTACGTTAATATGTATAGTATATGCATACACATGTGTATATTTAATCGCAAAAAATAAGAACAAAATTTCATTTCCCAACTTACCGTATTTATTCACTTAAAACTCAACAAAACTGCAACCATTGAAAGAATTTATAAATGAAAAGGAATGTCAAATTTCTTAGCTGCCGACTGAGACGAATAAGATCACAAAGCGTGTCGCCCGAGCACGATCAACTCGGTGCCCTTCCCCTTTCCCCGTCCCTCTGTCCCTGTCCCTCTGTCCCCTATTAGTAACGAGTTGCCGCGACAAAAGTTTCCCTGTCTGAACAATGAAATAAGGATATTGTTGAATCGCAATACGATTTCAGTAAATGTGTATTCTTAACTAGCCTAATATTTTCAAACAACACAATATATTACATTTATTTACAAACACACCAAACGATACAAGTGCCGCCTTTAGGAAATTTGTTTAGCCTAACAAATTCTTGTAATTGTATTGTATCTGCGTATATAGATGTACATACAATATACATATATAATATATAAGCATTGCAACTTTATGTTTACATTCCAAACGCTCGCAAATGCAGGTCATATATTAACGTAGGGAATCACTTTCAATATAATCACTTAGAATGTTTCGAAACGATTACACACACCTATTATTTTACAATTATTAATATGCCTTCGTCTCCAATTAACCACATTTACTTTATGCAGTACTTATCGATTGCATTAATATTCTCCAGTGTTACACTCATGGCGAAAACAATCGTTTGACCCATGCAACCTCGAGTACGAGGGGTAACTCATATTTCCACCCCAGTGTAACTAGCAAACAACATCAAGAATCAAGAATGATAGAATACAAGATTGCGCCTTCCCGCGGTGAAATGACAGATCTCGCCTTTAGTAAACAAGAATACGGGAGAGAGAAAATTGAACAACTTCCAATATTTCATTGAAAAACGTGTTCTAATTGTTCTAAAGTGTAAAAGTATGAATTTATAGGCAGACATTTAATAAATAAATTCGCAAAATACTAAAAAAAGTGTCTCTTTTTTTTAATTTGTGAAAAAAGCTTTGTCTAGTTGAAGTTGAGAATTGTCAAACCCGGCAAAACCAAAGTAGCCGTACTTCTAAAGGCGTCACCTTCAGTATTCAGTACACCGTGATCAAGAATGATAGAAAACTCCCGCAGCGTAGACGTCACCGATGTTCATACCACAGGAATAGCGAGAAGAAAAGGAAGGTGATAACTGCACTTGAGCTTTTATTTTCGTTGCCTTTGCTACACTGCTGCACTTGGGCGTTTTATTTGCACTGGAACGGCTAAAAAAAAACTTGGAAAAATCAACGTTTTAAGAGCCAATTGTGACGTCAATCCTTCAAAGGAGGCAAGTCTGAAGTAATGGAAGTGCTTTTGTCGTCACATTCTTTTCTCTGCATCGTAAGACAACATAATGTGAAACCTTGCCTGGGGTTGAGCCCTTCAGTGGTGAAATTAAACGTATAATGGTGCCCAGTCACCGACGCAAACGTACGTTACGTGTCAGCTGACACGATCAAACTTATGAGAGCGCCATGTAAATGAAAACTCATCAACGTGTACGTGTGACGGTTACGCGCGACGTGTACGTGTGTAATCTGAGAAATTTAGATTTTTGCCGTGAAGCCGTGTCAGCTGAGTGCTCTCTCACCGCACAGTGTTGCCAAGCAGAACTTTTTAAAATCATTAACAAAATAACCTAATAAAAATTTAAATTTTTATTAAATTAATTTAAAATCGATGTTTAATAATGTTAATTATAGAGAAATGAACTATTTGCATTTGTTGGTTTTTGGCTTTGGTTTATTGTACAATGAAAAATTGTAATTGACAACGCGGATGTGTGTAAAAGTATGTATGCAAACAAATGAATGGCAACATTGTGTTGATGCAAGCAAACACAGTTTTATGTACGCAACGTTTGTTTACAAAACATACGTACGGGCACAAGTTTTGCTCAATTTTGTGTATCTCCCGTCAAACAGACACGGCATACGTACACGTCGGTGACTGTGGGCACCATAAGCCGTTTTCGCCACTCATGGTTGCTCTTGGGAACAAAGAGAAATAACATAATAAATTGATCAAAAAATTATAATATAATGTACATCTTTTTACGTAAGAACTCGTCGAATAATTTATATAAAGTATTCAGCACAAATATTTATCGCAAAAGTTGGTTTCTTCCCTTATTTCTTGTAAAATAAAATTGGTTATCGGATTGCTCGGACTTCCGCCACTAACAAAAATGTTTATATACAAATGCAGCCCTGCTAGCATTTGTTGCTAAAGTTTGTAAAGGTGAATTCGCAATACTTGCTAATTCCCGTGTATATGAAACCACGATGCAGAGAAAAGAAGGTGGCGACAAAAGCACTTCCGTTACTTCGATTGACGTCACAACATGCTCTCGGAAGGTTGATTTTTCAGAGATTTGAGTGATTTTTGCAAAAAGTTGAACACAAACATTTTCGCCGTTGCAGAGCAAATAAAACACTCGAGTGCAGTTATCATCTTCCTTTTATTCTCGCTATTCCTATGGCACCAACCGCTGTGACGTGTACGCCGCCGGCGTTGTCGTAATCTGTAGTGCGATTCACTAACTTTAAACGGTGCGACAATTGCAATTTTTGGCGACAATATTTGTCTTTATTTTTTCTTAGGACCAAAGTTGAATTTCCAATTGGGATGATTTAGGAGCTTTTCGGTCGGTAATATTTTTTAAAAGCAAACAAAACGTTTCTTTTTTTCTCCTACGCGTTTCGGCGTCTTCCGCGCCTTCATCAAGGAGTCTGCATTTTATTGTATATAAAACATAAAAACAAGCGTTAACAAAATAACAATATGTTTGCTTTCAACAATTATTGCACTTACATTTTAATTACATTAAAAACAGTAACATCAAAGCAAACAAAAATAAAAATGTAACAATAAAACTCCACATATTGAATTACACACTACTTTTTTGTCTCTCTGTTTAACCATCACTCGTTATTGCTGTTCTGTATGCGCAGTTTATATTGTCTACGCTTTCCTTAAAATTCATCGTGTTTCGTATTTGCTGTTGTATTCTCAGCCCTTCTAATGTTAATCTTGTCCTCTCTTTTTTCTCCACGTCAAATATTTTGTGCGATTCACTAACTTATTCTTAACGACACTTAACAGCTGTTTCGTTGTATTTATTCAAAGTGATAAAGAGTGGCATCTCAGTCAAACTAAATGCCAAAATAAGCGAAAAGCACAAAGAGGAATAGAAAAAAAAACAAACCAATTCCTGCTGCCAAATAAAAATTTGAGCGATGTTGTTATATTTCATTAAAGTGAAATAGATATTAGTTTGTTTCAAACTACAAACACTTAAAATTCTTTATATATGTATGTATATTGCAATGATCCATTGTAGCAGAATTCCGGACTCTTCTATGAGTGTTTTGTTAGAATAGTCATCAACTCGACTCCAAGGAATATGCGGAATAACCTGCAAATATGCCATGGTTATCGTTTTCAAACTTCGCGTTGTGCTCCAGCGTATTTAGGATTTACATACATATATTAAATTTTTTTAAATTAAAACTAAACTATATTTCTGTTTTTATACATGGATCCTTGTAAAAGTTTGCTTTTACCATTTGCATATTAATTGAATAGTAGATGTGGTGGTTGGCATAAGCCTCCTCATGATTCCTTGGTGGCAAAATTGATATGTGCGTGGAATCGACGGCTCCAATACAGCCTCCCACAAAGGGAGACGAGGCCGAAGCAAACATTTCTTTAGCAGAATGGCGTTCCACTTGGGTCATAGGAAACCTCACTTTCTGGTGAAACAACGAATCATTGACTGCATCCGTTACCCGATGAATGCCGGCTTACGGAAAACTTATTTTAAAGATATTCGTTTGGTTAACTCAACTTAACCTAAATTTTAGCGACCCTGCTATTCAGTAGCCATTTTTAACGATTTTCGCATTCGCCGAATCAGCTGTTTCTGTTAGCTAATCGATGACCGAAAACTAAACGACAACAAATTTTGTGTTGTTAACTCAATCGAGAAAAGTGAAATTCGTGATTTCAACTTAAATAAAAGATACATTTAAAATTCGGTGATTCGTTTTCTTGTAATTAAAAAAAAGGAACGTTAAATATTGTCGTTTGAGTATTTGGCATATGATTTATCACGAGATGACGAAGAAGTAAGCGCTCCAACAGTGGATCGACGTTTACTCCGAAATGTGGACAATCCATTTCATCTGAATGCAACAGAATTTCAAAAGCTGTATCGGCTAACTCCAGACTTGGCTGAATACCTAATTTATCAGATTGATAACCAAATAAGAGGATCCAGAATAACAGCAATATCAACTGAGAAACAGGTAGCTCGTGTAATCTTTAAGGCTGTATGCAACTTTAAATTTTACTTTTATATTGGTAGATTCTAGCGGCGTTAAGGTTCTTCGCAACTGGTTGCTATCAACGACCCGTAGGTGAACAATGGGGAATATCCATGAGCCAGTCATCCGTAAGCCGTAGCATTCATCGGGTAACGGATGCTATCAATGATTCTTTGTCTCGCCAGAAAGTGAGGTTTCCTATGACCCAAGTAGAGCGCCAAGTAGCTAAAGAAATCTTTGCTTCAGCGTCGTCTCCCTTTGTGGGAGGCACTATTGGGGCCATCGATTGCACTCATATTTTAATTTTGGCGCCAAAGAATCATGAGGAGGCTTACATATGTCAACCACCATAGCTACCATTCAATTAATGTGCAAATGGTAAATTCAAAGTTTTATCAATTTTTCAAATATAAAATTACTAGTATACTTTTCTTTTCATTTATACGTAGATATGTATGTGATCCAAATTTAAAAATTTTGAATGTGAATGCCAGGTTTCTGAGGGCACGACACGATTCCTACATTTGGAGCTCCTCCGCCGCACGAAGAGTTATGCAGCGAAATTTTGAAAACGGAAGTCAGAACATGTTTCTCATTGGTGAGTTTTTTTTTAAATCAATCCTACTAAATAAAAAGCATTAATTTGATATTGAAAATGTCTGCAGGTGACTCTGGATATCCATTGGAGCCGTGGCTGATGACTCCTTTAACAAACCAACCAGAAGGAAGCCCGAGATACCGCTATAACGAGGCATTGTGCAAAGCACGCAACCCAGTTGAGAGACTTTTTGTGTTCTTAAAGGAATTTGGCGATGCTTATCAAAACAAAGAACTTTTTTGTATGATCCCGGATTTACAGGAAAAGTAGTAAATGCGTGCACAGTGCTGCACAACATTAGTTTAGATGAGCAAATAGAAGTGCCCGGGGAAGAGTCTTCAGAGTCCACAACGGACAGCATTTTCTTGGCGGAAGATGCGCCATCCTCAATTGCGAAACGCATCCAAGAGCGACTAATTGCAAATTTTTTTACCTAAATACTTTTTTACATTCATGCTCAAGAATTCTCAATAAAAGTAAAATTATTACGTTTAATATTTTGCAAAATATTTATGGTTTCATTTTTATTGTTATATATTTGTATAAAAATTCAGATAACATTTTCTATCCAGTCTTACATATGAGTATAAAGTATTTTAATTCAGGAGATATTAAATCCAAGTTTGGAAATTCATTTGTACATATGTATGTATACATATTTTACCACATTTCAATCACTATATAAAATATATAAAACGTGGAACTAATCGCCACATAGAGGAACATTCAGCTACTTCGAAAAAGTTCATTAAATTAAAACTAAATGAAATTGTACATTATGATCAAAAAAATTCACTTCAATTCAATTTCACTATAACAATATAAATTATCACAAAAATTAAAAAAAAAAACAGGATTAAATTCATGGAATATTAAATTAATATTAAAATTACTTCAAACTTATAACTAAAGCTTCTTACTATAAAATAAAATAAAACATGAATTCAGGTACAAACAAATATTCTACATAATTAATAAAAAAAAATTAAAATTAATTCGCGCGGTAGATGGCATTTGTTAAATCGTTGAAAGCATCTGCCGTGGCTTTCAACCCTTCCCCCAAAGTGGTTATTGCCTCCGCCATATTCTTCTCAACAGCGAACCGCGCTGCGCTGGATTCGGCTAAGATCTATTAAGGGAATGAAAAAAGATATAATACCCAATGTATGCGTGCTAGGCAAATATTACGAACCTTTAAAGTTTCTGCCTGTTGTTTGGCAACTTCGACACTTTGTTTGTTAGATTCAGCTAACATCTATAAGAAGAGAATCCGAAACAGAAAAGTAGAAAAAAACATTACACAGTAACTTCGAAAGCAATTTACCTTTAAAGCATCTGCTTGTTTTTCAGCGATCTCCAAAAATCTCGAACGTGCGTCGCTGTCCTCTTCCGCACGTTTCCTCTTTAAACTCCTGCGTGGTGTTCTGGCAGGGGTGTTTAAAGCCGATGACCGCAAGTCGATACTTTCAGAGACTTTAGGTGAGCTTTGCGGTATTTCGAAAAGTAAACTTTCGTCTCCTTCTTGCAGACGAAGTTGAAATTCCTAAGAGTTAGAACCATTGTAACTTACACTCAATGAACATTCATTTCATCTAACTCACCTCTTCCATTGGGATATTTTCGTCCCAGCACACACCTATCAATCTCTGAAATAGTCTCCTCGACTGGCCTGTTTCCAGTCAGTGCCAGCTTCCTTCGCCGGTCTCGCGCCTTGATGCTGGTTCTACTCTTGAGATCCCGCCAAACCTGTTTTGGGGAAAAAAATATATGTATTAGAATATATGAAGCAATTCAACAATGTGTGCTTACCGTGTGCCATTGATCGACAGTCTTAACTGCTCCGCCAAGACTATTCAGAATTGCCGCCAATTCCTTCCACTTCTTGTCGCATTCAAACTTTCCGTGCAGCTTCTGGAACCTAGATCCGGCTAACCCCGGGTTTTCAAGCAAAAAATCCGTCATACAGTTAAGTTGCTCGGCTTTGGCACGGCTTCTTTTAAACACTAGTTGTCGTCATTCTATGTAAAACAATATATACAAAATTATAAATTATATTATATTAGGCCCGATCTTTTGTAACCTAGTTGCAAAAAAACACTAGGTAGGATAAAAAATAGCATGTAAAACAACAACACTAACTCGGAAAAATATGCGAGTTGAGCCAACTCGGTTATATGATATCCGACCTGAGATGTAGTGTTGTAAAGCAAAAAACCCGCTCTATTGTGAATGGGCTCTGGAAAAATACTTGGGAAATTTCAATCAAGGGTAAGAAAAATTTGCGCTTCGTATATTTCACATAAAATTATGAATTAAAACATGTTTATTATTTCAGAATGCAAGAAAAAAGGCGCAAGAGATGGTCCCGTGAGGAGACAACAGGGTTTTTGAGATGCTACCTCGCCCGGAAAGCGGTGTTCGAGCACCCAAAGAGAAAGAGGTTGGCCTACGCGAACGTGTTAGAAGACATGGTATCCATGGGCATCACGGTAGGTTCAAGAAATATATGTTTGAAGAAATTATATTTATTAATCCAATCCAGGACTTTGAAAGGACGCAGCTGTGGTTGGAGCCGAAGATGCGCAGTCTTCTCCAGGCCTATAAGGCGGCACGGGACAACAACAGCAGAACCGGCGCCAGCCCGTGCTTTGCCCCCTATATGGAGCAAATGGACGAAATGTTTGGGAGTAGTCCGATTATTTCAAACAACCACACGGTTCATGCGGGTTACAGACCGTTTGAAACAATTTCAGTGAATGCGCTGTCTGCTAATGCGTCCACATGGAACCCCTCGCCACTGCCATTACCAACATCTTTGACATTGCCGGTAACAGACATTCCGTCATCACCGTCACCATCGCCGTCAATGTCACCACCACTTACAGCGACATTAGCTTCCTCTTTAGCTCCAGCAGTACGCCGAAAACGTTCAGCGAGGGAGCTTTACTACGAAAAAAAATATCATTTGAAGAAATTGGAGGCGGAACAGAAAAGGAAAGCAAGAAGTGAAGCCATTCAACAACTTCAAAAAATGTTGATGGAGAAGTGGGAGAAGGACGGCGAACTAGAGCGGAGAAAAGTTGCTTTGCTGGAAAAAATAGTGAACAGAAATTACTCTGTCTAGCAACATCTTCTTAAAACGTTCCAGCGAATTTCAGTGAAAACCTTTTAGTGAATTTTTTGCAATGTGCTTGATGTAAACTCTTTCTCCATATAACGCGTTCATGATTTCTGTTACATGATGCGCAAGAGTATCAACTTA
Source organism: Anomoia purmunda (assembly GCA_951828415.1). Classification (NCBI taxonomy): domain Eukaryota; kingdom Metazoa; phylum Arthropoda; class Insecta; order Diptera; family Tephritidae; genus Anomoia; species Anomoia purmunda. The sequence continues at coordinate 86,824,130 of OX639995.1, forward strand.
ACAAATTTTCAAAAAATATCGGTAGCGTTTTGCTGTAGAATGTACAAGGGTTTTATAAAAACGAGCACGAAGAAATTACTTCAAAAACATTGCAAAAAATTTACTAAAGGGTTTTCACTGAAACTGTTTTTTTTTTTTAATTTGCTTTTATTTTTTTTTTTACTTGTAATTAGAATAAGAAATGATCTGAATTGAATTTTATATGTGATACTCCTTGTGAATTTGTTTTAGTTTTATAGATTGTAAGTTGAATGAAATGCAATGAATTCTTGGCAATATATTTATTAGTGAATTTAAAGATATAAATACATATGTATATGCTGTGAAATTTTTAAATAATGTTTTGTTGTCTTAAATGATGAAAAAGGTGTTGCCTTCTGTCAAGGGCTGCGTCTAGGTTTGATTCTTCGAAACCTTCATCGAGTGCAAGCGTATTTTCGTCACTCACATCGTTGACATCGCACAAGTCGTCAAAAGAAATACAAATGTTATGTAAAACACATACGCTGACCACGATGTTGGTTATTGTCTTCAAGTCCGTTTGCTCAGTAATCTTTAGCAATTTTCGAAAGCGCCCTTTCAGTAGTCCAAATGAATTTTCAACCACCATCCGTGTTGAGGAATGTATTTCGTTGAACTTTCGTTGGCATGCATTTAAATTTCCGTAGTCCTTAAAAGGAGGAACCAGCCATTTCGTTGACGGATATGCCGAATCTCCGATTATAAAAAATGAATTCGGAAACATATCCTCGTAATGGTTTTCTGCATCCTGAAAGAGTTTGGACCTTCTTAGAACACGGTAATCATGCAGCGATCCTGGTTCACCACAAGTTATGTCAATGAACTTTTTGTTGACATCTACCACAGCTGGCAACACAATACTATACGTTCCTTTCCGATCAAAGTACATTTCTTTATGGTCTTTTGGGGCTTTAATTGCAATGTGCGTACAATCGATCGCCCCAATCACACCTGGGATACGCCTCTTTTGCTCAAATTTGTCCACATTTTCGTACAAATATCCGCCCTCTGGCCATTTAATATGTTCATGACTAATCGATATTAAAAAGCGAGTAACTCTTAGAACAGTTGACCATGCCGCAGACGGTGCTACCGCAAACAAATTTGCTAGTTGCCTGAATGTCACTGTATTGCTAACATACCAAATGTACATATACACCGATTTTTTTTGGTAATATACGCGTTCTACCACCACCAGATGTGTCAGGTACGCAGTTAGATTCCGAATACTTCACTGAAAATAAAGTAGCATTAAGTTTATGTATTTCTTTTACACACATTTTCTTATTACTTGTTAGGTATTCCACCGTTTGGCGTCTTAGCCTCATGTGCATTTTGAAATCTGCCTCACTCATTGCATCGAGCGTACCTTCAAAATTGGAGCACTTCTCATGTGCCTCTTTTCACTCTCTGAGTCTTCAGAAGAGCTGGAGCTGGCATATATCGTTTCCAATAATTCCATTACTTCCTGCATCTCTCTATTGCGACGTGATTCGCAATGCGCACCCGTGTACAAAGACATCATCTACAAACGTAAAAGGTTATTTAATGCATTTATTTAATGTTTTTAAATTAATTTAATAACTTGCCACAGAATCTTCAGAATTGCTCATTTTGTTTTGCTTCTTTAAAATTTCACTAAACAAATCATATGTTTAATGACAGATATTGTCAGTGTGGTGAAGTAACTAAAAGGAAATTTTATCCGAGTTGGAGTGTTTTTTTGCAACTAGGTTACAAAAGGACGGGCCTATTAATGATTTATTTTACTTACGTTATTCAAATATTTTCAACTCACGCCAAAAATTTGCTCCGTTCACTGTGCTAGCATGTATTCGTTTGTTTTTTCTCTATTCCTCTTTGTGCTTTTCACTCATTTTGACATTTAGTGTGACAGAGATGCCACTCTTTATCACTTTGAATAAATACAACGAAACAGCTGTTAAGTGTCGTTAAGTATAAGTTAATGAATCGCACAATCGTTAGTGCAAACGGCAAATATTGCCGCTAAAAATAACAATTGTCGTACCGTTTAAAGTTAGTGAATCGCACTACTGGTCACTTAAATCGTATATTTTATTTATTAGGTTAATAGCTGTGTTTCTTTTCTGCGTCCACGGGTGGTTTGAATGATAATTAATCATCCTTGACGATGCTATCGATTTGGCATACCAGTAGTGCGATTCACTAACTTTAAACGGTACGACAATTGTTATTTTTAGCGGCAATATTTGCCGTTTGCACTAACGATTGTGCGATCCACTAACTTATTCTTAACGACACTTAACAGCTGTTTCGTTGTATTTATTCAAAGTGATAAAGAGTGGCATCTCTGTCAAACTAAATGTCAAAATAAGCGAAAAGCACAAAGAGGAATAGAAAAAAAACAAACGAATGCCTGCTGCCAAATATAAATTTGAGCGATTTTGTTATATTTCATTAAAGTAGAATAGATATTAGTTTGTTTCAAACTACAAACACTTAAAATTCTTTATATATGTATATTGCAATGATCCATTGTAGCAGAATTCCGGACTCTTCTATGAGTGTTTTGTTAGAATAGTCATCAACTCGACTCCAAGGAATATGCGGAATAACCTGCAAATATGCCATGGTTATCGTTTTCAAACTTCGCGTTGTGCTCCAGCGTATTTAGGATTTACATACATATATTTAATTTTTTTTTATTATAATCATTTATCTATATATTAAAACTAAACTATATTTCTGTTTTTATACATGGATCCTTGTAAAAGCTTGCTTTTACCATTAGCATATTAATTGAATGGTTGATGTGGTGGTTGGCATAAGTCTCCTCATGATTCCTTGGTGGCAAAGTTGATATGTGCGTGGAATCGACGGCTCCAATACTGCCTCCCACAAAGGGAGACGACGCCGAAGCAAACGTTTCTTTAGCAGAATGGCGTTCCACTTGGGTCATAGGAAACCTCACTTTCTGGTGAAACAACGAATCATTGATTGCATCCGTTACCCGATGAATGCCGGCTTACGGAAAACTGGCTCATGGATATTCCCCATTGTTCACCTACGAGTCGTTGATAGCAACCAGTTGCGAAGAACCTTAACGCCGCTAGAACCTACCAATATAAGAGTAAAATTTAAAATTGCATACAGGCTTAAAGATTACACGAGCTACCTCCCTGCAAGAACACTACTACTTAAATCCCTTCTAGTTTCACAGAATGGAAAATACTACCGGAAACTCTAATGTACGTGTGAGTTTGTATCCCTTTCTAGCACTTGTTTGTATCAATAGTAACATATATACCTTGACTGCTTACACGCGTTACAACTATTATATTTATATGAATAAATACCTGAAACGACTAACGTATGTTTCTGTTAACCTTCCCGTACATATCTACCAGCACTACTTGAAGTCTTAGTTTTGACTGTTAGGTAGTTATATGTATAAATACCTGAAACGACTATCGTATGTTTCTGTTAACCTTCCCGTACATATCTACCAGCACTACTTGAAGTCTTAGTTTTGACTGTTAGGTAGTTATATGTATAAATACCTGAAACGACTAACGTATGTTTCTGTTAACCTTCCCGTACATATCTACCAGCACTACCTGAAGTCTTAGGTTTGACTGTTAGGTAGTTATATGAATAAATACCTGAAACGACTAACGTATGTTTCTGTTAACCTTCCCGTACATATCTACCAGCACTACCTGAAGTCTTAGGTTTGACTGTTAGGTAGTTATATGAATAAAACCCATTTATAAGCCAAATTTAATAAAAATAGTTCATTTCAGTCTTTTACATTAACTAGTTTACGTTAAATAAAATATTTACATTAAGGTAATCAAAGAGGAATTCACATTGCTATCAAACAAAAAACTTTAAATAAAATTAAGCCACATCAACCTTTTACAATATACACAATATTTTTCACGTTACATTTAAAAACAAATAAAAAATAATATAGTTTTTTAAATTAATAAAATAATAAATAAATAATATAGTTCATTCTACTACACAAAAATAATGCAAATATTGTAAAAGGTTGATGTGGGTACATACTTATGTCTAAGATTAAATAAATTATTTTTTATTTTGTTGTTTTATAGCTCGAAACTTTTGTTTGTAAATGAAGGTAATCTTAATGAGAAAAAAAGACATTAAATGACATCATATGGAAACGAACACTATTCCACAAATTGCATTACCATTGCCTGCTTGTACTCTGGATTATTCAGTTTTTCCTCGACCTGAGTACAGCATTCTTCACGCGAGATGGGGAGCGCACTTCCAATTGCTTGGAGGTTTTCATCCTCGGTTTCCCCAGTCATGTGGCAAAGGGAGTTTTGCACCTTTTTCAGCATAACTTTGCATTCTCGGATTAGCAGATTCTGCGCCAGCATGTCACCTCGTTCTACAACCTATTATTATATAAATAAAAAAATATAGTACATGTGCATATGTATATGATCAAACCAATTGTTTACATTTTGGGAGAGCGCGGTCTCAACACTGCACATCTTGCTCTCAATCTTCTCTAGCCGCTGCTCTATTCCGGTTTGTCGCTCCGAAATGTTCCTCAATAGGCTTAGAACTTCTGTAATTATAATTTAATTATTAATAAATTTTACAAAATTTAAAAAATAAAATATTTATATGTATGTATACTACTTTTGATAATCGTAATTAAAATTAAATTAATGGAATGTGTTGCTAACAAATGCTAATTTGAAAAATTATGAAATAAGTGATGCAAAAGGGGTATGAGAATAAACTTATTTTCATGAGGAATGCAAACATATTTGTAAACTATATCTTCCAATCCAACAGAAACAGTTTGTGTGTCGATCTCGCTAGCTAATAGTATGCCCCAAACCAAGTGATGATTGAAGTGGAAGATCGAAGAAATTTTCAGTTTTGTGAAATGTATGGCAAGTATATAAATCAGAATGAATACCCTTTTCTAAAGTATTTATTTTTACGGGACCAAATTTCTTGCTGAAGAAGTAAGAATCTTTTTCTTTTTTTGGATCTACGATAAAAGAGTCAATATTTGTGAACTTGAAGATCTCTAAATCGTCTGTCTGCCTCTCTTGGAAACGTAAATATAGCTGCTGCAAAATTTGGTTTGGTTTTTTCACAAGTTTTTTTAGATACTGCATGTAGTTTTCAAACTTGTATGCAGAAAAATTGTCTAAAGGACCATATTGCTGTGCGCAGTCAGATAAATGCAATAAACCGTGAACATTAAAACTAACGAAGTGATCGCCATATAAAATTCCAAAATAGTGAACAAATTCTTCTAATATTTTCTGGGCAATATCTGATTCAACAATACACGATTTTTCATTACATAGAAGTCTGATTCCGCTATGGAGTAACAAAAAGTGATAATATATGTCCTCAGCAACACAACCTTTTAGTACGAAAATCCCGGTGTAAAGTAAAAACTGTCTAAACTCGGTCGCTTTCCAATTACAAATCTCATCCAAATTTCTAGGTGTTCTACCAAACTCGGAAGGCAACAATTTCTGAAGAAAATTAAGTTTTAAATTCATTTGAGTTACATTTCCCTTTTTCATCAACAAATTAAGCAACTTTTTCATGACCCCTAAATCGACTAGAAGCATCACATCTAAAGGAAATTGAGAAACCATGCCAAAATTAGAAATTTCTAAACTATTTTTCTTTTCTTTAAAACTGTTGCTATGGTGAGACAAATCACTTCGGAGATCAAACGATAAGTCTGTTCTCAAAATATTAACTTCTTTAGAAAAGCATACCCTATTTTGGATGTATTTTCCTTGCTGACAGCACTTCGGACATCCGCTTTTGCTATTGAAGTACTGCGTTCCAGTGGCAAACGCCCGAGCTGGAGAGTCGCATGTGAAGAGACGAATATTGAACCTTTTTGGAACTTTGCTCGAACCCACTTTGAGGCCATTAGCTTTCAGGAAAACTACATCTTCGCAGAACTCTTTTAAAAAATCGTCAACATTTTTAGGTTTGCTCAGACCTGAAAAGCAAGCTATTGTAAAAGGACTCTGTCTTGGAAACCCAACTACTGCTCCAAGAATTGGCCACAAAACTCTTTTGGAACTATCAAATAGTTGCAAGCCATCTATCCCTATGTCAATACAAACCTCTGAAGCTGCTTCTAGGTATTCAAATGGGCCTGATTTAAAATATGTCTCAATACCTAAGTATATGAAATCGCCTTCGGGAATGTAATCTATTTTCACTTTTTCCCTAGTCGTTCCTAACAGCGTTTTTGCTGACAAAGGTATATCAGTAACACCTATTTTATTCAAAGTTTGCAGTAAGTCACCAAGGGAATTGTGGGTTATTCTGTTTCTTATGGCCCAAGCCTTTAGTTCCTTGCATTTATCTGTTTCCCTGGGACACGCATCACTTGGCTCACTAATGAATTGTGGATTATCACTATCACAACTTGGCACTTGATCAGGGTCAACTATTGAGCTATTAGACTCATCACTGCACTGTTCTTCACAATTTGTGGTCGCTTGACCAGTAATCCTAATTGGAGCAACACATTCCATTTTAAAACGCTTCGCGTTTTCTAAAAACTTCTTTTTTTCCAAACTCATATAAGTCTGGAAGGTTTTTTTATTCATTTTTATTTTAATTGGTTGTATTTATCACTTTTTTTATTTGAGAAACGCACCGCTTTTTCCAAAACACGCTATTTTGCAGAAATAGAAAAATAAATGCAAGTCACGACAGCTTGTCACATTTGTTTTGACATTTGCGACATAAGTAGGACAAAATGTGTAAATGAAACACTCTTCTCTTTCTCGCTCTTGCAGTCTTATGAGAACAAGGGATCAAAAGAGAATAGGAATAAATGTGCATGTGTTGGTTTCGATAGCGGAACCTTTGAAGGTGTTGGAGTTTCTGGTAGTCACGTCTTGCAGGGCTGTTTCTCAGTTGATATTGCTGTTATTCTAGATCCTCTTATTTGGTTATCAAGCTGATAAATTAGGTATTCAGCCAAGTCTGGAGTTAACCGATACAGTTTTTGAAAGTCTGTTGCATTTAGATGAAAGGGATTGTCCACATCTCGGAGTAAACGTCGATCCACTGTTGGAGCGCTTACTTCTTCATCACCTCGTGATAAATCATATACCAAATATTTAAACGACATTATTTAATGTGTTTTTTTTAATTGCAAGAAAACAAATCACTGAATTTAAAATTTTTCTTTTATTTAAATTGAAATCACGAATTTCACATTTCTCGATTGAGTTAACAACATAAAATTTGTTGTCGTTTAGTTTTCGGTCATCGACTAGCTAACATCAACAGCTGATTCGGCGAATGCGAAAATCGTTAAAAAAAATGGCTACTGAATAGCAGGGTCGCTAAAATTTTGGTTAAGTTGAGTTAACCAAACGAATATCTTTAAAATAAGTTAGTGAATCGCACTACAGTTCGTTTTAATGTTATTTTCGATTCGATGTATTTCCATGTCTAGGAAGGCTAACTTTTTCCCGTTTTCTGTATCCGTAGTAAATTTGATTTTGGGATGTTGTGCGTTAAGTGTTTTTAGTATGTCTTCCACGTCCTTAATCTTAACAATAGCAAATTTATCATCTACATATTTGTTGATGTATTTGATATACATACATACATACATATATGTCCTTTTGTTTAAGTTCAGCGATGCTGTCGTCCAGTATTTTGTCTAAAACAATGTCAGCCACGGTGGGTGACAATGGGTTGCCCATTGGCATTCCTTGTATCTGTTGATAGTGGGTGTCATCATGGGTGAAATAGTTATTTTCCCGTAGGCAGAATTGCAATATTGTCAAAAATTGTTTCTTAGTGGGTGTGGTAAGTTCTTCTAGGATGGACCAATGTTGCATAATCGTGTGTATTGCTACTTGTGTCGGTATATTCGTGAAAAATGACAACACGTCAAATGAAATGAGAATTTCATCCTCTTCGATCGTTATATTTTGTAGTCTTTCTTTAAGTAGAAAAGAATTATTAGTGTTGTAGTCCTTCGAAATTATCTGTCTCAGTATTTTTCCTATATGTTTCGAAAGTTTGTAGCACGGTACACCAATTGAAGAGCAAATTGGTCTGAGAGGAAAATTTTCCTTATGTATTTTTGGAAGGCCATATAGTCTTGGTGCTGTAGCTGCGTTGTATTTCAAGTAGCATTTGAGTTTTGCGTCAATTTTCTTTTGTTTGTAGATGTCATTAATGATGGCGTTGTCGTTTGCACAAACTTATACTTAACGACACTTAACAGCTGTCTCGTTGTATTTATTCAAAGTGATAAAGAGTGGCACCTCTGTCAAATTAATGTCAAAATAGGCGAAAGGCACAAAGAGGAATAGAGAAAAAACAAACAAATGCCTGGTGCCAAATATAAATTTGAACGTTTTAATTATATTTCATTAAAGTGAAATAACATACTTGATTTTTTCAAACCACAAACATTTTTAATTTTTTTAGATATTGCAATATTCCATTGTAGCAGAATTCCGGACTATCCTCTGAGTAGTTTGGTAGAATAGTCATCAACTCGACTCCAAAGAATATACGGAATCACCTGCAAATATGCCATGGTTTTCGTTTTCAAAATTCGCGTTGTGCTCCAGCGTATTTAGGATTTACATTGTATATTTACATTTTTTTTAAATTATAATAATTTATCTTTTATATTGGTAGGTTCTAGCGGCTTTGGGATTCTTCGCAACTGGTTGCTATCAACGACTTGTAAGTGAGCAATGGGGAATATCCATGAGCCATTCAGTCATCAGTAAGCCGGCATTCATCGGGTAACGGATGCAATCTATGATTCATTGTTTCATTAAGACTAAACTATACTTCTGTTTTTATACTTGGATCCTTGATAAAAGTTTACTTTTACCATTTGCACATTAATTGAATGGTATAAGCAGAGAACTTGTAAGTAATGAGAAGGCGCAAATGTTAAAACAGCTTTTTCATCAACAAAATTTCTACGTGCCGTCGGGAGAATTCAACAATTCTCCCACACCAATAAAAACCATTTTCACCATATTTTGCTATATTTAGAGCAGAGAGGCTATTGCGGAGGCGAGCGGCTGCATGTGTTCAAAAGGAAGAAGATAAGTAATAAATCAAAACAAAAACCATAGAAGAAAAATAAGTAAACAAAAAAACCAGTTTCTGGATAGCGAAACGCAAGTTGAGACGGCAGATTAGTTATGCAATAGTTGAGGATAAGAGATGGGTTGAAAGGGATAGGGGGAATTGTCAAAAGAATATTCTTTCAAGTTTCCGGCAATTTTTGTGTCAATAGCCATCAGCGCGTGCACATGGTGGTTTTTATTCGTGTGGTAGAATTAAATTCAGTACTTTTCGGAGGTGAATTCTCTCCATCGCACCCGCAAATTTTGTTGATGAAAAGGCTGTTTTAACATTTGCGCCTTCTCATTACTTACAAGTTCTCTGGTATAAGTCTCCTCATGCTTCTTTGGTGGCAAAATTGATATACATATGAGTACTATCGACGGCCCCAATAGTACCTCACACAAAGGGTGACGACGCTGAAGCAAGCATTTCTTTAGAAGCTTGGGTCATACGAAACCTCACTTTCTGTTGCATACAAATGAAAGGGATTGTCCACATCCCGGAGTAAACGTCGATCCACGGTTGGAGCGCTTACTTCTTCGTCACCTCGTGATAAATTATAGCCAAATATTCAAAGGACATTATTTAATGGTCCATTTTTAATCACAAGAAAACAAATCACCGAATTTTAAATTCATCTTTTATTTGAGCTGATTGATCAAATTTGTTGTCGTTTGGTTTTCGGTAATCGACTAGCTAACAATATCAGCTGATTCAGCGAATGGGAAAATCGTTAAAAAATGGCTGCTGAATAGCAGCATCGTTAAAATTTTTGTTAAGATGAGTTAACCATGCGAATATCGTTAAAATAAGTTAGTGAATCGCACTACTCGTTTCTATCATTCTTGATATGAAATGCTATTTCGTCAAAGATGACCAGATACGAAACTCTTTGCTTCGTGAGAGCACTGTCAAAAGGTGCATGTTTTATAACATTTTCAACTGGTGCCGCTAGGATAAAATGAACACTGGGGATTTTAGAAACTATTATAGGGTATTTTGAGACAGGCAATTGGCGTGTTGCTGAAGTAAGTTTCGGCTCGAATCCCCCTTATGACACCTACATATATAAATAATAAATATACATAAGTATAAAATAAATACCAAAAAATTAGATAACACAAAACACAACATACAAGAGAGATACAATATGTATTTAATTAATTAAATTAACAACATAAAAAATGCATAACAATACTTTTTTACCAAGTTTTTTAAAGAGACATATACTTACATCGCTTTAAGTGCGAAAAATTAAAGCAGAGATTGAATCCCTCCCAAACTGCTTCGAAAAGAAGTACTTATAATTGATGTACTTAGTTCGGACAATTTTGTATTGAAAATTGACGATTATACGTACACCATAAAAATGTATAACGCACCAGCCAGTCATTATTCGCAGGTACGTTTCTGGCATCTCGCCATTTTATATGCCAGCTGTTCGTCGAATGATTCATTTGGCTTTGTTGCCAGCCTAAATCACGTCCGATCCACAGCACCGAAAGACGTGAAAATTTGCGTAGTTATTCGTTCATTCCTGCAGAAGAACCCTTTTGGCGTAGAATACGTCTTACCTTACGGTATGGGCACCAATGTCAGGTTTTTATTGTTGTAATCTCTATTTCTTTAATTATAAGGAAACGGCTCGATTATTTTTTTTTTTTTTTTTTTTTGTAGTCAAATGAAGATGTTAGCTTTCGTTTGACATACATTTCATGTTGGTTGATATCTTCCTAATATTTAAATTTCTCAAATGAAAATTGTATAAACACATGCACACAAATATGTGTGTGGTGTTTGGTTGAGTGTTTGCTGTTGGACGATTTAAATGTACTCATGCAGCCCTTTATTTGTATTGCATAATTTTAGGCGGGCAAGTTAAAGTAGAGTAAAAGAAGAGAAAATGCTGCCAAGCACTGCAAAAAAAATAATAAAATGGATTCGCGTATGTTATTTATCATTTATCTTTACTATTGATAACAGCCATTGACTTCGTTTTTGCGAGAAATTTAATTGATAATTTAAAAACATTTTTATCCTATTTTTCCTATCATAAGCTTATGTATATCATCCAAAGTAACTATCAAATAAAGAAATTCATTTGCTTGTATTATTTATCATTTATTGTTACATATGTTTTCTGTCTTATCGGATGGCGTATTCTACGTTAAACTTAATGGCCGTGTCTCTGACACAGCCTGCTTCTTTTTTTGTACTGCCGATTTTGCAATAATATTCGAGGAATGTTGAAAAATGTAAAAGTTTGTGTAAGTGAGTATGGTGTTACCTTTTCAGGCCAAAAAGGCCGGACGGAATTGTACAACATTATCACAGCCTATATATATGGAGAGTTGCCACCTGTTAAAAAAGTTATATTGAAGCAAATAAATAAGTTATATCACATCTTGCTATACAACGACTGGATAGATCTGGATAAGATTTCGCACATCAGTATAAAGCCCGTTATATACCATAAAATCGTAATGTTTAAAAACAATGATTTAAATAAAATATTGCAATATGGATTTCAAACTAAAGCAGCTTAATAAAGCTTTATTTCCCAAATGTTTTGAAAGAAGGTTGCCACTTGCTTAAATGCAAATTAAGTTCATTTTAAAAAATAAATGATATTTTACAATATGAGTGCTAAAAAAAAAGTTGTAAGAAAACTTAATTTCAAAAATAATTTCGGAGAGGGTTGCCACATGTTATAATACGTTAAACCAAATTCATTTAATATTATATGCAAGGCTCAATAAAGCCTCATTTTCGAAATACTTTTAAAGAAGGCTGCCACCTGTTTATATGCAAGTAACGTTAAATAAGAAAATAACCGACATTTTATAATATGAATGCCAAACTACAAATTTAAAAAATTCGTAATTTCAAAACTAATTTCAGAAAGGATTGCTACCTGTGTAAAAAATTACTTTAAGTTATAATAAGTTAAATCAAATATTGAAATATGGGTCTCAAACAAAAAAATTTAGAAAAAGCTCTATTTTAAAAACACCTTCGGAGAAAGTTGCCACCAGCTTAAAAGAGTAAACTAAATTAAATGATTAAGTTTACGGAAGTATCACGTAATGAGGTTCAAACAAAGTGGCCTTAAAAACTTAATTGTGAAAATATATTTAAGGAGTGTTACCACGTGTTTAAAAACATTAATTTAATGCTGTTTGTAAGCTCAGAGTTTCTTATGAAAACATGTTGGACAAGGGTTGCCGCCCATTAAACAGAGAACATCAAACAATGAGAAGGTGCAAACGACTCAGGTCGAACACTTTTATTTATTTCTTAACAGAGTTGAAACGTTTTCGCAGCGGAATTGAAATGTTAATTTTCTGCAGATGTTAAAACGCTGCGAAATGGTAAAATGCATGTTAAAAAGCAGACATTTGCAGACATTTGCAGAAATTCAATGTTGCGGGAACATTTTCTGGTTTATAGATATTTGTTGCAAGTGGTATCTAGAAAACTTGAATAGTTTTACTTTAATTTGCAAAAATTATGTAAATCGGTTAAAATATACATTTGGATAAGGTTTTATTTTCATTATTATACCAATATTTATAAATAAAAATCTATATCTAATATCTTAAATATATCTTAAAAACATACATATGTATGTACATATATATTTTGATAATTTCGTAAATTCATTTGTAATGCAATAAAATTAGAAGGTAAATGTAATTGAAACAAGATTTCCAAAAATTTATGAAAGCTAAGAAATATATCGTATTTAATTTTAAAAAAAATGCATAAAAATTTGACATGACACGAAAAAAACTGGGATTCGAACTATGACTATGGGGCAAGAGTTAAAAACATGCAATATGATAATGTGGCTGGCGACTATACGCGCTAAGCCACAGCAGACACTTTACGGAGTTTGCTTATACGGCTATTTATGCAAACCATAGCAATGTGTGTGCAAAAAAGAAGAACAATTTACGAATCCAACTAAAAATGAAACAAAGAAGAAAAAGTAGTAACCCGAGAAAAAACCTGTTTTTTGCTTGCCAGCGGGGCAAGTTGAGACGGAAGAGGAGTTATGCTACAATTGTGCATGAGAGAAGGGTTGAAAGGGAAAGGGAACGGTAAGCAAAAGAATATTCTTTTCTGTTTCTGTTCGGCAATTTTTGTGTCGATTCGCCAATTGCGCGTGCACGTGTACGCAAATGAATTGATGCACATTTGGTCAGAAGTTCTAGAATGTTCTAGAACATTCTAGAATGCCAGCAATTTGTCAGACTACGTTGGCAAATGGCATTATTGTCTGATATTGCGGTGTTGAAATTTTCAATGACCGTCGATGGTTTGTAAAATTGAAGATTTTAGCATTTTTGTGTTCGTCGCGAAAAAGATCGTTGAGGGGAACATTTGCGTGCGCGGGGAGATGAAATGCTTGCGCTTGTGAATGAACGACATTTATTTTCAGAAATGCGCGCCTGGATTTATGAATGAATTTTTTGTTGTTGTATGTAGTTTGAGATATTTAAGAATATTTGACGCCGGCGCAGGCACAAGTGCAGCTGCGGTTGAGATTGCGCTGTGATTTGATTTAGATTTAGCGCAAGTAGGTCATGGCTGAATTTAGGCACATACACATAAGTACATATGTATGAATGTATGTACATACAATGTATATGCATATGACTTGATATACATGCAAATATGATATATTATATGTATATGATTGCACTTACAAACGAAAACCAAACCAGAAACCAAGTGAAATACTTAATTGAAAGAAAACACATGGTTATATTTACTATATTTAATGTATGTATGTATGTATTTATTTTTCAGATTTTTTTTTAAATAAAATTACTTTAAACCTGAAATGAGACAAGAAGAAAAAAATAGCTGAAAAGACATAATAGAACAATTTCTGAAAATAAATAATAATAAATATTTTAATACATTATTAACATTTTAAGCAAAAAAAAAATGTAAGCATGCTTGGACACGATTTACGAATTTGACATCTCCCTTATGACAAATTCTCGCACGACCTTATCAATGTTGATATCGATTGGTCATTTTAATATTTCACCAGTTTTTTAAATACGATTCACATCGTCATTTAGAAAACTTGGCTCGTGTGTACAAATTTACTAGGTACCTATTAACTATCAACGAGGTACCTGTTTTAATTCTAATTCTAATTCTAAAACCAATTTAAGCGAACAAACATGCAAACAAAAATACTAAATCATATACATATGTATGTACATATCTACATATACATAGTACATACATACATATATACAAATGTACCTACATATATGTATACTAAACTATGTACATATGTAGATACTACATATATGACTATAATTAAACTATAAATCAATAACTACTTTTACTACCTATCTATTCACTAATAATTCATGCATTATGTTTTTACTACTACACTATCAATAACTTAACAATCAATTCATGCTTTTTTTTGTTTTTTGATTTTTTTTTTTAACTACGACATTAATATTTTTGCCAACTACTACAGTATCAATAACTTAATAATTAATTCATGCTTTTTTTTTTGTTTTTGATTTTTTTTTTAACTACAACATTACTATTTTTTCAACTACTACACTATCAATAACTTAATAATTAATTCATGCTTTTTTTTTGTTTTTTTTTATTTTTTTTTAACTACGACATTAATATGTTTTCCAACTACTACACTATCAATAGCTTAATAATAATTCATGCCTTTTTTTTTGTTTTTTTGATTTTTTTTTTTTTGTTATTCCACCCTGAAAATATAAGACAACATTTGGAAATACATTTTAATGATTAGTAATTACATTTTAATTACTATAACTTATTTTTATATACCTTCCCACTCCTTCTACGTACATTGTATAATTTATTGGGTCTGAAGCCTGCAACTACTACATATGTACATACATATACATACATATACTATACTACGCTATACTAAGTTTTAAATTGTTTTAATTTTTTTTTTCAAAACTACGCGACTTTACCCTTGCTGCATAGATCTCTCTTTCTTGGCGAGCCAACCACTTTGAATTTTTATATAACAGGACAGTGACCAAAAATTCTAAAAATTTATCCCGATGCTCGGAGCATTCGCCCGCTTCGAGAAACCATTCGGGATAAATTGTATGGGTTCTACGTTTGATCGCTGCTATAATTAAGGCCGGAATGCCAGTCTTATGGGCATTTTGGGAGAATATGTCGTTATACATGGACATTTGCATACGACACATCTCGAAGATTCTATCTTCTGGATTCACCAGCCTTAGGTCACTGGGATCCTTGAAATTTTTATGAACAATAAGGGACTCTGAGGTGCTATCTAATTTACTGTGTTTATTAATCATCAAGTGTTCGCATTTCTGACATTTTAATTTTCCCAATACTTTCTCATAAATGACATACCCGGTATAGTAACGTTTTACTTGAACTTCGGCAGGTTTTTCGGAAAGGGCAAAGTGTTCGTCTGGAATATCAATGTCTTCGAGGACGAGATGCTCAGATGAGTCCAGCGTATCCATAAGAGCATCTTCATGAGGAGTATCCCAGTCCAGGCTCATATCATCGTCCTCTTCGCAATTACTACCCGTATTTGAAAATTTGCGTCGCAATATGTGCATTGATATGAGCCGTGCGACAATGAACTGGATCTCATATGCCGTGGGATGGGTATTAATACCTAAGTTAGCTCTGATTTTATAAAAAAAATTCTCAAGGGCGTCCTGGTTTAACTTACCTAAGAGGATGAAGGAGATATTTTCATATTCATCGAAAATATCGCGAGAAAGACCAATTATGACGTTAATTGTCAAAAGAAAGCCGTCTAGGCATAGGATGGTGGGGGTACGTTTTTTAATACACTTGATGAAATTAAAGTGGTTCTTGAGGCGATCTATTTTTTCGGAAGAATCTCGGAAAAGGGGGCGCTTAAAGGGATTATTGTGAAAGAGCGTGTTGCAGTCAATTTCGTCGAAAAGATCGTTCATACGCTTACAAAATGATTGGGTTGCCTTGGCGCGATCTTTAATATACCCTACATTATCAAACAGTTTTTGATCGTAAGCCATTCCGATTTAGGCTGCAACGGAATTGCTTAGAAGTTGGGTGGCTCTGGAGACGCTCATTTTATCAAAAGGCCCAGGAGAAATATGGGCCTCTGTTAATTTAGGGCATATTTTGAAATTTACATTATTTTGGTCGATGGAAAAAAGTTTTTTTACGACTTTGCCGGAAGTTATACCATCAGGAGTTTGCAAGTCGTATTTCAAAAAATTATTTCGGACGGACTTGATTAAATGACAATAATCGAACAGGAAGTAAATTTTTTTACCGTTATGGTAGAAGAAGGGGTTTACTTCAGTGACTTTGAGCAAATTGCTTAGATTAATATTGTTAGCACCCTGGTCACAAACAGCAGCTCTAACATTAAGGCCAATTTTTTCAGCTGTGTTTATGTTGCTTTTCAGCAAATCAAGAAGGTATTTACCCTTCACACCATCTTTCGCGATGGAATATGACAAAATATACTTCCATTTGGAAGCTATTCCTTTTATCATAAAGAAGCAACATTTGTTGCCAATGATGGACTCGCGATGACCTTCGCCATTATCGACAAAACCATCGATAATGTCTCTAGCCTTATTAAAGGTAAGGTCGTCTTTGATTGCGATTTCATCAAATAAAATTTCGCAAAGGCGTTCATTCACGGACATGTCTTTCACAATTTTTTGTAAATTGTCGATGACTTTTTTGTCGATACCAGGTGCTACATAGCGGATTGGACGCCAACGCAAAAGGCTTTTTTCATGGGGCAGAGCAAACTGTAGGTCGTCACGCATGAAATTATACGCTTTAGACGACATATAGTTCAGATTTTGAGCCAAAATTTTCTCCATTTCAGTATAAGAGGTTTTGGTATTCACGATCATTTTCGCGAAACTGACTGCATATTTGCTAGACCCTATTGCTGGAATTATTGCACTTTCTTGAATATTAAGACATTTCATTTCTAAGTCAACTACTTTCGCCTCAAGTTCTTCAATAGTTTTTCGAAGCTTAATCTCATTTTTCTGATAAGCTCGAGCAGACTGGGCGCAGTGCTCGCTAGTACAAATTAGGGGTTCTCTATCTGCTGACTCAAATTGAGGTTCTACAAAACTAATTTTTAGATCTGAGCCAGAAAAAAATTCTAATTCCTCCAAGGTAAGGTCTTTGCCAGAATTTTCTTTTGGCTCGCCATATTTTTGTTTTATGGGCTGCATGACCCATTCCGAGGATAAGCTACTACCCTCAGCTATAAACCTATTTTCTACCTCCTGAATGTTTTTTTCTAAATAATAAATTGGAAAGGCTCCATTCAGCAAGCGCTTTGTCAAAACAAATTGTTTGTCAAAGTGACGCTCGCAAATAAAAAGTTTTTTATTTTTAGGCAAAGGCAATTATAAATTGCAAGCTTCAGCACAAACGTTGCGCGAGATTTCCGTCTTCGGAAACTCGTATAATCTCCTCTTCCTGTCAGACGTGCAGTCCGGCACAGAGCAACTTCGGCTCACCGCTACTGCGTGGTATGGATGCGGAGCACTATGCTCATAGCCTATAAATTATTTTACTTATATATATATATATATGTACATATATTATTTACCAATTACTAATGCATAAATATATATATATTAATTCCCTACACCACCTTATACCAAATAATATTTGCGTAAATACATATATATATACATATGTTTGCATATATACTTTATTCGCATATGCACATATGTACATATGTATGTATATGTATGTACAATAGTTAAGTGAAAGCGCATATTTACAAAAATAAAATAAAAGCAAATAAGAAATATTAATTGAATTAAATTAAGTTAAATAAATACAAACTGCATGCGTGAAATAAAAAAAAATTCCATATTAGTAGACTATAGCAAGGTATCTGCATACAAATTGTGGTAAACCAGAGGCAATTTAATAGAAAGTGGTTTAATTTTTTATTCTAGAATGAACCACATTAAAAAAAAATTACCAAAAAAAATTGTAAATTAAAACCAAGCGAATATATGAAAATGACCACTGTGAACAATTATTTGTGCTCCCCACTGTATATGTACATAAATAAACTCATATGTATACATATCTATTATGATTGCATCATACAAACTCTTTAAATGTACATATACGTATTTGTACATATTCGTCACACCCTAAATATTTCAGACCTACCCCAATATTCACACCACTCATTTATGCACGCATATACATACATACATATATTTGCACATCAATATCTACATTGCACATACATACATACATATATGTACGTGCGTGCATGCCTTTCAGCACCCATAAAAATAGATAATCAACAATGCACTAAGCTACAATATACGTATACATACATATATAACCACTTACCAAGTCGTAGAGTTGGGACCGCATTTGGCTTCAGATATTTTGGTCCAACGGCGTCTTCAATAAAATGGTCCTGACAAACAAACGAATTGGTTGGTGCCACCTCTGTTGCGTAAAAGTCCAAATTCTCCCTCCACTTTTTGGACAACGCAGGTTCCACTGGGAAACCAAATAGCCTTCTGCAATCGCTAGTGTTACTGCAACCACGAACGCGACACTTTTTTGATGGCGGCATCTTTTATTAAAATTTAAATTAGTACACGAAAAACTTTTCACTTCAATTCCCGAAAAACTGATTTACAAATGTCAATTTTTGGCGCAATTCTCAATTTATAAAAAACTTAGAGAGAAACATGTATGTACATATATAAAGCTATAAAAAAAACACCTGCAAGCTTACCAACATTTCTGCAACAATTTTACCAGCAATTGTGCAGGAGAATGTTAATTCACATTTTTCATGCCTGTGAAGTAGGCGGCGAAATAAAAATTTAACATGTCCATCCCTTAGACAAAACCTTTCAAAATTCATTTGGATCGAACCAAATTTTGCACCTTCTCATTGTTGTAAGTTCTCTGATATGATGCACACTCCAGATAATAATGAGAAGATGATATTTGATATTTATGTAAACTTTTTGCCTCTTCATATTAAATCTTTACTATTACAAAACCACATTCACTCTATCAATACTGCATATACATTTTATATAGAAAACAATATACTAAGAGACATAATATTAGTTAATAGAACGAAAGTGGATAATTTTCCACATAATTCTATACAAAATAATAGCAATTTTACAAGTGAAGGTAAATTATTCAATAATAATAATTTCAACATTAGTAAAATTCAAAACAAGAATAATTTTTCAAATGGAAATAAAAGTTACAATAGAAATTTTCAAAATTCAAATAATTATAGCGGAAACAGTTTTCGCAATAATAATAATCAATATAGCAGCAATAATAGAGGGTATAATTATAATAATATAGATAATTTAAGATCTCCTCCTGGAAGCTTTAGAGGTAATCAAGATAGCTTTAGCAGAAATAATATTCATCCACAAGCACCAGGTTTGGAACTACAACAAAATCAACATAGATATTCTAACAATGTGCCATACCCTGTACAAATGGATATTGGCGCCATTAGTGCCACTCAAAATTTTCATGTACCGCCTCGGGAACCAAATTACCCATAATTACTTTAACTATAAATAACATCAAAACAAAATGCTTAGTTGATAGTGGTGCTGCAACAACGTTAGGAAATTATGTTTTTTTCTCTAACATGGGAGTAAAAAGAAATTTAAAAAAACCAATTCTATTAAATACCTTAATAGGGAATAATATTATAAAAGAAGAAGTAATTGTCAGTGTACCGAGTGAATTTAATGCCAAAAACGAAACGATGTCTATAAAATTGGCACATTTCGTTGATAAGACATTTGATTGCATACTAGGCATCAATATCTTACGCCCAATGGGAGCAATAATTAATTTTAAAACAAAAACATTAACAGTTATTGATAATGAAATATCGCTTTTTA
This sequence comes from Anomoia purmunda, assembly GCA_951828415.1. Lineage (NCBI taxonomy): Eukaryota > Metazoa > Arthropoda > Insecta > Diptera > Tephritidae > Anomoia > Anomoia purmunda. The sequence continues at coordinate 86,844,265 of OX639995.1, forward strand.
ATTTCCCTTCTAATATTGAGTATGAAGAAATCAACTACTTAGAAAAATCTGAAATTGCAGAATTTAGAAATTTATTGTCTTCTGATCTGAATGAACAGGAAAATAAAATTCTAAAAAAGTTCCTTTACAAAAATAAAAGAACGTTTTATATTGAAGGGCAAAATTTGACTACAACCGATTGTATGAAACACAAAATAATTACTACTTCTGATAGGCCCATATTTTGTAAAAATTATAGACATCCTCAAATTTTAGAGAGCGAAATAGATCGTCAAATTAATGAAATGCTGCGAGAAAATATAATTAGACATAGTAAGTCCCCGTATAATTCACCCTTGTGGATTGTTGAAAAAAATCAACTTGTGAAAATGAGAAAAAATGGCGTTTGGTCATCGATTTTAGAAAGTTTATTCGACAAGTTGGGCAAAGCGCAATACTTTTCATCGTTGGACCTTGCGAAAGGTTTCCACCAGATACTAATGGATGAAAAGGATATAGAAAAAACAGCCTTTTCCACTTCGCACGGAAATTTTGAATTTGTTAGAATGCCGTTTGGCTTAAAAACCGCACCGTCTACGTTTCAGAGGATGATGAACTGCGTATTGTCTGACTTTATTAATAATATTTGTATTATTTATATGGACGACATATTAGTCTTCTCAACTTCGCTTACTGAGCATATTGAAAGCTTGCAAAAAATATTCACGAGGCTTGATAAATATAACTTGAAAGTACAAATAGATAAGTGTAAATTCTTATCAAAAGAAACCAATTTCTTGGGTCATATAATCACAAATAAGGGAATAAAGCCAAATCCTGATAAAATTAATGTTATACGAAATATAAAACTACCAGAAAGCATAAAAGATATTAAATCCTTTTTAGGCCTCACCGGGTACTATCAAAAATTTATAAAAAATTATTCATTAATTGCTAGTCCCATGATAAAATATTTGAGAAATTATTCAAAAATAAATCTAAACGATCCGCTTTATCAAGACTCGTTTCACAACTTAAAAGACATTTTAACGAACCCACCTCTACTAAGTTTTCCCGACTTTAAGAAAACGTTTGTACTAACAACTGATGCCAGCAATGTAGCTATAGGAGCTGTTCTGAGTCAAGATGGTAAGCCAGTGTGTTATGCTAGTCGAACCCTCAATGGACATTACTCCACTCTGGAAAAAGAATTGCTGGCAATAGTGTGGTCAGTAAAATACTTTCGCCCATACCTCTACGGGAGAAAGTTTTTAGTACAAACTGACCACCAACCTTTGAAATGACTGTATTCGATGAAAGCCCCTAATTCCAGGATCATTCGATGGAAAATACTATTGGATGAATTTCAATTCGATATCGAATTTCTTAAGGGGAAGGAGAATAGAGTGGCTGACTACTTAAGCCGAGTTTCACTTTACCAAAATTCGATAGTAGCGTGGAAAACGAAAGCGAAAGTCATAAATTTCATATCACAGCTAGAATCGTAAATAAATACAGAGTACAAATAAGGATAGTAAAAAATAAAAACACCGATATTGAAAAACTTTTTAATAAATACAAAATAATTTATATTTCAGAAAATGATATAAATACTCGCGGTTCGCATTATTTTAACGATTTATTTAGAAGGGAAATTAAAAAAGGCACTATTGGAATATATTCTGAGCTTTCAGATGATATATATGAGCAAGTAGAGAAAAAACTATTTGAACTTTTTTCAGACAGTGATAATTTGAAATTTATAAAATGCACAAAAATAGCTACTTATATAGAATCTGAGGAGTCTTTGCTAAATATTATTAATGATACCCATATTAAAGGAAACCATAGGGGTATTCATGAAAATTACAATCAACTAAAAGATTTGTATTTTAATCCCAAATTATTTAAATTTATAAATAGGTACTGCAATACTTGTAAAACATGTATTGAAAACAAATACGATCGAAAACCCATTAACAAGCAATTTAAGAATACGTATACGCCCGGGCGCCCAAACGAAGTGGTACACTTAGACATATTTCAAGTTCATAAAACCTATTTTCTTACTACAATCGATAAATTTACTAAACTAGGATCAGCTCACAAATTAAGTGACAAAAATATGGTAACTGTTAAATTAAAATTACAGGAAAGAATTGCTAATTTAGGTAAACCAAGTAAATTAGTAATGGATAATGAATTTAATAACGCTTTAATAAAATTATATTGTAACGAAAATAACATTGAAATGCATTTCACCACACCTCATTCTAATACGGGTAATTCTGATATTGAGCGATTACACTCTACACTTCTAGAATACATTCGAATCTTAAAGAATTCTGATAATATAGATAACGTAGAAGAACTTGTATTGAAAGCAATTACTTTTCACAATAACTCAATACATAGCACCACAAATTTGAAACCAATCGATTTTATAAACAAATTACATATAAATTGTGAAGAAGTATAGAAAAGAGACAATAAACAAAGCAAATTTAAAACGAGAAAATGTATCATTAGAATTAACTAACCCAAATTTATATACAAAAAATCCTACTGCAGTAAGGCAGAAAACCGCAAAACGTTACAACAGGTATCATTATAGTAATCCTAACAAAGTTGATGTTGCCCAGTTCCGAAGACCACTAAAATCAATATCTGTTTAAATCAAAAAATGAAAATTACAAAAAAAAAAATATATGTATAAATAGAAAATTCATAAAAAATATATGTATGTATATTAAAAATTTCAAGTATCAAATAAATATTACACATACCAATTTAAAAAGGTTAATTATGCAAAAAAAAAAATATTACAAACTAAGAATTTATTACTGTCACTTTTCAATTATCCAAAATTTTATATTTTTTCCTTGTTTAAATATGATAATAATTAAGGTAAATGTATTACACTCACTTTTTAATTATCAAAAATATTACCTTTTTTCTTGTTTAATTATCAAAAATAAATAATCACAATAATTATCACATATGTAGGTAATTCGATGGGACTCGAATTTTAAGGAGGAGCGAGTTATATATTATTGTTGTTGTGAACCGCTCTCACTATATTAGTTTTAATTTCACTTCATACCTCTATCATCCATTTAGCTTTAGTTTAAGACAATACCTTTGTTACAAATTAGTCTTAAGTTGATGATTAGCTGAACAAGTACGTACAAATAAAGATTTGAATTAAGAATTCTATTTACTAAAATTTGACTTGCATTTGTGCCTGCGCCGGCGCCAAATATTCTAAAATATCTGAAACTACATACAACAACAAAAAATTCATTCATAAATGCGTGCGCGTATTCCTAAAAACAAATGCCGTTCATTCATAAGCGTAAGTATTTCATCTCCCCGCGCACGCAAACGTTCCCCTCAACGATCTTTTTCGCGACGAACACAAAAATGCTAAAATCTTCAATTTTACAAACCATCGACGGTCATTGAAAATTTCAACACCGCAATATCAGACAATAATGCAATTTGCCAACGTAGTCTGACAAATTGCTGGCATTCTAGAACTTCTTGCCGAAAAACAGAAAAGAATATTATTTTGCTTACCGTTCCCTTTCCCTTTCAACCCTTCTCTTATCCACAATTGTTGCATAACTCCTCTTCCGTCTCTACTTGCCCCGCTGGCAACCAAGAAACAGTTTTTTTCTCGGGTTACTACTTTTTCTTCTTTGTTTCATTTTTAGTTGGTTTCGTAAATTTTTCTTTTTCTTTGCGTACACTTGCTATGATTTGCATAAATAGCCGTATAAGCGAACTCCATAAAATGTCTGCTGTGGCTTAGCGCGTATAGTCGCCTGCCACATTATCATATTGCACGTTTGAATTGTTGCCCCATAGTTCGAATCCTAGCTTTTTTTTCGTGCCATGTCTAATTTAGAAAATAAAATATCATACAACTTATCCTTCATTTTATGGAAATCTTTTTTCATTTAAATTTCTGCTCTGATTTTATTTCATTACAAATGAATATACAATATCGTGAAAGAGTTTTCACGTGTCGAATTTTTTGGAATAGTTTGAAAAGCGAAATGCAAACATATTACATATTTTATTTATTCAATAAAATATTAACTATCCGTGCATTTTTTGTACTTACTCCGATCCCTGAAAACAGTTGCATCACTTCACAAAAGTTCTGATCTGTTTCTATTTAGGTTCAAATGAATATGATACTATAAAAACTCTAAAACTAAGTAAGGAACAAATTTCCGAAATGAAATTTCAAAATTTTTACAACATCAGTTAAAAAAAGCAAAATTATAATAATAATATTGGTAGGCACGCTGTTAATTGTCACATCTTAACATAATAAATATATGTTCTCGACATTTTCTTACTGACCTCTCTGTTAGAATGTTATGTGGAAATGTTAAATAGCTGTGGGGAAACCCAGTTTGGAAACGTTTCAGACAACATTTTTTACAGTCCACAAATTTGCAGCTTCTCATACTTCTAAGTTCTCTGCAGTAACTAACCGTAATCGGAAATAGTGAAGTAGGGGTAGATTTTGTTTTGGATAGTAAAAACAAATAAAAACCTAAACTAAAAATGGATTAAAAGTTCAAAGTTTTAAAAATGAAAAATTAGTTTTGGTGAAATTATTTATTTCCTTTTCCGTTACATTCGAAACCATAACGTTAAGCCGAATGCAATGCGAGTGAAGCTGCGGGTAAAAGCTAGTTATGTAGTATATTTCTTTATTTTCAAATTTTTTTCGGAGTTTAAGTACCATTTTAAACATTTGCGTTAATTTTTTTTCAATTTTCTGGCTTAACATTATCATAGCCCAGAGTAGTATTTAAAGCAATTTCTTGATGGAGTGTATTTAAGTCGGATCATATCGTCTATGATTTCAATAAAATACTTGTTTATTAAATATGTCTATATCTAAACTAATATAAACATGTAAGGGTGTAACCGAACTTTAAATACCCAGCGCAAGTTTTATTTCAAATAAACCGTGCTTGTTTTAGGCAATAAAATCAGTGAATGTAATAATTTTTATTTTGAAAAACTAAATGACTTTCTTTTATTTAAATAAAAACTAAAATACTTAGTATGCTTTTAATGTATGTGTTGTATGTGTTTACGAATAGTTATATGCTTAAGAAAGTATTGTTCTATTCGCTATATTAAAATATTGCATTTAAAATATTTTTTTAATTGTACATACTTGTTTTTCATTATTTATAATTACGCCTTTCTTCTAAAGTGTAAGTATTTATATATAAAATGTATTACTGTTATTCTTATAATTAAAATAAGGGAATTTAGGCAAAGACAGAAATGCAAATACCATCATAGTAACTGTGAACCGTTTCATAAGTAATTGCGTTCACCATATTACCATCCAAATTTGGGAACGCCCATTTGTGTTCCTCCAGGGGCAGATGAACATTCTAGACCTAACATCGATCTAAAAATGCCTTCCTTATGAAAATTGTCTATTATATTCTCAGTAGACTTTAAGCATAGCTTAAAATCCCAAAAATTACGACTGATTATACTTATAATTTTCAAAAGGTTTCTTACTGAGTTGAAATGCAAAGCGTGCATATGTGGGTTGCTTTATGCTGTTACAAAAAACCGTTAAGTGAACAAAGTTATAATACCCTGGGCACCACTGCGCTGGGTTATAAGTTTAGAAGAGTCTAAGTTCGGATTAAACCGAACCTTGAATATAAGGTCCAGGTTTTTATTTCAAATTTAATCTTATATGTAATACCAAAGTACCTTGGGTCCAGAGCAATGTGTATGTATATCAATTTTCAGATAGCTCAATATTTACTCGAGTTATCCGGCTGACGGACGGATGGACGGACGGAAGGAAAGACTTGGCTTAATCAAATTCGCTGTTAATTCTAAGACTTTTGTTACAAACAACCGTTAGGTGAACAAAGTTATAATACCCTGTGCATCAGTCCGCTCGGGTATAAAAATTCGTAATCATTTAAAATCGATTACTTGGTGAAAGAGAAGTGGTCTGCAAAAAATTGTTGGCGAGTAATTATAGTAGCCTTTATAGTTGGTAGTATAAAGCGGTGTATTCATAGTAAAAATTAAGTTGATACGTAAAGTAAGCTTTAGCTTTTTGTCTTAATTTTCAATGGGTTATCTGTAGAGAACGCTTCAACTAACTTTATGTGCTAATTTAATTTTGACTATGAATACACTCCAATGTCTACAATATCTAAAGCTAGAACTGTATTTAATTACATACCAATTTAATTTGTTTATGAATATGCCTCCGCCCCCTCCCATTTTTAATGGGCTATCTATCAAATTAAACTGCAATTAACTTTAAAGAATATTTTTCATTTACCATGATTATGTCGCTAAATTCGAATTATGTTCTAAAATGTTCAAATTTGATTTGGGTCGAATAGGTAAATATGTTTTCTTTATAATCAGAGTCCTTTCCCATAATGCTTACGTGAAAAGTTCTCATGATATTAAATATTCGCAGAGTGTTCCTTGAAAATAAAGAGTAATGTGCCGAAGACTGATGAATTAATAAAACATTTTATCATTGCCTAGTGGAAGTCCATTTTGATATATATATTTATTTCTGTATTTAAAGAAATTATGTATATTTATGTATGTATGTACAGTGGCTCGCAGTTAAAATGTTGCAGCAGCGAAATGAAAAAGTGCTTAGTAAAAAATCATGTTTACATTGCGAAATAAAAAAAAAAGTCAAAATTATTTATTTTTTACAAACGTAAAGAAAAAACATGTTCGTGTACCGAAATGCAAGCTCACAGCCAAAATGATGCACAAATGTTTACCGTTAGCGGCGACAGCTAGGCGTCGATTTTCGAATGCAAAGTAAATACTGTTATAAATGTGAGCAATCCTGGAATAGTATTTGATAGTTTTGACATTTTAGTATTGTCATTCATAAATTGTAGTTCAAACAAGTATTGAAGTGCTCGTTTTTTTCTTTGCCCCGATGAATCAATTTATTAAATGAATAATTCCTTCAAAGTTTTGTAACATTAACTCATACCCTTATTAATTAATTAAATTTGTTTGTACTCATTTGCTTTGACGAACTTCTTCCATTTTGTATAATAAAATGAAAGTCGCCAGCAAACCCATACAGCAAATTCTGCTCACGAACCTGGAGAACGCCACGATATGCGATATAGCCATAACGAAAGATGGTACGAAATGATAAAATACCTGTCAAACTTATCTATCGGTTTGGGAGAAAAAACCTATTTTCTACTTTTAACGGTCTTCCCGAACGACATCTCATGTGACAAGTCGTGTGGCGACTTGATAATCAAGTTTATCAGCTGATTCAGCAGTTTGCAAAATATTCGTGACTCCTTAAACAAAAAATAACTTTCATAAAAATATAGAGGTATTGCGATTTATAGAACTATGCAAAAGGCATGAAGTTATATGAAACATGAATCTGTCGTCGTATCGACTGAATGATATCAAAATAGAAGCTTATAAATCAATTTTTGTTGGAAATGTCTGTAGAATACGTGTGTTATATTTATTTCTTGCAAAACATTGAAAGAAGCGGGAAATTTTAGTTGTTATCTTGATGATGGCATCTTGGAAGCAAAATTTTCTACCAAGCTGCTTGCAACCTACGACACAGCACAACAACTGATTTTGACAAGCAGTATGTGTGATCGACTTGATAGCCAGCCATTCGTCATTTTTACAGTTAGGTGCGAGCAATTCGATTGCTTTTTTTGTGTGTGGGTATTTGATGGCTTGATAAAACCATTTGCATGATGGCGTCCAGAGATCTACAATGGGTACTAATAAATTTAGCATAGTTAAATCATGAGCCATAACAATTGGTGCAAATGCGTACTCATATCAATTAAGAAAACTACATTACTCATTCATAATGCTTCAGTTATTCCACTGCACTATTGGCGTTTCTTGGTGCGCATAGCCATTTTGGTTTAACGACATGCATCTATTCTAATTAGCGAATGGAGCACTAAACCGATTTGTATCAAGAGAAACTTACGCATTATATCTCATCTTTTTATGTGTGCCGTTTGTAAATGTGTATTAGTGGATGATCTTTTACTTATATCTACTAGTACTATTTCATGTGTTATTCAACAACTGAATCAAAAGATGAATAATTGTACATTCCTACTACAGTCGATTCTACATACCGAAATCACCAGGTTTTCACCCGGCCAAGCACTGTTGTCTCGAGGATCTAACCCTGTTTTAGCAGCAGGGTTTTTTTTGCTGCGTCTGCCAGAAAAGGCTCTATCCGAACTCCTCTTCGGTAAGGTGTCATTCGTGCAACGGATGGAGCCATCTTAAGGTCTGCTCAGGCCAAAAGACCCACAAGGAATGGTCCACATGTTGTTCGCGCCCTACGGCGTCTATAGCCTCTACGGCCCCCTGAGCCGCACCTAGTGCACCGGTGCCTAGGACCGGCAGAACCTCCACGGTTCAAAGGAGCACACAACAACAACAAGATCGCTCCTCTCACCCACCCAGCTCTGCCCCTAGCGTGGGGACTAGCCAGCAGCTCCTGGTACCCACCACAGTCTGCTCCGTGTGCCAGAGCAGGATATACCAGAATGCGGCATCAGTCAGGTGCAACTCGGGCCAGGGCTGGTGCCACTTTCGTGTGTGTTCTGGTCTGCGCACCACTCGTGACTTGTCGGGTGACTAGATGGTTCCCTGCTGTAGAGCTCCGCAGCAACAGCTACAATGTGCATCGTAAGGATCGCGACCAAGGTAATAGTGGTGGCTTAGCGTTCATCACCCATCACACAGTGCAGTATCGTCTCATCGAAGAAAACATCGACCGCAGGGGCACTACCTTAGTATGTCAAGGAATAGATGTCCGATAAGGCGATGTCGAGCTCGAAATAATTAACGTTTATATACCCCCTTCCACCTGCTGCCCTGACACAGGTGTGCTCCTCAGAGGTGAAAACCGATTGGTAGTAGGTGACTTTAACGCGCACCACGATCTCTAGGCACTCAAGCCTACCAGCTGGGGAAATAATTTGGCAGAGCAGATACACGATTCGACATTGTGGACGATGAACGATGATGCCCCCACCAGGATTATGGGTAGTTCCAGCATCTCGCCTGACCTAACAATAGCTAGCGCAGGTCTGATAAATAGCATAGGCCACCTATGCTATCGCTTGTATCAGACCAATTACCCATCGATTGACAGATCTGCTGACTTTTTCTCCGCGGACCACCGGACCAATATCGACTTCAAAAAGGCTGACTGGGTCGGGTTCGCGGAGTTCAATGAGCTTCAGAGCTCTTCCTACACCCACCGACCTTCGCAAATGGGAGCAGAAGTTCAGCAAGGTGGTTGCGTCTGCTGCGGCTCGCTTCATCTCGGCAGCGAGGATTCGGGAGATCCGTCCCAATTTCCCGGCTGAAGCGGCTGCTCTAGCAAATGAGCCTGACCACCTTCACCACTCCGATCCCCGTAATCCCAATATAAGGGATGTGAACATGGCGATTCGGAGGTTGGTAGACCAGCATAAGCGGAGCAAGCAACCTAGTCACGGGTGTCGGTAAGCTCTGGTCCATCGTGATAGTGCTAGTCAGCTGATTTGGCAGGGTTGATGACAACTTTTTCTTTAATTATGACAACATTCATATAAGTTCTGTGTCAGTGTATCAACATAGGGCGGAACGATCTACCTTAAGCTAAGTCAGCTTTAAGCCGCGTCAAGTATTCCTTTCAAGTCTGCTGCAACGTAGGCGAAACAGTTGAGAAGAGATGGGAAGAGTGTACATGAGTCCGTACCGTCAAGTCGTTTCAAGTGTGCTTGCCTTGCTTATAACATCTTCTATTTCCACAAAGCAGAGAAGCAAAAACTTGTGTTCAATAAAACTTGACGCGTGTGAAAGCAAATAGATATGACAAAAGGCAATGAACAGGAATTCCTTTCAAGTCCATGCTCTGTCTGAAGGTCGACCAAGAAACCCTAAATGCCTTATATGATGCTCGGACCAAAAATAAGTCTGCAACGTGTTTTTGACAACGTCATATTTGCGGTGAGCGGTGAGCTTTTAAATAACTATTTCAATATCTCTCAATAACAACAGCTTATATTGCAAACTAAAATTTTCAATGAAGAAAATTTGAGTGAAACCGTTACTTCCTGCACTAGTGAGGAAAATAAATTTCTAATTGCTTTCGTCAAATGCTTATGCTCATTTGACGTAATATTACAGCACCGCTTTTCGAGGAAACCAAAGCTTAAAGGGTGGCCCAATTGAGGCTTTCGCGTTGATGTTGGCTTGACCTAACGCTTAACGACGATATACGGGCATGTTTTCATTTCGGATCGCCACTATGTAATATGCGCCAGAAATCTAAATCGGAAGTTTTTTTCATTTTGCTGTGGGTAAATAAATTGAAAAAAACATTGCCGAAATCATTAAACCTAAAAATAAAAATTCCTATTTAGATACAAATTATCAATGTCGCGAGTTTTTAGTAATTTGATGTGCGTCCGTCCCGTCGAAGCAGGTAATTAGTCCAGGAAGCCCATATTTGTTATAAAACTGGAAATTATAAGGTCTATTCCAAAATGCTCAACATTTCCTCAAAACTTTTCGACACCGTCGTTCTAGCACATACCATGAGCGAATCGTTCACAAAGGATCGTTAGAATCCACCTTCCTAAAAAAACCTCTACATGGCTGCTAACTTTAGATCCACAAGTATGGACGAAGCTTTTAATAAAGACTTAATTTGTTTGATAGCGTCCTGAAAGGCTTCGTTTTGTATCCTCTAGTAGGATACAAACCTGTTTCATTACTTTTTTTAGTTGTTGACCACTTATCTTCTTCGCTCTCTAGTATTTATGAAAATGAATTCACAGAATTCTTTATTTTCGTGTAATACATACACTCTTTGTCCGTTGTGCTTCACTGCCATAGAAAACTAGATATGGAACTCTTTGGTTCTTGAGAGCGCTGTCAAAATGAGCATTTTTTATAACATTTTCCAATGGTGCCACTATGGAAAAAATCAAATTTGACAATTTTAAAAGCATTTGTAGGAGATTTTGCATCTTCCACAGTACCGTTGAAATTTAATAAAGAAAAATACAGTAAAAAATAAAACTGACTATTAGGAATGAAAAGTGTCGGCAACACTGGACAAAAACGCACTCAAGACGACTGGAATTCCTTTTTTGTAACACAATGGCAAAGTTTTTTTACGACATTTTAGCATCGCAGTATTTTCTAGTTTGTCAGTTGTCATAAATCGCGAACAGAACACCAATTATAAAACAAGCCTATAAACTAAACTGTAAACCATATATTTCAGACTGCGAACAAAAATTTGAATTAAATATTTTATATAATTAACTGACTTGTTTGGTTTTTCTGACGACATTAAGTTTTTATAATTATTCTGTCGTGGTCGTGTGTAAAGCCTTTGAAATCGCCATTTTTGCAACTTGTGATTTTTGAGCCTTCATGATGACGCATAGTAGCTCGAAGCATGTTGATTTGGCTGCTGTAGAAGAACGCAAACATGTCTGAGAACGAGGGTGCAGCAGGTGCACTATCGCCACCGCAACAGGTCAACTTCTCCGAAACACAATTGACTACATTATTGCAGAGCATTTCATTGTTAAGACAATCTGTGGAAGAACTTCGTCAAGAAACCAGTCGTGGTGAATATGAAAGAAATGAATTCCGAGCCAGAATACAAAGTGAGGTTAGAAACGATGTTAAAAATACTGAGCTGCAACCGGCTCAGCCGGTGCCATATGTACTGCCGCCGAGATGTTCGGCTGAGCCGGTGGCAAATTATACATACATGACAGTGCATATGTCGCTGACTGCGGCTGTAGCGTCGTTGATGGCTGTGACCGTTGCAGCTCAGTATTTTGAACATCGTTTCTAACCTAACTTTGTATTCTGGCTCGGAATTCATTTCTTTCATTTTCACCACGACTGGTTTCTTGACGAAGTTCTTCCACAGATTGTCTTAACAATGAAATGCTCTGCAATAATGTAGTCAATTGTGTTTCGGAGAAGTTGACCTGTTGCGGTGGCGATAGTGCACCTGCTGCACCCTCGTTCTCAGACATGTTTGCGTTCTTCTACAGCAGCCAACTCAACATGCTTCGAGCTACTATGCGTCATCATGAAGGCTAAAAAATCACAAGTTGCAAAAATGGCGATTTTAAAGGCTTTACACACAACCACGACAGAATAATAATAAAAACTTAATGTCGTCAGAAAAAACAAACAAGTCAGTTAATTATATAAAATATTTAATTCAAATTTTTGTTATAAAAAATGCTCATTTTGACAGCGCTCTCAAGAACCAAAGAGTTTCATATCTAGTTTTCTAGAGTGTATGTATTACACGAAAATAAAGAATTCTGTGAATTCATTTTCATAAATACTAGAGAGCGAAGAAGATAAGTGGTCAACAACTAAAAAAAGTAATGAAACAGGCTTCGTCCATACTTGTGGATCTAAAGTTAGCAGCCATGTAGAGGTTTTTTTAGGAAGGTGGATTCTAACGATCCTTTGTGAACGATTCGCTCATGGTATGTGCTAGAACGACGGTGTCGAAAAGTTTTGAGGAAATGTTGAGCATTTTGGAATGGACAGTGTAATTTCCAGTTTTATAACAAATATGGGCTTCCTGGACTGATTACCTGCTTCGACGGGACGGACGCACATCAAATTACTAAAAACTCGCGACATTGATAATTTGTATCTAAATAGGAATTTTTATTTTTAGGTTTAATGATTTCGGCAATGTTTTTTTTTCAATTTATTTACCCACAGCAAAATGAAAAAGCTTCCGATTTAGATTTCTGGCGCATATTACATAGTGGCGATCCAAAATGAAAACATGCCCGTATATCGTCGTTAAGCGTTAGGTCAAGCCAACATCAACGCGAAAGCCTCAATTGGGCCACCCTTTAAGCTTTGCTTTCCTCGAAAAGCGGTGCTGTAATATTACGTCAAATGAGCATAAGCATTTGACGAAATCAATTAGAAATTCATTTTCCTCACTAGTGCAGGAAGTAACGGTTTCACTCAAATTTTCTTCATTGAAAATTTTAGTTTGCAATATAAGCTGTTGTTATTGAGAGATATTGAAATAGTTATTTAAAAGCTCACCGCTCACCGCAAATATGACGTTGTCAAAAACACGTTGCAGACTTATTTTTGGTCCGAACATCATATAAGGCATTTAAGGTTTCTTGGTCGACCTTCAGACAGAGCATGGACTTGAAAGGAATTCCTGTTCATTGCCTTTTGTCATATCTATTTGCTTTCACACGCGTCAAGTTTTATTGAACACAAGTTTTTGCTTCTCTGCTTTGTGGAAATAGAAGATGTTATAAGCAAGGCAAGCACACTTGAAACGACTTGACGGTACGGACTCATGTACACTCTTCCCATCTCTTCTCAACTGTTTCGCCTACGTTGCAGCAGACTTGAAAGGAATACTTGACGCGGCTTAAAGCTGACTTAGCTTAAGGTAGATCGTTCCGCCCTATGTTGATACACTGACACAGAACTTATACGAATGTTGTCATAATTAAAGAAAAAGTTGTCATCAACCCTGCCAAATCAGCTGACTAGCACTATCACGATGGACCAGAGCTTACCGACACCCGTGACTAGGTTGCTTGCTCCGCTTATGCTGGTCTACCAACCTCCGAATCGCCATGTTCACATCCCTTATATTGGGATTACGGGGATCGGAGTGGTGAAGGTGGTCAGGCTCATTTGCTAGAGCAGCCGCTTCAGCCGGGAAATTGGGACGGATCTCCCGAATCCTCGCTGCCGAGATGAAGCGAGCCGCAGCAGACGCAACCACCTTGCTGAACTTCTGCTCCCATTTGCGAAGGTCGGTGGGTGTAGGAAGAGCTCTGAAGCTCATTGAACTCCGCGAACCCGACCCAGTCAGCCTTTTTGAAGTCGATATTGGTCCGGTGGTCCGCGGAGAAAAAGTCAGCAGGTCTGCCAATCGATGGGTAATTGGTCTGATACAAGCGATAGCATAGGTGGCCTATGCTATTTATCAGACCTGCGCTAGCTATTGTTAGGTCAGGCGAGATGCTGGAACTACCCATAATCCTGGTGGGGGCATCATCGTTCATCGTCCACAATGTCGAATCGTGTATCTGCTCTGCCAAATTATTTCCCCAGCTGGTAGGCTTGAGTGCCTAGAGATCGTGGTGCGCGTTAAAGTCACCTACTACCAATCGGTTTTCACCTCTGAGGAGCACACCTATGTCAGGGCAGCAGGTGGAAGGGGGTATATAAACGTTAAATATTTCGAGCTCGACATCGCCTTATCGGACATCTATTCCTTGACATACTAAGGTAGTGCCCCTGCGGTCGATGTTTTCTTCGATGAGACGATACTGCACTGTGTGATGGGTGATGAACGCTAAGCCATCACTATTACCTTGGTCGCGATCCTTACGATGCACATTGTAGCTGTTGCTGCGGAGCTCTACAGCAGGGAACCATCTAGTCACCCGACAAGTCACGAGTGGTGCGCAGACCAGAACACACACGAAAGTGGCACCAGCCCTGGCCCGAGTTGCACCTGACTGATGCCGCATTCTGGTATATCCTGCTCTGACACACGGAGCAGACTGTGGTGGGTACCAGGAGCTGCTGGCTAGTCCCCACGCTAGGGGCAGAGCTGGGTGGGGGAGAGGAGCAATCTTGTTGTTGTTGAGTGCTCCTTTGAACCGTGGAGGTTCTGCCGGTCCTAGGCACCGGTGCACTAGGTGCGGCTCAGGGGGCCGTAGAGGCTATAGACGCCGTAGGGCGCGAACAACATGTGGCCACAAAATATGTGGACCATTCCTTGTGGGTCTTTTGGCCTGAGCAGACCTTAAGATGGCTCCATCCGTTGCACGAATGGCACCTTACCGAAGACGCAGCAAAAAAAACCCTGCTGCTAAAACAGGGTTAGATCCTCGAGACAACAGTGCTTGGCCGGGTGGAAACCTGGTAATTTGTTTCATATAACTTCATGCCTTTTGCATAGTTCTATAAATCGCAATACCTCTATATTTTTATGAAAGTTATTTTTTTTTTAAGGAGTCACGAATATTTTGCGAATTGCTGAATCAGCTGATAGACTTGATTATCAAGTCGCCACACGACTTGTCACATGAGATGTCGTTCGGGAAGACCGTTAAAAGTAGAAAATAGGTTTTTTCTCCCAAACCGATAGATAAGTTTGACAGGCTCAGCCTGTGCCATATGTACTGCCGCCGAGATGTTCGCTGCCACCACCGCAGCGTGCATCATTTGAGTTGCCCCAACAACAACAATTGCCGTTACCGACGCCATCGGCAGCTTTGCCATACCATATTTCGTCATCTACGGCGCATCATGCACCAACACTTACGTTTTCTGATAAATATGCAGTGAAACTGTACTCACTGCCGCCCTTTGATGGCAACCCAGAAGATTGAATTTGGGTATACCCACAAATAAAATTTGGCGCGATTACACAAGGCATTATTTATGAGAATCACCCCGACCCAGTGTTGAGTTTCGCCAATCGAGTGCGCAACATAGTCGCGTTGCTTTAATCCGCCAAATGTGAACACCATCTGATGAACACAATGTTTAGGGATCAACTGGTGACCAAAATACCGCCATCAAAGCAGTACGAATGAACGAAGTTTTCCGCCACCGTTTCGCCATTTCCGACTGTAGAAACCTTTTCGACATGGTTCAGTGAACTTGCAAAAGTTGTGAGCCTGATGCCAACACTTGCAACACATGCACCAAATGTCAAGCTAATGCTAATAGCATGCAGTGCGAGGCGTAAAGAGAATTCTGTACAACAAAGAGATGACATCCGATATTTCAAATATGCCGTAATTGCAGTGCCATCAAATTCACAAGCTGAAGAGTTTTCGCCAATTTGCTGCTCTAGATATAGACGATATGTGAAAATTAGTAAAATGTAACCGATTATGTTTTTCGTGCTTGCAGGGTGGACACAGTCTGACCGATTGTTTTAGAAAGAACTCACGTGGCATCAATGGATGTGCACGCCTGTCACGCCTAACCCAGAAGTGAATGCGCATATACTTAACTGCCGTGAAAAATGGTCTATTTCACTTCTTTTCAAGATCTTACCATTGGGGGTAATCTCCGCTTATGCCATGTTTGATGAAGGGTCAATCAATTTCGCTACTTGAAGAGAAGGTAGACGACAGCCTAGGACTTAGAGTGAGCGCCGCACAACTTACACTGCAGTAGTATGACGACAAAAAGATGACAGAGATGTCACGGAAAGTGGCATTAACCACAAAATTTCACGCGGAGAAGTCGTCAACGTATGACATTAAGAATGTACGCACAGTTAAAAGATTAAATCTAAACACTTGAAGTCACTGCCGATTAAAAAATTACAGGAATGTAAAGCCTGTCCTGCTGTTGGGTTTGGACAACAGTTTCCTTGAGGTGACCGAGCACGTGGTAGAAGATGGACCACACGAACCCATCGCAGCTTTAACCAAGCTAGGTTGGACCACATTTGGGGCAACTACTTCACGAAACAACGCCGAACCACGAGTACTTCTTCTGAGTGAGAGTCAGAGTCAAGCGTTTAAGGAGAGAAGACTATTTTGCAGTAGACAGTTCTGGCATACGAAATACAGAAGTGGTGCTCGAATCTGATGCAGATGCCCGAGCGAAGGAAATCCTTGGTGAAACAACAAAAAAGATCGAACACCAATATGAAGTTGGTTTGTAATGCCGATAAGAAAATGTAAACTTGCCTAAAAGTTATGCCATGGCTAAGCAGAGGTTGGTCAACATTGAGAACAAAATGACACAAGATGCCGTTTTTTCCACAAACTATAAAAGAGAAATCGAATAATATATCTTGAAAAGATATGCACAACTGCTGGAGCCTGAAGAAGCAATCCGCGAAACCCTTACGACCTGGTATTTGCCGCATTTTAGCGTGCTGAATCCAAGTAAACCAAAGAAACTCCGCATCGTGTTCGATGCTGCCGCCGCAACGTCAAATATATCGTTAAAGTGGGCCCCTTGAAGAGACCGGAGCATGCTAAGCCGCTTAGGACGATTATTGCCAAGTTTCGCCATGGTGTCGTGGCTGTAGCAGGTGATATACAGGATATGTTTTCACAAATCCAAATACGAGCGCTGACCAAGACTCACAGCGCTTCTTGTGGAGGGATAGGTGCGGTTCAACGCCTGTTCACCTTGCTGCGGTGAGTAAGTGAAAAACGTCATCGCTGAAAGCCATGTTCCGAGACGCCAAGGGGCGGGAAAGCTGCTGCCGATAGCACGTACATATGTCGATGACCTGGTTACTAGTTTCGATAGCAAACAAGAAGCCGAAGAAGTTATATTTGAAGCCAGGAAGTTTCAACGGATGGAACAATTTTCGGCTCCCAGATGCTATTCGTCGTTATTACCGTCAGCTGATGATGGACAATTACATATTTTTGCTCATGCAAGTGCCACCGCATATGCTGCGGTTGCATACTGCGCGTACAATGGGGAAGGGACATTGACGTCGCATTTGTAGCTGTTAAAACACGATGTGCCCTGCAAAAGGCATGAGTTTGCCACGACTAGAGTTACAAGCTGCTTTATTGGGTTGCCGTTTGATGACCTCAGCTGTCAGTGATCTCGACATTCATATTAACCGTACTACATTTTGGAGTGATTCGAAGATGTTCATCCTTTGGATTCGGTCAACCGAGCGCCGATTTATGCAATTTGTCGCTCATCGAATTGCCGAAATACTTACCACATCGGAGCCCTCACAATGGCACTGATTGCCTATGTAATTAAATGTAACCGACGATGCTACTCGACTTTCAAGTGCCTCTGACATCGGAGCATTGCCAATCAGAAGATATGCCGAACCGAATACATACTCACCATTAAGCCAGGTGAGCATGTAATTGATTAACACAGTTTAACGCCGTATGTTGAGGATGATATACATACCACGAATCAAAAGAAGAATTGACGCCGCATACCGTATTCCAATGGCTGCGCGACGCTCAATCATCATGCCACAAAACTATCCGGTTACTACTACTTATGTTGCATTATCATCGAAAGAGACAGCATTAAAACGTCAGTTAATCATAAACGAAATGCGCCAAAAATTTTGGGTGCCCCATGCTCGCGCATAAAGAGAAATCGCCCGACGTGCATAATAGCACGTGCTAAACCTGATGTTCCGCTCATGGGCCAACTACCTCCGGATCGTTTAACGTCGTATGTCCGTCCGTTCAGTTATACGAGAATCAACTATCGTGGACCGTTTTATGTAGCCACAGGCCGCCGTCGTGAAAAACGTTGGATAGCTTTGTTCACTTGCCTAACGACACGCGCCATTCACTTGGAAGCCGCTGAATATCTATTGACTGATGTATTTATAATTTGCCTCCGAAATTCCATGAATCATCGAGGTACGCCTGTCGAAAATTGGAAGAGACAATTGAACCAACTTTGTTAGAGCTGAAGAAGACGAGCCTTTGGCACCCAACCATTTCTTATTGGGTTGTCTCAATTCAACTCAAAATGCCGAAGAGGAGGACATCAAAATGTCAAGCAATTCGTTTTTTTGTTAGCAAGAGCGCTAGAATCGCTGACGCAGTGTTTGGTGTGCCAATAGAAAAAAGTAGGTATGAAAATGAAATTCATTTTTTAAATGTCTAATTTCGTGTAAAATATATGAAGAACATTTTTAAGCAAAACAAGAGAAATACAAGAAAAACTAGCTATAAATAAAAAAATTATAACATAGCAACGTAATTTAGTGAGTTTTATTCAAAAAACTAAACTAATATACAATCTCATCTCAAAAATCATAAAATATAATTATCTAAAACGCTTCCTACATAATAAAAGTCTACGAGTATTCTACTTTATGAATCATTTTATTATTATTGAATTTGATGTTCAAATTTACATTTCAAATATGTAACCAGAAATGTTTGGGTATTTTTGCACCTTGTTATCAATGGGTTAATGTCATAAAATTCCTATACATGTACATTCCTTCATGTATTAATTTTCATATAGGCATATTGTCAGTATCTGAAACGTAGAAATGTAAACAAAGGTTGACAAGTTATGACCAATTCAGAATGGAAACAAATCAAAAATGCAACCCTGTTGCAGCTACCTGTTTAATGTATCTTACTGCCAGTCCTCGCCCTGCATAAAATGCCTGACCAAATCGAAAATAAGTTATCGCGTGTACATACACATATTCCTGCAAACGATGAGAAAAAGACAATACATACTATTATTATTTTTGGCCTTATATTTATGAATCGTCTGTATAATTTATAGAGCTTGAGGCCAGGTTTGTATTAGGGAATAATATGAGAAAACAACAATTTTTCAAAGTGGTAGAAGTGATAGCTGCTATTTCGGAGGTCACCACATCTCCTCATCAGACTTCTTTCTTTCTTGACTTTACCTGGCAGCTATCACTTCTACCACTTTGAAAAATTGTTGTTTTATTATACATATTATTCCCTAATACAAACCTGGCCTCAAGCTCTATAAATTATACAGACAATACATACTATTTATGCTTCCGCACGTACGTATACATCAAAGAAAATTCGAGTTTAATGTTAGTGAAGCACAATGAATAAAGAGTGTGTGTATTACAAGAAAATAAAGAATTCTATGAATTCATTTTCATAATTGCAAAAAAACGAAGAGAAGTGGTCATATGATATTCGATCCCCGCACAGAACTATCTGTCAAAGTGACCACTAGATTGAGTTAATTTTCCGCTAATATAACCGATAGTTATAGGTTAGACTCTCTGCAGGGAAACTGTTGTACCATAGGGTTGTAAAACACATCGAGCAACACCAGCAAGAAATGCCTAACTATATCGCAAAACAGTTATCCATTATACATTCACACATTCCTGGAAACAATAAGAAAAACCAGTATTCCTCAGCAAAGTCAGCTCGTTCTGCTTCCATTTGTGGGCTTCATTAGAATTCCATATAAACTACTCCAGCACTGGAGCCACTGCTTACGCAGTCGGGCTTGGCAAATTGTGAGAGTTTTCTATATTTTGTCTCAACATTTTTCTTCACCAACTATATCGAGTTAGAAAAAGTGTTTTATTCATTTTCATATATTGAGTCAAATTTTCTCAAGTGGGCCACAAAAAATGAGTTTCCGAATTTCAGACGTGCTTTGCCATATAATGTAAATTCAAGGTATAAGAAATAACACTACATAATCATTTTACAAAATATCAATTTTTGTAAAAGTTATTAACAATTGAATACTTTACGAAATCACACACTTACATTCCGCGTGTTCGTAAACGTTTCGCGCGTCAAGTGTTATTAAGTATTTGAATATCCAGCCATTTATTCAATAAAAAATTTATTTTGTAATAAACAATTGAAAAATTTTCATTGTTCTCATAAGTTTACAATAAAATTTAAAATAGCATATGATTCTGGTACTCAACTAATAATTTTCTGCAGGAGAAAATTTTTGATCTCTTAAAATACGCAAATATGCTGAGGATTTATTTAGAGCCGGGCAAGCTCTTCGACTCGCTCGCGCGTCTTCATTGCAGTACCATCCTTTTTATTTGGGGTCCCAAGTACAGTGATGCGCAACAACCTTATGTCGCGACACTGCACAAGTCTGCACGCTACCGGGTTCAAGCGCTCGACCACCTGCGGACAAACGGTCGGCATATTTGCGTATTTCAAGAGATCAAAAATTTTATTTCGCCGAAAATTATATTGAGTACCAGAATCATATGCTATTTTAAACTTTATTGTAAACTGATGAGAACAATGAAAATTTGTCAATTGTTTATTGCAAAATGAATTTTTTTATCGAATAAATGGCCGGATATTTAAATACTCAGTAAAACTTTACGCGCGAAACGTTTACGAACATGCAGAATGTAAAAGTGCTTGATTTTGTTAAGTATTAGCAAAGATATTTCGAAAAGAATTTCCGAAAAATTCAATTGTTAATAACTTTTACAAAAATTTATATTTTGTGAAATGATTATGTAGTGTTATTTCTTATACCTTGAATTTACATTATATGTCAAAATACATCTGAAATTCGAAAACTCATTTTTGGGTGGCCCACTTGAGAAAATTTAACTCATTAGAATAAGAAACTCACTTATTTAAATAAATTAATGCACTTTTCCAATATTTTTTACCGCTACTAAAATTTTCTTTGATGTATACGCACGCGCTAAAGAATATGTATGTAAATCTTTCAATGCCTTTGCTCATCGTTTACATGGAATAGTCTCTCTCATGATTTACAAACCTATTGCACCACAGAAAGATTTTGTTGAGAGATCTTTGGAGTAGATCAGCCCATGCAAAGGGAATATGATACGAAACTCTCTTATTTAGCTGCTGAGAGCGTCCCTTAAACCCGTGGTTTGAGCTGGCAGCAAAACCGAATCAGGGCGTACTTTTGACCTTTTTACAGTTCATTCACCTAATCATGCGCTGACCAATAAGTACATATATTGTAGACATGCTGGGCGACATAAAGTTTCCCGCCAACCTTGCATCTAATATATCAGGCTAGTAGTCGCTCAAGAGATTTGAATAGAAAAGATGGTGAACTCTTCGGTCTAAGTCTTTGATCTCGTGTGAGTAGTTTTTACTCCTTACACCTCCTCTCATTTACGTGGTGTATTACTGTGTTGTAACGTTGCCTCTGACCTTTACGAGTATGGGTGTAATTATTTCTGCGGCGTGCTGTAGCGGAACGCTCGAGCGTTCCTTTCTGTTAAACCGCCATATTCCCTAACCAAATATGTAGCTGAGATTGCTGGGACTCATTAATAATATTTTACGTAGTCTGCTGTCCTCTTAGGTATTTTCTATATTCTGACAGTGGTTCCTCCATGAGGAGCGTTTGTCGTCTTTTTACACCAAGTGCTAGAACGTTTTTTTTGGTTGAATTTTGATCTTCATTCCGTTCTTAGGGTTGCAATCAATCGACCATCATGGAGGATTGGGTTTTTATTGGCCGCCCTGCTCAGATAAGGTACCCATACCGCTGAAAGGCCTTAGGCCAGGTTGTTTACAACTTGTCCTAACCCGCTTTCCTGCGATATGGAAGCGCTTGTTACTTGTTTATAAGCTGGGTTAGGTTATAGACCACATACATATGTATGGTCAGAAAAGGAGTTGTCTCTAGAGACTCGGCAGTCCTTTAAAAAGTCTGGTCTGTTCTTTTATAGTAGTTATGTCAAGAATCTCCCTTCTGTCATATATCGCGAATGTAGGGGTGTCACCCACATTTCTAAACTCTAAGTTATTGCACATGCTACGACTACGTTTGTATCATTTATAGCTTATTCCTAAGATCCGATTTTTTATGACCTAATGTTTCTTGATGAGCGCGATCTCATTCTCTTTCGGCGGAGCGGAAAAGAACGACTGGAGATTAATACGCCCTTCTATATCCACCATCGGTTTCGCGGACTTTGGGTGGACATTCCACCACGGTTTGGTTGGCGTCCTCCTCATCAGAGATGGGTGGGGATATCCTCATTCTCTACCACAATGTCGGAAAAGTCCAGAGTGACCCTCGCCACCAGGTTTTGATTGCCTGACACATATTCTCTATAGACATGGAGGTTCAATACTTGGAAGCCATAGTTTATCCTCTAATTCTTGTTAGTAAGTGGACCTACTGATTCATCGTCGAGGGCCATCAGCGCTAAAAGTCGTTGGGTGCCGATCTCGCCTATCCTTGCTACCTTTCAACCATTCTTTCCTATGGGAAAGAAAGTCTGGGATACTCCAGGCGATGGGGAATACCTCCCATAGAACTGCATCGAGGCGTGATCCCGGCTAAGGTGTATAGGACCACGGACCTTTGCTCTGCAGACCTTGTAAACTGAGATGGGAATGAAACCATCCCTCGTCTGCCCAGCTAGGAGGTGGTCTCGGGCTATATACGCTTCAGAGTTTCCTGTTGAGCAGCAGGATCAACCGTAATGAACACTGCGGTCTGTCACCACCCTAAAAAGTCTTTTTTGACACCTCAGACCATTTCTCCCTTGAGCACTTGCTCTTTTCCGGAGGGAATTCTGTATTCGACCGTGTGTTCAGCAACAAACGCTTCAGCTAATCTTCAGACTTTTGCTGCTCTTCTGACTTATCTGCTGGTTTTATACCGCTCAGTTTCTCCAAGATCCTAAGGCGTACATTCCGCTACTATGGTATCTTTCTGACGCGCTGATGTACGTGTGTGCCCCTAACTACGCTAAGTCAAATGATCTGGCCCTAATAGTGAAGCAAACTCACATAACACTATGTGGGGTAAAACGAGGTGCAACCCACGAGGGAAGGAGTTACTTGACTTTATTCTGTCCTCCGGGCTAGTAATACAAAACGTAGGTAATAGACCCAAATTTGGTACCACCAGAAGACAGGATCGATAAGGTCGATATGAACTTTGCAAGTAGAGGTATGGAAGATCACATCAGAGGGTGGACGGTCTTGGAAGAGGAAAACCTTTCTGATCATCGGTTCATTGAGTTTCTGCTGGGCGCTTACACTAATCAGGCATCCAAAGATCGAAATTTTCAAAAGACGGACTGCTAAGAGCTTATATTGCTCCTTGAAAAGAGAATACCAGGCTTCCCAAAACTCAAATGATTAAAATCAATTTTAGAGGCGGGCCATAAGGTAACGAATACTTTGGTTGACTGTTTTGAGGGGTTTGCTCGCTGAGAAGAAGTGGACTCACTAAATTCGTAATCGATCCAGAAAACTTCTTAATAGAGCTCTGAAAACTCGAAAAGAAGAAGACTGGTCCGAATATCATATCGTGCACAGGGAGTATAAGAGGCAAATGCGAATATCGGAATTAAGCTCTTATAGTGACTTCTGCAGTGGTATTGAGGACATGAAAGAGTCAGCTCGAAAACCACATCAGATGAAAGGTTTTGGTGGACAATCCACTTAGTATTCATCAACGAGAGTGGAAAATCCTGTGAATCAGCTCTACGTGACCTTGTACCAAAAATCGATGTAAGCCTGGAAACAGGTGAGTACTCAATAGGAGTTTTCGCTGATATTGAGGGGGCTTTTGACAACGCTACCTTTGACTGTATGTGCTCAGCAGCCTGAAGGCGTGGGGTAGATGAAATAATTATAAGGTGGACCACTCCACGTTATCGAGCAGAGCTGAGATATAATACTCTCCCTTCTCCTGTGGTGTTTGGTAGTGCACTTCCTTTTATCAGAGATGCAAAACTTCGTTCACGTGGATGGTGCTTGTTCATTCGCGTCAGGAAGATCTCTCCGGTAGGCCTGTGGAAACACAGAGATAACCCTTGATAAGATTGATACATGGTGCACGACATGGTTGATACATGGTGCACTACGCAGAGTCTGTCAACCTCAGAAAGACAACCGTGGAATTGTTTCCGAGGAAAATAAAATTGGAAGGCCTCAGCCTTCCGGTGATTAGGGTCATAAACCTAACACTTTCCGAGTAAGTGAAATATCTAGTTGTAACCACTTGATAGATAATTAGAAATTACTTGGAAAGCTCATGTCGATTAGAAGGTAAACCGAGCATTGAAACTGTTTGGACAGTGTCGGAGAACCTTTAGTAAGACCTTGAGTTCAATTGTAGTACTTTGGGTATACACTGTCGTACTCGTAATTGGAACAAACATCACGTATTCTGCTGTAGTTTGGACTTAACGCTACAAGCGGAGGCAAATAAAACTATGTGTAGACTACATTCTTTTGGGTTGTAGCACGACGATGAGAACTCCGGTCACAGAAAGTTGTTTGGAAGGTTGTCAGAGCAATACCCTATGTTTTTGGCTTCAAATGACAAACTGATACCGAGAGTCTGCCGAAATGTAGCGTGGATATAAAATCAGTCTTTAGTTACAGCCAAGCTGGACTAAAGGACTTAGAGACTGAAAATGGAACGAACTGTCTAACTGCGAGACATTGGTACTTCCCATTGGACCGCAGCCAATTATAGGGCCAAGCATAGCAGGGACGGCTAGATGCATTAGGGATGTCATGCATAAGACGCACGATAACCGTTGCGGCACTACCGACACCTGCAAAACAACCAAGGGCTTCTTGAAAATACCGAACAGGGCCTTGGACCTGAATGGTCGAGTTACGAGCACTGGTTGGGTTGATTGCAGGACACAATCAATAGAGACCACGCATGGTCACCATAGGCATCATTGATGGTCCGAAGTGCTCATCTGGATGATGAGGATAGCACCGAGGATTTCGTCTGTATCTGACCTGCTTTTGCTAGGCTGAGATGAAGTATATTTAGGTCAGACCCAAGATTAATAGAAAACAAGATTGTATCTTCCCCGCTGAGAGCAACTAATAGTGACGGACAAATAGCAGAATGATTGAAAAGCTTGCTTAGCATTGTGTATGCAAAGTGCTTTTATTTTGTCATGGGTGGCAAAGAGAGGACTAGCGGTCCGCGGAAGCCACAATCTTGTATTCTATCATTCTTAGGTCAGATGTATTGAGAACGGAAAACGTCCATTCTGTATCCCTTGGCAAGCTTCTCAGATTTATAAAAGGGTCTAGAAGATTTATCAATGAGAAATGCCATTCACAACTTATTCCTTTCATTCTTTCCAGGCCCTAAGTGAAATAGGCAACTATACCTGACGCTTGGAAACCGGATTTTGGCTTAATTGGCGTTTAAACCAGACAGCTTTTCGCGGAAAATAGCAGTCAACAAAACAATTCAATATTTCAAGTTATAAATTTGCAAATGCGCAAATATGAGTGATTTATGAAAGAAATAGGGCGCGATGTATTAACGAACAAGCGGGAAAACAAAAAAAAAAAAAAACTAACTGTATATGTAGTAAAATGGTTAAAAAGCTAAGTCCAAATGCAACTATACGGGCTTCTTTGCAAATGCTTACTAAATCCTGTTCGCGAAAACCCAGTATGTTTCTGTATTTGAGATTAAGGCGCCTTATTCTGGCTAATTTTTACCGGGCTTTTGTAACGAACACTCCTAATAGCGCACATCGAAAAATAATTTACAAAAAGTGTTTGTTTGTTATTATTATTGTTCTTCAATTCGTTGATTTTTTCGGATATCCGAATATACGAATAGTGACCGGATATCCTTACTATCCGGATTTTATGCATATCCCAGACTACATATACATACATACATAATTCATTATTTAATAATCATAATCAAGGCACATATGTATGTAAAATAAGTATATTTTTTTAGAAAATTTCAAAGGACAGAAGATCGTCGTAGTCCATGGTAGAAAATTCAATTCTTTATTTTTCATTATTTAACATGCATACATACAGTTCAAAATCATATTGAATTAAGCTCGTTTTATATTTATATTTTTTAAATAAATTTTTAAAATATAATTTCGAGAGACCATAAGAAAATCCTAACACTCAAGTGCATTTATACATATTATTTTTCATTTTTACGATAGTATGCAGCGTCACATTCTTCAACACTAATCTCTTCATTTGTTTTCTCTAGTTTGTTTTGGTATTTTTCTTTGCATTCTTCTACAGTTTTCTCACTTCTTTCCTGGCGGCGGTCGTTGGCCCTTTTAATAATATCGTTAACTTCTTTCTTACTGCTTATTTTTAGTGCGGGTGACCTGAAATTGAATCTTGCGAAAACAATGTTATTTCTGCAAAAAATATTCTTGTAACCAATGGATCTTAGAGATTTCGCATGATGAAAAAGCTCGTTTGTCTCATTGTCCATAAACTCTGAAATTTGGATGCCTTTTGTTTTCAACTTTTCTTTGTTACTTAAAAACTTTATTTTCATATGAAGACAAGAAAACTTTACGACTAAAGCAATGTTTTCTTTTTGAATGCTACTTCTCTTCTTAAACTTGTTTTCCATTTTGAAAACATCTTTAATATCAGAGTTTTTGCAAGATACACCCATAATTTCAGTAAACAGTAAAACAGTATCAGTCAATGGTGTTTTAATATCGCTTTCGGGTATTCCTCTGATTACAACACTTGTGGCTTCATTGGCATTTGCTCGAGTATTATTCACCATTTTCGTTGAAGGAACAGTTGGTTTTATATCAGAGCGTTCAGGTTTCTCGAAAGATTTTAGTTCATGTTCTGCTTGACCGTCAATATTTTCTTCCTGCAGAATACTATCTAATTTTGTGCGGTCCAACCTTTCGATTTGTTTAAACTTTTCGATAGCAGTGTCCTTTTTAGCAGAACCATGTAATACCCTTTCAAGTTCGCAAAGTGTATCTTCTAATTTGGCAGATAATGCTTCATTTCGCTTGCGGAGTGTTATCTCTGTTGTTTTGGATCCCAATAAACTGAATTTGTTTATCATTTTTATATGCTCTTCCTTTCTATTTTTAATTTCGATTTCTTTCCTTTCGTTGTCCGCTTTCAAATTCTCGATTTCAAAACATAAGATTTCCTTACTTCTCATATGGTCCTCCTCCAATTCCATTATTTTATCGATACTTTTTCCCAGTTCTCTTTCTAACTTTATCTTTTGTATCAATAACTCAGATGATTTAATTTCGTCATTGGTTGATGAATATTGTTTTTGGTATTCACCAACGGAGTTTTCTTGTTTGGCATGGATTTTTGGGACTTCCGAAGGGTTTTTAGCGCCAGCAAACTCTTCTAGTGCATTTTTCTGATTTTCTATTAATTCAGCTCTCGCTATTATTTCTTGATTTAAATGTTCTATTTGTACTTTGAGAGCTCTCTCCACTGCTTCATATTGATTACGAGTGTTGGAATGCATTTTATCGTTACGTTCCAGTACTTTCTCTAGTTTGATATTTTCTTCGCTCAGCTTGAAGCATTCTTCATTTTTCTGCTCCAGTTCTAAAAAAACTTGCCCCATTTTATCTTCCAAACTACTTATTGTTACGGTGAGCAGTTCTGCTTCTTCCGATGCATTTAAATTACAATTAGTTATTATTTTCCCCATTTCTTGCTCTCTGCTGTCATTTTGAACTTTTAAATATTGATTTGCAGTCTCCAGATCGCTTATTTTATATTCAGCTTCAACAAGTATTTTTTGAATTTCAAGAAAATCCTTTTCAACTTCATCTAATTGTAATTGTAATTCACTTCTCGATTTCACGGTTTGATCTAATTGTTGTTTGATTTCATTTAATTTCGGATCTTGTACGATTTCTTCGAAGTCTAAAAAAATCCTATGTGTTGCTGGATTGTATTCTCTACATTGCGGACAATTTGACGATCTAAAAAAAGAAAGAAAAATGTTTAAACAATTACTAAAAATAAATGTCATAAGAAATAGAGGCATATCAATTACACAGCTACACAAAAAAAAAACTGCTTCATTCGAGCAGACCATGTCTATTATATGTTTTCTGGGTCGCTGAATCTAAATCCGAGGTCAGTTTTGCGCCATCACGTCAAGTTTGGACATAACCTCAAAAAAAAAACGAATCTATTTTTTTTAATTCTTTTGCCATTTTTTTGAGATTATGTCCAAACTTGATGTGATGGCGCAAACCTTACCTCGGATTTAGATTCAGCGTCCCCGGATACATATAATAGAAATGATCTGCTCGAATGAAGCAATTTTTTTTTTGTGGAGCTGTGTTATGGATACAAATACAATACTCTTTTTTCAATCTTGCCCACTAAAGTAGCACAATTGTACATTCTTCGGCAATATTTCAATCAACAGGTACACCAGATCAGTTTTATGGGAAATTAAAGTTGTATAATAAATAAAATTGTCCATGCAAAATTTGGAGGAATGTGTATAAGTTTTTGCTGATAGTTATTAAATAATACAAGTTAAACGATCTTTGAAACGGCACTCAAACAAATAGAATTTAGGGGCAAACTTGTCCAAAGAAAACACAAGAAATAAATAATATAAAATATTTATTAAATTATAAATTAGAACTGAACTACCACTCCTATGTAACCACTAGCCCTGCGTGTGTCGGCAGCGATGCAGCCCTTGAGTAATGGTGTGCTATGGTGCCTACTGTGGCCTTGGTTTCCCACGGGCAATATATTTCGCGGTATTGGTTTCCTATGGATGTTGTATTGCCCTATTGCATTATATGGGGAAATGGAATTCTTCTGACATAGCGGCACGTTTATTGGTTGGCTGTGAGAACTGCGTGTTTCAGGTGCTGGAAAATATGTTAACTCATCCCCCCTTAAAAATCTGCGTCCTGCAGATCTTGTGGCAAAAGAGAGTTCTCTAGTATTATAAAATGTTCTAGTAAAACATCAAATAAAAGTAAATTCTATGCACAAGCCAAACTCAGACAGTGGCAACTATCCTCCAAATAAATGCAAGTCTGCCGAAAAATTCCAACTAACTTCAAATATAGTATTTAATTGACTAATGGGAATTCCCCGAATGGTTTTTTAATATATACAGTGGCGGACGAAAGTCTACATACACCCCCTATTTCCGTTGGATTTAATGTAAAAAAAGTTTATTGGAAAATTTAATGATACAGTTTATTTCAAATATATTTCCTTATCATGAAAAACAAAAAAAAATCCATTTTTTAACATAAAATAGTAAAGCTATGACAAAAAAACGTTAATTCAGGATTGACAAAAGTCTACATACAGTACATACATAACTTATCTTAGAGCGAAAACTTTGTGGTTAACATTAGGTAACCTGATTTTTTAGTATTTAGTTGGTCTACCGTTTGCATCAATAACAGCCTGAAGCCGTCGTGGCATCGAAGCTACTAAATTTGTCAATTCTGCTGAAGTAATACTGTTCCAAGCTTCAGTAATGCGTTCTTTGAGTATTGCAGAGCTGGAAATCTGATTTTTTCTAATTTTTCTTTCTAAAATTTCCCAGACATGTTCAATAACATTCAAATCTGGACTTTGAGGAGGTGTGTGTAGTTGCTTTGGAGTGTGATAAAGCAACCAATCCTTGACAATATGGGCCGTGTGCTTTGGATCGTTATCCTGTTGAAAGATCCAGCCTGCACCAAGCTCCAAACTATCCACAGAAGGCTTTAGTGCAGTGTTTTGTTTTCTCCAAACTTTTGCCCTTCCATCGCTGTCGAATATATTAAACTTCGATTCGTCTGTAAACAAAACTTTTTGCCAAAAATCCATTCCCTTGTCCAAATGTGCTTTGGCGAACTCTAAGCGAAGTTTACGATTCTTTTCAGAAATAAGAGGCTTTTTACGAGGTGTTCTACTGTGGAAGCCGTTATTGTTCAGAGCTCTTCGAATTGTTCTTGGATGGACAGACTTATTTGATGAGCTTGCTATGTTTTCGGCTAATTTTGGAGCAGTAACTTTGGGATTATCGTTCACTTCTTTAAGAATCAGGCTGATGTCTCTTCGAGACAGTTTCTTCGGGCGGCCAACTCGCGGCTTATTTTCGGTGGAGCCATTTTTTTCATAGTTTTTTACTATGGTCTGTACTGTTGGACGACTTAAATTTAAAATTTTTGAAATTTCGCCAAAAGATTTGTTCTCATTTCTGCGCTGTATAACAAGGTTTCTTACGTCAATAGAAATTTCTTTTCGAGGAGCCATTGTTGATGCTTAAGTGATTAAACCACAACTAAATTAAATACTAGCAAATCAGACTACATAATAAAGGAAAAAAATGTGAAAAAAACGGTACTATAGCAACACAGAATATCGATCTACCTGCTAAGAAAACGGTCTTGTATGTAGACTTTTGTCAAGGACGTTTTTGGGTTTTTCCACCATAACCTTTTTATATTAAGTTAGGAATGGATTTTTTTTAGTATGTCATTAAAAAAGGATTTAAAATAAAACTGTATACCTACATTTTTCAGAAGAGTGATTGTACTTTCTACACAACAAATACAAGCGGTGTATGTAGACTTTTGTCCGCCACGTACATATGTAGTTGGAATTACGGTTTGTGATTCACAAATATCTAGGCAAAGAGGCCAAACAAGTATTGAATTGAGAAAGTTGGTTATTAAGCATTCCAACGATGGAAAATCTGTGCGTGAAATTGCTGATATTAGAAGTCATTCTATTGTTCACGATATATGTAATTAAGCGCTTCAAAACCAACAAACAAGTGGAAAACAAGCCTAAAGCTTCCCACAACAAGATTTTTACCGACTCAGATAAGCGATATCTGTAGCGAAAAGTTAAAGATAATCATTTTCTTAGTGCACCAAAGATAGCTGTTATAGCTGAAAATGAGTTGGTACAGAAATCTAGTGCAAATACCATCAGAAATCTATTTCATGAGGCTGATCTAAATGGTAGAAAGGCCCGACAAAAGCCGTTGATCAGCAACCGCAATCAGACCATCTGATTAAAATTTGCAAAAGAACATGAAAATAAAGATTTTTCGTTCTGGAAAAATTTTATGTTTACTAACGAAAGTAAATTTAATGTTTTTGGCTCCGATGGAAAACCATTTGTTTGAAGGAAATCAAATGAGGAGCTGCAACTGCCCAATCTGGGACCAACTGTCAAACATGGTGGCGGATCGGTAATGGTTTGAGATTCATTTTCGGCTTCTGGTCCAGGATCTTTGCATTTTATTAAAGAATAATGAACCATAATGACTATCTTAACATTTTAAGAGCAAACTTTCCAAAAACTCTTGAAAAATTGGATCTCGGTGATGATTGGTATTTCTACCAATACAATGATCCAACGCATAAGGCCTACAAAATGCGTTCTTGGTTGCTTAATAATTGCCATCATGTTCTGGAAACGCCACCCCAAAGTCCTGATATTAATCCTATCGAAAATTTATGGGATTTCTTAACACAAAAATTCGACAGCATTCCGTTTCAAGCAAAAATTAATTGAAATCTATCTTATTACAAGAATAGGAAAAAATCGAACCTAGTTTTTGCAAAAAGTTGGTCAAATCAATGCCTAACCGGCTCAAAATAATTATTAAAAATAAATGTATTCATACAAAATATTAGATTTTAAAATATATTTCGATATTTCAAAAAACTTGTTCATTGTCCGAGTTGGGCTTGTGCATTGAATTTACTCTTATTTGATGTTTTACTAGACTATTTTATAATACCGAATTAATTTATATGTTATTTTTTTATATTTTGGAAGTGCAATAAATGAATGAATAAATGAAAAAAATATTTTACCTTATTTTTTAATTGCTTTGGTTTAAATATTTTTAGAAAGGAACATTTTTTGGGCTAATTTATTAAATCTATTAAGCTAAAAAACTAATATTGTCGATTTAATAAATTGCTTTGATTTTATTAGTATTAGGCCTAATGCCTGCTGGCTTTATAAGTTTCCCTTTTCTCACTTATATCCATCTGAATTTTAAGATTTGCTTCGCTTAAGATGGCTGCTGCATTTTAAGTCCAAATGGCATTCTTAAAAACTCAAAATGTAAGTTGAATTTGGTGGAGGTCTTGCGCCAAGTCTATTGTGAACAAACACATACACCTACCTAATTTTTCGAGAATTTCACACCGGGCATCGATAGTAATAGTGTTAAGCCTTCGGAAGTCAACAAGTATCCTCAATTTCTCTTTTCCTGAAAAATTTGTGCTGAATATGGAGAATCGCAATCAATATGTTTGTTTACTTCTTTATTGTGAACTAGCTGACCCCGCAGGCGTTGCCCTACGTATTGTATCTTTTAAATTAAAATTTTAATAACCGACTCTCTGATAATGTGTGAAGCCGTCGTTTGGTCCGAAGAAGATGACTTCGAAAATTGACCACCAGTGTGATAGCTGGCTAATGCCAAAGATTTATTGTTAGCAATAAAAAAACTCATTCACATTTATTTGTTTGAATTTTATTCATGAACTGAATACATAAAATAATTTCAAATAAACAATATTGAATATCGAAATCAAGTGTTTTCATAACATTGAACATTGAAGGAGTTAATCTGAAACTGACTTTATACTGATGTTATACTGTAGAAATTGGAAATTTTCAATTTCGTTTCCGAAAAGTATGACAATCCGTAGTCATTTCAAAATGCACAAGATCTGTACATTGGAATTGTGTTAAAATGCTTGCTCGATGGGTTGCGGTCGGATGGTTTTCTGACGCGGGAACATGCGACGTACAGTTGACCGTGTGAAAAACATTCATTTTCCAAATTCAGGCCACAAAAACCCAATGATTGGCCTTGTGATTTATTGACTGTCATGGCGAATGCGAGACGAATTGGAAATTGGATTCGTTTAAACTAGAAAGGCATATCGTTAGGGATTGCAATTTTGTGACCGCTAAACGCGTCGCATTGCATAATTTTGGTTGATTGAGATTGCGAAGCATGATGACGATTGAACCAACCTTCAATAGTAAATTGTGCGGTGGCAAGCCAGCCATATCCAATGAATTCAAATACTCAGTTGGATAGTTGGTTGCATCGTCTTTGTTTGTTACAACGTTGATAGATTTGAAGGAATGCAGTGAGCCAACGATTTGATTTTGAATTGTGCAGTTTAAGTGATCCACATTCTTGTTCTTTGCCGCTAAAATTGCACTTTCACTCAATCAATCGTAGCTTCTGTGGTTAGCAATGATGATCGGAAACACTTTGTTGATGAGCTCCCCTTTCGTTGAGATGAAAATAGAAAAATTTGGCGGGAAGTAAATCAATCCATTTGATGCGTCTACAGGAACACGACCATCGCCGATATTTAGCAGCTGGTTGGAGAACACTTCGGCAGATGGATCGTTTAGCAATGCAACTCGCATGTTTGTCGCCAGCTGAATGTTGATGATTTGAGGCAAGCATTAATCTCATCGGCAGTGGTCGATCGTGGTATTACTGGTAGTGTTTGCCGGAAATCGCCGGAGAGTAAATTCAATCCACCACCGAAACGTCTTGCGTCATTACGCAGACCTTTCATAGTGCGATTCAGAGCTTCTAACACACGCTTATGTGACATTGTGCATTCGTCCCAGATAATAATTTTGCTTGCTAACAAAACTTTGGCCATTTCTGAATCTTTCGCAATATCACATGTTGGTTCTTCAATCGCTTGAAGGTTTAATGGCAATTTTAATGCCGAATGAGCGGTTTGGCAACCTTCCAGCAGCGTAGCCACTATTCCAGAAGAAGCAACTGCTACAGCAATTTCTGATCTTGCGTGAATCGTAGCCAGACGCATCAAGGAAAAACATTCATCACCGTATCGTACACTTCTTTTTGTTAGAAATTCAACAAAAGTACATTCGTTCGAACCAATTGGCTTAATGCATTTGTGTAGTATTCACGTTCACACTTTTTGGCAAATCGAGAAGAAACTGGTCAATGTTGACGCAGGTCAGGTTTGAGCACGTTGAGCAGCATTTGCTGCAGTGAAATAAACGCCAAATCGCCTCATTGCAGTTTACGTATCGACCAACGACCAGCGGGTGATTTCATCATTGCGATCAGGGGCTTGAGGACCAAAAGCCGCCATGTCAGTGCCTTTCGTGACGTATTTGCAGATCTACTTGATGGACTTCACTGAATTGCAATACTCCACGTCACAACGCCCCTTGAATGTTTTGGAAAGAAGTGACGAATACGGAACAACCCAAAAGTTGTCGACCAGGAAATCATTTCCTTTAATTTTGACTTTGATTGTCTACCGCCATCATCTGATGGTCGACGCCGTGCCGTTACAATGGATAACCATCGTTGCCAGTGATGGTCTCATCAGTCAAATTTCGCGGATAAAGCTTGGAACACTTGCCGTCGACCATACACGGTGATTGTGGGTTAATGACGCCACACGGTCCATGAATCATGTTTGCAATTACGACATCATGCAGGTCTGGATCAGTTTCAGCACATATGATGTCATCAATTTCAGCAGCATTCCCCAAAATTTTATGGGGAATGTGTTACGCTGTTACACCAGCAAAACCCAAGCTGCATTTCCTTCGGTGCAAATCGTATCGTGTAAATGAATGTACTCCTCCGTACGAACGGTTTGATTTAAACGAATAAAAAGGAGGCGCTCCGCTTCCATTTTCGCATACATTTCGACGCAAAATTGCTGAAACAATCAGCGAAATCGAATCAAATAGTTGTCGACATACGATATGCGTGAAAATTCATTGCGCTGACCTCTTGGTGGTTTCCTCAACTAAAATGATGTCAGTGACATTAGTGTTATATTGAAATTAAAATTATGATATCTTTACTCACCAGTGAATGGATTTATCATCATGAGGCTGATATAATATCGATCGTGTCCTTGCCAAAACAATAGTGGGTATTGCAACGCATCGTATGAACGATGTGTTTCGGATATTCGTTATAATTGAACAGAGCCCCGACGTGTGAGCACAATATCGCGTGATTCCACATTTTCGCCAACAATCAAAACTGCAACCTCATCTTTTGTTGGAGCGTTAAATTGGCGTTCGTACGCTCCAGCAGGTCGTTTATCCGCTCTGATCAGGACTTTATAGTCATCACTTGGCATGCGATCCTACTCAGTTTTGAATAAACGAACCATAGCATGGTGTTCATGAAGTAGCTGCTGGGGATTTCGAAGAATTCCTCTTCTCATTGCTGTATTGATTGTTTGGCGCTGATCAAGTTGATTTTCTACATCCACCATGAAGTAGATTTGGAGGGATTTATGTTGTTCGTCATAAAGCGGTAGCAATGATCGATTGTGAATTTGGCCTTGGTTCTGTAGAGTCGATGACGAAATTAGAATCAATGATTTTCTTTAATTTTTTAAAATTAATTTTTATTAGTTAAATTATATTTATTTAATTAAATTTTTCTTATTTTATCTTGTATTACCTTGAATGTCGGATGGAATACGCGTTCAACAATAATATCCGCTCCAAATGAAGTAATTTGAAAGTATCCGTTATATTTCTGAGAATGCAATGGCTCTGGTAGCAAGGGCAACGGTGGTAATTTAACCATGCCACTGAGACAGCATAATCCAGACGTTTCTCCAGGGAACTTCAATGCACCGCAATGGCTACACACAACCTTCACTCGGCCAATTTGAACGGAAGGATGCGAGCTGCAGTCAATTGTGCAATCGTAATAAAACGCTACTCGATTCAAATCAACACTTGAAGCACTTCTTCTTACGCGTTGTAAGAAGTATACTTAGAACAATGCTTACATACATACATATACACTCATGAACGTCTGCCTGACCATCCGCCTAATCATCTGCATAACTGTAAATTATCAGTTTTTGAATATAATGAGACATGAATACGCGACGACACCAATGAGCAGTAAAACCCAGACGCCGTGTACAAACCCAATGCATGTGGCTTCACGTATTCATACATACCTACATATGCATCTACTTACATAATTTAACACCACAAAAGTGTTCACCCTTTTAATTAAAATTTTCCCACAAAAGCAAAACTGCCAAATAATCATTTTCGCTTTTGACTAATTCACGTAGTTAACACATGCCAAATAAATTGCAACACAAAGGAAATAGACTTCCGGCACATGCAGACAAATTTATGAATAATTGTTTTGCACTTTTATTTTTACAACCAAATTTCTGGAGACAATTATGCCCTTGCTGTTAAATTTCTTAAGAATTGTTTTTCAACTTTCTTGTTTACCAAAAGCCAAATTCTGGAGAATTGGATCACGCCACCACCAAGCTGTTGATCGGAAAATAGTATTTAAGCCAATTATTGATTTAAATTAATTCAGTCTTTAAGTTTAGTTGTTAAGAGCAATTATAAATTTACTGACTCAAATAAAAAAACGAAAAAGGAAGTAAAAATTTCTTTTTTAAGAGATTTAAATAAGCAAATCTCTAACTCATATATGTTCAAGGATACAATGCGCACTTCCTTTACCATGTATACACGTAAACATGCATGCATACTTATTTACTTATTAATATATGTGCAAGCAAGCATATACATATGTATGTACATATGTATGTCAACAAAAATCACTCCATACAAAATGTATGGGAAGATGAATTTTCTTTCTAATTTTTGTTCGGTAATTTTTCGCGAATTTTCTTGAGTATTCTTCTTGTTTGGCCGGATACCAGTCCGAATTAGTACGAATCATCGAAATCGGTCCAGGCGTTCTTGAGTTATAAGCGTAGTAACTAACATCTCTCTTTTTTATATACTTATATATTTCCGGATGCCTATAAGAATTTAACGTCGATTGGATCTTGGTGACTGTTTTTATTCTATGTTTTATTTTATGAGTGAAGATGGGCTTGTCCCCTTCCTTATAAAGAATATTTTTAAATTTATCTAAAAGTTTTTCTAATTTATTTAATTTTTCCGAGTTTAGGTGTTCAAGTCTAAACTTACTATCTTTAAGACAACTATCAAAGTTTCCGTCTACGAATTTATTATTGACAAATAACGAACGGCTGTCCATGTGTATTATATAATTTCTAGGTCGATTTTAGATTTAACAACCTTGAGTATTTCAAAACCGGTCTACTCGGTCATAATATTAGAAAAATTGTAAACGAAAAATGTTAACTGTTCCATGTGTTCGGCGTTAAACAGTTCTTTAACTGCGTTCAGGCAAACTTTTCCTGTCGCTCTTGTTAATGTTATTGGTTAATCATTAATGACATTTTCGTTCAATATTCCGATCTTTATTAAGCTAACAGACGAGCCTGTGTCAAATAAAAATTTAAAGTTTTTTTATTTAATTTCAGTTCTATTGTTGGTATACCTCAGAGGATGTTAAGTGAAAATTTGATGCATCCGGTTCCATTGGTTCAGGATAACCAAAACGTCTGAGTCGAGACAGGTTTGAACCTGGATTCTTTATTTGTGAATTAGTTAAGTTTCTGTTAGTGTAAATGTCAGTAGTATTGAAAGGGATATGTTTGACTTGTGATAGATCATTATTTTCTAAATTAGCTCGTCGATGAATATGTTCACATTCATTGATTGAAAAATGGTTAATTTTCTAAAATAATTATTGCGGTTAGAAGCGAAGTCAGTTAAAGCGTTCGGACGTGTTTATATTGAGCTGATCCCAACATTTTACTTTTCTCTAATAAGCCACTCTTTAGTACAAAATGTATGGCGTAATCAACCTTTCTGAAACCTCGTTTAGTATCAAACGGCTCGAAGAAGTCCTTCCCATTTCTGAGCTTGTGGTGTTGCTCGTCATTTTACATATCCGTATTAGTTTTGAAGGGATACCAAATTCAGACATCGCGGCATATAGGCAACTTCTTGTCGCGCTGTCAAAAGCTGATTTAAAGTCGACAAATAGATGGTGTGTGCCGATTATCTTCTCACGGATTTTTTCCTATATTTGGCGTATCGTGAATATCTGGTCGATAGTAGATTTACCAGGTCTGAAGCCACACTGATAAGGTATATACAGTTCGTGGATGGTTAGCTTCAGTCTTTCACCCAATACGCTCGATAGAAACTTGTATGAAGGCTGATCTCGCGGTAGTTGGCGCATATTGCAGGATCACCCTTCTTGTGAATTGGGCAGAGGCCACTTAGATTCCAATCGGCATGCATTCGTCCGACCATATTCTGAGAATGAGCAGGTACATGCAGCTGGTAGCCCATCAGCGGGTTTGTTGTTCCGTAGCCACATTATTGCTATTCGAACTTCATCAAGGTCGGGTGACGGGATGTTTATGCCGCCGTCATCAGCGACGGGCAACGCTTTCGTTGTTACCATTTAGCGAAGTGGAGAAATGTTCCCTCCACAATTTGAGTGTGCGTTGGACATCAGTCACAAGTAATATGTATCTCTTCCTTTCGCAGCTCCGGGCAGCATTCGCGGGGTGGCCCTGTGAGCAGCATATTTACTTTCCGTTGCGGCATGGCATTCCTCATCGTACCAGTTATTTATATCCGTCCAAGGACTGTCATTTCAGCAGCATTCGTCAAAATTTTATCGGGAATGTTTCATGCTGTTACAACAACAACAACATCAGCGGCAGTACGTAATGATAGAGAAATGTGCTCCCAATGCTCGCGTATTCCGGATTGTTGCGAAGAGTTGTCCTTGTGTATTTAAAGATAATGAGACCATCCGATATTCGGTCCTCGGGAGTACCTTCCGTCTATCGTAATATGATCGATTTGGTTTTGCTGAAACCTGTTGCTGCAGACTACCGTGTATCGAGTCGATTAGTCTCAGTCGTTTAGCGGAGGTTTCGTCATGGAAACTGAATTTTCCGGCAATGTGACCAAAGATCCCCCTTACCCACCAAGGCATTGAAGTCATCAAGCATGATTTCGTGGCGGAGGCAGCGTAGGTACTTTCTGGGCGCTCTTAGAGGAGATCCTTGATCACATTGTCCTTCACTTATGTCGGGGAGTGGGCACAAATCAGCAATATGTTGAAGAATCTAGCTTTGATGCGAATAGACACTCGTCCAGCGGAGTGAACGACAGTACTGTACTGCCGCGCCCATTACATTTCTTGGATGGCGGTAATGTCAGCCCTTGCTCTTATGAGGACATCAACCAGCCAGGCAGCGGCACCTTCCCCATTAAGGGTTCGGACATTCCAGGTGTTTTGTTTGTTTTCGAGACGCCCGCTTGCAGCCGCACCTACTGGCGAACAGACGCTGCTGACTTAGTACGCCCTTAAACCGAGTATGTCGGAGTGGCCCCACTAAAGCTCCCTCTCTTTCTGCTGTGATTTAAGACTCCACACGTGTTGGTTACCGTAACTCACACATGGGTTGCTCACGTTGCCACGTTGCACGAACGTGCGCGTAATGAGTATATTCGCTCAACTGTAACTGCATATCCAGAAGATCGACCATACCCCATTGCACTGGTGCTCAAGATGTTATAAGCTCTAACACTCATGAAAATAAGTTTTGGAAAATCTCAGCTGAGTGTTAGTGTGATTGTCAATTACAAGCTACACTTGATACTGTGTTAAAAGAAATTTCTGTTTTCAGAGCAGAGAGTTCTCGTGTGGTCTCTTTGATAAGAGATATGCATGAAGACAAAATGCAATTGCTTAAAAAATGTGACACTCTGCTTGCAGAAGTTCATTCAATGCATGCAAAGATAAACGGTAAAGATGTCAACATTTCATCGTTGACTGCAGAGATAAAAAGGCTTGCTAGTGCCGTTTGCAGTTTAATTGGAAAGTGATGTGGTGATCGACTCCGCAAATCAAGCATTTCTTCTGGCTTTTTGTCTGCTACCACTTGCGTTCGTGCTGCTGCTTTGGCGGACCCGGTTCGCTTACACCTACAAGTATCGTCGTCACAAATGCAGTGCACTCTAAGACGCCAAGTGTAGTCTCTGGCTTGCTGCTCTGGTTCTGCCCGCTGTTACGTTGGGCGCTAGCTAGCGCCACTACATCTAATGATCTATCTAGTTCCATGACACAAGCACAAGCATCTTTTGCTGGTATTTTGCCTATTTAACGTGCTCTGTCTGATCCATCGTCAAAACTAACGCACCTACGTCAAATATTGGACTAACTAACTAACGCACCTATGTCAAATACTGGACTAGGGTCTGAATGGACAACTGCGGCCACTTGTTATCGGGTTCAGTAACAATAATGAGCTAAGTGTTGTTTCAAGTATGAAATGGCTACATATCTGCTCATTTTCGTCTAGCGATACTGTGAAAGATATACAGAATAACGTATCGAAACACGAATGCATTAATGTGAAACCCTTGACGTGCTTTACGCATGTCAAAAAGAACGCTAAATTGGAGAATCTCAAGGAAATTAACTTCAAATTAGGTGCTTCTGAATCGTGCTACGATAAAGTCTTAAATGCGGACATCTGGCCAGTTGATGTAAAAATCCGTCCCTTCCGTTTTTTCAAAGGGAAGGAGCAAGCCAGCAAAATCCGTAATTGCTTCGGCGGAAGATGGTCGTCCCAAACAGTTTAAAGTATATTTCCAAAATGTATATGATACATTATACAAAGCTCATATTGACAATATTGTAGATTGGGTATCTGATCGCACAAGTTCTGATTATGGTATTTTGGGTAATTTTAACCTTTGCAAAGTCGGGTGGATAATTATGGATGATAGTTTTGTTTTATTTCCTAACCATGTCAACAGTTTCTCTGAATCTTATGTAGTAGACAGTCCTTGAAGAATGAATTTTATTTAGATAAATAATATATAATAAAAGCTTCAATTTTAGTAATTGCAACTTTGAAGTAATAGGCACTTTAGTTTCTCAGTTGGCCTGGGATTCGTTGCTTCATGAGGTTGAGAAAACCTAACTTCTTTAGAATTCCCTGGCATACCAAGGAATTAAAGAAGCTTAAGAATCTAAGGGATAAGTATTTCAGGATATATAAATCTTCAAATTCGTTAATTCATAAAGAAAAATATTTGCGTTACTCGAGTGAATTTAAGTCCCTCAGTGGGACTCTGCCTAGAAATTATGTCATTAAAT
The DNA here is from genome assembly GCA_951828415.1 of Anomoia purmunda. NCBI lineage: Eukaryota > Metazoa > Arthropoda > Insecta > Diptera > Tephritidae > Anomoia > Anomoia purmunda. The sequence goes on from OX639995.1 coordinate 86,885,692, forward strand.
ACGAGACCGAAATTAAATTGAACCCCAAATTATTTTGGCGGTATGTTAAGTCAAAGAACTCGAGCTCGAATATTCCTTCTGAATCAGCATGGCTTTGAGTCTGGTAGATCAACCATCACTAACCTTGCGATTTTCACGAAATTGTGCCTGTCTGCCTTTAATAATCGTCTGCAGGTAGATACTGCTACACCGACTTTTCTAAGGCTTTCGATAAAGTCAATGACACGCTCTTGGTGTCAAAATTGGCTAATCTAGGATTTCAATCCGTTTTTCTGTCCTGGGTGAAATCATATCTTTCGTCGCGTAGCTGTGTACTGTATAATGTTTACTCGCGTTCTTTTATTGCCTCATCTAGCGTTCTACAGGGCAGCATCTTAGGTCCATTGTTCTTTGTCATTTTCATCAATGACACATTTTATTGTTTGAAGTATTCAAAGTTTTTGCTTCATGTCGATGATTTAAAGGTTTTTACGGCAGTCACTAGTCCGTCCGATTCTCTAAGCCCCAAACAGGCCTTGATAATGCTTTGGCTTGCTGCAATCTAAACCGTCTACAACTAAATATAAATAAATGTTTTCATCTTTCATTTTCCAAGTCTCGGTTCTTAATTTATACTTCTGTCATATCGGTGCTTCTCGATTAAGCACTTTAGATAAAATATCTGATCTCGGGGTGGTGTTTGATATTAAATACTTCTTTTATAACAATCTCAACTACGTAATTGCAAACTCTTACTCTATGGTAGCTTTTTTCCGCCGCTTTGGCTCAGAATTCACAGACAACTATGTATACTTTAAAATTATTATTTACAGCTCTGGTACGCTCCAAGATTCAATATGTTGTATTCATCTGGAGACCTTACTATGAGCACTGTTCTTTGCATTTCACCGACCCGATACCCTCCTGTGCTGCCAGTAGTGCGATTCACTAACCTACTTAAAGATATTCGATTGGTTAACTCAACTTAACCAAAATTTTAACGACCCTGCTATTAAATTAAGCAGCCATTTTTCCATTCGCCGAAACAGCTGTTGATGTTAGCTAGTCGATGACCGAAAACTAAACGACAACAAATTTGATGTTGTTAACTCAATCGAGAAAAGTGAAATTCGTGATTTCAACTTAAAAAAAAGATAAATTTAAAATTCGGTGATTCGTTTCTTGCAATTAAAATAGGAACATTACATAATATCGTTTGAATATTTGGCATAGGATTTATTACGAGGTGACGAAGAAGTATGGGCTCCAACCGTGGATCGACGTTTACTCCGTGATGTGGGCAATTCCTCTCATTTGAATGCAACAGCATTTCAGAAGCTGTATCGGTTAACTCCAGACTTGGCTGAATACCGAATTTCTCAGTTTGACAACCAAATAAGAAGCTCCAGAATAACAGCAAAATCGACTGAGAAACAAGTAGCTCGTGTAATCTTTAAGCCTGAATGTAATTTTAAGTGTTACTTCTATATTGGTAGGTTCTAGCGGCTTTGGGATTCGTCGCAACTGGTTGCTATCAACGACTTGTAAGTGAGGAATGAGGAATATCCATGAGCCAGTCATCCGTAAGCCGGCATTCATCGGGTAACGTATCAATGATTCATTGTTAAACCAGAAAGTGAGGTTTCCTATGACCCACGTGGAACGCCAAGCTGCTAAAGAAATGCTTACTTCAGCGTCGTCTCTCTTTGTGGGAGGCACTACTGCATCATATCAATCAATATCAATTTTGCCACCAAAGAATCATGAGGAGGCTTATGCCAACCACATGTCTACTACTCAATTAATGTGCAATGGTAAAAGCAATCTTTTATCAAGAATCCCAGTACAAAAACAAAAATATAGTTTAGTTTTAATATATAAATAAATGATTCTAATTTAAATATTTAAATACATACATACATATATGTAAATCCTAAACACGCTGGGGCACAACGCGAATCATAGCATATTTGCAGGTGATTCGGGATATTCCTTCGAGTCGAGTTGATGACTATTCTACCAAACAACTCAGAGGATAGTCCGGAATTCTGCTACAATGGAACATTGCAATATATAAAAAGAATTATAAACGTTTGTAGTTTGAAATAAACTAGTATCTTATTTCACTTTAATGAAATATAATAAAAACGCTGAAATTTATATTCGGCAGCAGGCATTCGTTTGTTTTTTTTCTATTCCTCTTTGTGCTTTTCGCTCATTTTGTCATTTAGTTTGTCAGAGATGCCACTCTTTATCACTTTGAATAAATACAACGAAATAGCTGTTAAGTGTCGTTAAGAATAAATTAGTGAATCGCACAACCGTTAGTGCAAGCGGCAAATATTTCCGTCAAAAATAACAATTGTCGCACCGTTTAAAGTTAGTGAATCGCACTACAGGTGTATGTTAATCAAGCTATAGTGCGATTCACTAACTTTAAACGATGTTTTTATATATTAAAATGTTCCCTTGTAGCGGAGTTCCGGACTCTCCTCTGAGTGATTTGGTAGAATAGGTATCAACTCGACTTCAAGGAATATCCGGAATCACCTGCAAATATGGCATGGTTTGTGTTTTGAAAATTTTCTCTATTATGAATCGTGCTGTGCTCCCAGGTATTCAGGTTTTGTAAATTTTTTTTGGTAGAATCATTATCTACACTTGCGGCCAATGAAAACGCACCACCACTTTGGTAGACTATCTTCAGCTATATAACTGTAAATTTAAAAAAATTTCGACTAGATCTAGTAAGCACTGAGAAATAAATTATTTTTTATGAAATAGGGTTGCACACTGTTCAGTTATAGTCGTGTTTTGGTTGTGTATTTGAAAAGTTGTGCAAAATGCCAAATAATCGAAAGAAATTAACGCGTGATCAAAAAATTCGCATATTGGCATTAGATGAAGAAAAGTTATCTTCTCGGCAAATAGCAGCTAGAATTGGTTGTAGCCATTCAACTATTGTTCGTCTTTTACAAAACAAAAGAGAATAGTGATGTGTTGAAACGTAAAATGGAATCAGGTCATCCTCGAACGTCAACTGAGAGAACAGACAACAAACTGCGGCGGATAAGTTTAATCGACCGCTTTAAAAGTGCACTTTCTATAAGGCGGAGATGCAAAATTTTCACCAAGTGGATTTAAGTGTCGAAACCATACGCTGGCGGCTGGGAGATGTGGGTTTATATGGAAGACGCCCTGCCAATCCACGATGGCATTCATCTTTCATTTAAGATGAAATTACGAGTGTTTCTCTTCTTGATTGAGTTAACAACATCACATTTGTTGTCGTTTAGTTTTCGGTAATCGACTAGCTAACGACAAGAGCTGATTCGGCGAATGGGAAAATCGTTAAAAAAGGGCTGCTGAATAGCAACATCGTTAAAATTTTCATTGTTTTAATATCCCTTTCAGAAGTTTGCGCAATCATGATACTTTTGTTTTAAACCGACTCTAATTATCCAATTTCCTGGACGTTGGAAGAGTATAATTTGCTACAAAACTCTATAGATATAGATTTTTTCTTGCCTAAAACTAAGTTTAAGTTTTTAATGTATGAATTGTTAAAGTAATTATTCAGCCCTATTCTGCATTTCTATTACGTTCCCGCATTCCGCTCCGCATCGATTGGAATTAGGTATTCCGAGTTACTAAAAAAGAGGAAGAGCGGCAACCTTTTCGAAATCAGCTGTTTGCCTTGGAATGAGTGAAATTGAAACAAAATAAAGCAAACAGATACAAATTCGTGGCAAAACTATTTCTTTTTAAATAAAATAAATAAAAATATAATCGCGTAATGGATTCAATAGCCGCGGCGATACTACTTGAGGAGGACGACAACGCATCCGAGAATGCTGACAAAAAAGTTGAAAGGAGAAGATTGCGGGATATGTGTGATCCATTTCAGATGAGTGACGAATTATAAGAAATTGCGTTTGAAAGTGATAAATCTTAATTCATTGATTTACTTATTTAGATTCAAAAAAAACTTTAGACTTAATAAGGACGTTTTCAAGTATGTCCTAGATACTTTTGCGGAAGAAACTCAACCAAGTACTTTGACGTTGTTGTTGTTGTTGTTGTAGCGGCTAGTCGCGCCCCGTAAAGAGCGGATTCACCCATGGTCGTTGTCGTCGAACTCATCTAGGGGGAGGCCCAGGAAACGTGCAGTTTCGATAGGGTTGGACCAGAGGGAGAGGGGGGTTAGATGAGTGGGTTTGAGAGGGCATGTGAATAGGTGGTTGGTGTCGTGCGGAGAATCTCCACATGCCGGATATGTGTTGGGTATGTCAGGGTAGATTCTGGATAAGTAGGAGCTGAGCCTGCTACAGTATCCAGATCGTAGTTGTGCCAGAGTGACGCGGGACTCGCGGGGCAGCAGGGACTCCTCATCTGCTACAGGTGGAGGTTGGGCTCCGATGACCGCATTTGCCTGGCGGGAGTCAATGATGTTAGTGACTGTGTCTCTGTGGATGTTGCTTAGGACCCGCCAGTACGCCTCCGGATCCAGCGGTTATGTGATGAGTGGCTGGATCTCGTCCTTTAGTTCAAGAAGATGTCTTCTAATGTGCCTGGGGGGCAGCTCCACTGCAAGCAGGTGCCTATTTGGATGCCCCGAGCGGTGACATCCAGCAAGGAACTGCTTGCTGAGCACGAGGTTGTGCTCCTTAACTCGGAGCACATTGACCTCTTGGTGGAGATGCTCCTCAGGCGACATCAGAAGACATCCCGTCACCGTGCGGAGTGCGGCGTTCTGGCAGGTCTGCAGCTTCATCCATTGTGTCCTGCTGGTACCCGGCGACCAAACTGGCGCAGCATAATTTATTACCGGCCGGCCAATCGCCTTGTATGTTGCCAACAACGTTTCTTTGTCTTTGCCCCAAGAGCTGCCGGCGAGCGACTTGAGGACATTGTTGCGGCTCTGTACTCTATTGGCGATTGCGGTAGTCTGCGCGGAGAAGGAGAGCAGGCTGTCGAAAGTCACCCCCAGAATCTTCGGGTGGTTAACCGTCGGAATGGGGGTGCCATCGATATGGATGTTAAGATCCAGCCTGACCTCCTTCGTCCAGGTGGTAAAAAGGGTCGCCGAGGACTTAGCAGGGGACAGCGAAAGGTTTCTGCTGGTAAAGAAATGGGCAAGATCAGAGAGATACCCGTTCACTTTCAAACACAGATCATCAATTACATTGCCGGTTGCCATTATCGAGCAATCATCAGCATAGGAGACAATCGTGACTCCCTCTGGCGGTTGAGGGAGCTTGGAGATATAATGATTAAACAGTAATGGGGACAGAACGCCACCCTGCGGTACCCCTTGTTTAATCCTCCTTGGTTTCGATGTTCTATCTCTAAACCATACCGATGATTGACGACCACACAGGTAATTCGCGGTCCACCGTTTGTCCCTGCGGGAGAGTTGACGCTTCCACGTCAGCTAGTAGCGTGGAGTGACTGACTGTGTCGAAAGCTTTCGACAGGTCCAACGCTACTAGGACAGTTCTCTCGCAGGGGCGGTTTTGGTTAAGACCGCGGTTCACCTGCGTGTTTATGGCATTAAGTGCTGTTGTTGTGCTGTGCACTTTCCGGAAGCCATGTTGATGCTTAGCTGACCCAAGGTGGTATGTATAATATGGGAGGAGTAGGGCCTCAAGTGTCTTTACCACAGGTGAAAGCAGGGAATCGTTTAAATCCTGAATGTTCGGATTACGGGGATCGGAGCGGCGAAGGTGGTCGCGTTCGTTCGCTAGAGCGGCCGCTTCAGCCGGGAAGTTGGGACGGATCTCTGGGATCCTCCCTGCCGGAATGAAGCGGGCCGCAGCTGACGCGACCACCTTGCGGAACTTATGTTCGCCTTTACGAACGTCAGTGGGTGTGGGAAGAGACCTGAAGGCATTTTCGGTGAACTCCGCGAACCTGACCCAGTCAGCCTTTTTGAAGTTGATATAGGTCCGATGGTCCGCGGAGACAAAGTCAGCAGGTCTGTCAATCGAGATGACTATAGGTAGGTGGTCTGATGCAAGCGATAGCATAAGTCGCCACGTTATGCTATTTATCAGACCTGCGCTAGCCATCGTTAGGTCAGGCGAGCTGCTGCAACTACCCATAATCCCAAACTACCCATCATTCATCGTGCAGAATGTCGAATCGTCTATCTGCTCTGCCAAATCATTTCCCCCACGATCAGCTGGTAGGCTTGAATGCCAGAGATCGTGGTGCGCGTTGAAGTCACCAACTACCAGTCGGTTTTCACCTCTGAGGAGCACACCTATGTCAGGGTGATATCCTGCCGGGCAGCAGGTGACAGGGGGTATATAAATATTAAATATTTCGAGCTCGACATCGCCTGACCGGCGTCCATGTTGTTGTGTGCTCCTGCGAACCGTAGAGGTTCTGCCGGTGCTAGGCACCGGTGCACTAGGTGCAACTAGGGGAGCCGTAGAGGCTATGGGCGCCTTAGGGCGCGAACAACATGGGGCCACATAATTTGTGGACCACTCCTTAGACAGTGTTCAAACGGGGAAACTTTTGTTGCTTATTATCGGCGATTTCCCTTTTGGTGTTGCTCGTCGCGTTCACACAGAGAAACTCTGTTCAGGCAATTTTCTGACATTTCATTTTATATCATTTTCGCAAATTTCTGTACGCTTCGCTTAAGCGGCATTTACCATTCTGATAAATTTTGTGATTATATGTAAAAGGTGATTGAAAAATGAAGTTTTAACATAATTTACGTTAATCTGTATAGTATATGCCTACACATGTGTATATTAATCGCAAAAAAATAAGAACAAAATTTCATTTCCCAACTTACCGCATGTATTCACTTAAAACTCAACAAAACTGCAACCACTGAAAGAATTTATAAATGAAAAGAAATGTCAAATTTCTTAGCTGCCGACGGAGACGAATAAGAACTCAAAGCGTGTCGCCCGAGCACGATCAACTCGGTGCCCTTCCCCTTTCCCCGTCCCTCTCTCTCCTACAAGTAACGAGTTGCCGCGACAAAAGTTTCCCTGTCTGAACAAGAACTTATGGGTCTTAAGGCCTGAGCAGACCTTAATATGGCTCCATCCGTCGCACGAATTACACCTTACCGAAGTGGAGTTCGGATGGAGCTTTTTCTGGCAAACGCAGCAAAAGTAGGTTTCTGGGCCAGGGTTAGGCTCGATGCCAGCCCTGATCAGAAGGAGGTGAAGCAACCCTGCTGCAAGGAGTTGCTCCAGGAGAGACAGACAACTTATGGGGTAGGCCGATCTAAACAGGGTTAGATCGCCGAAACAACAGTCCTTGGCCGGGTGAAACCCGGGTCATTCCGGTACGTAGAACCGACTGTCGTGGGAATGAGTACTTTGACGTTGTTGTTGTTGTTGTTGTAGCGGCTAGTCGCGCCCCGTAAAGAGCGGATTCACCCATGGTCGTTGTCGTCAAACTCATCTAGGGGGAGGCCCAGGAAACGTGCAGTTTCGACAGGGTTGGACCAGAGGGAGAGGGGGGTTAGGTGAGTGGGTTTGAGAGGGCATGTGAATAGGTGGTTGGTGTCGTGCGGAGAATCTCCACATGCCGGACATGTGTTGGGTATGTCGGGGTTGATCCTGGATAAGTAGGAGTTGAGCCTGCTACAGTATCCAGATCGTAGTTGTGCCAGAGTGACGCGGGACTCGCGGGGCAGCAGGGACTCCTCATCTGCTACAGGTGGTGGTTGGGCTCCGATGACTGCATTTGCCTGGCGGGAGTCAATGATGTTCGTGACTGTGTCTCTGTGGATGTTGCTTAGGACCCGCCGGTACGCCTCCGGATCCAGCGGTTGTGTGATGAGTGGCTGGATCTCGTCCTTTAGTTCTAGTAGATGTCTTCTAATGTGCCTGGAGGGCAGTTCCACTGCAAGCAGGTGCCCGTTTGGATGCCCCGAGCGGTGACATCCAGCAAGGAACTGCTTGCTGAGCATGAGGTTGTGCTCCTTAACTCGGAGCACATTGACCTCTTGGTGGAGATGCTCCTCAGGCGACATCAGAAGACATCCCGTCACCGTGCGGAGTGCGGCGTTCTGGCAGGTCTGCAGCTTCGTCCATTGTGTCCTGCTGGTTCCCGGCGACCAAACTGGCGCAGCATAGTTTATTACCGGCCGGCCAATCGCCTTGTATGTTGCCAACAACGTTTCTTTGTCTTTGCCCCAAGAGCTGCCGGCGAGCGACTTGAGGGCATTGTTGCGGCTCTGTACTCTATTGGCGATTGCGGTAGTGTGCGCGGAGAAGGAGAGCAGGCTGTCGAAAGTCACCCCCAGAATCTTCGGGTGGTTAACCGTCGGAATGGGGGTGCCATCGATGTGGATGTTAAGATCCAGCCTGACCTCCTTCGTCCAGGTGGTAAAAAGGGTCGCCGAGGACTTGGCAGGGGACAGCGCCAAGTTTCTGCTAGTGAAAAAGTGGGCAAGATCCGAGAGATATCCGTTCACTTTCAAACACAGATCATCAATTGCATTGCCGGTTGCCATTATCGAGCAATCATCAGCATAGGAGACAATCGTGACTCCCTCTGGCGGTTGAGGGAGCTTGGAGATGTAGTGATTAAACAGTAATGGGGACAGGACGCCACCCTGCGGTACCCCTTGTTTAATCCTCCTTGGTTTCGATGTTGTATCTCTAAACCATACCGATGATTGACGACCACACAGGTAATTCGTGGTCCACCGTTTCAGTCCCTGCGGGAGAGTTGATGATTCCACGTCAGCTAGTAGCGTGGAGTGGCTAACTGTGTCGAAAGCTTTCGACAGATCCAACGCTACTAGGACGGTTCTCTCGCAGGGGCGGTTTTGGTTAAGACCACGGTTCACCTGCGTGTTTATGGCATTAAGTGCTGTTGTTGTGCTGTGCACTTTCCGGAAGCCATGTTGATGCTTAGCTGACCCAAGGTGGTATGTATAGTACGGGAGGAGTAGGGCCTCAAGTGTCTTTACCACAGGTGAAAGCAGGGAAATCGGCCGATAGGAATCACCCTTGTCGGCCGGTTTCCCTGGTTTCAGTAGTGGGACCACCCTCCCAATCTTCCAGATGTCTGGAATGATGAGGGTGGCCATAGACAAATTGAGGATCCCGGTGAGGAACTCAACTCCCGCGGGGCCTAAATTTTTCAGCATCAACACGCTTAGCCCGTCAGGGCCAATGGCCTTGGAGGCTTTCGCCTTCCCGATGACCTCCTTTACCTCGCCACAAGTGAAGGTAAGAGGCGCGCTGTTGTTCGGTAATTTGCGCAGCCTCCTGGTCACCTTCCGCTTGGTCCTATCCCCCGAAGGATGCAGTATAAACTGTCGGCTAAAATAGCTCGCGCATCTCTTCGGGTCCGACGAGGCACGATCCCCGAATGAAATTTCCACTCGGTCGTCGTGCTTCGTCGGGTTGGATAAGGACTTCACGGTAGACCAAAGCTTACCAACACCCGTGACCAGATTACAGGACTTCAGATGCTCCTCCCACTTGTTCCGCTTGTGTTGGTCTACCAGCCTCAGTACTTTGACGTCGTTATCTTCGCTTAATCGCGTAGTGGCGGCATTGAGATTGTTTGCGGAAGGCAGTTACCAACACGGAGTTGGCGCAGATTATAATGTCGGAATGGGTCAATCAACTGTATCAAAGTCACTCTCTAATTTTCTCGATGTCATGCAACGAAAGCTTTGCCCTGAGTGGATCAAATTTGAACAGAGTGAAGAGGAAAAAATGCAAGCGAAGCAAGAGTTTTATGCATTTGCAATTCCCTCCCAAAACTCCACCACTTCCTCCTTCGGTCGCTTTTGAAAGCCCTGCGCAATATCCCTTTTGGTTGCCATTATATCAGCCAATTTTTCATACTGCTCCGGCGTTGTTGTTTTTGACCTGCAAACATATCAAGAAACATCAATAAAGCCCAAAAAAATTAAAAAAAATCATGTTGACGACTTTTACAACTATCAACAACAAGTTTTACTCACATTTTTGGGAAAATTATTTTTTAAAAGTACACGAAAATAAAAATCTAACCGTCCTCCGCCAAAAAAATGTCAACTTACAAAAACGTAACTACGATCGCAATGTAGAATACATAAAATTGTATATTTCGAAGATTGATCGAAACTCATCGAAACGCAGAATACCAAAGTTGCCAAACTGAGAAAATTTCGATTCGAGTCGAAATGCAGAATAGGGCTGATTTATTTATATTTTTCTTTGATAATTCCAAGTAGTCTGTAAGAAAACTCTTATATTTTCTAGATTATAAAAAACATGAAATGAAATTGAGTGGAAATTTATTTATATTAGTTGCAAAATGTTCTACATTACTACTATTTCTAATCATATGATGTGGTGACTTTGAATTTAAGTTATTTCTTTGAATTGATACATTTTTATAGTTTTTTATTATCCTCATAGACGTTATTTTAGCTTAATATTTTGATTGCTGACTTAAAGTCAATAGCAAGATTAGCATTTAATAACACAATTAAAAAATTTGGCAATTCTCTCCAAAGTGTTTTCAGTCTTATTTGATCTAATTCATTATATAAAATTGTTTTAGTGGAACTACTTTCATCCTTCAATTTAATGGCATCTTTAACTCTAAAAACTCCTGTATTTATTTCCTCGAACAATAATCTTACGTTGCTTTTAAATTTGATATTACTTATTTCTCAAATAAGCATTGAAACTGGTGTGTGTTCCCCGAACTCATCGATTACCAACGTCCTCTCAGTGTTCGTATTACGTAATTCAAATAAAATGCTTTTATTTCTTCAGCCATTATGGGAGACCGTGGCATGAGAGCATCAATTCCAAGCAAATTCAGTGCCAAATAGTTTCGATAACGAGTTTGTATAACCAGTTTCTTGTTTCTCTATCCATTGTACCGCTTACTTCACTTGCATATATTTATTGAGTCCATTGATGTACATAATTCATCTAATTCTTCTTCCATAACCATCTCATCTACTCTGTTCTTATGTTTGAACAGAGCTCCTCAGCTTCAGTATAATTGATAGTCTGACTATTTTTTTTTTTAGTATTTCACTTTTCATGTTTTCGTGTCTATTTTTTGCGGAGATCCTACCGACTGCGTCAGTAAAATTAAAGACTAATTTTTATTATAATCGTATAAGTATATTTAGTATATTATACTTGTATTACAACCAAGCGGTTGATCTTCTCGGATGTGCTACGAAGAATGAATTGAACTCTCTGTTATCGGTGATAATTCGAAAATAACTACGTTATTGATGCATATGAATAATCTTTATTTTCAACACAATTTCATCAAAATTCGTTGGTATGAACCAGGATTTATTTATTCGCTGTGTATTATATAACTACAAAAATGGGCATCGTCAATTTACACATAAGCGCGAAGACTGCTGAGTGAAGCCATGTCAAGTGATTCTAGAAAATTCCATTACATCAGGATTTTCGGAAATTAGTTGTTGTTAATGGCATTCAATAGTTTAATCATATACATACATATCGCACCCTAAATCAAAAACAGTCACAACTCAAAAAAGCCTAAATGTTCAGGAGACGCAGAAAACTGTCTTGGCAAATATTATTGTAATTTTATAGTCAAATTGAGTTACACAGTGAAGAAACCCTTCTTAGAAGATGATTTATATAAAGTTTTTTGAATTTTGTGCTGTAATTTTGGAAATATGAGGTAATTTAGAGTTGTGACTCTTTCATTGAATTTTTTTATTTGACTGGTGGGTATTATCTCAAAATCTGTCCCTTTAATTGAAAATATGAGCTGATTTATTTTTAAAGTTCTCTAAGGCTAACTAAATTGCAAACAGAAAAATTTTGAAATTAATTTTTATTCAGGCCATAGAACACAAATAATATACATAAGTACATAAAATTCATTTCATTACAAAACAAATTAAAATTTGATTTTCAAAATTTCATTAAACTAATTACATAATAAGTTTCTATAATAAGCTTCATAGAAGTTTTTGGGGATATGATTTTTATCGACTAGTTCCTTTATGTCTCGTTGCTTTATTATTGATAACGGTAGCCTTTCCGAATAAAGAGAGCAAAGGCTAGAATATTTTACTCCCGAAATCCAAATTTTCTACATCACGTGATTCTTTATAGTATTTGTATAAATCTGAAATACTTTTACTGTTCTCAATGAACTCTCGCGAGGTTTGAGCACGTAAATATTGAAACTCGATTCTTGGAATTTTTTCAACAAATTCTCTAATACTGCTTTTAATTTCAGGGCTTACTTTAGTATGGTTTTCATGCTTTCCACGAAGGTCTAGCTCAACGAAACCTTCGTCACTTTTTTTTTCAATCACTGTACGTATAACCATGTCATTTATATCGAGAGTTGTTTTAAAAAATGTTTTACATACCCTAATGCGTTCCGAGTTCACATCAAAGAAAAAGGCTTTATTAAATATGCGAATCCCTTGCGTACAGCTGTATTTGTATTTTGGTTTTATTACTTTCATATGGCTAGCTAAAAACTCTCTCTGTCTTTGCAAATCACATACATAAATTCCAATAGTTGCTGAACATTTTAAGGCGTTGTGGTTGGAAAATTTTGGATTGCACTACAGGCGGCATTTTTCTCCACAAGATGAGCGTATTTGCCTAGCCCTTTTTTTTAAATTTCGAAAGTGGTATTTCAAATAATATTATAACATATTATGTTCACAAACGAATCTCTTATCTCAATAGAAGTACAATTATTTCTATACCTCAATAAACTATTACATTGTTGTCATAACTTACAGCAATCATGGTTATTTCATCAAAAGAGTCACTTTTCAAAATAATACAGGCGATTATACTCAGATTTTTTTGCTGTCGTTAGAGATGTGTTCTTTGAACTGGTTTATGGGAAAAAACCGATTTTGAAAAATTTTCAGTTGTGACTGTTTTTGATTTGGGGTGCGACATGTATATATGTGTGGCGACTACGCCATCTCAAACTCCACAAACACTTAACAACACAGAAAATTTACAAGCACAACATTCACAATTTTATCCACCACGTCACCGCAGAAAACAAACACTCACACCACGCACAGTTTACTCTATTTCCTTTTTTTCTTGAACCACTGAGGTGAACGGACCAGCATCTAGCGCGCAACATCAAATAAATTTAAGCGCACGCAATTTAATTAAAGTATTCATTTTTAATAAATAATAGTATCAAAATATCCGCTCCCATCTTTATTTATTAAATAGCAGCCCAAGAGTGCTATAAATGGTGACCCCGACATGTTTCTCACTGGGCGAAACAATTGCACCCGCTGTCGAAGTACAACCAGGTTGTTAGCGCCCTGGACACGGACTCCATACTGCAGATGGCCGATTTCCTTCATAAGCCGCTCGAAAATGATAAGTATGCTAAATTTAAAGATGAAATAATCAAACGATTCACTGCATCTACAGATCGTCAACTGCATCGAGCCCTAACTGAAATACAGTTGGAAGACAAGAAGCCAAGTCAGCTTTTACGCCAGCTGAAGATTCTCACAGGCGAATGTGCAACGGAAGACGTACTCCGGGTCAGGTGGCTCGCACTGCTGCCACCAGCTATTGTCAGATGCATAAAGCTCCTCCAAAATGCAACGCTTGACGAGCAGGCAGAGATCGCTGACGAGCTTATGGAAAATCAGACCAGCGCGGGTGTTATGGCCACATACGTCAGCCCACGTCATGCAACATCAACCCGCGACTTCTCGGACACTATCCTCACAAGCCTGGGCCAAGTACATGACTAGTATAAAGCTCGCTGTGGCTGATCTTGCCACCTGTACCAAGGAACTCACCCAAACTCTAACTCACGCGCGACCGCACAGCACATTACGTGTTCGCAGCCATCAAGGTTCAAACCCCAAAGTCACATCACCCGGCAAGCTGTGTTTCTACCATCGCAAGCATGGAGCAAAGGCCACGCGCTGCGTGCTACCATGCACCTTCAACGCCAACTCGGAAAACTGATATCGCTGTCGACCATTCTGGCGGCTGGCGACAGCATTTCTACCAGCACACCTCCCTCAAAGGAACATCGCTTACACATTCATGATCACACGACGAACATGAGATTCCTTGTTGATTCAGGATCAGTCATTTCCTTGGTTCCAAGGACCGTCATTCATCACCAGCTTAGACAAGACGAGCTCACGTTATACGCTGCCAACGGGACCATCATTCGCACCTACGGCCAGAAGGTTTAATCACTAGACTTCAACCTCCGTCGAACGTTCAATTGGCCCTTCATAATAGCAGATGTCAAGTCAGCCATCATTGGTGCAGACTTCCTGGCTCATTTCGCACTACTTCTGGATTTGAGGAAGCACTGCCTAATTGACTCAATCTCATCATTCACTACGAAGGGCCAGCTTTCTGAGGCCACTATACACAGCATCTCTACCGTCTACCAGTCCATCTGCCCAGATGACATTGATACAAGCTACTTAGAGCTCCTCAATCGCTTCGTTGATATCACGAGGCCGAACACCACTCCTGTCACAGATACGAACAGCGCTACCGCTCATCTCATCGAGACCACTGGACCACCAGTATTCGAGCGTCCACGGCGTCTCACTGGCGAGAAACTAAAAATTGCCAAAGATGACTTTGACCTGTTACTACACCATGGCGTCATTCGTCCATCCAGCAGTCAATGGGCCAGTCCAATCCACATGGTCCCTAAAAAACTGGGAGGTTGGCGAACCACTGGGGACTACAGGAAACTAAACGCCTAAACTATACCAGATCGGTACCCGGTGCCTCACGGCGATGACATCATCCAACGCCTACACGGATCCACCGTCTTCACCACCATTGATCTTGTGCGGGCCTACCACCAAATACCAATGGCCAGAGCTGATATACCAAAGACTGCTGTGACCACACCATTTGGACTATTCGAGTTTCTGGGCATGTCACCTGGCCTACGAAACGCCCCCCAGACTTTCCAAAGTCACATGGACAACCTTTTCAGGGATCTGGACTTCGTTGGATGCTTCATAGACGACCTTATCATCTACTCTCGGTCTCACGAAGAACACTTTCAGCATGTTTCTACCATTTTCGACATTCTGCGGGTAAACCGTTTAACCATCAACCCCAAGAAGTGCCAATTTGGTAAACCAGAGGTCACCTACCTTGGATACACCATCAACTGAACGAACCCAAGCTATTGCAGATTATCCAAGACCCGAGACCATCAGTGATCTTCGCCACTTTCTCGGTGTGATAAACTATTATCGCAAGTCCATTCCGGAAGCAGCTAGTATGCAAGCGCCACTCAAATCAAATCTGTCAATAGCTGCGATCCAAGAAACGAAATTGCACAGCAACTCAACCCTGTGGAGTTGCAACGGCTACAATGTGCATGGTAAGGATCGCGAGCGAGGTAATGGTGGTGGCTTGGCATTCATCACCCATCACACAGTGCAGTATCGTCTTATTGAAGAAGACATCGACCGCAGGGACACTACCTTAGAATGTCAAGGAATAGCTGTCCGGTCAGGCGATGTCGAGCTCGAAATATTTAATATTTATATACCCCCTGTCACCTGCTGCCCGGCTGGATATCACCCTGACATAGGTGCGCTCCTCAGAGGTGAAAACCGATTGGTAGTTGGTGACTTCAACGCGCACCACGATCTCTGGCATTCAAGCCTACCAGCTGATCGTAGGGGAAATGATTTGGCAGAGCATGTTTACTTTTCGCCGACAGTGCAGACGTGTTTTCCACTCGCTCTAGCAAATCGTAAATATTTATTAAATTCTGCCGCCTTTTAAATTGTGAAAATTTTTTTATTATGGTTGCCAAAACCTTGAGACAGTGACTCTTACTATCTAATTCGCCTACCACAAATAAAACTATTATTTCAATTTGAAAAAAAAAAAATCCATTCCGGCACTACTTATCCTTATTGGAGTTGGGATTGCCGAAATGTCTGATAGAGACAAGTGTGTGAAATGCAAAAGTGTAATCAGGGGAGAGACGGGAATACGGTGTGAGGGTGTGTGTGGAAAAGCGTACCACTCAGCAACAAAATGCTCCGGATTAGACAATTATAAGGCTACAGTAATCGGAACACATCCAATGGTGAAATTTATTTGTGAGGAGTGCGTTACGTACATACAAAATGTTGATCTTGTAATACGGGACATACAAGAGAGTGTCAAAAAAAAACAGTTTATACCTAAAAGAATATAAAAACGAATTTGAAGAAGCACTAAAAACCAACCAAAGAGAGCTGAAGCAGTTGCTAAGTGCGATGGAGGAAAAATACAACGAACGTATAGCGAGCTTAAAAATGCAGCAGGAAATGTACAGAAAAAATACAGCAGAAATAACGAAAGTGCGGAAAGTGGCAGAGCAAATGAAAAAACAAACAGAAGTGTCTGTGAAGGAGAGTGAGAAGCTATGCAACGAAATAAAAACATTGGTGAAGGAGAAAACCAACGGGATACAACAGCAAAATACATATGCAAATATACTAAAATTGAGTGAAAGAAAAAACACGGCAAGGAACGTCCCAGAACTAAAGAAACGCGCGCCTATTATTGTGAAACCAAAAAACAAACAAACGAGTGAAAAAACAAAACAGGACTTAAACAAGAAAATTAACCCTAAAGAGCTAAAAATAGCTGACAATAGTTATGTTCGATGAACAAAAATTATGAATAATTATTACAAATTATCACAAATAGGCGTTCGATGACGACAAAAAATTATCCATCAACCAAAAAATGAGAGAGCAAACTGACAGTTCGTTGCAAGAGAGCCGCTGATTTTGTGTTGGAGAAATTTGGCCAGCCAAAATTATCCATCACGAAAACATATGTTCGAAAACATATGATTGCAATTGTAAACAAAGAAATTTACATTTTGTGAAATCCGGTGTTTTGTAAAATTTGGATCTTATAATATTAAACTATAAAATGGAAAATATAACAACCAAATACTTACCAATTGCGACTTTCTGGAATGTTCCTGGTGAACATTTGAGGTCCAACTTCCTTTTTCCTTCCATTGCAGTATTTTTAACTATTTTTAAACTATGTGAACCGCGCACAAATTTGTAAATAAACTCAGCTGATTTGTCTTATTCTATCGGTTTTTGATGGTGATGGCAAATTTTCTGTTCGATGAAATTTTTTGTTTTTCATCTCTTTGTGAGAGGATTTCCACTTACGCTCTTTATTTGGTCTGCTGGCTGGTGATGGATAGTTTTTTCATCGAACAGAACTATTAAGTCGGGACAAAATGGAATTATGGTGATTGATAGTATAAATGAAGATGAAAGAGATAAGATGAAGAAAATTATGGAGAGCAAAATAAGTGACGAATACGAAATTAAGATTCCACGCAATTATAAGCCAAAACTCATTATAACGGGTATGAACTTTGAAAAAAATAACGATGAAATTACTGAATGTCTAAGAAAACAAAACAAATGCTTAGAGGATGGTGAAATAAAAGTCATTAAACAATAGGTGCGTACACGTACAAAATTATCCAGTAACTTGCCAGTAACTAAATTTTAGAGCGTAAGCAAAATTTGCTCTCAGTGAGAGAAACTTGCAAGAAAGTAAGAAAACGCAAAACCAGTAAGAACTTGCAAGTTTTTCTGACAGCTGATTCTTGTTTGGCACGCAAATCAAACAAAAAGAAAAAGTTTAATATTTTGCAATTTAAAAACTTATTAATATTATAAATCTATTGTAAAATGGAAAATAATAACAAAAAAAGTATCGAAATAACATGTTCTCCTGGAACATTTAAAAAAGTGCAGTGCTATTTGCAGTCACTCCGGCCGAAGGGGCACCACCATCTTCGCAAACACACGGATTCCGGCCCTCTTCCTAATATATTAACATAATGAACTTCACAAACATTTTTACGTATATATATTTACTCACTTTTTCCATTTTTCAAATTTTTAAATTAAAATAATTGCAATTTTTAATATTTGCTTTCTTTTTGTGATCGACCAAATACTTGCAATCAGCTGTTTTCCGTACTGGCAAATTGTTACGAGTAAAAATTTATCCAGTAAAAACTTGTAACTTCCCCTCCAAAGAACTGTCATTTTCGCTCTCTCAATTTCCCCAACTTTGCAAGTTTCTTGCAAGTTTTTGCGTAAGAAAACGCCAAAAGATGATAATTCGTAACAATTGTTACGAACTATCATAAACTCGTACGTAGAAAAACACTACTAATATAATGTGAAGGCTAACAATAAAAGTTATTACAACGCAATAATTGAAGTGGACGAAGAAATGTTTACTAGTGCTCTAAAATTGAAAAAGCTTAGCATTGGGTGGGAAAGATGCAAAGTATATGATGGAGTTGATGTGACCATGTGCTTTAAATGCAAAGGATACAATCACAAAGCGGCCGAATGCAAAAACGACGAATCTTGCGGTAAATGTTTAGGAAAGCACAAAACTACAGTTTGCAACGAACAATCAAAAAACAAGTGTGTCAACTGTATAAGGATGAACGAAAAACTGAATTTAGGATTAGATGACAATCACCCGTGCAATAGCAGACAGTGTCCAGTATATATTAGAAACCTTGACGCAAAAAAACAAAGGCTAGGATATTAGCAACAAAAGTCGTTAATAAAGTGCTTGTATTTGAACGCTGGGGGTCTAAGAGCTAATATAAACCAGCTAGAAGTTGTCAGTTTTGAATCGAAATTTGATTTTATTTGTGTCACAGAATCTCATTTAACTGATGCAGTAAGTGATGGTGAAGTAAAGTTAAGCGACTATAAAATAGTAAGACGTGACAGTATCTCCAATCACACTGGAGGTGTACTATTCTATGTAAATCCCGAATGGAGTGTGGAAGTTATAAATAAAGCGGCTGTGGGAAAAATGATATGGTGGCTCGCTATAAAGGTCCAGAAGGAAAATATAAATTTAACACTAGTGGCAGTTTATAGATCTTCAGATAAACAGAAATCCCCTGAAAATATATTTTGTGAATTTTTTAAAAGCCGAATGGATGAAATGGACGATTCCAATGGTGAAGTGTTGATAATGGGAGATTTCAATATTGATTGGCTTTTGAATAATTCGTACAAGCGACAAATTGGCCAAATAATAACAGAACCAACGAGGGTAACCCAATCTAGTGCAACATTAATTGACTACGCACTAACAAATATGTCTAATATTGAAGCTAAGACTAATTCTAAGTATAAAGTGAGTGATCATGAGTCCATTGTCATTGAGATTGACTTGAAAGGCAGAAAATTAAACAAAGATCAAGCCAAAAAAACTATAAAGTCATTTGTTTTCAACCAAGAAGTATTCGTTAGAGAAATACTAAAAAATAATTCAAGTGACCTCGATGCGCAATACAGCCTCAATGAAATGGCTCTAAATTTGGGTGATCTCCTAATAAATTCAATAAAAACTATGACCAAAACTAAGGTAATCGCGGGTTGTAAAAATGTTGACGGATGGTTTAACAACTATCTGAGTGGTATGAAACATGAAAAAATTCAACTGTATGAGATGGCAAAGTGGAGCAAAAAACAAATTGATTGGCAAAAGTACAAACAATACCGAAATCGGTATGTCTATGAATTACAACTTGCTCGGAATAATTATGTACAAAAGCAAATTCAAGCAGCGCGGGATCAAAAGGCAATGTGGAGAACAATAAAACATTTAGTCCTGAACGATGAACGGACTGAAATTACGAAAGTGAATATAAATGGTGAAGTATTAACAAATAAACGGGAAATAGCAAACAAATTGAATGTATTTTTTATAAAAAGTGTCGAAGAAATTAACAGCAAAATTCCATTAGTCAGATATAGGGATGAGATACATCAAAGCAATGTTAACTTCCAGTTCGCATCATTAAACATTGACTATTTAAAAAGTGTGATTAAAAGTATGAACAACAAAAAATACTTCAACCTGATATCTACTAAAATGATCTTGAATATCCTAAATCGTTCGTTGAAAACCGGAGAGTTTCCAGATATGTGGAAAGTATCACAAGTTGTGCCTGTGGAAAAAGTAAAAAGCACAGATAAACCTGAGGAATTTCGTCCAATTAATATGCTGATGACCGAAAGTAAGATTCTTGAGAAGATCGTACATAAACAACTAGAAGCCCACATGGAGAATAACGGATTGCTTTTCGAAAACCAATCAGGGTTTAGGCAACGTCATAACTGTGAGTCAGCGTTAAACTTTGTAATCTCGTGCTGGAATTCTGAAATATCGGTACGAAAATGTGTGGTGGCAGTCTTCCTTGATTTTAAGAGAGCGTTTGAAACAATCGACAGAGGCATACTAATACAAAAAATGACAAAGTATGGAATACACGGAGTGGAACGAAAATGGTTCGAAAGCTACTTATGTCGCAGAATGCAATGCACACGGATAGCTGAGTGGGTGTCCGACAAGAAAAATATATCGTTAGGGGTACCACAAGGAGCAGTGCTAGGAACACTTTTATTCCTCATATATATTAACGGCATGCAAAAAATACTACATGGAGTCAAGATCTGCCAGTTTGCTGATGACACCCTGCTGTATACGACTGGTATTTCAACGAGCGAATGCATTGACAGAATGAACACTAACTTAAAAAACATAGAGGAGTATTTAAAAATGAATAAGTTAAAGCTTAATGTTAACAAAACTAAGGCTATCATAATAAACGGAAATTCAAATGGAGATATAATAATAGATAATGAAGTGATTGAAAAAGTTGACGAAATTAAATACTTAGGAATAGTTATTGATAAAAACTTGAATTTTGATAGTCATTTGAACTATGTTTGTAGGAAAATTGCAAAGAAAATAGGGTTTTTTCGGAGAATTAGAAAGCGACTGAATATTGATAGTGCCTTAAGATTATATAATGTGATGATCAAGCCTCATTTTGAGTACTGCTCTACCATATTGTTCCTAGGTTCGGCGGAAATGAGAAATAGACTACAAACACTACAAAATAAGGGTATGCGTTGTATTTTACTGTGCAATATACTGACCCCAATAACGTGCATGCTCGATACCTTAAAATGGCTAAATATTAACCAAAGAACTGTTATGAATGTCTTATTATTTATATTTAAAATGAAACATAATTTGTTACCTAAATATTTATCAAGCCAGTTAGTGTATGTGGGAGATGTACAACCATATAACTTAAGGAACAACGAAGACTTTAGGATTAATCTGTACAGAACTAGTAAATCACAGAACGTTTTACTTTATAAAGGATTAAAATTATTTAACGAATTGCCAAATAGTATTAAAAAAGAGAGAAATATCATTGTATATAGAAGATTATTAATCGATTATATTAAGAAAAATATTGTATAAAATTAAACTCACATTTAATGTTAAGCAAAGCACGATGTAATTATGGAAAATAATACTAGTGTGAATTTGAAATAGCAGGAGCTAAATAAACTAAACTAAACTAAACTAAACTAACAATAGCTTGCGCAGGTCTGAAAAATAGCATAACGTGGCGACCGATGCTATCGCTTGCATCAGACCACCTACCTATAATAATCTCGATTGACAGACCTGCTGACTTTGTCTCCGCGGACCATCGGACCTATATCAACTTTAAAAAGGCTGACTGGGTCAGGTTCGCGGAGTTCACCGAAAATGCCTTCAGGTCTCTTCCCACACCCACTGACGTTCGAAAAGGCGAACAAAAGTTCCGCAAGGTGGTTGCGTCATCTGCTGCCCGCTTCATTCCGGCAGGGAGGATCCCCGAGATCCGTCCCAACTTCCCGGCTGAAGCGGCCGCTCTAATGAACGAACGCGACCACCTTCGCCGCTCCGATCCCCGAAATCCGAGATTTAAATGTGGAGATTCGGAGGCTGGTGGACCAAAACAAGCGGAACAAGTGGGAAGAGCATTTGAAGTCCTGTAACCTGGTCACGGGTGTTGGTAAGCTCTTGTCTACCGTGAAGTCCTTATCCAACCCGACGAAGCACGACGGCCGAGTGCAAATTTCATTCGGGGATCGTGCCCCGTCGGACCCGAAGAGATGCGCGAGCTATTTTAGCCGACAGTTTATACTGCATCCTTCGGGGGATAGGACCAAGCGGAAGGTGACCAGGAGGCTGCGCAAACTACCGAACAACAGCGCGCCTCTTACCTTCACTTGTGGCGAGGTAAAGGAGGTCATCGGGAAGGCGAAAGCCTCCAAGGCCATTGGCCCTGACGGGCTAAGCGTGTTGATGCTTCAAAATTTAGGCCCCGCGGGAGTTGAGTTCCTCACAGGGATCCTCAATTTGTCCATGGCCACCCTCATCATTCCGGACATCTGGAAGGTTGGGAGGGTGGTCCCACTACTGAAACCAGGGAAACCGGCCGACAGGGGTGACTCATATCGGCCGATTTCCCTGCTTTCACCTGTGGTAAAGACACCTGAGGCCCTACTCCTCCCGTACTATACATACCACCTTGGGTCAGCTAAGCATCAACATGGCTTCCGGAAAGTGCACAGTACAACAACAGCACTTAATGCCATAAACACACAGGTGAACCGTGGTCTTAACCAAAACCGCCCCTGCGAGAGAACCGTCCTAGTAGCGTTGGACCTGTCTAAAGCTTTCGACACAGTCAGCCACTCCACGCTACTAGCTGACGTGGAAGCATCAACTCTCACGTAGGGACTGAAACGGTGGACAGCGAATTACCTGTGTGGTCGTCAATCATCAGTATGGTTTAGAGATAAAACATCGAAACCAAGGAGGATTAAACAAGAGGTACCGCAGGGTGGCGTCCTGTCCCCTCCAACATCTCCAAGCTCCCTCAACCGCCAGAGGGAGTCACGATTGTCTCCTATGCTGATGATTGCTCGATAATGGCAACCGGCAATGTAATTGATGATCTGTGTTTGAAAGTGAACGGGTATCTCTCTGATCTTGCCCATTTCTTTACCAGCAGAAACCTGGCGCTGTCCCCTGCTAAGTCCTCGGCGACCCTCTTTTTACCACCTGGACGAAGGAGGTCAGGCTGGATCTTAACATCCACATCGATGGCACCCCCATTCCGACGGTTAACCACCCGAAGATTCTGGGGGTGACTTTCGACAGCCTGCTCTCCTTCTCCGCGCACACTACCGCAATCGCCAATAGAGTACAGAGCCGCAACAATGCCCTCAAGTCGCTCGCCGGCAGCTCTTGGGGTAAAGACAAAGAAACGTTGTTGGCAACATACAAGGCGGTTGGCCGGCCGGTAATAAATTATGCTGCGCCAGTTTGGTCGCCGGGTACCAGCAGGACACAATGGATGAAGCTGCAGACCTGCCAGAACGCCGCACTCCGCACGGTGACGGGATGTCTTCTGATGTCGCCTGAGGAGCATCTCCACCAAGAGGTCAATGTGCTCCGCGTTAAGGAGCACAACCTCATGCTCAGCAAGCAGTTCCTTGCGTGTTGTCACCGTTTGGGGCAACCAAATACGCACCTGCTTGCAGTGGAGCTACCCCCCACGCACATCAGAAGGCACCTCTTAGAACTAAAGGACGAGATCCAGCCACTGACAACTTATGGGGTAGGCCGATCTAAACAGGGTTAGATCGCCGAAACAACAGTCCTTGGCCGGGTGAAACCCAGGTCATTCCGGTACGTAGAACCGACTGCCGTGGGACGGACGCGCCGCTACAACAACAACAACAACATCCAGCCACTGACAACGCAGCCGCAATTACGATCTAGATACTGTAGTAGGCTCAACTCCTACCTATCCAGAATTAAGCCTGACATACCGAATACATGTGGAGATTCTCCGCACGATACCAATCACCTATTCACATGCCCTCTCAAATCCCCTCATCTAACCCCCCCTCTCCTGCTGATCCAACCCTGTCGAAACAGCACGTTTCCTGGGCCTCCCCCTAGCTGAGTTCAACGACAACGACCATGGGCGAATCCGCTCTTTACGGGGCGTGATAGCCGCTACAACAACAACAACAATACCGAGGAGTTAATTGGGAAAATTTTGCAATAGTGCGACAGGCTAGGGATAATGCATCTCTCAAAACCGAAAACAGTTCCGCGAGGAGACTCGTAGTTTTTGAGTATTTTGTTGGTATATAACCAATAAAATTTATGCAATTAAACAGATTTAAACAAAAACAAAAGTAAACTGAAAGTAAAAACAAAGAGTGAGTGCGAATATATCACAAATTATTAATTTATAAAAATTAAGTTAAAACCCCAATTTATTTTTGAAAATAACTGAAGTATTGTATTTAAATATTGGGTTTAAATGATAGTTTTAGTCAAATATTTCATTGGTTGATCGGAATAACCGAGCTCCTGAAGTTGTTGTTGTTGTAACAGCATAAAACATTCCCCATGAAATTTTGGGGAATGCTGCTGAAGTGACAGTCCTTGGCCGGATATAAATCCGGGTCGTTCCGGTATCGTTGAACCGACTGCCTTGGGAACGAGCTCCTGATCACTCCAGCCTGTTATATTTAATGTACGGACACACGGTGTCTTAGCAGTTCGAAATGCCTAGGGGGAATTATCTTTAAGGTCAAGGTTCCGACGCACCCAATCACCGTACATACCTGGAATGTCGTAAATACCGTGTTTGTGATAGAATCAGTCACGATACATTGGCTGTTGGAGAGCCAGCCAGTATTAAAAAAAAATACGTAATTTACTGTATATAGAAATATATGTATGTGAAATAATGTATAAAAGCAACTTTCATTTGATATACTTATAATTTTATATACATATGTATGTATGTACATACATATGTAGTTAGGTTTACATATTATTTGTGTTGCTGTTCACCACGACCACTTTTTTATTTTTTTCAGTGGGCCCTATTCTTTACTTGTTCCACAATCTTTCCTTTCTATTTAATTGTCCTCAAATCGATGAGATATATTTTGGTTAGTTGGGTATACGTACATACATATGTACATACATACTACATACACATTCATATACAAATAACACTGAGAACATACCGGCTTCTCCATTGTTGCATGCATGAAAAATGGAAAATGTGTCCACATGTCGTGCTGTATATAACGTCCGAATTTGTATAAAGTTCCGAACAAATTATGCATGTTAAACCAGACATATTTTTACTCCTTCTAACAGTTACGGCAACGAATTATGTACATACACGAACGATAATTACTAAATACTAAACTTGAAAGCGTCTGTGGCTGGCGATATACATGTAAGTACATATGGATATGTGTATATATATATGTATGTACATTAAGCTCATCGAGTTATTTTTGCAATGGGAATCCCCTATATTGATGTTAATATATACATTAACCGATTAATTAGTTCCAGTGTTGCCATGGCTTTGACTTCTCCAGTATACAAAAATAAGGAAATCGTATTCAGATGTATCCATTCCGGAAGAGAAAAGTGACTAAGAGGTTAAATATATTGCCCGTACAAATGTTGTAAACTAACCCAAATTGTAACGATATCTGCGCAATTCGCACTACGACTTAACGATAGAACTGGAAAACCCATTGACATGATACGGTCAGGCATTATTTGCAGGGATGCCAAACTCACCACATACTTACTTAATTGGAGCTATAACCGTTCAAGCGATTTTGGCCGAACTCCTCCTACAACTTGTGGTATTCGTCTTGATATTGTAACACAAATTGAGGGGTCTACAGTTTTACGCCGAATCCGAACGGCGAATGTTTTTGTGAGAAGTTTTTTCATGGAAGAAATAAACTCGGAGGTTTGCCATTGTCTGCCGAGAGGAGAACGCTATTAGAAAAACCTTTTCTATAGTTTTGATGTTACTTGCCCCGGCCAGGATTCGAACCTGGGAATGAAGTGCGTACACGATACACACTCGGCGTCGAGTTAATTTTCTCGCTAATATAACCGATACTTATAGGTTAGGCTTCTTTCAGGAGTTTTCTCATCGTTTACAGTAGTGTCCCTACAAAAAATGAACTTATCGAAAATATATTACAGATTGTGTACACACACACACTCCTGCAAACGATGAGAGAAGGAAATTTCCCATTGTAGCCGTTTCTACGTACGGGAATGACCCAGGTTTCACTCAGCCAAGGACTGTTATTTCAGCGATTTAACCCTGTTTAGATTGGCGCATGACATAAGTCGTCTATCATCTATGGAGCAATGGCTTGCAGCATGGTCGCTCCACACACTTCTGCTCAGGGCTGAAGTTGAATCCAACCCTGGCCCACAATCATACTTTTGCTGCGTACGTGCGATAGTGTACAACCGCACCTGTCCCTTACACCCCCATCGCGTCGACTCATCCTAGGTAGATTAAGATCCTGCAGATAAACTGCAATGGACGCCAGAGCAAGATCGCGTGGCCTGTTGATAGCTGCGATCCAAGAGACGAAATTGTATAGCAATTCAACTTTGCTAAATTGCAACGGATATAATGTGGTCGCTTAGCATTCATCACACACCATACAGTGCAGTATCGTTTTATTGACGAAGATATCGAATGTCAGAGCATAGCTAACCGGTCAATCGATGTCGCGCTCGAAATATTTAATATTTATATACCCCCTTTTACCTGCTTCCCGGCAGGATATCACCCAGACATAGGTGCGTTTCTCAGAGCTGAAAACCGTTTGGTAGTAGGTGACTTTAATGCGCACCACGATCGCTGGCACTCAAGCCTACCAGCAGATCGCAGGGGAAATGAATTGGGTGATCAGATAGACAGTTTGACATCCTGCACAATGAATGACGACGCCCCCACCAGGATTAGGGGTAGTTGCAGTAGCGCTCCTGATCTAATAACAGTTAGTGCAGGTCTCATAAATAGCATAACGTGGTGACCTATGTTATCGCTTGCATCAGACCACCTACCCATAATCATCACGATTGATAGACCTACCAACTTTGTCTCCGCGGATCGGAAGACTTTTATCAACTTTAAAAAAGCTGATTGGGTTGGATTCGCGGAATTCACTGAGAGTGCCTTCGGTGCCCTACCCACATCAACAGATGTTCGCACTGGCGAACAGAAGTTCCGCAGGGTTGTCACGACCGCTATGGCCCGCTTCGTTCCCGCTGGAAGAATACCGGCAATTCGTCCGAATTTCCCAGCGGAAGCGGCAACACTAGCCAACGAACGCGACCACCTTCGGCTGTCCGATCCCCAAAATCCCCGCATCAGGGATTTAAACGCGGAGATTCGTCCCCTGGTAGACGAACATAAGCGGAAGGAGCACCTGAAGTCCTACAACTTTGCGGCAGGTGTGGTAAAGCTTTGGACCACCGTGAGGTCCCTGTCCCACCCGGCGAAGCGTGATAATCGAGTGGAGATTTCATTCGGTATCCGCGCCTCGCCGGACGCGAAGAGATGCGCGACCTACTTCAGCCGACAGTTTATACTGCATCCTTCGGTGGATAGGACTAAATGAAAGGTGTCCAGAAGGCTACGCAAATTGCCAAAACCTAGCGTGCCTCTTACCTTCACCTGTGGCGATATTGCGGAAGCCATCGGGAAGGCGAAAGTCTCCATGCCATTGGTGATTCCTGGCCACAACCGTAACCGTACCTGTGAGAGAACCGTCTTAGTGGCGTTGGACCTATCAAAGGTCTTTGATACGGTCAATCACTCCACGCTACTTGAAGACGTTGAAACAGAAACAGAGTGGTCGACAGCTGTCGGTGTATTTTAGAGACTCAACATATAAACCGAGAAGAATTAAACAAGGGGTACTTCAGGG
The DNA here is from genome assembly GCA_951828415.1 of Anomoia purmunda. Taxonomy (NCBI): domain Eukaryota; kingdom Metazoa; phylum Arthropoda; class Insecta; order Diptera; family Tephritidae; genus Anomoia; species Anomoia purmunda. The sequence goes on from OX639995.1 coordinate 86,913,395, forward strand.
TGGCGTTCTCTCCCCGGTTCTGTTTAATCATTATATCTCGAAGCTTCCTCAACCACCCGAGGGGGTCACGATTGTCTCCTATGCTGATGATTGCTCGATAATGGCAACCGGCAATGCAATTGATGATCTGTGTTTGAAAGTGAACGGATATCTCTCGGATCTTGCCCACTTTTTCACTAGCAGAAACTTGGCGCTGTCCCCTGCCAAGTCCTCGGCGACCCTTTTTACCACCTGGACGAAGGAGGTCAGGCTGGATCTTAACATCCACATCGATGGCACCCCCATTCCGACGGTTAACCACCCGAAGATTCTGGGGGTGACTTTCGACAGCCTGCTCTCCTTCTCCGCGCACACTACCGCAATCGCCAATAGAGTACAGAGCCGCAACAATGCCCTCAAGTCGCTCGCCGGCAGCTCTTGGGGCAAAGACAAAGAAACGTTGTTGGCAACATACAAGGCGATTGGCCGGCCGGTAATAAACTATGCTGCGCCAGTTTGGTCGCCGGGAACCAGCAGGACACAATGGACGAAGCTGCAGACCTGCCAGAACGCCGCACTCGGCACGGTGACGGGATGTCTTCTGATGTCGCCTGAGGAGCATCTCCACCAAGAGGTCAATGTGCTCCGCGTTAAGGAGCACAACCTCATGCTCAGCAAGCAGTTCCTTGCGTGTTGTCACCGTTTGGGGCAACCAAATACGCACCTGCTTGCAGTGGAGCTACCCCCCACGCACATCAGAAGGCACCTCTTAGAACTAAAGGACGAGATCCAGCCACTGACAACTTATGGGGTAGGCCGATCTAAACAGGGTTAGATCGCCGAAACAACAGTCCTTGGCCGGGTGAAACCCAGGTCATTCCGGTACGTAGAACCGACTGTCGTGGGACGGACGTGCCGCTACAACAACAACAACAACATCCAGCCACTGACAACGCAGCCGCAATTACGATCTAGATACTGTAGTAGGCTCAACTCCTACCTATCCAGAATTAAGCCTGACATACCGAATACATGTGGAGATTCTCCGCACGATACCAATCACCTATTCACATGCCCTCTCAAATCCCCTCATCTAACCCCCCCTCTCCTGCTGGTCCAACCCTGTCGAAACAGCACGTTTCCTGGGCCTCCCCCTAGATGAGTTCAACGACAACGACCATGGGCGAATCCGCTCTTTACGGGGCGTGATAGCCGCTACAACAACAACAACAATACCGAGGAGTTAATTGGGAAAATTTTGCAATAGTGCGACAGGCTAGGGATAATGCATCTCTCAAAACCGAAAACAGTTCCGCGAGGAGACTCGTAGTTTTTGAGTATTTTGTTGGTATATAACCAATAAAATTTATGCAATTAAACAGATTTAAACAAAAACAAAAGTAAACTGAAAGTAAAAACAAAGAGTGAGTGCGAATATATCACAAATTATTAATTTATAAAAATTAAGTTAAAACCCCAATTTATTTTTGAAAATAACTGAAGTATTGTATTTAAATATTGGGTTTAAATGATAGTTTTAGTCAAATATTTCATTGGTTGATCGGAATAACCGAGCTCCTGAAGTTGTTGTTGTTGTAACAGCATAAAACATTCCCCATGAAATTTTGGGGAATGCTGCTGAAGTGACAGTCCTTGGCCGGATATAAATCCGGGTCGTTCCGGTATCGTTGAACCGACTGCCTTGGGAACGAGCTCCTGATCACTCCAGCCTGTTATATTTAATGTACGGACACACGGTGTCTTAGCAGTTCGAAATGCCTAGGGGGAATTATCTTTAAGGTCAAGGTTCCGACGCACCCAATCACCGTACATACCTGGAATGTCGTAAATACCGTGTTTGTGATAGAATCAGTCACGATACATTGGCTGTTGGAGAGCCAGCCAGTATTAAAAAAAAATACGTAATTTACTGTATATAGAAATATATGTATGTGAAATAATGTATAAAAGCAACTTTCATTTGATATACTTATAATTTTATATACATATGTATGTATGTACATACATATGTAGTTAGGTTTACATATTATTTGTGTTGCTGTTCACCACGACCACTTTTTTATTTTTTTCAGTGGGCCCTATTCTTTACTTGTTCCACAATCTTTCCTTTCTATTTAATTGTCCTCAAATCGATGAGATATATTTTGGTTAGTTGGGTATACGTACATACATATGTACATACATACTACATACACATTCATATACAAATAACACTGAGAACATACCGGCTTCTCCATTGTTGCATGCATGAAAAATGGAAAATGTGTCCACATGTCGTGCTGTATATAACGTCCGAATTTGTATAAAGTTCCGAACAAATTATGCATGTTAAACCAGACATATTTTTACTCCTTCTAACAGTTACGGCAACGAATTATGTACATACACGAACGATAATTACTAAATACTAAACTTGAAAGCGTCTGTGGCTGGCGATATACATGTAAGTACATATGGATATGTGTATATATATATGTATGTACATTAAGCTCATCGAGTTATTTTTGCAATGGGAATCCCCTATATTGATGTTAATATATACATTAACCGATTAATTAGTTCCAGTGTTGCCATGGCTTTGACTTCTCCAGTATACAAAAATAAGGAAATCGTATTCAGATGTATCCATTCCGGAAGAGAAAAGTGACTAAGAGGTTAAATATATTGCCCGTACAAATGTTGTAAACTAACCCAAATTGTAACGATATCTGCGCAATTCGCACTACGACTTAACGATAGAACTGGAAAACCCATTGACATGATACGGTCAGGCATTATTTGCAGGGATGCCAAACTCACCACATACTTACTTAATTGGAGCTATAACCGTTCAAGCGATTTTGGCCGAACTCCTCCTACAACTTGTGGTATTCGTCTTGATATTGTAACACAAATTGAGGGGTCTACAGTTTTACGCCGAATCCGAACGGCGAATGTTTTTGTGAGAAGTTTTTTCATGGAAGAAATAAACTCGGAGGTTTGCCATTGTCTGCCGAGAGGAGAACGCTATTAGAAAAACCTTTTCTATAGTTTTGATGTTACTTGCCCCGGCCAGGATTCGAACCTGGGAATGAAGTGCGTACACGATACACACTCGGCGTCGAGTTAATTTTCTCGCTAATATAACCGATACTTATAGGTTAGGCTTCTTTCAGGAGTTTTCTCATCGTTTACAGTAGTGTCCCTACAAAAAATGAACTTATCGAAAATATATTACAGATTGTGTACACACACACACTCCTGCAAACGATGAGAGAAGGAAATTTCCCATTGTAGCCGTTTCTACGTACGGGAATGACCCAGGTTTCACTCAGCCAAGGACTGTTATTTCAGCGATTTAACCCTGTTTAGATTGGCGCATGCCATAAGTCGTCTATCATCTATGGAGCAATGGCTTGCAGCATGGTCGCTCCACACACTTCTGCTCAGGGCTGAAGTTGAATCCAACCCTGGCCCACAATCATACTTTTGCTGCGTACGTGCGATAGTGGACAACCGCACCTGTCCCTTACACCCCCATCGCGTCGACTCATCCTAGGTAGATTAAGATCCTGCAGATAAACTGCAATGGACGCCAGAGCAAGATCGCGTGGCCTGTTGATAGCTGCGATCCAAGAGACGAAATTGTATAGCAATTCAACTTTGCTAAATTGCAACGGATATAATGTGGTCGCTTAGCATTCATCACACACCATACAGTGCAGTATCGTTTTATTGACGAAGATATCGAATGTCAGAGCATAGCTAACCGGTCAATCGATGTCGCGCTCGAAATATTTAATATTTATATACCCCCTTTTACCTGCTTCCCGGCAGGATATCACCCAGACATAGGTGCGTTTCTCAGAGCTGAAAACCGTTTGGTAGTAGGTGACTTTAATGCGCACCACGATCGCTGGCACTCAAGCCTACCAGCAGATCGCAGGGGAAATGAATTGGGTGATCAGATAGACAGTTTGACATCCTGCACAATGAATGACGACGCCCCCACCAGGATTAGGGGTAGTTGCAGTAGCTCTCCTGATCTAATAACAGTTAGTGCAGGTCTCATAAATAGCATAACGTGGTGACCTATGTTATCGCTTGCATCAGACCACCTACCCATAATCATCACGATTGATAGACCTACCAACTTTGTCTCCGCGGATCGGAAGACTTTTATCAACTTTAAAAAAGCTGATTGGGTTGGATTCGCGGAATTCACTGAGAGTGCCTTCGGTGCCCTACCCACATCAACAGATGTTCGCACTGGCGAACAGAAGTTCCGCAGGGTTGTCACGACCGCTATGGCCCGCTTCGTTCCCGCTGGAAGAATACCGGCAATTCGTCCGAATTTCCCAGCGGAAGCGGCAACACTAGCCAACGAACGCGACCACCTTCGGCTGTCCGATCCCCAAAATCCCCGCATCAGGGATTTAAACGCGGAGGTTCGTCCCCTGGTAGACGAACATAAGCGGAAGGAGCACCTGAAGTCCTACAACTTTGCGGCAGGTGTGGTAAAGCTTTGGACCACCGTGAGGTCCCTGTCCCACCCGGCGAAGCGTGATAATCGAGTGGAGATTTCATTCGGTATCCGCGCCTCGCCGGACGCGAAGAGATGCGCGACCTACTTCAGCCGACAGTTTATACTGCATCCTTCGGTGGATAGGACTAAATGAAAGGTGTCCAGAAGGCTACGCAAATTGCCAAAACCTAGCGTGCCTCTTACCTTCACCTGTGGCGATATTGCGGAAGCCATCGGGAAGGCGAAAGTCTCCATGCCATTGGTGATTCCTGGCCACAACCGTAACCGTACCTGTGAGAGAACCGTCTTAGTGGCGTTGGACCTATCAAAGGTCTTTGATACGGTCAATCACTCCACGCTACTTGAAGACGTTGAAACAGAAACAGAGTGGTCGACAGCTGTCGGTGTATTTTAGAGACTCAACATATAAACCGAGAAGAATTAAACAAGGGGTACTTCAGGGTGGCGTTCTCTCCCCGGTTCTGTTTAATCATTATATCTCGAAGCTTCCTCAACCACCCGAGGGGGTCACGATTGTCTCCTATGCTGATGATTGCTCGATAATGGCAACCGGTAATGTAATTGATGATCTTTGTTTGAAAGTGAACGGATATCTCTCTGATCTTGCCCATTTCTTTACCAGCAGAAACCTGGCGCTGTCCCCTGCTAAGTCCTCGGCGACCCTATTTACGACCTGGACGTTACGTTTGACAGCCTGGCCTCTGTCTCTGCGCACACAACCGGAATCGTCAATAAAGTACAGAGCCGCCTCAAAGTCCTCAAGTCGCTAGCCGGCAGCACTTGGGTTAAAGACAAAGAAACGTTGTTGGCAACATACAAGGCGATTGGCCGGTCGGTTCTAAACTATGTTGCTCCAATTTGGTCGCCTGGGACAAGTACGACCCAGTGGATGACACTGCAGTCTACCCAGAGCGCAGCACAGGATGCCTTCTGATGTCACCAGTTGAACATTGGTGTAGCTTCAATGCTCCCGGTTAGGGAACATAATTTTATGCTCACCAAGCAATTCCTCGTCGGTTGTCATCATAGTGCCTACCCAACCTTGTACTTGTTTGACAAAGATCCGCCTCCGAGACATGTCAGAATGCATATTCTTGATATGTCTGACGAGATCCCGTCACTCACCACCAATAGACTGGACCCTGCTGCCTACCGGGTAGCCTTAAAGGACATTCACCGAGAGGCAAATGCCATCTCCGTCAACTCTCATCCTGTGAATGCCGACGTCGGGGTCAAACCACCACCCATAGCAGAGGAGAAGCTCCAGCTGCCTCGTAAATCCCGCGTCACTCTGGCTCAACTACGATCTGGATACGGTAGCAGGTTAAACTTCTACCTTTCCAGAATCAACCCGGACGTACTTAATGTATGTCCGGCATATGATCACTCCCCGCACGATACCACCAACCTTTTCACTTGCCCTTTAAAACTGGCTTATCTAACACCATTTTCCCTTTGGCCGACCCTGTAGCGCGTTTCTTGTCATAGTCATAGGTTAAGCTTCTTGCAGTTTTTCAGAGTTCCCTGCTAACCGGAAAATTAATTCAAACTAGTGGTTAGGTTGGCGGTTAGTTTTTGTATAGGCATCAGGTATCAAATGACCACTGCCCTTCTTCGCTTTTTCGCATTTATGGTAATGAATTCACAGCTAACATTGAAGTCAAATTTTCTTTGCTGAATACGCACGTGCGGAAGCATGACTTTTTCTCATCATTTGTTGGAAGTTGTGCATGTACAATCGAAAAATTATGAAATGTCAAAATCTGGATTCGCCCTGTATTGCCCATGCATATTATTTGTGTAATTTTGCGAGTGAAATGTCAAATGTCGTATTGGGAAAGAAAAACAAGCTTTCAGCGGTTGAGCCGAATTCATATAAGGTGATGGCAAGGCGAATTCATAACGCACACACACGCATTTTTCAATATTAAGATGTCACGATAAAAGAGAATTAAAGAAAGGACTTTTCGTTTTTAGGATGTCACGAGTAAAGGAAAAATACAAATATACTAGGTTGTTTGTTTGATATTTTAGGCATAGATAAATAGACACGAACCTCTTTTCTTTATGACGTGAGAGCGCCGGCAAAATTCACATTTTTCATAACATTTTCCAATGTTGCCAGTAATAAATATTGGCACAGAATCACCGTTGAAATTTAAGCAATGCAATTGCAATGAAAAATCAAACCGAGTAAAAAGAATAAATAGAGTATCGTAAAACTATCAAAAATACGGCATCAACATGACAAAATTAAAATACTGAAGAAATGTATCTGTAAAAGTGGGCGCGGTCCACCAGTTTCTACTGATTCTTATGGTGTACAACTTTTTTCCGCAAACGAATAGGGGGGGTGTTATATACCGATTGACATCGTTGGATAGGTAATTAAAAAATCTTTCACCCAATATATAAATTTGTATATATTATATATTAATATTTCGAGAAAATCAAAAAACAAAAAAATAATGCACATTTTTTTTAGAAAAACTATTTTTTTCTTTAAAAAATACGTAATTAACTATATGTAAAAATATATTTGTGAAATATTCCATAAAAACACCTTAAATTTGATTTACAATTTAATATAGTTATGTTTAAATATTATAAGATGTTTTGATTTATTTGTGTTTCTGTGAAAGGGAGAATTGGTCATATTGAAGGTTATGATCCTAAGCGACCGAAAGCTTCTTGAGTTGAATCGGCCAGGGTTATTTTTTTGAAGCGCGGCCGAAGGCCGCCTATGCAAAAACGTGTTGCACGCAAAAATAGTGTGAACTGCGTAAAGAAGGACAATTGGAAAAAGTGAAATAAAACAACTGTGGGCCCGTTTTCATGTAACCTAGTTGCAAAAAAACACTCTAACTCGGATAAAATTTCCTTTTAGTTACTTCAAAACACTGGCAATATCTGTCATTAAACATATGGTTTGTTTAGTGAAATTTTAAAGAAGCAAAACAAAATGAGCAATTCTGAAGATTCTGTGGTAAGTTATTAAATTTATTTAAAAACATTAAATAAATGCTTTAAATAACCTTTTACGTTTGTAGATGATGTCTTTGTACACGGGTGAGCATTGCGAATAATATCGCAATAGAGAGATGCAAGAAGTAATGGAATTATTGGAAACGATATACATATGCCAGCTCCAGCTCTTCTGAAGACTCGGAGAGTGAAAGCGAGGCACATGAGAAGTGCTCCAATTTTGAAGGTACGCTCGATGCAATGTGTGAGGCAGATTTCAAAATGCACATGAGGCTAAGACGCCAAACGGTGGAATACCTAACAAGTAATAAGAAAATGTGTGTAAAAGAAATACATAAACTTAAAGCTATTTTATTTTCAGTGAAGTATTCGGAATCTAACTGCGTACCTGGTGGTGGTAGAACGCGTATATTACCAAAAAAAATCGGTGTATATGTACATTTGGTATGTTAGCAATACAGTGACATTCAGGCAACTAGCAAATTTGTTTGCGGTAGCACCGTCAGCGGCATGGTCAACTGTTCTAAGAGTTACTCGCTTTTTAATATCGATTAGTCATGAACATATTAAATGGCCAGAGGGCGGATATTTGTACGAAAATGTGGACAAATTTGAGCAAAAGAGGCGTATCCCAGGTGTGATTGGGGCGATCGATTGTACGCATAAAGAAATGTACTTTGATTGGAAAAGAACGTATAGAATTGTGTTGCAAGCTGTGGTAGATGCCAACAAAAAGTTCATTGACATAACTTGTGGTGAACCAGGATCGCTGCATGATTACCGTGTTCTAAGAAGGTCCAAACTCTTTCAGGATGCAGAAAACCATTACGAGGATATGTTTCCGAATTCATTTTTTATAATCGGAGATTCGGCATATCCGTCAACGAAATGGCGAAAGTTCAACGAAATACATTCCTCAACACGGATGGTGGTTGAAAATTCATTTGGACTACTGAAAGGGCGCTTTCGAAAATTGCTAAAGTTTACTGAGCAAACGGACTTGAAGACAATAACCAACATCGTGGTCAGCGCATGTGTTTTACATAACATTTGTATTTCTTTTGACGACTTGTGCGATGTCAACGATGTGAGTGATGAAAATACCCTTGCAGTTGATGAAAGTTTTGAAGAATCAAACCTAGGCGCAGACCTTGACAGAAGCAAAACCTTTTTAATCATTTAAGACAACAAAACATTATTTAAAAATTTCACTGCATATATGTATTTATATCTTTAACTTCACTAATAAATATATTGACAAGAATTCATTGCATTTCATTCAACTTAAAATCTATAAAACTAAAAAAAAATTCACAAGGAGTATCACACATAAAATTCAATTCAGATCATTTCTTATTCTAATTACAAGTAAAAAAAAAACTAAAAGCAAATTAAAAAAAAAACAGTTTCAGTGAAAACCTTTTAGTGAATTTTTTGCAATGTTTTTGATATAAATTCTTCCTGCTCGCTTTTATAAAACCCTTGTACAAAAAATTCACTAAAAGGTTTTCACTGAAATTCGCTGGAACGTTTTAAAAAGATGTTGCTAGACAGAGTAATTTCTGTTAGCTATTTTTTCCAGCAAAGCAACTTTCCTCCGCTCTAGTTCGCCGTCCTTCTCCCACTTCTCCATCAACATTTTTTTAAGTTGTTGAATGGCTTCGCTTCTTGCTTTCCTTTTCTGTTCCGCCTCCAATCTCTTCAAATGATATTTTTTTTCGTAGTAAAGCTCTCTCGCTGAACATTTTCGACGTACTGCTGGAGCTGAAGAGGAAGCTAATGTTGATGTAAGTGGTGGTGACATTGACGACGATGGTGACGGTGATGACGGAATGTCTGTTACCGGCAACGTCAAAGGTGTTGGTGATGGCAGTGGCGAGGGGATCCATGTGGACGCATTAGCAGACATCGCATTCACTGAAATTGTTTCAAACGGTCTGTAACCCACATGCACCGTGTGGTTGTTTGAAATAATCGGACTACTCCCAAACATTTCGTCCATTTGCTCCATATAGGGGGCAAAGCACGGGCTGGCGCCAGTCCTGCTGTTGTTGTCCCGTGCCGCCTTATAGGCCTTATAGACTGCACATCTTCGACTCCAAACACAGCGGCGTCCTTTCAAAGTCCTGGAAGTGGATTAATAAATATAATTTCTTCAAACATATATTTCTTTCACGGTAGGTGCCCATGGATACCATGTCTTCTAACACGTTCGCGTAGGCCAACCTCTTTCTCTTTGGGTGCTCGAACTCCTCTTTCCGGGCGAGGTAGCATCTCAAAAACCTTGTTGTCTCCTCACGGAACCATTTCTTTCGCCTTTTTTCTTGCATTCTGAAATAACAAACAGCTTTTAATTCATAATTTTATGTGAAATATACGAAGCGCAAATTTTACTTACCCTTGTAACATTTTTATTTGTTTTGTTTATGTATCCATAAAACAAACAAGATTTGACAGTTGATTGAAATTTCCCAAGTATTTTTCCAGAACCCATTCACAATAGAGCGGGTTTTTTTGCTTCACAACACTACATCTCAGGTCGGATATCATATAACCGAGTTGGCTCAACTCGCATATTTTTCCGAGTTAGTATTGTTGTTTTACATGCTATTTTTTATCCTACCTAGAGTTTTTTTGCAACTAGGTTACAAAAGATCGGGCCTTGTATTGTTATTATATTTTATTCGTTTATTTGAAACAAATAAATATATATACAATATATATACAAACAACCACATCAAGTGAAAGATCTCTTAATGACCTATTTAACCATATTAATACATTTAACAAGGCAAACAGATGTTGACTCAACTCAAGGATCATAACCTTCGATATGACCAATTCTCCCTTTCAAAGCAACACAAATAAATCAAAACATCTTAGAATATGAAAGGTATTTTTATAGACTACTTCACAAAAATATTTTTACATACAGTTAATGTTGGAGTCAATAGCATTCAAATGCATCATGCATACTCTTGGCAACCACGACATACTTATATATTTATCGATATGTTTTTACTTTCACTAAGTTTTTCTTACCTTTTTTGTATTGTAAAGTCATCTTTGATAGCAACACGCGTTTTGAATGTAGAAACTAAAATTTACTTAAAATAAAGTTATTGTACTTATGAGCATAACCAATCGAACTCTGTAATTAATTGCGGTTAGGATAAAGTACACTATCCAATAGGTTATGGGCCACTTCAACGCCTAAACAATATCAAGTTACCTAACCAACAAATTTTAAGGGTTATACAGAAAAATGGCGGAATCCAAGTACACGATTGCGAAATTGAATGGCGACAATTATTTTAACTGGCGCTATAAAATGCAGATGTTGTTAATTGAAAAAGGTGTATGGGACGCAATATCAAAGGAGCCGCCAAATCCAGTAACGTCACAGTGGACAGAAGCAGACCAAAAGGCTCATTTTACAATTGCGCTTAATGTTGAAGATACTCAAATACAGCATATACGGAACTGCGACACAGCAAAATCAGCATGGAATGCATTAAAAGAATTTCACGAAAAAGACACCCCGGGAAATCGAGTAAGCATTTTGAGAATGATGATGAGGCAGAAGCTTGAAGAGGGCGGCAACGTCGAAAGGCATGTTAACCAAATGAACGAGTTATTTCAGAAATTGCTGGCTCTTGGTGGTGAAATAAAGCCGGAGTTTTTCATGAGTGCAACGTTGCTAGGCTCATTGCCGGAAAGTTACGATTCTCTTATAACAGCGCTCGAAGCTCGCAATGAGGAACTTACATCGAATTTGGTATGCTCTAAGGTAATCGCAGAATATAAGCGCCGAATGGAAAGAGACAAGATCAGTAAGCCGGAAATTGCGTTAAAAACAGGTACGTCATACAACAGCAAAAAAAGAGTATGTTATTTTTGTAAAGAAGACGGACATTTCAAAAGCGCATGCAGCAAATATAAGAAATGGTTAGCGAAGAAAGAACACAAAGAAAAGGCAAATTTGGCGGAAAGTGGTAACACCGATCAATTTTTATTCACCACATCAGCTGACAGTGGCTGGATTGTGGACTCAGGGGCGACTTGCCATATAGTAGGTAATAAAGAAAATTTTGTCAATTTCAACCAAAATCATCGTGAACTTGTTTTTGTTGCAAGCGGCCAACAAGTACTAGCTACAGGTAAAGGAACGATAAGCATAAGCGTTATGAACAAGTTTGGAAAAAAATTCAGTCCGCATCACAGACGTATTATATGTGCCTGAAATAAATGGTAATTTGGTTTCCGTAAAACAACTCACAGCGAAAGGGTATAGGGTAAAATTTACAAACAAAGGCTGTGAAATAGCTAAAGATGGAAATGAAGTTGATGTTGCATATGTTGATGGAAACCTTTACAAACTGCAAACATTGAATCAGATCTGTACTGTTGAGAATCGTGAGTTAACTCCTAGCAATGGATGTGTTCACGAGTGGCATAAAGGGCTAGGTCATAGAGACATTGAGGTAGTTCGAACTTTGTCAACTGGCGACCTGGTTGAAGGTGTAAAGTTTACAGAATGCAACAGTGATTGCAAAAATATTTTGAATTGTGAGGTGTGTTTGGAAGGGAAAATGAGTAGAATGAAATTTCCTCAAAAATCGTTCAATCATTCAACAGAGATTCTTGATTTGGTGCATTCAGATGTTTGCGGCCCAATGCAAACTACTACACCATCAAACAAAAGATATGCCCTCACTTTTATTGATGACTTTTCAAAATATACTACCGTTTACCTAATCAAAGAAAAATCAGAAGTTTATGAAAAATTTAAAGAATTTATTGAAATGTGCAAAACATTGTTTAAAAAGATACCGAAAATGATTCGCTCAGATAGGGGCGGTGAGTATATGAGTACAGCATTTCAGAAATATTTAGAAACTCACGGCATACAGTGTCAGCGTACTGCACCCTTCAGTCCGCAACAAAACGGAGTAGCAGAACGTAAAAATCGAACTCTAATAGAAATGGCTCGCTGCATGATCATAGAAGCTAAAGTTGAAAACAAGTTTTGGGGCGAAGCGGTAATGATGGCAAATTATATACAAAATCGTCTTCCTGCTAGAGGTATACAGAAGACACCATTTGAAAGTTGGTTCGGTTTGGATCAAAATGCTATGTTTTCATACCAAGTGAGAGGCGACGCAAACTCGACCCAAAAGCTTTCGAATCGTTTTTAGTTGGCTATGACTACACATCCAAAGCATAGAGATGTTATGTACCAGAAACTGGCAAAGTAATAATAAGTCGCGACGTGAAATTTGTACACATTGATAGTAAATTAAAAATGGATCAGATGCAGGAGGAGAATGTAGTGGTGGTTGAACACAAGAAGTTAAATACGGATATTATTGAAAACGAAATAAGCGAATCTACAGATTCGCAACCAAACAACAACAACAGTGATGCAGAGCATGAAAGCGACACTAGCGGCGACACAGAACTTCGTCGGTCAGCAAGATCAAATAAGGGAATAAGTGCTATAAAATGGTCGGACGAAATGGTAAACTACCCAGAAGCAAATTTTAGAAGTGGAACCAAAAAGTTTAAAAGAGGTTCTGGCTAACAAGCATAAAAATGAATGGCTAGCAGCCATGAAAGATGAAATCCAATCATTGAAAAATAATGGCGCATGGGAACTATGTGAGCTACCACCGAACAGAAAAGCCATTGGCTGTAAGTGGGTTTTTAAAACAAAAACCGACTGTAAAGGTGCAATTATAAGCTATAGGGCTCGCTTAGTTGCACAAGGTTTCTCGCAAAAATTCGGAACTGACTACGATTTAATATATGCGCCCGTCGTTAAACAGACAACCTTCCGAATTTTGCTGGCCATTGCAGCGAAGGATAACTTTAAAGTTCAGCATTTAGACGCAAAAACAGCATTCTTAAACGGAGAGCTCAGCGAGACCATATATATGAAGCAACCGCCGGGTTTCGAAGTTGAAGAAAAGGAGCATCATGTTTGCCGATTGAGGAGGAGCATTTACGGGCTTAAGCAATCGGCAAGGATTTGGAATCAAGCCGTTCACCAACTTTTATTAGACGCCGGCTATTTTCAAAGCAAAAACGATGCATGTTTGTACACGTACGCTGCTGAAGGTGAGTTTTGCTACATACTTATATATGTTGATGACTTAATAGTGGCGAGCAAATCAGCAAATTTAATCAGAATGTCTGAAAGCGTATTGAAGGCGAAATTTGAAATTCGCAACCTTGGAGATATACAAAGTTATCTCGGCCTGAGTATCAGAAAAGCAAATGGTTTTTATGAACTTAACCAAAAGTCGTATATCCAAAAGATAGCTCGTGATTTCGGCTTGGCCGATGCAAAACCTTCAGAAATGCCTATGAATGTGTCCTACGGAAAAGGCGAAAAATCAGATTTGCTAATTAATAATGAAAAGTACAGACAGTTGGTTGGCTGTTTGCTTTATATTAGTGTAAACACGCGACCTGACATCTCGGCAAGCGTATCCATTCTGGCTCAAAAGGTCTCTGGTCCAAACCAAGAGGACTGGAATGAGCTTAAGCGCGTCCTAAAGTATTTAAAGGGCACTGCTAACTTATCTTTGGTGCTTGGAAGAAGCGACGCCGCAAGCAATCTTGTTGGATATTCCGATGCTAATTGGGCAGAAAACCGGGTTGATAGAAAATCCAACAGTGGATATGTTTTCATGTATCTGGGCGGTTTAGTCAGTTGGAGCTGCAAAAAGCAAACCTGTGTGGCACTATCTTCGACAGAAGCAGAGTTCATCGCGCTATCAGAAGCATGTAAAGAGGCTCAATGGATCCGTCGAACACTAGAAGACTTTAACCGTCCGGAGACTGTGCCTACAACATTATTCGAAGATAATCAAAGCTGCCTGAAACTCATCGAAGAAGAAAGTTTATCGGGCAGATCAAAGCACATAGACGTCCGCTACCACTTTGTTAAGAACTATGTTCAAAATGCAGTGGTCAAATGCGCTTACTGTCCAACGGAAACTATGGTGGCAGATTTATTAACGAAACCGTTACCGACAGCCCGAATCAAGCTGCTTAGGGGAAAATGCGGTGTAACATCATTTGAATGAGGAGGAGTGTTGGAGTCAATAGCATTCAAATGCATCATGCATACTCTTGGCAACCACGACATACTTATATATTTATCGATATGTTTTTACTTTCACTAAGTTTTTCTTACTTTTTTGTATTGTAAAGTCATCTTTGATAGCAACACGGGTTTTGAATGTAGAAACTAAAATTTACTTAAAATAAAGTTATTGTACTTATGAGCATAACCATAACCAATCGAACTCTTTAATTAATTACGGTTAGGATAAAGCACACTATCCAATAGTTAATTAAGTATTTTTTTAAAGAAAAAAATTGTTTTCTGAAAAAATTGTTTTTTGATCTTCTCGAAATATAAATCTATACACTTATAAAATAAAGTCGCTAAAAAGCTATGTACGGAATTGGCTTCGCACAGAATGCTCCGATTTGAAAGCGGTTTTTTGTCTTTCGATACTAATGTATTTTTAATTTTGTTAAATGCATTTAAAGCTTCTTCGTCTAATTTTATATTTATTTTCCTAGATTGATTCTTTGAAATGTTTCCCGCTTCGCCTCGAAGGATTGTGGTCAGCGGTTTGGCTAATTTTGAATAATCTATATTACTTATAAAATAAAGTCGCTAAAAAGCTATGTACGGAATTGGCTTCGCACAGAATGCTCCGATTTGAAAGCGGTTTTTTGCATTTTAAAGCTTAGCTGTGTGAGATGGACTTTTTTTTATATACATAATGTGAAGGAGTATATAAAGGGAGCGTGGCAATCGGACAAAATGTGGTAAAAAAACATAAATTTTTGGTTTACACAGCCATACATCATAACCTAATCAACCGATTAGAATGAATCTTCGTTGAAGTTAAACTTTGAAATATTTACTTTCGTTCTGCATCAAAAAAAATAGTTGATTTCTTTCTAATTTAACCAAAATTGTTTAAACAAAATCAGCACTTTTTCCAAAAAAATCTGTTTGTGTGTTTGTTCGCTGCCAACCGAATAAGTCAGCGTGCTTTAAGCGACAGCTGTGGTGAGCCATTCATTTGATGAATTCACGAAAGAGCTTGGTAGCGTTACTTCACTTCGGACGTATGTATGTATGTATGTATGTTACATAATTTCGCTTTTATTTCGGCTTCACATACATATTTATGCATGGTGCCAGATTAATGCAACAAAAAAGAAAAAGAATGCATGCATATTTTTAAACATACATACATATATACTCCTAAAGTTTAAACAAAAGTACTATGATTTCGTATGTTTGTATGTATATACTATGCATATACATATGTACTTATTTGTGTAGTAGGGAGATTGAATTCTACAACATTTTGTTTTATCCAAATTTGTATGATGATTTCCAAAGACTGAGTACCGATCCATTTTAATTTTTTTTGTTGGCAACCATGAACATCTTTCTTCAAAAAGAACCGTTGCTTTTCACGAATTATGCTATTAAAAATTGTATGTTAGTTGCGGGAGTACATTAAAACGATCGCAGTTCATAAAGTTTTATTTTGAAGTGATTTTTATTAATCAAAAGTGCAGCTTTAATAAATAATTTGACTTTTGAGTGGTAAGTACATTACAGTGCAATTTTTTATATTATTTAGTGTAATTTTACAACCAAATTTTCCTTAGGGCCATTTTCACAGTTGCGAGTCAACTTACATTCCACAGTTAACTATGAATTTTCGATTCAATTTTAGTAATTTAACTAAATATTCACTACCCAATGTACGATAGACAACATTTTATTTCTAATAAGAGGTTAACTCACCAATATTGCGCAGTTAAACTTGAGATATGTAAGTCGACATGAAAATCGAAAATCGAATGTAAGTTAACTCGCCACTGTGAAAATGACCATTAGAAAAATAAGTGATTTCTATGAAACATAGTTGTTACTCAAAGCTTAAAGATTTCTATAAAATTGATAAAAGTTCTCAAAATTAGATAAAAATATAATTTCGTATTTTTTATTATAAAAGTTCTCAAAATTAGAAAAAAATATTTGGTTTTTTTATACGAAATTTTAGTAAGTTCTGAAATATGCAATTGAAATAGATTATAAATTACTAGCAAACCGGGCAGGTGTTTTTCTTTTCAACCATTTTCTTCTCAGCTATGACATTTGACCAACTTTCCAGAGCAAAAAATATATATGTACATATGTACATTAGAGTGCTTCAAAAAAAAATGTTTGTTTCTTTTTTTAACACTTACCTTTGATGGAAAAAAATCCTCACCAAATATGGCGGCCGCCGTGGTATGGTGGTAGCGCGCTCCGCCTACCACACCAAAGGTCCTGGGTTCAAGTCCCGTGCAATGCATCATACAAAATTTAGAAACAGTTTTTTCAATTAGAAACAAATTTTCTAAGCGGGGTCGTCCGTCGGCAGTGGTCTAACAAACACTCCGAGTATGTTTCTGGAATGAAAATTAATATGCCTAGCAGATGCCGTTCGGAGTTGGCATAAAACATGTAGGGGACCCGCCAGTTTGTAGGAAAAATTAAAAAGGAGCACGACGCAGGAGAAGCTCGGCCTAAATCTACTCGGAGGTAAATCTTGCCAAGTATTTATTTTATTTCAAAGATGGGTCCTATAGCTGAACTCATAGGGGTCGCTATTTTTTTTTTAGTTTCCCATGTAAAATTGGCTTTTTGATATGTAAACATCTTTGCTCACGGTATGGGGGAATACAAAATGAAAGATGTAAGATATGAAGTGTGAATTGCAAGGTATGGTGTGAAGACTCTCCAATTTTTTACAAATTTCACTCTTAATAAAATCTCCATATCGCCACCCTTACCTACATATCGTTTTTCAGAATTATGGTCATTATCCCCAAAACCGCTTTATTTTGGTGTTCTTTAATCCACATTTTCATCCATATCTCCAGAAAGGGTTGACATCGGCTTGAAAGAGGCTATTCATTCAATACTTGAAGTGTGAAAAGTTTTTTTTCCTTGAAACTATTTCATTTGGCAACTTCCTCAAGTATTCAACTTAGCAACGAAAAGGTATCCATTTTTAAAATTCCCACGTTTTGTTTTGTAAGCTTAGCATATTTTTATATTAAAAACCACACGAATGGGTAAACATCCCATAACGCATCTCTGAAAATGTCTTATTTTTGGCCGTATATAAATAATGTACAGCTCAAAGAAAATATGAGAGTTTCTACTTCCGGACAAGGAAATGCACTGTTTGCTAATAACTTGCTAAAAATTGGTAACGGACAGTTCCCTACGACATGTGGGCAAATCGATCTGACAAATATTTGTAATTTAACCCAAACTATTGAAGATCTAATTGAGAAAGTATATCCCGGAGTTGGTGGTCTTATAACCAATTCATTGGGCTGGTTTAAGGAGCGGGCAATATTGTCAGCTACCAATGATCAGGCGGATGCAGTAAATGCCTTAATACTTTCAAATTTTACTACGGAAGCACAAGTTTTCCACTCAATAGACACAATAATAGATATTAGCGAGGCAGTACATTACCCAATAGAATTTTTAAATCCTCTAAATCCCCCCGGAACGCCACCACATAAACTAATTGTTAAAGTAGGAGCTCCTGTAATATTACTACGCAATTTAAATCCACCAACTTTATGTAATGGAACTAGGCTGCTGATCAAAACAATTAGAACGCATTTGATTGAGTGTTCAATTTTGACTGGCTGTGGTGCTGGAGAAAACGTCTTGATTCCAAGAATCCCGATAATACCAACAGATCTTCCATTTCAATTTAAACGGCTCCAGTTTCCAGTCAAATTATGTTTTGCAGTAACAATAAATAAGGCTTAAGGTCACGCATTTAAGGTGGCCGGTTTGGACCTTAGATCTCAATGTTTTACGCATGGCCAGTTATATGTTGCTCTATCCCGTGTAACAAACAAAGACAATTTATTTGTTTTGGCTCCTCATGGGAAAGCTGCGAACATTGTATACAATGAAGTGTTATAAAACTGAAAATAAAAACTAACTGAATATGAATAATTAATATGCATGTACATAAATATATCTTCTAATTGGACTTTATTTATTTATGAAATTTTCTTTATTTACTAGGGTCATTATTCCGAAATATTACAAAAAATTACTTTTATTTCAATTATAAAGATGTTTTAAACATTATCAACCTGTGTGAAACAAGGTGCGGGTTGCTAGTATATAATATATAGAGATATACACATTGGGTGAAAGACCTCTTTTTTATTTTTTTCTAGCTCAGTGGACCCTATTCTTTACATGTTCCTAAGTTTTACATATGTATGTACATATAAAACGTCATACATTAATATATTAATATATATATAGTATATATATATATATATATGTATATATAAATTTTAGAAGCATTCGCAAACTGATCGATATCCAGTTGTGTAAATAAATAACTTTTAATCGACATTATTAATGGCATTTTTTTTAATAAACGCAATAATTGCATGTACAATTTAATGCTATATTCTTTATTATCGTTAATTTTAAAATCCATTTTAAAACCCACTGATTACGGCAGCGAATTTAAGTCTGGTAGCCCGCCTTTTCGCTTGTCAGCTGTTCATATGCCCAAGATTCGGTTTTGTTGCCAGCCTAAAGCTCAAATTATGGGTGCCATAACCTAACCATATAAAACAGCTGATCGAACCAACTTTATGGGCAACACTGTTTCCAATTTTTTTCTTTGATGAATTCATCTATTGTTATAAGCTGGTTTTTGTTTTGCAAGTTCATGAAGTTGACGATTGAATTTGTTTGATATATGTACATAGTAGCGGCTAATTAACTCTTGCAGTGTTGTATATTGTACAATGTAAAAAACATGATTGATGCTTTCAGAGATGCTGCACACTTCACAGTTTTTTTCGTCTGTATCGTTCATTTATAGTGTTGTTTTCCAGAATCCGTGCCCGATTGATTTTCTTATTGTCTCTGGGAAAATAAGTCAATAGTTTCTTCTCATGAGTCTTATCAAATCTGTGTATTTTCCTTTTCATTTTTGGTTAATGATTTTGTAAATTTAGTTGTAGCTATCTTTTGGAGTAAGTTTATACATATGTAGATGATTCGAGATCCGTTTTCGGTTGGTAGTAGCTGGGCACACTGTGAAATTCCGCTAAATCGATGTAAGTCATATTTGCAACCCTTTAAAATGTTCATAAAGTTCTGTTGACTTCTGTTGTTACTTTTCGAATATACAATGTAGTACGTAATGGATTTATCATTCGACCGAATAACTGACTGTTGTAACTTGCTTTATTATTATATATTCTAAATGTATGTTTATATTTGCCTGCTATTGCCTATATTTGCATTTCTTGTTGAATTGTATAATTTTCTTATGTAGAATATCCTTAGCCCATAATATGTTATAATGATTACATATAATGAAAAAATCATCAGCATATTGAAAAAACGCACAATTTCTGTTATTTATCTCATATAAGCTGGTTATGTGAATTTTAAAGAAAACCCGACTAAGTAGACTGCCTTGACAAAGTCCTTGCGCTGTAGTTTTGCAACTACCATCGACTGTCGACGCTCTTTCATTTATATAGTATCTGAGCTTTTTAATTGCGCCAACCAAGGCTATACTGTTTTCATTACTGCAGGTCGTGCGGTATTTAATTCTGGCTACGTTGCGAAGTCTGATCAATTTAAAACATTAATTATCTCACCAGGACTTTGGAACGTATTTGTTGTTTGCCGGTATATCTATTGTATGCCTATCCAACTCGGAAAATTTCTTTTACTTGCAAAAGCAACCTTGTTAGCATCTTTCATGAAAAATCAGGTTTATTTCGTGATATTTAAGAACGGAAAATAGCTGTAATGCCAAATTTTTTGTTGAGTTAGTTATTTATTTCAAAATACTATGCCAATATAAACGAATTAGGTCTTAAACTAAAATTTCCCATGTCTTTCATTCACGCCAGCACAGCTTTTTCACTTCCCAACACTACATCTCAGGTCATTTTACCGAGTGGGCTCATACCGCATCCGAGTTAGTGTTGTTGCTTTTCATGCTATATCTTATCCAACCTAGTGTTCTTTTGCAACTAGAAACGGGTCCATTATTGTTTTTACAGTGTTTTGAATGTCGAATATGTTTTTTGGTAAAGTATTTAGGCTTAAATCATTTATTACCCTGTCCATTGGAACCTTTTTGGGTTTCTTGTTTTTTATTTACGTATTACTTATTACTTATTGTAGTTATAGTTGGTACGTGATGACTATTAGTGATCTAGAGTGGTCTTGTGTTACCATTGAATAAGCTTAAATCTATTGCTGAGGCTGTGGCGTTTGGTGGTATGAACGTTGTACTTCCATCATTAATGCATGGAAAGTTGTTGTTAATTGTGGTGTTTTCTAATATTCCTTCTTTTCGGTCAGTGTTGCAGCCGATAACGTATATTTGACAGAGAAGTTGGGATGACGGAGTGAATTGTCAAAACTTATCAATATACATATCACAACCGACTCATCGCACCAATGGCCACCTGCGGAAATTGGGAGGGTGCCGAGTTAACACGCAACATGGTATATGCATGCAAACATATGTCAATATAATGTTGATTTTATACATATGTATGTATGTACATAAACATTTGTACGTGCAATCATAATTAGCTAAAAGGTCAACAAGTGCATATGCATCCATATGTTTTTATTGTTATGCATATGTGCATGTACATAAAGCGCAACGCAACCGCACCACCACAACAACAAAAAATTCATTCATAAACGCACGCGTATATTCCGTTCCTTCATAAACGCGAACATTTCATCTCCCAAACAATATTTTTCGCGACAAACACAAAAATTCTAAAATCTTAAATTGAAGATTTTTGTAATTTTGGTCCAAATTCTCGCAAACGCCTACTCGCTACATCACATATAGTAGTGCATATGCAAGAATGATAGAAAACCAGACCACGACAACGCCGCCAGCGTACACGTCACAGCGGTTCTTGCCACAGGATATCCTTCAAACATATGTACGTACATACAACATAATTACGTCTATTTTAAATACATGTGTATAAATTGATAAACAATAAAAATCCAATTTCTATAGTGTTTTTGGAAGATTTTGTTTAATTACTTTGAATATTTATTGAAAGTTATACGTATGTATGTATATACATACATATGTATGTACATGGGAAAAGTTATTAAAATAAAATAAAACAATAAAGTGGATAGTATAGAAGAATACATATTTTTACTTTATTTTTAAATGTTAATTAGAAATAGAATTGAGGAAATACCTTATCAAAACAAAATGAAAATTTTCGCCAAAAAACAACTGTAACCACATAATGTAGCTAATAACACTAATTAAATAATTAATTTTCTCTAAAATTTGTATTTTTTGCTCAACTGATGTTAAATTTTGCCCCTTGGTGGTGAAAAATTATTGAGTAGTAAGTCGGATGAGGAGTAAACCCTTTCCTAAAATTGCTGAACGACTGCAGGAATGAAGTGGGGTGCTACTTCTCTGTAAATATGGTGGCAGTTTCCCTATATCGATAATTTGGAGTTAAAATCCACTGCAATTATAGAATTAAGCTGTTGTCTGTTGCCATTTGCAAATAAAGTTGTAGTTTCTTAAGCTTGTATCTGCATTGTTATGTAACCAGATTTCGCAAATAGCTGCTAGATCAAAATTAATGTTCTCAAGATATATTTCTAAAAGCATTTTGTTAGTGTATTTTTTGAGGCTTTGCATATTGTATTCGGTTAGTGTTATTGACATGATGGAGTATTATTGAGTATGTCCACGTCTGTTGATGTCGTCTTTAAGTTTGCTTAAAAAATCTAGGGCATCTTCTGCGGATGTGTCACTGTTTCATTGGGATATTTGTGGATTAATTTCGCAGTTTAAACTGTTAATAGATACTTCGTGTACTGTTCCTTGGTTTTGTAAATTGACTGTTTGGACTGCGTTAATTCTTTCTTGTAGCGCAGAATTTTGTGATTTGTTTACGTGTGCGTTGCTGGCTACTGTTTTAGCATAAGGCATGAATCTATAGATTGATTGCGCTGCTTCAATGTACATAGTTGTTTTGAATAGTGTCTGGATTAGTTGCAATTTATCGGAATTCTTTGAAATTGGACATTTATAGCTCAGACTATTTATCAAAGAGATGGGGGTAACCTTCTTTGATTTCGAATTTAGATTTTCTGCTACCATTGATTTTTTGATAGCGTATTTCTCCTCTCTTGCTGGACAGATTAGAAATAGTTTGGTAATTCGCTGCACATTTACATTAAGTTTGTACTGCTAGGTTGCAGTGCATAACGAAGTGATGGGGCACTATAATGTGGTTCTTAACCGCGATTCTGGTTGATGCAAATTAAATGTATTTTAATATTGATGTGAGATTTAATAAAATTTTTACTCTCTCTGTAGGTATTTTAAATTCTTTGAAAACCCTTTGCATACTAAAAATATATTCATTGAGGTCGCCATCTGATTGGAGAATCATAGATAATGCCCGCATTGGGTATAAGATGTTTAAAGATTTTTGGTTCATAACCACTTTCATTAAAAACAACATTTAATTTAATTCGATTTTCGCCTTTTTTGCTATAACCTTACAACGCCCAAATTTCACTTTTCTTACCTCAATTTCGTTAAACCTAATTTCTAACATAACAACGCCGCCGTTAAAACTGTTGTTTGTTTTTCTTTCACCTTGATCAAACGGCCCGGTTGTCATAAATGGTCATGTTATCAGGTGAAATTATTAGTTGTGATTTTCTATTAGAGCTTGTTTTATCTTGTTCCGTTTCGATTGGTACGTTTGTTTGGGATTTGCTTTCCTCTCGCGTTTTTTCATTTTTTTTCTTTCCTTCTGTGGGTATTTAAATTTCACTTTCGATTATATTTAAATATAATTTATGTGGTTTAAAAAAAAATGAATTAAAATTTTCCGAGTGTTGTGTTCATTGGCCATTTCGAAAGCATACTTTTTCATTTGTAACAAGGTTTGCAAGTATGAAGGTTTTAGCCCGAGAGCTCGCTGACCTATCGGTATGCGAGAAAAAGCATACTTCCTTATTTTAGCGGTCTGCATATCGCAATAAATAACCCTACCATATCACCTATCAGCTGGCTGGCGGTGCAGCTGAAGTTCTCAGTGCATACAGTGTCGAGTTTCTAACAGCCGATTACTTGGCTTAGCAGCTCTGTATGAAATATGTGCCGCAGCTGACCTATCAGCCCTCACTGAATTTATAGTGACGTAAAACCTCATCCTAGATGACAAGATAAAATGTAATAAAAATATATTTATCGTCATTTAATTAAAATTACTGTATTTATTAACATTTTTATTGTGCATTAAATTCAAATAATTCTAATAAAACACAACTAAGTAGTTACTTTAAACTAAACATGTGAAAAAATTCATTAATTAGGGTTTGAAAACATATCAAAATTAAAATATTTATGTACATACAAGAATTTTAAATTCTGATAGTTTATTTATTTCTTTTATATTCTATCTAATATATTTGTTATTACTTTCAAATTTTACCTTCTTTATTTTAAGTTTTTTTAATTTCATCTGTTTCTATTTTATTGCTATATTTATTTCACTTTATATGTAATATCGTCCCCTTTTTATATTGACAATTAAGTTTATATCTACCTTTGTTTAGTCTGTTTATACTTTATATTTAGATTTAAACGTTTTTATTTATATTGATAGTGTAATGATATAAAGCAATGACATTCGTTTTCTGTACGCAGGCTTGGCAGATATTTTGTATTTTTTTTTTCATTCGTCAGTCATTTTTTGACCCGCTTAGTGAATATTTTTTTGGATAAATAAATAAAAAAGGAAGAACATGCCGGGAAGCAAATATTTTATGTTCAAAATGAGTGCGTATTGCGGCGAAAATTTTCGCAAAGGTTTTATATATTACACAATTTGTAAAAAATTGTAACATCCATACCTCTAATGGGTTAAAACCCAAAATGATAATATAGAAACTTCAAATGTGCGTACGTCAACTACCTAGAACACTTTATATCTATTATTATATACAGTGTCGGACATATCATATCGAGCAATATTCTATTTATTATATACTATTTTTTTAAAATTACTTTTTATAAAAATATAGCTCAAAAAGTTGTAAAATTTTCACCTCTTAATCAGAATGTTTAAAAACTTTTCGAGCACGCAGTATATATAACGTTTTGAAATTCATTAAGCTTTTGTAAATTTCCTAAAAAATTTGAAACTTTTGTTTATGTGTTTATATATTATTATTTGTTTTACTGTTCTGTTATTAGCATTTTCTAAGTTATTTTTATATGTATATTTATATGTTTATTATTTTTCGGCCTGACTTTTATTAAACGACAATATTAATTTTTGAGCTCAAGGAAAACATGTAGGTACATACGAAGATTTGAAATGAATGAGCACACCAAACGTAACAAATTCTAACAATAATAAAACTAAATAGATTTTGTGTTACCCAACAACAATTAACCACACACTCACTTAATAGCGGCAGACTCTCGTATTTGAATTGTGTTGGTAGGACATAAGGAAAGGAGGTAAAAAGCAACAGCAGCTCACAAGCCGACTGTGGTTCATAGGCTACGCTACGCAAGTAGTAGGTTGTGGGTTCGAATGGCGGTGGAGTCATAAAAGAAATCTGATGAGGAGGTGTGGTGATCTCTGAAATAGCTATCATTTCTACCACTCCTGACTGTTGTTGTCCGTTTTCCAATATACTTTTCCTTATACTGGCCTTGGGCTCAAGAATTAATATTGTCGTTACAACTACTTTCTTCAAACTCACTTTCACTGCTATTTTTCGGATTTTCTGATGTCTCTGACATTTCAACATCATCACAGTTTGCAGCAGATTATTCTAAACATACTGGAATTGGCAAATCATGACTGTGCAATACGGGGGGTTTAGCCGAGTTTACATTAGGATAAACCCAAGTACGTTTTTTATGCCTGTTGAAACCTTTCACATTAACTGCACAAAAGTAGCAATCATTTAAATGATTAGTTGGCTCAGTCCATATCATCGGAACTCCAAAATGAAGACCTTTACGTCCTCCTTGGCTCCAGTATCGCAAAGATTCTACACAAGATTTACAGACGATACTGAGCACCCAATATTTATTCTTTTGTTCAAGGTTTCTCCCAAAATATGCTTCATAAGTATTTTTCACAAACTCTGTGATTGGGTTTCTTTGCGTTTTAAGACAAAATTTCCCACATATATGAGGAATAATTAAATTAATACAACTGGAACTGGGTCATATAATTTTTTTCATTAATTTCTTAAGTTTCGTTTATCTCAAGAACTAGAGCCAATCCAAAAAAAGTAAAAATACAGTTCGTAAGCCTGCTACTATCGTTAATAAAAACTATTAACAAAATCATGACCGCAGGTTTTTTTTAATTTTTGTTGCGAAGTGTTATCTGTATCTAATTTCAAATTTATTTTCACTTTTAAGTACTATTTCATCTTTAACTTATTTTTATCTTTCTTCATATGTATATGTATCCATTTGATACTTAAAACTACTGCTAAAATTAAACTTGAAATAAAGGGATTATTTAAAAACAAACAACTATTGCTTCAATTAAACTTAAAATTAAATAACTCTTTTAATACTATAAATTACTACTTCTTTTTTCTTGTGTTGGTAGTTCCTAGTTCCGTTGTTTCATCCGATGGTGGCTAAGTTCTATCGACTTGTTGATAGATTTTTCGAAGTCATACGTCTTTTGAGCTTTGAATACCTCTATAAAAAAAGAAAATATAAGTTTCATTACAAATCCAATATACTTACATATGTACCTCGCAGACTGATCTCAACCAATTTCAACCTCGAGAGACTCCGCTTATCCCACCTGCCATCCCAATTGAAATATGTAACAATTTCGTCTGAAAAAATGTGTCAAAAAACAATTGAGACTTCCTCGGATACTCCTTTAATTCTATAAAAGTACGTGTTCTATAAGAATATAGTTATTAATATCGATAACAGTTTGAAACTTATAAGAAACCAAACTTAATTACCATTGCTTTAAGATATTCTTCAGACCTTTCCATTTTTTCCTCTACATCCATTAGGGAGGCTAGCAAAGTCAGTGGAAAATTGCTGTCAACTTTGTCAAGTAGTTTCCTGCGAACCTCGCCAGTTAGTCTGCTAATCGAGTGCTCAATTTTTTGGAGCAAACTTTATTTACCATCTGTTGTGAAAAAGAAATTCATGTTAATATAATAAATTATAAATTCAAATTGCTTAAATGGTACTTTACTATACAACTAGTGTCAAGAAAGAAAATTTAGCGTAGACAATAACAGCATGATCTAGCCTGTAATACAAATGAATGGCAATAAGACTTACATTCTGCTCAACTGCTTCCACTTGCTGGGTAATTACAGCCGGGTTTTCTTACAGCTTAGTTTGCTAATAAAGAAAAAAACATAGTTTTATTCAAACAGTTAGGACATGGCGACGAAAGTGACAGGAACTAAAACAAGTTATCGAGTAAATGCGACACTGTTTCGGGAAATACTACTACTTACGTTAATCTCGATCACTGCAGTAAGATAAGTTTTTAAAAGGGTTAAAAAAAAAGATTTCGAAATTGATCAGCGACCTCCATCACGTTTTCGTCGAAGCATCTTTTATTAATTGCCTTATGTATTTACAGACTTATATCGCATTTTACTTGTCATTTAATTGCGTCTCTTTACAGAAGGATCCGTCCAAAATGTTTTTGCTGGACTTCATGTATAGCAATATTAATGTTTTTGCAATCAAGAGATTAATGGTAGTTTCTAAAATAGGTACGCGTGGGCAAGTTAAAAGAAATCATGAAATATATGGCGCAACAGTGGTATAAACAGAAACTAATCACTATATATATGGGTGAACGAACAGGTTGCGTAAAATTTTTTTAATTTTTTGAAAAGCTTTACAAATGACTTCATTTGACTCCGAGGATTCAATCATTTCTACCACTTTAATAGGACCGAATTTCTCACAATAACAAAAACTATCCTTATCTTTTTTTATCATTTATACTAAATGAGCTACAATTATTCAAATTTTTAAGTCTCAGAAACAATTGCTGAAGAATATCGTTACGGCTTTTTTTCAAATATTTCATACAGTTCTTAAATCTGTATGCCGAATGTAATGAGCCGAGCTTTTTCACCGACGTATATATTACCAAAAAATTTAACAACGTCCTCTAAAATTCTTTGAGCAATGTCGTTAGCTTTTTAATTTGACTTTTCACGTTCAACGTTCGGCCGTACGCGCGGTGATATGCGCCCGCCACTCTTTAACGCTATAATCTATCGTTGCTACTAGAGAAGAATAACACGCTATGGTGCGCTCCAAACGCTGCATCATGATGTTCAAGGCTAAATAACTTTTTTCCAGATTGTGGGCCATTTTTTTCAAAACGGAATATGGTTTAGCGTGAAATGTAGTATATAAGTTAAAACGTTAGATGTTTATTGAGTTAAAAAATATATCTGTGGCGTTTTGCCATAACATCTTAAGTCTTAAAATTGAGTTGTGAGATATTGGCGATTTTCTCTCAAATCTATTGTGTTGAAATTTAATGAGTTATTTTTAATCAAGGAAAAAGTAAAACTATTCCGTAAGACATTATAGGCAGATTTTGAAAAAATATTTAGTAAGAAGTATGTTTTATTCGTTGGTTTGTACATAAGATATTTTAAAAAACGGAAAGTTAAGAAAAATCAAATGTTTTAATGTATGTAATATTTTCAAAAGTAAAGATAAGAAAAATACAAAAGGCGATAACTTTCTTTAAAATTGGAATTTTTTAAATCGGATTGGACACAAATATGGATTATGAGCAGGAGAACTAGAATATGATCTTAACTCGATTTTGACTTAAGTCGACTTAAGATGTTTTGGTAAATTGCCACAGATAT
Organism: Anomoia purmunda; assembly: GCA_951828415.1. Classification (NCBI taxonomy): domain Eukaryota; kingdom Metazoa; phylum Arthropoda; class Insecta; order Diptera; family Tephritidae; genus Anomoia; species Anomoia purmunda. The sequence continues at coordinate 86,941,963 of OX639995.1, forward strand.
GTTTAAGGGAGACGTGCTCCTTTATTCACTTCAAAATTCTAACTAACTATTACAATGTGAATTTCTTATAACTAAACCTATGTTTGCCTTGCTGCAGCGTGGAAGGAATTTGCTTACGCTGCGCTTCCCACAGGTGAAGTTCTTTGTTCCGTTGATCGTTCTCTCGGTTCGTTCCACACGTGTCGCAAGCTCAGCAAATTGTTGTCTGGAGTTGTGTGCATTGCTGATATTGTTTTCTTATGTTACATAAATATGTGTCGTGCTAACAAACCACTTTCTAACAATTCCTCGAAATTTCGATGACCACCATTTTCTTTGATACAGCGCATAATTTCGCTTAAGGTGGAATGGAACCTTTCCACCTGGCCGTTGGCCTGGCTTTTGTATGGAGGAGTAGTGTACACTTCTATACCTAGCTCGTCCTTCATCATGAATTTCATTGAGATAGAGTTTAGCGATGGCTCGTTATCGATTACTACTATTTTAGGAACACCAAAGAAAAATAGTATGTCTCTTAAGGGCCTTCTAACATCTTCTATGGCCCTACTGTTCAACATTTTTGGTACTGCATATTTCGTGAACTTGTCCAATGCAGTCATAACTCTCTTTCCTTCGGTCAAATATATGTCTATGTGTACTGTATGCCCTGGGAATTTTGGAAGTGGAGTGGCTGCCAACTTTGGTTCATTAGGGTGCCTTTCATATTTACTTTCCTTACAGACCGTGCAATTGGTTATTATTCGTTTAATTTTGTCAGTCATACCGGGGAAATAACTCTTTTCGATAATTTGTGCTTTATTTTCAATTGCATTCCTATGTGCCCTTAAATGTTCTTTCAATATAATATTTTCTTGCTCCTGCTCGTTAGTTATATCCTGCACAAGTTTTTGCGTATACCTGCATTTGTAATTGCTAAAATGCTGCGGATAAACATTTTGAATTATACCCATGGTCCTTTCATCGGTGTGGATTCCATTAATCACGGACGGATTTAGGTATCTTTTGAAAAAACGTTGTAATATTTTGCTCATCGAAAGATGGTTCGTTTATTATGTGACGGTGCATAGTTGGAAAAATTATTTTGAATTGGTAGGATGGTGTTTCGGCTAGCTCGAGAAAAATTTGGTTTTTAAAAACGTTAATTGGTACTTCTGCGCAGGGTATTAAATTATGTATGACCTGAGCTATCATCACTGTGGGTAGTGGATATAAGCGAGTTTATTTGAGCTGGTGATAGTGCATCTGCAACTACGTTCGATTTTCCGGGTTTATAACTAAGTTCGTAGTTATATTCCTCCAAGATGGCCTTCCATCGTTTCATTTTGCTGTTTGTATTTTTATGACTTAACGCATAGGTAAGGGGTTGATGGTCTGTAACTATTTTTGCTTTTTTAGAGCCGTAAAGGTAACTACGCAAAGAATTAAGGGACCAGATTACTGAAAGCATCTCTTTTTCATTGGTCACGTAGTGTTCCTCTGCTTTGCTTAAAGTTCTTGAAATAAATGTAATAGGTCGGCCATCCTGTGATAGCACAGCTCCTAGAGCAAAATTGGAGGCGTCAGTGGTTAATTCGAAGTCCTTTTCGAAGTTGGGATGAGCGAGAATTATGTCTTTCGATACTAATGTATTTTTAATTTTGTTAAATGCATTTAAAGCTTCTTCGTCTAATTTTATATTTATTTTCCTAGATTGATTCTTTGAAATGTTTCCCGCTTCGCCTCGAAGGATTGTGGTCAGCGGTTTGGCTAATTTTGAATAATCTATATTACTTATAAAATAAAGTCGCTAAAAAGCTATGTACGGAATTGGCTTCGCACAGAATGCTCCGATTTGAAAGCGGTTTTTTGCATTTTAAAGCTTAGCTGTGTGAGATGGACTTTTTTTTATATACATAATGTGAAGGAGTATATAAAGGGAGCGTGGCAATCGGACAAAATGTGGTAAAAAAACATAAATTTTTGGTTTACACAGCCATACATCATAACCTAATCAACCGATTAGAATGAATCTTCGTTGAAGTTAAACTTTGAAATATTTACTTTCGTTCTGCATCAAAAAAAATAGTTGATTTCTTTCTAATTTAACCAAAATTGTTTAAACAAAATCAGCACTTTTTCCAAAAAAATCTGTTTGTGTGTTTGTTCGCTGCCAACCGAATAAGTCAGCGTGCTTTAAGCGACAGCTGTGGTGAGCCATTCATTTGATGAATTCACGAAAGAGCTTGGTAGCGTTACTTCACTTCGGACGTATGTATGTATGTATGTATGTTACATAATTTCGCTTTTATTTCGGCTTCACATACATATTTATGCATGGTGCCAGATTAATGCAACAAAAAAGAAAAAGAATGCATGCATATTTTTAAACATACATACATATATACTCCTAAAGTTTAAACAAAAGTACTATGATTTCGTATGTTTGTATGTATATACTATGCATATACATATGTACTTATTTGTGTAGTAGGGAGATTGAATTCTACAACATTTTGTTTTATCCAAATTTGTATGATGATTTCCAAAGACTGAGTACCGATCCATTTTAATTTTTTTTGTTGGCAACCATGAACATCTTTCTTCAAAAAGAACCGTTGCTTTTCACGAATTATGCTATTAAAAATTGTATGTTAGTTGCGGGAGTACATTAAAACGATCGCAGTTCATAAAGTTTTATTTTGAAGTGATTTTTATTAATCAAAAGTGCAGCTTTAATAAATAATTTGACTTTTGAGTGGTAAGTACATTACAGTGCAATTTTTTATATTATTTAGTGTAATTTTACAACCAAATTTTCCTTAGGGCCATTTTCACAGTTGCGAGTCAACTTACATTCCACAGTTAACTATGAATTTTCGATTCAATTTTAGTAATTTAACTAAATATTCACTACCCAATGTACGATAGACAACATTTTATTTCTAATAAGAGGTTAACTCACCAATATTGCGCAGTTAAACTTGAGATATGTAAGTCGACATGAAAATCGAAAATCGAATGTAAGTTAACTCGCCACTGTGAAAATGACCATTAGAAAAATAAGTGATTTCTATGAAACATAGTTGTTACTCAAAGCTTAAAGATTTCTATAAAATTTATAAAAGTTCTCAAAATTAGATAAAAATATAATTTCGTATTTTTTATTATAAAAGTTCTCAAAATTAGAAAAAAATATTTGGTTTTTTTATACGAAATTTTAGTAAGTTCTGAAATATGCAATTGAAATAGATTATAAATTACTAGCAAACCGGGCAGGTGTTTTTCTTTTCAACCATTTTCTTCTCAGCTATGACATTTGACCAACTTTCCAGAGCAAAAAATATATACATATGTACATTAGAGTGCTTCAAAAAAAATGTTTGTTTCTTTTTTTAACACTTACCTTTGATGGAAAAAAATCCTCACCAAATATGGCGGCCGCCGTGGTATGGTGGTAGCGCGCTCCGCCTACCACACCAAAGGTCCTGGGTTCAAGTCCCGTGCAATGCATCATACAAAATTTAGAAACAGTTTTTTCAATTAGAAAAAAATTTTCTAAGCGGGGTCGTCCGTCGGCAGTGGTCTAACAAACACTCCGAGTATGTTTCTGGAATGAAAATTCATATGCCTAGCAGATGCCGTTCGGAGTTGGCATAAAACATGTAGGGGACCCGCCAGTTTGTAGGAAAAATTAAAAAGGAGCACGACGCAAGAGAAGCTCGGCCTAAATCTACTCGGAGGTAAATCTTGCCAAGTATTTATTTTATTTCAAAGATGGGTCCTATAGCTGAACTCATAGGGGTCGCTATTTTTTTTTAGTTTCCCATGTAAAATTGGCTTTTTGATATGTAAACATCTTTGCTCACGGTATGGGGGAATACAAAATGAAAGATGTAAGATATGAAGTGTGAATTGCAAGGTATGGTGTGAAGACTCTCCAATTTTTTACAAATTTCACTCTTAATAAAATCTCCATATCGCCGCCCTTACCTACATATCGTTTTTCAAAATTATGGTCATTATCCCCAAAACCGCTTTATTTTGGTGTTCTTTAATCCACATTTTCATCCATATCTCCAGAAAGGGTTGACATCGGCTTGAAAGAGGCTATTCATTCAATACTTGAAGTGTGAAAAGTTTTTTTCCTTGAAACTATTTCATTTGGCAGCTTCCTCAAGTATTCAACTTAGCAACGAAAAGGTATCCATTTTTAAAATTCCCACGTTTTGTTTTGTAAGCTTAGCATATTTTTATATTAAAAACCACACGAATGGGTAAACATCCCATAACGCATCTCTGAAAATGTCTTATTTTTGGCCGTATATAAATAATGTACAGCTCAAAGAAAATATGAGAGTTTCTACTTCCGGACAAGGAAATGCACTGTTTGCTAATAACTTGCTAAAAATTGGTAACGGACAGTTCCCTACGACATGTGGGCAAATCGATCTGACAAATATTTGTAATTTAACCCAAACTATTGAAGATCTAATTGAGAAAGTATATCCCGGAGTTGGTGGTCTTATAACCAATTCATTGGGCTGGTTTAAGGAGCGGGCAATATTGTCAGCTACCAATGATCAGGCGGATGCAGTAAATGCCTTAATACTTTCAAATTTTACTACGGAAGCACAAGTTTTCCACTCAATAGACACAATAATAAATATTAGCGAGGCAGTACATTACCCAATAGAATTTTTAAATTCTCTAAATCCCCCCGGAACGCCACCACATAAACTAATTGTTAAAGTAGGAGCTCCTGTAATATTACTACGCAATTTAAATCCACCAACTTTATGTAATGGAACTAGGCTGCTGATCAAAACAATTAGAACGCATTTGATTGAGTGTTCAATTTTGACTGGCTGTGGTGCTGGAGAAAACGTCTTGATTCCAAGAATCCCGATAATACCAACATATCTTCCATTTCAATTTAAACGGCTCCAGTTTCCAGTCAAATTATGTTTTGCAGTAACAATAAATAAGGCTTAAGGTCACGCATTTAAGGTGGCCGGTTTGGACCTTAGATCTCAATGTTTTACCCATGGCCAGTTATATGTTGCTCTATCCCGTGTAACAAACAAAGACAATTTATTTGTTTTGGCTCCTGATGGGAAAGCTGCGAACATTGTATACAATGAAGTGTTATAAAACTGAAAATAAAAACTAACTGAATATGAATAATTAATATGCATGTACATAAATATATCTTCTAATTGGACTTTATTTATTTATGAAATTTTCTTTATTTACTAGGGTCATTATTCCGAAATATTACAAAAAATTACTTTTATTTCAATTATAAAGATGTTTTAAACATTATCAACCTGTGTGAAACAAGGTGCGGGTTGCTAGTCTCTAATAAAGCGACGGTAGTACCCAGACATACCTAGAAATTATCTTAATTCCTTCAGATTCTGCGGTACTGGAAACTGAGCTACAGCTTCTACTTTCTTGGGGTTGGTTTTTATACCTTCGGGGGTAACAATGTAACCTAGGAATTCTACTTCATTTTTTGCAAATTCGCATTTGTCTAACTGGATCTTCATATTTGCGTATTCTAAAGTTTTAAATACTAGTTCAATATTTTTCAGATGTTCCTCTTCTTTTTTCACAAATATTATGACATCATCAATGTAAACATAACATCTTGTTCCGATATGTTGACGTAGGATGTCGTCTAAGGCCCTTTGAAAGGTAGAGGGAGCATTTTTAAGCCCAAAGGGCAATCGGAGAAATTCATATTTTCCGTTGTTTACAGAAAATGCTGTCTTTTCTATATCGGATTCGTGAAGTGGTATTTGGTGGAAACCACTCTTTAGATCAATGACAGTAAATAGTTTATTATTTCCGAGATTCGCTAGTACCTCGTTAATCTCGGGTATGGGGTATTTATCTGTAATTGTAACGGAATTGAGTTTGCGGTAATCGATGACCATGCGATACGTCTTTTCTCCAGAAGCATCCATTTTTTTATCGACGATCCAGACCGGGGAGTTATAGGGAGACTTCGATCTTCTTATTATGCCGTTAGCGAGAAGATCTTCGACCTGGCGTTCGATCTCTTCTTTAAGAGCCATTGGGTATGGGTAAGGTTTAGAGTAAACAGGAGTTTCGGTGACTGTCCGGATCTCACCTTTTACAATGGTCGCTTTTCATCGGGATCGGCGAAAAGGTTTGGGCATTTTCTAATAATATCGTTCACTTTATTTTGCTGTACTAGGGAAAGGTGTGAAATATTGATTCCGACATTATTGACTTCCTGTGATATCCTTTGCTTTAGAGGGATAGTTATGTTTTGGCAAATCGTCATTAAATTTCTATCTGTATGAATGGTTGTCCTTAATAGTCTGAGAGTGTCATTACCTACTATGCCGTGGAATGCCTTTAGAGTTGGTAAGATGAAGAATTTTATTTTTCCGACTTCTGGTCCGAAAATATCCACAAAAGTGTGGTGCGTAATTTCTATCGTACCGGCAACTGATTTTACCGTAAAGGGTTTTCATTTAAAATTGGGTTCCTAATCCTAGTTGACTGGATATAATTTTTATTAGATCCAGTATCAATTGAAAAATCTATAACGTCTCCGCTTCTTGTTCGGAACTCGTAATAAGGCAGCGAAGACGGAACTAATCTAAAAAAATGGATAGTGTCTGTTTCGGTTTGTCCTTGTTCACTGTTAATGTAATTAACTTCACCTTCGGGAGGTGGTTTCGCTGTATTATAATTGTTATGGTAGGAATCATTGTCGTAGATTCCGTTTGGGTCTGGTTCTTCTTGACCTTATTGGGAGGGTGCATTGGCTGAGTGGAGAGAGGACGTTTCTGTGGTTGCCTATTCTGATTCATATTAGGTCGATTTTGATAATTGACCTGCCTTGAGTGAAGTGAATTGTCCACTTCCATCGGGATTGGTGGCTTTGGGGGCAAATTTGATCTGTTATTAAAGGGAGTGCTTACTGTATTTCTAAATCCTGGTGCGTATCCTTGAAAATTATGTGGGTAGTTATAATTGTTGCGTGGAACAGAAGTTTGTTGAACTCGGTAGGCTGGTGGAGCATACGAGTATTGGGGGTAGCGGTTCGATTGACGGCCAAATGTTTGTTGACCGGGGTTTTGTCTAGGTGAAGAGAATAGGTAAGCTCGGGATAAAATGGTCTGTTATTATTAAATGTCGTATTTTGACGAACAAGTCGTGGTGGTGGTTGGTTCATTGACTTATGCACGTTATGTGCATGGTTAATGCGGAAGGACATATTGTCCAATTTTTGGCATAGATGCAAAGCTTGAGGCAAGGTCGTAGGTTCACGCATGCTGAGGAGGCGAGGTAGATCACCGTTCAGTCCTCTGATAAACGTATCTAGGGCTTTGTCCCTACAGGAGTTCGTCATTCTCCTTATGGACTCGTCGCTTAGATCAAGGCACGCTATTTTATCCAAAATGAGAGAGAGGTGTTGATACACCTTTTGGTAAAAAATTGTGATATCGTCATGGCGTTGAGCCAACGTTGTCATTTGGTATTCTAGGGTACCAATGTCCCTTTTGTCAGAATAATGCATCATAAGGCATTTTCTGATTTGCGTCCAGTCAAGTGGAGTACTATAAGACTCCAGAGCCGCGTCGGCATCCCCGACTATTTTGTGCCTTACAGTATGCAAAATTGCGAAATATTTTGGGGTGTCCTTAAGCCCTTCATATGCTTTAAGAATCCTATCTACGCTTTTCCTCCAGGAGCTGAATTCTCCTGGACGTCCCGAGAACTCCCTAAGACATTTTACCATGTCTGGGATCCTATCTAGTTCGTTTATATTCCGTGCGTTCAGCGCCACAGCGTGGTCGATCTCTCCAGAACCGTTTAGATTAGGTGCACTCATTCTTCCGAGTACTTCCCTCACTATTGTTTCTACTGACGTGGGATTTGGGATAGTAGGGTTTTCGGAATGGGTGGCCCCATATTCTATTCTAAGTTGATTTAATTGCTCAACTAATTCTTCGGCAGTGTCTGGCATTTTGCTATGCAATTAATTTTTTTTACGTATATTTTTTTTCAAAAACTGTTTTTGAACTAGTTGCTTATCGCTTGATTTTGGAATTTAGATTATATTACTTTGACGCAGCTCCGTAATCGAATCGCAATTTTTTATGACAAATCTAAGTTTTAGTTAGTTAATTCGCTTAGTTGTTTATCTTTTATAAAAATTTGGTAGTACTAGTTTGTCACAATTTCTTCACAATTTCTAAATCTTGTAGTAATAATTTGGCACGACTTAATTTTCATTAATTATTTATCCTTTAATTTTCGAATTCAAGTAGTACTACTTTGGCACAACTTCTTCCGTAATTTAATTAATTAAGATTTCTTCATCTTGTAATATTCGTATGACACAAATTAATTTTAATTAGTTCTTTAATACTTAATGTAAAAATTCAAGTAATATTGCTTTTTCAATAATTCAATAACAATTTCTTTTAATATTAGTTTGACACAATTCAATTTAAAAATTTTAGGTAGTATTATTTTTGCACAATTTTTCCGTAACTAATCACAATTTCTTAATATAAGTTTCAATTCAATTCAATGAAAAAATTTATTTTTGCACAATTTTTTCACAATTTCTTAATATAAGTTTCAATTCAATTCGATTTAAAAATTTATTTTTGCACAATTTTTTCGTAAACTAATCACAATTTCTTAATATAAGTTTCTTACGTTAGTGTCCAGCGTGACATTGACGGGAATTTTATGGGCGCTCTGGGATGGTCCTTTTCCTTCAGTACTGGGGTCCCTCGGCGTTACTGGTTTTCCTCCTGTCCTGCTAAGGTAGCTGCTTCTTGATGCGTTTTTTATTTTTCACATTCACTAATCGCGTAGCCGTACTTTTTGTTGTTCGGGCTTTCACTACTTTCGCGCGCTGGTCCCTGCTCGGGCGCCAGTTAAAACGTTAGATGTTTATTGAGTTAAAAAAATATATGTTTAAGGGAGACGTGCTCCTTTATTCACTTCAAAATTCTAACTAACTATTACAATGTGAATTTCTTATAACTAAACCTATGTTTGCCTTGCTGCAGCGTGGAAGGAATTTGCTTACGCTGCGCTTCCCACAGGTGAAGTTCTTTGTTCCGTTGATCGTTCTCACGGTTCGTTCCACACGTGTCGCAAGCTCAGCAAATTGTTGTCTGGAGTTGTGTGCATTGCTGATATTGTTTTCTTATGTTACATAAATATGTGTCGTGCTAACATATATGGTTTTTTTTTATGTCGAAATATGGCGCAGAAGATATTTCTTCTTCAATTTGCAATAAAAAAATATATAAGCAATTGACTCAGATTCAATTTTTTTATTCGGAAAAAATTAAACGTAATCTATATTAAATGACGATTAAAATGGCGCTCGAATCATCTAAATCGGTCTGAAAGATCGTTCGTAATTGATCTTTGAAAAAAAAATTACGAAAAACATTTAGTAACAATATCTTAAACAACAAATTTTTTTTAGAAAATCCAACTGGGTTTTTGTTTGTATCATTAATGCCCACAGAAAAAATGAAAAAACGAGCCAGAATAATTTTTCACCGCATTCAGGTGATCCGTTTGGGAAATGCTGACCCATGTTCCTTTTTCACAGAATTTGAAGCAACAATTTTTTCCATTATGTCCTATAACACCGGCTACGAAAGCTTTAGCTGGGGAATGGCAAATAAAAACACAGACATTAAATGTTTTAAGAACCTCAGTCTTTTACTTTAATACTATTTTCTTTAAGTAATTTGTATTCGGTACAAAAATCACGCATAAAGTCATTTATGTACATCTTTAGGTTTTCCGTACCCGAAGAAGCAACTAATAACAAAAATGAATCGGCCATAACACACGATTTGAACTTTTAAACAACTTGAGGCCGTCAACTCCTACATTTTCCAAAACGTCTGTATTTTGGAAAAAATTAAACTTATTTGAAAGAAAATAGTTCTGTACTCCTAAGTAAAAAAATTCTCAGTCCGGATTGGTGGATATATCACCTCTTGGATACGGTTTAGTTATTTGTATCAGGTGTTTTTTTTACAGGTTTGTTTTTCGAATAGAGATAAAACTGGCATTTTGTGGTCAAATCTGGCAACTCTAATGTCATTTATGTTCAGTTTGGTTTGCCATTTCATCATGAACAGGTTGACAAAAGAACAACGCTTGCAAATCGTGCAAATTTATTTCGAAAATAATGGTTCAGTTCGCGAAGTTTACCGCGAGCTCCGTCAATTTTATGGTCGACATAATCGTCCATCAGAGCAATTAATTCGGTTAACCATGGATCGTTTTCGCACTACGTTTACTCTATGGGATAATACGCATCCGCAGAGACGTCGAACAGTGCGCACCGAAGAAACAATTGCCGCTTAGAGCAAAGTGTTGAAGAGGACCCGAATGAATCGATTCGCCACCGTGCACAGCAATTGGAGCTTTGTCCATCAACTTTATGGAAGATTTTGCGCAAAGATCTTGGCTTGCGACCTTACAAGATCCAGCTTGTGCAAGAATTAAAGCCGCGAGACCATGCAATGCGTCGTGATTTTGGTGTATGGGCCGAAAATTAGATTGATCTCGATGCTGATTTCCATCGCAAAATTTTGTTCAGTGATGAGGCTCATTTTTGGTTGAATGGCTACGTCAACAAGCAAAATTGCCGCATTTGGAGTGAAGAGAATCCACATGAGACCCTTGAAACGCCATTACATCCACAAAAACTGACTGTTTGGTGTGCTCTATGGGCTGGTGGAGTCATTGGGCCATACTTCTTCCGCAATAATGCTGGAGAGGCAGTTACCGTTAATGGAGACCGGTATAGAGCCATGATAACCGACTATTTTGTTCCCGAATTGGATGGCATGAATGTGGATGAGTTGTGGTTCCAACAAGACGGCGCTACATGCCACACAGCGCACGTCACAATCGATTTATTGAAGGAAACATTCGATGAGCGCATAATTTCGCGGAATGGACCTGTAAATTGGCCACCAAGATTGTGTGATTTGACACCATTGGATTATTTTCTTTGGGGATATGTGAAGTCGCTCGTCTACGCCAACAAACCAGAAACGTTAGGGGAATTGGAAGCCAACATTCGTGGCGTTATTGCCGACATACGGCCCCATATGCTCGAAAAAGTGGTTGAAAATTGGACCTGTTGAATTGGCTTTATTCGAGCCAGCCGCGGCGGCCACATGCCCGAAATCATATTTAAACATTAATGGCATAAAATTATCCTTCCAATAAAGCCAAATTGATGGACCTTAAAACGATTTTCTTGTGTTTTATTTCAATTCGAAGTTCTATACCCCTAAAAAAACACCCGATACAAAGGTTTAGGGTTATAGTGCCCAAATGCGTGAACCGTTCCAAAAATTGTAATCTAAATAGTAGCAACTTACTAAATAAAATCACTCTGAAAATTACTCTTCCACATTTAATAAAACATACAAATTAAATGACAGAGTTAAGCTGTCAAGCTGTGCAATATGAACGAAGGATAAGAAACAAAATAGAATAAGCAAAACCCCAGTAAGCAAAATTTGTGAACACTAATTTATTAATAAATATCGTTTGAAATACAAATTATTTTTTTATATATTCTTTTATACAAATTATGTTATATTCCTTAGGAATATAGGGCGAGCCCCCTGTTCTGCCGTAAACCAGAAAGGAGAATCCTGCCGACTAAGGGTTAAGATCCTGAATGTGTTCGTGGGTCGGAGGCCGCAGGCCCTCGGGCGAAGAACGACACCTTAAATATTAAATTGTACAAGTTAAGTTACCCAAATGTCGTTATTAAAAGAAAGCAATGCTTTTTGTTGCCTGATACTTATATTTCAAACGAAAACGGCTATCCAATGTTCGTTAAATATAAAATTTATTCCGAAAGCGAATTAAAAAATCAAAAAAGAACCCTTTTTTAGCACTAATAGAGTGAATTAAGTATGTATACGAACTCAAATAAAAATCAAATTTTTGCAGTTTAACGCCTTTTAGATTTTTGATTGAACAATTTTTTTTTACCTTTTTTACAAAAAAAAAACATTCTAAAATGCCGTTTTATATCATTTGTCATCTAAATGGTCTTCGCTTTTTATATTGTTCCAGATCTGTTTAAAAAACTTTACAATTTCTATGAAACTTTAATTTTAACTCATTGAGTCTCTAGGGGTCTATGGAGGGATACTTCTCCTGTGCTCTTTCAAATGAAGGGGGTATTTTTGGTGGTAGCTTAGTATTATTTTGGTACGTTTTCTTAAACTTTTTTTTGTGTAAATGTAATTGAAAAATATGTATTAGAGCGTTAAATATATAGTGATTGAACCAGGTTTTCTTGAAGTGGAATCAAACTTTAACAAATATCTCGTGAAGTGTGCATAAATAAGAAAACGGGTCTATGAAATAACTCCCACGAAATAAGTCCCACCAAAATGAAATGATTTAAAAATTTACTTGAAATGAAATAACTCCCCCTTGAATAATATATTTCTTAAATGAAATAAGTCCCACTTTCATAAACGAAATAAGTCCCACTTTTTCACTGTTTAATGCGATTTCAAATAAGAAGTATTTGGCTCTTCGAAAAAAAAACACACGTCGAATAATATGAATAATCAAAGCAGAGAAATAATAAAGAAAAATCGTATGCAAGCTTGCAGAAGGCTTCTTAATGGAATGGATATTACGAATTTTGATAGAGTTCCAGAATTTATTATTAATTCTTTTTTCGGTCAAGGAACGTATAGAGAACGCCTACTAGTAACAACGTTTGGATTCGTAAATGGATTAAGTACAGATCAATTGTTCTTATTATTAAGATGGAAACCGTTTCGGAAGGACCATCAGATTAAAATTATCGACCTTTATAAATGTCTTGAAGATCCAGTGCATGGTAGACGGTATTATAGTTTTAACGTGGCATTGGGATTAGTTGTATTTTGTAATGGTGATATTAGAAAACATGGAACACGAATTCCAAATTCCAACTAAAAATATAATAAAACACATACATACGTAATTACGTCAACAATTTTTTTTAATATTGTTTTTCCAGTAGTTAAGTTCGGTACCTATGTATTTGTACACATTTCTTTAAAGTTTTTTTATTATAGTAAGTATAAAGTAATTAATAACAAAAAAAGGAGAGCCATGAGAGATAAGGACAAAAAATTATGGTTGTCCCTTTTACGAAATGTCCAATATATAACTTTTTCCATAAGAAAAAAATGAGAAATAAAGCCATAATGGCCTTATATTTCATGGCTCTATCGCACCCCTCCATAAAAAAATCATTTATTTATCAGATAAATATTTGAAGGGTTTCATGAACTTCTGCACGACAGAATGGACATACTAGTTTACTGGTTTGATCAATTTTGTGAGTTTGCATTGTAAGATAGCATTCACTGCAAATTTTCAAGTGCTTATAAGGAAAAAGTAAGATATTTGGCTGCTTTATGAAACAAACCACACACATATTATTATTAATTGTATTCTGGTTGGTTTCAATATGGTTTAACGACTCGTCTTCAATGTCGTCTTCCAAATATGATAATTCTTCAAAAAGATCTTCATCAGGCTCCATTTGTACAATTAAATTATTTTTTGATAACACCAGTTGGTCAAGGAATTTAGAAGGAGTTATAGTACCTTGTAAGAGATCATTCTTGAATTTCGAAATCATATCTGCTTTCAAAACACAGGACTTTTTAATACGCTTTTTTCCCACACTACCATTGGTATTCAGCAATAGTTCAAATTTTCTTACTTTTTCAAATTCTTGCATCTGTAAAAATGCTACAAATTTGAAAAAAGTAGCCTTCTTTGGAATGCTTTTTCCTATGACGCTATTGTAAGCTTCTATTGCAGACGTAGTGCGGATTTCAGAATCGAAAACTGAAAAGTTATGTGGACCGATCTGTAATAATGAAATCATAATGTACCTTTTGCATCCATTGATTCTCAAAATATTTTATAAATGATTTGAATCTATCTAAAGCGTTCAATTTTCCTAAATCTTCGGTTAGTAGTTGGAAGCTATCCGAAATGTGCATTCCAGGTAATAATGGAAGAGATAGAAATTTGTGATAAATTCTAGACGCTTCTTTATTTTGCCGAATATATTGAGCGAGCCTTTTGTCCTTCATGGTTATGAATCGACGCAATGCCTGGCAATAATGGAACCAGCAACCAAATATTTTTGAATCAGGGAAACTTTTTTCAATTGCGCTTCTCAATCCTGTTTCATAATCTGTTATAAAAGTTGCTTGTGACAGATCAATAATGCTGATATAGCATTTATTAAGTTATATACGATATAAGTCCCACTTAAAATAAAAACGGGTAACGAAATAAGTCCCACCAATTGACGAAATAAGTCCTACTTTTAAAAACGAAATAACTCCCACTTTCAAAATAGCAAATATTTTTGGTGGGACTTATTTCGTTTTTAAAAGTGGGACTTATTTCGTGGGAGTTATTTCATAGACCCAAGAAAACAGTGAAAAATGTGTAGTGCGGGGATTATCGCCCATTTAGATGGTGATAATATGGACCAGTGGGCCATATTTGAAACGTGTTTCATTCAAGGTCTATAATATTAAATTTTTTTCTTTTGAAGGATAATAATGGCATCAAAATTAAGCCCAGCGCCGAAACAACGACAGACGTGGCGCAAAGAAAACATGATGAAAGCAATATCTGCCGTGAAAACTAAAAAAATGGGATTCTTGAAGGCATCTAAGGAGTACAATGTACCTAAAACCACGTTGCGGCGTTTAGTGGCAGATGATGACCTGTAGAAGAAGTGCCACTACTTCTTCTAAAGCTAAACTTGGGAGGAAACCGATTTCCCACCCGAGCTCGTAAATTCTCTTGTGAAGTATATACTGCTTATGGAAGCGAAACTGTTTGGACTAACACGGAATGATATAAGATCCTTGGCATTTCAATTGGCTGTAAAAAATAAGTACCCAAACCCGTTTCCTGTGATGAAAGAAGCAGCAGGAAGAGATTAGAGAATAGATTTATTCCTTAGACGTCACCCATGTCTGTCGTTCCGTCAACCAAACAGCACCTCTATAGCCCGTGCAAGAGGGTTTTCGAAGGAAAATGTAGCAATTTTCTTTGATCTGCTTGAAAAGGAGATGGGAACATACAATTTTGCCGCTAATAACATCTACAATGTAGATGGAACTGGAATATCCGTTCCCTAGAAAAAGGGACAATCCTCTTCTTATGAAAGGAGCTCCTCCAGGATAGATACATGCTAATCATCCCTCGGGATGGGTTCAAACAAATTTGTTTACTAAATGGTTCAAGCACTTCATTGCTACAGTTAAACTTTCGGAATCATCTCCTGTGTTGCTCATTTTAGACGGACATGCAAGTCACACAAGAAACATTGAAATCATAGAGCTAGCTAGAAATAACCATATTCGCATTCTTTCGATTCCTTCACATTCAAGTCATAAAATTCAACCTCTTGACAAAACTTTTATGGGGCCGTTGAAAAAATATTTGACCGAGGAAATAAGGTGATGGGTCATAAATAATGCAATTGACACATTTTGACATCATAGAATTATTTGTTCGTTCATACATGAAAACGCAAAAATGAGAAATAGCTGTCAAAGGGTTTTCTTCAACCGAAATATGTCCCTTTTATAAGCATATTTTTAAGGAACATGACTTTTTAGCTGCAGAAGAAGTCCAAGCTCCAGTAGAAAGTATGGAGAATCAAGTTCCGCCTTCATTACCAACTGTACAAACTACTGAATGTTTTCAAACAGAAAACAGTTCTTATATCGAAGAACCTATTTCTTTCGAACCTTCTACATCCTCTGGTATACGATCAAGGTCTTACATAATGCCACAAGACATTTCTCCGATTCCGGTCCGTACCAAGAAAACTTCAAACCTCGGACGAAAATCAGGAAAATCAGAACAAATTTCATCGTCACCATACAAGTAGGCTCTAGAAGAATCTCTGAAGAAAACACAGTGAGACACATGTAAAGAAATTAATGCCAGAAGTGGAAAAACGCACCAGAAAAGTTAAGATTTTAAAAAAGAAGGTACTCATATAGAAACTACAAAATAATTTTTAAAATATAAACTTCTAATGTATTTTTCAGAAGAAAATTCAAAGTGTAGAAGCATGTACTTCATCAGAAAGTGACGACAACCTCATCTGACTCGCCAGATCTTAGTCCAGATAGATCTAATAGGAAGACGCAAAATGCATCTATTGTGCAGGTTTATTTTCCGATGATAAAGGAGGAGAAACGTGGGTGCAATGTGTTATATGTACAATGTGGGCACATGAACTATGTTCTGGAAACAAAAAAAAAATTTATTTGTGATTTTTGCTGCTCGTAAGTTATGTTAATTATGGACCACCCTAGTCCATATTTAACGTACATTTTTTAAAGTGCTAAATTGAAGTTCCTTTGATTTTACAATTATATGTTTTATTTGTGTTATGTTTTTGACTATCTTTTATTGGAGACTGAATTGATAATATTATTATTATTATTATTATTTATTTAAAAAGGTAATTAATTACAAATTTAAATTGAAATTTCTAGCACTGGCAGCTAAGGCCTTCGGCTAGTCCCTGTTAGTCTTATACATAGTTGAATATACTAGTAATACAATAGTTTATGTGCAAGTAAAATATCAAATTTCGTAGAAGATATAAAGTCTTTTTAAAAATTTGGATAACATTTTTAAGCTGGTTTCATTTACGTTACGAAGTAATTCTTGTAGATTTGGGATCTGTAGTGAATTTGTAGTGGCTAGCGCTATTGCACAATGGTTTATAATGTGATTGACCGAGATGTTATTGTGCAAGTAGGTTGGTGACCAATGCGGAATCTTGTGAAAGCGACAGCTTCTCTGCGGGATCCAGTCGTTGGGTAGATAGGAGGTTGTTTACTTGGGTTAACTTGTTTGTATGCGTGGTTATAATTATTCCAGTTTTGTTTGCTGATGTTATCATTGATAGCGTCGGAAGCTTTTTTGATGTCTCTTTTATTATAAATGGGATGTGTGATGAGTGGAGCTTTAGTAGCGTATTTGGCAAGTTCATCTGCTTTATCGTTGCCGGCGATGCCGAGATGACTTGGTATCCAAAGTATTTTTAAGGTCTTGTTAAGACTAAGGATATCTCTGATTTTGTTGATGGTGGGTTCTGTGTTGTTAATGTTCTTAATGGCTGAAATAACAGATAGGGAGTCAGAGCACATAATCGTCTTCCTTTTGTGTTTTTGGTCATACAAAAACGCGCAGATAATAGCTGCCATTTCTGCCGTGAAGACAGAGGCGTAGTTTGGAAGGATGGCAATTTGTTGGACGCTATGGTTGTCATGGATTACGCTGAAGGCCGTTGTTGAATTTGTTTTGGAACCCTCTGTGAATAGAAAATCCCAATCCTTGTACTTATCCCGAATTTTTAAGAACTCCGTTTTGAAGATTATAGGATTCGTAGTATTTTTGTGCCATTGATGTAGGTCCATTAAAAATGATTCTGCCGATATATTCCATGGTGGGGAACGCGGTTTATACCTTTGCTTGAAATCTAAATAGAACTCATGTCGCTTGCCAAATTGCAAAATGCGGCCGATGGCGGAAGAAACTTTTTGCTGGCGTCTCTTATTGTGACGAGTGTTTGCTAATTCACTTACTAGCGTATTATCAGGATACGTGAGCTTGGAAATTAATCGTCCTGTGTACGTCTTTTTTCCAGTGTTGGAAGTCCTGCTTCGGTTAGGATATTCGCTATTGGTGAGGAACGAAACGCACCTAGTGAGAGTCAAGCTGCAGAGTGTAATATACTTTTGATTTTTTGCAGATTTATCTGTGATGTGTGTCCATAGACACATGCGGATCAAGGAGTTTATATTCGGTTCCAAGTTTAGGTTGCTAAGACATTTGATTACGTTTAGTCTATTGTTCAGTTTTGTACATTTTCTAATCTGACTGCGTTCATTTCAATGTTGATAGCTGTGCATTTATGCTTCCGGCATATGTGGAGGTGTTTGCATTTTTCAACTGCCACTTTGGCTCCACTGTGATTGCACCAGGATTGTATAGATGAAAATAATTGATTTAGTTTTTCAGATAGGTTATTGGAGTCTTTGACATTGCAGTAAATATAAAAATCGTCGGCGTACGAAATATGTTTGAAGAATTTATGTTCTTTTGTAATTACGTTGCTAAATTAATCGGTTTATTTGGCTTTTTCATTGGAATAATCTTAGCGTTTTTCCCTGATTTGGTATGATACTTGATTCAAAAATTTTATTGTATATTTTACAAAGTTGCTGTCTAGTCGAGGCAGGTAAATTTTTGATGATTGGGTATGATATTTTATCAAAACCTGGGGTTTTACCATTGAGTGAGTTTAAGGTAGACATCAGCTCTAATTCGGTGACTTCTTCTTCAATTTATTTGGATCGAAAAGGCAAGGTATAATTTGTCCTTATTTTCACTAGAAAAGTTGCTATTACTGGAGTAATCAGACCACGATTTACCTAATATGTTGGCAAAATTCAATGGGGTTGCACACAGGAATTCCACTTGGTGTTATTATCGAGTGTATGGCTTGTGAGGTGTGCGTACCGTTTAACCGCTTGACTTTGTCCCACAACATTTTGCTCGGGGTGGAGGGATTTATATCTTTGGTAAAGTTGACAAACGAGCTTCTTTTTGCCAGTTTTGTTTCCCTCTTGAATTTGGCGTTAGCTTTTTGTAGGTCAAGAGATTAACAGTCGTGGGTTTCTTTCTGAAAGTTTTCCATTTATGTTCCATTATGTATCCGATTGCAGGACTTGGAGTTGACTGTTCCACCAGCAAACAGGCCTTTTCTTTCTATTTGTATTCGTTTTTGGTATTGATTCGTTGGCACATCGAATTAGCGATTTTTGAAACTTGGCGACGGTTTTGCTGATGTTGGTGTATTCTTCGCTGTCACGGATGTACCGAGTTGCTAGTTTTTGAAACTTATTCCAGTCCGCGAGGTCAGTGTTGAATCGAAACGAATATTTGTTGCCGTGGTTGTGATTACATGGGTAGTCGAATAGGGTAATTTCGATTGGAAAATGGTCGCTGCCATCAAGGAAGTCCTCAGTTGCCCATGATGCAAAAGTGGATAGTGTAGGAGTACAAATACTTAGGTCAATGTTAGTGAATGATTTGTTGGTTGAAAAATGTGTTGCGGAATTGTTATTAAGTATTATTAAATTATTATTTTGAATGAAGTTAGCCACGATTTTACCTCTCTTATTTCCTTTTTGTGTATTGGTTTGCTTATGTTGTCTATTAAATTGTGAAGGTAATTTTCAGAGAACTTTTCAGTTGGAGGGATATATATGCAAATGATTACAAATGCTATAGTGGAATGGATTTCTGCGGCTATGATCAAATGTTGAATGTTATTTGCTATAAGTAAGACCACCCCCCCCCTTTTGCGGTTTCGGAGGTGTCGCTACAGCTTTTATTGTACAATGAGAAGTTCTTTGAAACAGAAGTGATTTTATCAGAATTTAATTTTGTGTGTGTTTCTTGAAGGGCAGTAATGCTTGGCGCTTTTGTGTGACATAGGAGCTTGACCTCGTCAAAATTGTTACGGAATCCATTTACATTCCACTGAAGAATTTTAAGAACCATAAAAGTTAAATTTGAAAGAAAGCTATTTAAAGTTATATTCTTCAGAATAAAACTTAATGGCTAGTTTAGTTATTGAGTTTACTTGTTTCTGAGAGCATGTCATAGTTGTTGTGGTTATTGTTGCATATTGTGGGGTTTGTGTTGAATGTTTCTGAGCTTTCGATAGAAATCAATGAGGAAGTGGATTGTGAAGTATATTTCTCTGGATTTAGATGTATTTGTTGTTTAGGATTAGAGAGGATTGAGTTATTGTTAAGTGTTGAAGATGATATAGGAGTAAATAAGGAGGAGCTTTTGGGAGCGGAAGTGTTTTTATTGCTGATGTACGTTTGCGTTGAGAGATGTTCCAGTGCGTTGCTGTGGTTGCTGCTTGCTATGTTTGTTGTGGTTGCATTGGGTTGGGTTGAGATCTGTTTATTTAGATTGCTGCTTTCTATGTTTGTTGTAGTTGAGTTTGGTTGAGTTGACAGATGTTCGAGTGAGGTATGGCTTTCTATGTTTGTGGGTTGTAATTTTTGTGTAATATTCATTGTTGTTGTCGCTTCTTCCAAAGTTTCAAACGGAGTATTCTGTATGAAATTGTTGTTACATGTTTTGTTTATAGCTTCCGTAGCTTCGCGGAATGTGGTTTTGAAAATTACCTTATGCTTTATGATTTCCTGACGTTTTTTGTATGTAGGACAGTTTTTGTTGTTTGAACGGTGATGCAGATTGCAATTTATGCATTCGACTTTGCTACATGGGATGGGATCATGCGTGGGAATAGAGCAAATTACACAATTTTTGACTGATTTGCAGTGATTTTTGGGGTGTGTCCAATTCTATAGCAATTCTTGCATTGCATAGGCGATGGGATGTAAGGGTTGACTTTGCATTTGTCCCATGCTATATTGATCTCTTTGGGTAGATCGTATTGGTTAAGCGAAAGAATATGCAGCGGTGTGTTAATTATTTTTCCGTCTTTTATTTTAGTTATTTTCTTACATTCTGTCACGTTTTGGTTGCTGAGGCCATCGACTATTTCCGCTTCGCTCAAGTTTGTGAGGGCGTGAGAGTACACAACGTATTGAGCATGGGATTAAGTAAGGCAGTTACATTGCATAAGTTTGATAGTCTGGTAGCTTTTAGAAAACGATTTGCTTGATATTCGTTTCTTGTCAAAATTAGAAGGTTACCATCTTTGGTGAAAGAAATTTTTTCTGGCTTGTCACTGGTTATACCTTCAAAGGCCTTAGCCACGAGGAATATCAAGGCGAATTCATACAGGTGGCGGCGGTAGCATATATGTATTCAACTTTTTTTATTTCCATTTGGACCGGAATGTCAAACACATGTCAAACTCAAGGCGAATTCAAACTGTTTGTTTACTTTGCTAATTTTCTTATTGGCGTGTGCATATTTTAAATATTTTGCGGTTTGTGAAAAAATAAGTTAATTATAAAAACTATTTCAGACTTAACTAAGAAAAAAGTGTTTTTCAATGGTGAAGTGCGCGATTTGTCTAAAAAAATGGGAGCGGAAGGTCAAATGCGTAAGATGGTTGCGCCAGGTATGATTAATTTTCTTTTCTTTAAGTATATATGTAACTTAATTCATTAATATCTACACAGAGAAAAATGTACACTGGGATTGGTGGGATATGTCTAGTGCGATTTGTTTGAACGCGGCAGGACCTAGAGCATATCACCATCTGTATGACAACGGCTTTCCACTTCCACACGTATCAACTTTGCAGCGCTGGTCTCGAAATATAGACATGGACGAGGGTCTCCTGGCTGCATCATTTCAAGCATTGGAACAAATGTCTGAACTTAGTGATGATGATAAAGTATGTGTTCTTTCATTCGACGAAATGAAAATCTCCGAAACGTTTGAATATGATCAGCTGGGAGATTACGTCAGAAAACCCGCAAAAACGGTACAAGTGGCGATGGTGCGTGGATTGCTTAAGTCATGGAAGCAACCAATTTTCTATGCTTTCGACACCCCAATGAATAAGGACATTTTATGCTCCATTATAATCGCATTGAAAGATATATCATTTCAAGTGGTGGCTGTTGTAAGCGATATGGGATCTCAAAATCGTAATTTATGGACTTCGCTTAAAGTAACCAAGGGTAAAAATAGCATTTCCCTCTCATATATTTTTCATGCAACTTTAATTTTTCTTTAGATGCGGCATGGTTTCGCCATCCATCGGACGACTCCAACGTATAAGTATGTGTTTGCAGATCCACCTCACCTATTAAAATTGGTACGAAACCATTACATAGATGACGACATTATATGGAACAACCATCTGCTTAGTACCAGAACCATTTGCGATTTGCTAAACCACACTTCTAGCTCCGACGTCTCCACAGCATACAAAATATCGCACGAACATCTTTCAGTGAAAGGAGCAGGTAAATAAAGCATTGTAGGAAGTGTAGCCCACTGACCTCTTTACAAAAGTTGGTTTCCTAGTAGTTTCTTAAATTTAATCAAAAAGCCGAAATTCGTCATGTAAAGCGACTATTAGTGTCAGATTTGGTAATAGCTTTTTTCAGATAACAGTTGCTCAATTATAATTTGTCCTTTGTATACTAAAGCTATCCTCCATTACAATAATACGTATATGTATACATAAATATACAATTTCAGCTCGTCAAAAAGTGAAAACAGCCGCTCAGTTATTTTCCAACACGGTTGCCGGTGCGCTCCGTCGGTGTCATGCGGTAGGGTTTGAGCTGTACAAGCCATTGGAGACTGCGGACTTTATTCAACTCGTAAATGACTGGTTTGACGTTTTAAATTCAAACATGGAAACCTTTGCGTATCCGGGAAAGGTATTTTTAATAACTAAAGATTTTATTTATTTTTCTTACTGCTTTAAAACTTAAGGAACCGTTCGGTAGAGATTTGGCGAACCAAATGGACGTTTTGAATCGCATGAACGAATTCATGTCGTCGCCCATTCTTCCGGACAGAAAAAAAAATTGACATTTTCCAGAAAGGAAAAATTCCCACAAAAAGAAGCATTGAGTTTTTCAAGAAGGGTATACTTATGACCAATAGGGCGTTAGTTGGTTTATACGACCTGAAAAAAAAATCAAATGTGGAATATTTGCTCACATACCGCTTGAACCAAGACGTTCTTGAAAATTTGTTTGGTGCGATTAGAAGTAAAGGCGGTTTAAACGATCACCCGACACCTAAGGAATTTGAATATAGGATGCGAAAATTTATTTCAAGTACCAGTGCTAACTCAAGTAAGCAGCGCGAATGAGGGCAGCACAGCATTTAATAGTTCAGCTGACTCGCATAAGGATAAAGGAAACCAAGATGGTGGCGGTGAAGATGTGGCGGATGTCTTCAGCGCGGTAGACTCATCCTACCCGGACGATTGCGGCGTTTTACAGGAGGACGCTTTGTCATATATCTCGGGGTATATGATTAAAAAACTGGGCTTAGAAGAGCTTCGAGATTTTCGACCATCTATCGGTTTTGTGGACGAAGTGAGTAAAGGGTTTTTAAAAAAGCCGTCTCCACATCTCTTACACGGTGTGAAAGCAATGGAGAAAATATTTGAAAACATCAATAAGTCGGAAATCTCAAGTTGCAAAAACCTACATGAGCGCTTGGTAAACTGTAGCGCTCATGTTCAAGTACCAGAAAGCGTGAAACGTCTCTTTTTCAAATGCAGAATACATTTCCGCATCTGAAGCCTGAACAGACGGCAAAAAGCAAAGCAACGGTTGATGGGCTTTAAAAAATTCATCAAAATCCATATATGATTACTGAAGCTTGGAACAGGTGAAGTCTTTATTATTGTGATATTTTATCAGTATTTACAATAAGCATTATTATGTATTTTCACAGCAAATTCATTTGTATCGCAGTATCAAGAGAAACTCGGAGGTGGAATTGTCAGCACAACAAACAGCCCTTTTTAGGGCTACCAATCAGCCCTTTTTAGGGCTACCAAAAAATCCAAAAAGGTAAAAATTTTCTTCTATACTAAATGTGAAGGGCTTTTACAACAACTCCATACCACAGGATGGACATAGCTCACATTTGAAATTACGTTGACGCAAATGTATACTCATAACATGACGTTGCAAATTAATTTTATTAATGTATTTCCACATGTTTCACATACAAAATATTTTTCACCCGTATGTGTTTGCCAATGCAACTTCATAGCAATTTTTTGCAAAAATCCACGATTACAAACATAATAATACACGGCAGCTTCAGTGTATGGAGGTCAATAGGAATATCCGCTTCCTAGAAATTAAATAAATATGGATTGATTAGATTTAGAACGCATTGAGAGTATAAATGAAAGGTTTTTACATTCATTTTTAGTCGTATGCTTTTTTGGTCAAGTGTTGTAGAAATCCTGTCCACTGCCCGAAGGAGGCATCGCATTGTTCACACGCCAATGCGAAAAAATGACATAGTACCTACAGCATCACCGACTACTACCACAGGATCAGGACAAGTGGTATCAACTGCTTCATCCTCATCATCTTCACTACGTTCGTGTAGTGCATGCTGTTTCCTTTTATGAGCTTGCATATCACGTTGACGACTAAATGATTTACCACAAACATCAGAATGGTGTGTCTTTAGTTGGGTATGTATAACTATATGTTTGGAGAGATCACCAGCACTATAGATGATGTGCTTGAAAATTACCAAGTGCAGAGAATTGTTTAGAACATATTTCACATTGGAATGGCCGTTCACCGGTGTGTGTTCGTTGATGAATATGTAAATTATATTTTTGTGCAAAGCGTCGTGGACAATAATTACAAATGAATGGCTTTTCTCCGGTATGTGTGCGTAAATGCATTTGTAATTGTGCGGCACACTTAAAAGTCTTATTGCATTCATAGCAGGTTTGTGGTAATTTGGGTAAAGGCTTTGGGCCACGGCGCTTATGTTCCTCTGGCGGCTTACGTTGATAACGCGAACGACGTTTGCTGGAATGTAAACGTTAAAAGTGTTAAAAGACTATCTAATTGAAAAATAAAGAAAATACCTCTTTTTTACATTCTCACCCACATCTGATTCATCTTCAGACTCTGCCTCTAAAAACACATGTGTTTTATTGTTTAATGATGTTATAGGTAAGTCGGTGCTAGTTTCAGCATCACAAACACTTTTCAATTATAAACCTTCTGCACCTTCTTCCATTAAATTTTGAGGCCAATAAATTCTGATTTTTGTTTGTTTACATTTAAGCCAAGGCGAATTCATAGGTTTTGACAGACGGGTCCAAAGATACAAAAACAAAATACATGAGAATTTTACATATATGCTACCGCCGCCACCCGTATGAATTCGCCTTGGAGGAATATATTAAATTCGTTTAGGGGTTTGTCGTTGTTGATGTTTTTTAGAACGATTAATTTTTTGCAAGTGTTGTTCTTTTGAGTTTTGTTGTTGGGTTTTAGTGATGGAAAGTCGATTAAAAAAAATTCGAACTAACATAAACAAACGCCGCGATACGGGTCTTCTAATTTAGCCTCTATTTTCACCCCTCACTCTCAGAATCGACCTAACTTTTGCTAACCTGAATTTGTTCCACAGTGTTATTCTTTTGCCCTCTTTTGTACACTTTATTTTTCTTATTAATCAACGTTTTCTTTAATTAACGACTTATTACTATTATTATTTACTTTTTTTTTTTACTTAATTTGTTTAATGGTAACGGGTGAATGTTTTATCATTTTTAAATGAGTTTCTAATGGGTTGCTATGCACAAAATCGCGATAAAGCGTTTCTCTGCTTAAGGCAGAATAAATGTATGTAAGTATATGTACATATGTAGAACTGAGCTTACATTACAAACTTATATATAACAAAGAGGGCTTTGATCTTTGTCGCATATTTCACTTATATATCAAAAGAACTAAAACTTTAACTTTAGATTGATTCCGTCGCTCGCGAGCTGTCCGTCTGATCTCTACGATCGACGCGCCAAATTGTTTTTTTTGTGTCGGCATATCCCCATCGCTAAAAGAGGTCCTTTAATTTCTTAGATCCAGAATATAAATGGGTAAGTACCTTATTGGCTTCTGTACCTGCCGATGCTTTTACATAATATATGTCGGTGCGTGTGTATGATTTACTTATGTATATACAACAAGTGCATACATATATACATACATATAATACATACATATATGCCAATTTACGCCCAAACTTTATTATACACCATTTGTGATAACCGTAAAGTTCCAAATCTAAGTAAAACGAATTTTTTACTTATATCTACATATATATGTAAGTATATACATATGCATTTAGGCAGTTGGATTGCTTTATTTACCCGGATGGAATTTAATACTGATATACACTTATGTACATACATATATAGGTACATAAGTAGAACTCGTGGTAAAGGAATGAAATCCAAAGTGATGGTTTTAAATGTAGATTCTGCGAGGCAAGGTTAATTTAGTTCCAATGCAGATATTTTAAGTTTTATTTTAGTTTTATGCTTCTGATATTGCTTACCTAAATCTTACTGTCCGACGTCTATCCCTTTTTGTTTATTCTTTTTTTAAAAACGGATGTTCCTGCCAAACTGAAAAGCTGTTGGCGGATGTATTTGACAGGCATTTTAATGATACCCCTGGAATGAAAGAAATGGAAGAGCAATGGCATGTGAATGAATGAATTGTAAATAGCAGAATGTCAAAACAAAAAAGGATGTGCAGTATCATACAATGACAGTAAAATGCACGATGCAGAGAATACAAGGCGGCGACAAAAGCACTTCCTTTACTTCGTACTTGCCTCGTTAGAAGGATTGACGTCACAAATCGGTCTTAAAAAGTTGATTTTTCTGAGTTTTGAGTGATTTTTACAATAAGTTAAACACATAATAAATGTGAAGTGCTTAGCTTTGTCTTGTTGCAGTTGCAGTGAAAATAAAAGCCCAAGTGCAGTTATCACCTTCCTTTTCTTCTCGCTATTGCTGTGGTATGAACATCAGTGACGTGTACGCTGCCGACGTTGTCGTAATCTGGTTTTCTATCATTCTTGAGTAAAATGAGAGGAATGTAAAATGACGAAAGGTCGAAAAAATTCATTAAGTAATCATATTTAAGGGATTCGTGTAACGACAAGTGTTATTGAGTTGCGCAATACTTACCTAAAACGTATTTTAGGTCTTAAATTTATTAATATACACTTTGGTTATTATTTACCAAGCATTAAGTCAACAAAGCTATATATTAAAATATATATATTTAGTTATAATAAATTAAATAATTTTTAATTCTTATGTATATTTTAAAATATTCAATTAAAAAAATATAGCATCATTGAAATATATTTTTTCTTCAACATTATTTTAGAACGTACTTTAAAAAATTCTCTGCATTCCATAATTTATTCATGTTATTTTATCGTAGTCAATATTCTGTTGAAATCTAATTATCCATACATTTAACGTAAGTTTCTCATAAATTCTTTCTCGACTTGAACTTTGTTTTAACCATATTAATAAAAAAGTGCTATTTTTGGTTTGTCATATTGGAATGGCGTGTAAACTTTATTAAGAAGTTTTTTCGAACTGGTTTAAACTCAGATTACTTAAACTCGTTTTAAATTAAACTTAATTTAAGCGGCGCAGCCGAAAAAATAAAAAATGTACGTGAGAAGATAATTTTTCTACAAATGAAATAAATAAAGCTTTTACAAGAAACAGTAGAAATAGCAAAAAGAATAGCAGATCGAATAAACTCAAACGAAAAACCTAAAGATAGAGCTTAATTCGCGATTTAGACAGAAGAGACGAAATACGATTTTTAATACCTTTGATTGAATTTTTTCTTACTATAGTCGATGAGGCAGCCGAGCAGTTGACTAGTTAAACTCAGTTCAGCCCCGCCAGATTGGCTAAGTTTAAACTAAGTTTAAAATTGACTAAAAAACTGCATAATGAGTTGAAACTTAGTTTAAACGGCAAACAGAGTTAAACTCGCACTGAAAAACAGGCCCTTAATGTTAGGTAAATACATGCATCAAAATCGTTTAAATTCTCAAAACAAGTTGATTACATATTCCAGGTTTACAAATAATTGTTAATATAAACCAAAATGATTAATTAAAAAACAATTCCATAATCTTAAGATTTACTAAAAATTGAAGTTCAAAATATACGTTTCAAAGCAGCGCTGTCAATGACATTTGAATTCACAGAAAATTGATTGGATGCAAAACATAAACACCAGCAAACGAGTATGTTGATGCCAGGGCCCGATTTACTAAATTGCCTTCCTGGGCAAAATTCCGCCTTTTCAATCTCAAAAATATGTCATTGTTTCTTTATTTTTACAGACCGAAGATAAGTGACGCAGATTTTCGCTTTCTTACTGCCGACAACGATTTCTTCGGGGCCAACCATAAAATATGTGACACTAAATTTTTGTCAAAATATACCCTTCGTCCCCCTTGTGTCACAATGTGACACTCTTCGACCTCATCTTCACGTAACAAGAAGTAGAGTATTTTCTTTTCAAAATTGTGTCCAATTGTTATTAAAGCCGAATTTGATAAGACAGTTTGATTGCAATATTAGTTTGTTTTATAATCTACAACTCTGTCGACACTGGGTCCGTTTCTTTGTAACATAGTTCCAAAAGAACACTATGTAGGATAACGAATTGCAAGTAAAGCAACAACACTAACTCGGAAAAAGATGCAGTGTTGGGAAGTGAAAAAAAACTGCGCTATTGTGAATTAACCCTAAGAAAATACATGGGAAATTTAGATTTAAGACCTAGTTCGAAAGAGGCTAATAGGGTTGCTTTTGCAACTGATGGAAATTTTATCCATGTTGGAGCCAAATGTACAAAATACTTAAAGGCTATATTTTTCCAAGTTTTTAGTTCAGTGTCAAGCTCATTATTTGAATGAACAACTAAAAGTGACAAAGGCAATAGTGATTGGTTCTAATGATGGGTAGTCAGGAAAAAGCAAAAACAAAACAAAAACAGGTTAATATTCAACTTTATTTGAAATTTGCCGCCCTGGGCAACTGCCCGTTGCCCTTATAGTAAATCCACCCCCTGGGAATGCCGTTGAAAAACTAAAATTTTATTCGAAGCTGATTTGGCCGCCGCCATAGCCCATCGGGTACTTAGGCCGGTAGCTACTTTTGCATGAAGTCCACCGGACTCAAACCGGTTGCTACTTTCGCCGACGTTGGAGTACCGTTTGCAACAGCATATGCTTATGCTGCTATGGTTGCTAAAGTAACATTCCTTGGTCGGATAGGTCGCGCCGCTTCTTTGGACACCATAGACACATTGGCTTTCATGCAAAATATCTCCAAAGTTAATTAATGCCTTTATTAACAATACATATTTACCTTTGTTGTATCCGTTCCACAGGAATGACCCGAATTTTTAATTCGGCAAGGACTGTTACTTCAGTAGCATTTGCCGTCAACTTATGCTGCGCCAAACATAACTCCAACGTCGGCTCTTCTTGCTGGACACCATGGGTATGTCATCTGGTTTCCCTGCAATATATCCACAAAAGAAATTAATGGTTTTATTTATAATATATACACATGTGTATATGTATGTAAACACCTTTGTGGTGCTCTTATGTCAGGTGGCCTCCTTGGCTTTGTAATTGCACCCGTTCACAATTATATACGCATAACATCCATACAGAGGCGAATTCGCATCATTTGCTAATTCTTGTGTAACAAGTGGCAAAATGACAGCGTTTAGTTATTTTCATATATTATTTCATATATGTATGTATGTATGTGCATCATGTAAATTTTTTTATTTTCAAAAACTTTTCTTAGTATGGGCATAATTTTATACATTTGCGTTAATTTTGTACTTTTCTGCCTCAGCATTATCATAGCCTAGAGTTGTATTTAAAGCAATTGCTCGATGGGGTGTTTACAATTTTACTTGGATCACATTGTTTCTACCATTGCAATAAAATACTAGTTTATTAAATATTTATTGCTCTAGTTGAAAATAGAAAACTCGTCGTCCTTTTAAAATCGATTATTTGGTGACAGAAAAGATGCCTTCTAAAACTTATTGGAGCGTAATTATAGGCTTTATAGTTGGTAGCAGCTTTATGGCATAGAGGCGCATTCATAGTAAAAATGAAGTTGATACTTAAAGTTAGTTGTAGCTTTTTGACCTACTTTTCAATGGCTAACTTTCAAGTCGATTTTTTGTTTACTTTGATTAGTGACTTTATTTTGCGATTAGAGAATTGAGACGGCTTACTGAATACCGAATAGTCTCCAAATCAATCTCGCCACCAAAAGGTCTCAATTAGTGACTAGAGACTGCTTACAGAATACCGGCATAAATATCTTAAATTATGCGACCACGCATTTTGTGCTATGTGTAGTTTTGTTTTTTTTAACGAATTTTTAATTATCCTTTATAAACATATGGTGCGTTGCTCAATCAAAAACGAACAAAAAATTCTACGCACGCTAATTTAGTCAAAAAGTATCCACAAACCAAATGTCAAGCGAATCGAACCATAAATACGATTTTTTCGAATATATCGGTTCCTCGTTCAGTTCCCAGGGAAAAAGCACTTTATATGTTGTCCTTGGTAAACAGCTACCTACGTAAGTATGTATGTACCAAGGAAATCGAATCATAAATACGATTTTTTCGAATACATCGGTCGCTGGTCCACCTCCCGGAACAAAAATTCTCTGCATGGTAATCTAGGCAAAGGGACATTTTATCCGAGATGGAGCGTTCTTTTGCGGGTCTAATATTCATTTCACATTCATTTTTATATCAGTGGTAGCTTGGCTACTAAAATAACAAAAATAATTGTTTAAAACTTCCTTATTTATTGATTTCCGCTGAGATGATTACGGATATACATAGTATAAATAAAACACACAACTTACACACTTGATCAATTAATCGGAAGTCCTCCATCTTCCTCCTCTTTCTTTATTCTCTTCCACATACGTTCTACTTACATTCTACTTAGCTTTGTTTAATTGTTTTATCTTAACATCTAACAGGGTTGTATTTGCTACTTTACAACTCGGCCAAACTTGACAAAGGATCGGCCTCGATCTTGAAATACTTAACTAATTTATGTCTAAAGGACCGCTCTCCGGATCATCAACACATTCCGTAGGTAACTGACGCCAAGCCCGGATTCGATGCGCCTCAACGACTCCGTCATATGGGAGTTGAGTTAATTGACAATTATTTATGTCCCTTACAACATATCTATCGTTTCCTAAAACTTTATGTATTACGTAAGGTCCCTTATAACGGGGTATCAACTTTTTATTACTGCCGACAGTCGTATCGACGTTTCTCACGACAACAAAATCACCCACTTCATATATCTTAGCCTTGGAAGGACTTTGGCGAGTCCGTTCAGTATCGTATTCCTGCCTAGTTTTGATTAGGTAAGATGCATCTTCCCGTATGTGCAATAGATCTCGATCTTCATCTGGACGTATTTTACTTTGAAAGAACTCAGTAAATTCATCTACAATTATCCCTCGTTGTTCGACACCGAAAAGAAGACGACTCGGAGTTTCTCGACAGGTACTATGTTTACAGTTATTTATTGCATACTCTACTTCAAGCAATTTCTTAGTCCAATCATCATGATTCACTTCGTCCGTTAACTTACCTAACATTGCCTTCAATATCCTATTCACTCTCTCTACCTGTCCACTAGCTTGGGGAGAACAAACTTTCACATGACCTATATTTTGCTTCAACAGAAACTCACTGAACTCCAAAGAAGTAAAACAGGTTCCCGTATCACTTACAATTCTTCTCGGACGGCTATAATAACTGAAATATTTCTCCAGTGCAACAATGACCTCTCGGGTACTTGTAGATTTGGTGGGGTAAAGCTTAACAAATTTGGTAAGCGCGTCAACTACAACCAAAATATGCTTTCGCTTTGAACTAACACACGGCAGGGGCCCGAAGTGATCTATATGGATGGTGTCAAATGGTAACGGAGCTTTCGGAATCGCATAAAGGGTTCTCTCTCGCTTGTGGTGGTGCAGCGTACGCTATACATTTCAAGCAGTTTCTACCTTCACCCTCATATGTGGGAACCAATAATATAAAAATAATTTACTTAGGGTTTTGTAAACTGAAAGGTGACCCATCTTCTCGTGTATCAGGCGTATAACATTTTCCTCCATTTCGTGAGGTATATAAAGAGCAATTTTACCTTTCGGATTCTTCCTATAAACAAGCCCGTCAACCAACTCGTAATCTTTTACTTCTTACTTTTCTAAACGATTTCTTATTAACTCGATACTCTTATCTCGTTCTTGAGCTACTTGTACTAAAAATTCAATGTCGTCTATATTTATAATTGCAGCAATCTGTCTTCTACTAAGTGCGTCAACATGACACATAGAAGATCCCTTCCTATGCTGTATTCTGTAGTTATAGTTTTGGAGCTCTAGAGCCCATCTAGCTATCCGCGAATTAAGTTGTTTTTTCTCGAGCGTCATCGTTAGCGAATTACAGTCAGTAACTATTGTAAAAGCGATGCCCTCTAAATACGGTATAAATCTCCTTAAAGCATATATTATCGATAATGTTTCTAGCTCGAAACTATGATATCTCGATTCAGCGCTCGAGGCAGTCTTAGAAAAATATGAGATCGGGTGAAACTTCTTGTCGTCTTGTCGCTGCAGCAACACGGATCCGAAACCTATACTACTAGCATCACAATGCAATTCTGTTTCCCGTTCAGGACTATATATTGCCAATACTGGGCCCTTTTTTAGTCTGGACTTTAATTCATTAAACGCATCTAAACATTCGTCATTGAAGTCATATGACGAATCTCTCTTAAGTAAATTCTGCAAGGGTTTAGCTATCTGAGAGAACGAGGGTACAAAGCGACGGAAATATGAAAATAAACCAATACATGATTGCAATTGCTTTACATTTTTAGGTACCGGAAATTTTTCTATGCTTTTAATGTGGGAATCATTAGGGCGTATGCCCGAACAAGTGACGGAATATCCTAAATAATCAATTTCATTGAATCCGATTCTACATTTATCTAAATTGAGTTCTAAAGATCGTAAACTAAGTCGTTCTAATACTTCGTTTAGCAGGTACTTATGTTCCTCGAAATTCTCAGTAGCGATAAGGATGTCGTCCATATACACAATAATCTTTCCACTATAAATCATGTCTCTAAATATACTATTAATAAAGCGTTGAAACACGGCAGGGGCATTCTTTAGTCCAAAAGGCATTTTCAAAAACTTATACTGACCAAACGGGGTTTCGAAGGCAGTAAGTTTGACTGATTCAGGAGCCATTTGGTGAAATCCACTCTTCAGATCCAACAAAGAAAATAGCTTTTTATTCCGCAGGTAGTCAATGCAGTCGCCAATTAATGGTAAGGGGTAATTATCCCTAACTGTTAATTTATTAAGTGCCGGTAGTCAACACACATTCGCGTTTTCCCATTCTTCTTTTTAACTAACACAATAGCAGAGGCATACGGTGAGTTGCTGGGTCTTATTATCCCCTCTCGACTCAACTCTTCTATAATACATCGTACTTGGTCTCTCTCGGCATAAGAGAGCCTTCGAGGGGCACAATGAAAGGGGACGTCAGTAGTTAAATGAATTCTCATCTCGTATTTAAATGGTTCAGGTTTTACATTGGAATTAAGGTAGACACAGTCAATAATTAACTTCAGGTCTTCATACTGAGCTTTAACTTAGGATCTATGGTAAAATCCTTTTCGTCATGAGAAACATCGATATTAAAAATATCATACGCGTCAGTGTCAACGGAATTTAAAGGCTCTCGAATTTTATCGGCAGTAGTTTCATTTTTATGATTACCATCAGGGTTGGTCGGCTTCATCACGGCGGGATGTGCATCAGACTAATGTTAAATAGCCGGAGGAAGTCTCGTCCCAAAATAAGTGGTATATTCATGCTTTCATTCGAGATTACATTTAATTCAATTTCATTTGTTTTATTAGAGAATTCAATTTTACATTTAATTTTAAAAATTATAAATATTTCTTTTCCACCAATGCCTTTAAATTTGGGTTTAACTCCACCGGCATACTTTTTCACCAACTGTTTTGGGACCATCGACTCCTTTACAAAACTAGCCGGACTACCAGTAGCAAACAGAGAAAATATTTCGTCAGATATTACTTTCCTACCCATTATAAATGATATACTTACAAAATTAAATTCGTCAATAACGTCTTGATAATCTGCTTCGTCTGATACAACTGCAACATCCTCTCGTATCTTCAAAACTTTTGGTGGATTCGGGCAAGAGCGGTGATCGTGGCCCATTCGCCAGCGTTTGTTTTCGGCTTAGCAGTCACTGTTGATTGCTTTGCATTTGTTGTCGCCATTGGTTGCTTCGTATTAGTTGATATTGATTGTTTCATATTTGTAGTTGTTGTTGTCATGTTGGCTCCGAAATACTTGTATTGGAAACGACTGATTAACGATTTTAACTCGTTGAGGGTATGTGCCGTCAAAAGTATTTGTATATTTGGCACATTTCCTATACCGTCAATAATGAAGTCAATTACCTCTGTTTCAGCAACATTGGTACGTTTAGCTAGTGCCTGCATACTAAGCACGTAGCGGTGCATCGATTCCTCCTTTCGCTTCCATCGGTGCTGTGATAACATTCGATAAATTTCTTGTCTTGTGATTGCAATGTCAAATTCAGCCGTTAACGCCTGTCTCAGGGCAACAAAACTTAATGCTGACGTAGTCGACAAAAATACTCGGGCAGTTCCTATCAAGGAGCGACGTAAGGCAAGTAATTTGAAATTATAATCCGCACCCGCAGATTCCATTATATCCTCAAAATCATTTATAAAATGATGGATCGAGTGCGACACGTCATCCCCACTAAATTTAGGAAGGGCATGCTCGATGTCACCAAAATCTAAGCGGCTTTGACTCTTTATTGGAGTGCGGTCTTCAAACTCCTCAATCTGCTTCATGAGCCTTAATACTCCTAGGCGTTTTTTCAATGCTGTAACTTCTTCATCTAAATCTGCAAGCCTTGGTCTTCGTTGGCCCTTATTATGACCTTCGGCAATATCGATAATATTAGTTGAGACGGCTGTATCGGCAGAAACGGCGTTATTGGTATCAAATTGATAACCTGTAGAATAAGCGGCAACATCATTTTCGGCATCATGTACGGCAACATTTTCGGCATCGTGTACGGCAACATTTTCGGCATCATTTTCAGCAACATGTGCAGTGCTGGAATTTTCGGCAACATTTCCCTTTCTAATTATAGCAGCAGAATTTTCATTTTCAGCAAGGTTTACGGCAGCAGAATTTTCGCTATTGCTTGCGACATCAGAAATATTAATAATTTTGCCCTCTCCTACAACATGTTTAAGCAGCTTACGTAGCTGCTGAGTGGTGGCAGACGGTGGAAAGTCCACCTTTGCTTCAGCAAGTAAATTAGCTATGTTCTGCCTTGGGTTAGCCATTCATTTTTCTTTTTTCGGTTTCGTTGGAATATCGACCCCACACCTGAGATTTAAAACTTCCTTATTTATTGATTTCCGCTGAGATGATTACGGATATACATAGTATAAATAAAACACACAACTTACACACTTGATCAATTAATCGGAAGTTCTCCATCTTCCTCCTCTTTCTTTATTCTCTTCCACATACGTTCTACTTACATTCTACTTAGCTTTCTTTAATTGGTCTATCTTAACATCTAACAGGGTTGTATTTGCTACTTTACAATATACTACTTTACAATTGATATGATCTCAAAATATACCTAAATACAATTTTACTAATAAAATGCGTTGAAAAATAAAATTGCGTATGTATGTATGTATGTACATATGTACCATGGCTCCAAGCTAAAGTCGGATACCGTAGAAAAAAATGTTCCGTCCTAAAAATATTTCAACCAAAGCAATTAAAAAAAATTTTTTCAATTACTCATTTAATGCACTTCCAAAATATAAAAACAAATCGTATAAATTAATTTAGTATTAATTATTAAAAAATCAAATAAGAGTAAATTCAATGCACAAGCCAAACTCGGACAATCAACAAGTTTTTTGAAATATCGAAATATATTTTAAAAACTAATATTTTGACCTTTATTCCTAATAACCATTTCGAGTCGGTTAGGCATTGATTTAACCAATTTTTCGCAAAAACTAGGTTCGATTTTTTCCCATTCTTGTAATAAGATAGATTTCAAGTCATTTTTGCTTGAAACGGAATACTGTCGAATTTTTTAATTTTTATTTATTTATCTATGTTTGAGTCTACAGTTCAGTATACCTTACAGACTAGAAATAATAATATATGAGACTACCCAAAGCGGGAAGTAATAATTATTACATAACAAATATAAGAATTACTAATTAACAAATTGAATTGAGAATTCTCACAAAATTTGATTTTGAAAAAGCAAAGTCAAGCATATTTGAAGATGCAAACAAAGCATTAAATTCTCGCAATGCGCGAGAAATAGGTGAGTTACTCGCATACTTTGTTTTAAAGCTTTCCCCATAAAAAGGGTAATATTTCCGAAGATTCCTTTGCGGAACATTAAAATTAATCCGATCAAGTAAGATTGGGCATTCAGTGATGCCATTAATAATATTGAATACGAACGAAAGTGAAAGAACTTTTCTTCGCTTTTCCAGAGAATCTAAATGAATTAGCATACGTCGAGAATCATAGGATGGAACCGGTTCCTCAAACCGTAAAGAGCGTAATGCGTGCTTTAGAACAACTTTTTGGACTCGCTCAATTCTACTAATAGAAAGTTGATCATTTGGCCTCCAGATAAAAACTGTGTACTCTAAATGGGACCTACGAGTGAGGTAAACAATTGTTTAAACGTATATGGATCTGAAAATTCAGATGAGTTACGACGAATAAAGCCGAGAACGGGATATGATTTTGAAAGTATAAAGTTTATGTGACTGTTAAATGTCAATTTAACATCAAACACAATTCCCAAATCCTTAAACTCGGTTACGTTTTGCAGTAAGTCATTAGCAATGGTGTAAGTAGTATTGAGGATGGTATGACGCCTACAAAATGTCAGATGAAAACATTTCTTAATATTTAAAGAAAGACGTGACTTTACACACCATCTATACAGATTATCTAATTCACGTTGTAGATTAAGCGCGTCCTCTGAGTCGCAAACGTTTGAGAACACTTTTAGGTCATCAGCATAGAGCAAAAACTTTGAATGAAGAAAGCATTTGCTAATGTCATTAATGAAAAGAATAAAAAGGAGTGGCCCTAAAATGCTTCCTTGGGGAACTCCTGAAGTAGCAACAAAATGGTCGGAAGTTACACGGTCTATAGAGACCACATAGCATCTATCCGTTAAGTATGATTTAAGCCATAGTAAAAAAGATGAATGAAATCCTAAGCATGACAACTTATGTAGTAATATCGTATGTGAAACTTTATCAAATGCCTTTGAAAAAAGTATAAATACGGTCGACTTGGAGTCCTGACGTGAATGAAGAAATACAAAGTTCAGAAAAAACAGCTAGATTGGAGATCGTAGAACGACCCGGAACAAATCCGTGTTGATTTGGGTAGATTAGGGTCTTAACGGTTTGTGTCAAGATAGTCCCATAAATTTTCGATAGGATTAATATCAAGACTTTGGGGTGGCGTTTCCAGAACATGGTGGCTATTATAAAGCAACCAAGATCGCACTTTGTAGGCCTAATCTTTGGATCATTGTCTTGGTAGAAATACCGATCATCATCGAGATCCAATTTTTCAAGAGTTTTTGGTAAGTTTTCTCTTAAAATGTTAAGATAGTCATTCTGGTTCATTCATCCAGAAGCCGAAAATGAACCCCGAACCATTACCGATTCGCCATGTTTGACAGTTGGTCTTAGATTGGGCAGTTGCAGCTCTTCGTTTGATTTCCTCCAAACATATGGTTTTCCTTCGGAGCCAAAAACTTTAAATATACTTTCGCCAGTAAACATAACATTTCTCCAGAACGAAAAATCTTTATTTTCATGTTCTTTTGCAAATTTCAATCGGATGGTCTGATTGCGTTTGCTGATCAACTGTTTTTGTCGGGCCTTTCTACCATTTTGATTAGCCTCACGAAGTAAATTTCTGATGGTAGATGCACTAGATTTCTTTACCAACGCATTTTCAGCTATAACAGATAATCTGAGTCGGTTAACGTCTTGTTGTGGCAGGCTTTAGGCTTGTTCTCCACCTGCTTGTTGGTTTTGAAGCGCTTAATTACATATATCGTGAAGAGTAGAATGACTTCTGTAAACAATATCAGCAATTTCACGTACAGATTTTCCATCGTTGGAATGCTTAATAACTAACTTTCTCAATTCAATACTTGTTTGACCTCTTTGCCTCGACAATTTTAAATCACAAACCGTAATTCCAACAATAGGCCCGTTTTAATGTAACCTAGTTGCACAAAAACACTAGGTAGAATAAGAAATGGCATGTAAAACAACAGCACTAACTCGGAAAAATATGCGAGTTAAGCCAACTCGGTTATATGATATCCGACCTGAGATGTAGTGTTGTGAAGCACAAAACCCGCTCTATTGTGAATGGGCTCTGAAAAAATACTTGGGAAATTTCAATCAACTGTCAAATCTTGTTTGTTTTATGGATACATAAACAAACCAAATAAAAATGAAACAAGGGTAAGTAAAATTGCTTTTCGTATATTTCCCATAAAACTATGAATTAAAACATGTTTGTTATTTCAGAATGCAAGAAGACATGCGAAAGAGATGGTCATGGGAGGAGATAATTGAGTATTTGAGATGCTGCCTCCCCTGGAAAGCGGAGTTGGAGCACAAAAAAGAAAGAGGTTGGCCTACGCGAACGTGTTGGCAGACGTGGTGTCAATGGCGATCACGGTGGGTTTAAGAAATATATGCTTGAACAAATTATATTTATATACATACATAATCCACTTCCAGGACTTAGAAAGGACGCTGCTGTATTTGGAGTCGAAGATGTGCAGTCTTCTCCAAGCCTATAAGGCAGCACGGGACTACAACAACAGAACTGGCGCCTACCAGTGCTTTGCCTCCTATATGGAGCAAATGGACGAAATATTTGGAAAAAGTCCGATTATTTCAAACGATCATATGGTTCATGTGGGTTACAGACCGATTGAACACTTTCGGTAAATGTGCTGTCTGGAAAAAATAGCTAACAGAAATTACTCTGTCTAGCAACAGCTTTTTAAAA
The DNA here is from genome assembly GCA_951828415.1 of Anomoia purmunda. Lineage (NCBI taxonomy): Eukaryota > Metazoa > Arthropoda > Insecta > Diptera > Tephritidae > Anomoia > Anomoia purmunda. Next base: position 86,980,913 of record OX639995.1, read on the forward strand.
CGTTACAGTGAGTTTTAGTGAAAACCTTTTAGTGAATTTTTTGCAAACGTTTTGATGTAAATTCTTCGTGCTCGTTTTTAGAAAACCCTTGTACGTGCGGAGAGCATCAACTTAACAATTTTTCAAAAAACATCGGTAACATTTTGCTGTGCAATGTACAAGGGTTTTATAAAAGCGAGCACGAAGAATTTACATCAAAAACATTGCAAAAACTTCACTACTAGTAAAATGTTTTCACTGAAACTGGATTTTTTTTTAATTTGCTTTTGGTTTTTATTTTACTTGTAATTAGAATAAGAAATGATCTGAATTGAATTTTATATGTGATAAGATATAAATATATATGCATATGCAGTGAAATTTTTAAATAATACTTTGTTGTCTTAAATAACTAAAACGGTTTGCCTTCTGTCAAGGGCTGCGTCTAGGTTTCATTCTTCAAAACCTTCATCAAGGGCAAACGTATTTTCATCACTCACATCGCTGATATCGCTGCTAGTTGCCTAAATGCCACTGTATTGCTTACATACCAAATGTACATATACACGGATTTTTTGTGATAATATACGCGTTCTATCACCACCAGTAGTGCGATTCACTAACTTATTTTAAAGATATTCGATTGGTTAACTCAACTTAACCAACATTTTAACGACCCTGCTATTCAGCAAACATTTTTTTTAACGATTTTCGCATTCGCCGAATCAGCTGTTGATTTTAGCTAGTCGATGACCGAAAACTAAACGAAAACAAATTTGATGTTGTAAACTCAATCGAGAAAAGTGAAATTAGTGATTTCAACTTAAATAAAAGAAAAAATTAAAATTTGGTATTTGTTTTCTTGCAATTAAAAAAAGGAACATTAAATAATGTCGTTTAAATATTTGGCATATGATTTATCACGAGGTGACGAAGGATCGACGTTTACTCCGGGATGTGGATAATCCCCTTCAACAGAATTTCAGAAGCTGTATCGGTTAACTCCAAACTTGGATGAATACCCAATTTATCAGCTGGACAACCAAACAAGAGGCTCCAGAATAACAGAAAAATCGACTGAGAATCAGGTAGCTCGTGTAATCTTTAACAATTTTAAAGTTTACTTTCATATTGGTAGGTTCTAGCGGCTTTGAGATTCTTCGCAACTGGTATTAATGCTATCAATGACCCGTAGGCGAGCAAAGCGGAATAACCATGAGCCAGTTTTCCGTAAGCCGGCATTCATCGGGTAACGGATGCAATCAATGATTCGTTGTTTCACCAGAAAGTGAGGTTTCCTATGACCCAAGTGGAACGCCATTCTGCTAAAGAAATGTTTGCTTTGGCGTCGTCTCCCATTGTGGGAGGCTGTATTGGAGCCGTCGATTCCACGCATATATCAATTTTGCCACCAAGGAATCATGAGGAGGCTTATGCCAACCACCACATCTACCATTCAATTAACCGTAGATCGAGCTTTAAAAAAAAATCATAATTCTGGCTATGTATCATTTTTGATACATACTGAAATTTATAGAGAAAGAGTATACTATTATTTTTACTAACTCTTTTACTGAAGATATTTTTTTTTAATTTTGACAAGTTTAAATATTATTTATGCATTCTACGCAAATATTTTTGTTATGTTTATTATTACAACATGGTTTTTCACATAAGTAGCAGAATGATGATGCCCATTTATTTTGATTTTCTACGGAATGATAATAATTTTGACATCTTGCGCGGTTTCTTTTTGGAGAATCAATTTTTTGTTTCTTGGATGGACTAGCTTCGCTATCACTATTGTTGAGGATGTTTTTGGATTGAATTTTCGAAAGAAACGTAGCAGATAATTCGTTTCTAGGGTCTCTCTTTCGTTTTTCTATGTACGGCATTGCCAATGACATTGGTAGTTCATGCAAAAAGCATTTACGCTTTGTATGTTTTTAAGTAAGCATCCAATTCGGACCTATTTAGTTATATATAATATATGCATTCAAAGCAGATATATAGATTATGTTAGAAAATACATCAGCTGTAGCAGCTCAGCATTTTGTCAACAGTATCTACACCTCCCTTCGTTGAGTTATAATAAGAGATTATTTCAGGCAACTTTTTGGAGTCATTCGCAACATTAGATGTGTGATGCATTGTGCTCATAACAATTGTACATTTATTTTTGTGACTAATGTACGAAACGAGACTGGTATCAGGCGTAAATGTAAACGTTGATTCATAACGCGCGATGTTTTTTGGAGGAATAGATCTTTTATTTCTACGCATAGTTCCAACCATCGTCATGTCCTTTTGTAACAATTTTTGTCCAAGGGAGTGTGATGAAAAAAAGTTGTCCATGGTTACGTTATGTCCTTTTAGTCCATGAACTAAGTCAAGGACTACTCGTTCCCCTTGATTTTTTTCGACAATACCTGTCACATTTTTCCCCAAATATGGCTGTATTTTCCATACGTAACACGTTCGCGAATCCACAAGTAGCCAAAATTTCAAACCATATCTCTCTGGTTTCGATCGTATATATTGGCGAAATTTAGATCTACCATGAAATCCAAGCATTAGCTCATCCACAGTGACATTATCATTTGGATTGTAGAATGTGGGAAGCCTCTACGACTTTTCCCAAAGGTTTCGAATTGGTAAAAATTTGTCATCGGTTCTTTGACTGCGTCGGGTAAGCACATCATCGAAACGAATAATTTTGTGAACGTATAAAAATTTTCTTTCAGACATGATTGATCGAAATACTGGTCGGCCAATATTTTCATCAAATAAATTGTGTAAAGTTTCATTTCTGGATCTGAAATGATAAGATCTTTATTTCAAAATTTTTGCCACTACCATACTCAATAGTAACAAATGAAATATGTAGTTCGTCATCAATTTCGATATGGTTGGTGCCATGAAAATGTTTTCCATAGTCATTAGAACAGTCAATTATAATTTTCGATAGCGTCGAAGGAAAAAGTAATAAGAATGAATCACGGATGTTGTTCACTCTGCTTGATGCATATCTGGTTCCACCTAAAAACCAACAGACTTCATTTCACATCATCAAAATAAAATGTAACTACCAACCCGGACGTAACCTAATGACGCTTTCACCACCCAATCTTCGAGTGACGTAGGGCTCACTGCGCCAATTAATTCCATCTTTTGAAACATACAATGGATCACCATCACAGTTAGTTTCAAAATTATCGCCCAATTCCGATAAATCGCTTTCAGAAGAACTGCTTTCTATTTCTGCACCAGAGCCAGGAACATCGTCATCTTCTTCACTTTCATCTAGTAATTCACTTACTAGCTCTTCGAGAGTTATAACATTACGTGACATTATTTTTATTGATGACCACTAATTATATTTCAAAAACTTTGAAAACACTACAATAACTGAAACACAACGAAATTTTCACAAATCGCGTTCCGAACGGCAAGCAACGCAGTAAAAACACATATGAAATACCTCATGTATCAAAAATGATACATACATATGTATGTATGTAGCTTGAATTATGAATTTTTTGATTTTCTCATGGCCTACTTGTTAAATTTTTTCTAAATATATTCTAAAATAACAGCAGTAGCAAGATAAAAAAGTAACGAATAATGGGTTAGATAAACTTTATTTAACGAAAGTTATGACCTCACAAAAAATGAAATGTATCATATTTGATACAAAGCTCGATCTACGGTTAATATGCTAATGGTAAAACCAAACTTTTTCAAGGATCCACGTACAAAAACAGAAATATAGTTTAGTTTTAATATATAGATAAATGATTATAATTTAAAAAAATTAAATATATGTATGTAAATCCTAAATACGCTGGAGCACAACGCGAAGTTTGAAAACGATAACCATGTCATATTCGCAGGTTATTCCGCATACCCCTTGGAGTCGAGTTGATGACTATTCTAACAAAACATTCAGAGAAGAGTCCGGAATTCTGCTACAATGGATCATTGCAATATACATATATAAAGAATTTTAAGTGTTTGTAGTTTGAAACAAACTAATATCTATTTCACTTTAAGGAAATATAACAAAATCGCTCAAATTTATATTTGGCAGCAGGCATTCGTTTGTTTTTTTTTCTATTCTTCATTGTGCTTTTCGCTTATTTTGACAGAGATGCCACTCTTTGTCACTTTGAATAAATACAATGAAAAAGCTGTTAAGTGTCGTTAAGAATAAGTTAGTGAATCGCACAATCGATAGTGCACACCGCAAATATTGCCCCAATCACACCGGGGATACGCTTCTTTTTCTCAAATTTGTCCACATTTTCGTACAAATATCCGCCCTCTGGCCATTTAATATGTTCATGACTAATCGATATTAAAAAGCGAGTAACTCTTAGAACAGTTGATCGTGCCGCTAACATAACAAATGTACATATACACCGATTTTTTTGGTAATATACGCGTTCTACCACCACCAGATGTGTCAGGTACGCAGCTAGATTCCGAATATTCACTGAAAATAAAATAGCATTAAGTTTATGTATTTCTTTTACACACATTTTGTTATTACTTGTTAGATATTCCACCGTTTGGCGTCTTAGCCTCATGTGCATTTTGAAATCTGCCTCACTCATTGCATCGAGCGTACCTTCAAAATTGGAGCGCTTCTCATGTGCCTTGTTTCCAATCTCAGAGTCTTAAGAAGAGTTGGAGCTGGCATATATCGTTTCCGCTACTTCTAGTACTTCTTGCATCTCTCTACTGCGATATTATTCGCAATGCTCACCCGTGTACAAAGACATCATCTACAAAAGTAAAAGGTTATTTAATGGATTTATTTCATGTTTTTAAATAAATTTAATAACTTACTACAGAATCCTCAGAATTGCTCATTTTGTTTGCTTCTTTAAAAATTCACTAAACAAATCATATGTTTGATGACAGATTTTGCCAGTGTTGTGAAGTAACTAAAAGGAAATTTTATCCGAGTTGGAGTGTTCTTTTGAAACTAGGTTACATGAAAACGGGCCTCTAGTTTAAAAAAAAAACACTCCAACTCGGATAAAATTTCCTTTTAGTTACTTCACAACACTGGCAAAATCTGTCATCAAACATATGATTTGTTTAGTGAATTTTTAAAGAAGCAAACAAAATGAGCAATTCTGAGGATTCTGTAGTAAGTTATTAAATTTATTTAAAAACATGAAATAAATCCATTAAATAACCTTTTACTTTTGTAGATGATGTCTTTGTACACGGGTGAGCATTGCGAATAATATCGCAGTAGAGAGATGCAAGAAGTACTAGAAGTAGCGGAAACGATATATGCCAGCTCCAACTCTTCTTAAGACTCTGAGATTGGAAACAAGGCACATGAGAAGCGCTCCAATTTTGAAGGTACGCTCGATGCAATGAGTGAGGCAGATTTCAAAATGCACATGAGGCTAAGACGCCAAACGGTGGAATATCTAACAAGTAATAACAAAATGTGTGTAAAAGAAATACATAAACTTAATGCTATTTTATTTTCAGTGAATATTCGGAATCTAGCTGCGTACCTGACACATCTGGTGGTGGTAGAACGCGTATATTACCAAAAAAATCGGTGTATATGTACATTTGTTATGTTAGCGGCACGATCAACTGTTCTAAGAGTTACTCGCTTTTTAATATCGATTAGTCATGAACATATTAAATGGCCAGAGGGCGGATATTTGTACGAAAATGTGGACAAATTTGAGCAAAAGAAGCGTATCCCCGGTGTGATTGGGGTGATCGATTGTACGCTCATTGCTATAAATCCCCAAAAGACCATAAAGAAATGTACTTTGGTCGGAAAAGAACGTATAGTATTGTGTTGTTGACATAACTTGTGGTGAACCAGGATCGCTGCATTATTACCGTGTTCTAAGAAGGTCCAAACTCTTTCAGGATGCAGAAAACCATTCATTTTTTATAATCGGAGATTCGGCATATCCGTCAACGAAATGGCTGGTTCCACCTTTTAAGGACTACGGAAATTTAAATGCATGCCAACGAAAGTTCAACGAAATACATTCCTCAACACGGATGGTGGTTGAAAATTCATTTGGGCTGCTGAAAGGGCGCTTTCGAAGATTGCTAAAGTTTACTGAGCAAACGGACTTGAAGAGAATAACCAACGTCGTGGTCAGCGCATGTGTTTTACATAACATTTGTATTTCTTTTGACGACTTGTGCGATGTCAACGATGTGAGTGACGAAAATACGCTTGCACTTGATGAAGGTTTCGAAGAATCAAACCTAGACGCAGCCCTTGACAGAAGGCAACACCTTTTTCATCATTTAAGACAACAAAACATTATTTAAAAATTTCACAGCATATATGTATTTATATCTTTAAATTCACCAATAAATATATTGCCAAGAATTCATTGCATTTCATTCAACTTACAATCTATAAAACTAAAACAAATTCACAAGGAGTATCACATATAAAATTCAATTCAGATTATTTCTTATTCTAATTACAAGTAAAATAAAAACCAAAAGCAAATTTAAAAAAAATCTAGTTTCAGTGAAAGCCTTTTAGTAAATTTTTTGCAATGTTTTTGAAGTAATTTCTTCGTGCTCGCTTTTATAAAACCCTTGTACAAAAAATTCACTAAAAGGTTTTCACTGAAATTCGCTGGAACGTTTTAAAAAGATGTTGCTAGACAGAGTAATTTCTGTTAGCTATTTTTTCCAGCAAAGCAACTTTCCTCCGCTCTAGTTCGCCGTCCTTCTCCCACTTCTCCATCAACATTTTTTTAAGTTGTTGAATGGCTTCGCTTCTTGCTTTCCTTTTCTGTTCCGCCTCCAATCTCTTCAAACGATATTTTTTTTCGTAGTAAAGCTCTCTCGCTGAACATTTTCGACGTACTGCTGGAGCTGAAGAGGAAGCTAATGTTGATGTAAGTGGTGGTGACATTGACGACGATGGTGACGGTGATGACGGAATGTCTGTTACCGGCAACGTCAAAGGTGTTGGTAATGGCAGTGGCGAGGGGATCCATGTGGACGCATTAGCAGACATCGCATTCACTGAAATTGTTTCAAACGGTCTGTAACCCACATGCACCGTGTGGTCGTTTGAAATAATCGGACTACTCCCAAACACTTCGTCCATTTGCTCCATATAGGGGGCAAAGCACGGGCTGGCGCCGGTTCTGCTGTTGTTGTCCCGTGCCGCCTTATAGGCCTGGAGAAGACTGCGCAACTTCGACTCCAAACACAGCGGCGTCCTTTCAAAGTCCTGGAAGTGGATTAATAAATGTAATTTCTTCAAACATATATTTCTTGAACCTACCGTGATGCCCATGGACACCATGTCTTCTAACACGTTCGCATAGGCCAACCACTTTCTCTTTGGGTGCTCGAACTCCGCTTTCCGGGCGAGGTAGTATCTCAAAAACCCTGTTGTCTCCTCACGGGACCATCTATTTCGCATTTTTTCTTGCATTCTGAAATAACAAACATGTTTTAATTCGTAATTTTATGTGAAATATACGAAGCGCAAATTTTACTTACCCTTGTTCCATTTTTATTTGTTTTGTTTATGTATCCATAAAACAAACAAGATTTGACAGTTGATTGAAATTTCCCAAGTATTTTTCCAGAGCCCATTCACAATAGAGCGGGGTTTTTGCTTCACAACACTACATCTCAGGTCGGATATCATATAACCGAGTTGGCTCAACTCGCATATTTTTCCGAGTTAGTGTTGTTGTTTTACATGCTATTTTTTATCCTACCTAGAGTTTTTTTGCAACTAGGTTACAAAAGAACGGGCCTTAGATTACATTAAAACGGGCCCACTATACTTGAAGTTGGTTGGAATTTTTCAACAGACTTGCATTTATCCGAGTTTGCCTTGTGCATTGAATTTGCTATTATTTGATGTTTTACTAGAATATTTTATAATACTATAATTTATATGTTTTGTTATTATATTTTAGAAGTGCAATAAATCCGTAATTAAAAAGATATTGTACCTTTTTTTTATTTGCTGTGGTGCAAATATTTTTAGGAAGGAACATTTTTTTCTACAATGTCCGACCTTGGCTTGGAGTCACTGTACATGTTTCGCAGCATGAAGGCTGTACTATAACTATTGGTTAAATCAGTGGGAAAATTAACTCCAACTAGTAGTTAGGGTTCTATGACCATCGGATATACAAAAACCATATCTATTGTCCATATGTTTGCATTTATGAAAATGAATTAACAACATTCTTTGTTTCCTTGTGATACACGAACACTTCTTTCGCTGTGCTTCACAGTATTCATTAGTTTTTTCTCATAGTTTGCGAAGTGTGTAGATAAAAGCGATAGCTTATTTTTGAAATTGTCAGGCACCCTTCAAGAAACCAAACCTATAGCCATCGGTTATATTAGCGCGAAAATTAACTCAAACTATTGGCCAGTTAGCTGGTAGATTTGTATGGGCATCGGGTATTAAATGACACTCGCTCTTCTTCGCTTGTTTGCATTGAGGAAAATTTATTCAAAGAATATATCCAACTCAAATTCTTTTAGGTATGTATACGTACGTGCGGAGGCATAAACGGTATGATGTCATCAATGTAATATATGAATTATTTCAACCATGGTATGAATTCACGGTGTACTGAATACTGAAGGTGACGCCTTTAGAAGTACCGCTACTTTGGTTTTGACGGGTTTGACAATTCTCAACTTCAACTAGACAAAGCTTTTTTCACAAATTAAGAAAAAGAGACACTTTTTTGTAGTATTTTGCGAATTTATTTATTAAATGTCTGCCTATAAATTCATATTTTACACTTTAGAACAATTAGAACACGTTTTTCAATGAAATGTTGGAAGTTGTTCAATTTTCTCTCTCCCGTATTCTTGTTTACTAAAGGCGAAATCTGTCATTTCACCGCGGGAAGGCGCAATCTTGTATTCTATCATTCTTGGTATGAATTGACTTTTCCTCATCGTTAGAAAAAATGTGTGCATGTACAATCAATAACTTTTATTCGATATGGCCGCGAACTTTTCGTAATTCATTTATGCTGGGTATCGGTATGTAATGCCAAAAGCATCGATATGATATCGTATCGAAATTTGTCTTCCTATTAATCGATCTATAATTAACAATTGCTGCGAACTATCATAAACTAGTACGTACAAAAACAAACTAAATGTTTTTCTTAAAATGTCGGGCATAGAATGCAGTGTTTGCTTAGAAAATTTTAAAAATACTGAACGTGTGTATAGCACCAGCTGCGGCCATATTTTTCATAAGGATTGTTTAGATAAGTGCAAAGAAAAGTATGTAGAAATCTCATTAATATTTGGTGTTTTTTTTTAATTTTGTAGAGGTTACTCAGACTCCAGAACGGCTTAAGGAGCAAGTAAAGAATAGGGGCCACTGAGCTAGAAAAAAATAAAGAAGTGGGCGTGGTCCGCCTTTTTCTACTGATTCTTATGGTGTATAACTTTCCGCAAACGAATAGGAGGGTGTTATGGAGGGGTTAAGGGGGTAATTTCAATATATTCAATAGCTTATATTTCAAAAAATATATAACCGATTTCAAAAATATTGACAATGTTGGATAGGTAATTAAGAGATCTTTCAATGGGTATATTTGTATATATTATATATATATATTTTGAGAAAATCAAAAAAACAAAAAAATAATGCCCATTTTTTTCAGAAAAACTATTTTTTTCTTAAAAAAGTACGTTATTAACTGAATGTACATTCATATGTATAAATATCATTCTGAAATAGTCCATAAAAATACCTCTCATTTGATATATAATTTAATACAGTTATGTTTAAATATTATACGGCGTTTGGATTTATTTGTGTTGCTGTGAAAGGGAGAATTGTTAATATTGAGGGTTATGATCCTTGAGTTGAATCAACATCAGTTTGCCTTGCTAAACATATTAATATTATTGTATAAGTAATTAAGAAATCTTTCACTAGATGTGGCCGCGCTTCAAAAAAATAACCCTGGCTGGTCTAATGCCGGCTACGCTGACCCCAGTATTTTCGCGTGCAAAACCTTTCTGCGTTGGGGGCCTTCGGGCGCGCTTCAAAAAAATAACCCTGGCCGATTCAACTCAAGAAGCTTTCGGTCGCTCAGGATCATAGCCTTCAATATGACCAATGCTTCCTTTCACAGCAACACAAATAAATCAAACCATCTTATAATATTTAAATATAACTATATTAAATTATATATCAAATGAAAGGTATTTTTATAGACCATTTCACAATGATATTTTTACATGTAGTTAATAACGTACTTTTTAAAGACAAACATGGTTTGGTGAAAAAGTGGGCATTATTTTTTGGTTTTTTTTTGGATTTACTTAAAATATATATCTACATATATATCGCTGAATTACCTATCCAACGATGTCAATATTTTTGAAATTGGTTATATATTTTTTGAAATATAAGCTATTAAAAATACCCCCTTTACCCCTCCATAACACCCCCCTATTCGTTTACGGGAGGAAATTACGATTCCTGGGGCGCCGTCGTTTGATGACTAATTCTTGTAGAAAAACACAAAATAAACACTTTTTCACTTATAAAAAAATTCGATATCACGCTTCGTTTTCGAGATATACAGGGTTAAATTCATAAAAAATAGGGGATTTTCAACTTTGACAGGTCAACCGTTTCGCGGCACTTAATGGCTATTTAACAATAATTTACGATAATAGCAATAATAAGAGATGATTTTTGTTTTTCCAATACACCATAAAAACTATCGCCTACGCAGAAAGATGTTGCACGCAAAAATACTGTGGTCAGCGTAGCCGGTGTTGGACCGGCCAGGGTTATTTTTTTAAAGCGCGGCCGAAGGCCGCCTACGCGGAAAGGTGTTGCACGCAAAAATACTGTGGTCAGCGTAGCCGGTGTTGGACCGGCCAGGGTTATTTTTTTAAAGCGCGGCCGAAGGCCGCCTACGCAGAAAGGTGTTGCACGCAAAAATAATGTGAACTGCGTAAAGGACAATTGGAAAAAGTGAAAAAAAAGAACTGTATTGTTATTGTATCTCGAAAACCAAGCGAGATATCAATTTTTTTTACTTGTGATAAAGTGTTTATTTTGTCGAGTTCTACAAGAAATAGTCGTCAAATCGCGGCGCCCACATAGGTTCGAGCTTGGCCTAAATTCGTATTTTTCATGTCTTCCGATTTGGATGAATTTTTCACAGTTTTTTAACAACTATCCAAATATTATTAATCCACAAATATTAGGCCCATATCTTTATTAATTTTTGCCCACAGCCGCTCAAAGTGGACATATGATTACATTTTGAAAATGACAACAAAATTAACTAAATATTCAAAACATTGATACAATAAAATGAATTTTAGAATATGACTTTTAAGTAATTTTTCTGTTAAAACAAGTATCATAGAGGAGATTTGTATCAAAATTCATTTGAAAAAAAAATGTATGAAAAATTTCGTGGAATAGCACATTTTCTATGTCAAAATGTGAATGTTTGTCAAATTCAATGGACTGCATCTTTTTATCACCGTCTAGCCCTGTTGAGATATATATATCAAATTACAGCCTGAAACCTCAGCTAAACGATAAAAAAAAATCAGCTGCACGTTTTTGCACATTTTTGAAACAACTTCAAAAAACTGTAAAATGGTAGTGGAAAATTACGCATACGCCCAAAAGTATGCAATTGTTCTTAAATGATCGCAGTAGCAGCGCAAGTTGAGTCGCTGCCCACATTGTCAGGGCAGCGGCTGCGCCAGTTGGGTCGCTGCCCATTTGCATTTAGGAATATTTAAGTTGTATGGGAGGTGGGCGTAAAAGTGGGCGGATTTCATTCAAATTTTCAGGAACGTATTATACAATTATAAAATTCATTTGTTGTGAAAATTTAGTCGATCGAGTAAAAATTATGGAAGTTATGTAACTTTTTCAATTTAAGTTGTATGGAAAGTGGGCGTAAAAGTGGGAGGATTTCAATCAAATTTTTAGTCGATCGAGTAAAAATTATGGAAGTTATGTCACTTTTTCAATTTAAGTTGTATGGGAGGTGGGCGTAAAAGTGGGCGGATAGTTTTGATTTTTTTGTCATGTCTTAATAGTATCCAAAAACGCGTCTGTGCCAAATTTTATAGTTCTACAAACACTCCTTCTATTTTTGGCCACTGCTTGTATGGACTCGAACCAATGTGCGTCCCAGGAATCGTAATCTTGCCGTTTGCGGAAGAAAAGTTTTACACCATAAGAATCAGTAGAAAAAGGCGGACCACGCTTTTTTATATTTTTCTAGCTCAGTGGACCCTACTCTTTACTTATATGTATATGCCATGGGGTGTTAGATGAGTCGGTTTGAGAGGGCAACTGGAAAGGTACGGATAATTATCGGGAGTGTCTATTCGTGCGCCAGTGTCACTAGTGTCGACAATCTTCGGCTTTCCCAGTGTTACAGTTTTACCAGTATCAACCCTTTCATCAATGTCGCATCAAATCTATATGAATCAGAAATACAATACATATTTAAATGTAAGTAAAATTAAAGAATAATATACATATATTGAAAATAAAAATTTCACCTAGAGATATATATTTTAGAGTGCTGATAAATAAGGGGACAGTGGTAGTTTAAGGGTTTGCCAGCGTCAGCTCTGCAAGAGTGTCACAGTATAGCCATAAGAATTGAAAGTACAATAATATAAAATATATTAAAATTAAGAATATGTATGTATATAAAACATGTCAACTTGTATCAACTTGAGATATATATTTAAGAGTCATGATTTGTGTAGAAACAGTGGTGGTTTCAAGAACATTTTAGTATTGTCATTCATAAAGTGTAGTTCAAAATTGGCCGCCAAACAAGTATTGAAGTGCGCGAATTAATCCTAAACCAGTATTAACACGGCAAAAGTCAACGCAAAATTGATGCAACGCGGAAATGGTGAAACTGAGTCAAGGAACAATTCAACATATCATTGAACGTTGTTGGTGATAATCGTGTCGGAACTAAAAAGAAATTGGCTCATAATAAAATATTTAAAGAAAGTGATTCCCGTTGGATTGTACGGAAAATTCGCGAAAATCCACATTTAAGTGCTCCAGCTTTAGGCAACGAAATGGAAAAATTTCTTGGGAAGAAAATCATCCGGAAACCATACGAAGAGTGCTCAGAGAAGTTAATTTCATTGCTAAAAATCGAAATGCAAGGTTGAAGTTTGCAAACGAACATTTATATATATGTATATATTCGGTGACTGATGTAAGCATTAATGCAATTTCAAAACCGGTCGATAAGTTTATCTTCTCCATATACATAGCACGCAAAATTGTGCCTGCAGCTCCGAGTTATATAAAAATTATATAAACTCTTTAAAAGCTATTAAAATATTGTATTGTACCACTTAACAGCGGCAGATATACACATACAATTTATGCTTTCAAATATTCAGATTGTATAGTTATTTTATTTACATAATTAATAACAAAAACAAACTTCTATGTGCGGACAGTTTCAAATAAGCCAACTTTGCACAACTTTGGTTGTGTGTTTCGGATCATTATCTTGATAGTACCGAAAGTTGTCGGAAATATTTAATTTCGCGGCACTTTGTAGAAAATTTCGTTTCAAAATATCCAGATCATACATGTTAAATTCCAATTAGAATTAGCAATTGATGCAATTAGTTTATATTCTCTAACTCATTAAACAATTAGAATTAGTTATTAAACAGTTAGTACGTACGTTAAATATGTGTGCATGTATGTAATATATGTAAGTAATAAATATGCGTGTGAAATTCATATTATGAATATTTTAGTGTTTTTGTTTTTGAAAATATGACAATAATTGATTCTAATTCGAGCTAATTGAATATCTAATTGCATTAGCAGAAGTCAATTAGATTTCTAATTGTAAAAGTAAACCAATTTTTTTTTGCTAATGGCAACTAATTGCAATTAGATTTACCATAAGAATAAAAATTTCAATTATCTAATGGGCATTAGTTGAACTAATTCTAATTGTTTAATGATTTAGAGAATTTCGCAAAAGAAGGTTAATTAGCAATCATTAGCATTATCCAATCATTACATAACATCTATGATCCAGATACACACTCTTGTCCATATTACAATCGATGAATTACATGCCCTCCACCATATTTTACGGTCTCAGCATTTCTCATCTGCAAAGATTACGGTATTCCAGAAGCTTTCACTCTTATATAAATGCTTGTTTGCAAACTTCAACCTTGCATTTCGATTTTTAGCATTGACGTATGCTTTATTTCACGAACATAACGTTCAATTATATTCTGAATAGTTCCTTGACTCAGTTTCACCATTTCCGCGATTTTGCGTTGACTTTTGCCTTCCCTATAATGGTTTATGAATGACAATACTAAAATGTCAAAACTGTCAAAAACTATTCCAGGATTGCTCACATTTATAACAGTATTTGCATTTCATTCGAAAATCGCCGCCAAGCTGTTGTTGTTGTTGTAACGGTTACTCAGACCCTGCAAGATCGGTTCAACCATTGTCGTTATCATCAAACTCATCTAGGGGAGGCCCAAGAAACGCACAGTTACGACAGGGTCGGACCAAAGGGAAAGGGGGTTAGATGAGTCGGTTTTACAGGGCATGTGAAAAGGTGTGCGGTATCGTGCGAGGAGTTATCACATGCCGGACATGTCTCTGTTAATTCTGGACAGGTAGGAGTTTAACCTGCTACAATATTTGGAACGTAGTTGGGCCAGAGTGTCGCGGGATTCACGAGGCAGCTGGAGCTCCTCCTAGCCTATGGGTGGGGATTTGACCCCGAGGACGGCATTCACAGGGCGAGAGTTGATTAAGGTGTGGATTGTCTCTCGATGAATGTCGTTCAAGACTACCCGGCAAGCAGCAGGGTTCTGTCTGTTTGTGGTGTGCGACTGGAGATGCCTCCTGACGTATCTCGGAGGCGGATCCTCAACAAGCAGGCTTCCGTTTGGATGGCCACTACAATGACAACCAACGAGGAACTGGTGAGCATAAATTGGGAGCATTGAAGCCTCATGATGTAGGTGTTCGGCAGGAGACATCAGAAGGCATCCCGTTGCCGTCCAGAGTGTAGTTTGCGATCTCATCCACTGGGCCTGCTTGTCCCAGGCGACCAAATTGGAGCGGCATATTTTAAAACCGACCGGCCAATCGCCCAGGCTGTCGCAATGGGGGTGCCATCGATGTGGATGCTGAGATCCAGCCTGACCTCCTTCGTACAGGTGGTAAAAATGGTCGCCGAGGACTTAGCAGGGGACAACGCCATGTTTCTGACTGTGAAGAAATGGGTAAGGTCGGAGATATATCAGTTCACTTTCGAACACAGGTCATCAATTACATTGCCGGTTGGCATTATCGAGCAATCATCGGCATAAGAGACTATTGTGACTCCCTCTGGCGGTTGAGAGAGCTTGGAGATGTAGTGATTGAACAAGAGTGGAGACAGGACGCCACCCTGCGGTATTGTTGTTTAATCCTCCTTAGTTTAGATGTTGAGTCTCTGAACAATACCGATGATTGGTGACTCCACAGGTAATTCGCGGTCCACCGTTTCAGTCCATGCGGGAGAGTCGATGCTTCCTCGTCAGCTAGTAACGTAAAGTGACTAACTGTGTCAAAAGCTTTTGACAAGTCCAACATTGAATGCTGTTGTTGTGCTGTGCACTTTCCAGAAGCCAGGTTGATGCTTAGCCGAGCCCTGGTGGTAAGTGTAGTATGGGAGGAGTAGGGCCTCAACTGTCTTTACCACTGGCGAGAGCACGGAAATCGGCCGATAGGAGTCTCCCTCGTCCGCCGGTTTCCCAGGTTTCAACCGTGGGATCACCCTCGCAACCTTCCAAATGTCAGGAATGATGAGGGTGGCTATTGACAGATTGAGGATCCCTGTAAGGAGCTCAACTCCCGCGGGGCCTGAATTCTTTAGCATCAACACGCTTAGCCCGTCAGCGCCAATGGCCTTGGAGGCTTTCGCCTTCCCGATGGCCTCCTTCACCTCGCCACAAGTGGAAGCAAGAGGCGTGCTCTTGTTCGGTTGTTTGCGCAGTCTTCTGGTCACCTTCCGTTTGGCCCTATCCTCCAAAGGATGCAATATGAATTGCCGGCTAAAGTAGCTCGCACATCTCTTCGGGTCCGACAACATCTCTTCGGGTTCACGCCAAGCTGTTCCCGCTAACGGCAAACATTTGTGCATCATTTTGGCTGTGAGGTTGCATTTCGGTATACGAACATGTTTTTACTTTACGTTTGTAAAAAATAAATAATTTTGGCATTTTTTTTTATTTTACAAGATTTAACATATATGTACCAAATTAATAAATTAGTAAATTTTTTTTATTTCGCAATATAAACATGATTTTTTACTAAGCGCTTTATCATTTCGCTGCTGGATCATTTTGGCTGTAAGCCACTGTACATACATACATACTATAAAATAGTGTACTTTCGATTTATATATGAGAAACTGGCGATACTGCTGCTGCGACACTGGCAAAACTGTTGACACTGGTTGGAGTGCTGACACTGGTGGAACCTTAAATTCTTGAAACCACCACTGTTTCTACAAAAATCATCACTCTTAAATATATATCTCAAGTTGATACAAGTTAATATTTTCTATATACATATTCTTTATTTTAATATATTTAAAATTATTGTACTTTAGATTTTTATGAGAATACTGCTGCTGTGACACTGTTGGAGAGCTGACGCTGGCAAAACCTTAAACTACCAGTGTCCTTAATTTATCAGCACTCTAAAATATATGTATATCTCTAGTTGAAATTTTTATTTTCAATATATGTATGTTATTCTTTAATTTTACTTACATTTAAATATGTATTGTATTTTTGGTTCATATAGATTTGATGCGTTACTTGTGAAACGGTTGATACTGGCAAATCTATAACACTTGGAAAGCTATAACGAGTAAAACTCTAATACTGGTAAAACTGTAACACTGGGAAAGCCTAAGATTGCCGACACTGATGACACTGGCACACTGACGACACTGGCTGTTTACGAAAACACACTCATAAATATCACATACCGGACATACATTGAGTACGTCTTGGTTTATTCTGGATAAGTAGGGGTTGTGGCTGCTACAATATCTAGATCGTAATTCAGCCAGAGTGGCGCAGGATTTACGAGGCATCTGGGTCCCCTCTATAGGTGGTGGTTTACTCCAAATACAGCATTCACAAAGTTCTTTTAAGACCAATCTCGTCAGAAATTTCGAGAAGCTGCCTTCTGAAGTGTCTAAGAGGCAGGTCTTCACCAAGCAGGTGCCCGTTTGGATGATCACTGCGGTGGCATATAACGAAGAACTGCTTGCAGAGCAAGAAATTGTGTTCTTAACTAGGAATATTGAAACCTCGGTCGTGGGACAGGTGTTCTACGGATGATATCAGAAGACATCCTGTTGCCTCCCGGAGTGCTGTATTCTGAGTGGTCTGCAGTTTCATCCACATGATCCTACTTGTCCCAGGTGACCAAATTGCTTCAGACTCTGTGAGAGGTTGGATGTATCCATGTTTTCCATTAGCGTTGCATGACTTACCGTGTCCAAAGACCTTGACAGGACCAACGCCACTAAACAGTTCTCGTTATCTGAGATACACCAGTATTACATTTTTTTCTTTCTAGCAAAAACGGACACTCAAAAAATACATGTTCGGCAGTTTCGAGCATATTCCTACATTAAGCACAAACCATTGTATTATCATTAGTTTTTACTAACAGTTTTCACAACAACCCAGACCTTGCTGCCATTTACTATACATGAGATTACGTTTTCAGTGCTTTTAAACACCTGTATTGCAGTGTTTATTCTTCTTCCTTCAAGCAAAAAAGAGGGGCAATCAAAAACTACTTCGCCTTGCGATCTGTCTAACAAGGATTCGATGCCCGGAATGAGTCTGAAAGTCCAGCGTCCGTTCGGACGCAATCGAGTATTGAGAGGGCTCTGCCTTATGGGGTAGACCGATCTAAACAGGGTTAGATCGCCGAAACAACAGTCCTTGGCCGGGTGAAACCCGGGTCATTCCGGTACGTAGAACCGACTGTCGTGGGAATGTAAGGTGAAATTCGTGCGATGGATGGAGCCATCCTAAGGTCTGCTCAGGCCTTAAGACCCATAAGGAGTGGTCCACAAACTATGTGGCCCATGTTGTTCGCGCCCTATGGCGCCCATAGCCTCTACGGCTCCCCTAGTTGCACCTAGTGCACCGGTGCCTAGCGCCGGCAGAACCTCGACGGTTCGCAGGAGCACACAAAAACATGGACGTATGTACGTGGCGGCGCTGCCAAACAACACCATAAGGCAGCCCAACGTGCCAATGCATGTGCAGCAGGGACCAGGTGGGCAACATCACCCTTCCCTCACGCCCCTCTCCGCGACGACGGCATAATCTGTCAATAGCTGCGATCCAAGAAACGAAACTGCACAGCAACTCAACCCTGTTGAGTTGCAACGGCTACAATGTGCATCGTAGGGTTCGCGGCCGAGGTAATGGCGGTGGCTTAGCATTCATCACCCATCACACAGTGCAGTATCGTCTCATTGAAGAAGACATCGACCGCAGGGACACTACCTTAGAATGTCAAGGAATAGCTGTCCGGTCAGGCGATGTCGAGCTCGAAATATTTAATATTTACATACCCCCTGTCACCTGCTGCCCGGCAGGATATCACCCTGACATAGGTGCGCTCCTCAGAGGTGAAAACCGATTGGTAGTTGGTGACTTTAACGCGCACCACGATCTCTGGCATTCAATCCTACCAGCTGATCGTAGGGGGAATGATTTGGCAGAGCAGATAGACGATTCGACATTCTGCACGATGAATGATGATGCCCCCACCAGGATTATGGGTAGTTGCAGCAGCTCGCCTGACCCAACGATAGCTAGCGCAGGTCTGATAAATAGCATAACGTGGCGACCTATGCTATCGCTTGCATCAGACCACCTACCTATAATCATCTCGATTGACAGACCTGCTGACTTTGTCTCCGCGGACCATCGGACCCACATATATCAACTTTAAAAAGGCTGACTGGGTCAGGTTCGCGGAGTTCACCGAAAATGCCTTCATTTCTCTTCCCACACCCACTGACGTTCGAAAAGGCGAACAAAAGTTCCGCAAGGTGGTTGCGTCAGCTGCGGCCCGCTTCATTCAGGCAGGGAGGATCCCTGAGATCCGTCCCAACTTCCCGGCTGAAACGGCCGCTCTAGCGAACGAACGCGACCACCATCGCCGCTCCGATCCCCGTAATCCGAACATCCAGGATTTAAATGTGGAGATTCGGAGGCTGGTGGACCAAAACAAGCGGAACAAGTGGGAAGAGCATTTGAAGTCCTGTAACCTCGTCACGGGTGTTGGTAACCTCTGGTCTACCGTGAAGTCCTTATCCAACCCGACGAAGCACGACGACCGAGTGGAAATTTCATTCGGGGATCGTGCCTCGTCGGACCCGAAGAGATGCGCGAGCTATTTTAGCCGACAGTTTATACTGCATCCTTCGGGGGATAGGACCAAGCGGAAGGTGACCAGGAGGCTGCGCAAACCGAACAACAGCGCGCCTCTTACCTTCACTTGTGGCGAGGTAAAGGAGGTCATCGGGAAGGCGAAAGCCTCCAAGGCCAATTGTCCTGACGGGCTAAGCGTGTTGATGCTTAAAAATTTAGGCCCCGCGGGAGTTGAGTTCCTCACAGGGATCCTCAATTTGTCCATGGCCACCCTCATCATTCCGGACATCTGGAAGGTTGGGAGGGTGGTCCCACTACTGAAACCAGGGAAACCGGCCGACAGGGGTGACTCTTATCGGCCGATTTCCCTGCTTTCACCTGTGGTAAAGACACCTGAGGCCCTACTCCTCCCGTACTATACATACCACCTTGGGTCAGCTAAGCATCAACATGGCTTCCGGAAAGTGCACAGTACAACAACAGCACTTAATGCCATAAACACACAGGTGAACCGTGGTCTTAACCAAAACCGCCCCTGCGAGAGAACCGTCCTAGTAGCGTTGGACCTGTCTAAAGCTTTCGACACAGTCAGCCACTCCACGCTACTAGCTGACGTGGAAGCATCAACTCTCACGCAGGGACTGAAACGGTGGACCGCGAATTACCTGTGTGGTCGTCAGTCATCAGTATGGTTTAGAGATAAAACATCGAAACCAAGGAGAATTAAACAAGGGGTACCGCAGGGTGGCGTCCTGTCCCCTCCAACATCTCCAAGCTCCCTCAACCGCCAGAGGGAGTCACGATTGTCTCCTATGCTGATGATTGCTCGATAATGGCAACCGGCAATGTAATTGATGATCTGTGTTTGAAAGTGAACGGGTATCTCTCTGATCTTGCCCATTTCTTCACTAGCAGAAACCTGGCGCTGTCCCCTGCTAAGTCCTCGGCGACCCTTTTTACCACCTGGACGAAGGAGGTCTGGCTGGATCTTAACATCCACATCGATGGCACCCCCATTCCGACGGTTAACCACCCGAAGATTCTGGGGGTGACTTTCGACAGCCTGCTCTCCTTGTCCGCGCACACTACCGCAATCGCCAATAGAGTACAGAGCCGCAACAATGTCCTCAAGTCGCTCGCCGGCAGCTCTTGGGGCAAAGACAAAGAAACGTTGTTGGCAACATACAAGGCGATTGGCCGGCCGGTAATAAATTATGCCGCGCCAGTTTGGTCGCCGGGAACCAGCAGGACACAGTGGATGAAGCTGCAGTCCTGCCAGAACGCCGCACTCCGCACGGCGACGGGATGTCTTCTGATGTCGCCTGAGGAGCATCTCCACCAAGAGGTCAATGTGCTCCGAGTTAAGGAGCACAACCTCATGCTCAGCAAGCAGTTCCTTGCTGGATGTCACCGTTCGGGGCATCCAAATAGGCACCTGCTTGCAGTGGAGCTGCCCCCCAGGCACATTAGGAGACATCTTCTAGAACTAAAGGACGAGATCCAGCCACTAATCACACAACCGCTGGATCCGGAGGCGTACCGGCGGGTCCTAAGCAACATCCACAGAGACACAGTCACTAACATCATTGATTCCCGCCAGGCAAATGCAGTCATCGGAGCCCAACCACCACCTGTAGCAGATGAGGAGTCCCTGCTGCCCCGCGAGTCCCGCGTCACTCTGGCACAACTACGATCTGGATACTGTAGCAGGCTCAACTCCTACTTATCCAGAATCAACCCCGACATACCCAACACATGTCCGGCATGTGGAGATTCTCCGCACGACACCAACCACCTATTCACATGCCCTCTCAAACCCACTCATCTAACCCCCCTCTCTCTCTGGTCCAACCCTGTCGAAACTGCACGTTTCCTGGGCCTCCCCCTAGATGAGTTCGACGACAACGACCATGGGTGAATCCGCTCTTTACGGGGCGCTACTAGCCGCTACAACAACAAGGGCTCTGCCTTGGGTTCGGGACGTCAGATATGTAGGTTCGCTAGATTTCATTAGTCAGCAGATCGGCAGGCATTATACCAACAATAATTACACAGGCTGCGCTATATGACTGTAAGGAAAGCGCTACATATAATTAGGGCCTCAAGCCAAAAAATCAAGTTTATATTTCTACCATAAGACATGCTAGAATGTGTCTCCCCAAACAGGGGCTGCATGCATGATGACCGATTGCGGCACCTTCGTATAAAGTTTTCTTCAAAGTTTTCAAAGGTTTTCCATAATTCTAGCAAACGAGATATGCACTACTGTCACATTTTCCAGGGAGACTACGATTTTTGGGGCGACACGATTTTATGACTGATTCTGGTAGAACTCGACGAAATAAACACTTTTTATAAGAATAAAAAATTTCGATATCTCGCTTCGTTTTCTAGATACAGCGAGTCAAAGCTAGAAAAAAATGTTCGCTGACCTGCTGCTGCAAGGAATACAAAGCGCGTCACCAGAACACGCTCTGTTGTTAAACACTAATCGGCATTCTTCACTGTACAGAATGAAATCATTAACGACAAGTTCTTTCTGATAGTTTCGTTTAATATCAAATTTTGATCGCTTTTTTCAGAGTTACCAACAAAGTGTTTATTTGGTCGAGTTCTACCAGAATCAGTCAAAAATCGCCCCGATCGCCTGGTAGTCTCCCCCATTTCCCACTGGTGCCGCTAGGATAAAAGGAACACTAGAGATTTTTGAAACTTATTGGGTTTTGATCATTTTGTCCTGAAAATTGATGATTAACGTAAAATTTAATAATTTTGTTAAGACCGCGTACCACCCTCCGTAAATTTCTATAACGCACTGATTTAGCCAGTTATTATTCGCGGGTACGCGGGTGGCATCCCGCTTTTTACATGCCAGCTGTTCGTCGAGGGATTCATTTGGCTTTGTTGCTAGCCCAAGCCACAACATAAATCTCTCGCTCTCAACTGAAATTGTGAGTTTCCTATCATGCCATCTTCAGAGATAAAAAAGATACGATACTTGTTTCTTAGTGAAAGCGCTGTCAAAGTCAATATTTTTCATAACATTTTCCAATGGTGCCACTCTGGAAGATATAAATATTGGCAATTTCCAAAAAACATTTAGGGGATTTTGTGTTTCGTAAAACTATTAAAAAATATGGGATGAACATAATAAAATTAAAATATCAAAGAATTCTAATATCGCCAATATAAGCTTAACATATGTATATATAAAGCAGATATACTAATATATTCGTACTTATATATACATACATATATATAAATTTTAGAAGCGTTTAAAATTAAATCTATATCCAGTTGTGGCGAAAAAGAACTTTTAATCGACATGATTAATGGCATTTTTTAAATAAACGCATTAATTGCATGTGAAATTGAACACTATAATCTTTATTATTATATAAATTTAATATACCGGTTTTTGTTATACTTTAATATGCATCTCGCGATAACTTAACAAAAAAACATTCACTCCCTTTTTCCTTTCAATTTTAAAACCCACTGATTCTGGCAGTTATTCCGCTTATTTAAGTCTGGTAGCCCGCCTTTTGCGCTGGCCAGCTGTTCATCTGCCCGTGATTCGGTTTTGCTGCCAGCCTAAATCACAAGATTATGGGATTGGTCAGCTAAGAGAGTTTCATATCTTATTATATTTGGCGCAACCACGGACTTTTTGAGCATAGTATAACCTGTAGACAACCTTTTCGGTTTGTTTACTTATTTTTTTGTTGTAATTTTGGTGAAGTTCACCCCTGGGCAAAGCTTATAGGGTTGGAGTTGCAAGTTTTTGGCTTTCTCTCCTGTTAGAGTTTTGTGCTACCAGAAAACAATCAATAAATTTTAACATTTGTTGTCAAGTGACTACCTTATCCCACATCTCGACCCGCAATTTTTTGATTGCGCGCAATTGTCATTCTTAAGCAATTTGCCAATCGAGACAGAAAATTGAAAGCAATTGGCAATTTATGTTTTGAAATATTTCAAGTCATATATTGCCAACATTCAGCGTTTCAATGAGCTGTCATTTGTAGGAAGCTATGTATGTCATATATGACCACCTAAAATAAAAAGAAATGAAAATACAGCTGTTTTTCGTGCTTAAAGCCTATTTGCTTGCAGTGTTCGAATCCTCTATGCTAAAACTGCCAAGAAAAAATATAATACTTTAAGGTCGCATAATAAATGATCTGACCGTACGATTTGGAAAAAAATCACTTTACCTGATAAGTATTTTCATAAATAAAGAAAAAAAAAATAAAACTTTTAAGAACTATTATTAATTTATTTTTTTGTTGAAGGAATATTATTGTTTTGTTATTTTTGTGAAATTATTGGAATAAAGAATATTGTTTTGAAAAACGCATTTTATTTTAAAATTTCATTACTACATACTTTAGCTTAATAATTATTAAGTATAATAGCGTGTTAGATCATTATAGTTCCAGGTGAGAAATTCAAACCAGGAAGTAAGCTTAAAAAGAGGTCTCGTAGACCCCATGCCAGTTATATTGTTAAACTTTGTCCACGCCAGTTGCAGAGGGGAATAATAAATATTACTATGAGTAAATTATAACGAAACGTTTGCACCCGTAGTGCCGTATAGCACAATAAGAATGATTTTTGCGATACGGGCGGAGTATGGTCTACATCAGCATCAGGTGGACGTTTCGACCCCGTATTTCAACATCGAGTTGTGCGTTGAAATTTATATAAGCCAACCAGGAAAATTCGTTGATAAGGGTTTTCCGAACCACTGTTTGAAATTAAAGAAGGCCCTGTATGGACTAAACCAGTCTGGGCGGCAATGGAACATTAAGTTAGACGGCATATTGAGGAAAATTGGGTTTGATGAGTTTAATTTAATGGTCATATAGATAGTACAGCAGTCTATGAGGATGACTTGCTTAGAGAGTGTTCTGACTACAAGCAGATGTAACAAATTAAGAAGAGTGTTCCGGTTGAGGTTGAAGTAGTCGACAAAGGGCCACTACAACATTTTCTGAGTATGGAAATCGATCGGGATGGCGAACAGGATCTATATCCATTGGGCAAAAAGTCAAAGAGTCGATATATTTGAAGCAGTTATTGAGAAGGGTGAAGCTTCAGTGTCCAAAGGCGATGATAGCGAATGGGGATAACCTCAGTGCTATGCATGTCGTTAAGAATCCGATGTATCATTCAAGAAGCAAACACATTGATATAACATAAGATATGTCTATCGATTTGAAATATTGTTGTAGAATCGTTATGATTGTTAGGTTGATGTTAGGTTAAATTGAAGAAATCATTTTTTTGTAATATTTGTTGTAATGCACGAATATGCTCGTGGATGAGGCGTATAGAAATGCAATCCTGTGTGCAACTTACATATTCATGCAACTGTGTTTATTTTGCCACTTATTCTATTGAACAAGTTGTTCGTTAACTTCACTTGCTTTTTAACCCCGGTGCAATTAACATAAATAAACTAAAACTTAATTACTTTGTATTATTATAACACGTGTTTTTCCTTGGTTCTGCAGCAAGTCAAATAGTACGGAACAAAAGCCTCTGCTAGGGCAGGCACCTTGACGTGGTGCAGGTGCTTACTCAAATCACAAAGTGTTTTTAATTATACATCTTGTGACTATCCAAGTTTAAATCACACTCTTTTGGACTTTAAATGGACTGGATATAACTAGTTGTTTTTCTACTTTTAAATCAATTTTGAAAAAATTTTGCTCGGACAATATACCGTTAAAGAATACAAACCGCCATGGTATCACAAGGATTTAAAGAAACTAAAAAATCTCGAAAATAAGTACTTAAAGAAATTTAAAGCAACTAGTAATCAATCTTTTTTTGTGAAATACCAGCATTATCTTAAGGAATTTAAATCTTTAAACTGTCTGCTTTATAAAAAATATATTCGAAGAACTGAGCAGGACATTAAGGCTAATCCAAAATCATTTTGGAATTTTGTTAAATCTAAAAAGTTGTGCTCAAATATACCTTCCTCCGTAATCCTAGAGGACAAAATTGCTACTACCCCTGTGGAGACAGCTAATTTGTTTGCTGAATTCTTTAAGTCGAATTACGTTAGCGATGGTATGCGTTCTCCTGATTTTTCTTCAGAAATAACATCTGTTCTCAATCTAGCTAGCCTACAAATCTCATCGGAAGACATTGTGAAGGGCATTTTTTCTCTTAAACCCTCTTTGCAGACTGATGTAGACGGACTGTGCAATTTTAATTAAAGGTTGTCCAGCGTTGGCAGTTCCCCTAGCGATAATTTTTAATAAATCAATTTCGTCAGGTATGTTTCTCAATGACCAATGAACAATGAGTTAACCACAATCACACCAATCTTTAAAAGTGGAAAAAGAATGATGTTCGGAACTATAGGCCGATTCGAAACTTTCGACCATCTCTAAACTTTTTGAAATAGTTGTTAAGGACAAAATTTATTTTGCGGTCAAATCTTTAATTTGCCCAAATCAGTATGGCTTTGTCTCTGGTCGTTCGACTGCGTCTAATTTACTAGTTTTTAGAGAATTTTGTCTTTCAGCGTTTTCGGCAGGACTCCAAGTGGATTGCATTTATACCGACTTCTTTAAGGCTTTTGACAGGGTATCTCACGAGATCCTTCTAAACAAATTAGCCTGCTTAGGATTTCATTATTTACTCCTGAAATGGGTTGAGTCTTATTTGTCAGATAGGCGCTGCGTGGTTACAATTGATGGTGCATTGTCAGACCATTTTGTTGCTACATCAGGTGTTCCCCAAGGTAGCGTTTTAGGGCCACTTTTATTTATTCTTTTTATAAACGACATTAGCAACTGCTTTTCTTTTCGAATTATTTGCTTTATGCCGAGGATTTGAAAGTTTTTTCTACCGTTAAGGGCGCAGATGACGCGGCTAAACTTCAGTGTGACCTAAATAATCTCCATTTATGGTGTTCGAAGTCTCGGCTTTACCTAAACTTAAATAAATGCTTTCATATTACATTTCCGAGGCGTCAGAATCTTGTGAATATGATGTACTCTCTCGACAATCACTACTTAGTGTTTTTGAAACTAAGAATCTTGGAGTGATTTTTGATTCCAAGTTTTCTTTCAATGGCCATATCAATTTCATTCTATCCAAATCATACTCAGTTCTAGGCTTTATCCGTCGTAATACCTCCGAATTCTCTGATCCGTATACATTTAAGCTCCTATACTCAGCTCTCGTGCGTTCGCAGTTGGAATACGCTGTCATAATTTGGAGACCATATGACCAATTTTCAGTTAATAGGCTTGAACGAGTTTAAAAAGTTTTTCTGAAATATGCATTGCGTTCGAGACTCCTATTCCATCTTACGATTCTCGGCTTTTGTTAATTAGTTTGAGATCTTTGGAAAAGAGGAGAACTGTCCTTTCTTTGTCATTTATCTACAACGTAATTAATGGCATCGCTAACTGTCCTATTTTACTTGAGCGGATAAGTTTCAATGTTCCGCAAAGAAGTCTTCGAAATCTCTACCCTTTTTACGGGGAAAATCACAAAACTACATAGTTTTCTAAATCACATTTGCTTGATTTCTCTTTATCTAGATGTAGTTTTATAAATACTTTATACTCAACTACTTTATAAGTTTTTCATTGTATATATGTACATACATAAGCATATTTATACTGCTAGTCTGTAAGGTACTTTGTACTGTAGACTGAATTGAATAAATAAATAAATAAATAAATAAATAAATAAATAAATAAATAAATTGGATCTGATCAGGAAGAGGGTGTACTGCCTAAGTGGTGCACCACCTTGATGATCGGAACCGCTTGAGAACGATGACCTAGAGCTGCCACCTCCTAATCCAGGGTGTTATGCGACACCGTGCCCATTGGACGGTTTGCAGCCAGGAGGACAACCGGTTGTATTAGTACGGGGCCTTCTCGACACCGGGCCGCATCGAGGAATAACGGTAGCCTTACCGCGATAAGGGGCGCTGGCGCGGCGAATATTCAAGACCACCAATCGAAGACGAGGTGGTGCCCTCCCGGAAGACCCCCGCAGAGGCAGGCCTCTACGCTCGGGAAGACAGTGATGGGCCCTCCACTAGTAGAGATACGCACGCCGCCGAAAAAAGGCACGGGCAATGGGCGTGACAAACCTGTCGAGGCACGATCGGACGGATCTGTCTCCAGGCATCCAGGTAGATCGGTACTTTACAGTCACCGCTTGCCGGAATCCGGTTAAAGTAAAGCGCAAAGCTCTAAAGCCTAGTGCCCAGGATTGGCGTAATACCAAGTTAACCGCACCCGCATTAGAGCGGACGAGCGAGAAGAGAGTAACAGAAGGTCCGCGCTTGCTGAAAAGCGGAGAAGCGGGCATCCCACGATGCAAGACGTACCTGCACCCGCTGATAAGCGGAGCAGCGAGCAGATTACTCCACAGGCATCGAGCTCCAAGCGGCAGCGGGCACACCCGTCTCCCCCATTGTCGGACTCAGCGGAAACGAAGGTAGTAAAGGACCCATTTGAACAGGGCAGATAATCAGCTACTAAGACGCTCTCAAAGGCATCCGTTTAGCAGTGCTGCCCGAAGGCTACCCGGCGGTGCCGCTGGGTTCCGAAGACCTTACCGATCTGCAAGAGGCGATTATGGATGAGGTCTTTATAGGGTGGACCTACCCGCTTGCCTTGTGTGGTGTGTACTTTCGTCCGGGACTACTCCTTGTGGACTGCAAGGACGAAAGAACTGCGGCATGGCTTACGGAGGCCGCACCGAGACTCGGCGCTTGTCAAGGTCCGAAGCTCTGCACGAAAAGGGGGGGAGTGCGTAAGCCCGTAGAACATGCCATAGGGCTGATAAGTGCGCAAAATGAGGGCATACATACCTCAGCGTGGCGCATTATCAGTAGCAGTATAGAGGACACTAGAATCAGGCTGATGCTAGGAATAGATGAAGAGTCGTTCAGCAGACTGAAGAGAGACAGCTTCAGGTTGAACTTAAGGTTCAGCTTCGTCACCGTCAGGCCCTAACGCCCAAAGATCGCGGGCGCTAGGAAAAGTGCAGGATAAAGAGGCGCCCACACAAACTCCTCAACTATCCAAGGCATCGCCCACGTCTCTGGTATTCCCGGCGAGTTTTCTGAAACCGGCAAGGTCGGTCACTGAAGCAGCGGAGGAGGTTCCCACAAAGGAACTAATCAAGGGACTCGACCTGGGTATGCTCGAGCTCGACTGATGCAGCGAGAGTGAACTAGGGCTCTCAGAGATTGACGAGCTACAACTTACAATAACCCAGATCAACCTCCACCACGCGGGAGCAGCTTCGGCTGTTATAGCTAGGATGTCCGCCTCGGAAGATCTGGGTGTAATACTGGCTCAGGAGCCGTGCGTCTACAAGGGTCAGGTAAGGGGCATACAGGAGTCAAACAGTAAAGTAATTTGGGATCTCTCATCTGAAAGACCCAGAGCATGTGTAGTGCTTAAGTGCAATATTGATTACTTTTGCATTACAGAGAACCTAAATCGGTACTTGGTAGCAGTTCAGCCAAGACAGGGAGTATCCAAGGACATAGTTCTTGCCGGGAAAAATTTGCACCATCCCACCACCCGAGGTCCAACATTTAATCAAGTATTGCGAGGATCCAACACAGTCCCCTTATAATCGGATGCGACGCTAATTCGCATAGCGAAGAGTGGGGCAGCACCGAGACCAACAAGAGGGGTGAGTTTTTACTAGAATACATACTAAGTAATGATATGGTCATATGTAACGTCGGGCATACACCGACGTTTGTCACCAGAACCAGAGAAGAGGTACTTGATATTATTCTCAGTAATAAACTGGCGGATAATCTGATCTCGGAATGGGAAGTTTCCCCAGAACCCTCACTGTCGGATCATAGAATCATCCAGTTTAATCTGAAAGTTAAGTCAAGGGCGGGCAAATCCATCAGAAACCCCAGGAGAGCAGGCTGGGAGAAATATAGCAACCTAGTTAACTTAAACTTATCTAGTATAGGACGCACTCGAAGTGTAACGAATTGTATGGAGCTAGAAAGCTGGGTAACAAGGCTCAATGACATAGTCACGGACGCCTTTACCTGCGGCTGTCCTGTGACAAAACCAAAGGACAAAACAAAAACCACCTAGTGGTCTCAGCATCTCTCTTTACCATTCAGCAGAAAAAGGAAACTACTAGGGATGAGAACTATCTCCCTGGCAGGGATTGAAGTCGGCTTGGTGAGCAAGGTGAAGTACCTCGGTCTCACCATAGACTCCAGGTTACTCTGGAGGGAATATGTCGATGCAAAGCAATAATGGTGTGCAGACGTCTTGCGGGAAAATGCTGGGGTTGTAGCCCAAATATGCTTAGATGGATGTACACCATGATTGTTAGGCCAATAGTAACCTATAGGGCGGTGGCGTGAGTCTCAAGAACCTCCCTTTCAACGGTGAGGAAATCACTAACAAGGCTCCAACGGCTTGCTTGTGTGTGCATAACGGGAGCTATGCGCACGTGTCCGACAAGAGCACTAGAGGTGATACTAGACCAAACGCCACTCCACATAGTTATAGAACAGACAGCAAAAAGAACCCTGGTCAACATTGCTAAGGAAAAGTATGAGAAAGGGAAAGTCATATCGTCTAAGAAAATGGAGACGCGGCTACCACTAGCTCAAATCCCCAGGGACGATATCATCAAGGACGCCTCTAAGCTAGCAACATGCACTGGTACACTGACGGTTCTAAAACACCGGAAGGCATAGGAGCTGGGGTCTTTGGCCCTAGAACACACATGTCGGTACCGATAAGAAGGACTCCAAGCATCTCCCAAGCAGAGGTGTACGCCATCCTGTTATGTGCAGAGGTCAATCAAAGGAAGAACTACTGCAATGAACGAATAGTCATTCTGAGCGACAGGCAAGCAGCATTCAAGGCGCTAGCCTCGTATGAGGTGGAATCCTCACTAGTGCTTGAATGCATATTCAGCTCCTCTGAATTTCAGGCCATCGAGGCATCGAAGGTAATGAGGAAGCAGATATATTAGCAAGAGAGGCGGTTCTGAAAACGTCTATAGGACCCTAGATTTTCCTAGCGATAGGACAACGCACTATCAAGGAAGAGCTTAGGATAGAAGAAAACAACTTGAGGGAGGAACATTGGCAACTTGAGCCGGGGTTACGTCAGGCGAAGTGTCTACTGGGAGGATACAACCATAAACGCTTCAAGCAGTTTATGCACCTCTCGTAGAACAGTCTGAGGATGCTGACAGGCTTTCTCACGCGACACTGCAGGCTGCGAAGTCATCTGCACAGGATCGGAATATGGTCGAACGAGCCCTGTCGCTTTTGCGACTCGGCTCCGGAGACCCCGATGCACCTGTTGTTTGAGTGTGACGCTATCTCGAGAAGACGGCAAAGTTACCTGGGCACAGTGGATCTTTAAGGTCGAAATGCAAACCTCAAATATATATCTATCTATCTAAGGAACAAAAGGATTTCCAATACTTTTGCCCAGTGTTAACGTCAGTGAATTGAGTCAGGATTACCTTCTAGGTATACTCTGAACCGTCGAAGTGCATAAATAATTGAAAGTGTTTCTAACTTACAGCTAGGGTACCGTGATTCTGCTGCTGTGAATGTCTTTGAAAAGTATGCTATTGGGTGAAATTTATCAAATGTATCCATCACCGCCTGATTGAATCCATCTTAATTCTAGTAGCGTGACCCATTTGTTCCCAGACTTGTATTCAATGCAAACTGCGATGAGAGGCAGCGGGAAGTTGTCTCGCACTGTCTTTCTATTTAAGGCCCTATAATGTATGTACACACATACGAGTATCACCGTTCTTTTTTTTTCACTAACACTAGGGCTGAGGCACAAGGGAAGCTGCTGGATCGGATTTTTTCCGGTTTATTAGGTCTTCAGTTATTTTCCTAACTTCTTCTCGGTCTTGAAAAGGTAAACGTTGCATTAAGCAATTAAAATGGTGTCGGCTAACCGAATGTTCATTATGAATCATATGGGTTTCTTCCAACATTTATCAGCGATAAGTAATTGTTGTTAATAGCAGATATAATTTCACAGCTAACAGTATCTATCTAATTTATTAAAGATGTCTACATCAGACCGAAAAATCGTTTCGTCAATAGCGCCTATTTCAAGTATTACCTGATTAGTATGGTCTTCGGATAATGCTATTTCCCCCCACCCATCACTAGGAACCAAATTAACCACTATCGAATCAGAAGCTTCAGTTCTACGTTTTCAATAGTGCTTGTTGTTGTACAAAGTCGCACTTTTGTTTCTTATATTTGAAAATTTTCGCCAAAGTTTTATTAGTTTGTTCGAACATAATCTCTTTAATCTGAATCAAGTTTATGTTGAATGTATGTATGCATAAAGTCTCGTCCGCGGATTATTTGGTTCAACAATGAGTTATCTGATCTCACCACTAACGGAATTATTTTGTTTTGCCTCGAAATATCACTGCACAAGGATAAGTTCCGTAGGATAAGATTCTTGTATTGCCGACTCCGATATATTTAGTTGGCTTTGCATCGGATGGTAACGAAAGTGTTGGTGGTATTCTCGAACGTTGCACCATACTAATCGGACTACCGGAATCAAAAATAGAAAACAGTTTTGTAAAACTTGCGGGGGTCTGATTCGATTGGGCTTACTAACTACCACACTTACCCATTGTTTTGTTTGTAAGAAGTTATCGTCCGCCGGGGAGTCAGCTGAGATAGATGCAATGCCGCTTGGTTTCGTTTCCTTGGGCATTCCTTGTGCCTATGGCCCATCTGATGGTATTTGAAGCAGGAGCCTGGATGTCGTAGTGGTCCGGGACGTGAACTTTGATAATGCCTGATTCTTGAGCAGTCTTACAGTAGACAAATCTGCCGTTGAAGCACCATTAAGGGTAGCAGCTGTGCTTTGTTTTGGACAGTTAGCGGTAAGAGAAACAGCATGACACCAATGTTTCTTCAGCGATAACGCATTTGGAGGCGAACGACTGCATAGCTACAATACTTTAGCAGACGAAACCGTAGCGGGCGGTATATTTCTTGCCGGGTGACTGTGCGGCGGAATAATTTATATAATGATGAAGTGCGCAAACAACTTGTCGACCTCGCAATGATTGCCGCTGCTGAATTTGGTCATAGCAGCTTCAAGTTCGTTAAAGTTGATAGCCTAGTGGCCGAATGTGTCTATTCAGCTCAGCTAGCAGGTAGTACGCGGGCCGAGGTGGCAGCAGACAGCGCGACTTAGTTGCCGACACATCTTTTTCGTGTTTACTATCGGTCAAAATTTTAATCTAGAAAGGTTACTGGGTGTTCGAACCACACCTGAGATGTAAAATTGTATATATTATCGCAGGATGACCACTTAAATTCTTCATTTATTTGTTAATATATCTCGTTAAAATGGCCGAGTCTAGCTTGCATTTGCTTTACAACTGCCACTTTTATATATCATATTAACTGGGTACTTCATATACTTAAGACTAGAGTTGGCCAACCATCGATGGTTGAGTCCATCGATGGTTGCCGATAGTTTTTAAAAACTATCGATGGACCATCGATGGTTTGACATTAAAAAAAATAAATTTAAATTATTTAACCCCTTTATTTTTGCCTAAAAATACCAACATATTGACATTTTTGTCTTTAAGTTAAGACCTTTTTTTCGAAATAATTTGCCTAGCAGTACTAAATGTTCGCTCCGATTCACATGAAGTCGCTGGCACACACATATGTATGTATATTTAATAGCACACTTTCTAAGTGGTGTAAAATCGCTTTCCATGACCTAGAAGTTTTAACAATAAATTGAGTATAGGTATTCTAAAACATGACTAATACCTTCCAAAATTCTAGCGGATCTGCCTCCTTACGGCTATTTTCTCGCTCAAAATATGGTATTTTTATAAGGATCGCATCCACTTTGCGAGTGCGTCCTTTCTCTGCAATTCTTTTATCCATGAATGAGAAAAGGCTGTCGTCATCTTGTATAGATGTTTCAGTTTGGACCGAGATTTCTTCGCTATTTTGGTTTAATTAGTTATCTCATTTTCGAGACTCAGTGATGCCTGCGCTGCATTTTCTGGTGATTTAAACGCCTCCTTGAATCTTGGATCCAAGAGCGTTGCTATGCTCGTGGGGGTTCGTGTCTCATACAAAAATAAACGATGTAAAATTCCATTTAACAGATTTTTGCATAAGTTTCTACCAACATCAGTCACTGCTGTTCATTTAATTCCACTAACCTATTATGAAGCCCATGCGTTATTGGAATTGGCAATGAACACGTTACACCATTTCCACTAAGTTGTTCTGTAGCCGACAAAAATGGCTTTAATATTTGCTGTACTTCAGTTAAAATTTCGATTTCATCTGCTGTAAATACAGCTGGTGCTTTACTGGTCAACAACATTACGGACGATATTTCGTTTTTTAGCTTTAAATGCGATCTATCATCAAAAATGAACTATTCCACCTAGTGGCAACTTCTTGGATCACTTTAAGAGGACTTTCTGATTTTTGCGCCTCCTTTAATTTTTCCGTGGCAATTGTGCTACTTTAAAAAAAATGACGATTTTTTTACATTTATTAATAATTTCGCACATTTTATCATTCAAATTGTTTTTCTCTTTTGGCGCCAGGGCATTTTGTACGACCAAATTTCATATTGCTTGCATTATCCGTTACAATGCATGGTATTTTATCAAAAATTTTCTATTCTGTCAACACTTCCCTTATGGAATTAACAATATTGCCGGCACCATGATTGGTGGACTCGATCATTTTTTTTGTGCTCAACACAGCAGTACGAGGTATAAAATTCAAGTCGATGAAATGAGCAGATATAGCTAAATAAGATTCATTTGCAGCGGAAGCCCATCCGTCACTTGTAACTGCAATATGGTCTATATTTTTAAGTGTGTTGAATAAGGAACTTTTCATTGTGTTGTATCTATGCAAGTAAATTTGTTAATTTAATATAATGCAAACGAAAGAAAAATAGAAAAAGAATATTCTACCTCTCCTTAATGAGCACGTTTTTGAGTGTATTTTTAGAAGGCAGTTTGTACCGTGGATCCAATAGCGCTAATAAATTTTTGAAAGAATCGTTGTTAACAAATTCACTCAGTGCAGTATCAATATTTTTTTTCTCTGCGAGGAGTCGTCGTATTCAATGTTTTTTCTGAAAAACGATGTTAAGCTCATTTGGAACACTCTGATTTGTCGTCTAATTGAGGATGCATCCTATGCAGATGTTCCCGCAAGTTGGACGTATTTCCTGACGTTTTATATTCGTTGAAGCACTTCGCAACTTTTCTGTCGCTGGACTTCTTGAAATACTGCCAAACCTAAGAATAAAATGGTATGATATTTGTAAGTAAACTATAAAAACAATTATTTGTATCGCAGAAATGGTTTTGCTTCTCTTAACGCCTTTTTCTTTTTCATTTGTTTTAAATGTGACTTCTGATCCTGAATCGCTATCAATGGAATTAACTACTGTGCTGCCATCTGTTGAACAACGACATTTGGGATTTATTTCAAATAATAAGTATGAATAATAAATAATATAAGCTATAAACTCACCTTTTTCATTAATTCTTAAAAATTTATCCATATTGAATGCAAAAAACTGTGCAATACGAAAGGGAAAACTCCGCAAATGTATAAACGTGCACTTCAAATGACAGTTGAAAATTTTAAAGCTATTGAGGCAAGTTAGGGTTGGCAAACCATCGATGACATTATCGATAAATCGAATGGGTTTTCACCATCGATGGGGAATTGCAACCATCGGTGGTCAGAAAAAATGTTAACCATCGATACTATCGATAGTGCCATCGATGGTTTGCCAACTCTACTTAAGACTATCTACATAATCATCACAAAAATCTGAAATGAAATAACTATACAAAATCTTGAGATAAAGTAAAAATTTTATTAATGCATAGATATTTGTAAGTCAAAAAAATTAATATGCTTGAATATTTGAATATTTAAAATTTTTTTTATTTGTAAATATATTCAAGTAAATACCACTGTGGTATTACCACAAAATCCTTATTTTTCGTAAGAAGTGTAGTAGAAAGTAGTATCTAGCATAACATAATGTAATAGAATAAGTTCAATATCTATTGTAAATAGCTATATGGTGGCAGCACCAAATGTATAAATCGGAATGTAATACGTGTGGTAACACTACCACGAAATAAACGCCATTACTGGAAAATATTCAACAGCGTCAGGTGTGCGAGAACCGCGCTTAGAAAAGTTGAGAAAGAAAAAAATTATAAATTTATTAACATAAAGTGAAATTTTGTGAAAATGGCAGAAAGACAACAAATTGTGGACGCTTTGCGAGGCGTTGGGATCGAATTCCCAGAAACAGCGAGCCTAAGGCAGCTTAAGGCCCTGTTAGCTACGTCGGTAGGCGCGCATCCACAAAATGCAACACCTAAGTCTTCTGACAACATAAGGAGCAGCGATGGTACTTCAGCAGTGACCACAGGCAAAAACGCCACTTCCGAAGACTCACTTCAGCCCAAGGGTACTTCCGCGGTGACCACCGGCGAAAACGCCACACTCGATAAAGTAGCGGAACATAACGGTGCTTCCGCAGCAACAGCATACAAAAACGTCTCTGCCGACCGAATAGCGGAACGCAACGACATGTCCGCAGTCGACGCAAGCAACAGCGGCGACGCCATGGCAGAACTAACGGAGCTAGAAGCGCAGTTAGAAAAGCGCTTACGCGTCCTAAAACTCCAGCACGAAATTCAAAAGCTGGAAGGTAGCGCTCCCGCGCAAAAGGTACCAGTAAGCTTTACTGACATCGAAAAAGCATTGGAAAAATTTAGCGGAGATGACGAGGCCGACGTTGCAAAGTGGATAAACGACTTTGAGCAAATCGTGAAGTGCTACGGCTACGATGAAAACGCCATGCCGATACTTGCGCGCCGCATGCTTACGGGCAGCGCACAACTATACCTCCGGATGGCAAAGGTAGACGATTGGGACCATTTGAAAGGTGCGCTTTTGGCGGAATTTAAAAAGCCGGTAAGCGTGAAAGATGTGTTCAAAAAGCTGGAGACGCGAATGTGGCAAAAGTCCGAAAGCTTGACACATTATGTGCTGTCAATGCAGGAGATTGCACAGGCGGCACCAATTGCAGAAGCTGAACTAGTGGAATTTATCGTCGATGGACTTCGGGACAACACCGGGAATGCGTTAATCTTCAGCGGCACAACAACGTTGGTGGCACTTAAAGCACTGCTACCAAAATACGAGAAGTTGGCAAAAAGACCGGCAAACCGCATTACGGTCGATGAAACCGTACGATGCTACAATTGTTCGCGTTATGGGCACATGGCTAAAGATTGCAAGCAGGACATACGCCCAAAAATCTCCTGCTTCGAATGTGGACAGTTGGATCATGTGTACAGAATTGTCCAGCGAGAGCGGTAGCGGCGCTGTACGACGACGAAACTAATGCCGATCCGATACGGTTCAGGGAAGTGGTAAGTGTTGCCTTAATACCAAATCGCACAAATAATCGTAAATATATACAATTTTTCTCTTTACTTGATACGGATAGCCCGAATAGTTTCATCAAAATGTCATCTATTTTAAATATGTCGATACAATGAAAACTGTAGCTCTACATATCTGAGCCATACTGTATTTGCGTTCTTGACTCTCTTTTCTACTTTTATCTACTTTGTACTTTGTGCTACTTGTGGCATTCCAAATAAATTTGTATGAGCGTATGTGCCATATGATCGAAGTAAACGCTGCTTTTGCGCACTGGCTTGTTTCCATTTCAGTTTGTTTCATTGCTGAATTGTTGCTGAAAGCGAGGTGAGAGCCAAAAGCTCTACCGAGTATGGCCCTTGAACGCTGATGTAAAGAAAAGCGTTGTATGTGTGAAAATTGAATGCGTAGTCGGAACAGATAGGACAATTGAAACATGAGAAATGAAAAGGGCTGAATTTCGTCAGCCAATTCAATTGAATTTCGAGTGGCGAACCATACACAGCGTTCAGGGGACTTACTACGCAAATTTCTGAAGATCATCCACCAAGAATTGATTAAAATAATGAACATGAAAGAAATAGAAGTAGCAGCAGAGGGTTTTCCGACATCAGAAGTTGGATGGACTTCGCCTCAAAACAATTCGAACCATCCTTGGCGTGAGCTCTTAGAGTCACGAATTTGCTGGAATTAATTAAAGCTATGCAAAAGCCTTATTCGGGCAATCAAGAAGCAAAAACGATTACACTTCCGAAGTTTGACCCTGATTGTACAGGTGCTGATGCAACATCCTGGTATTCAACTGTGGATATGATTATGCTGGAAAATTTGTTAACGGGGAGTGCACTTATTATCGCATTAAGTAAATCTCTACAGGGAAGTGCTTCGCAGTGGCTGTCGCAAATTTGGTTTGCCGGCATAACGTGGGAGCAGTTTAAAGATTTATTCGTGCAGCGCTTTGTGGGTGTTGAGACTCCAGCAGCTACTTTAACACATATGTTGAATGGCCGTCCAAGGGATGGTGAATGTCTGTCGGTGTATGCGAGTCGCCTTGTTACATCCTTATTAACGAAGTGGAAGTCGCTGACCATCGAGGAGATCGGTATATCTGTTGTTCTTGCCCATGTTGCAAATTTCGATACTAGACTACAGCGACTGGTATTTACTACAATTATGAGGACAAGAAATGAATTACAAAATGAACTGAAAGCATTCGCATTTGGAAAACGAAAACAGCCATTTGCTTTTGAAAATTATGGATGTACGGCAAATAAGAATCCTAAGTTGTCATCCAATATTAAGTGTCATTATTGCGGCAAAACGGGGCACATAATCGCTGACTGTCGTTTGAAGAAGGGAAAAGAGAAGCATTCATCAAAGAGAGATCATCAGGTGCAAAGCAGTGTATCAACAGGGAGAGATCGGTCAACGTTTACTTGTTTCAAGTGCGGAGGTATTGGTCACATTGCAACTACGTGTCCACAAAACAGAAATTCAGCTACCAATGATAAGAAGGACAACTTACACGAGAAGAGGGTGAACGTGTGCACCATTGCTCAACCGAATGGTGTGTTAGTACATTTCGGTGAGTCGTATCCATTTTGCTTTGATTCTGGTGCAGAATGTGCTTTAATAAAAGAATCCATGTCGCCTAAATTTATTGGAAAGAGAATTAATAATGTCATTGTTTTAAAAGGTATCGGCAATGTCCCTGTATGTAGTATGTTACAAATTTTATCAAATGTTATTATAGATGGTCATGCTTTAGAAGTTTTATTTCATGTAATTTTAGATCAATATTTAAACTATAATGTAATGATTGGCCGTGAAATTTTAAGCCAAGGTTTCGGGGTTAAAATGACAATTAACAAATTTGAAATTTTTGTATCGAAAACAGTGAATTTGTGTTCTTTTGCTAAAAACTATAAAGATTACATTAATAGTGATCCTGAGTTAGAGGATAGCGATAAAGAGCGTTTGTTACAAATTCTACGAGAATTTTCGAAATGGTTTATAGACGGTATTCCGCGAACTCGAGTAAACACTGGTGAGCTGAAGATACGCTTGGTTGACCCAAATAAAACGGTTCAGAGGCGACCTTATAGATTGAGCACAGAAGAAAAAGAAGTCGTTCGTAGTAGAATAGCTGAACTGTTAGAGTTAAAAATTATTCGACCAAGCTGCTCTCCTTTCGCTAGCCCGATGCTTCTTGTTAAAAAGAAAAATGGTACTGATCGACTTTGCGTTGATTATCGTGAACTTAATTCGAATACTGTCTCTGACAAATATCCTTTGCCTCTCATATCAGATCAGATAGCGAGGTTACGTGGGGCAAAATATTTTTCGTGTCTTGATATGGCAAGTGGATTTCATCAAATCCCTATACATACTGATTCGATAGAGCGAACAGCTTTCGTTACACCAGAAGGTCAATATGAGTTTTTGGCAATGCCATTTGGTCTGAAAAATGCGCCCTCAGTTTTCCAACGCGCAGTTATGACAGCTTTAGGAAACTTAGCCCATTCTTTTGTAATAGTGTATATGGACGACATTATGGTAGTTGCTACAACCAAGTCTGAAGCATTTGAACGATTGCAAACAGTACTAAGAAATTTGACTGAAGCTGGTTTTTCATTTAATATAACCAAATGCTCTCTCCTTAAAACGAGTATTGAGTTTCTTGGATATGAAATAAAAGCAGGGGGAATACGACCTAATCCGCGTAAAATACAAGCATTAAGAGCTTTACCACCTCCTCAGTCTCTCACACAATTGAGGCAGTTTATAGGTTTGGCATCTTATTTTCGCCAGTTTATACCTAAATTCTCACAAGTGATGAAACCTCTCTATTTTCTTGTCTCTAAGAATTGTACATTTTTATGGAAACCTGAATCTGAACAGATTCGTCAGAAGATAATAACGATTTTGACAAACAAACCAGTATTAATCATTTTTGATCCACAATATCCCATTGAGTTACATACGGATGCTAGTTCAGAAGGTTATGGTGCAATTTTATTGCACAAAATAGAAAACAAACCGCATGTAGTAGAGTACTACAGTAAGCGAACTTCGCCCGCCGAAACAAGATATCATTCGTATGAGTTGGAAACGTTAGCTGTTGTAAATTCAATCAAGCAATTTTCGTCATTACTTACATGGTCGACATTTTGTAGTTTTAACCGATTGTAACTCTTTGAAAGCATCACGTACGAAAATCGATTTAACTCCCCGAGTTCACCGCTGGTGGGCTTATTTACAATCCTTTGATTTTGACATTCAATATAGAGAAGGAAAGCGAATGGCCCATGTAGATTTCTTTTCACGAAATTTATTGCCGGTAAAGGAGCAATTTAAAGTTAAAACTATTGAAAAACGTGTAAATTTAACAGAAATTTCTGGCGATTGGCTTCTTGCTGAACAACAAAAGGACCCAGAAATCACCTCTTTAGTTTCTAAATTACGTAATAACGAACTCGAAGAAGATGTAGCAAGAACTTATGAGTTAAGAGCCGGAACGCTTTTTCGTAAAATACAAAGAAGTGCCAGAACTCGGTGTCTACCAGTGGTACCAAGATCTTTTAGATGGTCCGTAATAAATCATGTACATGAATCTATAATGCATCTGGGGTGGGAGAAAACTTTAAACAAAGTATATGATAATTATTGGTTTGAAAATATGTCGAAATACGTTCGCAAGTTCGTAGATAATTGTATTACATGTAAATTATCTAAACCGACATCAGGTAAAATACAAGGCGAGCTTCATCCGATTCCTAAAGTCAATATCCCATGGCATACCATTCATGTGGACATAACAGGCAAATTAAGCGGTAAAAATGATTTGAAAGAGTATGTAATAGTACAAGTTGACGCATTTACAAAATTTGTTTATTTATATCACACTATAAAAATTGATTCAATTAATTGTATAAAGGCTTTGAAATCGTTGATATCAATATTTGGTGTCTCTACGCGTATAATAGCTGACCAGGGTAGATGCTTTGCCAGCAATAGTTTTCGTGATTTTTGTAATTCACAGAAAATAGATTTGCATTTGATAGCGACCGGTGCAAGTCGCGCTAATGGGCAGGTAGAACGCGTTATGAGTACCTTAAAAAGTCTACTGACTGCAGTAGAAACAAGCCAACGCTCTTGGCAGGATGCATTAAACGAAGTACAATTGGCTTTGAATTGCACGGCAAATCGAGTGACAAAATTTAGTCCATTAGAGTTACTTATTGGCAAAGACGCACGACCTTTAGGGCTTATACCTATTAGCAATGAGGAACATAACATCATTGTTTTATCTATAAGAACCCAAGCCATGGAAAATATTCAAAGAAATGCATGTTACGATAAATCTAGAATTGATAAAAATCGAGCAAAAATTGTAAAACATAAAATTGGTGATTATGTTCTGCTGAAAAATGAGGAAAGACACCAAACTAAGCTAGATCCTAAGTTCAGGGGTCCATTTGTAGTGACAGAGGCTTTAGACGGGGACAGGTATATGTTAAAATCGTTATCAAGTAAGAGAACATACAAGTATGCGCATGAGCATTTGAGAAAGATGCCAGAAGGGCAGGTTCCCACAGAGTTTGAAATAAATGACGAAGATAGTACTGAGGAAGGTACTGATAGTGAAGGCGTTGAAAGAGACGTTGACAAAAACGAGAGCGTTCAAAGAGACGCTAGTGAAATAATAAGCTTGTAGACCGTATCACTGTGACTATAATGCAAGCACAAGTGCAAACAGAAATGTTTGGTGCAGTGGTGCAAGTCTGAAGGTAGTTTACATAAGTTTTGCACGGTGTCGTTACAAGTTGTAGCAAAAGCTTTATATAAAAATAAATTGGGCAAGACTTTGTTAATGGAGTAAACATGTGGGAACTGTTGCTTAAGAATTACTAAAAAAAAATCTTTGGCCTGTCATGAAAATGGATTTCTGAAAAAAAAAAAAAAAAAAAAAAAAAAAATGTTTAAATTAATGTTTATGTTTGCGTTTATTTTTGTAAATAAATTTGTGTTATCTCTACTAACGAATTATAACATTGGAATGTTTGATTTATTTTAGACACACTCGAGGACGTGTGATAGTCAGGAAGGCCGTGTCGATACAATGAAAACTGTAGCTCTACATATCTGAGCCATACTGTATTTGCGTTCTTGACTCTCTTTTCTACTTTTATCTACTTTGTGCTACTTGTGGCATTCCAAATAAATTTGTATGAGCGTATGTGCCATATGATCGAAGTAAACGCTGCTTTTGCGCACTGGCTTGTTTCCATTTCAGTTTGTTTCATTGCTGAATTGTTGCTGAAAGCGAGGTGAGAGCCAAAAGCTCTACCGAGTATGGCCCTTGAACGCTGATGTAAAGAAAAGCGTTGTATGTGTGAAAATTTAATGCGTAGTCGGAACAGATAGGACAATTGAAACATGAGAAATGAAAAGG
Source organism: Anomoia purmunda (assembly GCA_951828415.1). Taxonomy (NCBI): domain Eukaryota; kingdom Metazoa; phylum Arthropoda; class Insecta; order Diptera; family Tephritidae; genus Anomoia; species Anomoia purmunda. The sequence continues at coordinate 87,023,386 of OX639995.1, forward strand.
GCTGAATTTCGTCAGCCAATTCAATTGAATTTCGAGTGGCGAACCATACACAGCTTTCAGGGGACTTACTACGCAAATTTCTGAAGAGCATCCACCAAGAATTGATTAAAATAATGAACATGGAAGAAATAGAAGTAGCAGCAGAGGGGTTTCCGACAAATACATATGCAAATTTTAAGCAACAAGAACTAGAATACAAGTTTAGAAGCATTGGACGGTCGCAAATCGTACCTAAAGGAAGAATAACGGTTTTGATTAGGTTTCGTAAAGTTGAGAAACCAATTACCCTTTTCGTTTTGGCAGATGAAGAAATGCCTTTTAATTTACTCTTGGGGAGAGATTTTCTTGAAATATTCAAAATTAATTTGTTCATGAAAAATAAAATTAATGAAATTAATAAAAGTTTGGCAAATAATCCACACGAAACCCCTTTATTTATTGCACTAGAGAATGACAGTGGTAAGACAAGTTGCAAAAATTCTAATAAAACCTTTTCAGATCTTAACACCATTAAGAACAATGGAGATTTAAGCACTTTAGGAGAAAAATTGGCAATCAAAAATCTTTTTAGCATTGAATACCTTGACGAAAGTATAAAGATGATTGATATTGACCCTAAGTTACCTTCCGTTGTGGCAAAGAAACTTGAGCTTATGATAGCAAACACTTACATAGAAAAACAAAGTGAAAATATTTCTAATATTGATTATGAGGCGAAAATCACACTTACGTCCAACACCCCAACCTTCTGCTCACCTAGGCGTTTGTCTTTTGCTGAAAAGAAAGAAGTAAATAGTATTATAGAGAACCTATTAAAGTTGAACATTATAAGACATAGTAACTCCCCTTATGCGTCACCAATAGTACTTACGAAGAAAAAATCTGGTGAAACCAGAATGTGCATCGACTATAGAAATCTAAATAAATCAATTATAAGGGACAATTATCCACTCCCTTTAATAGAAGATTGCTTGGAATACCTCGGAGAAAACAAATTTTTTACCCTTTTAGACTTAAAATCGGGATTTTTCCAAATTAGAATGGCTGACGATTCAATAAAGTATACTTCATTTGTAATACCAAGCGGACAATATGAATTTTTAAGAATGCCTTTTGGCTTAAAAAATTGGCCAGCTATTTTTCAAAGATTTATTACAAGAGTTTTACAAACATTTTTGGAAGCCAATGAAATAATTGTTTATATGGATGACATTATTATTGGCAGTAAAAGCATAGAGGAACATCAGCACTTAGTACAAAAAGTGTTAGAGAAGTTAGCAAAGTATGGCCTTCAGTTAAAATTAAGTAAGTGCAAATTCGCGTACAACGAAATAGAATATTTAGGCTATAAAGTGTCCGAATGTGGCATTAGGCCTTCAGATAGTCACATAAGGGCAATAACAAATTACCCTATCCCCAAAAGCCAACGAAAATTGCAATCGTTTGTAGGACTATGCTCATATTTCAGAAAATTTGTACATTCATTTTCAATGTTAGCCCGCCCACTATACAACTTACTTAAGCAAGATGTAAAATTTGTTTTTAATGATGAATGTGTTGCTGCTTTCCGAAAATTAAAAGAAAAACTAATATGTAGCCCTGTATTGGCAATATATAGCCAAATCAAAGAGACAGAATTGCACTGTGACGCTAGTGCACAAGGGTTTGGCGCAATCCTGTTGTAAAAACAAGACGATAACCAATTACACCCGGTAGCTTATTTTTCGAAAAGAACTTCTGATGCAGAAAGTATGTACCATAGCTTCGAGCTGGAAACTCTTGCTGTAATATATGCATTACGTAGGTTCAGAGTATATTTGGAAGGCATCAAATTTAAAATCATTACCGATTGCAACTCACTTACATTAACACTTAAAAAGAAACTTGTGAATAGTCGGATAGCAAGGTGGGCACTAGAACTAGAAAACTACGATTACTCAATGTCCCATAGAGCAGGCACGAAAATGCCACATGTAGACGCACTAAGCCGAAATGAATTCAACAGTGAAAATACAGTCGCAATTATTGATAGCGAAGACATAGACTTTCAACTGCAAATCACGCAATCGCGAGACCCGAATATAGTAAATCTGAAGAAGAGATTAGAAAACGAAAACATGGAAAACTTTGCTATGGAGAACGGGGTAGTATTTAAAAAAGACAAAGATATGTTGAAGCTTTACGTTCCCAAAGAGCTCGAGCGAGAAATAATTAGAACCATTCATGAGCAATTAGGACACCAAGGTGTCGAGAAGTGATACCAGAAAATAAAATTTAATTATTGGTTCCCAAAGATGAAATAAAAAATTAATAAATTTAAACAAAATTGCATAAAATGCATCATGTATTCCGCACCTAATAGACCAGGTGCTAGGCAATTGTATTATATCCCTAAAGACCCCAAACCTTTCCATACAATTCACTTAGACCACCTAGGTCTACTTCCGTCCTTACAGTCGAAAAGAAAACACATTTTGTTAGTGGTAGATGCCTTTACCAAATTTGTGAAATTATATCCAGTACTAACAACAAGCACAAAAGAAGTGTCTGCGGCACTTAGCAAATACTTTGAATACGATAGTCGACCCCAGAGATGCATAACAGACAGAGGTAGTTTCTTTACTTCAAAAGAATTTGAAGAGTATATAGAAAACAAAAACATCGCCCATGTAAAGGTAGCCGTACACTCGCCACAGGCAAACGGGCAGGCCGAAAGAATAAATCGAAGTTTAGTTGGAATGTTGGCAAAACTAAGTGATCCCGTTTCTCACGCTGACTGGGTAAAGCAGCTGGTCAAAATAGAATTTGCACTAAACAATACAATCAATAGGTCAATCGGAATTACAACAAGTCAAGCCCTTTTCGGAGTAAACCAAAGAGGCGAAATAGTTGACAAGCTCACTGAATACCTAGACGAATACATTTCAGGCCCGCGGGGGAGGCATTTAGAGGCGCTGCGTAACAACGCCGAAGAGAATATTAAGAAAGTGCAAAAATACAATTTAAGCCGGAGTGAGCTGAGGAAGATGAGGGTGAATTCATTTGAAACGGGGGACTTCGTGGTGATAAAGTATGTAGATACAACGGTGGGGATTAATAAGAAACTTCTGCCAAAATTTAAGGGACCGTATACAATCCACAAGGTACTCCCCAATGACCGCTACGTAATAAAAGATATAGAAAATGGGCAAATTACTCAAATACCCTACGACAGTGTCGTAGAAGCTTGTAATATTAGGCTTTGGAAAAGTAAAGAGAAAGATAGTGCGAATGAAGGCAGCACCGACCTGGGTGATGTAACTTAATTTATTGTTATCTTAAGTGTTATTTACTGAACCAGATGATCGAGGTCGATCATTACAAGGTCAGATTGGCCGAGCTGTAGTAGAAAGTAGTATCTAGCATAACATAATGTAATAGAATAAGTTCAATATCTATTGTAAATAGCTATATGGTGGCAGCACCAAATGTATAAATCGGAATGTAATACGTGTGGTAACACTACCACGAAATAAACGCCATTACTGGAAAATATTCAACAGAAGTTAATAAATAATTTTTAATTATGCAACACTTTTTATTTTTTTAAGCAATTTTTCTGAAAAGTTTATCAAAAATTGGAAACTAACTTTTAATTACTTATTAATTTTATTTTTTGTAAGAAAAACTCATACACGCCTTCAACATTATCAACATTCTGTGCATTTTGAATTTTACCTTTTTCGGAATTCGGAATTTGAAGCTTATTTTATATGTACTAAAATATTTTTTTAAAGTAACTTTTTATGAAAATATAAAAAAACTTTGCCAAAAAGTTGTTCGGGACGGGATGAAAAATATGAGGGCCGGTAATTCCTCGTGAATTCCGCGGCAAACGGTTAGCGTAAAAGCGCCGATCGTTGAGATTTATCCAACTAGAAAAGATACCACCAAATCGCTTCTTTACTTAAATTTCTCTTGCACGTAGGCAAGCTACTTATTTATTAGCTGATATAAATATATATATATATATATATATATATATATATATGTAATGAGCTGCAGGGATCTTACTTGTGTATAGCTCGGAGTTCTCTTCTAAAGTGGCCGAGAGCTTTTTCTGAAGAGTTAGGTTATTACACATCGGTTGGATTTATTTGGCATAATTGCGTATTTTCTTTTATTTTGTTTATGATTTGTTATGCATTTGGCTTGGGTGGCATAGACTTACGTTGAGAAACCAATGGGTGGACATTTGTTTTTAAAATACGCCTCCGATATCATTTCTATCGATTTTCTTTACATCTCGGTATATAACGAATGCATTTATGAAATGCTTCATCAACTGGTCGAAAGTGTCAACACCTTCTTTCAGCTTATTATAATCTAAAATAATTTGTTGTTTTCCATTATTTCCTTCAATTGACTTCTTCTTCAAATTAGAAAATCTTACTTCTTTTGATGGTTCCAAATTATTTTCAATTGATTTGCTCTTGATGGGAAGCCCACAATTTCTTCGTATCATTTGGTTAGGTTACGCTGGCCTCACATATACCAAGTAGGTCCTTTGTGTTACCACAAAAAGCGCATGACCGATGAAAAACCTCATATTATGAGCCGGTGGCGATTTCCAAAAACATTGCTGCCCTGTTGGCGAATTGAACTGAACTGCAGATCATACAGCCGTGCTTCGCTCAGTGTATTGAATCGTCGCCTGTCCAATGCTAGACATTCGCATATAATGTGTTCCACCGTTTCGTCCTGCAGCCATGCATTTACTGCATCTTTTATTCTTTATCAGACCCAATTTAGAGACAATAATCCGTCAGTAGACCCACTAAGAGTATGATTTGAAAATGATTTTCGCAACCCTACAGTTTGCTGATAATGTATACAGTTCGTGCGATCGTTTGATTGCTTGCACCGATATCGCCACTTCTTCACTTAATGAGTCTTCTAAATAGAGACAACGTCGTCTGCCCTTTTATTTTCTTCTACACCCTTATGTCCCGAGACCCAATAAAGGTGAACGGTTTTGATCATGACCGACCTGCCTAAGGCTTCTTTACACTCTACTACGGTCTTAGAGCAGGTGCTGTGCGAAAGCAATGCCTTGATGCCTTGACTGTTGATGTAGATGTTAATCCGCCTGCTAGCTACCTGAAAATCTGATATCAGTACCGCCGCTTTCTTCACGTGTAGGATTTCTGCTAGAAAAATACTGCAGTGATCCTGCAGCTTGTAAGATTTACTGATCTCTGGTTCTGGGCAGCACGGGATCTGGTCGACAGTTTGCCATGCAGTGTAGTATAGAGTGCTGTTGTCGGTGTAGTTCGTAATCCTCCGGTATCTTGTATATCCTAGTGACCAGAACTAAATCTGTATTCTCTGCATTTATGCTTAGTCCCACTTTCTTAGCGCAGTAAATTATGACTGTGAGCGTTTGACACATTATGGAGTTTATTGTTGAGATACATTTACCGCTCATGAAGACCGATATATCATCTGCATAAGCAATAATCGCCGCTGCTCCTCCCTCCAATTCATTAAGAAGCCTATTTATGACAAGGTTCCACGGTAGCGGTCATAAGGCCCCTGCTCGCACTCTGGGTTATGACTTTGCGCCCCATTGCGCTGATACCCTTCTACAATTAAGTATGTGGCTTATCCATCTCTTCAGAGCATAATTGATCCCTACCGATGGGACTCCCTCTATTATGGCTTCCGTCGAGACATTATTGAATGATCCCCCAATGTCCAGAAAAAGACCTATTGCGAAATCTCCCTTTTCTAGAGCCTTCTCTATGCGACTAACGAGATTAGATGCTCGTTCAATTTCTGTTTAGACGTTCAAGAGCCTTAAAATGAGAAATGATATATATGATGGCACTTTCTTGCCTTAGGCAGAAAATTGCAATTGTTAATGATGATGACGATGCAATAAAACTTCAATGTGATTTAAATAATCTTAATACATGGTGTCTAAAGTCACGGCTATCTATAAATTTTAATAAATGTTTTCACATAACCTTCACTAGGCGGCAGAACGCCACACCTACTATTTTTCATATTGCTAATATTGTCCTAAACAAGGTTACAGAGGCCAAGGATCTGGGAGTGATTTTCGAGGCAAAGTTTTCATTTAATAATCACCTTAATTTTATTCTCTCGAAAGCATATTCGGTTCTGGGTTTTATACGACGAAATAGTTCAGAGTTTTCCGATCCATACACCTTTAAGCTTCTTTTTTCGTCTCTTGTTCGCTCTCATTTGGAATATGCGGTAATAATATGGAGGCCATACGACCAACATTCCGTAAATAGGATTGAAAGGGTTCAAAAAATTTTTCTGAAGCAGGCACTGCGTTCATTGCGGTTCGAGGAACCCGTTCCTTCGTACCACTCACGCCTGTTGCTAATTAGTCTTAGTTCTCTTGAAAAAAGAAGGTCTGTCCTCTCTCTTTCATATATATTCAATATAATTAATGGCACAATCGATTGCCCAATACTACTGGAGCGGATTAGCTTTAATGTTCCGCAAAGAAATCTGCGTAATTTCTATCCTTTTTATGTTGATAGTTGTAGAACAAAATTTGCAAGTAATGCGCCTATTTCGCGTGCCCTAACGGAATTTAATGATTTATTTTCCTCTAAGGTAATTGACTTTTCGTTTTCTAAGTCTGCTATTGTGAGAATTTTAAATTTGATTATCCAATAAACATTTATTATTAATTCGTTTGTTAGTCTGTAAGGTACTATGTACTGTAGATTTAAATTTGAAAAAATAAAAAAAAATAAAAAATAAAAAAAAAATTCACTTTTGCAGTCCTTCATGGCACTGGGAGGTAGTTACACCTTTGTACATTCTACCCAGAAACCCTACAATTTTAGATCCTGCTTTCTGCGGCTTAGCCGGTAGAATTTCGTCAATTTCTGGTGATTTGATTCTGAAAAGGGGTGCATCGGCCATTCCAAGTTTGCGTGCGATACTAGACCCTTGACAGTGATTGCTTGGCCCCCGACCTCCAGATCAGCGGCGTTCAACTCTGGGACTTTCTCTGAGAAGTGGGCCTTGAGAAGCACCCCCAGCGATTCCTACCAAGTACAGCTTCGATTCTTGATGAGTCCCTGAGCGACGGCGTTATTCGCTCGTGCTCTCTATACTGCTACAAAAACTCTTCTGTCCTTTTTTAATTCCTTTTTGTATATCTTAAGGATGTCTTTGTACTGTACTCCCTACTTTGCCCGTTTAAAGAGTTCCCTAACTGGTTTCCTAAGAATTCCTAACACCAGGTTTCACCAAGGTGGTCTGGGTTTGCCTTTGGCTCTTTTCAGGGGAGTTGAGTCCCGCTGGCTTTGATACGTGAAGTATCTTCCATTCCCGTGTCGGTATATTTGGATTCTGAAACCCCAGTAAGCACAGAGCGTCTCCCGACTTCACCACTCATTTGATCCATCCTTAGACTTAGGTATCGTGGGTATAAAAGATCCTACCTTTGGAGATTTGGAAGCACTTCCTTTAGCCAGCTGAGCGTTGCGTCGTCATTGAATCTAATGAGTTTCACGCCATTAAACCATCCTTCTCCGTCAATAGAAGATATCGGCTCCCAGCTCCTCGTGTATCCCTTTTATCATGACGCTGAGTACGTTCCTCTCTATAGACTTCTACCCTTTCGGTGGTCATCTGCCCATAGGTTTTGCGATGGGGCTGAGCTTTACCGATGACGTGGAGGGCCCTTTTCGGGTTCCGTCGTGGAGGTGATCGGTTTGTCATCGCCACAATGAGCCAGAGCAGCCCCCTTGGCATTTCGCGTTCGTTGCCGTTGCCCCTCTGTTGCTTGCTTGCTGGCCTCACGCCTTCGGTTGATCACTGCCTTTTTGACGATCTCCGACTCTTTGCCTGCATCTTCTCGATGCTGTTACAATACATCGAATTACTTGAAACATATATCTCACCCTCAAAATGTCTCCTGCCTGCTTTGACCTCTTCTCTGGCACAGGTTCGGCATTCACTCCCGTTGAGTGGGGCCGACAACGGTTTTCAAACCCTGTAAAACACCTAGCGCCGTGCCGAGTTTAAAGATACCAAACTGTCCATTTCGCTGTCTAGGTCCGAGCCATCGTTGACCGCCTTTCTCCTAGGCACTCTAACGCGCGGCTGGCTCTCCCGGTCTTCCTTCTTCTCCTCTTCCTTATTCTCCTCCTCTTTAATAGAGACAGGTGCAACGGTATTAAGGTGGGTATACGAATAATACCTAGTCAGGTGTTTCTATTTCATACAACAAAATAGTAACTTACCACTGTGCGCTTGGAAAGGGTTAACCCAAAGGTTCGTCCCCATCCAATTTCTTTTCATATTTCTATTCTAGAAGCAGAATAGAGTAATTTAAGCTAAAAATGGAAATACTACATGGAAGGAATTAAAAAAACGCGATTTTTCGCAATTTATTTGATGGTTAATAGATCCGCCAATGCCAAAAACCGTTCCACATCATAATATTTTTGGCATACAATTTTTTTTTTACACAACAAATAATATAATCATTTTACTGCTCATATCATGCAATATTGTTTGTTTTTTGAAAAAAAACCCGAAAAACCATGTTTTTTGTGTTTTTATGACAAATTACTATACCTATTTTTTAAACGTAAACAAAAAAGAGTAGATGAAAAGCACAATAAATTGCCCGCAAAACAGATATTGAACCAATTTTTATCACCAGTTCATCAAAAAATATGGCTGTTAGAACTTACAAAAATAAGAAAAAAGGTATTGACCGTAATATTTGCACTACAACTTTGTAGCACCGCAAAAAATCGAACATAACACCCAATACATTTTTGAAGAGGACTACATTTCTAACAAATGAGTAGTAAATTTGTCTCGATACTTTAAAAGGCATCGAAGATATAGCGACTTAAACGTGGATGTGTCTACTTGCAGCTTGGAAAACACATTTTTCTCGAATTGGGCCATCGAGTAAGCTTTTTAATTGCTAATCGATTTGAATAAATTTAATTCCACATATACGACGTAAATATAAAGATCGGATATCTTTTGTCACTCCAGCGCCACAAATACATTAAATTTTCAAATAAAATATTTATATTTGTGCTGAATTGGACAAAAAAGTGTTTTAGAAATATCTAAACTGCTCGCCACTTATTGGAATTATGCTTGTCCTATGCATAATAGACACGCATCCCTCAATTTGAAAAATATAGTTCGTTCTAGAACAAAACGCATACACTAAATGAAAATTGTACAATTTTTTTTACAAACTTTTAGGGTATGGGTATGCAGTTTTGTAGCTCATTTTATTTTAGAATAATAATATGAACATCTGAAGCAGATAAAAATGCTGGTTCATTTTTGAAAATTTGTTGAAATTTCGGTATTACGCACATTTCTCCACATAACGGATTGATTTTATGTAATTCCCGTTGGGTTTTAATGCTTTTTATACTGGCGTTCTTGCAAATCTTCTGCCATTTAAAATGCATACGTTAAAAGAAAAAAGTTTACAAGTCCAAAATTTATAAAAATTGTTAAAAATCGAAAATCATTATTTACCGCTTCAAACATTATTATGCTAAAATTAAAGGAACTGCAAAAGTTTAAAATTTGGATTTATATGCTTTTTGATAATGAACGAAAAAAAATTGTCATGAAAAACTTTGCAAATATCATAACATTACCAAATTATCAATTGTTTGAGGGAGTGTATGTATGCACACACATATATTGGATCTAAGTTAGTAAGTTTTCAATTATAATATCCCTAATTATCGTTTTCAATTTTATTCTTTTTTTTAGTTTACCTACTTTTTTTTGCCCTCAATGCCGACATCGCAACCCAACATCATACAGGATTTATTTAAATTGCGAAGATTCAAAAACCAACGAAAATGTAGAGACGTTGAAAGCGAAGCTTACTCAAACCCAACTAAAGGTTAAGGAAATGGAAAAACTATTAGAAGCTGAAAAATATAGCGAAGTCATGTCACATCCAACCAGAAGTAATCTTTTGAGTAAACCATTTGGAATGAAAGCAGCTATAATTAAAGGCCTTTCTAGACGCGACATTAAAATACCTCTCACCGAAACGGTTTTAATGTTAACCAACTTAATGAATATACCCTGTAAAAATGACGATATTGAATTGGCATTTATTTCAGATCGAAAGATTTTTTTGAAAACTCCAAGCTCATCGGAAACCCTCAACATCGTTGTAAAATTTCGTTCGCTGGAATTGAAAAAACTCTTTATAAACAAAAAGGAAATGCTTATCAGTAAAGGAATAACATTGACCAATTATGTGGATGAAGATACTAATGAATTGTTTAAATATGCCAATACCTTACGAACTCGTGGCTTTGAACATGTTTTTTTCAGAAGTAATTGTATTTATGTACAAAAAACTGATAACGACATTTTGAATCAAATATATAGCAAAGAAGATGTTGATAATATATTTACATATTTAGAATAACAAAAGGTTATGAGATTTACCATTGATATTCCTCGTGCTTGCTTCGAGCACTATTGCTTACCAACGTATTCACTCGCGATAGCTCTTATTTTATATACTAAGTATATTCCTACATATTTATGCACATACCTAATTTCCTTGTAAAAATCGTTTGACCATTGTGAGATAAAATTAAAGTTTGAGTTTGAATAAAAAATGTAAAATAATTAGAATTGAAAAAATTGATTTGTTTATCGTAGTGAATTGGGTGAGAGTAGAAAAATGTTGGTGTAACTTCGAAATTTACCGGAAATAACTATTGAACGGAAATAACTATTGAACAAGAATCCATTGTCTGGGTGTTTCAAAATGAGCTAACTGCAACAAAAGGGGCTCGTTCACGGAGCAATTTGAAAAGAAGTATTCCTTTGTTTATGGGCCAGAATTCGTAGCATTCCCTTAAGGGTCAAAGAACAGTTATACATTTCGAAGTGGTAACCTCGCTGAAATCAATGCCTTGGTAACTTGATCGCGGTCTTGAATGGTGGACTCTGAATCATGTCCACCAGATAGAACGTCGTCGACGTACATTGTCGCTTCTGGATTACGGAAGCAACCGGAAGTGATTTGTGAACACGAAATAAAATCTATTAAGTCAAGCGTAGAGTGACTAGGAGGCTGCGCAAACCACCAAAAACCAGCATAAACTCACGTCCTGTGAATGCTGTTATTGGAGTCAAAACACCACGAATTGCAGAAGAGCTTCAGCTACCTCGAGAGTCCCGCATTACTCTGGCTCAATTACGGTCTGGATACTGTTGTAGACTCTACTCCTAATTATCCAGAGTCTACCCTGATATCGCCAATAAATGTCCGGCATTTAGAAAAACACCACACGATAACAATCCCCTATTCACATGTCCTAGCAAATCTACTCATCTAACGACCTTAGGTTAGTTGATCTAGCAGGGCGTAGTTAGCAATAACCACAATAACAACAACATCAAATAATTTAAGATAGAGACACTGGCAACTCGAGCCAGGGTTACGCTAGGCGAAGTGTCTATTGGGAGGATACAACTGTAAACGATTTATGAACCTCTCAAAGAACTGTTTGCAGATGCTGAAAGGTTTTCTCACAGGCCACTGCTGGCTGCGGAGTCATCTGCAAGAGCTCGGAAGACCCCGAGACCCCGATTCACCTGGTTTTTGAGTGTGATGCTACCTCGAGAGGACGGCAGAAGTATCTAGACTCACAAAGCGCAGGGAAGCAACTTGCACGAGTCGGGTTCAGTGGCAAGGATAAAGACAAATGAAGTATCAAAACATACAAAAAGGTGTGTGATATAAATATTCCCTCAACTCAAAAATTTATTATAATCTCGAAAAAATTAAGTGATAGAGCTAAACTGATAATCGAGCATTTCTACATTTGAATACTACTTCAGGCCCTCATCATTTTTCTTTTAGAAAATTTAAGCTACAAAATTACTTACAATGTTACCACCTGTTCCCTGTGCTGTGTGAGAAGGATGTTGTGACGTTGACCTCTGTTTTTCCTAATTTCCTCGATGCCTTCGAACAAGGAAATTTTTGAATACCATTCAGCATTAACTGTTCTTTGACCCTCAAGGGAATGCTACGAATTCTGGCCCATAAACAAAGGAATACTTCAAATTGCTCCGTGAACGAGCCCCTTTTGTTGCAGTTAGCTCATTTTGAAACACCCAGACAATGGATTCTTGTTCTATTTCGGATCATATGCATATTTCCAAATTTAGTCACCTGGCACAATACCATTAACGTTTTCAGAGGCACCGCGATTAAATTGTCGCTTCTGGATTACGGAAGCAACCGGAAGTGATTCGTGAACACGAATTAAAATCCTTTCAAATTTCCTCTGTTGGGGCTGAATTAGGATATGACGATACATCTTTTCTATATCGCGGCCAAAGACGAATTTGAACAATATCCATCAGAGAATAAGTATCGTCAGATCGCTTTGAAGGATGGGTCCAGGAAGTAGCATATCATTAAGCCTGACTCCATTGTCCGAAAAACCAGACTCATTAAACACTATCCGAACCTGCGCCATACGGTAGGTCCTCCAATTCCCAGAAGACGGTGAGCTGCTTATCCAATGCGACCTCATTGAAAAATGGAACGCATTATGTTGACAGCTTGGCTGACTTACTCCGTCCTGTGAAGACCAACCGTTTAGCGTTAGCAGTGAGCCTAAGACGTCCTTGTGCAGACCTTCCATAACAATTTGGGGATGAACGTCGCCACCAAGAACAAGATCGACTTGTTCATTCACGAAGAATCGCTTATCCGCCAACTTCAATCCGACTGCCTTTTCCCGAACTACTTTAATGAACTGGATTCAAATGCAGTTGTAAATAATGCCTAGAGCGGTAAGCTGAGAAATTAAACGTACTGGCGCATCTTGCTGCATCATGTGTGGAAGACAAACTGTTCAAAAAAGTTGATTCCTTCGCGAAAAATTGTTTTTTTTTCGCAAGATGACATTTTAATAAACTGTGTGCTAAATCGAATGATGTACACCTCACAATTGGAGTGCGGATATACTGTAGATTTTTAATTGCACTTCCAGATTTAGATCCTACCGGGGACAGGTTGAAGATAATCTTCAATTAACTGTTTACGAGAATTCTTTTATTACCGTACCGATCTGTGAAGGGTTTCCAAGCTATAGAAAAACCTTCCTTCGTAAGTGGACACTTCGCCCTAGGTTTTTTGATTTAAGTGGAAAAGTTTTTCCACAGGGGTAATACGCTTATTTAAAATATAAATTACCATGAAAATGTCACGAAATGTTGGCCTTGATAGGTAATCTCCTTTAAAAGCCTCGATATCACAAGGCGAAAGCCGAATTTTGTGATCCATTTCCGAAGATCACCAGGTCACCTATCGACTCCATGAACTTCAAGTAAACGAAGCTTGTCTTTCTTTTCTGCTGCCGCCGCCTCTTCTGATATACTTGCGAAGTCGGTAGCTAGAAATTCTAAATAGGTGCGCTTCGTTCTATCCCATAACATCCTTTTGGATGTCTAAAGCAGTAATATTATGATCCGATAATGCAAAATCTCTGAAATCATATTCGAAGTTAATTAGAGCATCCGCTAATTGATGAAAAGTTGGATTTAATGAAATGTGTAAGCTATTCGAATTAGGAACCGAATAAAGTACGTTATATTAACAATTGTCGAAATCGAAAAAAGTTTTTAATCCTGAAGTTTTTTTAATTTTTTTTTTGGGGTTTTATAAAATTTATTACAAAATTATTTTGTAGGTAGCAGTTTTTGTTATTAAATTGATTACAAAAATGTTTTGGAAAAATATTTTGTAGATGAGCAATTGTTAACGCAGATAAATCCGGAAGAAAAATATAAAAATTTTTGGAGCAATTTAACAAATCTATCTCGCAAAAATATTTTTTCTAGATGCGCGTATCAATTCTAAAGGTTGTTTCAAAAATTATTATTAATTTTATTTCCAGCCACATAATTTACTGAATTTTTAAAATTGAGTAGCCACTAGCCATTATTTTGATGTACGCGACCTCAGAAACAAAAATCGAAACAGAAAAAATATAAATAGTATTATACATTATAACTATTTAAGTCAAAAACTGTGAAAAAATTTATCTTTAGTTAATAATTTGGTAATATTTTAATTAATATCGGCCGCCGTAGCCGAGTGTGTGGGCGTGTGCACGCTTCATTCGGTGGGTCCCAGGTTTGAATCCATCTCGGGGGAAGTAACATCCAAAAATTATAGAAAAAGGTTTTTCTAATACAATCAAACAACCACAACACTCTCACTTTTCGAGCTTGACCGTCGTCTTGATATCAATTTTTCCTTTCAAGTCGTATGGCAACTTGATACCAGTCGAACAGCTGCTCACATAGTGTATGCTAATAACTTTTCGTGTTTTGTTGAACAAAGAATCTTCAATTAGACAATGAATTATTTTGATAAAAATTTTGAGGTATTACAATTTATGGAACTTTTGCAAAGGCACGAAATTCTATGGAATATGAATTTTCGTCGTATCAACGGAATGATATTACAGTAAAAGCTTATGAATCGATTTCTGCTTAAATGAAAACGTCTATAGAAAATGTGTGTGTTATTTATTTCTTACATAACTTTCAAAGCAAGAAATTTAAGTTTTCCATCTTGAAAGTAAAATTGAGTATCAAGTTGCTTGCAACCTACATATGTATGTACGTCACAGTATTCATCAATTTCACAGCCATTTCTTGATGGCAGAGTAAATGCAGCTCTGTTAATTCGACATAAGTACATGCATAGTTTGCTTTGATGTGTTTTGACTTGTTATTCGTCAAGTCTATTTGCACTATTTTTATAATAATTTGTTGATACACACGGGATAAATAAATTTAATGACACCGGTAGATCGCGCAGAGTGATTTTGTGTGCAAATGCGAATTAGAACAAAAGTATGAGTATTTATAAATGCAGAGTGCAGTGTTGTCAATTTACCATCGAAATAAATTTGCAAATGCCCACTAGCATTCGTAATTTACGGACACTACGAGATTTCTCGTATTGATTTATATGTTTGTTTGCCGGGGCGCTGGTATTTCTACTATATCATCAATTCCTCAACGTATGCTGCAGTGTATGTGGATACTCATTTTTCCGAGATTCCAAAAATTTCATTCACTTTTTTGTACTAACTTTCATGTTCAATGTAGAAGTGTTGACATCTGTTTCGGAAGATAGAATTGGTATTAATGACCTTCCAGTTAACGCATCTATCCCATTATCCAATTATCGTCATTTATGGCATAAAATGGACGTGAGTTCAGAGATGCTTCCATTTGAGCTAAAACTATCGACATCTCTTCAAAAGTGGATTGCAACTCTCCGATGGCCTTTTTTAGGTGCTATTTGCCTCCGACGTTCCTCCAAAATGTGGGTCTGCTGGAGGAATAAAATGTCAAGTTATTGGGTCTTGGGCAAAATTTGCTTTATTACTACATTAAATTCTTTATCAAGCCACTTATTTGCTCCCACAAAATTAGTTCCATTACTCCTGTTCTAATTATTAGTGCAGTAAAGATGATTTATGTAGAATTATTGGGTGGTTCGAACCATAAGATTTGTCAGCTTGCCTCTAATTCTCATAACTCCATTTTTATCGTAAAATGGATTGAGATTGATAATTTTGCTTGTATTGTTGAGCTGTTTTCCATTAAATATTTTTCTTTACTTCATCATTAAAAAGTTGTTTTTGTGATTCTCTGCAAACAAATTTATTATCAGCTGAGTTTTTCTTTTCTTACCAAAGCGTAAAATGCAGGCTACTACTCTTTGAAGCTTTAACCAGCTAGAATATCGATTTATTGGGTTACCAATGAAATCACTTTGAGCATTTGATGTTGTTTGCACTGTTGATGTGATATTCTCTTCAGCTGGTGGCCATTGGTTTCCGGTAATGCTAGCCGTTTAGGCCCACACCACCAAATGCTCATATTTAGTAATTTGGGAGGTGATATATGTATGTACATATGCACCTCTTGACGCCAAATCTGTTGGATTATCCTTTGTATTTACGTGCCTTCAGAATGCCTGTTTGGGCAATGTTTTTCGATTTTTAAGCGAATTAACTTTTGTTTAGCTTTATAGAATTGCCACCTTTTAGGTATATGACTGCAGCATATGTCTTTCCTGAAGCATTACCAAATACATGAATTTCAACCATGGATTACAAATGAGATTCTATCCAGCGTTCTCCAAAAGAAGCCAAATCAAATATTTCGTGACCTTCGTTGCATTTGTCATTTCTATGCTTTGGGTTATACTACTGCAGTTTGAGAGCTACTTTCTTCGATGAAATCCAAATGTTTGAAGATGATTGCTTATGTCTTATTGAATATTTTTGCATTGTTGAACAAAATCTGCCCCTATCATAAGGTCATCCACGCAGAAGTCTTCTCAAATTATTGTTTGGAGATGTTCATTTGGACATTTACTTGCAATTTAAAATAATGTACGTACTGCTAAATATGGAGTTAATGTATTACCATATGTCACTGTGGTCAACGCCATTTCGCTCAAAGGATTTCCACGCCATAAATTTATCTGTCTGAGCATTTTTCTAGAGAAGAATATCGAATATATCTTTCTGTAATTTTGGTCCAACAAACATGATGCCATTGAGGGGTTTCCGGTTCGAAGATTTTGCAGATGGATCAAATATGACGCGCAACTTTATTGTTAAATTGTTTTTCTTTATAACACTATGGTGTGGAAAGTAATAAATATTTACATTAAAATCTGCCTTAACTATATGACCAAGGTCCTTTTATTTATTCATGAATTCATGGTAGTAATTCTCTGGTTTATCGCTTTTCCGAAATTTATTGTCCATAGAAATGAGACGCTCCACAACCTGTTTGTGAGACTCACCCAAATCTTTATCCTCGTTGAAAAGGCTTTCTACAACGAATCGCCCATCAACATCTTGTTTGACTGTTTCCTCAAATTGCTTCAAACATGTGACGCATTCATCTGTATTGGTATCATCAGGTATAGTAGCTCCAAAAATCACTTTAGGTTGGCAACTGCTGATATTATTTTGTGAAAATTTTTTCGTACAATGATTCGACCTTATTGCCTTAAAACATTCATTGGTGGTATCGAACAACTGTCTTACACTTTCGGCATTGTCACTATTAATTACCGGCTGATTCATTATTCTGTCCCACTGAGTCGTGAACAAAATACGTTTATTATCGAACCTTTCTTTTAAATACTCCACCCTGATTTGTAATTTTCGGCTGATATCTGCAAATGTTGTATCAACCGCGGAGCTTCACCTTTCAAGCAAATATGATATTTGTTTGCTGCTACGTTCCATATCTTCGAATACGCTGAAAATTTTTAGCTTTTCTAATTCCAAATTTTTTTCAACCGAGGAAGCTCTCTAAAATATTCTGCAAATATTTCGTTATAAGCTTCATCAATTGAAATACTTTTAAAGGTCGCTGTTGTGGGCATTTCCTATGACACTAAACAACGTTTCCAAATATTTTATCTGATCAGAACTTCAGAGCACTCACTTGTTTTGGAAGGTTCTTAACAAGACGAATTCATATAAGGTGGTGTTATAAATACAACTACATAACTCATATGTATTTTGCTTTTGCTTCTGCGTAAGAGCTGTCAAAATTTACATATAGTTTGATTTTGCTTTTACGGCGTTTGAAGCAATTCCCTGTAAGAATCAAAACGGCGACCTGGTAGCCGATATCCAGAGTACACTCAAACTGTAGAGGGAACACTTCTTCACGCTGCTTAATGGTAGTGGCGCGGAAAACATTGAAGATGCTGAACCCGAACCCCCAATCATTGAAGACGGAGTCGAAGTACCGTCACCCGACCTGGACGAAACGGCCATTGCGCGGCTAAAAAATAATAAGGCCGCTGGTGCTGACGGACTCTCAGCAGAGCTATTCAAGTGCGGCGGCGAGGGGCTGGTAAAGTGCATGGACCAGCTCATTTGGAAAATATGGTCAGACGAACACATGCTTGCTGATTGGAGTTTAAGTGTACTCTGCCCAATCCACAAAAAGGGCGATCCTGCAATATGCGCCAACTATCGCGGGATCAGTATTCTTAGCATAGCATATAAGATTCTGTCGAGCATATTGTGTGAAGCCCACCGTGAACGAACTGATTGGACCTTATCAGTGTGGCTTTAGACCTGGCAAATCTACCATCGATCAAATATTCACGATACGCCAAATCTTGGAAAAGACCCGAGAAAGAAGAATAGACACACACCATCTTTTTGTCGACTTCAAATCCGCTTTCGATATCACAAGAAGAAGTTGCCTATTTGCCGCAGTGTCTGAATTTGGTATCCCACGGCTATGTAAAATGACGTTGAGCAACACCACCAGCTCCGACAGAATCGGGAAGGACCACTCCGAGCCGTTTGAAACCAAACGAGGTTTCAGGCACTATATTTTATCAACAACTACGCCGTTACTTCTGCCTTTTATAAACTGGATAAAGAAGTGAAACGTATGGGTCTGGAAGTGAACGAGGGCAAAACAAAGTACCTCCTGTCATCAAATAAACAGTCAGCGCACTCGCTTCTCGGCTCCCGCATATTTCTTTATTTTTCAATCATGATATTGCATGCATTTGTACTAAAACTTACTATAATTTATATTACAAACATGAATTTATATATCTAGTAAAAAATATTTTTTTACATTAAAGATTATATTATTCATAAAAATGTCTATTGCATATATAAAAACATGCTAGTGTTTCTCACTGTCAATGCCGCCATTGCCTATTGTGCACGATAAATCTGCAATCAAAATAAAATATAGATTAGCATATTTTTGAAATTTGCAAAATTTATAAGAAAAAGTCGATTGATTTGAAGGTTTTTGTAACCAAAAGAATAGTGATCAAATTACCTTTCTTTTGTATGTACGCTTTTTACAGTTGTTTAAAAAAAACACTTTTCTCACAAACTTTGCGAAATTTCATTACGTTTTCCGGCTTACATTTACATATTTTCAAAAGTTGCAAAAGGAAAAGTTTATCAAATTTAACGATTTTATAATCAAAAGAGAGATAATCGAATTTCTTCTGATATATATTAAGAAAACTTTTTAAAGTCGTTTACAAAAAATCACTTATCTCACATATGGCTTACGCTGCAGTGCGTTTTCGCAGAGAGCACATTACACTCGCGCAGCAATTGACCCTAGGCTTGTACAGGGGTTTTCAATAGGAACGCTACAAAAGTGTTTTTAAATAAAACAAAAACGGTTTGGGATATGAATTAAATTCTTTATTCCTGTGAAAGTACATTCGATGCCATTATGTATGGAACTCGATTTCTTTTGCATGGGCACCACGGGCACGCTTGCAGAAGTCCAGACGCTGAACCCAATTTTCAACGGTTTTCAAGCATAAATCGGCCGATACTGCTGCAATTTTACGTTCGATATTCGTACGAAGTTCATCAATCGTCGCTGGCTTGTTGGCATAGACCATAGACTTGACGTAGCCCCACAGGAAATAGTCTAACGGCGTCAAATCGCACGACCGAGGCGGCATATTTTGCTTATTGACGAAGCCATTTAGCCAGAAATGACGATGACCATAAATTGGACGTAGCGATCTTAAAGTTGAGGCCATTGACTCCGAATTTCGGTAGTAAATTTTAATAATTTCGACTCGTTGTTGGATCGAATATCTTTCCATGATGAAATGGCAAACCTTACTGAAGAGAAATGTCAAAAGATCGGGAAAAAATATGGCGTCGTTTGCTGTCACTATCAATCTACTTTTGTAGCGTCCCTATTGAAAAACCCGTTACTTCAGTGCGTTCGGGCATCTGAAGAATCGGGATTTAATAGAGTTAAAGCATTTAGTATAGGTAATACGTACTTTATCAGCACCGTTGTGTTTCCTAAAAAATAACTGTAAATTAAATATATGATCAGTACGCATTGTTGGCTTAATTTACCTGAATCGCTGTAACGTTAGGTTGGATGGCCAGACGCTCCGAATGTAACCAAACTATCTGTTTGGGTTTGTTATAAGATATTTTATTAGGATTATTAAATTTTTGTTCGTATATATTGCATATCGAATTTATAAGCTGAAAAATTATCTAATGGTTCGAACTGTTTAACGCAATCACCTAAATCTAAATGCAAGAGACAATTGACATTAAAACTAATTAAATACGTCATACAAATTACTAAAAAAATTACAAGTTCTTTTAAAATTTCATTGGCTACATTAGATTCTCACAAGAGAAAAGTAGAATACCGGAATGGAACAAAAGAAAGTTATAATATATAACAGATTCTCCGTAATGCAGTCTTTCAAAACAAACAAAACAAACAACCCAGAGTATAATAATTCTATCGACTTCTAGTTGCTTATTTCAATCAGATCTCGACTGTGTCTGGAAAATCCAGAGGGAACGAAATTATTAACTTGAGAAACCATGGCGATATTTACGGATTCTAACAATATTTCTCGCTGACTTTGACAAAAAGTTACTCTTCTTGGAAAAAATGGCCTTTGTTGAACATATGTAGGGCAGCTGTTTTTCCCTCTATGTGACTTCATACCACTTATAAAGGCGCGAGCTGGTGCGTCACATATAACCTGACCTTGAATATATTTTAGGTATATAATAAATAGATGACAAGTGCATATGACTAACGAATGCAGTGGTTCCCTATCAGTGATCCAACAATAAGTTTATTTTATTTTATTTTATCATTGGTACGATTTTACACCTATCTGCACTTTACACTTAACTACACGTTCATATTGTATATTCATATGCAAACAATTGACAGAAAATAAACAACTATTTAACGGGCAAAGCCACGTGCAGAACTAATCAAACATAAGCAATTTATCATAGAGTTGTCAAACAGCAAATAATAAAATTCTAATCGGGTGTTCATAGTAACACAGAATGTAAAATATTTCATTAATTTTAAGATTAAATGTGTTTTAATCGTGATAAATCAAAATTAATAAATCCTAGGATTAATTCTCAAAATGCATTAATCCTAAATAATCCTCATTAATCCTGACAAAAATTTAATCCTAATCGATTAATAATCCAAAAAATAAAGTAATTATTAATTAATCGATTATATTTAAAAATTATATTCAATTCAAAGATTGCTAATTTTAATCTAAGTTTAACATCTCTGCATGTAAATAGTCTTACACTAAAATCCTTTAAAATCTGCTTAGGTCTTACATTTATACCATTATGAGTCAGAATTTTTACCTCTTCTCAAAACTCTGCAAGGAAATTATTTACATCGGCTGGCGTACTCGTTCCTGAGAAGCAAGCGATGGTAAATGGCATCGAATTTGGAAAACCAACGACGTGCCTCAAATTCAGCCACAATTATATAGTTTCAAGCCATCTATGCCAACATCTATCGAAATTCTTGTTGTTTCTTCTAAAAAGTCAAAGTCATTGAAATTAAAATTATATTGCATTGTTAAATACAAAAAATCGCCCTCATGAAAAGTTCGAATTTGAATTACTTTTCTATTAGTACCTAAACCCGTTCTGCGGGAAGATATCAATAAATACGAAAATTGCAATACTCGTTTTAATAGCAGTTATAACTAAAAAGTAAAAAATGAAAAACTAAAAAAACACACAAACACAAAGTTGAATAGATATTTCGCTCTTGATTGAAGCACGACGAAAATCCATGAAAATCCACAAACGAAGTAGGAAAGAAGTTTGCATGAACATGACCGTCTCGACCACAAAGTAAGCCATGGCTATTCTTTAATATTTGTATCTTAAACGTTAAACATGCATACATACATAGGTCTTGAGGTTTTTAAATATGTACATACACATGTACATATAAAACAGAGGCAAATCAATTCGTGATAAAAAACATATCGAAATCTTACTTTTCTGTGAGAGAAATTTGCAGCTCTTTTATCCTATCATATTCCTAATTACTTAACTTATTTTCGTATATGTATGTATCTAGATCTAAAAAAGTTTAACAGTATTAAAGCAAAATATTAGTCTTTTAAATTTTTGGCTTAGCTATAAGCTTAATACCATTATCTGGAATGACATTTATGTTTTGGCCATAATATGGGACTTTCTTCTGGGCAACGCCCTCTCTCACTATTGTTATCATCTCTGAGGACGTTGATGGTTCCAATCGAGTTGGCGTTGCAATTTCTTCCTCTTCCTCGAGAATTATGTCGCCCCCGACTAAAGTTATTCGATTCAGGTTCTTGCTCGGCGCTCTCTCTGTGAAAAGAGACGAATGGTTGGCTAACGAAGATACTTGCGTTATGTGCCTCGGTCTTGGAAGCATTTCTTGGTTGTTTTTCAAGGTTCTGTTCCCCTCCGTTGCTACATTCGCATTTGGCAATGGGTCTTGTGGGGACACTGTGCTCGTGAATTCCATGTAACTGGACTGTTGCTGTTGCATATTGCTGGGGTTGGAATTTTGCTGGTCTCCCGCCGATATTTGCGATACCATTGTGCGACTGTGGTTGTTGCTCAATGCGGTATCTTTCCATTTCTCTAAAACGAATCAGTGACTTAGTTTACATTGTTCTTTCAAATAATCAGAAAAGCTAACGTACCTGCAGCGCTACTTCCTCCGGCTGTTGCCTTCGTAAATGACAATAATTTGGATGGTTCACACATGATTACCGTCTTGTATGCCTTTCTGTATTGTTTATTCATAATAACATAGATTATTGGGTTAATACAGGCGGAAAGGTACAGCATAATGTAACTGAAAATATGGAAATTGGGATGCTCTACATCCTTATCGGCTACTTTGGCTATTGTTATTGGAAGATAGCAAATTACGAAAGACAAAAATATAGCCAGCACCATTTTTGTTATTCGCCATTCATTCCTTTTTGCTCTCATCTCTCGTTGATCCTTGATACGAGAGGGTTTGTGCATGATATCCTGCTTAGTATCAGTGGAAAAACTGCTGTCTGAAGCAAAATTAGACGAAACTCTATTTTGCTCACTTTCTACAACAGTACCCCCAGGTGTTTGGATTGGTCTTAAGTTATTCGGAATTGAATTTTGCAGATTCGCATGTTTTTTCAAACGCAACTCTGATTGACGTACAACCCAGAATATTTTTGTGTAACAGGCGATTATGACCATACCGGGTATTAAGAATGCAGTAATAAAAAGTGTAGTTTTGCTGCTACGCCCATGATCATCACTCATAATCGAGCACGTTTTTAGCTTTTGATCAAAACCAAACGTTCCCCATACGCCCAAAAGCGTAGGTAATTGCATACCATATGAGAATGCCCAACAGAAAATGATCATGACCGCGATCCAATGTTTCCGGTATATTTTTCCATATGAACTGTGATGAGCAATCATTACGTATCTTTGAAAGAGAGAATAAAATTATTGAATGACATTAAATTAAGATTTTTTCACAATTGTGAATAGTCCAAGACAAATTCATATAAGGTGAAGTTGATAAAACAGCTGATTTAATTTGCTTGGTGAAAGTAATGTCAAAATGATGTGTATGTTCTAAATCATATAGCCACTGTGTGTATAATTTGTCCTGATATGAATTCGTCTTGGAATAGTCAGTAAAATTAATCAGGCATGTTGATATTAAAAAACACATCACTAGGCCTCAAAGATTTAATCTAACCTCGCGCACTGCTTACACACGCATTTGATAAACATGTATGTACATATATAAGTACAGTAATTATTTTGCAACTTCTGTACGTACTTTTCTTATTCTCAAAATAAGTACGCAAATGTACTGTTTTATAAGCCTCGTATTTATTTGTACTGTATTTTAAATCTTTCAACAGATAAAAGAAAAAGAAAGTCTACGCTAAAGGTTTCTTACTTTATTTTCTCTAAGTATTTCATACTAACTCTTAAGAGAAAGATATCTACTTTTAAATCAAACTTAAAGAATATATCTACTTTTAAATCAAACTATTAGAAGTGAATCCTATTAGATACTGCTATAAAAAGGTTTGATAAATCTTAACTTAACACTTTTTCAAATTCTTAATTTTTGATCCCAAAAATTTCTGAACACCATAAACATTAAAAATCATATTTCATGACCGGTTATCATAAAACAAAATATAGAAAGATGTTAGAAATGGGAAAGTGAAGCAAAAATAGATAAGCAAAAGTTCTTTTGAGTTTATTTTTAGTTTTAGTTTGTGCGGCAACAAAAGAAATCAGCTATTCGTTAAACTTGCAAGATTTTACAATGGATAGTTTTCTCTTTGAGAGTGAATCCCGTTAAATTCTTGGAATTTTGGTTGCTGGATAACTTTTAGTGGATTTTTACATGAACACTCCAATTTCCAGCTTATATTTTTTTTAATGTTGTGAATCTGAAATAAAACTTCAGAAAATCAACCTTCGACGAAATGGTGGCCCACTTCACAAGCAATTTAGTAAAAATAAATCGAGTGACCGCGTGGCTCTCCGTCACATTTCTAACAAATTCATTATAAAAAGGCTTTTAATATGTTTGACAAGTTGCTAATTTTATTCACGAGGTCTTAATATAATTTATTACCTGAACATTTTCATAGAACTTAATTAAGTTCTTTGAATTCTTACCTATTAATTGTAATCATTGCTATGCATAACAATGAGACTCCAATGTTTCCATACTGAATGAAAGGAATCAGTTTACAAAGTATGCTGCCATGAGTCCACGTGCCTTGAAAAAATCTTAAAGCACTGAAGGGGAGTACTATGGCACAAAATAACAAATCGGCCATACATAAACTGTAATAAAAATGTGTATTTGAATTAGGTGTGAATAATTGTAGCTATGTATTGCGCGACGTTCTACATATCCATACATATATTTTTTTTAAGCATAAAACAAATTCAACAGTTCTTGCCTCCAATTTATTGGATTTTGTAAAATTACATTTGGATTTCTTAGAGTCTTTAAATTATCTACATATATAATTTCTAATTAAATAAGCAACGTACCTTATAATGAAAGCAGCAGCTACATTTCGGACTTTCGGGCATTTATACAAAGCAGCAACGGTAAGAAAGTTTCCAGTTATACCCACAATCATTATAATAAAAGTCGCTACTCCAGCAAATATTAACAATGCGGGGGAAAACCTGAAAGGTTTAACCGATGATATTCAGTTTCCTTAAATAATGACTACTTACGAATTTAGTGATCTTATTTTATCGTTTCTCATACACGCACATATTATATTTGTAGTAATTTTCCTAATATATTTTTTATAAATTGTAAATATGTACATACATTAGATATACATAAATACGTTGCATATTCCAAACATTTATACAAATACATACGTACTATGTACACACTACGTTTGCATTAATTATGTGAAATATAAATTTTTACATCCGATTGGGTAAAGTATACTGGGAATAAATGTTCAATATATATCAAGTAAAGAAGCCTCTAGTTCGGGTGCAACCCAACTTTAAATACCAAGCGCAAGTTTTTATTTCAAATAAACATTACTTATTGTATGCCTACACGCGAATATCACTTCTGAATCAACATATTTTCCCCCCATCTCTGTTAACGTTTGGTTAGAATGAGCTTAGTTCAAGACTCCAAATGAATTTCGTCATCATTAAAAAGTTTTTCCCATCTGACCACACAAATACCAATTATTGCCTAATATTAATTGCTTGTCGTTTGAAGTGCCCAAATATATTGCGTTTGGCACGGAAAGGGTGATTTTGGTGATGACCAAAATGATTTTTGGCTGCACTTCTCCAATAATGTGTTGTGTGTTTATTGATGTTGTAACATAAATTGATAAGCCTATCGTTTTACACCGACACCGAAGTGGAAAGTAATTTTATGAAAAGTTTTTTCATGGAAGAACTACACTCGGAGGTTTGTCATTTCCTGCTCATATTTTAAAATATAACTACTAAGTTTCAGAAAACCTCTTGAGCGATGACCAATTCACCAATAATAAAAATAAATTTGAATAAATCGGTCAAAAATGGTCATCAACTTGTGGGACAATGAATCTTGCGTATTTATCATTAGCGATGCTTTTGCAAAATCGATAGCTTCATTGTGCAATAGTATCCTGAATGAACCCTTGCGAAGGCAGTCACTTTGTCGCGGAGAAAGGGCTTAATCGAATCACTAAAGATACCTTATTAACAGGTGGAAGTTCGAATGCGAAAGTACTAGTACCGACCAATAGCACTCCATTCCCCTGGTACTGCCAGGCTGGGGTACGATGAATGGGAAGTAAGAAGATGACGGGCAGAATATCCTCGGGCATGCCTGTACCTTGGACGCTGCACAGGAGGACGCTGGAGGATCCCGAACATGGGATGTAATTCAGCCACCAGCTCTGGTTCATTCGTTATAATGGCTACTAAGGCTACGGCGGTTGAAATACATCCTGACTATGAGAAAGGATCGCTGTTCAAAAAACAGAGGCTATTGGAAAGCCGAAAGACAAACCTCATTTCGAAGGAATGCGCGTGGAGGCCGGTATCAGTAAAATACGGTGCTGTGACCAGCATTCGCGAGAAAGACTGACCAAAATGGAACTGTATATGCCATCCTGCGAAAAATACAAATTCGTCCTAAAAGACGCAAGCATTCGCAGGTTTGTAAGAGCCTCTGGTTAGATAACGGGTCCACACCGGAAACCAAGTGAGGTTCAGAAACGTATCGGTATCCAGAACGAAGAGCTGAATACAAGTCAATGGCGAGTGTACTCGTTTGCCAGGAAAGAGGCAGCTTCAGGCAATGAAGATGGCTCTTTATGGTCGTGGCTAAAGACGTGAAATTTCTTCGAACTAGATACGGATACCGCCACAACCTACACCTGGGACGGATTCATTTCCAGTTCAAGATAAGGACAGATAAAAGGCGAATAAATAATACGGAGTTTTACCTCTTTTAGGTACGATTGTGATTATTTTCACGAAATATATGTACTTTGCAGCATAACAAATCCTCCAGTGCTCTCCTATGCAGTAGGCATACAAAGCTGCATACAAATCCCAAAATAATCCTAATCTAGGAACCATTGAGCACCTTAATTAATCGTGGGCATATTTGTAGTCTTTCAGGGATTTCTTGGTGAAACGTCCTTCAATTTAAAGGAACAGAATGGCCGCGGACATGCCTTATAGTTCCGCGATAAGTCGAAAGTGCGATGCTTAGGGAGTTCTGGTCTCAAGATGTCGTTGCGAAAAAACTATAGTACTGTATTGGCGGTTGTTGAGTCGAGATAATCGCAATCTAGGGCTACCTACCATATGACTCCATATTTTTTTTTTGCCACTATTGTCTGCGAATTACGCAGACACTACCACAGAGTTCGGCTATAACAATTGGCTAAACCTAATGCGGTTGCAGAAAGCCCTGCAAGGCCATCAAATCAATCAGTCACGTCTATGCTAATTTATCCCGACGACGTGCCTAAAGTGATAAAGGAGTTGGAATTTAAGTTCGGTCGGCACGACTTATTAATATGCGTCCAATTACAAAAGGTTCAACAGTTTTCTGCTATTCAAGACAAACTTTTGGATTAAGTGGTTATATTTTAAAATCGTGTTCGCAACATAGCAGCGTACGTTATATCTGCAAAGTGTAGGTCCAGAGCAAGCGCAACACATGTAGCTATCATCCATAAATTTCGTTAGGGTTTGGTAGCAGTGACTGGCGATATTCAAGAGATGTTCTCGCAAACTCGCATTCAAGAAGCCGATAAAGCTGCTTAAAGATTTCTATGGAGAGATGGTGATCCGAAGGAGCCAATCCTTACTTATAATATGACAACAATGATATTTGGAGCGGTTTGCTCTCCGTGTTGAGCTGAGCATACTGAAAACATTCCGCAGCGCTCTTATAAAGGCGGAAAATATCATAAATATCCGCCCGTTAACCGATTTAGCCGTAACGCCTCACGATGATGAGCCCCTAACACCTAACTTCTTGTTAGGATGTTTTGACTCCACACAAACGCCTAGCCCAGATGATGAAAAGGTGTGCCTACCTAAACAATGGCTAATTGCGCAAAATTTAAAGGATCGACTGTGGAAGAGGTGGATAGTCGAATACTTGCCACATACTTTGCCGATCTAAATGGAGATCGGAAGCCACACCACTACAACCCGGACAATTGGTCATAGTAGGCGACTCTGACCGATCGAGAAGCCAATGGGAGAGAGGCAGGATAACCCATATGCCTTGCTAAACACGGTAAACTAAGGAGTGCAGAAGTTCGAACCAGTTCCTAGTACGTCGACCAGCCAGAGTAATCTAACCGCTTTGAAGTATAGTGAATCCCCCAGAGGGGATTCACTGGGGAGTGCAACCCAGTGATCGTCTTCACTTCACGAAGGATGATAAGAAGAAAAAGAAAATGCAAATTAACAAAAGGTGTTGATGGCTGTTTGCGGCAATTTTATTCCACTTTGGTTGAGCGAGCAGCATGTGCAACGGCACCAATTAGAAACGTCATCAACAACATCATCATCATCTTTCTCGTCATAGTAATTTTCCATAATTTTTGTCATTGCCATAAGTTTTATATCGTATACAATATAAGTAGATAAATAAATATACTTTTATCGTCAATAACTTGGAACTCGTCGCAAAATACATTGTCTTTGCCAGCCACAACTACGCAGAGTGGGTGTAGCTCTGGATAAAAAATTACTTGGAAAGCCCATGACGAACAGAAGGTAAATCGTGCATTAAAAGCTTTTGGACAATGTCTGAGAACGATTAGTAAGACTTTGGGATTAAGCCAGCTGTGGTTGTTTGGGTATACATAGCCCTAATTAGACAAATTATCACGTATTTTGAGAGGTACGTGTGTATAAGAATCACGGGAACGGGACATCAGGAGCGGCTCTGAATGCTTCTTGGCTTTGCTACCCTTGGACTTAGCGACACTTAACTACATTCTCTTGTATTGTGGTACGACGTTGAGAACTTTGGAGAGTTGTTTGGAATATTGTCAGAGAAATAGCGCTTGTTTTTGGCCCCACATGACAAACTGATAGCTAGGGAGAATATAAACCGTAAACTTTCCTACAAGAGAGCAACGGAGAGATCCATGAACTCTCTTGGGAGACTCGGTGAAAACTTTTTACACTGACGGGTCAACAACAGAAACAGGGACTGGAGCTGGTTGGCACCTGGATGGGGATTTCAGATACTTTTCTGCCTTAAGTATAATGACATCGGAGATATTTGCTATACTTACATAAGGTAGTGGACAGGATAATTGGCGCAAGGTGATGTGGATACCAAATCAGAGTCTGCAGTGACAAACAAGCTGCACTAAAGGCTCGCAATTCTTCAAAACTTGTCCTAGAAACTAAGTTGAGGTTGAACTTGGAGGATGAGGATAGCACCGAGCATTTCCTCTGTATCTGTCCTGCTTTTGTTAGGCTGAGATAGAATATATGTATATTATTATTTGGGGAAAAGGTGGGTTCGCCCTCATTTAGGACGAAAATACTATTCACCATATATATATATATTTATATATACATATTTCCTTTAGATCAAGGTAGACCGAAGATTTTGAGCCCAAAAGCACTGATCAATATCCAAAAAATATGTCTTTAATTTTTTAGCTATCTGTCTTCCTTTCTTATACTTCTTTATACCAAATTTGAAAGAATACGCGACATGATTTATTAAAATATTAATGTTTTGATTTGTTGTAAATTACCGTTATATGAGAGGTGAGCGTGGTTTTAGTTTGCTTTCTATCATTTTCGAAATTGCAAAGTTTGTACGTATTTTCGTAGAATTTGACATAAAAGTTTCGGAGATATACATACCTATTTGCTTTAATTTGGGCGACACCATGGTCATTCCCAAAATTTATGATTCCATGAATTTCAATCTCAAACTCAATCTTGTCTATCAAATTTAACCAAATTACCTTCCATAGCCAATAAATATCGGATGCTTTTTATTTCTTAGTTTTACTATTATATGAGAGGTGGACATGGTTTTTATACGAATTTTTCCATTTTTGAAATTTTGCTACTGACTTGAAATAAAATATGTGCACCAAATTTGGTGGAGTTTTCAACATAGGTTTTGAGATATATGTATCTGCTCGCAAGTGGCAATCCTGTGTGTCAAATTTGACCAAATTATCTTCAATAGTTACTGATATATGGCAGTCTTTTGATTTTAATAAAAAAAACGTTAAGTGGGCATGGTTAATATCCGATTTCACCAAAGTGCCTTGACAAATAGACATTACTTAATCGATTTCTCTGTTAGGTGAACAAAGTTATAACACCCTGGGTATAACACGCTCGTGTATAAAAACTAAAGTATGAGCTTTCAAATTTAAATAATAAAAAAAATTTAAATAATTACAATGCCTATGTAGAGAAAAACGTATTGCATTTAAATAACACTCTGTATTGCTTATTTCTAAACTATGTACCTAAACGTATATGTCCGCGATGAACCACTACAGAAATATTTCGAATTAAATAAAAGGCGCTACAATGAATGCATATGTAAACGGAAAAAGAATATTATTTCAAACCCCAAATTATTTTATAATTTCGCAAACTCGAATAGAAGTGTAAATGGGTTTCCTTCAAGTATCACAGTATTGCATCGAGGGATAACGAAGGTGCTGCGAATTTGTTTGCACAATTTTTTGAGCGCAATTATTCCACGAATCCAAATATCCTTATAAACTTTATCGCAATAATTCAATTAATTTTCCGCTAATTTCTTCTGACCATGTGTTATTTTACCTAAAAGCTTTCAAAGAATCGTTTAGGTATGTAACTGATTTAATCCCATCAAGTTTTCTTTAAAAAATGTGATATTATATCTGCCCATATCTAACTTATTCAATCTGTCACTAAAACAGGGCATTTTTCCGTCAGCTTGGAAACAGTCTTTTATGATTCCTCTCCATAAAGCTTCAGTGGGTCGTCTCTTACACAATTCCAAACTCTCAGCAGGGGGTTTGTAAAGGCAAATCTACTATTACCATTTTACTAAAATTTTCAAATCATGTTTCAAATGTGCTTGGAGAAAATACTCCAAATGACTATATGTATGTGTACATACTTCAGTTAAGCTTTGTAATATATCACCCCTTACTTATAGATAAACACGATCTGCTTGGGTTTCCATTGTCGAATTTCTTCCAACGCACAGATATAACTCAAAAAAAGTGCTTCGCCCAATGTTATTAATGTGTCATCTGGAGTTCGTCAAGGATTCTTCAAGGTACTATAAAACATAATTTGATTGACAGAATTAGGCAGAAAAAGGGAACACGTGGATAAAAATAGGCGTGGAACCTCCACTTCAAGGCTTATAGGTATATCTCCGAAACTATCTCACCAAATTCTACCAAGTTTAGTACATACCTTACATTTCGAAAATTATGGAAATCGAACAAAAACAAATTACAAAAGTAGATATTTCAGTAATTACAAAAGTTAACTTGCTCAACTTTATTTTGCAGTATGCTTTTGGATAATGAAATGCACGGAACCAAACATTTTTGGAAATAGACCTGGCATGTCCCACTTTAAAGCAAATTGGCTTATTTTTACTATTTATTTATTTATTATACTTATACTTAGATGTAATATTTTATTAAATATAGGGCTATCGACCTAACTTCTAATTAATTTTGATTAATTATTCAGTCTAATTAATATGCGTTATCTATGTATATATATATGTATGTATATTTGTGCGATTTTAACAAATATTTACTTCATGCTATAATAAATATTGTATTTGAAGTTGAGAAATATAATAGTAAATAGATTGAACATTTATAGGTGTCGGGTTCCGTAACAGATCCAGCGGATCGTTGTTTCCAAAAATGGGGAGCGAGTGTTAACCAAAGTTGGACAATGTTGGAGAAAATGCTGAGTGGGCAATGGTTGTTAGTCTTTACGAATATTGTTGATCTGTGTAAGCTTGGTGTGCATTAGACGGAATTCGATGAACACTTTCTGAGTGATCGCTGAGTCGGTGTGAGCAAGGCTTATTGGGTCATGTTAGGGTTTAAATATTTTTATTTATGTATGCCATTTCATCTGCAACTTCATTACCACGTATTCCTCTGTGACCTGGTGCATATATGACCTTAACTCTTTCACTTAATGCAACGAGGTTGTATTAGCTGGATGCAGGGCCAGATTAAGGTATGGGGCGATGGGGCTTCGGCCCGGGCCCCCCCATTTAGGGGACCCCCACATGACGATCACCTGCAAATTATTTGCTTGGAAATTCATAAAAATTTAAATGTTGGCGGAAGGAAATACTCAAATATTGACCACGAAATATTTATAGTTTCTAATAAACTAAACAATTACAATAAAAAATAGGGAAACAAGTTTTGTATTTTTTACTTTTCGAAATTCAAATGAGGTATCGATGTATATCGAAATTGATCAGATGTTTGTAGTGACATCTGACGTCTGTTCAACTCGTCTTTTCGACATCATTGTTTGTGCTAGCTCCTGAATCAATTCACATTCAATGTTTATTTACTGGGAAAAACCATTATCATTTATTGACCGTGTTTCTGCAAATGTGTAAAGCAAATTTAAAAAGATATCTCGTTGTGAAAGGTGAGAATAATCTAACATTTGAAGCATATGTAATATAAACCGTCGTATTTGGGTAAAATTTAGGTTAGAAATTGGAGCAATATGACGGACAGGCATCTAACTCTACGAGTGTACCAAAGTGGAGCCCAAAAAAGGAAAGCTGCTTTGGAGAAACAAAGAAACCAGGGACAAGTGTTAGCAAAAACGCCTAATCTTGACAGCTGTTTCGTAATCAAGACTTCGTCGAATGTAGCAGATAAAGCTCACGCGTCAGATTTTGACGTTACTGAAGAAACATTACTTTCGGAAGAAGTAGCGTCCACGGAGTCAACTTCTGAGCAGAGAGAAATCGCCGTAGAGTCTATTGAAACCCCAACTACAAATTGTGAGGAAGATGAGAAAGATGACAATTTCAAGAACGACATTGGGCTTTGGGCAGTGCCGCCGACGAACGCAATGATTGACTTTTGGATAAAACAAGGATCGACTGAACTGGCAAATTGTGATGAACATGTTTTGACTGACTTTTCCGTGCCTCAATTACGATATGATGGATTTGTAAACCGAAAATGCAGCATAAACCTTTTCTATCGAAAGCTTCCGAACAACGAAAATGTCGATCGTACTTGGCTTTGTCTCTCACCCACGACAGGCAAAATTTACTGCTACGTCTGCACGTTATTATCAACAGAACGTCAAAATCAGTTCGTAAGTTCTGGATTTTGTGACTGGAAACACTCGTCTCAACGAGTGACTGAACACGAAAAGTCAAAAGAACATGTTGATTCAATTCTTGCATGTGCGACTAGACTTCGTAACATGGCTTGTATAGATCAAGCAATTGATCAACAAATTACCGACAAAGTCAGGTATTGGACCGAGGTTTTGAAGAGAGTTGTCAGCACCATCAAATTTATAGCGGAACGTGGTTTGGCTTTCCGGGGCTCTGATGAAATTTTTGGCTCTCCAACTAATGGAAATTTCCTTGGAATACTGGAGCTACTTGCTGAATATGATGCATTTTTGGCTGCTCATATCGAGGAACACGGAAACAAGGGACGAGGGCACACGAATTATTTATGATCGACCATTTGCGAGGAACCCATAAACCTGATGGGGGAAAAAGTACTTGCGGAAATTATTGCACGAATGAAAAAGAGCCAATATTCCTCTTTTTCCGTCGACTCAACTCCTGATAACGCACACATCGATCAATTATCTGTAACTATCAGATAAGTGGAGGGCATCAGACCAGCTGAAAGATTTCTAACCTTCTTCCCAAATTGTGGCCACACTGGACGAAACATGGCAGAAGCTCTTCTACAGTTTTTCAAGAAACAAGACATCAACATACAGGATTGTCGCGGTCAGTCATATGACAATGCGGCAAACATGAGTGGCAAGTATAAAGGAATGCAAGCTCTTATACTCAAAGAAAATAGCGATGCAGTTCACATTCCATGCTGTGCGCAATCACTAAATTTGGCCGAAAAGGCAGCGGCTAGTGCATGTCCCGACGCGGTCAATTTTTTCAGTTTTGTAGAGGACATATTTGTATTTTTTACATCTTCGACTGCGCGATATGACGTTTTGAATACTAAGCTGCTGGCGTGGGAACCATCTTACAGTCTTAAAAAGTTGTCTGATACTCGCTGGTCATGCCATGCTGATGCTACAAAAGCTTTGAAAGTTGGATTCCTTGCCATCATAGAAGCACTGACATCAATTCGAGATGATAATGAGCAAAAAGATAAGGATAAAGATAAGAAATCAAGCTCGAGGATTTGAAAAGAAAATGTGCTGTCTTGAAACAGCTTTGTACGTTGTGTTCTGGCATGATATTCTTGAAAGATTTAATTCGTGTAGCAAATCTCTGCAAAGTCTAACTATGACTCTGCGGGTTGCCGTCGATTGTTTGAAATCTTTGAAAGCTTTTGCAGAATCCAAAAGAAATGCGTTCGACACGTACGAAGAAACTGCTAAAACATTATCTAATATTCACGAATATAAACCTGACCGCGTCAGAACAACGAATGTACGTCTGCAACCTATCGGTTCACGAAAATCGACGGTACAACTTCCTGCCAGGGACAAATTCCGCAAATAATCATTCATTCCGGTGACAGATAAATTGGTAACAGAGCTCAGTAACATAATACTGACGTGCGAGATTGTAAATGCGCGATTTAGTTTTATGGCCGATTTTCTCACTATGAAAGATTGCGAAATCGAACTTCACGCAAATAAGCTTGCAATGGACTACCCTCGAGATGTCGAAGATACTTTATCAAACGAAATTCTCCAACTCAAAGCATTTGCCAATCTCCATAAAAAATGCGAAAATGAATCGTTTATACCGCGTTATCAAAGAGAACAATTTGCATGCTACATTTGTCAATGCGGAAATCGTTTTGCGGATGTACCTAACGATGATGGTAACAAATTGCACTAGCGAAAGGTCTTTTTCAAAACTCAAGTTGATCGAAAATCGTCTTCGGACAAGCATGAAAGAGGACCGACTTGTTAATTTGAGTATTTTAAGTTTAGAGAAGGATACACTGCGTGAACTCAATTTTGATGATATCATTACTACCTTTGCGAATCGAAAATCTCGAAAAGAATTGTTTTAGCAGTACATCACGTGGTTGCTTTATAATCAAACGCCTTACATTTAAAAAACAAGTGTCACGAAATTATGGAAATAATTACTACATTGTCAAGAATTTTAAATATTATGTGTTATGCGTCTGTTTTTGAATCAAATACAGTTGCGTTTTGAGGAAGTATGTTGTAATTTAATGGAGCGTCTGTATCATTTACAACAAAAAACGAAACACAGGCTTGTGTCTTTGATCCGTCAGTATAAAGTAACTGCCATCGGTTTTTTTGGACGGTTCATTTGACTCGAAGAAGGTTTGTTTATTACACAGCAATTGCGGTGTTGTTGTTCGTGAGGTAAATCAAGTTATTAATAAAAGACGAAGTCTTAAGACTGCAGAGAGGGTGTTGCTCAATAGAAGCAGCTCTTGCTTTTGGTGCTAATGTCTAACTTTATTGCACACTGGCATATTTGGCAGTTTTTTCAGTGGTATTTTCCTCGTTTATAATTGCTGGACTTGCTTTTCTAGAATCGAATTTTTTAAGGGCACGAGAGTTAATGCCTGTAAACCCCCTTCTGTCTCTCTGTTTCTAACTGGTGTCGTTCTATAAGCCTTTAAGCTGATCCTTATGGCGCCATTCTGAATAGATTTCAACGGCTTCATGAAATATTTAGCACATTTGCTTTTTTAGTTTTAGGTTTAAAAGTGAGTTTGTGTGGAGATTACTTTTTTGGGATGCTAAATACTCAACAACATTCAGACCGGCAGCTAAACCTAGTTTTAGATTATTACATTATTCTTTTAAATTCTATTTGGAGGTTAACCATATTCCTAGAATTTTCCATCTTGCAAAAATTTCAATGCTTGTATTGTTATATATTAAATTAGTACTAGGTCTACAGGCTCCTTTACTACAAATATGAAGAGTTTTATTTTTGTCAAAAGATATATTAGCACCTGCTTATTTAGACCAGTTATCTATGTAAATTATTAAGATTTCCATCGATTTAATATTATCCTTATGTTATTTTCATTACATGTAAATCATCAGCATAGATGCAATGCTCAATTGTTTGTTGTTCATTATAAGACGGCTTAAATCATCGAAAGCAATTTTGGATAGCGGAGATCTTGGGGGAATTCTGTTCATTTGAGGATATAGATCAGCATTAATATAATTGCTACGACAACGGAATTTTCTCTTAGAGAGATAACCTTTGATGAAGTTGTACATTCTAGGGTCTATTAAAAATCCTCGTAGTTTTTTATGGGCAAGATGTACGCCGATTTTGTCGGATGCTTGGACAAAGTCTATGGAGAGTATGGTGGTAGCTTTCTTAAAAAGGAATTTTTACAAATGAGGTGTTCAAGGAATAATAACGCGTCGATTGTCAAGGATCCAGGCTGAAATCCAACTTAATTTGGATTGAGAAGATTATATCGTTTTATCTGTCATAATAGCTGTTTTTAGACCATTTTCTCTAATAATTTACTTAAACAGGGCTGAAGTCAAATTGGTCCATATGGATCTAACCTGTCAATTTGTTTTTTAGGCTTAATAATGGGGACCAAAATTCCTGTATTTAGTTGTGTGAAATAGTACCTTTATAATAAGTATACAGTTCTAGTATTCGGAATTTAAAATTGGGTGGGGCGTTTTTTGGCAGAGGGTATGATATTTTATCATTTCCTATTGAAATCCTTTTCAAGGTACAAAGCCTTTTTGGTTGGATTGAAACTCTATAAAGAATATTCTTCGAATGTTCTGCCATATTTTTGATGTGGGGGTAAATGGATTAACGTTTCTTGTAAAATTTTCCAATGATTTACGTTTCGCAGCGTTTTTTTGCTTTAACGAAAACTGGGCTCTTTTTTTGTAGCTTATCAAAATTTCCAAAAAAAAAAAATGAGCGGCGGAAAGTATGCCAAGCATTTTGTTTATCGTTTAAAATTTTTTGTAAATCCGCGGACGGCTATGGCACCAAGATTTTGAGCGAAAGTTTTGCTTTAGGAGGGATGGATTCGTTTGCGGCGCTACGAACTATCTTTTTGATATATGCCACCTCTTTATTTATTTTTTCAGATGTTGGAAATTTCTCGTTATATTTTTCCTTTTTTTCGTGATATTTATTCAAATTTTGACGATTTAAACAAAATGTATTAATTTTACAGCTATAAACAATGCTATATTGGGATATTTGAATGATGAATGAATTAGTGAATGAGGAATGATTTTTTTAACTAATATTGCAGTACCCTGTTTCGAAGGGGAGTTTTGATTGTGAAAATAACGTATACATATATTGTTTTGGAGTAGGCGATAAATAGCTGCGCCCACAGTGTGTTTCTTGTTAACAAAAAATATTAGGTTTATAGTTGATTTATGCATAGGAATTGAACTGTCTTGAATAAGGTGATAGGGGCCAAAGGTACAGTTGCTCGGTAAACAGCCGCCTAACATCCGTACAGGACAATGCCGAAAGCTATCACCACCCCACGCCAACAGGTAGCGACAAACAATCACCGACGCTGCATACAAGCAACCACTGCCGAGGGATCCGCTAGCGCAGCACATGCAGCACACGGCTTAGGCTAGGAAGTAGCTATAAGTGAAATATATTGTTAGTTCTAAAAGTAGACTCACTGAATAAAGGCACACCAGTGCACCAAAAATAACTGACGCTCAACGTACGTTGTAAATTTTAAACACAAGTTGAAATAAATTAATAAAATTTTCAAACACAACAAGGACCAAGGACCAAAGAAAATAAAAGATCAGCATGGACAAAAAAGGACCCAGGATATTCCAAGCAACTAAAAGGAACCCAAGGACCAAGGACCAAATTAAAAAAAAATGTTAAAAATGTAAGTAGAGTGCTCGTTTAAAAAACAAAAATTAAAAAACTACTGGCAATTGTGTGGGCCCTTAATACTTTGAGAAATTATTTATACGGTGTCACCAAACTAAACATTTTACGGATCACCAACCTTTGACCTATGCGGTTTCTGATGAAAACCAAACGCAAAAATCAACCGTGGAAAAGTTATATTGAGAGCTTTAAGGCAAAAATTTACTACAAATCCTAGAAGGATAATCACGTTGCTGACGCGTTGTCGAGACAGCACATGCACGTGATGGAAGCCGCCATGAACGCAGGTTCAGATTGTACAACAATGCATAGTGAAGAGTCACTTTCTTATACTATATAGTCAGTGGATAAGCCCGTAAATTGCTTTCGAAACCAAATAATACTTCAAGAAGGTGAAAGTTTATCAAAGCAAACGTTTATTATATTTGGCACAAAAACCAGACACATTATTTCATTTAACAATATAGAGTGGCATTTAGAAGCAATACAAGAGGTCATTAATGATGGTTTGGTTAATGCCATACATAGCACTCTTCCGGTTTTGGCAAATATCCAGAACCGCCTAGTAAAGCTTTATCCGAATGTAAAATTCCGTCATACCGAGAAAATGGTCACGGATATATTCGACGCAAATGACCAGCAGGAAATTATAATTACCGAGCACAACCGTGCCCATAGGGCAGCATAGGAA
This sequence comes from Anomoia purmunda, assembly GCA_951828415.1. Classification (NCBI taxonomy): domain Eukaryota; kingdom Metazoa; phylum Arthropoda; class Insecta; order Diptera; family Tephritidae; genus Anomoia; species Anomoia purmunda. Next base: position 87,062,189 of record OX639995.1, read on the forward strand.
ATTGTTAAACAGATCCTCGCCGACTATTTTTTCCCTAAGATGGACAAAAATACAAGGGGGGTTACAGCAAACTGTTGAACCCACTCAAATGCAAAATATGACCGACATCTAAAAAAGCATGTTATAGCGGCAACACCGGTGCCATCCTACACTGGTGAGATACTACATGTGGACATATTTTCTACAGAACAAAAATACTTCTTAACCTGTGTCGACAAACTCTCCAAGTTCGCGGTAGTACAAAAAATTGCTTCCAGAATCATTGTAGATGTAAAGCCATTTATTTTACAACTTCTAAATATTTTCCCAAATGTTAAAACTGTGTATTGCGATAACGAAAAATCGCTAAATTCACATACCATATAATCAATACTGCCAAACTTTAATAACGTGAAAATAGCAAACGCCCCACCGCTTCACAGTACCTCAAACGGGAAGGTGGGACGTTTCCACGGCGCAGTGTTATAAGGCCATCGGCAAAAACGCCATATGGCTTTATTTCACATCACATTGAGAAATAAGGCCATAATTTTGCGTATGGGCTTGTTTCTCACTGTGAAAGTGAAATAAAGCCATTATGGCGTTATTTCACCTTTGAAAATTTTCTATACAATCCTTATCTAGTGCAGAGATGGTGTGCATATAAAAATTAACTCTTGTCATTCTTATAATCTGCCGTATTATTTTAATAATACAAAACGAAACAAAAAATATTTATTCAATATATACAATAAATTATGCAAGTATTAACAAAATAATTGTTGACCGATTTTTAGTTAACAATATATAAGTGTGCCATTATTGATAATGCCACAACAAATTGGGCACAGTGTTTGCGTTCCTTGACCCTCAGCTTTTTCTTTAATCTGTTGGTAACATGATTGGCAAAGTTTGAAATGTTTGCATGGATCAAACAGTATTTGCCTTTCTTCTTCGCAACATATAACACAAAGAATTTTTTGATTTTCATTTTATTTCCAAATTTTTTTTTTTTATATATATATATATGTATATAAAAATTCCGTAAAAGGGAAATTTTCCTTTTACAAAAAGGTTATCATGTACAATTTACTATATACATATGTTATAAAATTTCCCTTTTACAAAAAGATTACTATATTCATTTCGTAGCGTTGGGGCGCGTCGGCACGCGGAGGTTCGGAGCGCGAGCACGTCGCGTGGTGGCGTGCCAACGCGCGACCGCCACCAAAGAGACAAAATTTACTTTTTGCGTTGAAAAAAGATTGTATGGCTTTATTTCTCATATGCACAATTTTCGGTTATGGCTTTATTTCACTCTTCCAATGGAAATAAAGCCATATGGCCTTATTTCTCAATGTGATGCGAAATAAAGCCATATGGCGTTATTGCCGATGGCCTTATAACACTGTGCCGGTATCCACATCACCCTAAGCGAAATAGCTAGGTGCCTAAAATTTGAAAGAAGCGTAAGCCACACAGTTGATTTAATACTACTTGCAACTATAGAGTATAATAGGTCTATTCATTCGGTAATGAATAAAAAACCAATCGATGCCTTGTATCCTGGATCAACCAAAATTGCGGCGACAATCCAAGATCGCATAGAAAAAGCACAGATTGCGGATCTTGAATACCATAATAATGACCGCCAGTGCAGAACAGCATTGCACGTAGCGTGAACTTTTTGGGTACGGCGGTAAAGGTCGTTGCCGGCACCCCTGACTTTGACGAGTTTCAGAGATTGTAATTGAGAGTACAAAATTAATACGCACATTCAACAAAAAATCTGGGATATTACTGAAACAATAAACAAAATCATAAACTCTACGGAAAAGAAACCAATAGACACGGGCCATCTATATGAAACAACACTAGCAAGAAATATGATATAACCCTCGAATTACAAGCTGCCACAATTTCAATAACTTTGGCTAAACTAAATATAGTTAACCGTATAATGTTAGACAATAGCGGTGTAAACAAAATAATCAACGAGCACTCGACCAATGTAAATAACAACAATAGAAATATTAGGAATGTGTAGAATTAAGGTTTTACAAAACAGAGACAAATTGTATTTTATTATAAAATATCCTATACCTTAGATAGTTTGTAAGAAACTTACTTTATTTGCCGTACCTCACGAAGGGCGAGTACTTCACTTCGGGGATGCTAATACCTTTGCTGAGCGCGAAAACGAGCCCTACGCTGTTAAAGGCGAAAAATCGGCAATCGAGACTTTCTGCAGGAAGCAAAAAACTGCTACGTGTGGTCAGCAACTGATCACAGGTGCTGCGGCAAATTGTTCGACTACGGCCAACCATGATAAGGGCATCAACGAAATCCATGATGGCATTAATATTATCAACAATGTCACGGCAAAGATAGAGGGTAAAAACGGGATCATTAGAACTGTCAGCGGTACTTATTTGTTGACTTTCGACCAGTCGGTAAAGGTAAATGGTACCGAATACTGCAACCGAAATAACGCTTTTACTCGGACTCCTGGAACTCCAAAATCTCAAAAAGTCAATCTTTTGAGCTATCTTCAAGAAATAATCGCGAAAAATATTAACCACATTGGCAAAATGCAACAGGAAGCGCACGACTAAATAAAGTTGTACATTTTTTGACAGATACCCCATTGAGAATTGTGTAAAAACGATGCAATCAACTTCTTGACAAACTTGAACCATGGAAAGCATTTACAAGGTACTAGCAGTCATACAGGTGTGTTTGTAGGAGTGAAGATAACATCCTTATGATGACACTGCGTAACAAAAATTTAAAAAAAACCTGCGGTCATGATTTTGTTAATAGTTTTTATTAACATTAGTAGCAGGTTTACGAACTGTGTTTTTACTTTTTTTGGATTGGCTCTAGTTCTTGAGATAAACGAAACTTAAGAAATTAATGAAAAAAATTATATGACCCAGTTCCAGTTGTATTAATTTAATTATTCCTCAATAAAGATGAAGATATGTCACAAATTGAATCTGAAGCCTGGCTAAGCTTTGTTAATGTAGTCAAACATTTTTTGGGAAATCATAAATCACCAGACTATACAAAACGAGTTGCTGATATGCTTCTCAATTTTCGCAAACTAGGAGCTAAAATGAGCATAAAATTACATTATTTACATAGTCATTTGGACAAATTCCCGGACAACCTAGGCGATTACAGTAAGGAACAAGGTGAACGGTTCCACCAAGACATAAAAATAATGGAAGAAAGATGCCAAGGTCGGTGGGGCGACCGCATGATGGTAGACTACTGCTGGAACTTAATACGGGATTGTCCTGAGCAACGACATCATAGGAGGTCCTACATAAAAAGTTGTTTGTAATTTTTTTTTTAAATTAATTAATGAAAAGAATATATTTTTTTTATTTTTGTATTATTCTTATACATGCGCGCAATAAAAATATAATTTAAATCAATATTGGTATTTTTAATTAGGGGTTTTCGTGAAATATTTAAAAGTCTTTATCTGAAAAAATAGAGCCAATTCGACAAAACTGATATTATTTTCCTAATCAGCGCCCCCAAATTACCCTAAATCGACTCAAAAATCTCCGACCGCAAAATTTTGTTCCGCAGTGTTATCAGGGGAGGTTTTATAGTAAATTTCACATTAGATGGTTATTTACCACTACACATCTTTTATTTAGTTACCACAAGTCAGTAACATCAGTAAAATCAATTGAAATGCTAACTAATGATTGTAAAGATTGAGTAAATATAATGGTTTCATGCGCATTTTTGTATTATTGTATCATGCTCTGTGTCGTACTCTAAATATCTCTTATTCTTAATGTTATAGGAAGTTTCACTTCTATTACGTGTACGGTGATGCGATTTTTCTTGTGGGATTACGCTTCCGCTGCATGAATCTCCAATTGACTATTCTGTTAAGATCGATTTTTCACCTACGAATGACCGTTTATGTTTGAAATGTCACTTTGACGTAGTTTACATACCCATTTTTATCAGTGTCGTCGTCATTTGCCAAGTTACTTGAAGTGCTTACGTAATCCATTCTATAAGAAAGAAAGGAAGCTTAAATAAACTTTAAATTCTCTATTTGCATGTACATAAATATATTTAGTGCGTGAAATTCATCTACCATTGCTTTTTCAAAATTACACTTCTTACAACTATTGTCTATTAATACAAATTTGGCGCATATGGCTCGATGCATGACCGAGGCTCTTTAAATTAAGATACTTTAAGATTGACTCCAACCCCGAATTGTACACATTTTTCATGAAAAGCTTTTTATGGCAGAACGATAATTTTTCTATGATTTGGTAATGCCCGCGAAGACCGATATTTGAACCTTCCCACTCTCTCTGTGATAGTTTAACTGATTTTCTCAATTAGAGTGTAAATTTTATTGTTTTAAAGCATGTTTAATAGATGAATGTAGTGCCTTACTTACTCGGATTCGCCGAGTATTTGTACAAATTAGAAAATTAAGTCTCTTATTTTGATTTTATTTCATGACAGCCAAGGCGAATTCATATCAGGTGGTGTTATAAGTACAAAAACCAAAATTTACACTAACAAAGTATTCGCACAATGACTATGATTTACAACAAACACTCCATTTTGACTTAACGTTCACTATTTACAACAAACACTCTATTTTGACTTAACGTTCACTAAGTGAATTCAATCATCTGCTTGATCACCTTATATGAATTCCCTTGATGGCAGTTTTCTTATTTTTGTCGTAGTTTTAATTTTATTTTCTGCCCGAACTTTTAACGTACGATACAGCTTTTTGTAAGTTAAATTTTCAAAATTGCTTTGTATGTATGTACATATTTATTATACAAATATGTATCTTTTTAGATTCTCTGCCGAAGTATTGTATTAAATCTTGGGCAAACAGATGATTTCATAGCATAAAAACTAATATTTATATCCTTATTTAAAAAAATAAAATATAACATTACTTGACATCGTATGACCGCGTACTAGACATTATTCATTAATGAAGTTTCTTTGAACAGGAACTGTAGTTCGCGTTCAGGGTTATCCATTTTGTGTTTGAATTGCAGTAAATGCATGCAAATATTTTTTGCCCTAAGAGACTTTAGATGGGATTCTCGGCTTAATCTTCCTCATTATACTGATCGTTTGAAGCTAATAAATCTTCCTACTCTTTCCAGCCGTAGAGAAATGCTAGGCATAATATTCATTACTAAACTACTCACAGGGTCTATCGCAAGCACATTTCTTATTGCCGAAGTTAAACTTAATGTTCCTTCTCGGATTTCAAGACACTTTAAACCTCTTTATTTAAAACCGTGTAAAACCAATTATGAATTAAATGAACATTTCCGATGTTTATGTCAAGATTTCAACTGTCTTTCTAGCACTTTTGATATTTCGGACTCACTTTTCACCATAAAAAGAGCTGTATTGTACTTTCTCAATAAATGATTAACGGCGGTATAATATATATTTGATTCAGCTGATGAAGTTTTTTTTCTGTAGCTGAGCAGTTTTGGATCTCGGCTTAACAAACTTTTTCTTTTAACAACTCGGCACAAAAAAAAATTATAAAAAAAAAAAAGAAAAAAGATCCGTACGTCATGCGGACTGTGCCCCTCGTGTCGGTTGGGCGGGAAAGAGGGTAACGGTTGGGCTTATTATTATTAATTATTATTATTAAATCTTAAAGCAAATTCAATAAGAACATGCAACTTTTGCTTTGGCCATCTCATACAAAACCGCACTGGTGCCCAATGTATTATAACTTTGTTCCCCTAACTAAAGAACGCATATTACATTATACGTTCTTTGCCCTAACACTCTTTTGCCAGCTCAAGCATAGAAAACCAGATACGAAACTCTCAATTCCCCACAAAATAAGGGGACTGAACTCTTGTGTGATGATGGCAACATTGCCACTTCAGTCCCCGTATTATCACCTGATAGGCAAAAAGACGGGCTGCCAGAGGCAAATACACGAAATAATTGGCAAAAGCAGCGCGTTTTCTAGTTGGCTAGAAAAAGGGAGTGAATGTTGTTTTGGTTTTGTTAAAAAATCGTGATATTTAAATATTGAAATATTAAAAAGGGTATGCGTTTGATTTTTAAACGTTAGTAATGAATTTAGTACTTCATTTCACATACAACTAATGTTTATATTAAAAATACAATGCCGCTGAAAGTTTTTTTTTACGAATTTGGTATATATCGATTTTTAAAAGCTTATGAATTTAATATTTATTTTATTTATTTATTTATACATAAATGCTGTGATATATATTTATAAATACGTAAACTTTTATATTGGCATCATATGTTCTTGAAAACTGATACATTTCTTTGATATTTTTATGTTATCATATTCATTTCATTTCTTCTGAATTTTAAAATAAATACCTTTTTGTTCTTAATACTCAGTTTTTTTACTGCATTTTTCTTTATTAAATTTCAACGGTAGTGTGGAAGATGCAAAATCTCCTACAAAGCTTTTAAAATTCCCAAATTTGATTTTTTCCATAGTAGCACCATTGGAAAGTGTTATAAAAACGCGCATTTTGACAGAGCTCTCACGAAACAAAGAGTTTCGTGTTTAGTTAAATATCTATGGCGCAAGTACAAAAACAATCTGTCGTTTGCTTAAATTAAGGCTGGCACAGCTATGAATACTATGTGAAACAATAATGTAGTGTTGTGTAATGTGAATTAATATCGTACACAAACCATGCCCATGGGAATGACCATGCTATCGCCCACCTTAGTCAAATTCTATCACGCGCACTTTGCATTTCTAATCAGAAAGGACAATTTCGGAAATTATAGAAATATATACAAAACCCACACTCAGCTCTCACATAACGGTGATTTAAAACCCATCAAAATATTCAATATTTTACTAGTATATTGCGAATTCTTTCAAATTTGGTATGCATAATTTAACTAGGGAGACAAATATGTACTTAAAAAATCTAATACGTTAAAATCATACTATTTTTTTTGTTTTTATTTAAATCAAGAAATGCCATTTTTTAAAATGATGGTATAATACAGATTTTTTATTAAACAGATCAAAATGTTTTGGATGTGTTCATCGGCTGTTTTTGTTTACAAAAAGAGGTGCGGCATAGCACAACATGACAGCAGAGAGGCATTCGCCAGTGATCGCATGCTGGATACTTTCAGATTTAGTCATTGCATTACTGAAACGTAATTAACATATGGCAGGATTTAATTAAAAAATAATTAAGTTATTTGTCTGAATCCGATTCAGACGCTGTACTTATTAAATCGCTTTCACATACAAACCCAACTAAACAGTGTAATTATAATAATAGTAATGATTTATGAAATTTACATGATTCGGAAATAATTATATATTGGCCAAAAGATAAGGCCAATGAACTGCAGTAAATATACGAATATTTAACTGAACCACTTATTCCCAGAGATTCCAATATACATACATGTTTGAGTACTTGCATTAAAGTTCCTTTAAAAGTAAAAAAAAGGTTTCAAATAAATATACATATGTCTGCTCCTCCGTTTAGTGTTCCTAACGAACAAATTTTTACTGTTAGCGGTGCAGTCGCTAGGCAGAAATACCAATAAGCTTTTATTTCTACATTATAATTAGAGCCTTCCATTTCTCGAGATTGCTCCAGAAGTAACTTCTCGAGAGGATTACTTTTTCGGGAATTTCTCAAAAGCACGTACGGTTTGTGAGCTTTGAACTAATTTTGGGCTACTTATCCTAATCCACAAAACATAGAGTGAGCCAAATGCTTATAATTTTTTCACGAAATTGATATCATAAATTTTGTATTTCTTGTTCACAAAAAAAAAATTAAACTAACCAAATCATTTTTGAATTTTGAATCGCAATATCTTTACAACGAGGGATTTCCCAGATATACAAGTAGTGGTAGTAGTAATAGTGGTTAGTAGCACTTAGTAGTTAGTAGTACTTATTAGAATCAGAGGTAAAAATAGTAGTATTAATTAGTAGTAGTAGAAGCAGTAATCGCAGTGATGGTAGCAATAGCAGTAGTAGTCCTAGTGATGGTAGTTGTAGGAGTAGTAGTCGTAATTAGTAGCCTTAGTGATGGTAGTGAAAATTAGTAGTTGTAGTAGTAAAAAGTGGAAGTTAGTAGTAGTAGCAGAAGATGTAGTAGTAGTAGAAGCAATTAGTACTAGGAGTAGTTAGTGGAGGTGAGTGTGGTTTTAGTCTGATTTTTATAACTTTCGAAAATGTGCTTTCTAACTAGAAATGCACATGTGTACGTTTTTTGGTAGATTTTGACAAAGAAGTTTCGGATATATACCTATTTGCTATAAGATGAGTGATGCCACCCTCATTCCCATATTTGATTCCATGTATTAAATTCTCAAACACAATCTTGTAAATTAAATTTGTGCATAGGTAATAAATATTATTGTACATTTTGTGGTTTTTGTATTTTACGGTTGTATGAGAAGTGAGCGTGGTTTTTGTACGACTTATATATATATATATATTTCAAAATTGTGCTTACTGACTTTAAATGCAGGATGTATACTAATTTTTGTAGGTTTTGATAACATAGTTTCGGAGATAAAAGTGGAATTAACGCTTTTAGACGCGTTAAGAACTATAAACCTATTTCTAAATTGTCAACAACTGCTAAATTGTTTGAAGCCATTATTAAGGATAAAATGGCCTTTTCCGTTCGAAACTTCATATCCCCGAATCAGCATGGCTTCGTCAAAGGGAAATCCACCGTATCTATTCTAGCAAAGTTGATACACTACACATTGCCTTCGCTAAGGCGTTCGACAGATTTTCACACAGAGTCCTGCTAACAAACTAACTTATTTAGGTTTCCACTCCAATTTTCTAGTATAGATCAAGCCTTATTTGAGTAATAGGTACTGCTCTGTTGCATTCGATAACACGCCCTCCCGTTCTTTCATGCCAGTTCAGGTCTTCCCCAAGGAAGTATCAGTATTATTTATCATCTTTATTAATGATACCATTTTATTGTAACCGACTTGCAAACGAACGAACAAACAGCTCTGATACAATTTCCTTTCGTTGCAAAAGCAACCCTGTTAGCATCTGTCATTAAACGTGAGATTGGTTTAGTGTTATTTAAGAATGGAAAATAGGTATACCGGAAGTTTTTAGATTTATGTAGTTATATATTTAAAAATACTATGCAAATTAAAACGAATTAGGTCTTAAACTGAAATTTCCCATGTAGTTTTTTCCGGCTCATTTACAAAAGGGCAGATTTTTTCACTTCCCAACACCACATTTTAGGTCGGACATCATTTTACCGAGTTGGCTCAATTTATATATATTTTTCCGTGTTTGTGTTGTTGCTTTACATGTAATTCGTTATCCTACCTAGTGTTCTTTTAAAACTCGGTTACAAAGAATCGGGCCGATTAAATCGTGCTTCCTTCACTCAAAATTTCTCCTGTACGCGGATGACTTGAAGGTCCGATGAACGAAGTCGAGGTTCATACTTGGTGTTTGAAGAATCGCCTTTTTCTTAAAATCAATAAATGTCCTCATTGCATTTTTCCAGAAATCCGAATACTGTTAATACTCCGTATACTATTGTAGGCTCTCAGTTAAAGTTTGTTGCCATTGTTAAAGATTGCACTCCGATCTTTAAATTTTACTCAGCACTTGCCTTCTTAAAATCATGGACTGTAACGGTTATAGCTTTTATGTAAAAAATACTTTTTAATCGTTACTTGCTGAGTTTGCTCAGAAAATATTCGTTATTTTTTAGTTTTATTTTTTGCTTAAAAAATCACAAGGAAAGAGAAATGCGACGTGTAAAGGGATTAAAGCAACATATTCCTTATAGCAAGGACTACCTTCAGCGGCACTGATTTTTATTTTTTGAGTTTTATTAGAAGAAAATCAAGTTTATTGTCTTTTATTTATTCTTTAAGAAATAATCGTTATTGGTTGAGCTTTATTTTTTGCTTAAAAAATAATCGAATAAATCTCAAAAATGAAGAAGGCATGTATATAATGCAATCCTGTATATAAAATTTTATCTAACTATTGTTATGGTTACAAAAATATAGCAATTTTTTGATTTTCGCAAAATACCGTTATGTGTTTGGTTATCTTTTAGACAGACATGGCTTAATGAATTTCGCTATTATTATTCATATCTATCTCGGTTGCTTTGTGTGGTTACAAAGTTATAATACTCTGGGCACCAGTGCGCTCTGGTATAAAAATGGACTTGTTGCCCTGTTTTCAAAATAAACGGCTCATATATACATACATGTATATGTATGTATTGTTCTGCCAATGATTTTAATATAAAGTCTTTGGTGTTATTTATCCTTATCTTCAATTATCAATAGAGTTCCTTATTGAATTAAAATTTGTAATTAAATTTTCAGCATCGCCGTAAAATGCGTTCTTAAACTGAAATGAAATTGTATAAGTATGTACATATATACATTCTTCTGTAGAATAACTGTAACATGATATTATTGTGTTTATTTGCTTCATTCTGGGAAAAATTATACAAAAAAATGTTGAGTTCCATCTACTCAGCACAAGCCTGAAAGTGCCCTCTATAGAGTAGTCAATAAACAAATTGCTGCCCACTCTATCCGGTAGTTTCCTTTATACAGGGTTGCCTCTGCCCCGTTACTACTGTATATGATATGTTCCAACTACGACTGATTCAAAGATGGCCCAGATTATATATTATATTTTGCTTGCAGGATTCTCTTTGGTGATAGCTTCGGATAGAAGACTGTTTGGTAGTTTTGCTAATACCATTATAGGTAAATGGTGTGTTTTATAATCTAATTGCTAAAATTATTTAGTGCAGAAATAAATTCTCTATAAGTTTTAAGTAATAAGTCCCAATATTTCAACAATTTAAAACATTTTAAGTACAAAACTTTATACTTGTGGGCACTCTATGATTAAAAATGTTTATAATTACACAATAACGGGGCTACTGAATCGTACATAGTCCGAATTTTTTCGAAATCTGCGACCATTGACTGCTGATTTTTTTGTATTTTGTAGCTTATATTTCAATGTTTATCAATTTTAATACAATTTCAATGATATTAAATTAAATAAATAATATAAACCAATTTTTTTTAAATGGAGTGATTAAAAGAATTAAATATGCGATCAATTTGTAATCAAATCAAAATCGTCCATGTAGTCTGGATAAAAGGTACCATGCAGAATCGCTTTTTATTCGTGTTTTTGTACAATTGCCTCCTTTATTATGTATTATGTAAACCTTGCAAAAAAGACAAAGTGGAGGAACTTGATATTCATTATATGGTTAAGCGTTGTTATTCAAGTTTTATACCCAACTTCGAAACGCCCGTCCCCATATTTTTGATTGCTTTTACAGAATTGATGCTCAAAAGTTTGAACATGAAATACTTAGCGGGAATTAAATGCCATTCTATCCCGCATGTTTTAAAATGGAAGGTTTTATACTAAATTTACAGTTTTAAGAAATGCCTCAACATGGAGAAACTTATCTTACCCACAAAATTTCCCAATCATTGTATTTCGTGGAAGCTAGTTTTTTAGATGACACTGCAAGTAAATCGCTGACCTTTTAGTATAGTTTATCTGAATGGTACTTAAATGAGGGAACACTATTTAAATTTGTTCCCATACTAGCATATTGGGACATAAGACTTCGACGTAGGACATCAAGCACATCAGGGCAGTGCAAAAATGCATGGGAAGAAGTAAAGTCGGAATTTTATTGGTCTAAAGCCTAAGATTGCTATATATCGAAAAAAACAATACTTCTGTTTTTTTTTTCAAAAATATTTCCCATGTATTTTATATGGCGCAAAACATTTTTTCGTTCAAAGAATCCTAGAGCATCGAATTTTGTGACCACCAAATTCTAATTCCCTTCAGGAGATTTCAAAGAATAAGATCTATTTATTTAACTTAACCTTTAACCTCTTTTTAGATGAATATATAATAATATGAAGCGGATAGAGAGTGGCGAATCGAATGCACTTTGTACCATTTCAACGAAAATTGGTATTTTTGTTTTACATAAAAAGCATGGAATAGTGAAAAAGTTTGGCGCTTTGTTTTTTACCGATGTACTCGTAGAACAACCCCAGGGGTGAGGACATTAAAATTTCACTTTTTTCTTACCACCCTAATTTTTATACATGCATATGTATGTATATAATTTCATTCATATACGCTTAAAACTTAATTCGTATCTTTGAATACACTCTAACAATCAGCCAAAGGATGCAATGTTGCAAAGCTGTATGTCAGGAGTCCCTGCAGGAATCGGACAGAAGAGCATACGGTATATTTTATAGACACCTATGGTATATTTTTTAGAAAGCAAAAAAAAACAATTTCGGTTATCAATTGAAGCAGTGCAAACAGACACAATATCATGCTGAGACGGATCTGAAACATAAATTCACAACTTCAGAATAACCAACCACGCAGTATAATTTAATGTAATCAATTCAATATGTATGAGCAGAGTTGTTTTTTTTTTGTAGTTATATTGAACATAGTCTCATACTCGTATTTCGGTGCAACTTCAATGCTTTCGATTTGCTTTTACTGCATGGTATTAAGTTTTCATTTGTAATATTTATTTGGTGGCTTTAACAGTTGGTAACTTATCTCTATATATGCATGTATGCCTAAATGTGTAGACGCATACTACGTATGTACATATGTCTATGTGTCAATATATACTTACATATATAGATAAGTACATACTTACATAAATATCTACGAAGTGTTTGGTCAGAGCCCATGCTATATTGCTCTGTCTTTAAATTAATGTCAATTAAGTAATTTAAAGAGGTCAGTTTCAAATAAAAAACTGCTCACACTCGGAAGACTATGTGATACATTCAAGCACTAACAGATACAACTGCATGCACATTTGTACGCAAGTATGATGAAGACGAATATTATATGTCCGAAGGCCATTTAATAGAGTTCATTTGATAGTAAGATGGGCGCAAAGATCAAGTAGGTCGAGTAACGAGTGCGGATCTACGGTCTTCCAAGCTATCGAAGAATTGTCTGGGCAAAACAGTTTCCTCTTCGTCTTCACTTTGACAACTTTTACAGAAATCATGAAATCGTACGTCCAATCAATAGGTGTGTTTACCTATCAAACAGTGACCTGTTATGACAGATACAATCATGCTGACGTTATACTTGTTTAGCTTCGTAAGCCCGTGCGTTTAGCATAAAGTACCGTCCACAATTGCCCGGCAATTCTACAAGTAATCTCTTTCCGCCATCTGTCATTTGTCAGCGTGAGAAGCCTGTCGGAAGCAAGTAGCTAACAAGTTTGTAAGGGTATACCAATTTCATCAATTATATCGTCTGCAGGAAGTTCAGTGCAGAGTTGCGCGAGTTCATCGAGTGAACTGTAGGTGAAATTACTCGTTGAGATATGTGCGACATTTCATGGCTACTATGGAGGTTGACGACTGTTTCTTGAATGATTTTATCATCGCCTGGCTAGCAGTGAAAATGTAGATATTAACTTAGATATCGTACGACACTTGACCGCTTTCGTGGCCCTGTCAATTGCCATCAGTTCCGGTGTTCCCAGGTATTCAGAGTATACGCCTCCACCGACCCTACCCTCGAGCTTTTAGCCATCTGTGTGTACATGGATGGACTCGCCCTCCCTACAGCATCCGGTCCCCACTCATCCCTTGCGGGTAGGTGGGTTATGAATGCTTTAGTGAGTGTCGAAGGCGACAGTGCATATTCCACCTAGGAAGCTCCGAGAACTCCGTAAGTATCCTGCCGTGACCATAATCAGTGTTTAGAGTGTTCAGTCGAATTGCCGCACCGACTGCGACCTGTGTGGCATATACGACCACCGGAAGTAAATTCAGTAGGGTGTGCCAAGCCTTGGATGCCGTTGCACGCACCCGTTATGAGTATGAACGCGAGTCTTTGGACTTTATTAATCTTTTTAAAGTTTACTCTTTTCTCAAGGGCGTTTCATCATACCACTATGACATAGTAGAGAATTGGCCTACTGCAGGAGTATAGCGCCACGGTTGCTTTACGTGCTCTATCGGCAATGTTGTCCCCCTAATTTAGTTTCCTGCCCAATATGAAGCCTAGATATTTGGCCTCCTCTTAACTTGATGGCTACTTGAGTTCTTTTAGCCTTGAACATTTTTCTTTCAAAGCCCCAAAACAATTATCAATTTTTGAAAAGTATTTACTGAAACTCTTTCTTTCTTCGAAAAGGGGTTACGATTGGCTCCTCCAGCGAAGTTGACAAAAATCTATTGGGAAGTTTTGAAAGCAAACATTCCGAGGACATTTTCGCAAAATCTGTTTTCGTCAAAATGATCTAATACATTCAGCTCCCAATGGTTTCACTTAGGAGCTCCTAAGTGAATACTTCGCCGATTGTTCAGCAATATAAGCCTATTCAGTCTAAAACTTTCATCCATTCCTTCCTGCTATTCATCACCTAAAAGAAGCACATTTGCAAAAATAATTTAGAGAAATATTTGACCACTTAATTTATTCCAACATGATTACGTCTTGTACATATTTTTCCCAAAAAGCAGGTATTAATTTGCTTTTTTCGCTTCTCCTAGGTATTTTAATTTTTGTATATTTTCCTAATGTTTTGTTTTGTTTGGATCAGCTGATTGATTGCAGGAATAGTGCTTGCAATATTGAATTAAATAGTACAGGGCGCTCACTAGATTCATTTTACAACTACGAGTATAATAATTACTATGGTAATAAGGCAATAAGCGAATACGACAAATGGTACGGCTTGTGAGCTCCCTAATTATCACGTATACGAGTATTAAGTGTACATATACATACATACACATACACATATGTTTGTATTCAAATTCAACAATTTCTCTGCCTTTGTAACGAGATTGATTTAAACAACAAAATTCGGAAATGAGTGTTAAATGAATATTTTGGTTGCTTATTTCGCGGACCTTTAGCTATCTTTTTGTGTATTTTGCCATATTCATTATTCGATGTGAACGCTTTAAACTGTTTATATTAAATGTGTGACCAAAAAATAATTAAACGAAAATACTATTGAGGCCAGCTAAGGAAACTTGAAAAAAAAAAACAAAAACAAAACAATCAATAATCAGAATCTGTAAACCACTCCAAACTTGTACTTTATGAAATTAGAATGGAATGGGCTATTAAATTTCATACCTGAAAATTTTCTCAAAAATTGCTTACATTTTAATAAATTATAAGCCCTGACGAAATTGGTTGATCTTTTCTAAGTTTCCCACACAGTTTGAAAATTTCGATTATTCGATTTTTTTTAATGTTAAAGGTAATCACGTTCTTCCAAATGGTCTTGCATTTGATGGATGTTCTAGGTATTTTGTTGTTGCGTTGCCATTTTGATTTGCAAATATATATTTTTATACAAAATGAGCGAAAACGTTAGGCATTAAAAGCAATGTGAACATAGCATATACGTACATACATACACATAAAATTGCAATTGTGTTTTAATTAGAGATCGACCGATCTTCAACTTCCGCTTAGTTTGGTTTATCCAAAAAAAGCCGAAGCTTGGTGAAACATTTCTAAGTTTTTATTGATTTAAAAATTGTAAAGAAAAAAGTGAAAGCTCCATTTCGGATTTAAATGAGAGTGATATGATTTGAAGTCATAATACTGAAAGGAATTATTTCTAACATATCGAACTAGGCACTTTTCTCTACGAACATCTGCTACCAAAAAATTTGTCAACACTTTTGAATATCGTTTGAAGCTTATATTTACCGTTGAAAAAAATTGCTTCAAAATATCTGTCTGCACTTTTATCTAGTGCATCTAGTGAGCAAAATTACTCAGTGCTGCAGGTCAGCTTTACACCGATATGCGGAATCAAGCGCAAGGTAGAAATTCCGATAGCATTTTTCAAGATTTATAAATATACGTTTTTACTGTTATTTTTACAAAAATATGTACCTATGTATGTATGTTTATGTGATGAAATGAAAGACATGTAATTTAAAGTAATGTATTTTTTTTAATAACAGTCTGTACATTTTCAAAATTCATTGATTATTCATTAGACTTTGAAAATGTTCCGTTCAGCTCGGCCCTAGCAATCGGTGTTCGGTCGGTCTCTAGTTTTAATTAACAATTTTTTTTGTAATTAACCATTATTTATTAACTAAAATTAAAACAACTCAGTTGGTTTGCAATTTTGTAAAGATATACAAAGCCTTGACAGTCCACAAAACCTTTTTAAGAAGCAGGTTTACTGAATGATTTTTGGTGAAAACTTTTGGTGGCACTTACGCTTGCATGCACATTATGGTGCATCACTTCCCATATAAAAATAATGGTTACCATTTTTCCTTCGGTACCCAGACGCCCACCAAAATATTTCTAAAGAATATTCTAAACTTACGTTAGTTGGACCGATTTGAAAACAGCATTAAAAATAGCATTATTATGATTTTTTTTTTAACATTTAAGCTTAAACAGATTCATCATTTGAGGTGATTTTTTTTTAAATACTTTAAAGAAGCTTTTTTATGTATAAAAAACTCCCATTTTTGGAGGTGTTTCGCAATGGCACACGCAAATCCTAAAAATTTTCCGAAATATTTTGACGGAAGTATTAAAAGAAAATTTATTTTATATTACCGGAGGAAAACACGCAATTTTTTTGATAACACACCTTAATGTAGACATTAGCGCAACCAATGAAGTGATTTTTGGGTTTAAACACCTCCCAAAAATTGCAAACCCAACTGAGTATAAATCAAGTAACAGCTGTCAAAAAGATCAATTCCGAAAAAAGGATTGTCTCATTGAAAACCACACGTCTAAAAAAAACACCCTTTATATACATATGTAATAGTGTTGATAGTGAAGAAAGACGCGGTAGTTGTAAATCAACTATTAAATTGTTCCTACTAACAGTCTTATCAGTCAATGCGGAGCCATGGAGTGCACTTCTCCCATTATCAAATCGACACACATATTTACAAATGTATTATGTACCTACTATACGCATATAAATAACAAAACACTTATTAGCGGTGTAAACAAAAACTCGCGCGATCGAGAGCGATTGAAAAAGTTTGGAGTATCAATACGTTACGAGTATGAAATTAAGCGAGAGTGAGAATAAGCAGGGAGTGCGAGCTATGAGGCAATTCAGCCTTCGTTTTACTGATTTATTCAGTTTGATATAAATAATACTTTTTGCACATCAACTTAAGTTTTACGCCGAGTTTTGATGAGGATCTAAAAATATTTACATACATACACATTGTATATATGTATATACATATATACGTATTTGTATGTTGATATGTGCATCTGCCTGCTGGGTGTGAGTCAGTAAGCTCGTTTTTAACTTTCGTAGCATGCGCAGTTCTAAGTAATGCAATGCTTAACAGCACAGTCAACACTGGAGTATTCAGAAATGCTGCTTTTGTAATTGTATAACAGTAGAAACATGATCATGATTCATTTTCGTAAATGAGTTTTAAACAGGTGACTAATATTTAAATTTTTTAAAGGCTGTATACGTATATTTACATATTTTTGTGATCATTCTTTGGCATATCATTTGTTGTTATGCTTAATTTTTTTTTTTTCACTTTTAAAAAGTTACACTAAAAGAAAATGTATTTTTTATTATCTTTGTAATTCGCCATTTATTGTTTCGTAAACAAACAAAATAATATCTATGCATTACTTCATATTTAGATATGAAAACCTGTGCTCGATTTACTGATAAATAAGTACATAAATATTTGTATACATTTGTACATATACATACATATGTGTACATATGTATGTCTTAAGGTTTTATTTTTCAATATTCAATTTATGCCGGTAGCTCACTCACTTTAAAAACTGAATTGTGCAAACTTTTTTGATAATTCATTAATAAATTCACATACAATTTTTTGTGTTTTTGTGAATGAATTGTAACCGCGAACAACTATGACTGTAGTACGAGCGAAATTCGAACAGAACGCGTTGACATTATAATGACAATTGAGCAAAGAGAGACGATTGAGAAGTCAATAAGCATGCGATCGCCTCTTACTACCAACGATATAAAAAACGCGATCACATAAAATAATCGTATCTACATGCATGATAATATACAAGCGGTTAAGTATGCGTACATACCATACATATCTACATATCGCATAAGTTGTTATAAAATGCAGCAAGTTTAAATTTATAAACTTTGATATATACAAATATATTAAAAATGTTCGAGAAAACTAATATTTTGACTTGACGCTTTGTTGGATATGGATACATCCATATACACATATGAAGTAATCGATCGGTTGTTGCAAAATAGTCGTAACTGAAAACGTTAAGAGCTCAAGAAATAACTCCCAAAGTTTTCGTTTGTCAAACGTGATGTTCGGGTCGCCGGCATTTCCTACAAGAAGGTTTTTGAAATCCAATGTTTACACAGTTAACAATTGTTTGTGTTAAATTTTCTACTTATGTCGGTCTTGCTGCTAACAAACAACTTGGCTCCTCGAACAAACAAAATCATTGACACGGGGTTAGACATGTAGCATTTAAAGTCAACTATTCTTACATCATTACATACATATATGTATGTATAAGTAGATGTGTGCTTGCCATAAATAAATATGTATGTACGTATACGGATATCTCCAAGAATATAAATGTGTACATATGTACATTGTAAATGAGTGAGGCAAACATTTTGGGCCCAGAATTCCATGGGCCCACGAAAGTATAATAATGTTTATCGTAAAATAAAAAAATAGTAGGCGCTTAAACCATAGCTCGATGTTTGGCCAAACCTCTCCTACAATTTGTGTTCGTCTTGATGTTGTAACATACATATGTACATATGTATGTATGTATATTGAGGGGCCTTCAATTTTACGCTGATTCCGAACTGATGAAAGAATGTAGGTTTTTGCAAATACCTGCAATCTTAAAATTAATTAGAGAACGCCCGAATACCGATTTTTAGAACCGAATAGAACATTTTCACAGTCTCAGATAATGAAGAATCCATGAATTTTTAAAAATTATAGATGGTTATTAGAACAGGTACATTAGTTTCAATCGTATCCATTTCAGTTTATCACATAAACACACTTTTTTTTTTAAATAAAATTAAAAACTTATTCTTTTAATGCTCGAAATTTAATAACTTTATATTGTAATGTAAAAAATAGCTTATCGTCATTTCCACCTTGCAACTGATTCCGCTTATCGGTACATACTACGGTGAAACAGTCAGACGTTTTAAAGAAATTTTTTCAACAGAAAATATTGGCTGGTATCAGGTATTCAGAAAATTCACAATTTCGTAGAGCAGATGGCTATTGAGAAAAGTGTCTAGTTTGATATATAAGGAATAATTTCTTTCAATATCGCTATCATGTAAATACGAAAGACTGCTTTGACTTTTTTCCAAAGAGGAACATTTTAATGATAAAACTTTATACAATTTTAAATAAATAAAATTGAAAAATAATTTGCCAAACTACGGCTTTTGTTTTCGCTTAAACGAACTAAGGTAGTCGAACATGGCCGTAGTCGAAGTGCGGTTGTTCTAAAATAAATTTACAGTTACCCCGAATATACGTAGACTAATGTAGATTAAGATTAAACTTCTTAACATAAGTTGTTGAAAGTAATTACCTTTTAATTAATTTATGATTTTGCTTTAGGAAACTTGAAATGAGCATAGAATTTTCTACAAGAAAAAACTAACCGACATCACCCCGATATTTATTTATTGCAGATAATTCTGTTGATATTGCAGATACTTCTAATGATTACTTGCCTGTTTTGGAAAATAATAATCAAAAGGGGTATGCAACCTTATTTATATCGTAGTCTAAGTTGATACAACTACTTGCGGAGGCGTATTTCAATAAAGGAAACACTGATTTGTTGAGGGGTATCACCATCTAGCGGAAAGTACATAGATCATAGATAACCTAGCATTTTAGCATACAGTGAACACCAAATTCGTTTATCTAATTGAATTTGCAATTATTTGGTTCGTAGTCTTTTCTAATTGCACGAAAAAAACTATTATTAAACACAAGTAGCGCGCAAATAGTACACCCGCCGAAGCTGTGTTTGGAGCACGAGTTTTACCTACCATAGTATAATATTAAGAGAGAGAGAAGCTTTGCATCAATGCATTTTCGAATGCGGTCACTGTTGGGCCTTCTATTTTTATACAAGATTATTATTGTTGCTGGATACCAAGATGTTGGCAAATTTCGATAACGATGATTCCACAGTAATTTCGGGATATACATATGTACTTATTGATTTGTGAAACTATTTTGTTTTATCTTACACAATTCATTTTTGCTCATAGCTTCTTCAACATGCCCATTGAATAAATTGAGAATTTAATTGAAATAAATAATTATGATTTAAACGATGATAGACAGTAGAATGGAGCTTTAAATTATAAATCATTCATTTGAGTTCTGGATTTGTCGTTGTTGTTTATTGTTCGTATTAGTTAGAAGAGGAGTTTTGTTCTGGTGTTTATTTCGCACTGCAGCAAAAAATGGAATCGATATGGATCAGCCAGGTATTTTCAGGCAACAATTTTTGATCGGTATTTTAAAATTTAAAGTCTTAAATATAAAATTACATATGTGAGCTTACTCAGTATTGTAGTAAAATTTGGCAACTCTACGTACAGCAGATTCTATGCTGGCCGATGCAATTGCAATAATTTGCAATTTCGGACTAAAATAGGAAAACGAATGGTACAATTATTATAAACTTAATTTTTGATTAAGAAAAATTTGTTAATATATATTTTAAATAAATGACGCCAGATCACTTGTAAGTTACTTCTTTCTCTTTAAGCATGTCAAAATAAAATCACAAAGAGTAAAATAAAGCTGAAATAAACGCCTAAGAAATAATAAATAAATGAACTCACAAAGATACGTTGCGATTTTGAGTATTTTTTTGCAACAGTTGAAATCAGAGTTGCATTGCCGAGTAATATTCATATATATATGGACTTTTCCATTTTTGGGCATGATATTGCCAATATTCGCGACAGTATTGCATTACCGAATAACCCCAAAATTTTGTAAATTACCTAAATGTAACTGTGGTTTTAAATTTTTCCTTCGCTTCCATTACGATATGAAACGAAGTTCACTTATGATTTAAATAATCACGAGTTATTTGCCAAAAACCCTTTGAAATTGCTTTATGCCAGTTTTCTATTAATCGTATCTGATTGTGAGAGATGAATGTATTAGGTGGGTATGCATATAAGCTAAAGTAAATCTTTTCGTTTCTGGGCTCCGGAAAACCTTAAGGCGACTCTGACGAAAGTACATATATTTCTACATATGTACGTACATACTCATTGGTGCATATGTATGTATGTATAAATATAAAGGGGTGTCTTATCAGCAACTTAAAAACTCTAGAAAAAAAAGTCTGACGAAACTCAGTTGAGATATTAGAAACTTGGCGGTTGCCGTAGTCGAATGAGAACTATAGTTAATTATAAGTAATACATACACACATACCTACGTAGTATGTAAGTTGTATGCGAAGGTCACATATGGTAGAATGTGCTACCGTAAAACGAAGAACTACTACAAACTTTGCAAAAATTTGACAAAATAATCTGCATCAAAGTAGTACAAATAGTTTATGTTTTTATCACTTTACTTAAAAAATCTCCACCCTGAATGCTCGATAGCAATTTTCTTGTTCCTATATTCCAGAAAATGCTCCAGCCCTGAAAAAATTGTGCATAGTACTCGCTGGTGGTCACAGAAGAAGGCCTCCTCTAAGTTAGATCATTTGGTATTTCCAATTGGCGCCAGTTGGCAGTGAGAAGGACCGACTGCACATCGGGAAACAAACTCGAAATTTTGGCGAAAAAAGCATTTTTTTAAACAAATTTTAAATCAAATGAGGTTTATATTAGACGATTCTATACACTTTTGTACATACACAAATACTGAAAAAGTTTTGTATTCTATTCATTGAGAACATTTAATATTATTAATACTTTCGAATTTTGAAGCATCCCTTGAATATAGAACAATATTGATTTTTTAATATGATATTCTTAAATGTTATAATAAGGGATTGTTTTCCAATATATTAGATACAATTATTTAGATCGTTTAATAAGGGAGTACCTTCTCCTATCTTACCCTACAAATTGAATAAATAATATATCAAATCACTTCTAAAGGAGTGTACTTTGAATCCGATATACGCCTTTCTTGTGCATTTCTGACTTTAATACACAAAAAATGGCTTTATAAATTATGAGTGTTGCAGAAAGCGAGATTAATTTAAGCACATTTATGTAGTAGTTGGTTTTAGTCATTGAAAGTTGACCACTATTGTAGCTTTCTTGCTAAAATAAATTGTTAGCTTTCAACACCGTAAAATCACTAAAGTAGTAGTAAAGGGCTATTCTTCGTTACACATTTTTAATTCAAATTTATATCGCTTTGTAAATACTTCAAACAATTAAATGATAAATTGATTGCATATTAGTTTGAATTTTTTTTTTGTGTGTTTGTGTGTTTGAAAATGAAATGTGATACCGATGATGAAGATGACGATACTGAAGATATTGAATTATTAACTGAATATGAACAGAAGTTGGTTATATAGAATTATCTGACGAAGAGGACTGCAGTGATTTTGACAAATATTATGATTCCAGTACAAATAGGTGTCTGAAAAAATATACAAAAAAAGAAACAAAAAGTTTTTTGAGATCTTATCAGCTTTTTTCTCTAACTCTTTAATCGAAGCATATGCAAGGAACCAGCAAATCTATTTTCAAGTTACGAAGATGTGTTATCAATCATCGGATAAAAAATTGTCACTCGCTGTTCAGGATCATTGAATCTTTCATTTTGGTACAGTTTGTCGAAGTGACTCCTGACTTTACGTGATCTTTTTTCCACAAACTTTTGCGGTATTTTCCCCATCGCATATTATTGCAATATCTCGAAATAATGAATCAAACCCGTTCCTCAGCTTCTTTATACCGAGCAAGACATTTTGCAATTGATCATGTGCGAACAGAAGATCAATTTTTTCCGACTGCAATTGCTTTGAAGGTAAATTAATTGTTCGCAAAATTTCATCTCGAAGAACAAGAAGCAACACAAAATCAAAATTCTCGATTTTTTTCTGAATCCCCAACGCGGCGTTTCTCTCAGCATATTTAATATTATCTGGCTTCAACATTTGAGAACATCAGGTTCAGGTTCAAGGTTTTGAGAGTCTGTGCGCCTTTCTCGTAAACGCTTTGTAGTTGATCCCAACGACTTATACTGTGTCCGAAAAAATCCTACACAGGTTGAACAGTTTCGAAAAATTCTTCAATTTCTCTTTTGCTCGATACTGCGTCTTTCAAATCAAGGTTCAAGTTTTGACTAGCGTAGTGAACAAACTTTGCATGAGAAACGTAATCTTTGATTCTCTGTTGTAAACCTGTGTAAGCGCTACTAATAACTGCTGCACCGTCGTCTGCTTGACCTCAAACTTTTTGAAGATCAAAACCCTTCTTCTGTATAGAATCGATTACAAGTTTTTCGAGGCCTGAAGCAGATTGATCTTTTACAGCAGTAAAAGAAGTAAATACCTCGTTGATTTGTAAATCAAATGGCTCCCCTTTATCATTGTAAATGATACTCACGTAGCGAAAAAACTGACTCAAAATAAATGAAAAAATTGACAATTTTTTAAGTCGCGAACAATATTTTCATGAACTTCTAGCCTTAAGAGACAAATGAATTCGTTCTTTATTTGAGGACCTAAATATTTAACAGCACCTATAGGTTTTGCTCACAATTCGCTTAAAACTGGCTCATATGTGGCCAACAAATATGACTGAAAGAAAATTGCCCTTATTTGAATCCTCGATTGCCCATTCGAACCTCGAAAAGTGAGATTACACCTTGTCAGCATCTTTGTCACATCCAGAATCCGTTAGAGAACTTTTCTGAGAAGTTTTATAGACGATTTTGTTTTTCCGAGACATCTCATTATTTGTGCAAGATTCTACATGGCATCGAGATGTTTCGTAAGATTTAATGTGCTCAGATAGGTGTTCTCAATCTCTGACGCCGGTGGTACTCCACGGATTTTCAGACGATTCCTCTTGAGGAAATAGCCAACAAGGCATAAACAACGTCTTTCTTGATAGAATATGAAAGTTAGTTCCCTTGGATCCCTAGATCTTGTTTAGATATCACAGAATAATACTTCTCTGAGAAACTGAAATTATTCTGCTGAAGATCTTTTGGAAAAGGTCAAAGGTCAAATTTTCTTCCTGGGCAAGTATTATAACTTGAAGTTCTTCATTCTTTCCATCAACATCTGAATTTTCCTTCTCTTTTATTGTTCTAGTATTTCTGGAAGGTTCTATTAAGAAATTATGCTGATTCAGGTCAAAATTTCTTATCAAGAACAATGTTTAACATTTCTTTTGATACCAAAAGATTATAGTATTTGGCTTGCAAAAAGTGTTTGAGATGGAAGATAATTTGAGTTCATGATACAAACATCGATTTTCCATGTTACTTTGTTCGGCTTTTCATAACCAAGAAGTAATTCGTTGGTGATTTTTGGCTGATTCCTCGATTTTCTCACTTTTCGTTTGAAATGAAAACAGTTTTCATTTGAGTTGTTTTGCGTATGTTTTCCGCAAGGGTATATATCTGTCTGAAATGGATTTCTCGATTATTAAAATCGGCAGTTTTTTATATAGCTCGACCAAATGAAATCACTTTTGAGCATAATATTAGGTTTGTTTACCGTATTTACGTGATTGTAAGTCGCAAACTCACAGAAAATAAATTACAAACGATAGAGCTTCGCCCGATCGGTATACTTACAATTCAGTCTTAATTCTCTTGATATTAAATGTACTATTATTTTTGCCAGGAAATGGATCGGAATCTTGACCATTTTGACCATTCAGCCAACTAAACGCCACGAAACAAACGACAGGGGCTCGGAAGCGCCGATCGCCAAAAGTGCGACTTGGAAGTTAAGCCTTTTCAACCGCCATCCTCCGCAGCCGAAAACACAATGACTGATCGGATCGGAATCTCACCCTTTCAGACCGTCTCGGCAATACAGGAAAATCGATGTTAATCGAGTTAGCCGACGTCATAGCACACACACACACATATCCAGTCTAAAGGTAATATTCCAAACGTTTTTTATGTTAATACAGTAAGAATCAATGTATAAACTTTTAAATATTCTGTAATATATTTGGGTGATTCACAAGGTGTCATAATGTGTTATAACTCATAAAGTCATAAAATTTAAAAAATTCCTTATTTTTAATTATTTGTTTCAATGCAATCCAAAAACATAACTTTTGAAATCTAAAATTGTGTGATTTTATGATTTATGACACCTTGTGAATCACCCAATTGTAAATATAATTTAACTCCTAAGTCATAGGACTGTAACAAATAAATAAAAAAGATATACGATTATGTATTCCATGATTATATCTTTCAATAAATTGACTATAAATTATACAATGGCATCCCTTATGATGCTGTTTAATGAACTACTCTTGTTTGAAATCAATATGATATCCGTATAAATAAATGCACTACTAAATAAAGTACATTTTAAATTTACTTCGTTCACTTTGCTATTTAATGGATTGGCAGCGAAGATATGTATTCTAGCTTTATGAATTTAAAACTTGTTGTTAGTTTCTCATAAGTAAGATGCAATAAATAATTTCGAAAATAAAAATATTCGCGCTCAATTGTAGTCTTATGGCTACTCCTCGTTTTCATGCTAAAAATCATATAAAGGAATTTAATAACGAGATCGTCTGATTTTTAATAGAATCTTGTTGAATTTATTAATAAGGAAAACTTTTTATTTTTTTTTCTTTCAACGTCTTAACATATATATGAACCTTGTGAATAATCTACTTTATATTGTTTTTAGTTCAATATTACGAATATTGTTCTTTGGATTTTTGTATTTTCAAAATTAAAATATTTGGCGTCCTCATTTATTATTCCATCATGATGTAATAATGCAAGGTGTTGTACGTAGAGTGACAGCTCGTTTTGCTACTGTCCTAGCTCAACGTTGTATTTTGGAAGTGGAAGAAAAACGGGAAGAAATTAAGGCCGTTTATGGGGAAAAAGTAGTAAATTTCCTATTTGCTCAACAACATGTCCGTTATTAGTAAAGACTCATATATGACTTGGACTGTTAGTGCAAATTTGCGTTTGCTGATGACTGGTTGTCCATTAAAGACAATGCATTATTTTTTTAGGGATTAATACTATTTAAACGTATGATTGCGTGAATATCTTCTCACCCTAAATTATTTGAAATAAAATAAAAATGAAAAACTAGATTTTGCAGTAATTTTTTACTATGTACAATTTGTTTAATGCTTTACATTGTTATTTACAAACGTAAATTCGTCGATACTAATATTAAAAATTATTGTTGGAACTCATATACATACGTACATATTCAGATAAAACTCAAATTTCCATTTCATTTATTAAACTCTATGATCACAACAAATCTTACGATTATTTAATAATATTTCCTATGTTCTAGAAAGCAAAGAAATATAGTAGCAACATTTAGAGTTCTGTAAAAGTTATTTAACTCAGTACGAGTTCTCGTAGTGGTAAAATTATGATAAGTCGATTTAAATTAAATGTGTAATAAAATTACAAAGCTTTGTTTGATAACAATAAGTACTTCATATACTTATAGATGCAAAGGTCAGAGGATAGCAATAGATCAAATAAAATCATTTCGGTGGAGAAGGCAGATAGGCATACATTTAAAAAATGTATGAATAAGCAGCTTTACGACGCTTTACCGTTTCAACTTCTTGTTCAGCTCCTTTATATGGAAATGTATTTGGCTTTTGAAGAAAATCTTCTGATTTCTGTACTGAGCCCGCTGCCTTCGCTTAGTTTTAATGAGGGGCCAAAAATATTGGCCATCTTTCGATCAACGCGCCATTCATTTTGTTAAGTGTTACCTCAAGCTCCTTTATTTTTCTCAGGAAGTCACTCCTCTACCGCTCCTCTAGAAATTTGGTCAACGCACGTATAGGACGGTTCCTGGCTGATATGTAGACGTACTCACGGATAGGGCAACAGATTTTCCTACAATCGAATAAACAACGGCCACAGGCAGTGAAGAGAATTCGCCAAATGTACACGTCAGCTGATCACCGGTATCGAAACACAAAAAGCTAGAAGTCCTGTAAAAGAATGTCATAAATAGTTGCTCCATGTAATACTCTAAACGTACAGACATACTCGAAGAAACAACGGCCACAGGCAGCGATATCAATTTGTTACAATCTACAAACAAAAGGAACTACGGCGAAATAGTTGAAAACCTATTGAATAATTTCAATAAGTATATGCTACTTCTAAATTTTCATTTATACTTACTCGATAGACGCGCTCTTTTTCAGTAGTACAATAAAGGTCTGACCATGTCTAAAATTTCAAGAAATGGCGCGTGCCGAACTAGGAATAATTTGGACACACCAGTTGTTGTATACTTATTTTAATTATTCTTATATTATAAAAAAAGTATGTAAAACCCATAATAATAATATATAAATACTTAAATTTATCATAATTATAAATAAAACTTATATAATTAAATAATAAACATCTGTATAATTTATAGAGCTTGAGGCCAGGCTTGTGTTAGGGAATAATATGAGAAACAACAATTTTTCAAAGTGGTAGAAGTGATAGCTGCTATTTCGGAGATCACTATACATCTCCTCATCAGACTTCTTTCTTTCTAGACTTTACTTGGCTTTGAACCATGGTACAAGGGATTGCTAGGCGAGCACGCAACCACTCAGCCACGCTAACCGTGTGAAAATTGCTTGTTTTCTCATTATCCCAATCTCCAACCATAACGCTATTAAGTGTGACATCACCACTACATATGTATGTGCTTAACAGCGTGGTTGGCATTGTTGTTTTGCAAATCTATAACCTTTTTTTTTTTTTTGTTTTTTTTTTTTGTACTACTTATGGTTAGCTTTTAGGCTTGCTCATCCTTATTGTAATTATTTTTATTTTTGGCTTTATATTTATGAAACGTCTGTATAATTTATAGAGCTTGAGGCCACAAACAGTTTATAAAAACAGTGTGAAATTTATTTTCAGAAAATAATCTACTTAAAAAGTTTAGAGGCCGATAATTTTAAATTGATAATATCTTCGTTTTGTTATTAAAAGGAGATTCCAATGAAAACCTAGATTACCTTCTTAATTATATTGGAAGGGTTTTAATTTTAATTTTACAGGCTAGCTACTAGACTTTATTGAAAAGCTTTTCATCTCAATTAAACGGTTCATCTTCTTAATTATATTGAAAAGTTTTCATCTTAGCATTACATGATATCTTATGGATTTTATTGGAAAGACTTACCCAGTCGTAATAAGAACGGCTTCTTATTGGATACAAACCATAGAGAAATGCGCTAAATTTTGTTCTGATTTATAGAGCATTTTAGGTGGTATTTTCACTCTGTGTATGCATAGCTCTCCTGTAAAATTGTTTAACCCTTCGGAGGTGTGGTGGGGTATGTCATACCCCAGCACATGTATTTCCTTAAATATATATATGTTTTTGTTTAAGGAATACGTTATCGCTCCCAATAGCTTTCATTAACATTCAAATACAGGAGATCTGCCACGTTTTACATACCCCAGATATTTCTGTTCCATGGGACAGCCTTTCAAAGTGGGCTGGGGTATCATATTCGATCGCCATAACTTTTTATGTAATTAATGCATTACAGTGAATTTTCTTTCCTTTAAATAAATGTTATTTTTACTTTTGAAATGTAAAAACAGTTTTGAAATTGTTTAAATACAAAAAAAATTATGTTTCAGAAAACTGGAACCTCACTTTTTGGAATAATTTATATTGTCTTTTTTTTATGGCTATAATATTGAATACGAAGGAAAAATTGTTATGTTTTCAAATTAACACTTTTTAAAAATTAGTTAAAGAATAATAAATCACCACAAAATATTGCTATTATTGGAATTTGGTATTTATTTGAAATTGATAGGCATGGGGTATGTCATACCCCACCACACCACTCAAGGAACTTTTAGTCACCACACCAACGAAGGGTTAATCCCTGCTTGTGGATTAGCCCGACCAGAGATATGCCCACTCGCAGCCGAAGTGATCGCATACGGGAGTTATTCGGAAAACCAATGAACAACTTTCGAAACTAAATAATGGATAGCTGTTCCGCAGATCTGTCCTCGCTGTAGGAATTGTATTATATAAATCTCAAGAAGCATTTCCACAGTCTTGAATGTAAAACAAGAGGGACTTATAGGTTTAGGACTTATAGGCCTAAAGCCCTCTGGTTTAAAATGAGAGGATATGTGTGCTTTCAGTATGAACACTACTTTAACTTACGTACAATAAAATATTGCCAATTCAATCAATCAAATGTTTTGAAGTTGTAAGCGGCCAGAAAAGGGATGTTTAGCAATGGTTTCATACGTTGCTTGGTATATTATAGCTAGACCGAATATATTAAATTTAGTCCTGCCATTTATCATTACACTGATAAACTGTGGTGCAGATTTTACCGATGATGGAACATTTACCAAATCATCAGTGAAAGTGGGAAGTGGTTATCTAAAAGCGATTTAACGGATTTGGATCACAATAGAAATAAATTCATAAGGTACTCTTCCCATTTCTAACGAACTTCTTAAAGTTATTGAGAGTAGATTTATAGAGCCCCAATTTGAGCGTCACCCTTGGCAATACGGAGATCGAGAGGAGACAATATTGAAGAAATTTGTTCTAGAACCTCTTTTTAATTTTATTTTGAATTTCTTCTCAAATTAACTGAAAAGAAAAACGGCTGGAAATAAGGAGGTAACTTCTTGTTTATTAACTTTTATGGAATTTTGTCCAAAAATATTCAATTGTAAGAAGAAATCTCCTTGTTTTTATGCTAAAAATCACGTAAAGTAAATTATTAAAGAGATCAGCTCATTTTTACTAAAATCTTATTAAATTTTTTAATAAGGTAAAATTTTTATTTTTTAAAGAGCCCCTTTTAATTAAAATTTTGTTTTTAACGTCTTAACTTACTTTACGTACTTTGTGAATAATCTACTTTTTATTGTTTTTAGTTTAAAGTTATAAATATTGTTCTTAGGGCTTTTCTATTTTCAAAATGAAAATTTGTCATTTCCGTGTTTATTGTTCCATCAATCTACAATGGCTTTCAAAAAAAAATGTCGATAGTGAAGTTGTGAAGTTATATTGAAAATGCCGGTTGTGCAATACATGTCCCGCCTAAACTTGTATTAAAGTTGAAGAAATGGCACGTGGCATACTTGGTAACAGATTACACTTATTATACTTATGTTATACTTTCAATTGTTGTTATATTAAAAACAAATATGTAAAACCTTTATAATAATACACAAATATTTAAACTTATTAAGTAAACTTGTATCATTAGATAAAAAACTGTATAAAAAGGGTATTGTTTATTTTCAGAAAATAATGTATATTCTTTGAGAAATTTAAGTGCCAATAACAAGATTATCGGCTTACGATTCGCTCCTTAATTATATTAAACAGGTTATCTACTAGATTTTATTGTAAAAATTTTCATCTTAATTTTACCTTCCTAATTACATAGAAAGATTTTCGTCTTACATATTATCTTCTTTATTTTATTGAAAAAACATATCCAGTCGTAATATTGGGAAAAAATCATAGAGAGATCCGCTTAACTTTGTTCTGATTTATGGAGTATTTTGAGTGGTGTTTTCGCTCTGTGTGTGAAAGCTTTCTTAAATGTTTTGCGAAGTTTATTCAGTTTAATGACACCTGTTGATATTAATGAGATGATTATTACAGATGCAAAACAACGAGTTGTACATTTTAACACACACAGGACGTCTGGACTCATTCGCCATTAAATTCCGAGAACTGTACTAATATCCTCCTTAATTTTCTCCGGAACCAGCTTACATTTTTTATTTTGAATATTCATTGATTGTTATATTCATTCAACCACAAGAAAATTACCCTCAATTTCGAAAGTTTTTGTGATTAACACAATTTATTAAATCGCTTGCCGGCTTTACCAAGAAATTTTCAGCCTATGTTCGAGATTATTCGAGCGCCAATTAATAAAAAAATCGACGTGTTATATGTAAATAGTCACGTTCGTATTTAAATACAATGTAGATATGTAGGTACATATGTACACTTGTTTCTATACATAAACACTGGCGTTGCCAGTTTAGCTATTTTATAGCTATGAAAATTGTGTTTTATCTATTAACTTTTTTATTATTTTCAGTTATATAAAAACATATTGTTTAACACTAAAAGTAATCAAATAAGTGTTAGTTGTTCTTACTCAAATAACAAAAATGGTGCTGTATTGCGCTACACTGCGTCAGTGCTGTACCAATACTGATACTTTTTATTTGTAACCTGTCCGATTTCATTGTTTTTTTATTGCCCTTCTTTCAATCCATTAACCTCTTCCTTTGAATATTTTATGATATTCAAAAATTACTTACAAATGTATATAGTGTATAGAGTTTAGGCTATAACAGGAATAATAACTTAGTAGCTAACAATTTTTTAGACTTGGAGAAACGTTAAATCAACAATCGATTTTTGGATAAAGGATAAAGCAATACGGAGCTAGTTAGAAGTTTGTCAATGATGAAATTAATTAAAATAAAACGAAGAAAAATACTTAATTTACTAGTGCTGAATTCTATACTTCAGATATCAGATGAATTAACACAATATTTTAAATCATGTAGCTTAAGCGAATCAGATGATTCTGATCGTGAAGATGAAATTTGATTTAATTTATCTACTTATTTGTTTTATTTAGTAGAAAATAGTTAAGGTTTTATTATTTTTCTTCTCTATATGTATATACATACATACATATGTTCATACATATAGTATATATATATATATATATACGTATTTAAGTTCAAAAACTATTTCCCACGTATGTGATTTTGTGTTTAGAAGTTTATTAGAATTTATTCTATTTATGTATTTTGTGATTACAAATGTGATTTATAGAATATACCGTACTTTTTATATTTTTGGAACTTTTGTAACGATCAGAATTGGCGTGGAATTATAGATGCCTCAATTTGAGGTGTACATCAAGACGCGCACCACAAATTGTAGAAGAAGATCGTCTCTGAGTGCTATGATGCTTTCGTATCCAATATTTTTTGAAATAAATATTTTAATTTATTCAAGGCCACAAATAACATTTTTCTCAAACAAGAACCTGTTTTATGAATCAATTCAATTAAATTGATAAATTACTGTCATCATCATTGATAAATTCAAGTCATATTTTGTCAGCGACTCTGCCAACACTGATGTACTTTACTATAATGCTGTATCTCAGTCTGTCGACTTTGGGATGCTGTTCGCCGCAGGATTAGATGTGATTAATGGTGTCTCTGCCATAGAATCTTATTTTTTTCTAAAGAAATGTTGCTCCTCTCTCTCCATGCTTTTATCATTAATTAGCAACTTTTCCCTTTCCTCGAGGGTTTTTATCGATCGATAGAAGCTCGGTTCAATTGCTCCGATTTTCAAATCTGGTAACATTGCTGATGCTAGAAATTATATACGCTTTCCAAAATTAACTACTTTTTCAAATCTTTTAAGGAGAAATTGTTATTTTCAATAAAAGAAGTAATCGACACAAGTTACCATGGTTTCCTCCGTGGACACTCTACTGTCACAAATCTGGCAGTGTTTTCCGAATATTGAATATCTGCAATAGGGAGTGGTATTTCTAAACAGGGTACAGTCATATCTTAACAATAAAATTTATTTCGTACACATCGAAAATACTATTGTAATAGATATTCAAGCCACATCAGGCGTGCCACAAGGTAGTACTCTTGGTTCAATATTATTTGCCCTCTTCATTAACAGTCTAAATTTTTACTTTACGTTGATGACTTGAAACTTTTCAGTTGGAATATGTCAACTAACTCGGAAAAATATGCGCGTTGAGCCAACTAGGTAAACTGATATCCGGCCTGAGTAGTAGTGTTGGGAAGTGAAAAAACTGCGCTATTGTGAATTAGCCCTAAGACAATACAAGGGAAATTTAGATTTAAGACCTAATTCATTTAAATTTGCTTAGTTGTTTTAACTATATAAATGCATCAACCTAAAACTTGTATGCACAACTATTTTCCGGTCTTAAACAGTGCTAAACAAATCGCATCTTTCAAGACAGATGCGAACAGGGTTGCTTTTGCAACTGACGGAAATTGTATCCGTGTTGGAGCGTTCTTTTGCAAGTCGGTTACAATAAAACGGGCCCATTGCACCTAATAGAAAGCTACGTTCGTATTATCCATTTCATGCTGTAGCTGTTAAATCTAATTACCAAAATTTTGCTACCATTACTATAGCAGTTTGTGAGCCGCATAAAATTTATAAAATACTAGAACTTGTCTTTGCCATGCCGAGAACATTGTTCGCATCCCGGATTAGTTCTTTTCATACATAACTAAAATCTTGTATATAGTCAGTAAGAATTTAGCACTTAAGGAAATTCTATAAATGTAGTCTGTAGTCATAAACTCAATAAAGGAATGGAAATAAGCTACATATATGATCATTTTTAAGTTCATTTCTTACAACTTAAAAATGGAATTTATAAAATTTGTTTAGTTGCATATATGTTTTTTTAAGCTATTTTTAGCTAATTTTGAACAATAAACTGGCTATAGCTTTGGAATTTTTCTGGCAGCACTGATAAGCACACAAATTAAAATCGTAAACGTATGTACATATATATGAACATACGTACTACATATGCACGTTTATACACACTTGCATACAACTAGATATGTACATACCCATTCATACATACTCGTACGAGTATGAATATATGTACATATGTACGTCTGAGTGCCAAAGATGAAAACAAACGATACAACAGAAAAATAGCCAAATAACACGGGTTCCCTAGTGTTTCCTTGCCTGAAAACTTAAAAATGGAAAAATAGTAAATGTAAACAAATCACGTTCAAATTCTCAAATGAAAAGGCTACATTTCGGGAAATTCGTATATGTAAA
The DNA here is from genome assembly GCA_951828415.1 of Anomoia purmunda. Lineage (NCBI taxonomy): Eukaryota > Metazoa > Arthropoda > Insecta > Diptera > Tephritidae > Anomoia > Anomoia purmunda. Next base: position 87,096,411 of record OX639995.1, read on the forward strand.
TTTAGTATTAATCGGTTGTACCATCAAAATCGTCGGTATTTTAAGGAAAATTAACTTCAAATTTCGTAGTGAATTAAGCGAATTAAATAAATCCTACATTGTTAGTTTACAAAAAAATGTAAAAATGGTACAAATAGAAAATTGGTTATACATACATATGTACATATATGCTTGAAATATAATAAACGCTGTAATATATTTGTATATGCATTCGTATATATGAAAAAACGAACGTAAGTTTATAAATATGTTTACAACATTATTAATCATTCGAATTCCCAAATAACTTCAAACTTTTGTGCATTGTACATTGAAAATTGTATCTGTATACAAGTATGAAAGTATTTTCACATTACATAGTATATGCTTCTATGGCAATATACATACATACATATGTATAGAGATAATATTCATAATGGACAAAGTGTTTACACATTACAGTAAGTCGGAATTTTGATCACACAGTAGTGGTTTTTTTATATTTGATATTCAATAAAGCTCTTAAATTTTAATTTAAAATACAAATCGCAGTTTTTAACCTTGGACTAAACTTGGAAAATTTAATTTAAATATTTTCAAAATTAAAAATTTATAATAGAAAATTTCAGACCGTTTTTGGGCATTATAGCCGATTTAATTTTAGTATAATAAATTGTAAGTTTGAAGTGGTTAAACTCTCGTTGATTTTTTACGCTTTTTGTCTCCGGCAGTCTTGCTCCTTTTCTTCAATATATAAAATCTTTAAGTTGTTTTATACATACATATGTACATATGTACATATACGTGTACAATATGTAAGAAAGCATTAGATATTTTAGGCACTTCACGTTGTATTCACTCCCTCTTTATATATCGTCTCTCTTGTTAGAAAACGGTGTTGCTTCGTTGAAAATTTACGTTTGCATTTCTTAACTGTTTTTAAATAGTGGTGCAAAACTAGCTTGTTAATAGAAAATTGTAATTTTAATGCCGATAAATTAATGTTTGTGAAAATAATTAGGAAAAGCTGAAAGCGTGTTCGAATCACGTAAATGCTAGCGTAAAGAAACTTCTTTTATGAACCTGCATGTGCTAGCTTTTTAAAACTCTAAATAAGGATAAAAAAAAACGTTTTAGAGAAGAAAATAAGGCTAGTAAAAATACCAAATTAAAAATTAAAAAAGCGTTTATAAGTTTTCGAAACGAGGGAGGGGCACAAATGAATAGAGAATTTATTCAGTTGTAATACACAGTGGGTAATGCCACTTGCTGCAAAGTGGTTTATGTGCGTTGTTTTGCAACAACTGCGTCTTTGTCCAAGGCCAATATATTTATGTATGAATATTTCGACTACATGAAAATATTCTGGCTCTCTTTTGTATCGAAAGGGTTTCTCTATGTATCGAATCATAAATCTTCATACGTTTCATCAGCAATGATACAGAGAACATAATAATAATAATAATAATTTGGCGCTTACATCTTGGATTCTTTTTTGGGCGAACTTCTCCTATAATTTGTGGTGTTCATCTTGACGTAACAGAAATTTAGGTAGCTACAGTTTTACGCTGGCTTTCCATTAATCTGAGAATAAATGCAAAACAATATTAAGAATATTTCCTAGTGAAAATTCCTTCGATTTTGTCTCCTCTCGCAATTCTTGGCCTTCAAACTTTTTTAGACGTCGATCTGTTTAATTATAGGTAAACGTTTTAGCTCTGTGTAGTAATATTTTATGGTGGAATGATAGTAAGGTTATTCAGTAACTTAACCTCACTTTTTCGGCAGTTCTATTGCGGTGGTGTGTTTAAAGGTACTAAAAATGGGTACATTTATTAACCTTTTTGGTAATTATTTTTTATTACTGGTGTAACAAATAATGTGTATTTGACCGATATATTAATAAAAAGTTTGTAAACTTGAACTAACCTTATTAAACAATAAAATACGAACTATTGGAGAGTGTGGCTTTTTTGGTTGAATAATAGGAAAGGGAGTAGATCTGGCAACACTCTGAAATAAGCATGCCGGTCTTGTCAAAATTACCACAATCACGTCACTACTGGCATCCGTTTATTATCATAGCACCATTGTAATTTTTGAAAGTATAATTAGCACCACTGATAAGTTCCTGATTGCATTCGTGGTATATACAGTCCTCGTCATGTCTTTAGCACCACGGTCAAAAAAAGGAAATATTAAATTAGTTTTATTTCTTTATCAAATCCCTTCTTGTGAAATAAAATTGGCACAAGCAAAAATGGTATAATTTAATAAAGAATTTTTTGATTCCCGGTGACTCCACAGGTCATGTGTGTTATTTTGTTCTCCAAACATACTTTCATACTTAATTGGCACTAGAACCGCTTAAGCGATTTTGGCCGAACTTTTCCTACAACTTGTGGTATGCGTCTTGATGTTGTAATATAAATTTAGAGACTTACAGTTTTACGCCGCCTCCGAATGGCGAATGTTTTTTTTGTGCGAATTGCTTTCATGGCAGAAATACACTCGCCGGAGGTTTCCCATTGCCTGCCGAGGTGCGACCGCTGTTAGAAAAAACTTTTCCATTATTTTTGATGTTACTTGCCCAGGACAGGATTTGAACCCGGAACCCGCCGAATGAAGCGCGCATACGCTACACACTTGGCTACGGTGGCCGCCGTATTTCTCCATATATCTTTAAAATGTCGGGTCTGATAACAATTTCAATCCAAATTAGCCCGCTGCCTCCAAATTAAATAATTTAATTTTGCAAACTAAATTTAAGCGAATAGACGAGCTAAGAGTTCTAACTCTTATAGTGAATACAAAGGCTGGCGTCAAATATGCTGTAAGAAGATAAAACTCATTTCAGAGACCAGCAATGAGTCCCAGCAATCCCTGCCAGCTCGTCAGGGAAGATGGTGACTGGACAATCAGCAGCGAAGAAACGCTCGAGCTTCTAACACAAACGCACTATCCGGGTTGCCTCCGAAGCTCCAAGCACCTGACTCGTAGACAATAACGACCTCTTTGCAGATTTTTCTACCGAGGAGGGCGTAAAACGTGCCCTTTACAGTTTCCAACCATATAAGCCTTCGGGGCGGCCAGACAGAATTATTCCCGCTGTCTTACAGCACGCATCAAAATTTATTTGCTAAGAATACTAATGCATGAATATATTAGAGAGCCAAAGATATGATAAAATGTATTCTTACTATCAGTGCATTAATTGAAAACTAAAGTGCTAGTGAAGGAAATTAATAAAGAAAAGGTGTTTCTATGTATGAGTTTGAAACATGAATCAATTAGATTAACTTTCTAGGGCATGTATTCATTAAAAGTTCACCAACTTTGTGTGAGTTTTCCTGAGAATATTCCTTTAGAATCTCCAAAATAATTTTGGCGCCAAACATTATGTTTCTGGTTGCACTGAGGTTTGCGCATTCGTCAAGAAGATGTTTACCTTTAATGGGGGTGGCGGTGCAGTATAGGCACTGCGGCACTCTTGAACCATTTAGCAGGTACGAGTGCGTGGCAATGGAGTGACCAATTCGAAGTCGGGCTTGTGCTTGACTGGGCGTAATTTGATAGTCCGAGAAGAAATGAAGAGCGAGTTAGCTGACAGGGTAGTGAACTAATGGATGGTAGGAGACAGGGTTGCGAGATTATTATAATGTTTAGCAAGTTCCACCACTCTTAATCTATGACTTGGTTTTTTATTAGTTTTTACGTATGTATGTATATAAATCGCAAGAAGGAAAATACTTCTCATTTTTAGCAGTAGTTACCGGGAGAAAAATTCATAGCACTTTGATGTGAAACATTTGTTACATAGAGAACAATAAAAAACATTTGCTACATAGAACAAATATTTAGAACTTGAAATACATGATATGTTTTTTGCCTTTATTCACATCGTAAGCAGTTCTTTCCATAATTTTTGTTACATTTATGCTATAGACTTATTTGAATAAGTCCTGCCCACAAAACTGCATTTTTTCAATTAAAAACTTTGCACATTCGTCACTTTCCAGGTTTTTATGAGTTTTGAAATTTGCCGTTATTTAGCTATAATTTTTTAGCTTAAGGACGGTTTTTATTTGGTCGTCATTAGACTTTTGATCGCCGGGCATCAAGTATGCAACCCTGTGCCAAGCCGACGTGTGAAATGTTTTTGTTTTCCACCTTCCTCTTTTTAAATACAATTCAAGTACAGTAGTATGCCGTTATTGCACTGTATGTGTGTCTGTTGTTGATTATAACAAATCTATTTATTATTGTTAAAATTAAGGTAAAATTGTTGCGCATTTTGTAATTTGTTGATTTTGTTTTTAATTTTGAAACCTGTATTTATATGATTTATGTTGCATAAGTATATTTGAATCAATAATTTACAGAAATTTGTAGCTACTTAAAATTTTAATTTTGTTACACAGGAACTTAATTAGCTGCAAAACTGCATACCCAAAAAGTTTCTAAAAATGTGTAAATTTTCTTATTTCTTTTTTAAATCTTGTAAACACTTGTAAATAAGCGAAAACTTGTATAATCCACCAAAGAAAGTCGGCACGCAGTTAAGAGATCGAAGTGGGGAATGAGCCCGTAGTGATGAAGAAAAATCTAAATGTTTTGGCATTTCTTTTAAAAAACATGTCATCAAACGGATATGTTTTTCAAGGGTTCAATTCAAACTCTTTCCGTTGTAGAGCGACATAAACGACACGGCCCTGTCCAGTGCACCAACTGCCAAGATTCATGAAAATTAACAACATATTAACAACATAACATAAGATGCCGTGTATGCAAAGAATTACCACCATATTTACCATCTCAACACGTACCTGTGGCACCAGTCTTACGATCTGTATTCAGCAAGACTCAATAGTATCTAGGCCTTAATCGTCTCCATGCGATGAATTTCATGATTTGTATGCAATCTACTTATGAATAATCAAAATCAGCTCATCCAATTGCTTGCTGACAAATCATCCGGATTAAATGAAATATTCTTCCACCGCTTGCTACGAATTACCTGCAAGCTACTTCAATATTCGTGAGTACGAGTGCTGGCAATATAACTTTGTCCGCAGTTTACTGGTCTCCACGTTTATACATACCGAATCAATTTATGGACTTCTACAATACCCTTGGAGATCACTTCATCGCAGCGGACTACTTAGTGCTAAGCACCCCCATTGAATTTCCCGCTTGATTAATCCAAAAGGGAGGCAACACCAGAAGTCACTTATTGATGCATCAAAAAACGTTGGTTATACATCACCGGGAACAACCACATACTGGGCAACATACACTGGAAATATTCCCAATCTTATAGAATTTTCCTTTACAAGATGGACCCGAAATAATCTGATACAACCAGAAAACCTTTCCGTCCTAGATCCAGACCATTCCCCTGTTGCTTTTTCCTTGCTGGTGTGCCCTAAACCTAATGAATATCACATGAGACTGGTTCAAACAAAATATGTACGTTAGTACCCACATTGAACTTAATCCAAGTATTAAGAGTGAAACAGGGATTGACGGATCCGAGTTGCCTATAAATTCAGTTATAGCAGTTCCTGCTTAACGGAGCACTCCACAAATGAAAACAAGAAAGCCGCGAAAAATCCTTCAAATTACAAATAATCAAATAGAATGACTTGTTGTCGAGAAGCAGCACCTATACAGAGAATTGCAGAGCCACAGCACATGCTGTAAAATAACGGTTGACGGTCTTAGCTCGCAAACTTAGCCCCAATATACAGCCACAACGGAAGTCGACATGTCTTTAAGAGATCGAAATGGAAAATGTGCCCGTAGTGATGAAGAAAAAACTAACGTTTTGACACTTCTTCTCAAAGCCGTATTTCAACCAAACATGTCGTCAAACGGATATGTCTTCTCTTCATCAAAGAGCAACTGAACTTAAGGAAAGCACTGGGACCAGATCTAATAACCCCGCAGATGATCCTGCCATATCACACATCTCAAATCTTTTTAATGCTACATCGAGATATGGCCACTTTACAACACATTGGAAGAAGTTGACTTAACAATGATACCCAAAGCAGGAAAGGACAAACCGCAATCTTGTTCTTAATATAAGCTTGCTCTTATGGCATAATGCTAAAGAACTAACACAATAGGGTGTCACCCTGTCTGAAATTTCGTTTGGTATCAAAGTATTGAAATATGTTTAGTCACCTTAACCATAACAAATTTATTTTTCTGTATTTTATTTTATTAAATTAGTTCAGAACAATAAATTCCTCTGTTTATTGTGTTCATAAATTTTGACGATCAGCTGTTTTTCTTACTGACAAGTTGTTGCAAGTAAACAAATTTCTGGCAAGAATTTGCAATTCCAAAAAACTGTCATATTGATCTCAAAGTTTATCATTTCTATATACTGCATCATATATTTCTGACTGCTCCTTCATGTTAATTTTTTCAACCACATTTTCGCCCATACCAGTTATTTGCGGTTCCTATGTTTTAAACGATAGAGCGATGTGATCCGAGTTAAATTTTAAACACTTCATTCACTTCAGGAATTGCTTCAAATGCCACTTTCGGCTATGATAATACTGAAAGAGAAAAGTGAAACAAATTTAACGAAATTTTTAGAAAGGTGCCTATACTCAAAAAAGGTTTTGAAAATAAAGAAAACTACATGATGTACATGAAAATAACTAAACGCTCTCATTTTGCCACTGGTTATACGGATATCAAGAAGCAATGCGAATTCACCTCTAGCAACTTTAGCAACGACAGCTAGCAGGCTGCATTTGCATGTTACAATTTTCTTATTTTTTTCTTAATGGCGGCGCTCAGAGCAATTCGATAACCAATTTTATTTTGGACGAAATATAGGAAGAAACGAACTTTTACGATAAATATTTCCGGTGAATACTTTATATAAGTTATTCTACGAGTTCTTACGTAAAAAGATATGCATTACATAATAACTTGTTAAACAATGTATTATGGTTTTTTTTTTCCAAATGCAACCATGTATAGCTTCAAAGGTTTCATACGTTTAATTTCACCCCTGAAAGGCTCAACCCCACATAAGGCTTTCACCTCAGGGTGCCTACTGGTTATACCAGCTGAGACATCATACCACTCCGTGCGGCCGCAAGTCTTATTCATATCAAAGACAGTCAGTACCATGTTGATTCAAAACAAAGATGATATTTAGATGCTGTGCTAACCGGTTTGTGATGTAGATGGAATTCATTCATACTATCCTGTAATGGGATGGAACCTGGTTTTGATTATGAGTACGTAATTCATTTGTAATGAATCGAATAAGTTCGGAGCTGTAATTTTGTTGAGTATTTAATAACTAAAATACTAAAAATTATTTATGCAATCCATTCGCTTCATTTTATTCATTCTACGTGTATTACAAAATAACTGGAGTATCAGGGTGAGAATCAGGGCTGGAGTTTTCATTCAGATTTTTCATTTGAATATTTGGAGACCTCAATGAAAGATCCGAATGTTAATATAATATTTGTATTCCTGGATATAAGAAATAAATGAAATGCTACATGGGGGAGGATGGTGAACGGAAATAGCTTTCGGTATTCATCGCTGGATAGGAAGAATATCAATATATTTGTGAGTGTAGGTGAATAAAATAATATGTAATGTAAATATCCAAGTACCCAACAATTCTGTAAGGCGCTTTCCCAAACATAATGCACGAGTTATATTATTCCATGCCATTGTGAATAAATACAAAATAAAAATCTTAACGCATAGACCTCAAAATTCGGCACAGATGAGATTACGTGTTGTAGCAACCCTTACCATTTTTGAGTCATTCACTGAACGAATTTCTATGTCTGACAATTATTGATGGTCCTTTATTGCATTTAATATCAGCTGCTTCCATATTTAATTTAGAAGACTTCTCACAGGTATTCATTCACAATGTTTCATTCGTTCACTAACGATATGTGCGTTTATTAATAGTCGTGGAATAGCATTTTATAGCCATTTATTTATTAATTGTAACCAATTTCTATCTTGTTTCACTATAATCGATAACAATACTTTAAACGATTGTGTCAAAATAGTAGGAATAGAAAGGTAGGTATATATAAACAAATTACATTGTTTAAATATATATATATATACATAAGTTAATTAAGGTACTCAAATAACGAGGCATTTGTCTGATTTGGAAGTTATATTGGATATAAAGGCACTGTAGTTGCAACTTTGAAAAAAAAGGATCCAATTTCATTACATTTTGTTACTTTGTTATCTAACCCAACATATAAAAGAATACAACACCCCTATTGCGAGTGTCGACTGACAGTAGATAAACGACTACTGAGCGATTATCGATCGCTGGGGCTATTGTGAGTGTCGATTAGTCTCTCAACTACTACGGAAATTAAAAAGAAGCAGGCTGTGTCAGAGACACGGCCATTAAGTTTAACGTAGAATACGCCATCCGATAAGACAGAAAACATATGTAACAATAAATGATAAATAATACAAGCAAATGAATTCCTTTATTTGATAGTTACTTTGGATGATATACATAAGCTTATGATAGGAAAAATAGGATAAAAATGTTTTTAAATTATCAATTAAATTTCTCGCAAAAACGAAGTCAATGGCTGTTATAAATAGTAAAGATAAATGATAAATAACATACGCGAATCAATTTTATTATTTTTTTTGCAGTGCTTGGCAGCATTTTCTCTTCTTTTACTCTACTTTAACTTGCCCGCCTAAAATTATGCAATACAAAGAAAGGGCTGCACGAGTACATTTAAATCGCCCAACAGCAAACACTCAACCAAACACCACACACATATTTGTGTGCATGTGTTTATACAATTTTCATTTGAGAAATTTAAATATTAGGAAGATATCAACCAACATGAAATGTATGCCAAACGAAAGCTAACATCTTCATTTGACTACAAAAAAAAAAAAAAAAAAATTAATCGAGCCGTTTTCTTATAATTAAAGAAATAGAGATTACAACAATAAAAACCTGACATTGGTGCCCATACCGTAAGGTAAGACGTATTCTACGCCAAAAATATATAATAAAGATTTGTCTAAATTATAGATCAAAAGTTGTGAGCAATAAAAGGCAGTTGTCGCGGTTGGTTGAACTTATGCAGGAGAATCAGCATATAGCGAAAGGGATTTGCGTGAAGAGTCGGTCAAAACCAAAATGGGAAACCATTGCAGTTGAGCTTAATAGCTTAGGCCCACCACTGCGTTAGTGGGAAAAGTGGTTAAAGGTAAATAATTCCTTTTATAGATTTAATGAATGAAATAATGTATATTTTTATGTAGGTGTGGACGGATTTAAAAAGTAAAACGAAAGAGAAACTATTAGAAAATAGATCTGAGTTTCGTTCAACTGGAGGAGGCCCAAACAAACTTCGCGTCTTAACACCACTAGAGGAAGCTGTAAAGTACGATATTTGTGTTAATCCTCCTGGTGAAGAGATTGGAAGTAGCAGTTCGATGGCTCAGTATGAGGAAATTGCCGAGCAAGATGAGTTTATAAGCAATTCAATGGAGACTGCTATAGAAGAGTCATTTGCAACGGGCGAAGTGCAAGACCAACCGCGTTTATCAAAGCAGGCAAGAAGAAATGGCGCTTCCAAACCAAACAGATTTGCTTTGCTGGAAAAACAAGTAGAGATGCAATCAAATCATTTTAAGCTGCCAGCAAAAAATACAAAGGATATAAGGGATAGCCTTAGATTATTGAAACTTTTGCTAGAAGGTCATTTAAATTGAAGGAAGAAAAATTAAATTTAGAAAAAAAATAGAGTAGATAAACTTAGATTAAAAGTTCAGTTGTTGGAGCTGCAAAAAGAGAATGTCTCTTCCCTGATAGGATAAGGATACATTTTTTTTTAAGATTGAAACGTGAAATGTGATTTTATTTTTTCAAATTTAAGTTTTATTTTAAGATTGAAACGTGAAATGTCATTTTATTTTTTTTAAATTAAGTTTTATTTTAAGAAATAATGTGTCAATTTAATTTTTTATTTATGAAATTTTTGTTCAGTTCTAACTTTTACACTATATTAAAATATGAATGAACTGATTGATATAAAATGCGGCTGAATAGTGCAAATAATAAAAACATTTAAGACTGAAGTTGGATTTGTTGTAATATGGAATTTCTTATTTCTACGGCTTCTTCATTCATGTCCAGTTTCAGCTTCATTCAAAACTCAACGTTGTAAAAAATGCATATATTGTGTAGAGCAGCGCAGACGTTTATTATTTGTGTAGCCTTCTTTGGCTCATAGTGTTACGCGCGAGCGCCCAACAAGCATCGAAATCGATTCTTGAGCACACCACTTGTACGTTCCACAATGTTCCTAGCTTGTGAATGCTTTTTGTTAAACTGGATTTCTGCTGATCCTTCTTAAGAATTTCGAAATGGAGTAATCATATAGGGCTGTAAAGCGTATCCTGCGTCACCTGAAACCACAAGCATATTTGTTTTACAACTATTCATGTGAACCTTTTTTGAGAAAACCTACCCGGTATTCCACTTTTCTCAAAAAAGTAAATTTTCGCTTTTCTTTCCTCCTCTTCGGTATATTTAATTGAGATCCATTCTCTACAAACGTGCTGTTCCAAAACCTTAAACACTTCAGTCAATACTAAGGAAATAGTAGATTGGCCAAGCGATGAATTGATATGAGCCTTGAGCACAAAATCGCAAAGTCCCTGATAACTTGATGTATTTCTTACTCCTGCTTGTAATTTCCAGCAGTGTAAGAAGGTATGTACATGAATGAAACTTTTGGCAAACGAAAATTCTTCAAAAACCTGCACAGATGTGTTTAGTAAAATCCCTAAAGCAAAACATGCAAACGGCATACATTTGTTCCTCCAACTCCAGTGGGTTAGACGAATCTCTCAACCTCCTCAATTTCGCCAACTCCGATAAACTTTCGCTTTCATCTTCACTGTCGTCACTTAACAACAGCTCCACATTATCCATTTATTTATTTATTACCAAAAAATATTAAGTTTACAATATCGCTTTGAGCAGATAGTAATTAAATGAAATGGTTGACAAATGTAAATAAATACCCAAACAGCCGTCAATTCAGTTGACCGTTCACAATAGAGCAAATTTTTGTCGATCAAGTTACACAATTCAAAATTCAATTATAAACGACTTGATCGACAACTGTATAGTCTATTGTCAGTCGACACTCGCAATAGGAGTGCAAGTTTTAACTCCACATGAGCGTAAGCAATTAAATGAGGATATAAAAGGAAAACCTGAAAATAACATAGATTAACAATAACAAAAAGAACCCTGATCAACGTGAAAGTCTTGACAAAATATTGTTTTAAAACAAAAATATGAACTCATGTCATATAAAAGTATAAATATAAGTGATTTTGATGAATTAAAAAGAGATTAAACACATAACTGAATTTTTAATAGAAATAATGCTCCGTGAAAATCCGTGTCTGATGAAAGAAATTATTTCCGCGAGCACTAGAAGATTGGAAAAAAATTAGCAAACATGAATGTGCGTGATTTAAAAAAGTGCTCATCTCTAACCCGGATATTCGAATATGTGAATAGTCGCAGCCCTAGTGGGAATTGATCTTGTAAAAGGTGGTATACTCGATTAAAAGACTAAGGGTTAAACTCAGCCGTGTACACCTATTCTAAAAAGCTCCAAAATTGACTTTTTTCATATCAAATATTTCAGAAACTTTCACGTTGAGGGTTTAATTTTATTTATCCAGTATTTTGGTATCCGCTATTTAGTATATGAGAGATATCACTGAATTGAACGTAGTTCGAATTTTCGTCAAATCTATGTAAAAAAGATCGCCTGTTTTATTACAGATTTTAAGTACATACATAAAGTCATTCATTTCATTTATATTTAAATATATTTTATGTTTGAATGGTTTCAGATTGGAGCAATGGCTTACAATAAATCAAGCATGAAAGACGAGGTATCTGGTGTAGAATTATTTGAAGGATACTCGGATGAGCTTTTGATGTTTGCTTCTGTAGCTTGCATTTTATTTATGATCGTGGGCATTCCTGGGAACATGATTAACATTATTGCACTATCAAGAGGAAAGCAGGTAAACTAAAAATATACAATAATAAAAACTAAACGTTTTTCAGTTGACTGCAATATTATTTCATTAAACTAGTCTACAGTGGTAAACATTCTTACAGACTATTACTTTATATTAAAATTATTTACCTTAGAGATTAAATTTAAAATTGTATATACTATTAGGGAGTTCACAAGCCGTGTTATATGTCGTATATATTTAGTCCGTTATTGACATAACAGTGGAACGTGTGAACGCACTGTGCTATTTCGTTAACTATTGTATGTCGTATTCAAGCAATTAATCAGCTGAGTAGAAGAAGAGAAAACAAAACGAAATAAAAGTATAAACATTAAAATGCCTAAGAGGACCGAAAAAAATAAATTAATAGCTGCTGTTTGTAGAAAATACGAACAGGACATCCTCGTGATGGAAGAAAGTAAGTAATCCAAAACTCAATAAGAGACTTCTCTTCTGCCACCGTCCATCTCCGGATTGGGTTGCAGCGGACGCGTTTGGCTTTGCCCTAAAATCAAAAGGTTGTTTAATAAGCCAGATGTGTATGTTTTTTATTCAAAATCACTTACTTCGTCATTTAGATGTATTTCCATTCTTTTTTTTTTAATATATCTCCTTCAATAGTTTCTCTGGCCGCTTTTGCAAAAATAATAAAAAAAATGACGATAAACAGAAGCAGCTGATCGAATAACACACACAAATAAAACACTAAACATACCTTTCGGAGTTGTATTGAAATAAGACAATTTTACATGTGAAACAAAAACAACAAGTTTACAACTGTTGTATTGCAATAACACGATTAAAGAAATACGACAAATATCACGGCTTGTGAACTCCCTAAATCATTTAAGGCGGTAAAATACCAATTAGGACAACCATAAAGCGCCTCCCTAGCTTAGGACATCCGATTATGAGCAAATCGTGTGAATTTCTATTGGATCATATCTATCTGCCTCGATTGGGAATCGTACTGACTCCGTATTCAAGGATGCCCTGACTAATAATCCATATTGTTCTTTATGATAAGGGATTGAAAATCCTTATTTTATATTCTTTTTACACATTGTAAATTTTTCCTCTCAGAATTTCGACATTCCAAATGACGCAGTCTGAGGCCTGCACTTTTTAGTATCTAAAAGCTTGTTCATTGAAATCTGAATGAAATCCAAGAATCGAATAAAAATTTATAGAACACCCTCTTAGATTTCGTGAGATTTCGCGAACTCTACTTTGTCCCACTATTTTCTTTGAAAATAGGAGAGCGGAGCGCTCTATCTGCGAAAGGCTTTTTAAATACCTGTAAATTTTAAAATCGTATTTTGGAATAAAAAATATAGTTTTTCTAATTAAAAAAGTAATTTTCTCTTGAAATGCTATCTTTCTCCCAAACATTTAACATAACCATTTTCCTCATGATAATGTTATGTTTTTGGACAAAAATAATGATCTTCTACAGTGAAACAGATATCAGTCAGGCAGACATCAAAAATGATTTCATCAGTAAGATACTATTTTCTCAATGAAAGACCAAAGAAAATAGCAAACAAACTGTATGATACCATAACTTTCCAGAATAATTCCACAAAAACCATTATTTAATAGCATTTTACAAAATTTTTCCTGTATATAGTTATGTAATAATATTAAGTTAGCATTAATAATATTAAGTTTAATAAATATATTTAAGAGTTTACCAGTCTGGCAAGGCCTCTTGAAAATCACAGGGTTATGAAAGAGTTAGATTGCGCTAACCTAGCAGTTACATGAACAATTGTAACCGAAATTTTCTCGTGAATAAGATTGCCATAAATAAAAATGGTCAGCCAGAAGATGCAAAAATTGCAACATTTTTGTGGCATGTGGGAACAAACGATGCTTTCGACAATTTATAACACTCGTTTTCGCGTTCGGCGAAGGAAGTCCTGCTGAAATTTGACGAGCATTGCTTTCCTCAAACATTTCCATTGAGAATCGACTGGTTTTAACTGCATTACGCAAAAAGGAAGACAGCCGTTTAATGAATTTCTGATCGAATTACGCACAAACCTGAAACGCCGTGACTATAAATGCTGTGGGTAACTACTTATATGAAAGCAGATTATTACGTGACCGAATCATCGCAGGGGGTTTCGACAAAAAACTGCAACTTAAAGTTTGAGTCAGTGCATATTGATAAATACATCCTGGAATCGAAGAATCAATATATTGCAGCCGACACTGTCTCAGAAGAAAACGTTAAATCGTGGTCGCCGAAACATATTCCGGAATGCAGAGCAAAAAATGCGACCTGTCGAAGATGCAGCAAAGTGGGACGTTTCCAAACAATACGGCGAAAAGGGAAATGAAGTTTATTGGCTGCGGATACAACTAAAAGATTGCTGAATTAAATTGGGGTGGTTTAACTGGTAATATATTAAGTAATAGTGCTAACACGGAAATAGTGTATTGTGGTAAAAAACTTAATTATAACATCCTGGAATCCAAAAATCAATCCATTTTGGTTTATAAAATGGAAAACGTTCTTCAAAGATAATCTTTTATTATTTACATAATTAATAAATAGGAATAAGTTAAAGTTACAAAACTTTGAAATAATTATTAATTCAGCAAATGAATGCGTCGTGGCAAATAGAATAATCATCCAATACTGCGTTTTCATCAACTTTTACATCTCGATGAATGTTAAGTGCACCAAATCCATTTTTGCTTTAATAGAATTGTGGATATTTTTATCCAAAAGTTTTACTTCTTCGACATATACCACATCATAAATTTTGACTGATTCGTGAAGTTCCTCGTTGCTTAGGATTGTTGGAATTTAGTTTTTGAATCATCTTGAAGGTTTTAATTTTTTTCATGTTGCATATTGCATTGCGAACAATTATGCATGCAGTACTGACGACCAAACTGAAACTATGAACTGCACGATGCGAATATATAACAAGTTTGTCATAGCAAATGAATGTAAGTTCTTTCTGAATATGATTGCCGAAAATTTCCATCGATGTGATTTGGGTTCTTCTAAACTGATTTTTCCAGTATAACTTCTTCCGTAAAGTGCTAAGCCTTGTCGACCACAAACAATTATACATAGTTTGTATTATGGGCTCCGTTTGCTTTCTTTAGAATGCTTAATACTCGTATTTGTAAGTTAATTTTAATACTAGGTCAACCCATGAGGTTATAATTATAAGATTTTATATTCATTCGTGCTCGAGACGAGGTATTTTCCTTAAAAGTTTACGATTTCGCAAGATTTCTAGTTCAGTTTGACACTTCTTGAATATTATTACTTTTCGGGATATCTGATGAGTCTAAACTTTATACATAAATCTTTACACCGTAAGCCTAATTTTTCACATATTTTTTCCTGAGTTCGGAAACATTCATATGCGAACGCGAACTTATGCGCTTTAATATTTTCTGTTGTATTCACTTTCAATAATTTACGCGACTGATCGTATGTACGATAATATTGGAATTACGATATACTGTTACTGCCGTATCGTATTTTATCACAGGATCACTAGATCCTACAATAATTGTAATAGAAATTCTGACAAGAAAATGTCATTTCAATATTTGTACACAAAAAATTATAAAACATTTTAAATAACATGGATTTTATTTGGAAAGTCTTAAAGCAACTGCTTTGCCCTGGGCACAATTTCGCAGTATATTTTTCCCCAAATGCCTTAGGGCCAGTTTTTCAGTGCTACTTTGAACTGAGTTTAAACTAAGTTTACTTAAACGCCGTTTAAGGTTAAACTAAGTTTAAACTGCAGAGCTGTTTTTCAGTGAGCGTTTAAGGCCGCCCTAGAATTTGACAGTGTGGTAGGGCAGCACTGTTTTTTTCTTTATCTACACAACAAAGCAGCTGACGTTTGTTTACATTTTTTGTACACAAAAACCTTCGTGAATTATTTGTGAAAATTGAAGTTACTAATACGGTGAAAAAATGTATAAGCGGAGCGGTAATTTTTCGACGAGAGAAGTGAACTTCGTTTACTTCAGCATCGCTATAGTCACTTTCACTTGAAAAATCCATATTTTAATATATTTTACGGACAAAAACGTAATTTTGTTGATTTCAATTTCTGTGAACTCCTGAAATGACAGCTGAACAGTTGAACAGCTGATTGCTTAAACTCAGTTTAAACTTCGCATATCGGGCGTTTAAACTTAGTTTAAACTAAGTTTAAATTCGACTGAAAAACAGCACATCGAGTTTAAACTTAGTTTAAACTGCAAATCAAGTTGAACTAGCACTGAAAAACTGGCCCTTAGGATATAAAAACGATTTTTTTTAGAAAAATATTTTTTATTTATTTCGTCACTTTTTACTTACATGTTTTCTCTTTGGTTTATATCAAGGCGAATTCATATAAGGTGGTGTTATAAATACAACTACAAAATTCCTATGTATTTTGTTTTCGCTTCTGCGTAAGAGTTGTCAAAATGTACATGAACTTTGCTTTTCCTTTTACGGCTTTTGAAAGCTCATACGCAAAACCAAAACCAAAATACATGTAGGACAAGGCGAATTCATATAAGGTGGTGTTATCCAAGCAGCTGATTGCTTGTTCTTCTTCCCCAATTCGCCTGTGTTGCTTGTTTATACCTTTAATGTATATTTATGCTATAAAGATTTGTGAGTAGTTTGTGAAAAAAGTGATATTTACACATACAGTGGTATGAATGTTTGAATTGAAAATTGAATGGAGAGTTTTAATCTACTATATTACATTATCATGTGAAAAGCAAATCAAATATATACTTATAAATAAGATTTTTACTATGCGAAATAAACGCATATTTTGGATCCCTTATAATTTAATCGGGCCGGTAGTTTTGGAGCTATTTATGATTATGAACTAATGTAATCTGTTGAACATAGTCAGAAACAAATATGTATTTAAATTTCCAGTTTAAAATCTACTATGGCACATAAGTTTCAGATTGTTTGCTTTGCACCGCCACAAGATAAGCATTTGGCCTGCCAAACACATGAGCATATCAGCCCTATCGCCAATTTCACGAGCACACATTTTTCCAAGAAATCCAACAAAAATCAAATGGGAAAATTGTTTTTGTATACCATGTAAATTTGCAGGAATTCTTGTCCCCAAGAAATTGGCGATGAGCTGAACGTAAAAAATGTATTCAACTTACTGCAAGGCAGAATGAGTAGTATTAATGGCACACCCGTAAAGGGCCTACTCTTCGAGGGTACGATATGTTACCAACGTAAATGCCATTTTGGAATAGCCATATATAAATTAAAATTTAAGATTTGTTGGTTTCTGCACAATTTTAAATCCAGCTTCTGATGCAAAAGATTGCTTCCCCAAAATCAACCAAACACTTCTCCACTCGAAGTGCATGCAACTAGTATCATTGAAAATTTAATAGATTAAATTTTATGGTTGGTTACTCGCCACAAAATCACAATTTTTAACTAACTTTATTCATTTTTATCATTTATGTATTTATGTATTTTTTCTATGTTCACTATTCAATTTCAATTCAATTTCTGCTATTGCTATGTCAAATTCTGACATGACAATTCAGGGCGAATTCAGATTTCTGACATTGCACTCGCAAAATTACACAAACAAAATACACGAGCATACAGGGCAAATTCAGATATTGACATTCAATCCGCAAAATTACACAAACAAAATACACAGCGGATTCGCCTTGTTTATCTTGTTATCACCTTCTATGGATCCACCTTGATGTACATAGGTGAATAAAAAAAATCAAATCGGCTGCTATAGTAACTACACCTTATATGAATTCGCCTTGGTTTCTATGATGTGTTTAGTTTCGTTTATCTTTAAATGAAAGTTTCAGTTTTTTCTTTTATACTTTCACACATATTTTGTAGTATATATACATATATGTATACAATACATATGCAATAATAGTTGCTTAAAATATTCAATTAAATTTTTACTAATAATATCACAGCAACAAATTAGAATTTTGGGAATACGAATGGCGTTTTGTAATCGTGGGAAAATTTTTGACGTTTACGCTAAATGAGTTACGTTCACTGAACTCATAATACCAAATTACGATATAAGGGATACGTTCACTTTTCGTGTAATACCAAATATTCACTTTTACGTGGCGAGTAACGCGTAATTCGACCTTCGCCTTCGAGACTGATAGGTAGAAAAAATTATGTTGTGGGCGCTGAATGTAGGTGACACAAAAATCGCAGCGCTTACATTTGTAAACAAACACACACATACATACATATACATATCTATAGATAATTTAAATATATATACTTATACATATTTACGTAAAAATAATAGGTGAGTAAAGCCACGTCAGGTGATCCCCGAAAATTTCACTAAATTTTGGATTCCAGAAACAATTATTTTATTATGAAGTGAATGTTATGCTTACATTGTCCCATTAATATTTTGCAAAAATTCGAATTATTGATAAAGCTGAGACCTCAGCCTGGAAGACGCTGCAGTGATCTGGTAACCTAAAGGAAATTTGCAGGAGAGGGTTTCGTGAGAAAACGCCTCCTCCTACCTTATTATCGAGTTTCGAGCCATCTGTATAGATGACAATGCTATCAGGTGGAGTATGAAACTCAAGTTTCCACTCCTCCCTGCTTGGAATACGTGTAATAAAATTACTTTCAGAAACCGATGTCAAGGTGCACCGATCCGTGCTGCTCGGAATAGAGCAGAACTTATTCAAAATACAAGAGTGCCCTTGGCTTTCAGGGTGCCACTGGGATGTCTCTCTTAGTCGCACAGCAGTCATCGCTGCCATTTGTTGTCCAACCAAATCTAAAGGAATAAGGTCTAAAATGACGTTCAAGGCCTCATTTGGAGTGGTTCTGAGTGCCCCATTTATGCAGATCATACTAGATCTTTGCACCATGGTGAGTAGTCTAAGGTTAACCTCTTTTTCTAATGCAGGCCACCACACGATCACCCCATATAGGAGTATTGGTCTGACGACCGCTGTGAAAATCCATCGACAGATCCGGGGATTAAGACCCCATTTCTTGCCTATGGCTCTCTTACATGTGTAGAGGGCTACGGAAGCCTTCTCATGACGTTGAACTAGATTCTCCTTCCAGCTCAACTTCCTATCTAAAATAACGCCTAGAAATTTGGCACTTGTAGAAAGACTTAACCGGGTACCGTTTAGTACCGGTGGAGTCACCGAAGGCACTTTATACCTTCTCGTGAAAAGTACAAGTTCCACCTTACTTGAGCTGACCCTGAGCCCGCAGTGGGTGGACCACTTGGATACCTCCCGAAGCGCTCGTTGCATCAGCCCGCATAATGTCTGCGGAAACTTTCCCCTGAGTGCAATCGCGACGTCATCAGCGTACGCCACGACTTTTGCGCCACCCCATGCCGTATCTCGCAGTAGCGTATTTACGGTGTGGTTCCATAGGAGTGGGGATAGGACGCCTCCTTGTGGCGTCCCCCTCGACACGTGCCGTGACAATTCGCTCGCAGCCAGCTTAGCCCTTAGTCGACTGTCGATGGTATCGGACAGGTAGCTACTAATAATCCTTTCAAGTGCCTTAAGAGCAAAGGATGATAGACTGATAGGCCTAAGATCCTTTGGATTAGTGTGTGAGGCCTTACCGGCTTTAGGAATAAAGACGGCCGTGACATTTCTCCATGCCAACGGTATGTGATTTAGTTTGAAACAGGCCCTGAAAATAGTAGAGAGCCATTTTGCAGACAGCTCCAGTGTCTTAATTAGCTGGGCAGGTATTATCCAATCCGGCCCTGCAGATTTATATGGTTTAAAGCTTCGGATAGCCCATTTAACCTTTTCTTCCGAAACCGGTATGTTAACGGGGTTGGAGGAGATGAACGGAGGAGTTTCTTCCTCCGCAGTTGTACTACCAGGGAAATGAGTATCTAATAGCAATTCAAGGGTTTCCTTTCCCGTTGAGGTCCAGGAACCGTTTTGCTTTTGCAAGAAACCTACCGGGTTAGAGGATCCTGAGAGAATCTTCCTTAGCCTGGCTGTCTCGGAAGCACCCTCGATGCCGCTGTAGAAGTTTCTCCACGAGGATCTCTTTGCCGCCCTTAAAGCTTTTTTATAGGTCTGAAGAGACTTTTTGTACTCTAGCCATACCAGCTCGAGACTAAGTCTCTTGGCTTTGTTGAAGTTTTTCCTACAAGATTTTCGTAGTGAGTCCAACTCACGTGACCACCAATGGGGTTTACGTTTGCTCCACTGTTTTGGTTGAGGGCAAGCCTGATCTAGGGCATTTGAGCAGGTCAGCGTAAAAACGTCCACCACGTTCGCTAGATCCCCGATACAATTAGGTTCAATAAGAGGTTCACTGTTTAGCCTATCCTCAAATAACATTTTATAAGAGCACCAATCCGTGTTTTTTAGGTTTTTGCGCACTTTTGGGCTGGTAATTGAAAAGTTTAGTACCTGCGATTTCAATATAACGATGATTAGAGAAGGAGTGTTCATCTTGAACCCGCTAACTCTCGATCAATACAGATAGACTAACACTACATAGAGTTATATCTAAAACTTCTTTACGATTCCTGGCAATGAAGGTAGGATCCCTACCTTTGTTGCATGTAAGTAGGTTAGTAGTTGGAAGGTAGTTGAGTTGAAAAGTAACTCACCTCGATCATTGACGTCCGTGCTCCCCCAGTTGACATGGTGAGCATTCGCGTCGCTGCCGACCAAAATGTGTCCGCTCTCATAACTGGACATCAAGTTCTGCACCATAGAGGGAGGAGGGTACTCGGCTTCGTACGGCATGTAAGCCGATGCCAGCACGATTGAGAATTGCCGTGACGTCGCCATCACTATAATTAGGTAAAAGAAAGATATTTAAATCTGCTTTAGCCAGAATGCAGGCTCTAATTTTACCTTTACCGCGCTCCACGAAAAGCATAAAGCCGGTGATACTCAACCCACATACCCTTGAGTTACAAACCCAGGGTTCCTGAATGAGTACCACCGTAACGTCGCCTTTGCTCAGGTGACCTAGGAGAGCAGCTGAGGCTGCTTTAGAGCGATGGAGGTTTATCTGCAGAATTCTCATGCGAGAAAGCCGCTACCTCCCCTCCAGCCACGACGGTGACATCAGCCTCGCACTCTCCGTCGCTGAGCAGCAGCTCCTCCTCCGCAAACATCCTGTGCATTGTTGGTGCAAAGATTGTCTGGGAGGAGACGCTGCCTTCAGCGTCGGAGAGTTCCGGTTCCGGCTCCGGTTCGGGTGCCTCAATGTCCACGTCCATTGCTGCACCCGCACCAGAGGCACGCTGAGCGTCCCCGCGGTAGACCTTAATGATGACCTCATCGAGGCCATAGCAGACGCGGCCTTGCCTCTTCTCAAGGAGTCCGATGGACTCCTTGTTTAGGGACAAGACCACTTGTCTCGAAGAGCCTTCCACGTCCTCGACCCGGACGACCCTCCAATCACTTGTTGGGAGGGCCGGGTTCATCACCTGAAGCATCTTTAGGATACTTTCCGGTGCCGATGGTGTCACCGGAACCCATGCCCTCGCCCGGGGTCTGACTGGAATGTCCTTCCAGTCCACCACCTCCAACTTAGCCCCTGGGTAGACAGGGCCCACCTTTGCAACGGCGGCCTTATAGAGCGCCACCGATCTCAGGTCCTCACAGGCGACCACCTTAATGTGGCCCTGGTACCAACCAGCGTCCTTACAGGCAGGGGGGGTTCCAGGGTTCTCCAGCAGAACGTCAAAGATGACGTTCGCCGGAGCTGCCTTCACCCACCTCCACTGGTCCTTTGGTATGGACCCGAGCTCGTTGCCTCGGTCCAGGACCCCAATAAGGATCCTGTCCTTCGCAACCTCGGCAAAGCTAGGCCTGCCCACCCAGGAGTGCGGCCGGATTCTCTTTGAGGCCGGAGTTTGTTCCTCCGCCGATCTTTGTCGTTTTGACGGAGGCACCCGGTTTTCCACCGAAGCCCCAGTGACCCGGAAGTTAGGCAGCAGGGCTTTCGCCCTTTTCACCGCTTCCTCCGCGCTCTGGGACCCCGTCGTATCTTTTTAACGTCTTCGCGGCCTTACGCTTGTCAGCGAATTTGAACCGCTCCGACTACAACATCAGAGGGGCATGGCTCGTAGTTTCCATCGCTGCCACGCCCTCTATACTATCTTGTGCGGCTGCTTGTCGCCTTAGTCCACTCGGGCCAGGCCGTGAGACCGTTGCCTTCGCGAGACTAGGCTTCGCAGCGGTGCCGGTGTTTGGCGGGCCCCTAGTGCCTACCGCCACGGGCGATCTGCCGTTTCCAGCACAATCCCCGCAGCTTTGCTGGTGCTAGGCCCGCCATAACACCCGTAGTCACGGGCCGGCGTGCAACACTCAACTCCAGCCCGGAAGAGCTCCTATCGGAGCGAATCGGCGCGTTAGGCGCTTGCGCCTGCGCATTCTTACCCCGAGATGGGGAAGAAGAAATTTTCATACTTGTCTTACCCCGAGATGGGGAAGACATTTTTTTGTGGTTTGTTGTTGTTGTTGTTGTTGTTAATTTATTTTTAGTTGTGTTCATCTTGGTCGTACGACCACCTGCTCGACGAGGGAAGCGCAGCGGTCTAGGAATATAGAGGGGGGGAAATGGGTGGTACACCACGACAGCGCCCCTTGTCGCGGTAAGGCCAAACTTACTCCCTTAGGTGGCCCGGTGTCAGGGAGGCGCCGTTAAAATAGAGCCGGAATTTAAACCCCCTGGCTGCAAACCGACCAATGGGCACGGTGACGCTTGACACCCTGGATTAGGGGGGGATTAGCTAGAGAGGAAGGAGAGCTGGGAGATACTAGGAGGGATACAAGGTATGCGGAACAGAGAGATGTTGGTACGGTAATCTCCACATAAGAATCCGTGCAAGAACGAGTCCTACACTGATTCTTATATGGAGCCTCCCTCTTAGTTCGTGGTGGCATGGAAGACCTCGAAAGGAACAGCCATGCCAACACTTAAGCCTCATCCCCACGCCAAGGAGACCAACGAAGCTGTACAATAATAAAAAATCAAAAGAAAAATATTGCAATCCTAAACAAAACAGGGAAAACATTAAAAGATCACAAAAAAACATACAAATTAATTCAATTTATTCAATAAAATTCCACACATCATAATATCATAATATCACCAAAAAATCATACAAAATTAACAATATAATCAATGAAAAAAGCCCAACAATGAAATTTCACACATCATAAAATATCACAGGAAACAATATATAAAATAATTGAATTGAGGAAATTAACAATAACAAAAAATAATACTTTTTCATTTATACGAGTAATGATCAAGTAAAAACGAAAGAATTTTAGCCAAGCGATACAATAATAATTACAATAAATTAATAACTATTATTGCAAAAGCAAGAGACAATCGAATTACAAACATTATTTAAATTTAAAAGAGAATTACTTTTACAGTATAAAAATAAATATATATTGCACATATATACATACATACATAGTATATTGTAATGATATTATAAAATTTAAAACAGACATATAGCTAGTTTCAGATACAAAAAAAAAACAATCAGATACCGAAAAGAAAATGAGTTGTTCAAAAATTGCCCCGAAAAGAGGAAAAATAAAAATTAACGAATAAGAGTTTGGTGCTGCTTTGTCTTAGAAAATTACATATGTGAAACACATAAAATTTTAGATTTGAAATCAGGGGTGCCGAGGTCTCTGTTACAAAATTTTAATAAGAAGAAAATTCGAATTCTGATATACATATGTATAAGGACAAAACAAAACCCCCACTACAGTTGGAGCAACAAAGGGATGGTCTGATAACTTTCATTTTATAAAATAAAATTTGGTCGACACCTATTCTTTGACAGACAGAATAAAATTGTCTAAAAAAAATAGTATCTAACTCTCTAAGATAATCTAAAAATTCCTGTGGCGACTTTATTAAATTGCACCTGTCAATTGCCTCTGTTGAATAAAGTAAAGATCAGTTGAAATTTGTTCATCTTTAAAATACGGTAAGGGCTGGGAGCAAGTGTGTGCTTTCAAATTTTTTAAATAAAATAACTCTGACTGATTTTAAATTCGAAGTATGCTCAGGTCTCGGGAGACCCTAATATTCTTGCCTATATCGTCATTACATTTTCGTGGACAGTACAACAGATAAGCTTTCATTTTGCCAATTGGGCTCACATTTACCCTTCGTTACGACATAAGCATACGAGTACCGCAATCCCCATGACTTTTTATTCTAGCACTTCGTTCAACCCATGTGTCTGACGGATTATTACGTATGGCAAATCTTCAGTTTCCAATTTGATATGCGAATTAGAACATTGAGTTTCAACAATGGAACTGGGTATAGGGCCATTTGGCAAATTCATATCAGGAACATTAATTTCCTATCCATTCTTATCTGTTTGGAAAAGTGGCGCTCGCAGGCAAACAATAATTTCGTCTGGTTTGTCCCTTGCCCAAAAGATTCAGCCAAATCGTAGTCATATAAATAAAAAAAACCCCAAGCTATAAAAACCTAACTTATGTATGTAAAATTACAATTTTATGTTACGATGCTATAATTAAAATAATATGTATGATATGACTACCATTAAAAATGCATTTATTTCGTACTTAGTGTTACTTTTGCACCGTACTACAAGTATTATTGAAAGACTACTTTGTTAAAATATAGCTAACAATTTAACCCAATGCCATATACTACATCATTAAATATTTAACTTCAAATTTTATTTATGCTAGGCTGAGATGTATTACTCGCAAAAAGAGGTGGACACTTTTTTATATATTTTAAAAAAATTATTTTATACGACATTGACTTGACGAAAGCAAATTGATTTCGGTTTATCAATAGTGAAAAAGCAGCATACGCGCGTGGATTAACGGTAATATTATGTTCAGTTATTAATAACAGTGCCATCAGTACTTCATACATATTGTTTATATTTATATTATATTTTTTATAACTTAGGTCAAAAACCGAAGAATATATTTCAACTAAATTTGGAAAGTATATTCCTTATTAACTTATTTTTGACGACCCTTAACAGTAGTTTCGTTGTATTTTTTCAAAGTACTAAAGAGTGGCATCTTGTTCTAACTAAATGCCAAAATGGACGAAAAACACAACAAGGAACAATGTTCCATTGTAGCGGAGTTTCGAACTCTCTTCTGAGTGGTTTGGTAGAATAGTCATCAACCCGACTCCAAGGAAATCCGGAATCATCCGCAAACATGTCATGGATTTCGTTTTATAAACTCGCTCCATTATTAATCGTGCTGTGCTGTAAGGTATATAGATTTTATATTTAAAATTTTTGAATTAGGATCACTTATATTAAAAATAAACTATATTTCTGTTTTTATACTTGAATCCTTGATAAAAGTTTGCTTTAACCATTTGCACATTAATTGAATGGTAGATATGGTGGATGACATAAGCCTCCCCATGATTCTTTGACGCCAAAATTGAAACATGAGTACAATCGACGTATTGGGACCGTGGTTCCCACAAAAGGTGAGGACGGTGAAACAAACATTTCTTTAGCAGCTTGACGTTCCACTTGGGTAATAGGAAACCTGTCAAGCTGAGAAATGAGGTCTTCAGCCATGTCTGGAGCTGAGCCGTGCATGCTCCGCTGCGATGGGACCGGGCGAGACATACTGGTGAACTCCGGAAGCTTGCATGCTTTTAGTGGATGGAATCAGCAATATAGCTGGCATTGATTGCGTCGGTTGATTTGGAAGACAATGCAGTGTGTTAGAGTGGCGTGTCTAATTTCAAGTGTAAGACAAGGGTTATTGAAGATTCTAGTTACTTTGGAGGAGTGTAATAGCGCGCGGTCGATCTTTGGGGTATGCAGTTACAGTTGAGCGACTAAACTCAATCCCGACAATTACGTCCACGTTCGTGCACTGTGGGCAACGTGTGCAATATATGTGCAAGATGCGGTAACCAACTCACGTGGAGCCCTGGGTTACGGTTGAAAGAGAAGGAGCTTTTGTGGGGCCACTCCAACATACTGAGTTTAAGGGCCCACTAAAGTCAGCAGAGTCTTTTCACCAGTAGGTGCGGTTGCAAGCGGCCGTCTGTCTTGGACCCAGCGGCGCGCTATACAAATGTGTATCGAAAAAAAAGTATATGGTTGTCTGCTGTTTTTGGGACCCGCCACGAAAAAACTTAAGCCAATGAAAAATTTCAACAAGCCTTGGACAAGATCTCCCTATTTGGATGACGTATTAACGACTATGGTGTGAGGGTATGCAACTGGAATATCCGAACCCTTAATGGGAAAGGAGCCAGAGCCCGACTCGTTGATGCCCTCGTAAGAGTAAAGGCTGACAGCACTGCCATCCAAGAAAGGAAATGGACGGAGCAAGATACGAAAGCCATTGGACTTTGCGATGTCAACTACAGCTGCTATGTAAATGAACGCAAGTTCGGTGATTGATATGTGGGGAGAGAGATACTTCGTCGCCAAGTATTGTCGTTCACTCCGATAGACGAGCATCTCCCCACGATTCGCATCAAAGTGAAATTCTTCAACATGTCGCTGATATGTGCCCATGCCCCAAACAGAAGAGAAGGACGATGTGATCCAGGATCACTTCTGTGAGTGCCTGGAAAGAATCTGTGATCGCTGCCTTCGTCGCGATATCAAAATCGTGCTTGACAACTTCAATGCCAAGGTAGGTACTGTCTGAAAGACTGAGACCAACCGTCAGCGAAGTGATTGAACCTTATCAGTGTGTTTTTAGACCTGGTAAATCTACCATCGACCAGATATTCACGATACACCAAATGTTGGAAAAGACCCGTGGGAAGAGGATCGACACACACAATCTATTTGTCGATCTTAAATCAGCTTTCGACAGCACGAGAAGAAGTTGCCTATATGCAACGATGTCTGTACTTGGTAACCTTACAAAACTAATACGGCTATGTAAATTGAAGATGAGCAACACTACAAACTCAGTCAGAACCGATGCCGGTGCATCGTTTGTATGGATCCTGCAGGTGGAGCTGAACTTCACTTCACTTGGTGTCTCAAGCGCCAGTTAGCAAAGTAGAGGAGCGACTGGGGCACTATGCTGACGTTACTTTGAAGTTTGTGAAGTTTGACTACTCTACCGAGGCGTCACTAATACTCACGATAACTTGTCTTTGATGACAAGTATTTCCATTTATGTCGCTTTGCCGATATTGTAAATGATCTCTTTTCCATCGTCGGCTGAACTCTTGATGGAGAAGTTTCAGTTTTTGCTGGCGCTTATTGAGTGGCATTTGTGTTGCGCGTGCCGATGGTGAGGATACACGAAGGAAATGCTATGGTATGGACCTAGAAAATCGCTCGAATTTTCAGACAATGGAGTTAGAGGTCTTCAGTTTAATAAAGCTTTAATGCGATAAATTTGATGCGTTTCGACACCCAGAGTATTGAATTGTTCTCCGCCTTTTGAGGTCAGTTGTTTCATGAAGTCGTTGAGGTCTTTGTTTAAGGCGCGGTGTGCTCCGATGAAGGATTTCCCCTTGTCGGACATCATTTTTGCGTCCATTCCTGGACGGCCCACGAATCTCGCGCAAGCAGCGAGAAATGCTTAGGTGGACAATTCGGATCAGACTTCTATATGTGATGCCTGTGGAGAAATAAACCAAAACGACGTCCAAGAGTCGAAGCTTTCGTGGGTTCTGAGCGTGGCCAACGACTACGTGAATCACAAAGCCATTCTGAATCATGCCACCATAGAGATTGGGTAGTCAAGTCTTGAGTCCTGCTTCCAACGATTTTTAAGACTTGGAACGACATACATACTAAGTCTTCCAAATTTACGGTAGTTTCTCCAACCAAGCGTGTAAAACTGAAGAATCGCATTTATGGTCAGTTCCCTTTTTCCAGATTGAGTTGTGAACGGGTTCGAGAGATGAATTTCAATAAGAGTACTGCCTCGCAGAGTTCTAAGCGCGGTAGGTTGATTATAAGGAGCGGGATACCTTACTTTTCTGCTTACGAAAAGTTGGCATGAGGGAGGGGTTCCTTATCCTGGCAACGAATGTACAGATATGCACAATAAGCTTCCTGTGATACATCGCAAAAACCATGAATTTAGAAATTGTAAGCCGGTGAAAACCCAACCCATCGAGATATTTTGATAGTGTCCACTGCCGCATCAAAAAGTTTAGCAACTGCAGAGAGTATTTATCGTTTAGTTGCCTAGAGGTTTTATTGTACTCTGGTCTTCCAGTTTTAGAAAATTTGTCTCTAAGCGATTTGTGTTGCGTACTTCTTGGAGTATTTGGGAGTTTTTGAGGGGCAAAGCAGCCGAGTTTAGAGCTTGGGTATGTTGTGGAAAGGAGTTTTGTGCAGTTTCTAAATCATGCCCGCTAGAAAATACATTGCCCACGTTTGTTTCCTGCTTGAGATTCTTTGTGTACATTGTGTTTTTCGAAATACGATCCTCTGAAGCAGTATTTGGTGGTACATTTTTTCAATGTCGCCGTTGAATCGCGTAATTAAAAAATTTTTTTCGTTTCTTATAACTTCATGAGCTGTAGAGGGTTCTATGTGATTTAAGGTGCGGTATTTAAAATTTTTTTTTTCGAGACTCTGTGCAGTGCTTAAAAATTTGCTTATGGTTGAAAATCGGGAATGTGCAAGGGCCAGGGACCCTGAAAAGTCTTTTACAGAAGGTAGTCACACTTTGAGTGAGTGTGCGGGGAAACGCTGCAAAATTTGCAAGAGTTTACATACTTTTGTCCGTTATCAAATTAGTGAGTATTATTTGTATTTGGGTTCTGGTTGGGGTGTTGAGCTCTCGTTGAGCTGAATGAGGGGTTAAATGTTTGAAATTCTCTTTTGAAGATCAGTGAGCATTTAACCCTTCCACTCCTTCATAGTGAGTACTTAAGAATTCATCCAATTCGAACCAGAGTGGTAGATATTTTCTGGATGAGCGAGAGTGTTCCCTCTCTTCGGGAGGTTCGAGGTGCATATGTGTATTAGTATCGGATCCCAATTGGTGTCATCGCAGAGTGGGTCATAGTTTACTATTACACCAGCTTGGCTCTTTGTTTTATATCGTAAGAAAAATAATGGGGGGTGACCATTTGAAGCAAAACATCTCCTATGTTTTTGTTTCAAATATGAACTTTTTCAGCTCTTTACCTGAACTTGATTTGGAACTATTGCGCTTCTTATTGCTTGAAGGCTTTGGATCAGGTACGAGAAAATCTTGGTCTGCCCCATTTTTATAGATATTCAGTTTAAAACTTTAAGTGTATTTAGTATGTGAGGTAAGCAATAGGCTAAGCTTTTAATATACATATGTATGTAAAGATGTCATTAATATAATAAAAACACCCTTACACTTAGAAAACATCTCGAATACTTGGATGGATTCAAAAACAACTGGTGAAGCGTTTCAGCTTCCAACAGCTATCAAAATCTGAGGCTTTCACGTTTCGTTGCAAGTGATCCATTCGATTCATTCTCTGGCTTTATCATTGCGTCGAGTTCTGCAAATTGAAAATCAAGATCTTAGATAAGCTATAAATTTAGCAGATGTAACAAAAAAAAAGGTTTAATAGTCGGGAAAGAGAATGCGAAAGAATATCTAAGTAAGATTTTCCAAGAAGTCGGCCAGAAGTGTAAATAATACGACATCGAAGTGAAGAAACACAGATTCATCGGTGCAATGTGGAGACTAGCGGTGTAGAAGA
The DNA here is from genome assembly GCA_951828415.1 of Anomoia purmunda. NCBI lineage: Eukaryota > Metazoa > Arthropoda > Insecta > Diptera > Tephritidae > Anomoia > Anomoia purmunda. The sequence goes on from OX639995.1 coordinate 87,126,229, forward strand.
ATATTATCGGATTTTCTACTTACCATATCTGAATTTATTCGTAACACATCATGAATACCGTTTTTCAAAGCACCGTAAAATACTTTCGAATTTCGCATGTCTTTTCCCACCGATAACTCTAAATCTAGATGAAGAAGCCTGCAAACAATTACTTAAAAAATACTCATCGATTTTGCATGACAAGTGTGGTGTAGTATTTGTCAATGAAGTAAAACTTTGGCGAAGCCGAATTTTGAATAAAAATATCAACAATTCTATCAAAGCACTTGATGTCTGCAACGAAAATGCTTTTCCTAATGTTCTTCTGCTCTACCAGTAACGACATCCACGAACGAACGCTCTTTTTCAACACTGCGTCAACTGAAAAATTAACTCCGGTCTACAGTGAGTGAAAGTCGACTAAACGAATTGGCTGCACTTAACATTCATCGAGATGTAAAAGTGATCAACGCAATCTTGGACGACTTTTCTATTTGCCCCGAGGCATTAATTTGCTAAATGAATAATTCTTTCGAAGTTTTGTATCTTTAACTTATTCATATTTATGAATTGTGTACTTCTTTCACATCCGTAAAACCATGATTTTGTTTGAAGAACTTCTTCCATTTCATTACGGGAAAAAATGAGTACAAGACAGTCTTAAAATTGTTTTTATTTAAACTCTTGCGAGTAGGCAGGGATAGAGTCCCATAAATGTATAGCACTGATGAAAAAAAACCTTGCGGAAAATAGGAAGTTATAATTAGGAACTAATAGGTCATTTGATTTTGGAACTAATGGTTTATCGTAGATATATCAAGGTATGACACCTCAATCATAATGCTAAATTGGAAAAAGCAGTTTCTAGCTTTTAAGTTTAGTAAATTTCGCTACCCAACAGGCTTTTCTTCCAGGCGGAGGATATGTTCAAATTTCATTAGTAATTTAGATCAAACAATAATTTGTATGAGCTGAAGGCCATTTTAATAGGAAAAATTATAGAAAAAACAACAATAATAAAAGTTATAGCTATTTCGGAGATCACCACATCTCCTCATCAGACTTCTTCCGGGGATTGAACCCACGACCTCCACGGCTAACTCGTACTCGTACTCCTTAAGGCAACGTATACGACGTCACAGCCAAGTTACTCTCCGAAGCTCAGATCAATCAGCACAATCTTGTGTTATATCATTCTTGGCTTGGATGACTTCCCAGGAATAACCAAGTTGCGTTCCCACCAGAGAGCTGCTTTAGGTGTGATCGAGCCTATTTGATAACCCTCACTAAAAAAGAACATGCTCGAGTTAAATCTACAAACGGGATGTATGCATCGTGATGACTAATTTTTTCTAAGCAAACATATAACAAAAACTGCAAAGTGTAAGTCTGTATACACATAAACCACGAGGCAGAGAAAAGAAGGTGACGACAAAAGCACTTCCGTTACTTCGTACTTACATCGTTTGAAGGATTGACGTCACAAATGGATCTTAAAAAGTCGATTTTCCCGAGTTTTGAGTGATTTTTACACAAAGTCAAACACAGAATAATAAATGTAGGTGCCGAGCTTTGCATTGTAGCAGATGCAGCGAAAATAAAAGCTTACGTGAAATTATCGGCTGTGATATGAACATCTGTGACGTGTATGCTACCGGCGTTGTCGTAATCTGGTTTTCTATCATCCTTGCACATAAACAATAGATAATATTGAAAGGATTTTTTACCAAAGGTATAAAACGAAATGAGCATTCTAAACTAAAAATTTGAATATTGGTATGATCGTAAGCGACCTTCACAGAAACCCCAATTAAAAATGCAGAAGCGAATAGGGAGAATAAAGCCGTATGTAAGTAGCTATTTTTTTCACAATGTTTGTATGTGTGTATGTATGTACTTATGTATCTACACACGTAGCGAAAATGAAGACATACATTTTTAAATTTCGCTTTTTATACATACATATGTATACTTTTTATTATATTAGACTTCATATAAAAAAATATTTCCATTTAGCTGCATACGAAATATATAAAAATAATATATAAAAGTTATTAAAAAAACGCATTCCATGCTATACATACATATAATCAGTCTTGAAATAACATATTAGTAAATAAAGTAAACAATTGTTTTAAAAAAAGAAGCTATCATATCATACATAGTACACATTACAGTTCATTCAGAAATTAACTATAGTGCTGGCTGGCGTTGAATGAATCTGCAGTACAAGTTTTGATAAATAAGGGTATTTATCCCTATTATTTTGCCACGACTCCATCAAATTAAAATTTTCTGTTATCTCTACTACTTCTCTGCTATATCTCTCTACTTCATCTTGAGGCTTTCTATGGTTTTTAAGGCAGTTTGTTTAACCAAATTAGAGATAAAGAACTCGAACTTGAACTTGAAACATTACTTTGATCTAGTTGATTACTTTTATTAAACGAAGAATGCGATGTCGAAACAGATGGTGGTTGGGCTTAAAGAGTAATTTTCCACAAATGTTGTTTTAGAAATTGGTGCTAATATTACAGTATTTTGAATTTAAGAAATGCAAAAATTGTTTATAACATCCAAATAATTTGGCTGCATATTTATTGAAAGAAGATACAAAAAGCATGCGGCTTTATCCCACAAACTTAAATTGACAACCCACATATATTTTTTTTCTTTTGTTCTCTTTAAACACTGAAATGACAGCTATATTTGGACTATTCGGTTCACATATTCTTTTAACTTTTAAAATAGACGGGAATATATAGCATAGTGATGGAGAACTGCAAAGTTGTAATTTATTGAATACAGTTTCAAAACCCTTACACATTGAAACCAGAACTTTAAGTATGGACACATTAAAATTTGCCTTTTTAAAATATTTGAAACTTTTTTTGCAAGAAGCTAATATATCTTCAAGGTCTTTTGTTTCTTCGAACGATTTGTCGAAAAAATTAGAAAGCAGATGGCTACTAGAGTTTAGATTTATATTTTGTTTTAAAGCCTTAACCATATTGTTTATCCTGTAAGTAATTAATTAGCATTTAATTTGGTCCATATTTTGAACACCATATTCTTTAAATAAACCGTCAAGTTTATTAAAAACATTGTCGAAGAACTTTCAAAATTCATTAATTTCATTCCCATAACCATGTCGAAGGATTTCAAGTCCTTTTGGTAGTGAAAGGTATGTCCTAGAAGTTCCGCTTTACGTAGTTATCCGTCCGCATGTCGATTGTAGCTGAAGCTCTACCGATGTTCACAGTGTTATTTATTCATTCTTAAGTTCTTTTTTTCCATTTACATATTTTGGACATTGCGGGAAATTGTTGTTGCGTTAGGTAACAAATCCTCCACATCAACATGTTCATCATAAGTTACACCGATCTTTATAACAATTTTTACAAGTTTTAAGAAGCCGGAGCCATGCATTGCCGAAAATGGTCGGCAGTTTTCAATAACCCATGATGTGAATTTTTCAATAACTTCATTCTTGTTTGACACCGTCACAGTTTTTAATACTTGCGCTGTTTTAATATTTCTGCAGCATGGATTACAAACTAGGTTAGACGTGTGACCAGAGCCGTCGAGAGGATTTCCGAGTTATCTACGGACCCGCCCCCACAAGCAGTCTGACACTCTTGAACGTTTGTATCAGAAAACTGCCACAGGAATGAAAATGTTGCGTTTAGTTCATTTATAGCTGCAAATCTTCTACTTATTCCACTTATGATTGAGTCGATTATGACAAAAAAAGTGTATGTGCGTGTTAATGCATTGCAGAATTATTATGCAACAGAATATTACTGAAATATACATATGTTCAATTCGTGCATATGCATGCATATACAAAGTTACTTACTACAGTTGTAAAGGTACATATTAAATTTTTCCCAAATTTTGAGATTTGGACTGAAATCCGGGCCCCCCTAGAAACTCCGGGCCCGGTGGGAATCCCACCCCCCCTCTCGACGGGCCTGCGTCTGACCATTGTAGTACTTTAACAGTTTTAGGCATGTGCGAAAGTAAACAAAACCTTCCAGTGTTGTTCCGTCCGGCTTTAGAATTCCTAACGATATATTCCATACGAAACTCTCGGCCTCCGCATTTACAAGATAAGGTGTAACTGCCATTCGCAATATTCTCACTTTTTCGGTCATTGGTTTTATTAAAAATTATGTAAATAAGTGTGTAAAAAAAACATAGGCACTTCACAAAAAAATCAAACCACTGCACTGCCGATCATACTACGCTAAGCCAAACAAGCAAATAAAGTGCACACTCGAGTTGAAACTCGAGCACTTGGCTATATTGATCTGCAAAGCATCCGAACCCTATCAAATATGTATGAAAAGCACTCGAGTGTTGTGACCAACATGTTCGTCCTGAGCACAGTCGTTTAAAGAGATTGATACAAAACAGATCCGTTGCAGCTCTCTGGTTCCCACATACCTGAAAATGCATTGCACAATTGTACATAAAAAATGAAGTGTGATGTCAAATTTTTATTTTTATTTGAAAGATATTTCCATGACATTTAATATTTAAAAACGATTTCTGGCATACGTCCGCCACGACTAGCTTTGATGAATCGGTCAATCAGTCCAATTTTGAACCACTGCAAAATTTCCACGTTATGGATGGGCAAAGTCCAACTTGTTGAGCACGGCGGCGAATAGACAAATTCGGATCTTCTCCAACACTATCACTTACAGCGCCAATATTTTCTTTTGTACGTACAGTCTTGTTGTTGGTTTTTCATCGAGTAGAGTAAATGTTGTTTGAAATTTATCAACAGTTCGACGAATAGGCTGCTCTGATGTTTATGATGGTGATTATGTGGACAAGTCAAAGTCAAAAGACAGCTATCCCTATCGAAAGTTATATCAGTCTAAAAAAAACACCCGTTATTTTGGTAACCTGAATTCTAGTGATCTATCTTTTCAAATGTCTCATTTTTTAGTGCTTTAATTATATTTAGCGTATATACCCGTATTTTAATTTCCACTTTAAGTCTGGTTTCGCTATAGCTCTTTATTGTGACAATTGTCTTTAATATAAATTAGCTTAACCCGGTTGGTTTTTTATTATTAACTTTTATTTCCTTTGCCGGAGCAAAGGCAGCCAAATTTGACAAGTGAGTTTCTACGACTAACTGTTGCGGTGACTGCACCTGAATACCTAACTTTCCTGACCTCAGTTATTGCATGCGGACAGCCGCGTGAATTGATGTGCTGTATCAGCGTCTGCCGTATGTTGGTGATATCGGGTTGAGTTTGCTGCTTGAATGTTGAGTGTATTAATGTGCTGAATCTACACCTGCCGTATGTTGGTGATATCGGATTGAATTTGTTGTTTAAACGTTGGGTGGTCTAATATGCTGTTGAGCAACAAATAAAGTTAAATAAAGCCATTATTGTTGTTGTTGCCGCTTTGTCGGCTACCGTGAGAACCGCAACTGATGCAATTTTTACTGGATGTTACTCACATGTGATAACTACTCCCCACTTGAAGTGAAGCCATCCTCGGCTTCTTTTATGACCTTGGTCAACCTTAGTTTGCTATTCCGATGCTTTATGGAGATGAATCCAATAATTGCCATAACCGCTATGCCAATGAGTGTTATGATGCTTATATGTTGAGCTGAACGCGTGTTGATGATAATGTTCTTCTGCTCTACCAGTAACGACATCCACGAACGAACGCTCTTTTTCAACACTGCGTCAACTGAAAAATTAACTCCGGTCTACAGTGAGTGAAAGTCGACTAAACGAATTGGCTGCACTTAACATTCATCGAGATGTAAAAGTGATCAACGCAATCTTGGACGACTTTTCTATTTGCCCCGAGGCATTAATTTGCTAAATGAATAATTCTTTCGAAGTTTTGTATCTTTAACTTATTCATATTTATGAATTGTGTACTTCTTTCACATCCGTAAAACCATGATTTTGTTTGAAGAACTTCTTCCATTTCATTACGGGAAAAAATGAGTACAAGACAGTCTTAAAATTGTTTTTATTTAAACTCTTGCGAGTAGGCAGGGATAGAGTCCCATAAATGTATAGCACTGATGAAAAAAAACCTTGCGGAAAATAGGAAGTTATAATTAGGAACTAATAGGTCATTTGATTTTGGAACTAATGGTTTATCGTAGATATATCAAGGTATGACACCTCAATCATAATGCTAAATTGGAAAAAGCAGTTTCTAGCTTTTAAGTTTAGTAAATTTCGCTACCCAACAGGCTTTTCTTCCAGGCGGAGGATATGTTCAAATTTCATTAGTAATTTAGATCAAACAATAATTTGTATGAGCTGAAGGCCATTTTAATAGGAAAAATTATAGAAAAAACAACAATAATAAAAGTTATAGCTATTTCGGAGATCACCACATCTCCTCATCAGACTTCTTCCGGGGATTGAACCCACGACCTCCACGGCTAACTCGTACTCGTACTCCTTAAGGCAACGTATACGACGTCACAGCCAAGTTACTCTCCGAAGCTCAGATCAATCAGCACAATCTTGTGTTATATCATTCTTGGCTTGGATGACTTCCCAGGAATAACCAAGTTGCGTTCCCACCAGAGAGCTGCTTTAGGTGTGATCGAGCCTATTTGATAACCCTCACTAAAAAAGAACATGCTCGAGTTAAATCTACAAACGGGATGTATGCATCGTGATGACTAATTTTTTCTAAGCAAACATATAACAAAAACTGCAAAGTGTAAGTCTGTATACACATAAACCACGAGGCAGAGAAAAGAAGGTGACGACAAAAGCACTTCCGTTACTTCGTACTTACATCGTTTGAAGGATTGACGTCACAAATGGATCTTAAAAAGTCGATTTTCCCGAGTTTTGAGTGATTTTTACACAAAGTCAAACACAGAATAATAAATGTAGGTGCCGAGCTTTGCATTGTAGCAGATGCAGCGAAAATAAAAGCTTACGTGAAATTATCGGCTGTGATATGAACATCTGTGACGTGTATGCTACCGGCGTTGTCGTAATCTGGTTTTCTATCATCCTTGCACATAAACAATAGATAATATTGAAAGGATTTTTTACCAAAGGTATAAAACGAAATGAGCATTCTAAACTAAAAATTTGAATATTGGTATGATCGTAAGCGACCTTCACAGAAACCCCAATTAAAAATGCAGAAGCGAATAGGGAGAATAAAGCCGTATGTAAGTAGCTATTTTTTTCACAATGTTTGTATGTGTGTATGTATGTACTTATGTATCTACACACGTAGCGAAAATGAAGACATACATTTTTAAATTTCGCTTTTTATACATACATATGTATACTTTTTATTATATTAGACTTCATATAAAAAAATATTTCCATTTAGCTGCATACGAAATATATAAAAATAATATATAAAAGTTATTAAAAAAACGCATTCCATGCTATACATACATATAATCAGTCTTGAAATAACATATTAGTAAATAAAGTAAACAATTGTTTTAAAAAAAGAAGCTATCATATCATACATAGTACACATTACAGTTCATTCAGAAATTAACTATAGTGCTGGCTGGCGTTGAATGAATCTGCAGTACAAGTTTTGATAAATAAGGGTATTTATCCCTATTATTTTGCCACGACTCCATCAAATTAAAATTTTCTGTTATCTCTACTACTTCTCTGCTATATCTCTCTACTTCATCTTGAGGCTTTCTATGGTTTTTAAGGCAGTTTGTTTAACCAAATTAGAGATAAAGAACTCGAACTTGAACTTGAAACATTACTTTGATCTAGTTGATTACTTTTATTAAACGAAGAATGCGATGTCGAAACAGATGGTGGTTGGGCTTAAAGAGTAATTTTCCACAAATGTTGTTTTAGAAATTGGTGCTAATATTACAGTATTTTGAATTTAAGAAATGCAAAAATTGTTTATAACATCCAAATAATTTGGCTGCATATTTATTGAAAGAAGATACAAAAAGCATGCGGCTTTATCCCACAAACTTAAATTGACAACCCACATATATTTTTTTTCTTTTGTTCTCTTTAAACACTGAAATGACAGCTATATTTGGACTATTCGGTTCACATATTCTTTTAACTTTTAAAATAGACGGGAATATATAGCATAGTGATGGAGAACTGCAAAGTTGTAATTTATTGAATACAGTTTCAAAACCCTTACACATTGAAACCAGAACTTTAAGTATGGACACATTAAAATTTGCCTTTTTAAAATATTTGAAACTTTTTTTGCAAGAAGCTAATATATCTTCAAGGTCTTTTGTTTCTTCGAACGATTTGTCGAAAAAATTAGAAAGCAGATGGCTACTAGAGTTTAGATTTATATTTTGTTTTAAAGCCTTAACCATATTGTTTATCCTGTAAGTAATTAATTAGCATTTAATTTGGTCCATATTTTGAACACCATATTCTTTAAATAAACCGTCAAGTTTATTAAAAACATTGTCGAAGAACTTTCAAAATTCATTAATTTCATTCCCATAACCATGTCGAAGGATTTCAAGTCCTTTTGGTAGTGAAAGGTATGTCCTAGAAGTTCCGCTTTACGTAGTTATCCGTCCGCATGTCGATTGTAGCTGAAGCTCTACCGATGTTCACAGTGTTATTTATTCATTCTTAAGTTCTTTTTTTCCATTTACATATTTTGGACATTGCGGGAAATTGTTGTTGCGTTAGGTAACAAATCCTCCACATCAACATGTTCATCATAAGTTACACCGATCTTTATAACAATTTTTACAAGTTTTAAGAAGCCGGAGCCATGCATTGCCGAAAATGGTCGGCAGTTTTCAATAACCCATGATGTGAATTTTTCAATAACTTCATTCTTGTTTGACACCGTCACAGTTTTTAATACTTGCGCTGTTTTAATATTTCTGCAGCATGGATTACAAACTAGGTTAGACGTGTGACCAGAGCCGTCGAGAGGATTTCCGAGTTATCTACGGACCCGCCCCCACAAGCAGTCTGACACTCTTGAACGTTTGTATCAGAAAACTGCCACAGGAATGAAAATGTTGCGTTTAGTTCATTTATAGCTGCAAATCTTCTACTTATTCCACTTATGATTGAGTCGATTATGACAAAAAAAGTGTATGTGCGTGTTAATGCATTGCAGAATTATTATGCAACAGAATATTACTGAAATATACATATGTTCAATTCGTGCATATGCATGCATATACAAAGTTACTTACTACAGTTGTAAAGGTACATATTAAATTTTTCCCAAATTTTGAGATTTGGACTGAAATCCGGGCCCCCCTAGAAACTCCGGGCCCGGTGGGAATCCCACCCCCCCTCTCGACGGGCCTGCGTCTGACCATTGTAGTACTTTAACAGTTTTAGGCATGTGCGAAAGTAAACAAAACCTTCCAGTGTTGTTCCGTCCGGCTTTAGAATTCCTAACGATATATTCCATACGAAACTCTCGGCCTCCGCATTTACAAGATAAGGTGTAACTGCCATTCGCAATATTCTCACTTTTTCGGTCATTGGTTTTATTAAAAATTATGTAAATAAGTGTGTAAAAAAAACATAGGCACTTCACAAAAAAATCAAACCACTGCACTGCCGATCATACTACGCTAAGCCAAACAAGCAAATAAAGTGCACACTCGAGTTGAAACTCGAGCACTTGGCTATATTGATCTGCAAAGCATCCGAACCCTATCAAATATGTATGAAAAGCACTCGAGTGTTGTGACCAACATGTTCGTCCTGAGCACAGTCGTTTAAAGAGATTGATACAAAACAGATCCGTTGCAGCTCTCTGGTTCCCACATACCTGAAAATGCATTGCACAATTGTACATAAAAAATGAAGTGTGATGTCAAATTTTTATTTTTATTTGAAAGATATTTCCATGACATTTAATATTTAAAAACGATTTCTGGCATACGTCCGCCACGACTAGCTTTGATGAATCGGTCAATCAGTCCAATTTTGAACCACTGCAAAATTTCCACGTTATGGATGGGCAAAGTCCAACTTGTTGAGCACGGCGGCGAATAGACAAATTCGGATCTTCTCCAACACTATCACTTACAGCGCCAATATTTTCTTTTGTACGTACAGTCTTGTTGTTGGTTTTTCATCGAGTAGAGTAAATGTTGTTTGAAATTTATCAACAGTTCGACGAATAGGCTGCTCTGATGTTTATGATGGTGATTATGTGGACAAGTCAAAGTCAAAAGACAGCTATCCCTATCGAAAGTTATATCAGTCTAAAAAAAACACCCGTTATTTTGGTAACCTGAATTCTAGTGATCTATCTTTTCAAATGTCTCATTTTTTAGTGCTTTAATTATATTTAGCGTATATACCCGTATTTTAATTTCCACTTTAAGTCTGGTTTCGCTATAGCTCTTTATTGTGACAATTGTCTTTAATATAAATTAGCTTAACCCGGTTGGTTTTTTATTATTAACTTTTATTTCCTTTGCCGGAGCAAAGGCAGCCAAATTTGACAAGTGAGTTTCTACGACTAACTGTTGCGGTGACTGCACCTGAATACCTAACTTTCCTGACCTCAGTTATTGCATGCGGACAGCCGCGTGAATTGATGTGCTGTATCAGCGTCTGCCGTATGTTGGTGATATCGGGTTGAGTTTGCTGCTTGAATGTTGAGTGTATTAATGTGCTGAATCTACACCTGCCGTATGTTGGTGATATCGGATTGAATTTGTTGTTTAAACGTTGGGTGGTCTAATATGCTGTTGAGCAACAAATAAAGTTAAATAAAGCCATTATTGTTGTTGTTGCCGCTTTGTCGGCTACCGTGAGAACCGCAACTGATGCAATTTTTACTGGATGTTACTCACATGTGATAACTACTCCCCACTTGAAGTGAAGCCATCCTCGGCTTCTTTTATGACCTTGGTCAACCTTAGTTTGCTATTCCGATGCTTTATGGAGATGAATCCAATAATTGCCATAACCGCTATGCCAATGAGTGTTATGATGCTTATATGTTGAGCTGAACGCGTGTTGATCAGTCCCTGTAAATTAGATATGTGCTTCAGGTTCCTTATGTTCATCCTCTGCAGGTAAGGAAGTGATAGTAGGGATATGTGATCAGTAAAATTTATATTCTGAGCGGGTGCAGCTTCTGGGCGTGAACGGGCTATTTTATTCCAGTTGCTATAAATCTATTCATCTCGCACTCGAAGGTTACTAGAAAGATCCCTTTAGTTAATTCTGAGAAGTTTCCTTCGAATACTGATGCGGGTTGATTATTTATTACCACAATGCCATTATCAATTTCCTTTGCGATGGCAACGTGATCAGCTGATGTTGATTTGCAGTTTGCGGAATTTTTGTTTAGAAGCTGCATTGGGCAAGGGCTTTCCTCCAAAGGTTGGCAAAATCTTGCCATTATGGTTTCTTCTGGGAGATATTTCCCGTTACATTCGGCTACAGCATCAGTCTCCAAAGAAAGTATTTTGTCGTCGTGTAGTGTACCACAGGTAATAACTTTACATAGTTACGAACACCAGCTATTTTTGGAAATTTTATAATGAAATAAATACATTGCATGTATTTTGTCATCGTGTACCACAGGCAATAACTTTACATAGTTACAAGATCTAGCTATTTTTGGAAATTTTATATTGAAATAAATACATTGCATGTCTTGAAGTATTTTAATTTTAGAGATTTACAATAGATCGCTTATGCTAATATTGGCAGAGAGTTCAGCTGTTAAAATATCATTAATTTCTACGCCACTCAATAATATTGGGTTAATCACAATTATTTTTCTTAACGTAACGAATGTTATAATGGTCTCTAACTCCTTTATTAATGCCCTATTTCTAACGGAAGCAAAATAAAATAAATTGCCGGTATCTATATGAGTCTGTTTAGCAGTTTTCAATAGTTCGTTCACAGGTTTGGTCAACTCATTTATTCTTTTCTGCAGTTTGGAATTAATTGATATTTGTTGTCCATGAGATTCTATCAAGGCTCCTGTTTTGGTCCTGCTATATATTTTAATGCCGTCCCCAATACATTAATACTCATCCAATAGCTGGGTCATGTGTTCCGTGTCGTTTGTCAAAAGTCGTATTATGTGCGTTTGTGGAAATGGCTCTAGAAGTCCATTCGTATCGTCGACTATTGCCTCACAATTGAACAGGTTAGTTTTATGTAATAGTACTTCGTACTGCTCATGTATGGCTACTTTACCAGTCGTTATAGGAATGTAATAGGAGCTAGTATAATTAAGTATTGTTGCGTCAGTCGAAAGGTCTAGCAAGATGAAAGTTCTGTAATTAAAAGGAAAGGTATTATCAGTATTTTAAATTACTTTTGTGGACTTTCCGGCCGTTGATCAGAATGGTTGACCCAAGGTCCTTCTGCACTAGCTTCTCATTATAGAGCCTTTTGAATTTATTTCCTATTCTCTTATTTGTTTTGACAAACACTTTTTCGCCTGGCTTATAAACTCGTGACTTATTTCCTATATAGTGCCTTTTTAAGTCAGTTATTTCGTCGTTTAGCTCCCCTGGAATAGAATGAATTATGTCTATCGGTTTTCTGTTAGTCACGGAGTGAACTGTACGGTTGTATTTTGATGTTGCAAGAAGCACTAACTCAGTTGTATCGGAAACGCCTCCCCTCGAGCTTTTGGCAACGTGCAATTTCTGTGAGGGTGCTGTGGGGTCTCTCCACTTGGCCGTTGGTAGTGCTGTGAGGCCTTGTGTAAATTTCTACCCCGAAGTGATTTTTAAGTATAGCCCTAATCGTCTCCGAATTCAGAAATCGTTCATTGTCGCAAACCAGGAATTTCGTATCTCTATAAAAATCAAGGAGTTCGTAGATTGATTCTTTTATCGACGTGGAGGACCTCCCCTGGGTACGAAGGTACAGGAGTTTCCCCTATTCCAGGATTTGGGGGATGTCTCCGATTCTTGGCTTCGTGATATATTTTGCAACCAGAAATTATTTCCTTTAGCACCTTCCGCATGCCGGGGAAATAGTAATTTCCAAGGATTTGTTGCATGTTTTCGCGTAACGACCGGTGAGCTCTATGCTTTGTTTGTAAGATTTCCCTCTGATCATCATTGTTAAAGACATCTATGACTTGCTTTTTCGTATGCCGGATACTGATGGCAGGAAATTCTACAAGTATCTTGTCTTGAATCTTAGCGAGCGTAGGTAAGTCGCTCATTAGACCATTAACAACATTTGTATTAATACACTGCTTCATGGCGTTTAGCAGTTCGTCAATGTTACTGAAAATTATATGATGTCACATTCTTGACTTAAAAATTATTTTTATGTGTTGTCGGGATAGCGCATCCGCAACCAAGTTTTCCTTTCCCGGTTTGTAATGGAATGTGGGCGAAAATTCCTAAACAAAGGCACGCCATCGCTTTAATTTGGCATTCGGATTTTTGTCCGATATGGCATCAAAATGTCATCAATAGCCCTTGAAAAATGCTGGGTGCGTTTTTTAGACCGAAAGGAAGCCTGCACAACGCGCATTTCCCGTTGTTTTACCGAAAATGCTGTTTTTTCACGGACTTTTTCGGCCAATTCAATCTGGTGGAAGCCCGATTTCAAGTCAATTGTTGAGAAAATCCCATATTCGACAGGATTACAGAAGTATCAGGGATTGGATACTTATCGCATATGGTTTTGCTATTGAGCTTCCTAAAATCTATTACAAGGCGTGACTTTCCCTTACCATCTTGGTAATAGGCTTTCTTATCCACCACCCAAATTTGGTTATTGTAAGGTGAACGGGAAGGTCTTACAATCCAGTCACGTAGTAAGTTTGAAATTTCCCTGTTGACGAATTCGGTAACTGCCATGTTGTATGCGTAGCTTTTCGAATATACCGGAAGGTCGTCCGTAGTTCTGACTGTTGCAACGATATTCGTGTTGTATGGTAGAGCCTCGTCTGGATCGACAAACACTCTAGAATGTCGCTTTAAGATTGATGCAGTGTGTTCTTATTCTACTGGACTCACGCCTACTCGGTTAATTTATTAATGTCTGGGCTGCGGTGATACGAGAGCTTTTCCTGACCTCCATCGTATCTCAGTATTCCTTTTTTCGTGTCAATGTTACCATCAACTGCTTTTATAAGGTCAAATCCTATGATACCATCAAAGGTATCTAGGCTAGGAAGAATGAAAAAAGTTGAGTTCCTATGGAAAATGTTTATTCTACAAAATTATTCGATTCTCTCAGTGCTATAAATCGATTTAACTGCAAAGGGGTTTTATAGGTGTTTTATTCCCTTAAGGATACTGAGCTTTCTGATATAACTTTTGCCGGCGTCAGTATCAATGAGAAATCTTAAGCCTCTTCCTCCGAGTGTCCTGCTAATATATGGGAGGAGGGACCTAGTCCTAAAAAATTTATGTCATCGCTAGGTTTAGCCAATACCTCTTCGTTGCTCTCTCACTGTTCGTCGTAATAGTAATTGTCATATTCGTCGTAATTGGTATCGTTCCCATGTGCCAAATGGTTCACCCGCTGTATTTTCAGGGCTAGGTGTCGGTCACTCACGTGTTGCCGTTTCTGGGCGGTCCCTTCCATATCATCGGAGTCCACCTCGGTCGGTTGCTCATTAGCTTGCGTAGCTGAGCTTCTGAAGGCGTTATCGAAGCTCCTAGTATTTGATGGATCAATCTGGCGCTGATAAGAATTCTGACCTATTGTCCTGCTATTATTATTTAACTGCGGTGGTCGCGGTCTGGTTTGCCTATAACGTGAAATAGTTTTATCCACATCCATCGGCATCGGTCGCTGTCGTGACTGCTCAGTTGGAACCCTACAGTAATGTGAAGAGTACTGGTAGGTGCTTGGGCGTTGGAAGCGGCTATTCGGTTTTCCAATGGACCTCATTAGGGTCATCTTAGTTATCCTCGCCTGGTTGGCTTCTAACTCTTGTGCTAATGATAGTGCAGAGGGCAGATCCGCAGGACGGGATGAGAAAATAATGTCACACAGTGGACGATTGAGTCCAGAAATGAAGACACGAAGAGCATCTTAACGATATTTCTTACTGAGTAACTCTATAAGTGTCCTATTTTCGGTATGAGTCATTGTGGTTTTATTTATTATAAGTGTGAGTTTCCGCTCTATCTCATCGTAGAACTTCACTACTGACAGAGCTCCTTGACTTAGCATTGAGAGCTCTTGCTCAATCAAATAAATTGGCTTTTTGTCAGCGTACGTGAAATCTAGCCTAGAAATTATGGCATGGAAATTCAAGACAGTGTTGAAGGACGACAACACCATGTCCGCAGACCCCACTATTTTATTGCCAATTATACCCACGGCATAATAGTGTTTTGAGCTTCCCGCATATCCCTCAAATACCTTGTACGCCGTGTGCGCTGCCTGTCTCCAGGATACGGACCGCGCTTGGTCTCCGTTAAACTCGGGCATAGTTTTTACCAGGTCTAATGACTCGTCACAAGTAATCCCAGGCTGTATCGTGACAGCTTGAAACTCCTCCACGTGAACGGTAGTTTCTATTTGTCCTATTCTGTTAGTCAATTCATCGATCTTAGTCTGAAATTCCAGTCTCGTCTGGTCGGTTGGAGCCCGTAGCATTTAGAAGTGCCTGTATCGTAGTCGTGTCCATTTTGATAAACTCTTACTAGACTTTTAATTATTAATTTTAATAATTCCGTTTCACTTTATTCATTAAAAATTTACACAATTTGCAAGTACTTAACTTTAGCTGAAGACTCTAAATACACAATTATTTCCATTTAAACTAAAAAGAGCAAAACCAGCAGGCCTGGAACCTCTCTTGGTGTCGTGGTGTTGCAGGAACCTCGTTCGATGATTCTGGAAGATGTCTTTGGATTTTCCAATTTACTTTTTATTTTCTGTGATCATTTCGCTGACACAAATTGTTGCGTTGTTGTTACAAATTGTTCTTTATTTTTATCTTATTTAATCGTTTTGCTTATATGAATTCGCCTTAAAATGTTCTTTATGATAACAATCTTTATTGTGGATTGGAACCACGGCCACTTTTTTACGATCGCGTTTCACGGCGGGTCCTTACACAAGGATTCACTTAACGTGGCCCCACGTTGGGCGCCAATTAATTTAACCGGGTTGGTTTTTTATTATTAGCTTTTATTTCCTTTGCCGCAAAGGCAGCCAAATTTGACAACTGAGTTAGTTTCTACGACTAACTGTTGCGGTGACTGCACCTGAATACCTAACTTCCTGACCTACAGTTATTGCATGCGGACAGCCACGTGTATGTTGGTGATATCGGGTTGAATTTGCTGTTTAAACGTTGAGTGGTCTAATATGCTGTTGAGCAACAAATAAAGTTAAATAAAGTCATTATTGTTGTTGTTGCCGCTTTTGTCGCGTACCGTGAGAACCGCAACTGATGTAATTTTTACTGAATGTTACTCACATGTGATAACTTATAGTATATATTTTTGCATGCAATAACTTGCTTTTCGGGTTTTCTTCTTTTTTTTGTGTGAGTGGTCAATTATTTTTATATGAGAACGGCTTGAGAGACCATCTCCACGACTTGTTGCTGTTTTGAACAAATAAAGGGCAAAGATGAAATTCAATATGTATATTTTTTCACATTTGTGGTGTTGGCGGGTTGATATGCAGGTTCGCCATACAAAAAATATATATACAAAACACTTACAAAACAGCTCCTTTTAAAATAAGACTAAAAAAAACAACTACAAGTTCTACACAATTTTGATTTTGACCAGCTATAGCTCTGCGTATTTTACCTCTTTTTTTGAATAAAGTGATACTCCAAAAACCAAGTAATAATTTGCGCTGCTTTATTGCCTATTGAATCCATAGAAGTATTAAATCACATACGAAATTTAAATCTAGGCAGGTATATATTGTAGAATATACATATATGTATGTACATATGTGCTTAAGCATATTTTATAGCTGACGTCCGCCTAGTTGAAATGTTAAAATTACTTCATATATGTGCATACATGTAGTGCATCTAAATAAACATATAGATGTGTATAGTAGTAAATATGTTTATGTATGTCTTTCTTAAAGTTCTTATTTATATTCTATTTTTACAGACGCGAAATTCCACGGCGATTTTTATAATGAATTTATCTTCGTCGGACTTACTTTTTGATTGTTTTAACCTCCCTTTGGCAGCATCCACGTTTTTAAGGAGATCTTGGATACATGGGGAACTCCTTTGCAGATTTTTTCCACTAATGCGTTATGGATTATTAGCTGTTTCACTATTTACTGTGTCGCTGATAACAATTAATAGATACATTATCATCGCACACCCACGGCATTATTCCCGGTTTGAAAGCAAAAATGAAGCCGAATTTATTTTTCTTACTTATATACTGAAAATGTGATTTATATAATTTCAGAATCTATCAACGTCGATATTTGGCATTAATGATTGCAGGGGCATGGATCACAGCATTCTCTATAATGATACCGACCTGGCGCGGTGTGTGGGGTCGATTCGGATTGGATACATCAATTGGGTCCTGCTCAATTCTTTTGGATGAAAATGGTCACACACCAAAACAGTTTCTTTTTATTGCTGCTTTTATGGTACCCTGCATCTGCATCGTGGTATGTTATGCACGTATTCTTTTTCTCGTTAGAAAAGCGGCATTCAGGCACAGAGAAGCTCCAACCAAAAATATTGCATTCCATAACGAAATTCCCATTTCACGGCAGCCTAATTCTGTAAAGGATCTTGTTGGTCATCAAGGTCGGGATTTAAAGCCCGCAAATGTACCAGAAACCCATCAAATGAAACCATTTGACGTTTACGAAGATTTAGAGTATATTGATGTGAGTGATTCCAACGATAACGGGCAGGAAGTCAATGAAATAGTTAAACCTAAAAGTTTTAATCAAGAAGACAATACTATGCAGGTGGAAAATGTGAGTAAACCTTATTAAAATAAAAACTTAGGCCTACCTACATATTTTACTTATGTAAATACATACATGTACCACTATTTATTTATTTGGCTTAGACAAGCCATTGGTAGTAAGTATTGAGAAAAATAATAGATCTGGGAAAGGTAAAGTCTGTGCCCACGCTTTTAGAGATGCTGTTAAGCGCATTAAGAGTTCTTTTAATGGGAGAAAAATTAGTATAATTTGATTTAGCAAATTGCAAACAATTGATGTACATATCTTCCAACATTTACCCAACTACGGAGCAGTGTAGCATTTGAATCTTTGAAGTTCCTGGAGAAAAAGCCATGTTAGAATAAACCTTTGATCAGATAAAGCTAATATAGTTAACAAAAAAAACCATCCCGAGGTCTACGAGTTCATTGACAGTAGAAAGCTGAGTATTAAAAAAGCTATTAGCAGTGGACTTTGGGTAAAGTATGTACTTATTATAGAGAATGTCATATAAAAATATTTATTGATATTAAGAAACAATTTATTTTTATTAATCCAGTCAATTCAGTTGCTTAAATCCCTTTAAGGAAATGACAAGTTCGATGACAAGTTAAAAATTAAAAAAAAAATTTTTTTAGACACAACTTTTCTACAGTTGTATTATAGTACCAGCCATGATACATAAAAGGAAGGTAGTTTCACTTTGAAGTTTTTGACATAAAGTGTGCTTATTAAGGTTTCTACCTTTCGTAAATTTATCAAGTAGCACTGCCACCTCGGAAAATTGTTGCTTCGGAAATTTAAATTTTTTTAAGGCTTTTTTAAAAACAAAATTAATAAACTTCATACAAGGCTCATATACTTAAGTCGGTTACTTACGGAGCTGTTAAAAACGTAAATTGATTGGTTTATTATTGTTATGCGTCTGGCTTGATATATAATTACATACATACATACTTTCATACGTTTTATGCCAGCTCTAAATTCTGTTATTTAAAGGAGAGACCGAGCGAAGCTCTATCGTTTGTAATTTATTTTCTGCGACTTTGTGATTTGTTTTTTCCCCGTGAGTTTGTAATGAACGTGTAATTTATTTTCTGTGTTCACTCAATTATTAAACGCAACTTTTGTCTAATAATCGAAACTCGAAAATCGGGCATGGTTTACAATTAAGCGCTGCTTATAATCGCGTAATACGGTAAGTCGAACACGTAATTTTCAAAAACCTAATGTTATGCTCAATTTTCCTAGATCGAAAGTGATTTCATTTGGTCGAACCATATAAAAAACTGTCGATTTTATAAATCGACAAGACGTGTTCAGACAGATACATATGGGCATATATACTCACGCAAAACATACGCAAAACAAACTCAATTTGTTTGCTTGTTTTGAAATGTGAGAAAACTATTTTCAAAAACTGTCAAAACAAAATATTATCGGGTTTGACGAGATTTTAGTATGATTTAGATTAGATTAGGTAAATTAAAATATTATTAGCTTTCCTAGATTTTAGTACGTGATCGTGTCGTAGAGAATAACATTGTGTGGCCTTTGTAATTACTATCTGCGTTGATGTAATTACAAATCCCAAGATGAAATGTTCCTATCCAAGTGGTGCTGCGAAAGGCGAGAAAACCGAAGAAACAGTCAAAAACAACCAACGAATTACTTCGTGGTTATCAAAAGCCGAAGAAAGTGGCATGAAAAATCTTGATTTGTATCACGAACTCACATTATCTTCCATCTCAAACACTTTTTGTAAGCCAAATATAATAATCTTTTGGTACCAAAAGAAATGTTAAACATTGTTCTTGATACGAAATTTCAATCATTACTATTCAGTCGTGTTTTTTCGTTGAATTAGCACAATTTCTGAATAGAACCTTCCAATGTAATATGTGATTTCTCTTCAGAAACACTAGAAGGGAAGGAAAATTCAGATATTGATGGAGAGAATGAAGAACTTCAAAATATAATACCTGCACCACAGACTTGGATCCAGGTAAAATTCATAACAATGTGGATGACTTAGACTCTAATGAAATTATCATTTTAGGACAAAATAAGTTCCCCGATTCAGTTACTGATTCATAAGTAAAAATGAATTTGATTGCTTCTGGGCCTCTTCAACCGCGAGGACCTTCTCCAAAAGATCTTCAGCAGAATAACCGCAGTTTCTCAGAGAAGCATTATTCTGTGGTAATTAAATCAGATCCGAAGGAACTGGCTTTCATATTCTGTTAAGAAAGACGTTGTTTATTGTCCGCCTTGTTGGTAATTTCGTCAAAATGGATCGTCTGAAAATCTGTGGGGGACCGCCGGCAACAGAGATCGGAAACACCTTTCTGAGCGTATTAAATCTTACGAAACATCTGGATGGCATGTAGAATCTTGCACAATTTATTAGAATCTCAGGAATATAATTTTTGGCGCAAAGTTCTACATGTGACAAAGATGATGGCGAGGTGTAATCTCGCTTTTCCAGGTTCGAAAGAAACTATCGAGGATTCAAATAAGGGCAAGTTTCTTTCAGTCATCGCTCTGTTTTTTTAGTCAACAATCACCTTTTTACATTTGCCAAATAATATGGTAGATCCGTTTCAAAAGGGAATGCCAAAAGCACAGTTTACGTCAAATGGGAGCTATGGCGGCTAAGAAGAAGAAGTGAAACTACCTTTACTAATTGTATCATGGTAGCTAAATTTCGAATTTTTTTTTTATTAAAAAACAGACTTTTGGCATTTCCCCAGACATAAACATTTGGCAAAGCGTTGCCCACGGAAGTTTTTTCATGTTCTTTCCTAAAAATTTTGGTGTTACTTGCCTCGGCCACGATTTGAATTCGATAGTCATACATAGTGAATACATAGTCGGCTATGGCAGCCGCCGTATACAATATTTGAAGAAAAACACAAAGATATAACAGATTCTTGGAGAAAATTATAACTTAGGTTCTTTTCATTCCATCTGTTATGCTAAATTAAAAAAAGGTATTTTCTAACATTTCCAGTTTTGTTATGTTTATGCTGATCTAATAAAAATCCTACCCAAAAAAATGTTTTAGAATTTTATTATCAAAATTAAGGTTTGTGTTTAATAATAAATATTACAATAAAATTAGTATCTCAGCCAGCAACGACTTCTCCCAAATATGCGGAATAATTGGAAATTGAAAGAGGCTTTGTGTAAATGCTTTTTATTTAGGCACAGATAAAACAACAAACAGCTAATTTTTTATTTCTTCCATTTATTTTTAAATTTCATACAAAAGAAGCAGACATTAAAAAGATGTTTTTTCGACTGTTTAATGGCCAGGTAACTTTTATGGCGTCCAAAAAGTTGCAATGGAATTACCTTTTCTGAGAATTGAACAGATTATGGCATTTCGTCCTACTATCCATTGTCGAAAAAGTCGTTTTTATTTTTTTGTTTCTTTTGTTTGAAATAAAAAGATGAAAAATAAAAAAAAGCGCTGCTTGTTTTATCAGTACCTAAATATAAAGCATCTATGCAAAGCTTCTTTCAATTCCCAGTTATTTCGCATATTCGAGAGAAATGAGATGTTAAAGGGTGTGACTTACCCAAAGTATGTAAGCTCAGCTCATTTTACTCAAATTTACTTTCGAGCAGTTAACAAACCGTATGCGAAAATCAATCGGCATCCATTAATCGAGGATCCTAATCGTAATTTAAATGGAAACATTCTAGAATGGTTTATGACGGTTTTCAGATCAGAATCTGTCATTTTTATATTGTAATTTAAATATTGTATATAAAAAAAAACATTTCATTGTAAAAAATTGGTTAATTGTAACTAAAAAAATATGTAAATAAGGCCCAATATACCATTGAAAATTACCCTCTCCTAAAAATATCCGTTGCCACGCTTTGTTTTAAGTTTGCAACTGGGAAATGCCAATAATCTGCTCGTAGGAGCATATGGCCCACAAACGTAACCGTGAAGACTTTCCGTTTTTTTTTCAAAAGGATCCACATCAGTTGCCTCCAACATAATTAAGTTTTCAGGTCATCCCACAGGCTGTCTTAAGCTGTATTATCAAAACCCTTTTTTAGTGTTTTTGGCCGTTAAAAAATTTCAAACTTCGTAATTTTTTAACCGATTTTAAATTTTCAAACGGATTTTAAAAGTAAAATATCAGTGCTCTCCGAAAATATACTTTATTTAGCACAGTCAACACAAGTAGAATTAGATTTTTGTGCCTGGATCTGAAAATTTTTCCATTTTTCTGTTTTGCAATTTTGTATTGATAAATTGCAAATGTAGCAAATCTTCTTTCTTAAAGAACATTAGATTACCTTTAAAATGAACTATCAATCATCAAAGTCCAACATAAATCTTAGAAGTTACGGATTTTTCCCCAAAAACCAAATTTTCGTTCTTTTTGTCCATTATTTTAACTATTACATCAAATTTAGTGTAGCAACCATTTTCTTTGATCACATGTATGCCATATATAGTTGGCTTGTTGTCAGTATCATCATATTTGAAAATAAGTTCTAAGAAAGTCAAGTCCTGATCTCATTCGGATGTCACTTTGAAATCAGATTTCACAATATTCCAATGCTATAGTCTGGACGATAAAATCTCAGTTTGCCTACGTGAAAGCTCCAAATCACGCACGAGATTACAATAATCTTGATTTGACACAAAATGGCGTTCTGTTGGCATAGTTCCACATCGAACATATTGTTGTTGACGACAGGCGTATCTATAGAATTTTGGCTTTAGGCAGACTCACCTTGACTATTTTTGTTGACTGGTTTTGTCACAGTTCATACATTCGCATATTTTATGCGATCGCGGGTTATATAGTGATGTGCAGTGACGTTTGTTTGGCAGAAATAGCAATCCCGCTGCTTATGATATTTTTGAAAAAGCCAAACCATTGGAGTTGAAAATGGTAAGCGCTGCTTATCACATTTCCCAGATTTACATTGTTTAAGTGTCGTTGTGCACATTGAGCAAACATATTCAGGTTCATAACAAGCACTTTAAACGTATGACAAAACTAATTTCGTTTATCACACATATTTAATTTTTTCAATTATATGTATGCAATTCTTACGATTTTCTTGACTGAGTGATATTGGCCATTGTGAATAAATACAAGTGAGAAGTCTTCTAAATTCAAGATGGCGACGGCTGATATTAAATGTCACAAATAGCCGATATCAATTGTCAAACATAGAAATTCGCTCAGGGAATGACACAAAAATGCTGTGAATGGCTACATCAGGTGATCTCAGCTGTGCCGAATTTTGACGTCTATGGGCTAAGATGTTTCACTTATATTTATTCACAATGGATATTGGCACTTTATTTTTGAGGCTAATGATCACTAACAGGCGATATATTTGTTGGAGATGTGCGATACGTATCGATGTATCGAAATATTAGGCACTTGATGTGGAGACTCGAGTTATCGAATAATTGTGGCAAATGTGATTTGGAAAGAGATAAAAGCTAAGAAGAGCGGGAATTTTAAACTTGTTTAAAGAAATTCTTCGTATCAGAAATACTACAACTTTCAAAATATGCCAAAATTCAGAGACACTGCTTTTTCTTATATTTTACTGTGATTTACTTTAATGTCTGAATATATTACTTTTAATTTTTCGCTTTCTACATGAAATGTTAAATGAAGTCACACATGTTTACATGTAAACATTGAAAACTTTATGTAAACATTTTCTTGTAGACACCTTGAATGAGACTAGTACAATAATGATGCATTTTTGTATACGGAATGCATATGAACAAAGAATGCTTGCTATACGTAATGTGATGTGATATAGTTAAAATTGACAAAAAGAACGAAAAATTTGTTTTTGGGGAAAAAATCATATCTTCCATAATTGTTGGTCGATTTTGAAAATTGAACGTTTGTTTTGATGGTAATCAAATGTACTTTAAATTATGTTCACTAAAATATTTCAAGTTTTCAAATCGTTGATGCAAAATTGCGTTGAATGTGCAAAAATACAGAAAAAAATAAAAAGTTTCAGATATAGGCGAAAAATTGAACTTTTCCCTTATTGGACGGGCCAAATTATGTATATGTTCGAAAAGCACTGACATTTGACTTCCAAAATCCGTTTGAAATCGGTTAAGAAATGACCGAGTTAGAAATTTTCAAAGGACCTAAAACACGAAAAAACAGTTTTTCGGACATAAATCAAAAATTTGAGGGTGTTAAAAATTTATCGAACACGATTTCGTGTTATATTCGACCATACCAACGACCTCTACTATGTGACTTGAGTTATTTACTATTCCATAGACGTGGAGATAGAACTCCTCTTAGGGGCGTCCCCTCGACATGCGCCTGGAAGTCCCAACCTCGGTTTACCACTCTACACCAGAGTAGTTGGCCAATAAACTCCACCAGTGAAGTCCAGGAAGACTACGAGACAGAAGTCCTTAACGCTGAGAGACTTCTCAATATAGTCGACCAAGCTGTGGAGTGCAGTTTCATTAGATTTACCTTCGCGGGAGGAATAAAAACGGCCGTGACCTTTTTTCTATACTAACAGTATATGATTCTGTTTGAAGCAAGCGCTGAAAATAGTTGTTAGCCATATCGCAGACACTTCCAGTGTCTTAATTAGTTATGCAGGTATTATCCTGTTCGGTCCTGCTGATTTATATAGTTTAAAGCTTTGGATGGCCCATTTAACTCTTTCTTCCGAAACTGGTACGTTAAAGGTATTGGAATAAATAAAAGGAGGGGTGCTTTGCTCCTCAGTTGTGTTCCCAGAAAGTGTGTGTCCATTAGCAGTTCAACTGGTTCCTTTCTTATTTAGATCTAGTACCCGT
This sequence comes from Anomoia purmunda, assembly GCA_951828415.1. Taxonomy (NCBI): domain Eukaryota; kingdom Metazoa; phylum Arthropoda; class Insecta; order Diptera; family Tephritidae; genus Anomoia; species Anomoia purmunda. Next base: position 87,150,931 of record OX639995.1, read on the forward strand.
GCTGTGTTTGTAAGACGCCTATCAAGTTAGAAGATCCCAATAAAATTTTTGTAGCCTTTCGGTCTCGGAAGCATCCATAATTAATTTTCAAAAATCAAACATGTTGGAAATGTTCATGGCATCGCCCACCTTAGAGCAAATAGGTACATATGTATATCTCCAAAAACGTATTATTAATTAATACATACAAATGTTTATATATAACCACTTAGCAAACATAATACGAAAAACACGAAATGATGACACGTTGTTCGCTTATATTGCTCTTCCTTTGGTTTTATTTATGTAGGGGAGACCGGGGGGATGTGAAAAGGGTTTTGTTTTTTTTTTGCACAAAATACAATAGAAAAGCCATTTTTCTGCCCGTACAAATTTTTAAATCCTGATTCAGTGTAACTTCACTCAGACAAGAGTTTCATTTGTTGAAATTTTAGTACGACCTTCAAGTTTTGCCTGCCTGCTCAAAAGTTGGTTTTTATGGATTTTCGCAAAGTTCGGGGGGTTGTGAGACACAAATTTAAAATAATGAAAATGGCTTAATTTTATCAAAATTGTTTATTTTAATCTTAAATATGGCATATTATAAGGTCTACAATTTATTCAAATTGAAAAGATTTCGAGGTGATAATAGAAAGCCAATAAAAAGCAGATTATTGGCACATTTCAAGTGAACAGGTCTGTCGCAACTATTGCAGTAAATCAAGTTGTTCCGGTTCAATTTTTTAGGTATAAGAGCTTTGCAAATGATTCAAAAGTCGCGTTCATCTTCAGAGTCGGATATTTTGAATCGCCATTAATGCCGAAGATTTTTAAGGCGTCCGCGCTTCGATGGTAATGCCTTTTCGGCCTTGTTCTTCTTGTTCTCTTTGTTCTGTAAATCTTTTGCTTTATTTTCGTCAGATTTTCGACCACATTAACTTCTGAAGTCAAAATGGTGCTGTCCATTGATTTTCGACATCGATTAGATTTCTTGATCGGAGTGTTGTGTTTCAGAGGGCCTACCTCCTGCAATATATGCTGAATTGGGGCAGCCGGTTTGGTTTGGTATAATCGATGATGTGTGGTTGGTATCATCGATTAAACGTTTCATCGATTAAACGACCATTAAACGTTTTGGTTGTGTACAGAAACGCTATATCAGACTATAAAATACAATTTTATGTTCCTAGATGACGGTAATAGAATGTCTCATAACCTCCCGAAAATGTTGTGTCACGACCCCCCAATAGCTATATTTTAAATATGGCTACTGCTTTACGGACGCATTGAATGTTTATGCAAAATGTTTTCCGTGTGTCAAAAGGCTACTCACCAAGGAATGTTTCGGGTGTATGCACTCTTGCAAATAGCTTGTAAAACAAAGTGAAAAGATAGCAAACACGAACGGTCTACAAAATTTCGATCAAAAAATTGGAAAGACACAAAGAATCGGCATGAGCGGAACATTTGTGATGTGGATATGAAGATTGGAAACAAGCAAGAAGTTTCGCAGTCAGCTGATAGATGTCACGCTTTTTAGTTCAGGGTTGTAAGCGCGTCTCACGACCCCCCATCTCCCCTATATATTTGTAATATGACCACTATTGAACTTAGTCAGTGAGTATTAAGTAAAACTTACAAAGTAACAATTATTTTTGACCGTTAAATAAAATGTTATAATGTGAGTTTTATTTTACAACAGAAAAGTAAAACTTACCGCATAGGTTTTATATCTTTAACGAAAAGTAAGACTCATTTCATAAGTGTAATTTATTGAAAGAAAAGTAAAACTCAACCCAGTATTATTTTACGAGCAAATATAGAACGTATGAAATATTTCTTAAATTTTATGAAAAAGATAACCATAATAAAATTTAGGGGTTTTGCATGAATTAATAAACCTCGAAAAAAATATCATTTGGGGTTTTCAACCAAATTTTCACCCATAACAGTTATATATACATACAAAAACAGTTTATTCGAAATAAAAACTTGTCTTTAGAAGTTAACCATGTAGCAGATGTGTTGATCAGGATTGGTGTTCACTCGGGAAACAAGATTAATTTGTCTTCCGGGTGGAAACACACTATACCCAATATATATGTAACTGAAAAAATTCAAAATGCTGGCATAGTTATTTTCAACACAGAACAAAAACAAACCGAGCGTGTCCAAGGCGAATTCATATAAGCAGGTGTTATGTTCCAATGTATTTTGTTTTTGCTTTTGGGGCTTCTGAATGCTCATACGCAAAACACACAAAATACATGTAAGCAAGGTGGATCCATGGATGTATGAATTCGTCTCGACATGTAGGTGAATAAAAAAATCAAATCGACTCACTCACACAAATCACTACCCATCCCAACAACTAGTGCGAAAAGTTTGTGCTCTTTACAATACACGAAACATTTCAATAGTAGATGAGTCCTAACAAACTAATTGTTTGTTCGTTTGCATACCTGTATGATTTCGTTTATTGTAAAATTACTCATCACGAGCAAGACCCAAATAAAACACGATCTACAAAAGAGAAACACGATATCACTCCTCAGCCAAATATTCACGCCAAGGCGAATTCATTTAAGTCGCAGTCGTTGTATTTTTTTATTTACCTTACATATGTATGTATACTTGGGTTTGGGTTGTTTTTTTAAAAAGCTTTAAAAGTGTATGGGAATTTTGTAGTTGTACTTATAACAAAACCTTATATGAATTCGTCTTGATTTAAACACATCAGCAATTTTTAATTTAAAAAAAATATATATAATTTGATTACTGATAATTTGATTACTAATTGTTTCGTCTGTTTCCCTATTTTGTCAATTGTTTTGTTTGCGTTAGCTACGAGATTGCTATTGTTTGTAAAGTAAAGAAATCTCGATTCACGGCGTCAGTGATATGAAACGTCTTCAAATAGCCCATAAATCGTATTTCATTGATTTTTATTTTAGGCACAATGCTCAGATGAGAGAATAGTTGCAAGTTGCAGTTTGATCATCGGCGGCTGAAGAAAACACAAACAATAATAGTTTACTGTTAATAGTTTAGTGTGTTAAATATTCCAAAGAAAATAACAAAAAAATCCACTTTATCGAGGAATTCATAAATCAGAAGAAATACGACGAAATATTAAATTATCATCTGATACCATAACTTTGGGCTCAGAATTTTTAAGATGGCCCGAACTTTCAGAACTATAACTTGTTATTATTTTTTACATTTTACTTTTGAAAGAACCAATGCGTATGATTTCATTACTTCTAAAGTGTGAACATGACCGATGTTTTTGTAACTTAATATGAAGTTTTAGTCATCTGAATTGATGTATGTAGTGTGTGTGTTTGAACCTTGAATTACTTAAATTAAAAAATGCATATGCCCTTTTTCTCTTCCTTATATAAATTGACCACTTACTTTTAGATTAGTATAATTTAAGTAACGGGGCCCGTGATCTTTAGCACTTGGCCCCAGTTTATCTCGACGGTTTGACCAGCAAATTTAAGCTGCGAAAACAAAGTGCAGTCGACTACTACGAAAACTGAGCAGTTATGAGTTTCTTTTATATGACGAATGCTATTATTCGCTAACTTACAAAAAAATTAATGGATTTTGTTTAATTGTTTTGTTTAATTTAAAACAAAAGCTAAGCTGGAACACCAAATGTTCGCTATTAATGGAGAAACATAGCTAATCAAATGATTGATTAAGAGCGTGCTTGGTACCATTCATAAAAGTCAACTATCCAAATAGTGGTTACATCTTTTGAGCGGATCTGGCAAGCTCTCACTACGCAGAAAGCTATTGAATAACATTTGTCGTTGTTGTATGAAACATTATTATAATTCAACTTCTTCATTATTAATAAACCCATAGTGGCTATTTTATCGATTTCTAATGTCAATAAAAACTTATGTCTTGATAGGCGTAGATTAAATTGTTCCCCAAATCTCTGCTGTGTTTTCCACACATATGTATGTACATATATATGAAAGATAACAACTTTGTATCTTTTGATTATTTATAAAATAAAATTTTTTTTTTATATTGTACGCACATAAATGCTTTTCGTTTAAATGTTTATGTTTATATGTATTTATAATTACAGATTAAGGAAACGCTGGAAGATTCGCCTAAGCTAAACGTTACAGCAAACGATGCAAAGAAGTTTCAAGGGTAAACTGAAACCCAACCTGTGCAATAAATTAATATCAATAACTTAATTTTTATTTTAGTCAAAGAGGGTTTATAACAACTTCTCTAAAAACATCGTTTAACAGAATTACACCCAGAAAAACCCAATATGTTTCTATGGGAAATACATCGAATGCGTCCTCCATATACCCAGGGAGAATGAGCCAAAAAGATCGACGGTTATTAAAAATGATTCTAGTAATTTTTATATCTTTTCTTTTCTGTCATTTGCCAATAACTATTACAAAAATTTGCAAAAGCGTAACAGGTGTACATATTGTTAATATAAGCGGATATTTACTTATTTATTTAACAACCTGTATAAATCCTCTTATATATGTCCTAATGTCTAATGAATATAGGCAAGCCTATTGGAATTTATTGCGGTGCCGACAGAAAGCATAGGCTATCAATGTGTGCATTTTTTGTAGACTTGTTCTCAGCATGCCAAAAATACGCCACTCACTCTAAAGTGTTTATTAAGCTGATGTATATTGGCACGGTTTTCCATCATCCCTTGTCAAGTTTAGTTCGGAGACAACCCGGTTTCGGCGTTGTGTCATCTTCAGTGCCATTTTTCGTTCTGTTCAGTTACCCTCAACAATAAGACAGGTAGTAGATAGACTAGAACGAACACCTCTAACACATGAAGCATATAAGAAAGAATTGTACACAATTTATAATATAGCTGAAAACAATTGATATAAAAAGGCTCCGGAGAATAAAATTAGAAGGGATCATGGAGCGCCAAAAAGAACAAGCAAAGAGAAAGACAGGAAAGGAGACATACAAATTAGCAAACTTTTTTCAAAAATACATTCAGACAGCATTTAAAACAGTAAATAACTTAGGGCGAACAGGCTAGGCGTATACAAACTGATTTGCGAATGCCAATACAGCTGCATAGCACAGACGGGACGTTATATGAGAACAAGGTTTCGCAAACACATACGGGACTATAACAAAAAGATATAGAAACCCACTGCAATACATGAATCTAACTTTGCCGGCAAATAATATGAAACGAGCTAAAATTCTGCATGGGAAACAGAAAGGGCACCGCTTGAACGCACTTAAAAATATGGAAATATACAAACAGAAAACATTTCACAGAAGAATAATAAACGAACAAATAAACAAAAACGCTGACGTCATATTCGAACCCTTAAAAGATCAACGGCATTATGCAATAATAAAAAGGTGCTGTAGTGACAGCTAGTTTTGCTACTGCCTTAACTCAAGGTCGTACTTTGGAAATAAAGGCAAAATGGAAGAAATTAAGGCCGTTTTCGAGAAAATCTCTAACCAGTTTTAGTATAATTCTAATACATTAGTATAATACGATGAATTAATTTATTTTCTGGTCCTGTCCTAAGTTGTCTTATTGAACGCAAACATTACCAGATATGTTGGCCCGTTCTGCATTTCGATTTTGTTTAAAAAGTAAGACTCACTTTTCATTCTTGCATATATCTAGTACATGAATCAATCATTAAATAAAATTAATATTAATAATTGAACCACGCCTTTAATGCCAAATGCCAGCGAATAAAATCAAATCAGACTTAATAATGAAGCTGTATTGCCTACTCTGTATTTCTTTAACATTTTAATATTGTTAAAAAAATTCCTCTCAAAATTAGAAAAGAGATCACACGGTTTTTCTAAGGCAGTCAACATGGCCCAATTAGAGCGAGAAGTTGTCTACGTATCATGGATCAACGGTTATCAACATACAAAACAAACACAAAATATCCTACAAGGCCAAACTTACCGACTTCTTCTGCCTGAACACACAACAGACATGACCGCGAAATAACCCAAAGTTTGTATGATATATGTATGCATACATTTGTATGTATGTATACGCGCAAATACAGTGTTCAGGTACCTAACCATAACACAAACCCTTACTACATCATAAATAAGCAACTGAAGACGTTGACTGAACAGAACGAATGATGACTGAAAACGGCACAACGCCGAAACCGGTTTGTCTCCAAACCAAACTTTACAAGGGATGACAGAAAACCGTGCCAATATATATCATCTTTTTACCCTGTCGAAAAACAGACCTGTTAAATTTCAAGTACAATAAGTACTCAATACAAATACTTTTTAAAGTACTTATAAGAATACGTAATTGTTTTCTAGCTGAATTGAAATTAGGACTCGAGTGCAAGTACTTGTAATTGGAAAATATTTGGAAATACCATCAAGTACTGAAAGTACTCGAAAATACTCGCTAAAAGAATTGCAATCCTTTTCCAAGTACTTCAAAGTAATTGAAGTAAGTAATTGAAAGTAATTGGAAAAGGATTGCAATTCTTTTAGCGAGTATTTTCGAGTACTTTCGAGTACTTTCAGTACTTGATGGTATTTCCAAATATTTTCCAATTACAAGTACTTGTACTCGAGTAGTAATGGATACAAATGTAATGTACTTGAAAAGTATTGAGTACTTCTCTGGAATGCCAAAGTCCTTAAATTGCTACTTAGTACGAGTAGTACTCATGACTTAACAGGTATGTCGGAAAAACAGAAGATCAAAAAGAAATACTCATTAAGCATTTCAAATTGTTTTATATTTTAAGTAAATGTATTGTTTGTTATTGTTAAAAAATATAGTGAATCGGCTTATTTCAATTTTCTTTTCAAATATTAAACAAAATTAGAGTAATTTTTTTACCGAAGAAGATAAGGCTTGTTCGAGACATTTAAATTTAATTGCCGCAATACTGCAGTCCTGTTAGCTATTAGCAACTGTGCTGTAAGTATATGCTCTGCCGATACTTCTTTATATAATCAATTTTGTTTACCTTGCCAATATAATCGCGAGGTATAAATATACTTAATACCGTATTCTTGAATTTCGCGCGCATAAAAGATTGGGCTTTGCCAAAGCTGCGACATTTTTTCATGGAACGTAATACCTTGAAATATTGTGCACTATTAACTTTGTTATTAAGGCTCGAACAAGCCCACAACATTTGCTGTATAGTTAAGCCGTAGCTAATTGTATTAATCTTGAAAATAATGGTAGCATTGTGTTAAAACACGATTACCGAATATGATCGTTTTGGGAATATCGTGTTAGAGAATTTGCAAGAATGATTATTGAATGTAAATAACATGTATAGCAATTGAAAGCATTGTTGTCATTGAGAAAGCAAGTAATTTTAAAGTACTTTAAAAATAATTTAATTTCCCATGAGGAACTTACATATGATGAATTTCATTTCAAAGGCTGAAAAAAACGTACATTTTGAACCCTACCCCCTCAGAATTTGATGAAATTTTGCATATAGGTACATCTTACGTACCCAAACACAACCTTATTTTTAGAAAATGGATTTTCGAAAAATTGTGGGCGTGGCAAGGTATCGAAATATTCGAAAATATTCGAAAAATGACGATAATAGGTACTTTTAAAGTGTGATTACTACGGAATGGCTTTACCGATTTCAAAGACCTCCATACCATTAGAAAGGTATTGAAATAAGCTTTCAAAAAAATACACTGTAATTTTTTCCAAAATAAAATTTCAAACTGAAAAAACACTTCAAAGATCAAGCGATTTTGAAAAATAAAATTTTATTTTAGAAAGGTCTATTTAATATATATAACATATCTGAAAACTAAAATGGGGTGTTTTTTATTTTTTTATACAGATACAGATACTATGACTAAGTATTCTAATAGATTCGAACAAGAATCGTATTATCAAATTTTTCAGACCCGCACAATAAATTGACGTACACTTGATAAAGTTAATTTTTTATTTTTATTTATTTAGATTTAATATACAACTTTGCGCAGCTCATACTGCTGACTTTCGGATTATTTGCTTACTTTTAGTGATGTTTCATCTAAAGGTACAAAAGAATGGAAGCTTTGAGTTCCTGTAATAGTTTTGGCATTTTTGTATCTTGAAAGTAGCTCTTCTTTTGTTTTGTTGTATTCATCAGAGTCTGCGTAAGCAACTTCTATGGAGGTGTTATACGTTTGTGAAGCCCAATGATAAAGGTCTTTCGCCGTTTGAATTTGGTTTTTATTTGCCATGCTATAATTCCGAGCGCCTCTTTTTAATGTCCCACCTATACCATCACATGCAGATTTTCCATAGCTGGTTGCGTAAAAGTGCCACTCAGCGAATATTTCGAAATCAATTTTATGATGCGCAAATTGCTGTGTTTTTTTTTTGCAGTATGAATCCCTTTCTAAATATTTTCGCTTCATTGGCGATGGATGGCTTGCAAGATGAGGAATAACATGCTTATTTATATTGTTGACGAGTTCGTTGCGTTCGAGTGATTCAGTATAGCTGCTGCATGTTGAAACTTCCTTATATTCTTGATACAATTCACCGCTAGCCAACTCATGTAAATCCTCAATTTCCGTTTCAGTAGAACGCTGATTATCAGCAATCTTGATAGCATCCTTCAGTTTAAAGCGACAATTTTCGCAAATACGGCAACAATGAGTGTTGGAGACTGCTGGAAAATGCTCAAATATCACCGCTGCTTCGTTTAAGCTAATGTTTCGAAGTTTAGAGGAACATTTTGTTGATAGCTGCACACATCTGTATTTATTAGTTGATTCCATATCTATTTGTAATTTAAGGAGAAACTAAGCACGAAGTATAACAGCCGTTTAAGCACAACTAAAATTTTTACTAGACGAAATTAACGTACGTTCGCTTTGAATTTGCAATGGCAACTGAAACGAATTCATAGAATATCGCTATGAAGCTAACAATCAGGTAGAAATAGTACCAAAACAAAAGACAGAATTAACAAGGAACAACAACACAACGTAGTATATGAAATCAAGTGCAATGGTAAATTGGGTGAAAATTGCGATAAAGTATACATAGGCACTACAAAGCGATCACTCGGAATTCGAATTAGCGAACATAAAACGGACGCGAAGAACAAAAAGACAACAACAGCATTGGCACAACATTTAACGAATAGCGGACACTCAGCCGATTTCGAAAAAACAAAAATATTAGACGTGGAGAAAAAAGATAGGACAAGATTAACATTAGAAGGGCTGAGAATACAACAACAAATACGACACACTATGAATTTTAAGGAGGACGTAGACAATATAAACTGCGCATACAGAACAGCAATAACGAGTGATGGTTAAACAGAGAGACAAAAACGTAGTGTACATACAATTCAATATGTGGAGTTTTATTTTTATTTTCGTTTTTATATTTTTATTTGTTTTGATGTTGTCACTGTTTTCAATGTAATTAAAAATGTAAGTGCAATTATTGTTGTAAGCAAAAATATTGTTATTTTGTTAACACTTGTTTTTATGTTTTATGTACAATAAAATGCAGACTCCCTGATGAAGGCGCGGAAGACGCCGAAACGCGTAGGAGAAAAAAAGAAACTTTTTGTTTGCTTTTAATACATAACCGACCGAAAAGCTCCTAAAGCATCCCAATTGGAAATTCAACTTTGGTCCCAAGAAAAATACAACAAAAATTCTTGTTCGACTCTATTAGAATTAAAAAAAATCTGTATAACTTCCAAAGTATAGCTAGGTATCTTTTTTGGTCACACAATATTATCAAAATAAAAAAAGTTAACAAGAGATGCATTTACTTAAATAAATTAAAAAAAAAAATAAAAAACACCCCATTTTAGTTTTCAGATATGTTATATACATATGTATATTAAATAGACCTTTCTAAAATAAAATTTTATTTTTCAAAATCGCTTGATCTTTGAAGTGTTTTTTCAGTTTGAAATTTTATTTTGGAAAAATTTTTTTTTTCAGTGTACTTTATTTCAATACCTTTCTAATGGTATGAAGATCTTTGAAATCGGTAAAGCCATTCCGTAGTAATCACACTTTAAAAGTACCTATTACACTACTCGACAAATTTTGATCAACTTTAGTCTCCAAGAATAAAATAGTCCTTTCCTAAAGTGAAATTTTCTCCTGATTCCGAATATGACTTCCATTTTCTTGTGGCAGATCTAGTTTCTGAGATATCGGCGAAAATATGAAAACTCCCATTTTTGCAGAACACTACTTCATATAGGTACGGCAAAAATTTGCATTTTTCATTTTTTCGTTTTTAACTGTTGAATTATGCATTATACTAATTCCCATAAAAATTTCTTGCCTTCTTCGCCCTCAAGTATCTTCAGTAGTTTGGCCACTATGCCAAAAAACGTTCAAAAAATTTTGAAAAAAAAACGAAATTTTTTACACAATTTCAGATTTAACCACTTTAAAATCGGAAAAATTCTATTGACGAAAAAAAGTTAGCCCTCCTATGTTGTAGGTAATTTAACTACGAAAATTTTAAGCATACCAGTACAACAATCGGACGTGCCATTGAAACTATAGCCCCGTTAACTTGCAAGCGTCTATCCTACAATTTTAGTATTACTCTGATAAAATTGGCGAGACATTTCATTTGGTCACTCTACCTTAGGGTCTAATAAATTTAAAAAGACATCAAGTATTTAATTGTCACTACTGTTTGTTGTAAATTTTGTTTTGCAAATTGTAGTGCAAATTTATACATACTATATCGGTAGATGTGTTTACGAAATGGCTTGTTGCAAAAGAGATTTTAAATGTAAAAATAATCCGGATGATTTTTGCTTTATTTGCGGACATTATATTTTCGGAAACTCAGCTCGGAAAATAACTAATTCTGTCAGAGATGCATACTTTCATTATTTCGGTTTCCGTGTAAAAAATCTCGATAAATCTTGGACACCTAATTTTATTTGCGCCTCCTGTAGATTAACTTTAATGAGATGGGTATCGGGTAAAGGTCATAACATGAAGTTTGGTGTTCCAATGATGTGGACTGAATCCTTTAACCACGACCAGTGCTATTTTTGCGTGATAGACCTTAAAGGTAAAACGAGAAAAAAGAGGAAATTAATAAGTTATCCAAATGTGGCATCAGCTAAAAAACCAAAACTACATGACCATACCTTACCCATACCTAGACCGCCTATAAGTTTTGAAGCCTCAAGCGAAAGTGACTCCGAAGCAGATAGTTCAGAAAGTGGACAAGAAGGAGAGATCCCACATCGAGTCTCACAAGCCGAACTTAATGACTTGGTCAGAGATTTGAAATTATCGAAATTTGATAGCGAAGTTCTAGGATCTCGTTTGCAGCAATGGGGCAGCCTGGGCCCTTCGACAAGTACTTCCAAATTTCGAAATAGACACAAGACTTTCTCTTCTTTTTTTACTAAAAGTGAAAATATTTGCTACTGCAATGATGTTCAAGGTTTATTTGAAGCACTAAAATTAGAAAATAAAGTGGATTATTGGCGCTTGTTTATAGACAGTTCAAAGCATAGTTTAAAAGCAGCATTACTCCATAAAGGAAATTCGTTACCGTCAATACCAGTGGCACATTCTGAGAATACTAAAGAAACTTATTTAAGCATATCAAATTTACTTGAGCTCATTCAATATAAACAATTTAATTGGAAAATTTGTGCGGACTTAAAGGTAAGCAGTTTCGGTGGTACAGTTTAAAATAAATAGTATATGAAATACATCCTAGGTTGTAGCTATAGTTCTCGGACTTCAAGGAGGTTTCCCTAAATATTGCTGTTTTCTCTGTCTTTGGGACAGCCGTGCTAGAGAAACCCATTATATTCAGGAAAACTGGCCACCAAGAGCTGAGTACGAACCAGGTGCCTTCAATATCGCAAACCCGCCTTTAGTAAATCCCGAACGAGTTATTTTGCCAGCACTCCACATCAAATTAGGATTAATGAAAAATTTTGTAAAGGCTTTAAATAAGGACGCGCCATCCTTCCAGTACCTAACGAAATTTTTCCCTAAAATAACTCAAGCCAAATTAAAAGAAGGTATATTTGTTGGTCCGCAAATTAGAAAGTTGCTGAAAGACGAAAATTTTGCGAATCATTTATCATCAGTAGAAGCAGCGGCTTGGGACAGCTTTAAGCAAGTCGTTAGTGGGTTTCTTGGCAACAACAAAGATCCCAACTATAGAGAGATGGTCAAAGCCTTGTTGAAAAACTACAGTGCTATGAAATGCAACATGTCCCTCAAAATGCATTTTTTGCATTCACATTTGGATAATTTTCCCGCAAACCTAGGTGCTGAAAGTGATGAACAGGGTGAAAGGTTTCACCAAGACCTCATGATTTTTGAAAAGCGTTACCAAGGTTTTTGGAATGAAGAAATGATGGGAGATTATTGCTGGACAATAATACGGGAGACAAACCCAGAAAATTATAAACGGGTAGTTAGAAGTACCCACGTCCCTCACTATTGACCACCACGGTAAAATCGCTCAATTTGACTTTTTTAGATGTAGATATGTATGTATTTATTGTTGTTGTCGTTGTTGTTTTTTACTGAATTGCTGATTTATACTCATATTACTCAATTGAATACAGTTTAACGTGCAAACATATGTCTATAATAAAACGTTATAAAAAAATAAAAACCTAGTTTGAATAAAAATTTTCTCTATAAAAAAATTGTAGGATAGACGCTTGCAAGTTAACGGGGCTATAGTTTCAATGGCACGTCCGATTGTTGTGCTGGTATGCTTAAAATTTTCGTAGTTAAATTACCTACAACATAGGAGGGCTAACTTTTTTTCGTCAATAGAATTTTTCCGATTTTAAAGTGGTTAAATCTGAAATTGTGTAAAAAATTTCGTTTTTTTTTCAACATTTTTTGAACGTTTTTTGGCATAGTGGCCAAACTACTGAAGATACTTGAGGGAGGTGAAGGCAAGACATTTTTATGGGAATTAGTATAATGCATAATTCAACAGTTTAAAACGAAAAAATGAAAAATACAAATTTTTGCCGTACCTATATGAAGTAGTGTTCTGCAAAAATGGGAATATTTTCGCCGATATCTCGTAAACTAGATCTGCCACAAGAAAATGAAAGTCATATTCGGAATCAGGAGAAAATTTCACTTTAGGAAAGGCCTATTTTATTCTTGGAGATTTTTTTTGTCGAGTAGTGTTATCGTCATTTTTCGAATATTTTCGAATATTTCGATACCTTGCCACGCCCACAATTTTTCGAAAATCCATTTTCTAAAAGTAAGGTTGTGTTTGGGTACGTAAGATGTACCTATATGCAAAATTTCATCAAATTCTGAGAGGGTCGGGTTCAACGCATATTGGATTTGATATGAAATTCATCATATATGGGTTTTTAATTTACATATTAAACATTCTTGTCGATGCTCAAATTTAAAATAAGATGTATATACGCTAAATTTGAGCACTTAACCTATTTATACTTAGTTAAATATAATATATACATACATATTATAGATTTTATAAACGTAGCATATTTAAGCATTTATGATTTATTACCCAATGAAAAGAGTTTAAGCTATGGTTGAGTAGATACTAGATACTATGCATATTCATATAATTCAGCTTTATTTTTCACAGAGACGAGTAAACTTTGAAGTTTACTATAACTCCTGAACGTAAACTAACTCGTTTGTAACGAGTAAACAAAAAACTAGTAGTTTAAGTTATGAATTTAGATTAAGTCGATGCTTTTAATGTGCTCTCTCGGAGGCATCAGAGGCCGTTTCCCACACTCCCTTTCCTGTACATCATGATATTTTGGAGAACTGAAACAGACCTTCCCGCGATACTTTGCTCGTGACCAGAATGGCTGTGCTTTCAAAGATACTGTAAGGATCTTGACATTCTTTAAGGCATTTTTATTAAGTCATTACTAACTTATATGCAATGAAGGGAGAGGTACTAAATTCTGCTTTTCAAAATTCTTTTGGATGAAAATTCTGTAATGAAGGAAAGTTTTGAAAGACCTAACATCCTCACTTATTTTGCACCCGTATTGCCTGTGCAGACTGGTGCGGAAAAAAAATGCAGCGGTGCGAAAATCTGGAGGATTCCCCAGGGAGAGTTACTAGGAAAAGATGACGTATTAAATAGTATTTTCTAGTTTATCTTTGAAATCTTTAAAATATTATTACCACAGTATACAGTAAAACAAGTTTCTGACAATATGTCTACAATAATAGTAAAATGCTTCACAAAATAGATATCTTTAGAATTTTATTATGTAGGAAGCGTTTTAGATCTTTTATATTTTACGATTTTGAAAGTAAGGGTGAATACTAATTTAGTTTTTTTAATAAAACTTACTAATTTACGTTGCCATTTTGTATATTTTTTTTTATTTGTAGCTTGTTTTTTTATTGTTTTAAAATTGTGTTCATATATTTTATACGGAAATGAGTTCAACATTTAAAACACGTTCGTTTCTTTTCCATTCCAATGGAAATATCACTAATTTTTCTATTAACATATCAAATAAATTTTGTACATTAATAATTTTACCTCCATCACTTTCCACACAGATGTTTTCTAAACACGTAATATGATAACTGGTGGTCCCACTGCCATAGTTTTGAAAGTTTCACCTTTACATTATACTAGTTTTACCTCTCAATCGATAGGTTAACTTTTAAAAGTCCTAATTATTCTCAAAGTTCACCTTAGCATCTGTATGACTTATGTAGGAAGTGCATCCGGACATAGATTTCACTCGTGAATCAGAAAAATCACTAGATTTCAAATGTTTTGCACAGGCATGTGCTGTGGGTGGCAACCATGTTCTGCATGCGATTTTCCACTGTGTTTTGGGAATTTCCTTTTTGGTACACTGAACATTGGGGCAGCGCTTATAGCGCTCTTGCAACAAAATCACGAATTGCTTGACATTTTAATTTCCTATATATTTTGTTTTACGAGTAAATATGTAACTTCAAAATATTTCATATTTTTCATGACATGTCACAGTAACCGAAGATGCTGTATTTTAATTCGCTCATACAACCCATCGTTCCTTCGTCTGCGGTATTCGCCGTCTCAAAGACATAGAGGTCCATAAATCTTTCGGATAACCTTTCTTTCGAACACTCCAAGGACCGTCTCATCTGCAGCAAAGCTCTCCACTTTTTCGAAATTGTAATTGCCAACAGTGATGCGGGGGCCAAAACGCAACTACGCTGACTGTTTATTTGACGATAGGAGGTACTTGGTTTTACCCTCGTTCACCTCTGGACTTATACGTTTCGCTTCTTTATCCAGTTTCGAAAAGGCAGAAGTAACGGCGCAATTATTGAGGCCAATGATACCGATACCATTAGCATACACGCACTTATAAAATATGATGAATGAACGGTTAAATTCTGCAGCTCGAATTATATTTTCTTATATAAGATTAAAGAAGTCCCAAGAAAGGGAGCCACCCTGTCTGAAACCTCGCTTGGTTTCAAACGGCTCGGATAGGTCCTTCCCGGTTCTGACAGAGCTGGTATTGTTGGTCAACGTCAGTTTACATAGCCGTATTAGTTTTGTTGGGATATCAATTCAGACATTGCAGCAAATAGGCAGCTTCTTCTCGTGCTATTGAAAGCGGATTTAAAGTCGACAAAAAGATGATGTGTAGCTATTCTTTTTTCTCGGATCTTTTCCAAGATGCTAAGGAGACTGATCCCACGGTAATTGGAACACATTGCAGGATCGCCCTTTTTGTGGATTGGGCAGAGTACATTTAAATTCCAATCAGCTGACATGCGGTTGTCCGACAATATTTTGCAAATGAGCTAGTGCATACACTTTATCAGCCCCTCGCCGCCGCACTTGGATAGTCTATCAGCACTAGCGGTCTTATTGTTTTTAGCCGCGCTATTGCCGTTCGAGTTTCGTCCAGGTCGGGTAACGGTACTTCTACTCCGTATGCATTGATTGGAGGTTCGGGTTCATCATCTGCGATGTTTTCCGCGACAGTACCATTAAGCAGCGTGACGAAGTGCTCCCACCACAGTTTGTGTACTTTGGATGTCATCGGGTCGCCGTTTTCATTCTTACGGGAAACTGCACCGGTATTGAAACTTTCTGTAAGCCGCCGTCCCCTCTGATAAAATTTTCTGGCGTTTTTCCTATCAGAATTTTTATCGGAAAATGCGCCTCGCTTTCTTCTTCAAATCCCCATATCACTCCCGCACAGTTAGCGTTGCGCCCGATCGTAGCGTGGCCCTATAGGCGGCATCTTTCCTTTCCATGGCGGCACGGCTTTCCTCATCGTACCAGTCGTTTTTCCACTGTTGTCGTTTTTCCGATGAAAACCAATGAACTCTTCAGCGGCGGTACGTAATGTAATTGCGCGCAGATATGCTCTCATAGAGCTGGACTACAAGTCGAGTAGCGAAATGGTTTTGGGCGTCAAACTTTCCTCGTGTCATTGAGCGCGCACTGTTTGCTACAAATAGGCGCGTACGAATCTTGGCGGTGACAAGATAATTATCTGAGTCGCTGTTAATTCCTCGATTAGTCCGCACGTGTAAGACAATGGACGCATGCCTTCCATCTACCACAACATGATCAATCTGATTTCGTGTTTTCCTATCAGGAGATAGCCTTGTTGCCTGATGTATACTTTTATACTTGAACCTGGTGCTTCATACCACCATGTTTCTGGTCCCAGCAAAGTCGATCCGGCTCAGTTCGTTGGCGGCTGTTTCGTTGTTTAGGCTGAATTAACCAACTGTCGGATTAAAGATCCCTTCCCGTCCCACCTTGGTACTAAAGTCGTCTAGCACGAGTTTTATATCGTGACGGGAGCAGCGTTCATATGAGCGTCTTCATAGAAGTGATCTTTGGTCACATCATCTTTCTCTTCCGTAGGGGCGTGGGTGCAAATCAGCGAAATATGGGAAAATCTCGCTCTGTTGCGGATTACGGCGAGACGTTCATTCATTGAGGTGAACGACATTACCTGGCAGGGCAAGCTTTCTCCTAGCATAAATCCGACCACGAATTTGCGCTCCTTTACATCGCAGCTCTAGTACACGTCGCATGGTCCGATCCTCTTCATTCCTTGCCCCGTCCATTGCATCTCTTGGATGGCGGCGATGTCAGCCTTTGCCCTTACGAGGACATACACCAACCGGTCAAAGACATCGAAGCTTTTTGTTGAAATTTTTAATTGGAAGGCGTTTTTACGTGGCGGGTTCCAAACCCAGCGCACAAATAGATTCTGTTGTATTTTTAATTATAAACACATTTATACAGCGAGCCGCTTTCTCCAAGTCAGACGCCCGCTCGCTGCCGCACTTACTGATGAGCAGATGCTGCAAAACCCCGATGAGCCCTTAACGCGAAAACGTTGGACTGGCCCCATCAGGTTGTTGTGACTTTAGCTCACTCCCAAACGGATGTTCGGGAGCTACCCAGAGGACACTTGGGTTAAATAACCCGTAAGTTGTAAGCTGCTTGAACCGCATGCAGAAGAATCGTCCTTGCCACTTGCGTGGGCTTCTACACACGGCACGATCCTCAACGGAAGTAATAAATTGTGAACAATTTTCAACCCATAGAATCAAATAAATTATCAAATAAGCCTATTTACATTATTCGTATTGCTCATTTACTGTGTACTAGTTATTACTAAAAGATAATTTTTTTTATTGCACACAGTATTATGGCCTAATATTCATCAGCTTTTGCACGGTGCGAGTTTACTTCGGATTTTAGTTCCCACGACCAATTCTGATTGAATAATAATAAAGTCTTTGACAGCGATCGAAAATAACAATTATGTATTATGTGAAATTTTAATTCAAGAGGTCGTGGAAGAGTTTTGTCTACTTACTATTTGAATATAGTAGTGAGATGCTTGCTGGTTAAATTAATTAATAGTCATGGATATTTTTTCAATTAATAAATCAAAAATAAAAGTCGAAATAAAAATAAAAGTTGAAATATGACCTTTTTCAATCAAAAACTCTTATTACGGTGAAATCTCTATATAAATGAACTCCACTCTCCTTCAAACACTAATATAAAGGATATCAACCAAATTTTCAAAAATGGACACTAAATACAACTCCAAAGATTGTTATCGCAAAATTTCAATTGTTATCATCATTTCCACCTAAAACAATACATAAACTGCAACTATTCAAACTATATTCAAAATACACTTACTATATTGGACCAAATAAAAATTATTACACTGTAACAAGGGCACACTAATCTCATAAAAGATAACCTTGTACACCCAATAACCTCCCCATGTTAAACAAACTCTACACTATCCACTCGACATATTTTTGAAGTTTTCCTCGTTTCAATAAAGACAAACGCAATAACTTCCTTTTATACCCGAAATTAGGAAACATTTATAAAACCATTGTATTAGTAAAACTACCCTTTCTATACCACCACTTTGGTCGATCCTGCAGGCGTGTTTTGCCCAGTATCATGTATTGTCGCCTGCCCAATGTATGATGTTCGCATACTATGCGTTCGGTCGTTTCATATCTTACCAGACCTAATCTAGAAGTATGTATTAATATTCAACGACCGGTCAGTAGCCCCACTAAGAGTCTGGTGTCCTCTCTTTTCAGAGAATGCAAAAAAGCACGTAAGCTTAACGTCGTATTATTTGTCCACCTCTTTCTCAACACTACAGTCTTGCGTTTACTTTCACGCCCTGTCTGCTTGCTGATATGCATACCTTTCGTGCGATCGTTTAATTGCTTGCAGAGAGGTCGGTCCTTCCTCTCTAATTGAATCTTCTCTACTGCAGCGATTCAGCAACCTGACCTGATAACTGGCTCTGGGCAGTAGAGATGGCAAGATTAATCGCAAAGATTGAAATAATCGATTAATTTTGACCAATTAATGATTTAATTGTATCGTAGACTTTTTTTCAATTAATTGCAATTTTAATCGATTAATTGGCAAAATAATCGTTGTGCTTGGCAGCATTGTTTCTTTGTTCTTTCTTACATCACTAAGATTCTTGTTCACTAACATTGCGCAAAATGGCTCCCATCAAAAGTAAAGCGTGGAAATATTTTATTAAATCTGGTTGTTTGTAATTTTTGTAACAAAAAGTTAAAATTTTCAAATAACACATCAAACATGTTCCAGCATTTAAAATTGAAACATACAGCTGAAGTTGATAAGTTTAAGGTAAGATAAAGTAGTTAATTTCCTTCAAAGAATGGGTGCGTAATGCATTATTTTATAGCATGATTCCAAAACAAACGACGATGACAGTGAAACCATTGATGAAAATAGTGTCGATACTGTGGTCGATATGACAAATGAATGCGAAGGTAGCACAGATGAAATGCCGAGTGGTAGCGCCAGTCAGCCATTAATTTTAAAAGTATTTACCAACATTCAAAGCTATTCCTCCGGAACAAAAAACAACAAAATTACACATAGAATCATGCACATGATCGTCAAAGATGATTTGCCGTTTACCTTTGTCGAAGGTATGTTTTGTGTTCATTCATTATTTTATTTAACTTTTATTAAAGGTGCTGGCTTCTTAGACTTCATGAAGCAAAATTTAACACTTTACAAAGCCCCAACAAGGAACACGATAAAGGCTGAAATTGATAAACTGTATGAAGAGGGGAAAAAAATGTGTGTCACTGCATTCAAATCTGCATTGTGACAACTGATATATGGACTAATATAGGCATGAAAAGCATGTTGGGAATAACTGTTCATGGATTGCTTGAAACAAAGCCATTTAATGGAACAATTGGTGGGTATGAATTGAGTGAGTCCCGTATATCTCAGATTTTGGCCGATGCAATGAAAAATTTTTCTACTGAGGAAGATAACGTTAAGGCTGTTTTCACAGACAATGCAAGAAATATTGTCAATGCAATCTATGAAAAATTCGGAAAAGCGTCATATTCCATGTTTCGCCAATACGCTGAATTTGGTTTGTTCGAATTCATTAGATATTTCTGCTGTACAAGGCATTATTTTAAAATGCAAAACAATTGTGAAATGGTTCAAACGCAGCGTTAAAGCCAATGACGACATGCGAAAGGTGCAAGCAGCCGCTGGCGTACCAGAAGGTAAATTTTTGAAACTTACTAGATGTAAATACGCGCTGGAATTCCACGTATTATATGATCGAGCGGTTCATCAAACTTAGCGCCTACGTCAGCCAAATTTTGTTAAACTACCCGGATTCTCCGCTCATGATAACGTCAAGAGAAAAGGATGATCTCATGGAAATATGAACATTTTTAAGACCTTTAGAGGCCATGACAGTGCAGAAAGTGGCGAACGACATGGAACTCTCAGCCAAATAATACCTCTAGTTCATTGCGGTCATGAGCAAATTTCGAAAATTCGCCCAAGTCAACCAGCAGCACAAAAACTGAAACAAGAAATTTTAAAGCAATTTGATAAAAGATTTGCGACCATAGAACAGTCTTTCCTCTTAGCTATCTTGGATCCAAGATTTAAAATTGTTAATTTTAAGGATCTGGTGGCTTTGGCGTCGGTATTAAGATACATTCGTGCTGAAATAACCGAAAAAGATGACAATATGGAAACAGCAAGTGAGTCATCGGTGGAATCAGAAAATGATTTTAACTTCTGGGCTCCACACAAAACTTTCGCGCACACAAAAAAGAAGCAGGCTGTGTCAGAGATACGGCCATTAAGTTTAACGTAGAATAATTCTTATTAATTGCAATTAATTGCAATCAATTATTTTACTTCTGCAATTAATCATATGATTAATTAATCGATTATTTTTATTTTTTTGCCATCTCTACTGGGCAGTGAACCGTTGCTACAACTCCTTTTTCCATTATAGCCCCTCCAGTGTATATATGTACATATGTATGTGTCGTACTTATTATCTTCCTCACACCCTGCGCTGCCAAACGATCTTATGTTCAGTGAGTTTCCTACCCCGTAGCCGTACAACCTCATAAAACAGTACATGCCTACAAATTGCGGTGAACATTCAGTTCGAACCTTGCTCTTTCCAGTTAAGTTTATTCCAAACCAGTACTTGGTTATACTTTGTTAACAGAACTAGGTCGAGATCAAAAAACATATAAGTAAGTAAGAAGCTGAGGTGATTCCACTCATTATGGCTTTACGCCGAATTGAATGCTCCAGAAATATCCAGAAGAACACCAACCGTAAATTCTTCATTCTGTAGGTCTTCCCTATACGACTAACAACTCCATGTAATCCAGTATTTACTGATCTGCGCTTGGCATGTTGCACCTCAGAGATTAGCTTCTCGTCCAAATTCTGCTAGCCGGAAACATCTATTAGACGTTTAAGAGTCTAAAGCAAAATCGATGTTAGGCTGATAGGCCTGTAGTCCTTCGGGTGTATATGACAGCCCCTTATCACCTTTGCAAACATAAATTTTGCAGTCCTCCATGATACTGAAATAAATCTCAGAAACTTCATAACATAGAAGTCCCGCATTCTACAACATGTCCAGCAGGATGCCATCTATAGTTTACATTCCGTTTCTCTGTTAACTGGTTCCAGTTTTTGTTTAGGGTTGTAAACTGGCATTCTCTGCCTGCCATTTTCAGAGGGGCACGAGCAGAGATGGAGAATCTACGGAGTACCATCCAATTATCTACTGCCCTTCCTAGCTCAGAGATAGATGAGCATATATTCTTCCTTACTAAGACTGCAGCTCTCACCCTGCTTTCTAACGGCATATGTTAGGTATTGAGTATCGCCAATTAAAATCCTCTCGCCTCGCGCAAGCTAAGACTCTTGGACCAACACCACATCGAACGACGCCTCGTCCAGTGTTAGAAGAAGCTTGCTCGCATCTCTTCCGGTTTCACTGGCGCCATCTACTTTACCCTCTTCCACCATTTTCAGGCCACTCATTCCTTCCAGACAATGTCTCTCTCGACTTCCCCTACCTCTAGCGTGTTAATTCGGGTTCTGGTCCTGCATTAAGCGTAGAACGTCTTCAGGCTTCAACAAGCACGGGACCCATCCCTAGCCTTCGGTATCGTGGGTAACAGAAAACTATCCACCCTCTCTGAGTTTGTTGCTCCCTGTCTTGGGAGGCTTGGAAGCACTCCCTTTTATCCAGCTGAGAATTGCATTGTCGTTGCATTTGACGAGTTTTATTAAATTGAACCGCCCAGCTCCGTCAAAGGAGGGCATAGGTTTCCCCGGCTTTCGGTGGTCATCTGTTCATTGCTGTTGTCTAACATTATGTAATGAATGAAAACGGAACGTGGTAAAGTGTACACAACACAAACCATTACCAATGTTGAGAGGCAATCAAAAGGAAATTCTGTGATATTATTTTGAAACTTAAATCGTTATTTTTGATTAAAAAACACAATAACCAGTAAGATATGATAAAAAAGTATTTAACATATATTTGTGATCGAAAAAATAACAGTCAAATATTAATTCATTATTTCTAACCGAGAGCATATCGAAGAAAAAATAACTAACATTATACCTTATAAGGGCACGGCGTGGCCCTATGAATGTCATACCCTTTGCCAGTTTTTCAATTTTCAGAACCGTTTTTATACCTTTCATGAGAATGAAATGGTATATTAAGTTTGGTCCGATGTTTGTAAGTGCCAGAAGGAGAAGAGATAGACCCATCAAAAAGTATACCTAAATGATCAGGACGATGAGCTGAGTCGATTTAGCCATGTCCGTCTGTCTGTCCGTCTGTCCGTCTGTTTGAACGCAAACTAGTCCCTCAATTTTAGAGCTATTTTGATGAAATTTGGTGAGCAGGTGTCGTTGTACAAATGATTAAACATTTGTCGGAATCGGCCAGATCGGGTGACTATAACATATAATACAACCGATTATTCAGATATTGAATTTTGCGCCATAACTCCTCCATTTAAGCAGCTAAAGGCTTGAAATTTTGCAGAAATATCAGCCATTATTAGCTACGTATCAATATTGAAAATCATGAAGATCGGAGAAATATAACATATAGCTCCCATACAACCGATTGTTCAGATATTGCATTTTGCACCATAACTCCTCCATTTAAGCAGCTAAAGGCTTGAAATTTTGCAGAAATATCAGCCATTATTAGCTACGTATCAGTATTGAAAATCATGAAGATCGGAGAAATATAACATATAGCTTCCATACAACCGATTGTTCAGATATTGCATTTTGCACCATAACTCCTCCATTTAAACAGCTAAAGGCTTGAAATTTTGCACAAACATCAACCATTATTAGCTATATATTAGTATTCATCAAGATCGGAGTTCACAGTGTAAATCGGCAAGATAAATTCAGGACAAATATTTATTGCGAAAAGTAATAAGCTCAGCGCAATATCACATGAATCATAGCGTTAAACGTTTGGGAACTATTTACGGATCTGATAACTGTTTTCAAAGACCGACATATGTAGGTCTTACATATTAATACTTAATTATTTGTATTTTTTAAATGTTGAATATCAAGCGTCGATACGATATTAAAAATATTCAAAAACCATTCCCTTCTTAAAACATAGTTCTTTTTAATTACATAAGGAAAAGCATTAAATAATTTATAACAATGCCTTTACTAGAATTATTTTTATTGATTTGAAGGAAATTTTCGCTTTTAACTATAGGTAATACGAAATTGTAATACAATAACACGTTTTTTACTATTCTTCCATTCATGAAAGGTATGAAGCCTTCGGCATAGCCGAAGACAGCGCTGTTTTTACTTGTTTATCTTTGTTTTGTATATCATACTTATTCTTTAGGCCTATTTGTTTCCCTTCAAAAAGTATGTACATGCATAGTTTTAAAAACACGGATGTGCTTCAATTTCCATGATATTTGCGTTATACCACCATTAAGCATGATGTTTGTAACCAGTTATAACATAAAATTTCAGTAAACATTTAACGCCTATGAGCGGTGCCATGCTCTCCTACCTAAGGTTGACGGCAGAGTACACGCTATAAGCGGAACGAAGATTGAAGCGATAATATTTCTTGCTATAATCAAAGCTATCACATGTCAGAGTGTATGCTAGTTTGCTTAATATAAATGTCAATTTAATGTAATATAAATGTCATTTAGTTAACTACTTTTCACTTTCCATAAACACATAATAATTTAAGCGCGAAACAGCTGTTAAAAGGACAGAAAACAAGAAGAATATCAAAAATTCAAGCAAATTCATGCTATAAAGCAGTTCACAACATACTTTGTAGCTTCACGCTTCATTTATAGCATGAATACGCTTTGCTCTTCGCTTACACTCTCACATGCATCAAGCAAACACATAAGAAAATACATGATGCTATTTATAGCACGATATAGCTTTACTGCTTTGCTCCGCTTATAGCGTGTACTCTGCCGTCAACCTAAGACAAGTTTTATGTATCCTAGCGCCAGGTGTCAGGGCAATACTCTGCATCATTTCCCAAGTAAAAATTTGAAATTAAACATGAATCTGGATACCATTTTCCCCCGGACACTGTAATATACTTATTCTACTCAACTTATAGGTTTAACCAGCATAAAGGAAAACAGAGTCGTTCCGACGACAGTCGAGCCCGCGTTACTAGAGCCCCGGATTCATTTACACCAAAGGATTGTCACTTCAGCAACATTCCGCAAAAAGAGAATAATCGGCAGCCATTTAAGCAATAAAACACTATATATCAATATTAATGTAGAATAAAATTTTTAACCGGAAGTACATAGTTTTAAATTGCAACTCCTACTTTTTTTTAATAATTGGTAATAAATGACAATGTAATGAGCATTTATATTTTTCAAATATATCGCTTTAACCATTAACCAGTATGTTTAAAATTGAAGAAATTTTCTATAAAGCGAGATTGGAATTATGTATTTATCGTTTGCTAATAGCAGTTTTCCTCGGCACGGCACGGAACACCTTCGGCTTCCTTTTTCCAGTATTACCATATAAAAGGTTATCATAGCATTAAGATTCATGCCATAGATTAAGGGGAAACCTTAGCTAAACATCATTGCATTAAATTATTTTTATGTCATAATTAATATCTACACAAATACGGAAAATAAAATATGATTTGATAATAAAACTACTTTATACCAAAAGGCGACCGCCGTAGCCTAGAGTGTAGCGCGCTTCATTTGGTCCAGGGCCGTAGAGAGAAAATCAGGGCCCGGGGAAGATATAGAATGCAGGCCCCCTGATCCATCGATTCATTGATATATTTCGTTTATTTCAAGACAAAATTAGTTTCATTTTACCACATGTACATTTTTTGTTTATGTTACATGTGCCTAAGTATCTATATGACAACTTGATGAATATCGGGTCAAACATCCAAAAGAAACGTTGATGCAGATCTGAAAGAATATAATATACATACATATTAACTATTGAAATTTAAATTTTAGTAATTCGACTTTGCCTTACAAATAATCACAGAAGAACTGGCACGACGTTTAAATGTTTGCCTTTCTTGCTTTAGCTGTAGCAAAAGCCTCGATGATTTCTCCGAAGTCCAATTTTCTCGTTCTGGTTCAGATTCCAAACATAAATTTGCCAGTCCTGACACTCGAGTTTGGCTTGAACAAGAACGATGATAGTTCTTTATTCTTGACAAAACACTGAATGATCGCTCGGCGCTAGCAACTGAGACTGGCAACGTGCAAAATATTCGCAAAGCAATGCAGGTATGTGGGAACAGTGTATCCAAATTCTTCGAAGTGACGGCATTCAACAAATCTAATGGAGACATAAAAGTTGTAGAAGCGTCAGTAAAATTGACCCTATACATGTTTGTCAAGTGGATCATCTCAGTTGATATTTCGTTAGACACATCAGCAGGTTATTTTGCAGCGAACTTAAGCGCAGCAGCCTGAACGTCTTCTACTTCCATTTTTGGAAACCGCCACAAAGATGAAAAAATGTTATTAATGTCTCTGATTACAGAGAAGAGGGAATGAAAACTGGTATAAAGATTAACTTATAGAGCATTAAAAAATTATTTGAAGTATATTCATGAAACTCGATGATAGAAATGTGATAAAGGAGTCGTGATGCTGCTCTAAAAGATGCAGCCAGCAATAATAATAAACTTACTCAAGTGTTCGGCGGTACTGCTATGAACTGTTATTGTCTTGTCTCCAATATCAACGTTCGACACTACAGCAGATGATTCTTTGTACATTTGCATGCGAATGCAACCGTAGATGGAAAATAAAGATGTGAGGTTAAGGGCACTTTTCTGTCTGGTGCGTCGCAAGCTGCGTAGTTCTGACGTAAAGTAAGACTGTACGAAGCACTGGCTAGCAAGCATAACTGTACATACATAATGGGTATCCATTTTCACGCTCGAAATTTCAAATTAGTCAAAGTGCAAAAAATATATTTATATTCGTGATTTATTTGTTCCACTAACTAGCGTCAATGAAAATATCAAATAAGGCGATTTCACAGTCGAAATATACATATATTTTTTAATCGGGAAGTCACCTTATTCAATGCTTTTTCTATTCATTATTTCATTGAACTACAACTTTTATTCTACTGTTGATTTCCGAATATTTACTTCCAATCATTGTTAATTACTATTACCTGTTAATAGTAACTAAAATAACTATGAATAATATAAACTATTTGTTCTAGAACACAAAAAATATAATATCAATTCAAGAAAATATCATCATATTGTTTGTATATGTATTTGATTCCCAGAGCTCCTATGGAGCCCACTGGACCCCAATGAATTTTGTATATAATTTTTTTTTACACCACTGCTAAAACAAACTCTTCAAACCAATGTAAATACTATTCAATCATTTTTGGGGGAACGCATTCAAATTTTTTATCACTATATATTCCACTTCTGTATTATTTATGAACATTCAAATATAAGTTTCTGAAAAAGGTGTGCGCTCTAACGGTTCAAATTATACGTAATCAGATTTACTGATCTGTAATTGTCTCATTGAACTAGTCCAACGACTGCGAAACGAATGAAGAAAGAAGTTTGGCTCATATACTTAGTTAAATCTGCGACTTTTTCATTTGAACAGGACTCCGATTAATAAGAACTCTAATTAATTTAGTTGACGTAAATTTTTTAATTTTTTAATTTTTTAATTCCTCCCGGCCCCCTGAGAGCTCCGGGCCCGGGAGGAATTGTCCCCGATCTCCCCCCTCTCTTCGGGCCTGATTTGGTGGGTCCTGGGATCCAATCCTGACCGGGGAAAGTAACATCAAAACTGAAGGCCACTCAATTGTGTTACAATATCAAAACGCACACCACCGGCCAAACATCAAGCTATGTTGTAAGTGGCAAATTATCATTATTATTATCTCAAACAACGCAAGAGTTTATTGAAAAAATTGTCTAACAGCGTTGTCAAATTAGGATTCCACTGCGCTGCGTTAGCTTCTTTTTTCATTATAAGGAATTGTGCTTGTACGTAGATTACAAAGAAATTGCATCACTCCTACCGTTCCTCTAACAAAAAGTCTCGTTCGATTTCACCATAATGAAATGATTGCATAATTTATTTATCAATCTATATCTATAGTGGGTAAGTTTTGAGAGTATAAAAAAACGTTTTATCTAGCAAGTAGTAATCCGGACGGGACCCATTGACTTAGGCTAGCCTTCAGTGGCCTAGGAGTTTCTTGGCGATTCTACAGCTATCCTCACTATCATATTTTATTGTTGTAGAGTTCCTAAAACAAACAAAAAATCAAGCAAATCAAAAATCAAAGGTCAGTTATACTAAACGCTAACAGTTACCAGAACTACAGAGTTGCCTCTCAACAAAACAGAAAACTTGCAGGAGCAGAACGGAATTTACTTTGCGGCTCGCAACCTATCCATACGAAATGATTGCATAATCAGAAGTTGTTTGAAAATCCCAAATTTATACTACGTTATCCTCATCACCTGGGTTACCAAGAGGACACTACTTACACACCATACATATACATAGATGTTACTTGGCGGATGAGCGAAAAAAGCTTAGCACGGTTAATATGGATCAATACAGTTAGTGATAAGCTTTTCTCACCGGTCATAAAATCAAGGAATTTAGTAAAAAGAAAAAGATAATAAAAACATACCACTTACCCACGTTGTTGCAGTCTTTGGAGATAGTTTGCAGTTGGTATATAAAAGGAGTATACATATATGGGCATATACATATGTATGGTGTGATTATGGGGCTATTCACTTTCATAAGCTGACCTCATTGCTTATTGCTAATGCACGCTACATTCAGCATACTCAAATCAATTATTATATTTGCTTTCCGATCATTACTAAGATTATCTACCACATTAATTTTTTTGTTGTTTTTGTTTTTTGTTTTGTTTTAATGTGATTAATTGGACTTCATTAAGTGGTGGTTTACTATTATTCTTAATATATTTAAATTTTTGTTTTTGTTAAACATTTTTTTGTAGCTTTAAATTTAGAACAGCTATTCACCTACCTAGGATTAATTATATTAAATATAGCTGCCGGTATCAACCGTGCCCTGTATACATATATGCACATTAAATACGCACAAATTCACATACATACATACATATATAATCACTACGCTGGGCCTCGTCTTCTCCGTTTGTTGTGATTTTTTTGTTTTGTTTTGGTTATGTCCATGCACATATGTAACAATTGTAACAATTTTCTTATAATTTTTTTTCTCACTAAGTGGATCCACAATTTCTAGGCTTTTGGGGGTTTCCATGTTTAAGGTCCACCTGTCCACATATACATATGTACCTGTGTACATTTACCCTTTACCCATTTTTATAACAAGATTCGGAGTTTTACTTCGGAATTCTCTAGCACATATGTATTTGTTATATAGTATATATGTATATATGTATATACATATGTATATATGTACATATATATATATATATATATGTATATATATATATACATTATATGTATATTTCGTTTATAAATTTTTTGATTAAAAATGTCGCGGAAACCGAGAAGGCTCAACGTTATGATCCACGTGCCGGACAGCAACTGGTTCTTGTTGTAGTCGCCGATGGAGACGAGCGCATCTGGGAACGGAGAAAAGCCTTTCCAGGAGTTCTCAAGATTTCTCATAAGGCGTTCAATGCATGTTCGGCATTGTTGTATATTCACCGAAACAAAAATTGGCGCAGGTGGTAGCAGCCCACAAAATTAAAGATCCAAACTCGTCAAACCTGCATATACATACATACATATCTATGTACATATTTGTGTTGGTATACATTTTTTTATGGTTGTGTAAACGCTTAAGAATATCGGGCTAAACGTCAAAGCCTTGACTTGCGATCAGGGACCCTGTACCACATGTATTTTCAACATGCTACAAATTTCAGAGAACAAAATTTTTTTTATATACGATAACGCAAAAATACTTTGCATGTATGAATAGTAGTCGCTTTATAAAGTCCATACGTAATATTTTGTTAAAATACGATATTCCTATATCTTATGACATACTAGTTTTAAAGTTATCGAACTTTTTTTGATTTAGATCAGTTGAGCCAAATTCGACCACATCCATTAGATAAAATGAGCATTTTACGCGCAACACAAAAATCTGAGCAATTCAGTAGCTATTGGTAATGAAATGGCGTGGAATATTCGTCAAAACATTTAACGATTTATTTGTAACTGTAACTGTAAAAATTATATTACGAACAACCCTCACAGATATCCTATAAAACGCGGAGGGAAAAATTTAAAAGATTAAATTATGCGCGTGTAAAATGTATTGAAATGTATTGGCTTTTGCATTATAATCCGTTCAATTCAAATCCTTTCAGAAAATCGTTTTGCCGAAAAAAAAATATTTACAATTATTTTGTCGGGTAAACTTAATAAAGGCGCGTTAGAGATTTTTTTTTTTAAATCCGAGCAAGTCAGGATATCAATGCCCACCCCTCAGCACATTACGTGTGATTTATAGTAGCGCATTTAATTTCGATGAAAATACTACGCCAGAAATTTGAAAATAAAGGTACTAATTGCGAAGAGGACGAAGATATAAACTTAGATTGGTGCCCCGAAGATTGTTATCTTGAGCAGGTAGTTAGCGCACCAGAAACGCAAAGACTTGTCTTGGACGACATTGAAACACCTGACGAAGATTTTGCCGAAGTAGGAGAAAGGGCTGAGGTACAGGTGCAACGGTATCACACCAAATATGCTATTTACCAGAATATAAACTGAAGTGCGAAACGCAAGAAAGAAACCACACTCCGAAATCCTGATTAGAGCAAACATATTCACGACTCACATCTTCAATAACGTGAGGGGCTCGGTTTCTTGAGTTCAGTTGGTTAGTAAAACTTTTGAGCAACACTTTTTGTATGCATTTACTTACTTAATGTGGTTATTTTTTCTGCTTTTCTCTTTTTTTAGCTTTTTTCAGCTTTTCTTTTTTTCAGTTTTTTAATATTTCCCCACAGATACCTTGCATCAGAGCCTAGCTTTTTAAAGCATTCGATTTACTTACGATGGATTCAGTTATGTTTTTAAAAGCAGCTAAATATCAGCCTAATCGATATCGTTAATGCCCGAAATAGAATTGCGACGTACAGTGGGTAACACGCTGTTAAAATTAGAACGTACTGACATCGTATGAAATTGCACAGAATTGCGGCGGGGACGGGGACTTCTAGATGGTGCCCAAAAAGTGATAAAAACAATACCAATTTTTTCCCCTTTTTTCAACCTTCAAATGTATGACCGCAGTCAGCAAGCAGAAAAAGTGAAGTAATGTAAGTTTGTGCAATAAAAAAAAAAGGTTGAAACGAAAAAGAAAAAAATATTACATATATGGTGTAATGAAGTAAGGTGATGTATTTCATTACACCATGACATTTATTTTATAATATCTTTGTTTACTACAGATGTAATATGTATCTAATATTTTTTCTTTTTCGTTTCAACCTTTTTTTTATTGCACAAAGGAAAAACTACGTTACAATTGTCAATAATGGCGTTCGGGGGCAAGTGCAAGTTGAATGGTATCCAATGAGTTCGGAGATGAGCGAGGTCGCGCATAACGCGACAAGTCCGAGCGCGCTCGACCTTTTGTTCGTCGATGTTCTAGCTAAAACAACTTTGATTTTAAGTGCGGGCAATTTTTTTTTCAACGGGAAATGCTTCGGAAAGAGAAGAAGCATCAGTGAGATTTTTTTCCGAATCGATACATGGCGTAGGGGACGATTGTTTTTTAATTTGTTATAAACAAACTAAAGAAAAATTTATTGTATATAAATTATACAGACGATTCATAAAAAACATAAGACCAAAAATAAAAATAGGAATAGTGAGAAAAACCAGAGAACGTATATCAAGTGAGAAGCCTCATGACCGAATTTCAGTGTGAATTGTCAAAAGTCGAAAAATTTTTAATAGACCCACTCATGAAAATACACCAAAATTGGTAAAGAGGGGCAAAATTGCGAGCGGCTAGTTAACAGAGCTGAGCAGAGACAGTATTTCTTTTAACAGAGAATAAATTCTAATAAATGTTGATTGTTCTTGTACCAATTTTAGATTTCGCAATGATATAAATGAATCGAAGGAAAATTGAAATACTTATATTTTCATATTTAACGAAAAATTTGGTTTATTTAAATATGTAAATGATAGCATTGAGTCAATTTTGATTGTATGCAAGCACGCATATGCCGAAACAACTTGGCTCATTTGCTATTTTACCGCCGGCATTTCACATTAGCATATTGTGTAGTTTTATGGGTTGCTTGAAAATATATATGTATAAAATTTAATATAAGAGGAAAAAGCTTAAGAAAATAAATTACTTGAAATAAAAGAAAAAAATTTGGCTTAAACTAAAGTTATTTGTTGAATTTATTAAAAAATGAAAAAATATGAAATATTAAAATATCATATTCATTCTTTAAAATGGTTTTTTTTAATATAATAAATATTACTATGCATTTGCTTCCAATGTAGTATTTCATTTGGTTTCCTATGTTGATTTCCTTTTTCTGTAGATGCGAAATAATATGGATGGGCGTTGATTTAGATTTTTAATTTTTTTCATACTTCCAGAGAATACTCCATGCATAACTACATTTAAAATGTACACTCATAAATAACTAATATTTCATCAAGTATAAAATCATAAATGCACATTATCGAAATACATAAATTCATATGCATCCATGTACATACATACACACACACATATGTATGTATGTACTTATGTACGTGCATGTGCACCTTCAACCTTGACCTACGCTAAATCTAAATCAAATCACAGCGCAATCACAAAGGCAGCTGCACTTGTGTCTGCGCCAGCGCCAAACATTCTAAAATGTCTGAAACTACATACAACAATAAAAAATTCATTCACAAACGCGTGCGCGTATTCTAAAAATAAACGCCGTTCATTCATAAGCGCGAGCATTTCATCTCCCCGCGCACGCAAATGTTCCCCTCAACAATCTTTTTCGCGACGAACACAAAAATGCTAAAATCGTCAATTTCGCAAACCATCGACGGTCATTGAAAAGCTTCAACATCTCAATATCAGACAATATTAAGGGTATTCATTTAAGCTCATAAATTTATCATCGCATATATTTATCCATTTACGCACTATGTTACATGAACGCACTTAAAAATGTATTGTGTAAATGCTCTTTCTCGATCAGCTGTTTGAGTGTCCAAACTACGAAATTCAAATGCCGAGAATAAGCAAAAAATGTCAGTTTGTTAAACTTTTAATAGATTTGTTAGCAAACGATTTGCTAATGTTGGAACTATTTGAAAAAAGCGAAGGTAATAACGTTTCATTTGAGAGAGACATGCTAAAATCATTTCACTTTGCAGATATTCAACGAAAATGGGAGGAAGAACTAATGGAAGACTTTGCCCTAGCAATGGCAGTTTCTGAGTATTTCAGATATGTATGCCCATTTGTTCATCATTCTGTGCCAAAATCGCCATATTTTTTCATTAATGTTTTGCCAAATTTGGATGAAGATAGGTTTCGACAATTTGTGCGTGTCGAATTTGCCAACCCATTTGCCAGAGAACGTATATTAGACAGAGAAGCATTAAGTTAGGATGCCGGTGTGAATTGTCAAAATGCATCAATAATTCTCGTCCAGCTCACCACTCTAATGGCCGACAGGGGAAATCGTGAGAGTGGCGAGTTAACAGAGCTGAGCGAAGGCAAAATTTGTTTAACAGACTATGATTTCTGATAAATTTTAATTGTTTTGGCTCGAATTTTAGATTTTGCCAATATATCCACGAATTGATATAATCATCTAAATATTCAATTTGACGTGAAATTTTGCTTTACTTAAATATGTGCATGATAAGAGTGAGCCAATTTTGGTTTTATGCATGCATTATATACATACATATGTATGTATTATAAGCGTAACAATCGTTATCATACTAAGTATACATATCTAAATATATCTACATATGTATATAGATAATATGTAGTACATGTGTACGTATATAAATATCCAAATATACGTATGTATGTATATATATTTACATGTGTATATGGATATGTATATACAGACATATGTACATATGTATATACATATATATATGTAAGTATGTACATACGTACTAAAAAATGTCAACAAGTGCACATGCATTCATATGCATTATATCTGTCATCATAAATATATTAATATATTTATTTATTGTTATGTAGATATATACAGCATTTATTTCATCCCTCCACCAGCGTGTTTGTTTTCAACCGCAGCGCAACTGCAGTACAGCAACAAAAAATTCATTCATAAACGCACGCGCATATTATTGAAAGCAAATTTCCGTTCATTCATAAATGCGAGCATTTCATCTCCCCACAAACACATGCGCCCCTCACCCATCACATTTTTCGCGACGAAGACAAAAATCTAAAAATCATAAATTGAAGATTTTTGTAATTTTGGTCCAAATGCTCACAACTTCAAATGGGAATGTATGTAGGTATTATTTTGGCCCGCTTGTACCCGTAAAATATTTCATGAAGAAATTCATCTATTATTAATCTAATATGTTTGCTTAGGGGTCGTGCACATATTGCGTAAAGGGAATAGGGGGGTGGCGGGGGTTTGCGATTTGTGACGAAGTGTGACATGTGATTTCCCTTTGCCTAATATATAACATATTAACAATTAACATTGTATTTAATTTTACGATTAATAAAAACAATTTTTCTGAAAGTGTGACATGGTGGGGGGTCTGAAATGATCAAAAATTGCGCTACGTAATATATGCACGACCCCTTATCATTATAAACGTGTTTTGCACGAAATCCTGTTATATATGTCATTTAAAGCCCTAATTATTCGAAATCGGCGCAACCAAACGCCTTACCGCTACGCCTACTTGCATACATATGTACATTACATATATGTATGTCAATATGTAAACTAAATATTGGTCGCATTTATGTCAGGGCTTACGTGTTATCTCAAATGTAGCACAAGTAGCAGAATAATATATTTAGGAGTCGAAAATCTACTACCTTTTAACATATTTTTCTACAATTGTCTAATTAAACGCAAACATTGCTATAATTAATTGTATTTTGTGAGACCTTTAATTAATTATACTACTTTTGCTTCTTCCTGAACCAACAATCTGGGTCAATGACCTATACAAAAGATTTTCAACCCGAAATTGCAAATAAACCGTACCATTTTTATTCTGAGAGGGTATAAAGTACCAGAATTTTAGTTGTAAATTTAATTCTGTGGCAAATAACTTAACATCTTATGTATGTATCTATATGTAAGTATTTTATTTCAGATACTCCTCTATTCGATCTAGTATTATCAATATTTGTATCATACTCCACTTTTTTCTTGTGCCTATCTCAAATACAAATTAATTCAACTAAACCCTGATTAATGATGACGGCTTTGCGACGCAGCTTTTTCGTGTGAATTGCGGGCAGAAGCAACTATTTCTGTGGAGTTTTGACAAAACAGCTTATTTGGCTTTCGAATTTTTATTTTCAAATCAATAAATTTCTATTTTTGACGTACAAATTTAATATTTAAATTAATCTTTTACCACGATAGCCTGTTGAACTATTGCTTTGTTTAACTATTTGTATAAATATTTCATTAGAACGTTGTTATTTTTGACATGGTAAAAATTGAAGACCAACTGGAGATAAGATATTTTGTCAAACTTTGCGCGCATACTTAGAATTCGGTTGAATGTGCGCGCATGTGAACAAACATATGTACATACATAATTATTTCTATTCTATTTACATATCTACACATACATATGCTTGTACGCGCCCTTTTGCATGGAAGTAATTCGATTAAATATGCATTGTTAAATAAATGCATGCATGTGCATACATATGATAAACAATAAATGCAATTTCTTTAGTGTTTTTTGAAGATTTTGTTTAACTACTCAATATATTTATTGAAAGTTATATATGGAAAATATTAGTAGAATAAAATAAAACACTAAAATTGAAATTATAGAAGAATACATATTTTTAATATTTTTTTTTAAATGTTGGAAATAGAATTGCGAAAATTCCTTATCAAAACAATAGGAAAATTTTCGCCAAAAAACATCTGCAACCACACAATGTAGCTGATAACAGAGAACGTACATTAATTTTCTCTAAAATTGTTGTTTTCGCTCAACCGATGTTAAATTTTGCCCCTTGTAGGTGAAAAATTATTGGGTGGTGAGCTGGACGAAAAATAGACCTTTTCCCAAAAACGCGGAACGTCAACAGGAATGAAGTGGGATGCTACTTCTCTGTAAATATACGTTCTCTGCATTTGCGAACCCAGAAGGTGGCGCAATGATATCTAGGTCTGATAAAGGATTTTTCATGCAAATTTTGACAGTTCATTTATCAAGCTGATAAATTTATCAGGTTGGCTAGTTTACGAGGCATTTATCCGTTTAGATGAATACCCTTATTGTATTTTGGTAACGTAGTCTGACAAATTGATGGCATTTTTCTAGAATATTCTAGAACTTTTGTCCAAAGTTGTGGCATGTAATACGAAATGAAACCATCGACGATCATTGAAAGGTCTCAGCATCGCAATATCAGAGAAATACATTTGTCGCATTTTTCGTGAAGATTTTACGATTTTTGCGTAAGTGCATATGTACATATGTATGTGTGGCACATTTATGTTTATATGTAAATATGTAGGGTACATTTCGGCATGCAGAAGCAACAACTCACATATGTTTAGAATATTACTTTTGAAAGCAATAAATTCTGATCTTTCACATGAAAATTTAACATTTTATTAAACTTTCGCCAAGATAGCCTGCTAAACTATTGCTTTGCTTAACTATTCATTGAAATACTTTGGGCCCGCTTCAATGTAACCTAGTTGCAAAAAAACACTCCAACTCGGATAAAATTTCCTTTTAGTTACTCCACAACACTGGCAAAATCTGTCATTAAACATATGATTTGTTTGGTGAAATTTTAAAGAAGCAAAACAAAATGAGCAATTCTGAGGATTCTGTGGAAAGTTATTAAATTTATTTAAAAACATTAAATAAATGCATTAAATAACCTTTTACTTTTGGAGATGGTGTCTTTGTACACGGGTGAGCATTGCGAATAAAGTCGCAATAGAGAGATGCAAGAAGTACTAGAAGTATTGGAAACCATGTATGCAAGCTCCAACTCTTCTAAAGGCTCGTAGAGTGAAAAACAAGGCACATGGGAAGTACAGGCAGGTTTCAAAATGCACATGAGGCTAAGACGCCAAACGGTGGAATATCTAACAAGTAATAACAAAATGTGTGCAAAAGAAATGCATAAACTTAATGCTATTTTATTTTCAGTGAAGTATTCGGAGTCTTAACTGTGTACCTGCCACATCTGGTGGTGGTAGAACGCGTATTTTACCACAAAAAATCCGTGTATATGTGCATTTGGTATGTAATCAATACAGTGGGATTTAGGCAACTAGCAAACTTGTGCGATATCAACGATGTGAGTGATGAAACTACGTTTGCACTTGATGAAGGTTTTGAAGAATGAAACCTAGACGCAGCTTTTGACAGAAGGCAAACCCTTTTTAATTATTTAAGACAACAAAATATTATTTAAAAATTTCAATGCATATACATACATATATATTTATATCTTTAAATTCACTAATAAAAATATTTACAAAAATTCATTGCATTTCATTCAACTTAAAATCTATAAAACTATAACAAATTCACTAGGAGTATCACATATAAAATTCAGTTCAGATCATTTCTTATTCTAATTACAAGTAAAATAAAAACCAAAAGCAAATTTAAAAAAAAAGCCAGTTTCAGTGAAAACATTCTACGAGTAGTGAAGTTTTTGCAATGTTTTTGATGTAAATTCTTCGTGCTCGCTTTTATAAAACCCTTGTACATTGAACAGCAAAATGTTACCGATGTTTTTTGACAAATTGTTAAGTTGATGCTCTTCCGCATGTACACGGGTTTTATAAAAACGAACATAAAGAATTTACATCAAAAACATTGCAAAAAATTCACTACAAGGTTTTCACTGAAACTCACTGTTACGTTTTAAAAAGTTGTTGCTAGACAGACTAATTTCTCTTAGCTATTTTTTCCATACAGCACATTTACCGAAAGTGTTTCAAACGGTCTGTAACGCACATGAACCCCTCCATATAGGGGAAAAGCATGGGCTGGCGCCAGTTCTGCTGTTGTTGTCCACGCACAGCGGCGTTCTTTCAAAGTCCTGGAAGTGGATTATGTATATAAATATAATTTGTTCAAACATATCGTCGTATGAATTCAAAAAAGCCCTAAGTTACAAAAAATTCAAAATCGACTTTTTAGTTGATTATCATGTACCGTATCATAGTACATGTTCCTTTAAAATTTTATAATCCAACAACCAATAATGACGTTGGTATAAACAAAATTCGAAAAGCCCTAAGTGCAAGCGTAACAAATTTGCCAACCAAAACTGTAACTTACGCCTTTAGAGAAATAATAAACAACAAACACAAGAAGGCATAGCATGCCATAACATTGTGTGTGTTTTTATTTATCAGTTTTTCTTTTGTAATATTTCTAATAAAACAAGCGTTGTTTTGGTTTTTTGCATTTATGTATAACCAGTTAGTTTTTCTTTTGTATGTTTCTAAGAGACTTTACTGAGTTGGAGTTTATTAAATAAAAATAAAAATCTCGTGTCCAGTACATTTATTAAAAATGATTAACGAAACTAATTTTGATAAGTCAGTGTTTAAAAAAACGGTGAATAAAACATATTTAAATTACAATAACCGAATGACTGGCAAAATTTATAAAGGTCTTAATAAGGCAATTGTGTGTGAAAAGAATCCTCGAAAAATGGGCTTAAGATGTCAGTCTAAATACTGTGAATAAAGCACATTGCCTCAATGCTCCCAATATGATGAAAATAAACGGCAAGAAATATTTGATGGATTTTGGAACATGTCGTGGAAAGAAAAAAGATTTATGTATTAAGTCAAGTTGAATTAGAAGAAAAAGCACGAAACCGTAACACATTTTCGAGGCGATCGCTATCTAAACGGTATTATTTGAAAGCAAAAGCAACTCGTATCCAGGTTTGCCGGAAAATGTTTATGTCAACTCTTGGAATAAATGAAAAAATGATAAGAAATTGGGTAGATTCGAACATTTTAAAACACAGGCAATTGGATATTCCTCCGCCGAAAGGAACGTCGAAAAATGATAAAACTTACGAAAAGCGCCTTAACTTTTTAAAGAAATGGTTAAACAATATTCCAAAACTTGAATCCCATTACCGAAGACAATACAGTACAAAAATTATTTACAAACAGATATTAAATCATACAACCAACATTATAAGCTATATCTATTGTGAAGAATGCGATGGTAATAATGATGATGAAATTTTACCAGTGTCGTATCCAAAATTTATGCTTACAATAAAACAACAAAATATTTCATTGTTTAAACCAAGGAACGATATGTGTGATACTTGTGTATCATTTGAGTAAAAAACATAACTGAGGATCAATATAATAGTCATAGATCACAAATCAATGATATGAGACAAGAAAAGGAAAACGATATCGAAAGTGGCAAGTCTGGACTTTGTTTATTATTATGCATGGATATGCAAGCAGTGAAACTGATTCCCCAAACAAATGCTAGTGCCTCATATTATAAAATGAAATTACAGGTACATAATTTCACTATTTATAATATCATTACTCACGAATCTGATAATTACATTTGGGATGAGTCTGAAGGGAATCTTGTAGCGTCTACATTCGGCACATGTCTTGTTAAATACTTAAAGAAGTATTTACTTCAGTCACCAGATACGAGTATTCACCATGTCATAATACTATATTCTGATGACTGCTTTTATCAAAACCGCAATGTCATATTGTCAAACGCATTGCTATCTTTATGCATTGAAAAAAACATAACGATAGAGCATAAATATTAAATAGTTGGACACACTCAAATGGAGTGCGATTCAACACATTTGCTTACCCAAAGAAAAATTAACAATAAAAAGTTAATCTTCCATCTGAATTCGTTCAGTATGTAAAGGATTCTCGAAAGACTCCATTTCCACTGAACACTCATCACCTTACTCATTAATATTTTCGGGATTACGACTCTCTTCCTAACCGATACTCTTCTATTCGTCCAGGTAACATCATCAAAATCAACTTTCACGATCTGCTTTTATAATAAAATGTGTTTTACAGGCAAAAAAAATTGGCTATCCTACCGTTAACAAAATTCGAGTACTGGCATATGATCCGCTTGGAATTATTTATTTTAAAACAAACATCAAAGACGAGTATACTTTTCTTCCACACCGATGTGCAAAAAATTTTCATGACTCCCAACCTGCTCCATTACATACCAAAAGATTAAACATTTCGAAAAAAAAGTGGGAACATCTTAATGATCTTAAGTTCTTTACACCAGCAGATTGTCATTTTTTATACTAATTTGGCCTATAAAAATGAACAGCAAGATTTATGTAAAGTTTTCATCTTTTTACGAATTTAATTTCTTTTTGCTTAACTTTCTTTTTGAGAATTACTTTTTGTTATATTGGTTATCATAACTTAAAACAAAAAATATATAATAATAAATTCGATAATATCCATTATAATATATTATTATTTTATAATATATTCAAAGCAGCAAATAAGCAAAACATTTTGAGAAAATTACCAAAAACCAAACTTTCCATTTGAGTTACGCCCTTCTCGATTTTAGAAAAAACTAATTGTAGATGGCGTAAGTTTCATATATGTATCTGTAAGTAATACGAAAAGTAAAAATTTTTCTTCAAATACTAATTCTTTTATGAAAAATAATCTTAGCTTGATAAAATATTGAAAAAGTTTGCCTTATTTTTCATTTTAAAAGGTTTTTTGCTTCTCCTGTAAAATTTTTAAAATGTAACTTAGGGCTTTTTTGATTTCATGTGACGATATGTATATTGTCATCTTATAAAGTCCATCCGTAATATTTTCCTTAATTACGACATCCTCACTATTGATGGCATTGCAGGCTTCCGGGTTATTGAAGAACTATTTAAAATCGACCAATCTAATCCTAATTTTAAAATTTGTCCGAAATTAACAGAGGCTCATATTAATTCAAGGTCGATAGAAAAAATGAGTGTTTCGCGCGCGACACAAGATCTGAGCAATTCGGTAGCTTCCGGCATTGAGTTAATCTTTAAAAAAGAATTACCAAATGTGACTCAGTATGTTTCAAAATGCGCAAAGCCAACGCAAATGTTGGATGAATGATCTTTTTGACGAAATAGATTGTAAATATTTTCAAAATAAAAGCCCATTGAAATGTCCATTAAAACGGGGAGACACGGAAAAAATTCGTCGCTTAAAAACACATATAGATTTCATGCTTTCATTCAAACTTCCAAACAGTTCACTTGTTCATTGTATTACGGGATTTTGTATTATGTTAAATTCAAGGATTGAGCTTTCCGGAGAGCTTTTCGGGCAATTTGAAAATTTAAAATTTGTCTCCCTGGGTAAATTAAATCAAGACGCGTTAGAAATTTTTTTTTATCGGGTCCGAGCGAGTCAGAGAATTAATACCCACCCCAAAGCACATGCCGTGCTATATATTGTCGCGCGCTT
This sequence comes from Anomoia purmunda, assembly GCA_951828415.1. NCBI lineage: Eukaryota > Metazoa > Arthropoda > Insecta > Diptera > Tephritidae > Anomoia > Anomoia purmunda. The sequence continues at coordinate 87,192,122 of OX639995.1, forward strand.
AATATCTACGAACATCTTACGCCAGAAATTCGATAAAACTGGTAGCAATTGCGAAGATGACGATGATGTTGCTTTAGATTGGAATTTAGGTCCCGAAGATCGTCATCTTGAAGAAAATATTAATAATGACTCGCAATGTGAGCAAATTATTCTAGAAGAATTGAACATACCGGTCGATAATTATGTCGAAGAAGAAGAAACAGCTGAAGTACAGGTGCAGCGTTATTTTACAGGTTATGGTATCTACCAGAAAGATTTGTGTTTGATAAAGGCAAAAAATTTCACGGAAGACAGTGATTTGAGGCTTGTCAATCCGGAAGACAGGGTTTTCGAAGTTTGCCGTCTTCAGATGATGTGGTACTGCCAGCTCTTCGAAAAATATGCTCATATTGCCGGTGTCAGAGATTCCGGCATGGTTTTCAATATCTGGCGAATGTAGGGATCATCGCGTTAAATTATTCGAATTTTTTATAACCGTCCTTCTGTTCAAAAACTCGAAATGGAAGTTGCACAATGATGTTAGCAGAAAACAAAAGTGCGTAGATAAATTGAAAAAACTTCGACAACTTGCAGCTCGGGGCCCAACATTCATTGGATGTAATTAACATCACTTTTTGCTTTAGTTTCTTTTGTCTACTGTATACTATTATACATATACATGTTTTTTGTTATTTGTTTCAGGGATTCCTTTTCCGATTTTATCTATTTTTCAGCATTTTTTCTATATATTTTCAGCTTTAATCTTTTTCTATGTATTTTCAGCTTTTATATTATTTTCAGGTTTTTTTCTATATATTTTCAGCTTTTCCTTATTTATTGTAATTATCCACAGATACCTTTCATCTTTGCATCAGAGCCTAGGTTTTTAAAGCATTTGACTTAATCACGATGGATTGAGTTGTGTTTTAAAAAGCAGGTAAAATAACAGCCTATTCGATATCGTTAATTCGGCGGTTCGGTAAATCTTTATTAAAACATTACCGAGCCTGGACTGAATTCCCCTATTGATTAGGTCGTGTGAGAAAATGTCGTTATATAAATGACAGTTTCGTAACTCTGGTTTAAATTATATTTATTTTATTATACTTTTGTTTACTACATACATATATTATAAGTAATACTTCTTTTCTTTTCTGTGTTTAAATCTTTCCCTTTTCGTTGCAGAAACTTTAATAATATAAAAATTGCCAATGATGTAGAATTAATTAATAGAGTTCAAATAAAGTTAAAAAAAATTAAAAGAGCAAGAGGATTTTTATTCAAAAACATATATTGTATGCATATGGATACAATGTACATATACATACATATGTATGTATGCAAATAAAAAAACACTTAAAAATTTAATTAAATATTGGTAAGATACCCTTGCAAAATCGTAGAATATGCAATCACAAAGCATGCAAATGAGACTCATTTCGATAATCATTCAAATAAACTAATTCACATGCTTACATCAATGAATACATACATACATATGTATGTATACGAACTCCCCCCGTCCACTTGGGACGCAGCATCTAAGAGCTGAATGCGAAATAATACTACCAAAATTAACTCAGTTATCACTTTTTTCCTATCAAGCTAAAAATTACAATGTTCTAACAAAGTAGGCCCGTTTTAATGTAACCTAGTTGCAAAAAAACAATAGGTAGGATAAGAAATAACATGTAAAACAACAACACTAACTCGGAAAAATATGCGAGTTGAGCCAACTCGGTTATATGATATCCGACCTGAGATGTAGTGTAGTGAAGCAAAAAAACCGCTCTATTGTGAATGGGCTCTGGAAAAATACTTAGGAAATTTCAATCAACTGTCAAATCTTGTTTGTTTTATGGATACATAAACAAAACAAATAAAAATGGAACAAGAGTAAGTAAAATTTGCACTTCGTATATTTCACATAAAATTATGAATTAAAACTTGTTTGTTATTTCAGAATGCAAGAAAAAAGCCGAAAGAGATGGTCCCGTGAGGAGACAACAGGGTTTTTGAGATACTACCTCGCCCGGAATGCGGAGTTCGAGCACCCAAAGATAAAGAGGTTGGCCTACGCGAACGTGTTAGAAGACATGGTGTCAATGGAGATCACGGTAGGTTCAAGAAATATATCGTCACATGAAATCAAAAAAGCCCTAAATTACATTTTAAAAATTTTACAGGAGAAGCAAAAAACCTTTTAAAATGAAAAATAAGGCAAACTTTTTCAATATTTTCTCAAGCTAAGATTATTTTTCATAAAAGAATTAGTATTTGAAGAAAAATTTTTACTTTTCGTATTACTTACAGATATATGAAACTTACGCCATCTACAATTAGTTTTTTCTGAAATCGAAAAGGGCGTAACTCAAATGGAAAGTTTGGTTTTTGGTAATTTTCTCAAAGTGTTTTGCTTCTTTGCTGCTTTAAATAGATTATAAAATAATAATATATTATAATGGATATTATCGAATTTATTATTATATATTTTTTATTTTAAGTATTGATAACCAACATAACAAAAAGTAATTCTCAAAAAGAAAGTTAAGCAAAAAGAAATTAAATTCGTAAAAAGATGAAAACTTTACATAAATCTTGCTGTTCATTTTCATAGGGCAAATTAGTATAAAAATCATGACAATCTGCTGGTATAAAGGACTTAAGATCATTAAGATGTTCCCACTTTTTTTTTAGAAATGTTTAATCTTTTGGTATGTAATGGAGCAGGTTGGGAGTCATGAAAATTTTTTGCACATTGGTGTGGAAGAAAAGTATACTCGTCTTTGATGTTTGTTTTAAAATAAATAATTCCAAGCGGATCATATGCAAGTACTCGAATTTTGTTAACGGTAGGATCACCAATTTTTTTTGTCTGTAAAACACATTTTATTATAAAAGCAGATCGTGAAAGTTGATTTTGATGATGTTACCTGGACGAATAGAAGAGTATCGGTTAGGAAGAGAGTCGTAATCCCGAAAATATGAATGAGTAAGGTGATGAGTGTTCAGTGGAAATGGAGTCTTTCGAGAATCCTTTACATACTGAACGAATTCAGATGGAAGATTAACTTTTTATTGTTAATTTTTCTTTGGATAAGCAAATGTGTTGAATCGCACTCCATTTGAGTGTGTCCAACTATTTAATATTTATGCTCTATCGTTATGTTTTTTTTCAATGCATAAAGATAGCAATGCGTTTGACAATATGACATTGCGGTTTTGATAAAAGCAGTCATCAGAATATATTATGACATGGTGAATACTCGTATCTGGTGACTGAAGTAAATACTTCTTTAAGTATTTAACAAGACATGTGCCGAATGTAGACGCTACAAGATTCCCTTCAGACTCATCCCAAATGTAATTATCAGATTCGTGAGTAATGATATTATAAATAGTGAAATTATGTACCTGTAATTTCATTTTATAATATGAGGCACTAGCATTTGTTTGGGGAATCAGTTTCACTGCTTGCATATCCATGCATAATAATAAACAAAGTCCAGACTTGGCCCTTTCGATATCGTTTTCCTTTTCTTGTCTCATATCATTGATTTGTGATCTATGACTATTATATTGATCCTCAGTTATGTTTTTTGCCTCAAATGATACACAAGTATCACACATATCGTTCCTTGGTTTAAACAATGAAATATTTTGTTGTTTTATTGTAAGCATAAATGTTGGATACGATACTGGTAAAATTTCGTCATCATTATTACCAGCGCATTCTTCACAATATAGCTTATAATGTTGGTTGTATGATTTAATATCTGTTTGTAAATAATTTTTGTACTGTATTGTCTTCGGTAATGGGATTCAAGTTTTGGAATATTGTTTAACCATTCCTTTAAAAAGTTAAGGCGCTTTTCGTAAGTTTTATCATTTTTCGACGTTCCTTTCGGCGGAGGAATGTCCAATTGCCTGTGTTTTAAAATGTTCGAATCTACCCAATTTCTTATCATTTTTTCATTTATTCCAAGAGTTGACATAAACATTTGCCGGCAAACCTGGATACGAGTTGCTTTTGCTTTCAAATAATACCGTTTAGATAGCGATCGCCTCGAAAATGTGTTACGGTTTCGTGCTTTTTCTTCTAATTCAACTTGACTTAATACATAAATCTTTTTTCTTTTCACGACATGTTCCAAAATCCATCAAATATTTCTTGCCGTTTATTTTCATCATATTGGGAGCAATGAGGAAATGTGCTTTATTCACAATATTTAGACTGACATCTTAAGCCCATTTTTCGAGGATTCTTTTCACACACAATTGCCTTATTAAGACCTTTATAAATTTTGCCAGTCATTCGGTTATTGTAATTTAAATATGTTTTATTCACCGTTTTTTTAAACACTGACTTATCAAAATTAGTTTAGTTAATCATTTTTAATAAATGTACTGGAAACGAGATTTTTATTTTTATTTAATAAACTCCAACTCAGTAAAGCCTCTTAGAAACATACAAAAGATAAACTAACTGTTTATACAAGTTAACAACAAAGAAGTTATAAAATTTGATTTTGCGTCTGGCCAATAACTTTTGCCCAAACGCAACAAAGTACTTGTAAAATGATGACACTGCGTGTTGGTAATTATTGCTGAGGCCTGTTTGCCCCAATAAAGGAAGTTGCGCAAGAAAATAAAATAAACCAAATTAATGCCAAATTGGCAATAATGTTTCAACATTAAGAAAACAATAAGAAAACCCAAATAAATGTAAAATTGAATAATAAGCAATAATACATTAATAGTAAGAAATTATAAGTAAACGAAATCATTGTGAAACTAAATAGTAAGCAATATTTTAGTATATAAATTTTAATATTGTATTTTTGTAAACAGTCTGAAAATAGAACTCAAATAAATAACATCTAAAGTGAAGAAACTGAAAAATTGTTTTTTTTTTCGATTTCAAGTAAAAGAAATCATAACTGGCGCCCGAGCAAAGTAAGCTCTCACGTCTCGACGAAACAAATTGCGCTCGAAGCTGTAATTAAAGGATTCAAACGGCCTTAAGTAGTCCAGAAGTCCTGTCGTAATAAGCGTGTAGAGGAGTAACAAATTGAAGCTGTAATTCAAGGATTCAAACGGCTTCAAGTAGTCCAGAAGTCCTGCATCAGAGGAATTACAAAAGGATAAAAAAGCGTTAGTGTATGTGCAACGGCCCCTTAGTAGAGAATCAAACAGGACGCGTTGAACGCAAGCCGCCACATCGACGACTGAAGACCACATCAACACCCGTAAAATGAATGTTCCTGCTTGTTTATTGTAAGTGGAAAAAATTATCGATTTGATAAGTTATCATATTGCACCATAAATCTTAAATTTCCAAAGCATTGAAATTTTATATTAAAAAGTGACTGTGTTAGATTTAAAATTTTAAAATTGTGAAATTCATTGAAAAGACAAAAAATATAAACTGGTTTTGGTAATAATCAAAAGTATTAAAAATTTTAAATTAAGAAGTTTTTATATCCCGTTGTGAGAACTAAAATTGTGAGCGTCATTGAAGTAGAAGAAATATTAACCTAAATTAAAAACTAATAGACAAAAATATGTCGAATCCCAACAATCTTGTACGCCCAGCCGTAATTAACAACACTGCGAATAATGCCGCAGATAACGTAGGACCAAATAACAGGACGATAAACGAAAACGAACTTGTAAATCTGATTAGTAGAATAGCGTTAGAAGTGGTAAACAGGCAAGGCCCTAGCATAGTTAGATCCACACTCAACCCAAACGCAAATTTATCAGACATTTCAGACCAAACAATTAATATAGAACATGCGAACAATCTTGCAGATCTCGACAAAATACCCGACGTGGTAAAGTGCTTGCGTGAATTCTCAGGCAAACCAGGAGAGTTCAACTCCTGGAAGAAGAGCGTAGATCGTATATTAACGATTTACGAACCAAGTAGAGGTACCCCAAAATACTATGGGATACTTAACGTCATTAGGAACAAAATCGTCGGCAATGCAGATGCCGCTTTAGAGTCATATAACACACCCCTAGACTGGGGCGCTATTTGTAAGTGTTTGGCTCTACATTACGCGGATAAACGCGACGTGTCTACCCTCGAGTATCAAATGACCTCGTTGGTCCAGGCAGACATGTCAGTAGAGGAATTTTATCAAGCTGTGTATTCCAATTTATCTTTGATACTCAATAAACTAGGAAGTATGGACGTAGGTAGTGAAGCTCTCAATCTTCTAACACACACATACAGAAACAAGGCTTTAGATAATTTTGTGCGAGGCCTTAACGGCGATCTACCTAGGCTCTTGGGTATGAAAGAACCAATGGATCTGCCACAAGCTCTGCACTTGTGTTTGAAATTAGAGAATCAAGGATACCGCACACGGTACGCCCACAATACAAATTCTGATCGCAGAGGTATGCAAAGAAACACCGCACCCCCAAGAAACTTTCATAGGCAAGCGAATCAACAGCAATTCTATCCACAAAACGCATACTTGCCACAACCATCGCCACAATTCCTTTCGCGGCAAAATCAGACATTAAACCATAATCCAAATGCGCAAACACCTACCAGCCGTCCGCCCATGCGCCCACAGGCTCCAAAACCACCGGTGCCTATGGAGATAGACGAAACTTTGCGTTCACGGCGTATAGACTATATGAACCGTCCCCAAAACAACCAAATCTTCGGTAAAAGGCCACCACAGCTAGCATCTGAACAGAATGTCAAACCGCAGAAAGTGCAACGCAATTTTCATATAAATAACTCTCCAAGTACTAGTTCCAACCCTACAGAAGATGAACATATCAACGAATATCTTAGTGTAGTGACCGAGAACACACAAGAAAAAGGACAATATTACGAATATAGCGATGTTAATTTTTTAGGCTAAAACGCTCTTCGCTGCCTTATTTTGAATGCCGCACGAAGAGCGGCGAATCATTAAAATTTCTTATTGACACTGGCTCAAGCCAGAATTATGTTCAGCCTAGCTTAGCAAAAAAAGTACTAATAAATTAAGATATATTTTTAGCAAAAACTGTAGCCGGTGACATAGAAATCCAACACCACACATTTTTGCAACTTTTTAACCAAGCAGAACCTTTAAAATTTTTTTTATTACCTCCTTTAAAAACTTTTCATGCCATTCTAGGCTATGATAGTTTAAAACAGCTAGATGCTGCAATTAACATTAAAGAAGGGTTTTTGACAATCAAGAATAATTTAAGAATATCAATTAAACAATTAGAAACCGAAGCAGTTAATGCTATAAAAATACACAATGACAATATTACGCTAAATCAAAAACAAGTTTTACGGCAATTAGTAACGGAACACCCTAATTTATTCTCAGAACCAGACGAACGATTGACATACACCACCAAAGTAGTGGGAGAGATTAGAACCACAACGGATTCTCCGATATATAGTAAATTCTACCCGTATCCTGCATCTCTTAGAGGCGAAGTGGAAAAACAGGTGGAAAAATTATTGGGAGATGGTATCATTAGACCATCCAGATCCCCCTATAACTCACCTGTTTGGATCGTGGCAAAAAAACCCGACTCAAGCGGTAATAAACAGTATAGGTTGGTGATCGACTATAGGAAATTGAATAGCCTTACTATATCAGACAAATACCCCATACCCGAAATAGAAAGCATGTTGTCACATTTAGGCGATATTTCATTCTTCACAACGCTAGACCTCAAAAGCGGGTTCCATCAGATCCCCTTAAAACCATCAGATGTAGAAAAAACGGCTTTTTCGATAAATAATGGTAAGTTTGAGTTTACTCGACTACCATTTGGGCTAAAGAACGCGCCCGCCATCTTCCAACGTACACTCGATGATATCCTTCACGAACACATTGGCAGGATTTGCTACGTGTATATTGATGATATCATTATCTTCAGTAAATCCGAGGAAGAGCATGTGCAGAATCTTCGCAAAATTTTTAAGACGCTAGAAGAATCCAACATGAAAGTCCAACTTGACAAATGTCACTTCTTCCAGAAAAATGTTGAATTCTTGGGATTCATGGTATCCCAAGAAGGTATTAGAACCAACCCAAAAAAAGTCGAGGCAATCGCAAATTTTCCCGAACCCAATAACATTAAAGAACTGCGTTCATTCTTAGGTCTATCAGGCTATTATCGCAGATTCATTCGTGATTATGCGAAATTAGCAAAGCCATTAACAGTTTTATTAAGAAGCGAAGCAGGCCGAATTTCAAAGAATAAATCCGCTAAAATACCGATCGAATTCAATGAACAAGCTAGAGAAGCATTCTTAAAAATTAAAAACACATTGGTTTCGGATGAAGTAATTTTATCGTTTCCAAATTACAACAATGACTTTGAACTAACAACCGACGCCTCAAACTTTGCGCTCGGTGCCGTCCTCTCTCAAAATGGGAAACATATTTCCTTCATTTCTCGAACTCTGAGTAAAGCGGAGGAACACTACGCTGCAAACGAGAAGGAAATGCTCGCCATTGTATGGGCACTATCCTCTCTACGAAACTTTCTGTATGGGCACGCTAAGGTAAAGATTTATACCGACCATCAGCCCTTGACTTTCGCGTTGAGCACGAAAAATACAAATAGCAAACTGAAGCGCTGGAAAGCAGAGCTAGAAGAGTATAATCATGAAATATTTTATAAAACAGGTCGAACTAACGTCGTGGCTGATGCATTGTCAAGAATCCCAACACAACAACAAGTCAACTCATTGTCGGTGATGACGCATAGTGATAACAGCTCAGGTCAAAACCTAATTCAATCCGTGGAAGTACCCATTAATGTTTTTAAAAATCAAATATTCCTTAATTGGTCTACAGAATCAAATTACAATTTCCAGATTATTTTTCCAACCTTTCATCGTCATACTATCACAGAAGAAGAATTTTCCGAGGGAAAAGTCATCTCGTTGTTGAAAAAATATTTAAACCCCTCAGTGATTAATGGAATCAGTGCTCCCGAACCAATAATGGGGATAATCCAAGAAATCTTCCCAATTCACTTTAAAAAATATCGTATTAGGTTTGCGTGGCGAAAAGTAGAAGATATTATAGACACACAAAGGCAGGAAGAAATAATTATAGAAACGCACAGGAGAGCACATCGTAATGGCAAGGAGAATAAGACTCACATCCTGGAGAAATTTTTCTTCCCCAGCCTGAATAATAAAATAAATAAGGTAATCAAACAATGTAATATATGCAAAACAAATAAATACGATAGGCACCCAAATAAGCCCACTCTAAAAGAGACACCTATTCCTTTATATCCCGGACACATAGTGCATATAGATATCTACAAAACAGAAGGTCATCTGGTGCTCACTGCTCTCGATAAATTTTCGAAATATGTTCATGTTAAACTTATAAAGTCTAAAGCTACTCAAGATATAAAAGAACCTCTTAGGGAACTTCTCTTTCTGTTTGGAGTTCCTAAAATGATTATTTTTGATAACGAAAAAGCATTTAGTTCAGCGTCCATTACTTTCATGATCGAGGACATATTAAAAATCGAAATTTTCATATCTCCGCCATATAAAAGTGCAGTCAACGGCCAAATCGAGAGATTCCATTCAACACTCTCAGAGATTATGCGCTGCTTGAAAGCAGAAAATAAAGATCAATCATTTGTACAACTTTTAGATAGAGCCGTCTATGAGTACAACTACACAATTCACAGCACAATTAACAACAGGCCCATAGAAACTTTTTTCGGCCGCAGAGTAAGTACAGACCCCGAACAATTCGAGAAAGCACGGTTAGATAACATTCAAAGACTAAAAGATAAACAGCAGCAAGATTTAAAGAACCACAACAACAAATTACAACCAATTATTGACTATAAGGAAGGCGAAACCATTTATGTGAAAATCCACAACAGGTTAGGAACTCAAATCTCACCTAGATATAAAAAAGAAATAGTTAAGGAAAATAGGTCGACTACGGTCCTGACCGAGTCAAACAGAATAGTTCATAAAAGTAATATTAAAAGCTAGGTATTAGGACTAAATAAAACAAACAAGTTTTCGTAAATTTTTTTTTACATACTAACGCTAACAGCGACAACAATGGCTTTGACCGACTTTCAAATGACCGACTACTCTACAGCACACATAATAACTATAAGTAAAGGACTAACTAAAATACAGGAAGGAACGTTTAAATTAATACACTTCGTTAACATTAATCTGTATGAACAATTTCTGACAGAAGTAAGGCAATTCATGAAGGAAAGCCTACAGACAAACAGCATATTCTATCCTACTTTGAAACAAGAGATAGAGCAAACAGAAGACGCAATTAAATCCATCAAACCAACCAATAGAAGAATAAAGAGATCTCTCAATATCCTGGGTACAGCTTGGAAATATTTAGCGGGTACTCCGGATCACGACGACTTCGCAGCACTAGAATATGATACAAAACAGCTAAACGACAATAACAACAATCAATTTTTGATAAACCAAGCACTAACAGAACGAATGAATAACCTTACATTAATCACGAATCAATTGACAAACGCAATATCAAAAAACAACTACTTCAACGACGAATTAGTCATAAGTATCCAAAATAGATTACGCCTAGTTAAGGAAGAAATTATCAACATAAGATACGCCATACAATGGGCAAAATTAAAACTAGTGAATAGCATTTTATTAAACAAAAAAGAATTAGAACTTGCTCTTAAAACGCTAGAACATGAAAAAATGCCATTTTCATCAGCTGAAGAGGCATTAAGTTTTGCAGAAACAAGTGTTTTGTATAATTCCACAACGTTAGCGTATATTGTAAAAATTCCAATCACGGAAATAGAATCCTATTCGAATGTCTTAATTAAACCAGTTAAAAAAAATAATACAATTGTTAATATCGTTTTCAACAATGTAATTACAAAAGGAAATAATGTATTTGGAATAACTAGCGAATGCAAATCAATAAACTCAATATCTATCTGTAAAAAAGATCAAATTGTAAACTTAATGAACGAAACTTGCGTAACAAAACTCCTTAATGGTAAACAAAGTCCGATTTGTAAGTATAGCAACGCACATCATGTCAAGCCAATAGAAATACTTCAACCTGGACTAATCCTATTAAATGACTTCGATGGCACCGTAAATAACAGTTTGGAAGAAATGACCGTCGAAGGAACATTTGTGGTAAAATTCAGCAACTTAACCATAAAAATAAATAACGATTCTTTCTACAATGGCGAAACGATTTTAACCGAGGCATTACCGGTCAAGACACAATTTGCTCCAGCAGAAAAAGGAAGAATCAATCTTCTATCATTGGAATCAATTCACGAATTATTTATCGACAACATAAAACGTTTGGACTACCTTCAAAGTAACTCGGATATCAATCAAATCTCAGTAGTAACAGTTGCCATTTTAACGCTTATAGTTTTTGCAATACTATTCTTCTGCCACAAAAATAAAAAGATAATCTTACAAACGAACTCTGCCTCAGAATCACCGAGGGAAAATCAAGAGACGAGAGAGAAGTATCAAAAGCATCCAACCCAGTAACATATTTAAATTTCGACAACCTACCATATTTTTGATCAATTGGGGACAATTGATTTTAAGGAGGGAGGAGTTAACAACAAAGAAGTTATAAAATTTGATTTTGCGTCTGGCCAATAACTTTTGCCCAAACGCAACAAAGTACTTGTAAAATGATGACACTGCGTTTTGGTAATTATTGCTGAGGCCTGTTTGCCCCAATAAAGGAAGTTGCGCAAGAAAATAAAATAAACCAAATTAATGCCAAATTGGCAATAATGTTTCAACATTAAGAAAACAATAAGAAAACCCAAATAAATATAAAATTGAATAATAAGCAATAATACATTAATAGTAAGAAATTATAAGTAAACCAAATCATTGTGAAACTAAATAGTAAGCAATATTTTAGTATATAAATTTTAATATTGTATTTTTGTAAACAGTCTGAAAATAGAACTCAAATAAATAACATCTAAAGTGAAGAAACTGAAAAATTGTTTTTTTTTCGATTTCAAGTAAAAGAAATCATAACTTACATAAATGCAAAAAACCAAAACAACGCATGTTTTATTAGAAATATTACAAAAGAAAAACTGATAAATAAGAACACACACAATGTCATGGCATGCTATGCCTTCTTGTGTTTGTTGTTTATTATTTCTTTAAAGGCGTAAGCTACAGTTTTGGTTGGCAAATTTGTTACGCTTGCACTTATGGCTTTTCGAATTTTGTTTATACTTATACAATTTTAAAGGAACATGTACTATGATACGGTACATGATAATCAACTAAAAAGTCGATTTTGAATTTTTCGTAACTTAGGGCTTTTTTGAATTCATATGACGATATAAAACATTTTTTCATTCTCGTGCATATAATAGGTCTGTTTTTCGGTTATGGATAACCGACTGAACACACTGCGGTTGGCGGACCCTTGGTCGCAAATCAAAGCTTTAACGTTTAGTCCAATACGTTTAAAAGCAGTTATATTATTATTAATTAATGGATGAAGTTTCTGGGCGTTGAGCCCGGTCATAGAAATATAGTATGAAAAAACATACTCCCATTTTGGACACAGGCCTTTAACCATAAAAAAAAATTTATTGCCAACATTCATCTCGCGTTTGCCTTCCCCAAGGTCTTCAAATCCGTCAATAGAATCTCTAGTTTTGTTCTACGTTAAGTCAGGTTTGATATTGATTTCATCAAACAATAGAACACAGATGCGCTCGGTATCGGACATATTCTTGACGATTTTTTTTAAATTTTCAATGACATTGGCGTCGAACCCGGGAACAACATAACGAATGGGGCGCCAACGCAGGAGAGATGATTTATGAGGCAAAGAAAACTTGAGATCGTCTCGCATAAAAGTATATGCTTTAGAGGACATTTAATTGATATTTTGTGCCAATGTCTTTTCTTCATCGGTATATGGAGATTTAATAGTTTTGACGATCATCTTTGCGAAATTTATAGCATCGTTGCTGGAAGATTCATCCGAAATGATTCCACGAGACATCAAATGTCTATATTTAAGTTTAAGTTGTTCATTTTCTTTTTCGAGATCAGAAATTTTTTTATTTAGTTTAATAGGTATCAAAGTCTTCGCAAACGTCATTACCTTCATTTGCCTGCCTTTTTTCCTCTAGCATTGAATATTCTTCGAACTCTTCCAGCGTCAAATCATCTACCTCATCTTTTACTACACTTTTATAAGCTTTAATGACGGGCGGGCATACCCATTCAGAGCAAGTACTAGAGGAGCGACTCCTAGAGCCTGGCTCTAAATTTAAGCAAGGAAAAGCCCCATCTAAAAGCGTACGCGTAGTTATAAATTTTGAATCAAAATGGCGTTGGCAAACGAATAGCTTTTCAGTGCTCGACGGTTGAACATTACAGGCCAGGGCCCAACTGTTGCGAGCCTCTCCACCCTTCAGGAACGAAAATAATCTACGTTTCCCGCCCGGAACGCAGTTCTCAATACAGCAGCTCCGATGTGTCTTTGGGGCACTGAAATCATGTGGCGGAGGTTCATCATACCCTAACGTAAAAAGTTTAAATACAATGAAAATAAATACATATACATATAAATAAATGAAGTACTACAATCAATTCGCAGATAGAATGTCCTTGAATCACCTTACTACGCATATTTTAATTATAGCATACTTTATTAAATATTTGAAATAAAGTATACCCACCCTAGTGCAATCATCTACATATAAATGTTGTAAATCCGGTGAAAACCCACAACATTTTTTAGTGAAACCCCTTGTATGTATGTATGTATGTTTGTATATCACTAAAAAAATTATTTACATATATCAAGGTTAATTATTGTGAGAAATAGAAATGCTACAAATGTAAATATCAACCGCAGTTTAGTTACTAATTTGTATTATAGAATAGAAGCTCTTCACTTGGCATTATTCACATACATACATATGTAGCAGTGATGAAGTGATTTATATTTTATATTATTTTATAATTAACTCGTAATATAAATATTATGTAACACATTTGCACACAAACACCCAGTTTTGGATTTTTTCCTACTGGGTTGGTTGCATATGCAAATCCAATTATATATATACATATATATATATCTAAATACACACATTTTTTCACCTGCGAACACATTTGCATAGATACATTTGTATGTGCATATGTACATACAAGTGACATAGTATATACGTATACTAGCTGACCTGGCGAACATTGCTCCGCCTTAGAAGCATTAAATGAGCAGATTCTTGATTTTAAGAGTTTAAATTTTTTATTAGGATAATAAATATAAGTAAGTACCAAAAATCAATTATTGTAATGATTCTGTATTGGCCATGTATTTTAGTGCATAGGCTGCACTCTTCAGTGAAGCACCTTGTGATAGACGATATTTTTAGTTTTATTACTATGTGCAAGAACAAATAACGCAGCTGGTCTTCCGACCCTTGAACATGCCGCATATAATTGACCATGGGAAAAACATGGATTTTCTATATTTCGACCACAAACTTTCAAGGATTGGCCTTGTGATTTGTTAATGGTCATGGCGAATGCAAGACGGATCGGAAATTGAAGTCGTTTAAACTCAAACGGCATGTCGGTTGGGATCATCGGAATGAGAACTTCCTCACCTTCAAATTTTCCTTTGAGTATCGTCGCGTAAATCACATTGTTCATCAATTTACTTACCACCAAACGCGTTCCGTTGCACAGTTTTGGTGGGTTTATGTTTCGAAGCATGATTATTACGGAGCCAACCTTTAGTCGTAAATTATGCGGTGGTAAGCCAGGCACATCCAAGGAGTTTAAAAATTCAATTGGATAGTTGGTGGCATCATCTGCATTTGTTGCACAGTCAATAGATTTGAACGAATGTAGTGTACTAATGACCTCATTCTGAATTATGTAGTAGCAATGAGTGCAATGGCTCAGGTGGGGGAGTCAATAATGGCAATATCACTTTCCCATTAAGGCAGCACAATCTTGGCGTTTCTCCGGAAAACTTCAATACTCGCAAACCACATCCATTGGCCCAATGCGAACGCTAGTATGCAAGCAGTAATCAGTGCTGCAATCATATCGAAACGCTGCTCGATTCAAATCAGTACTTGATAAATTTCTCCTTGTGCGTCGAAAATTATCAAGATGTTGATCTCTTAGGTTTGCTCGATGATTTCTCATAGCCAACCGAGCCTTTGCACGGACTGCCTCGCTTTGCTCTTGTGATTGAGAAGCACGAAGTCGAGCCATACTAAAGCGGCGCTCTTCACGTGCAATTTCTTGTACTTCTTCAGTCCTTTCATTCGCAACGTTTTGCATCCTAGTTGCATTACGGTTTTTTCGGGAAAGATTTGATCGTCTTGGACGCGGCATTTTAATGATAATAATATCGGCACAATATTTATAGACACTCGAAACAAACACAAAAACCGGTAAACTTCAAAATTTCTAACTGTCAATTTTTCAACGGGATAAAAAGTATCTTATAACCTGCCCCTGGTTCTAAGCTACCTCCCCACCAATTTTCAGCCAAATCGGTTCAGCCGTTCTTGAGTTATAAGTGGTGTAACTAACACGACTTTCTTTTATATATATAGATATGTCGACTACATATGTACGTGTGTAACTCTACTCCTAAACGCCTCTCTTACATTTCGCCTCTTATACTCAGAGATAGGAGCTCGTAGTGTGGGTGGCGAATAAGTAAGCTTATGATTAGGAAATTAGTATTGTTTAAGCACTTGAAGTGAATTAAAGGTCATACAATTTTAGTTAAACCTAAATCTCGTGTGTTTATTTTTCCACTTACATATGTTCATATTTGTGGAGTTCTCACAAAACACATTGTTTTACATCATTTCACACATAATTTATAAAAATTGCGATCACCCAAAGATTTTTCACAGATATGTACATATGCGCATATTTATACTTTAACACACCTACATACATATGTATGCACCTACATACATATGTATATAGACATATCACATATTAAACACGATACTTACCCAGTTAAAGGGTGGGTATAGCACCATTCCTTAAGAATCTCCCACCCACAGACCCTTCCTGAAAGTGCTTAATGCATACAAATGCACTAAACACTGGAAGGTCCTGGGTGGAAGGAATTCGTAAATTTTCCCTCCACAACCGGCATTCCATCGGATTTTTGGGGAAGGAAAACATCTTCGCATCCTTATCCCGAGTAGAGCACTCGCGAACGTGACACTTTCGTATTTTCGGCATTTTTTTAAATCGCAACCGGGTTTTTTTTTATTAATTTTAAATTAAAGCACTTCAAAACTTGCAATTGCTGGCAAAATTCTTTAAGAACTAGAAGTCCGTTGACTTCTCTCTTTCGAATTGCCATTTTGCATACACGTATGTGGCGTTATTTTTTAATACTAATTAGATTCTAAATTGGTAAATAGCAGATGAAAACAAAATAAAACTTTTTAAAAGCCAAAACCAAATCAACCACCTGCAGCACTTCTGATAAGTTACATTATTTTTCTCTCTAACTACAAATTCACGCTCTAGCACTGTTAATATGGGTCTCTACTGTTAAATTAAGTGGGTCTGCTATGTATTAGCAGTGAAAAAAATTAGTGTGGTGTGTACAGCAGACCCCCCTGGCAGCGGAACGAATCACGGAATGGACTGGGATGAGCCTTCTCTATAATATACGTTCTCTGGAAAAACAAACAATTTTCACACTGTTCATAAAAAAAAATAAGGCCAAAAATAAAAATAATTATAATAAAGGATGGGCAAACATAAAAAGTAAAACTACTGGCCGAACAAAAAGCTTATAGATTTGTAAAACAAACAATACCGACCACCCTGTTAAGCACAGAGTGCCGAAAAGTCACACTTAATAGCGGTATGGTTGGAGATAGGAATAGTGTGAAAAACAAACAATTTTCACACGGTTAGCGTGGCTGAGTGGTTGCGTGCTCGCCTAGCAGTCCCGTGTACCATGGTTCAAAGCCAGGTAAAGTCTAGAAAGAAAGAAGTCTGATGAGGAGATGTGGTGATATCCGAAATAGCAGCTATCACTTCTACCACTTTGAAAAATTGTTGTTTTCTCATATTATTCCTAATACAAACCTGACCACAAGCTCTATAAATTATACAAAAATTTGTTTATTCATAACTTTTTCGACCGAAAGAAAATCTCTGTCAATGAGTGTTTAATGACGTTTGCATTTCCGGTGGAATTGTTCGAATCGGTCGATTACATTAGCGATAATAAATTTTTGAAAATAAAATGACAAAAAACAACAATTGTCAATATTATTGGTAAATTTTTTTTTTCGAAAAATCCCTTAAAATACATTTTTTGAGTCGGAAATACTATCCAGAGAAGTAGTTATCAATCGCAAATGCATTTTGAACGACTGCGAGTGGCCCGTTTGAGAAATCCTGACTCAATAGCATGGAGATTAAGTTAATATTGATGCAAATATCTTGACTTACGAAGATCCGGTTAATATTGGTATATTCGGATATCCAAAAAAAAAATATCGAATTGATGAACAACAATAATAATCAACAAAAATTTTTAGTAAATAATTAGTTGCTGTTAATGGCCTTCGTTAGTTTAACTTTATATTTATTTATTGAGCTCAAAATCAGATTTAAATAAAACGGATACCTAAATTATGAGCTGCATTCGATCTTCGATCTTCGTTGGTTATCGGGCACGGAACCTTGTCGAAATTTTCGTTGCGCATCAAACTTTCTATTGAAAAGAATTTATCTTTCGACGCTGTATCGAAGTGTGGAAAATTGCAGAAAATCTAAATATTTTGAAATTGTTTCTTGCTTTTTGGTCCCAGATCGTAAGTACGAAATGGCTGGTTTCATTGACGGAAGAATATCGTCAATTTGCAAAAGGGATTTGAACAATGGTTCAAGCAGGAAAAAAATGGAAATAATTCTCGTTGGGCCTAAATTTTTAGGAGTTAGAACAACAACAAAGCGGATTAAGGTTAACTAAATTAGTATATTATTCCTTAATAAATATATTCAAGCTTTGGTATTTCCATCTACGCGCACAAAATTGTTGCACTGTTGCTAATTTTAAATCGTTGGGAATGGATTTGGCTCGGGTGCATAGCTGCAGCGACTCTTCTATAGTGGACAGCAAATCTACAAACGCCTCCTTAGATAATCGAAGGTTTGTTATAAATCTGTAATCAAATTAGTCATAAATGTTATCAATAAATATAGAGCCCTATTTGAAATATTACACTCACGCAGTGGAAATCATTTCTAATTTTATTTTTATTTACTTGACTTGCTTGCAAGTTGTAATTAATTTCAATAACAGCTGATATAAATATACTATTGTGGACGATTTAAATTTGTTAAAGAACAAACAATTTATTTTATATTTATATTTACAATTATAACAAACATATGTAACTCACACTTTCGACTAAAGAAAAAGAATGTTTAGCACAAGGCGAATTTAATACAAGGTGGTCGCAAGAGCACATACACACAAACTCCACATGTTTTGTTTTTGCTTCTGAATGGTGAGAATGTCTGGTAAATGAAATATAGAACAATAATTTTGAACCGAGAGAATGCCAAAATAAGAACGAATTTGACAACAAATCTGTTTATTTTTGATTCAGTTGGCCAAAACTATATTTGTAAATATATTTAAATTAAAATTTACAATAGCGACCGCAATTGAAACCTTACTCTTCATAAAGTGCCAGTGCAATATGCGAGTAAATAAACTGCCACAATTAATGCAGCGAAAGCAAATGTAGTTGATTGGCTCAAAGTTATTTTGCTAAAACACCGCTCCGACTCTTCACTTGGTACCAAGAAAAACGGACCCGTTCCACGCTTTACTATCTTGTCGCATAATACACATTTTCCCATTTTTTCGCGAAATATTTGAATATTTGAATATATGAATTCAAATCAATTTGAATTTAAAAATATTTTTAAATGAAAATGTAAACAGAAAATGAAGATGTAAACAAAAAACAAACCAGTTGACACTTTCACCATTCAAGGCGAAAAAAGAAGAAGCAATCAGCTGATCGGAAGAAAACACCTTCTATAGATTCGCCTTGGTTTAGCAAAACAAATTTGGAGACGAACATAAACATGAAAATGTAAACAATTCGAAATACAGCAGTTGTAAACAAAAATCATACAGCAACTATGGGCCCGTTTCTTTGTAACCCAGTTGCAAAAGAACACTAGGTAGGATAACAAAATGCATGTAAAGCAACAACACTAACTCGGAAAAATAGGCGAATTGAGCCAACTTGGTAAAATGATATCCGACCTGAGATGCCGTGTTGGGAAGTGAAATAACTGCGCTTTTGTGAATTAGCCCTAAGAAAATACATGGAAAATTTAGATTTAAGACCAGTCACCGACTAACTCCCGTGCCGCATAGTTGTGCCTAACAAGTGTTTACCGCAGTTGAGTGTTTTCTGTGAGCCAAAGTGCTATTTCCACGTGTTTTTCATATTAACTATAATACACATAAAATACAATTTCATTGATTCATTCGATACATACTTAAAGCATAGCATTGAGTGTCGCATATGGAGAAAAACTCCACGATTTAGCATACTTGCTGAAAGTATGCTAATTTCCCCGAAAGCTAAACAAAAAAAAGCGCAGCCAAAAACTTCCTTTCCTTGATCCAAAATTTATAATTATAAAATCCACTGATTCGTTCAAGTCTTTATCAAAATTCAGCGTCTTTGCCAAAAAGAAGGCCATTGATGGTATAAGCACCGAATACGTGTCAGTAAGTATTCTTCGTGACGACAGCCTACTGCTCCTAACTAAATCACTCAAAATTACCGAAAAATTTATTAAATGTAAAAACTTTGGTGACCTATGCCCCATCTCAGTCACGTTGCATGATTCTTGGAACACTTGCAAAGGCACAATTTTCCATAAAAATCGGGCACACACTGATGAAAACGAAATATTGGAAGCTCTGAAGCCACATGGTGTTGTTGGCTTGGGCAAATTTACCAAAAATATCAACAACGTAAAAGTCCCAACAGGTAGAATAGTTCTATCGTTCAACTTATACAAAGTTCCCCAAAGTCTTGACATAGCATGGTACTCAGTGAGAGTTCAAGAATATTTTCCTACTCCTATGCGATGCCGCTTATGCCAACTGCTGGGTCATACCATGAAACGATGCAGTAACAACACCACTTGTGAAACCTGCAACCTCCCCCTCACACGACTTCCTGTTCATGCACAATGTGTGCTAACTGTTACGGTCCTCATCCCGCATATGCTAATGACTGCCCAAAATACCTACAAGAGAAAGAAGTACTAAAAATCAAAACACAAAATAAATGAAATTATCCAGAAGCAAGACTTTTATATAAGTTACAAAACCCCCATAAACGGGAACCAAACGCGATCTTACGCATCTGTTCTAAACTCAACGCAAGATTCTCTCCACACTCTCCCTCTCAATTCAGATAAATCTACCTCTTCAAATGGCACACCAGTCGCCACTCAGTCATCAATGTCCAACAATCACTCTCATTATCAGTCTACAGTCATCTCTCTTCCTAATTCTCACTCCCTCTGGATCATACTCAAACTCTACCAACTGCTTCATCATCATCCGCAACTCAATCTCTTCCAATTAGCTCAAACAACCAATACCAACTCCCTCCAGCCACAAATTCTTACTCTGTCTCTCACCCCCATCCACAAACTGTACCAAATGACAACACACATTTGTACTGACTACTCTACTTCTCTCACTTCTTACAATTTCTACGACAACTCTAACTTTGAACCCGCAACGACAATAAATCCAATTACACCATCTCCATCCACCACAATACCTGTAATAAACCACAACTATACGGACAATGCTCTCCAAGAACATGTACTATAGGTTATTTTCACTTGAAAATAACACAAATAGCAAACAACTAAATATAAAATAATGATGCTTAATATACTCCAGTGGAGTATTAAAGGTTATCACAATAACTGCTTAGCGCTAGAAACCTTAATAAAAGATCGCATGCCTGATGTAATTTGTTTGCAGGAAACCCACATCAAACCAAGCTATTTCCTAATATCAACTATTCCAAACAGGGGTGTGGATTGTTATCCACAAGAATGCCCAACAGAAGAGGATCCGTTTAACTTCTAGCTTGCTAGCAGTCGCGGTTGAATTCAATTTTAGATATCCAATTACCGTAATTTCTGTGTACATTCCTCCAAATCAGAATTATTCCCAATCTGACCTATCACAGCTTGTCTCCTCAATAAATACTCCGTTCATTATTTGTGGTGACTTCAACGGCTGGAGCCCAGTTTGGGGTTCAACAAATGCTAATCGTAGGGGTACAATAATAGAAGATTTCATTCTTAGTTATAATTTATGCGTATTAAATGACAACAGTCCAACACATTTCTCATCACACAACTCATTTAAACATGTTGATTTTACTATATGTTACCCACAACTAGTACCTATTGGATCTTGGCACACACTTGAGAGCTTAAATAACAGCGACCATTATCCAATAGTTAGTTCATTTTCCATTTCAAGCAGCAATAATTCCAACATCTGCAAAAGTACTAAATATAACACCGCCAAAGCGGGAAAAATTAAAAGATCTACCAAATGGCATGCGTTTACCAGTCTTCCATAACACTAATATCAATAAAGAAGCTGCAACAATCCAAAAAATTATAAGGGAAGCAGCAAATATAGCAATCCCCCGAACTATTCCTCGCAAAACTTCCAGAAATGTGCCTTAGTCGTCGGCTGAGCTAGGTAAGCTACGAAATGAGAAAATGTCTGCCTGGAGGGAGTATCTAAGGTATCCCACCATCGATCACTTAATCATATACAAAAAATGCAACGCTCTGTTCAACAGGGCAAATAGATTAACAAAAGCCAAAAGCTTTGAAGAGTTCACAAAAAAATTAAATCTCCGCTCTTCTACGAGAAGCATATGGAAGGGAATACAAACCCTTACAGGAGCATACTCCCCACATAATATCCACTCTGTAACTGTAAATAACAAATTAATCACAAACCCATATTCATATTCCTATTGAATTTGCTCAAAATATCTCAAAATCTTCGGAAACCTCTAACTTCCCACCCAAGTTCACAGCCTCCACCAACTGCATTCCCCAAATGCATGCAGCCAATGTCACGAACAACTTAGCTTTATCTCTCGGAAATGACATCAACATTAATGAAATAGACTGCGTCTTGAATACAACTAAGGGCAGTGCTCCGGGCTCCGATCAAATAAACAACGATATGCTGAGAAATATTCCCATCTCCCTAAAAAACCGACTTCTTCAGCTATATAAATCAATTCTAAATCTCGGCATAATACCTCAATGCTTTAAGACAGCGGTAATAATCCCTATATTAAAACCACATAAAGACGCCACATATATTGAAAGCTACCGGCCCATATCCCTAATACCGCGCATTAGCAAAATAATAGAGAAAATCATATCGAATAGATTAACTTGGTTTCTGAGAACTAACAAGCTTCTATCACAATTTCAAGTTGGCTTTAAGTCCGGCACTAGCACTTTAGATGCCTTGCTTTTTCTAGAACACCATTTAACTAAAAAAAAATTCAACAAAACACCACTCCCCTATTTTTGCAATCGATTTTGCCAAGGCCTTTGGCAAAATTGGATGCTTCGTAGTTCTTAAAAAGCTTCAAGACTGGCAAGTAGGACCTAAAGTCTTCAATTATGTAAAATATTTCCTAAGTAACCGCAAATTTCGTTGCAAGGTAAATAGCTGCTTCTCCCCCACTCTTGATCTTCACAATGGAATCCCTCAAGGATCCCCGCTTTCAGTAAAACTCATTCTAATTGCTTTTGAAGATGTTAGCGAAATTATGAGCCTCCAACCTAATATTAAATTTTGCCTATACGCCAACGACTTATTTTTAATATGTAATAATAAAAATTTATTTGAAAATGAAACTTCATTTAAAAAAACTTTACGCGATTTAGATCATTGGTCACAACACTCAGGTGCTTTCATTTCTCTCGAGAAAGGAGTTATTTTTGATAAAAAGCATAGTTTTAAGCAACATTGTATTAACCTAAGATACGAACTATACCTACCAGATTAAATATTATAAAATATTTGTCATCTAAAAAAAGTTTTGTGCGTACAAATACGTTAGTTAATATAACTAAATTAATTAAACAGATCAAAATTTACTATGGACTGCAACTATATGGGAAATGCAACAAATCTACGCTTAAAATTATCCAAGCACCATTTCACGCTGCGATACGTAGAAGCTTACGAGCATTCAGGACAACACCTATTAGGAATATACTTGCGGAAAGTGGCCTCCAATCCCTAGAAGATCGCTTGAAGAACCTGAGATCGCGCATAATATACAAACTATATTGCCACCCGACTCATATTCTCCACCACGAGATACAACTTCTGAGAAAAAGAAAAAAACCACTTTCATATAAATCGGCGCTCTGTGAGGTAAAAGATCTTGCCGAATGCTTAGATTTGAAAATTGCTCTGATGAAAATTCCTCCAACTAAACAACCCCCATGGGCCATTGGGTCAAACAGCTTCATTGATAATCTAAGTATTTTACGGAAAGAGAACACTAATAGCGTTGCCTATCAACAAACTTTCTTAAACATTGCAAATGACTTAAAACAAAGCGGTTGGAACTTCCTATTCACAGAGGTCACCAAGCAAGACAACAGAATTGCATTCGCTGTTACAAATGCAGCCGGTCATATCTACCGGAGTACGCCAATATTTTTGAAGCTGAACTGCAAGCCCTAAGCGTTAAGTTTAGCTAGAAAAAGAAATTATAAAGTGGTTATATGCACTGACAGTCAATCGGTCTTCAAAGCTGAAAGCAATATACACGAAACTAATGTGGATTCCTGGACATTCAGACAAAGTTGCAAAACTCGCTTTACAATCTTGCTTACATACTTTCAATCCGTTTGGTACAACATCAATTAAAAAAATCTACTCTAAAGCGTTGAAATTCCACTTCAACACCAACTGGCAATGCTACCAACATGAATACAAAGAAGTGAATCCCTATGGTACCGGCACAACATTGCCAACCACGACTAGGATGAACAGATGCTTTACTCGTTTACGACTAGGGCACACCCTCCTGACACATGAATACCATCTCAAAAAAAATCCCCCGCCCACCTTCAACTTCTGCAACTCTACTCAGTTAACTATACGTCACATCCTACTCCAGCTCTCTCCGCTATACGTGCAAAAACATTTAAAGAAGCTAACCCAATCAGGATTATTTCCATCCCTTCTGAAACAAATATTAAAAACATGTCGAATTTTCTTAAAGAACTTAATATTTTTTAACTAATCTAAACTCACTCTGTATTCTTAATATCTCTTAACCAAGCCGATAGCCCTGGTCGCTAGTGCAATTATATTAATATGTAATTTTAATTACACTTTTAATAAAAAAATAATAAATAATAATAGATTTAAGACCTAATTCGTTTTTCTATGCCTATTATTTGTAAATATATAATTAAATAAACATAAAAATTGCCGGCAAAACTATTTTCCGTTCTTAAGTAGCACGAAACAAATCGCAACATTCATGAAAGAGGCTAACAGGGTTGCTTTTGCAACTAAAGGAAATTTTATCCGAGTTGGAGCGTTCTTTTGCAACTCGTTTACATTAAAATGGGCCCAATATAAGGGACGGCGAACCGTTGTGGCATCATGTCCACTCGCTGTCTTCCATACAACCAAAGTTTACGTTTAGTTGTAGCAAAGAGGACATGATACGAAACTCTTGGCCCGTTTCTTTGTAACCTAGTTGCAAAAGAACACTAGGTAGAATAAGAAATAGCATGTGAAGCAACCACACTAACTCGGAAAAATATGCGAGTTGAGGCAACTCGGTAAACTGATATCCGACCAGAGATGTAGTGTTGGAAAGTGAAAAAACTGCGCCATTATGAATGAGCCTTTAGAAAATACATGGGAAATTTAGATTTAAGACCTGATTCGTTTTTATTTGGATATTATTTGTAAATATATAACTACACAAACCTAAAAATTGCCGGCACAATTATTTTCCGTTCTTAAATAGCACTAAACCAATCGCAAAATTCATGAAAGAGGCTAGCAGCGTTGTTTTTGCAACTAAAGGAAATTTTGTCCGAGTTGGAGCGTTCTTTTGTAACTCGGGTGCAAAGAAGCGGGCCTTCTCTTATTTTTAGGGGTTGGGTACAATATGATTTTGGTTCAAAATTCTGTATTTAAAATTCTGTATTCAATATTCTGTATTCAAAAATCTGTAATTCAAAATTCTGTACTGTTAAAATTCTGTATTGCGGAACACTGTAATTTTAAATTCTGTAAATCAAAATTATGTATTGGCAGTATTTTGTTTTGCAAAACTCTGTATTGAAAAACCGGAAGAGCATATGGATAAATAAAAAAAGTGCGCACTTTTTTATTTATCCATATGCTCTTCCGGTTTTTCAATACAGAGTTTTGCAAAACAAAATACTGCCAATACATGACTTGTCTTGACCCATATGGTTTCCTATATTATCAAAACAGATTTACATAAAGCAAATGTACATATGTTTGTATGTATTTATAGCTTCAGAAATTTCAAAATGGTCACAAAATTAGTCAAACGAAGAAGGCTGTAAAAGCAAACAACAGAATTAAAAGAATAACAAAAAAAAAGGCTTATATTAAGGCATGTTTCTTTTCTAAAGCGAATTGCTAAAAATTTAATAATATAATAATTGTTTCGCCATTATAATGTAATAACTTTTGTTTTGAATGAATTTTTGAATTTTTCTTTAATTGACGTATGTATATATACCATTGATTCTATAAAATCGGAATTCCATTATTCATAAAATAAATGTGCTATTCAGGTAAGCGTGCTTATCAGGTTATCTGCTTATTTGGTTATATTTTTACAGCATTTTGATCGAAAATAATTTTGATTCCAGAATTTTAATATACAGAATTTCAGTTCTCCATCATTTTGATCATACAGAATTTTAAATACAGAATTTTGAACCAAAAGAATTTAGGCTGGACAGAATTTTTTTTTTTGATTTTTACAGAATTTTCATCCAAAAGAATTTTGAAAAGCAGAATTTAGTACCTCTCCCTATTTTTAGCTGAGAGCCGAGGGATTTATCTTTCGGTTGGGCTGGTAACAAAGCCAAATTAATACTCAAAGTTATTTATTCATTTATTGGTAATATTATCATAATTGTACTTTTGTTTGGTGAGGGCTTGATTTGTGTCGATCTCTGCTTGCATTGCATTTTTATACCGTCCACGAAGATGATATGGTATTATAACTTTGGTCCGATGTATGTAAGTATAAGAAAAAGAAGATATAGACCCATACCCATATATGTACATATCTAAATGAAACTTGGAAGGCAGATGTATTTCTGAAATGTATTAATCATTCGTCGGAACCGACCAGATCAGATATTATATAGCTACAACACAACTGATTGTTTAGTTATGAAGGTTTTCATTATAATTCCTACACCAAATCAGCTAAGAACAGAAAATTTGGCAATCCTGTCCCGCTTATTAATGAAAATTATTAAGGTCGGATTACTATAACTTATAGTTTCGATCAACTGACATGACATGGCTAAAGACATGAAACTTGGAACTCTTCATTTATCATTAATTAAATGTACACAACAAAAATCATCAAGATCGGACCACTATAACTTATAGCTCTCATACAAGAGTCAAACCACGTCAAACGTGACACAATATTTTTGGTCATTTTCTGGAATGCTGAGTCAATTGCATGGATCAATAGTACACACTAATATAAGAAACCAATTTGAATATTTTGTCGAAATAATGTATATTTTATTTAAATTTTGCAATTAAAAATTTTTGCACGATTTTCTTAAAAAATTTATAATTTTGGACTCGTTTGCAATAAATTGACCAAACTTTCAAGGGTTTTTTAAAATTGTGCACTCTTTCGATGGATTATTTTTTTATAATAATATTTTGCAAAATAAGGTAATTGTTTAAACATTTTTATAAACAAATTAGATTAATTATGCTTTATTCACGATGTTAATGAAAGCGCATAATGCAGGAATGTTGAGTAACAATTCCTCTTCATACCTATGAAAAAAAAATTTGGTATTTATTATAGGAACTATTTATTTTTGAATTTTACATGCATCAGTGGACCTACCGGCGCCTTTGTTTATCTAACGATTTGTTTACGTAGTATACGGTACTGTGTTGCTCACAGCAGAGTCGCGCTTACCAGCAGTTGAACATCGTTAGATGGATTGTTATCCACAAGAATGTCCAACAGAAGAGGATCCGTTTAACTTCTAGCTTGCTAGCAGTCGCGGTTGAATTCAATTTTAGATATCCAATTACCGTAATTTCTGTGTACATTCCTCCAAATCAGAATTATTCCCAATCTGACCTATCACAGCTTGTCTCCTCAATAAATACTCCGTTCATTATTTGTGGTGACTTCAACGGCTGGAGCCCAGTTTGGGGCTCAACAAATGCTAATCGTAGGGGTACAATGATAGAAGATTTCATTCTTAGTTCCAATTTATGCGTATTGAATGACAACAGTCCAACACATTTCTCATCACACAACTCATTTAAACATGTTGATTTTACTATATGTTACCCACAACTAGTACCTATTGGATCTTGGCACACACTTGAGAGCTTAAATAACAGCGACCATTATCCAATAGTTAGTTCATTTTCCATTTCAAGCAGCAATAATTCCAACATCTGCAAAAGTACTAAATATAACACCGCCAAAGCGGGAAAAATTAAAAGATCTACCAAATGGCATGCGTTTACCAGTCTTCCATAACACTAATATCAATAAAGAAGCTGCAACAATCCAAAAAATTATAAGGGAAGCAGCAAATATAGCAATCCCCCGAACTATTCCTCGCAAAACTTCCAGAAATGTGCCATAGTCGTCGGCAGAGCTAGGTAAGCTACGAAATGAGAAAATGTCTGCCTGGAGGGAGTATCTAAGGTATCCCACCATCGATCACTTAATCATATACAAAAAATGCAACGCTCTGTTCAACAGGGAAAATAGATTAACAAAAGCCAAAGCTTTGAAGAGTTCACAAAAAAATTAAATCTCCGCTCTTCTACGAGAAGCATATGGAAGGGAATACAAACCCTTACAGGAGCATACTCCCCACATAATATCCACTCTGTAACTGTAAATAACAAATTAATCACAAACCCATATTCAAATTTCTATTGAATTTGCTCAAAATATCTCAAAATCTTCGGAAACCTCTAACTTCCCACCCAAGTTCACAGCCTCCACCAACTGCATTCCCCAAATGCATGCAGCCAATGTCACGAACAACTTAGCTTTATCTCTCGGAAATGACATCAACATTAATGAAATAGACTGCGTCTTGAATACAACTAAGGGCAGTGCTCCGGGCTTCGATCAAATAAACAACGATATGCTGAGAAATATTCCCATCTCCCTAAAAAACCGACTTCTTCAGCTGTATAAATCAATTCTAAATCTCGGCATAATACCTCAATGCTTTAAGACAGCGGTAATAATCCCTATATTAAAACCACATAAAGACGCCACATATATTGAAAGCTACCGGCCCATATCCCTAATACCGTGCATTAGCAAAATAATAGAGAAAATCATATCGAATAGATTAATGTGGTTTCTGAGAACTAACAAGCTTCTATCACAATTTCAAGTTGGCTTTAAGTCCGGCACTAGCACTTTAGATGCCTTGCTTTTTCTAGAACACCATTTATCTAAAAAAAAATTCAACAAAACACCACTCCCCTATTTTTGCAATCTGCTTCGTAGTTCTTAAAAAGCTTCAAGACTGACAAGTAGGACCTAAAGTCTTCAATTATGTAAAATATTTCCTAAGTAACCGCAAATTTCGTTGCAAGGTAAATAGCTGCTTCTCCCCCACTCTTGATCTTCACAATGGAATCCCTCAAGGATCCCCGCTTTCAGTAAAACTCATTCTAATTGCTTTTGAAGATGTTAGCGAAATTATGAGCCTCCAACCTAATATTAAATTTTGCCTATACGCCAACGACTTATTTTTAATATGTAATAATAAAAATTTATTTGAAAATGAAACTTCATTTAAAAAAACTTTACGCGATTTAGATCATTGGTCACAACACTCAGGTGCTTTCATTTCTCTCGAGAAAGGAGTTATTTTTGATAAAAAGCATAGTTTTAAGCAACATTGTATTAACCTAAGATACGAACTATACCTACCAGATTAAATATTATAAAATATTTGTCATCTAAAAAAAGTTTTGTGCGTACAAATACGTTAGTTAATATAACTAAATTAATTAAACAGATCAAAATTTACTATGGACTGCAACTATATGGGAAATGCAACAAATCTACGCTTAAAATTATCCAAGCACCATTTCACGCTGCGATACGTAGAAGCTAACGAGCATTCAGGACAACACCTATTAGGAATATACTTGCGGAAAGTGGCTTCCAATCCCTAGAAGATCGCTTGAAGAACCTGAGATCGCGCATAATATACAAACTATATTGCCACCCGACTCATATTCTCCACCACGGGATACAACTTCTGAGAAAAAGAAAAAAAACCACTTTCATATAAATCGGCGCTCTGTGAGGTAAAAGATCTTGCCGAATGCTTAGATTTGAAAATTGCTCTGATGAAAATTCCTCCAACTAAACAACCCCCATGGGCCATTGGGTCAAACAGCTTCATTGATAATCTAAGTATTTTACGGAAAGAGAACACTAATAGCGTTGCCTATCAACAAACTTTCTTAAACATTGCAAATGACTTAAAACAAAGCGGTTGGAACTTCCTATTCACAGAGGTCACCAAGCAAGACAACAGAATTGCATTCGCTGTTACAAATGCAGCCGGTCATATCTACCGGAGTACGCCAATATTTTTGAAGCTGAACTACAAGCCCTAAGCGTTAAGTTTAGCTAGAAAAAGAAATTATAAAGTGGTTATATGCACTGACAGTCAATCGGTCTTCAAAGCTGAAAGCAATATACACGAAACTAATGTGGATTCCTGGACATTCAGACAAAGTGGCAAAACTCGCTTTACAATCTTGCTTACATACTTTCAATCCGTTTGGTACAACATCAATTAAAAAAATCTACTCTAAAGCGTTGAAATTCCACTTCAACACCAACTGGCAATGCTACCAACATGAATACAAAGAAGTGAATCCCTATGGTACCGGCACAACATTGCCAACCACGACTAGGATGAACAGATGCTTTACTCGTTTACGACTAGGGCACACCCTCCTGACACATGAATACCATCTCAAAAAAAATCCCCCGCCCACCTTCAACTTCTGCAACTCTACTCAGTTAACTATACGTCACATCCTACTCCAGCTCTCTCCGCTATACGTGCAAAAACATTTAAAGAAGCTAACCCAATCAGGATTATTTCCATTCCTTCTGAAACAAATATTAAAAACATTTCGAATTTTCTTAAAGAACTTAATATTTTTTAACTAATCTAAACTCACTCTGTATTCTTAATATCTCTTAACCAAGCCGATAGCCCTGGTCGCTAGTGCAATTATATTAATATGTAATTTTAATTACACTTTTAATAAAAAAATAATAAATAATAATAGATTTAAGACCTAATTCGTTTTTCTATGCCTATTATTTGTAAATATATAATTAAATAAACATAAAAATTGCCGGCAAAACTATTTTCCGTTCTTAAGTAGCACGAAACAAATCGCAACATTCATGAAAGAGGCTAACAGGGTTGCTTTTGCAACTAAAGGAAATTTTATCCGAGTTGGAGCGTTCTTTTGCAACTCGTTTACATTAAAATGGGCCCAATATAAGGGATGGCGAACCGTTGTGGCATCATGTCCACTCGCTGTCTTCCATACAACCAAAGTTTACGTTTAGTTGTAGCAAAGAGGACATGATACGAAACTCTTGTCCCGTTTCTTTGTAACCTAGTTGCAAAAGAACACTAGGTAGAATAAGAAATAGCATGTAAAGCAACATCACTAACTCGGAAAAATATGCGAGTTGAGGCAACTCGGTAAACTGATATCCGACCAGAGATGTAGTGTTGGAAAGTGAAAAAACTGCGCCAATATGAATGAGCCTTTAGAAAATACATGGGAAATTTAGATTTAAGACCTGATTCGTTTTTATTTGGATATTATTTGTAAATATATAACTACACAAACCTAAAAATTGCCGGCACAATTATTTTCCGTTCTTAAATAGCACTAAACCAATCGCAAAATTCATGAAAGAGGCTAGCAGCGTTGTTTTTGCAACTAAAGGAAATTTTGTCCGAGTTGGAGCGTTCTTTTGTAACTCGGGTGCAAAGAAACGGGCCGTCTCTTATTTTTAGCTGAGAGCCGAGGGATTTATCTTTCGGTTGGGCTGGTAACAAAGCCAAATGAATACTCAAAGTTATTTATTCATTTATTGGTAATATTATCATAATTGTACTTTTGTTTGGTGAGGGCTTGATTTGCGTCGATCTCTGCTTGTATTGCATTTTTTTACCGTCCACGAAGATGATATGGTATTATAACTTTGGTCCGATGTATGTAAGTATAAGAAAAAGAAGATATAGACCCATAACCATATATGTACATTTCTAAATGAAACTTGGAAGGCAGATGTATTTCTGTAATGTATTAATCATTCGTCGGACCCGACCAGATCAGATATTATCTAGCTACAACACAACTGATTGTTTAGTTATGAAGGTTTTCATTATAAATCCTACACCAAATCAGCTAAGAACAGAAAATTTGGCAATCCTTCCCCGCTTATTAATGAAAATTATTAAGATCGGATTACTATAACTTATAGTTTCGATCAACTGACATGACATGGCTAAAGACATGAAACTTGGAACTCTTCATTTATCATTAATTAAATGTACACAACAAAAATCATCAAGATCGGACCACAAAAAAATTAAATCTCCGCTCTTCTACGAGCAGCATATGGAAGGGAATACAAACCCTTACAGGAGCATACTCCCCACATAATATCCACTCTGTAACTGTAAATAACAAATTAATCACAAACCCATATTCAATTTCTATTGAATTTGTTCAAAATATCTCAAAATCTTCGGAAACCTCTAACTTCCCACCCAAGTTCACAGCCTCCACCAACTGCATTCCCCAAATGCATGCAGCCAATGTCACGATCAACTTAGCTTTATCTCTCGGAAATGACATCAACATTAATGAAATAGACTGCGTCTTGAATGCAACTAAGGGCAGTGCTCCGGGCTTCGATCAAATAAACAACGATATGCTGAGAAATATTCCCATCTCCCTAAAAAACCGACTTCTTCAGCTGTATAAATCAATTCTAAATCTCGGCATAATACATACCTCAATGCTTTAAGACAGCGGTAATAATCCCTATATTAAAACTACATAAAGACGCCACATATATTGAAAGCTACCGGCCCATATCCCTAATACCGTGCATTAGCAAAATAATAGAGAAAATCATATCGAATAGATTAATGTGGTTTCTGAGAACTAACAAGCTTCTATCACAATTTCAAGTTGGCTTTAAGTCCGGCACTAGCACTTTAGATGCCTTGCTTTTTCTAGAACACCATTTATCTAAAAAAAAATTCAACAAAACACCACTCCCCTATTTTTGCGATCTGCTTCGTAGTTCTTAAAAAGCTTCAAGACTGGCAAGTAGGACCTAAAGTCTTCAATTATGTAAAATATTTCCTAAGTAACCGCAAATTTCGTTGCAAGGTAAATAGCTGCTTCTCCCCCACTCTTGATCTTCACAATGGAATCCCTCAAGGATCCCCGCTTTCAGTAAAACTCATTCTAATTGCTTTTGAAGATGTTAGCGAAATTATGAGCCTCCAACCTAATATTAAATTTTGCCTATACGCCAACGACTTATTTTTAATATGTAATAATAAAAATTTATTTGAAAATGAAACTTCATTTAAAAAAACTTTACGCGATTTAGATCATTGGTCACAACACTCAGGTGCTTTCATTTCTCTCGAGAAAGGAGTTATTTTTGATAAAAAGCATAGTTTTAAGCAACATTGTATTAACCTAAGATACGAACTATACCTACCAGATTAAATATTATAAAATATTTGTCATCTAAAAAAAGTTTTGTGCGTACAAATACGTTAGTTAATATAACTAAATTAATTAAACAGATCAAAATTTACTATGGACTGCAACTATATGGGAAATGCAACAAATCTACGCTTAAAATTATCCAAGCACCATTTCACGCTGCGATACGTAGAAGCTAACGAGCATTCAGGACAACACCTATTAGGAATATACTTGCGGAAAGTGGCTTCCAATCCCTAGAAGATCGCTTGAAGAACCTGAGATCGCGCATAATATACAAACTATATTGCCACCCGACTCATATTCTCCACCACGAGATACAACTTCTGAGAAAAAGAAAAAAACCACTTTCATATAAATCGGCGCTCTGTGAGGTAAAAGATCTTGCCGAATGCTTAGATTTGAAAATTGCTCTGATGAAAATTCCTCCAACTAAACAACCCCCATGGGCCATTGGGTCAAACAGCTTCATTGATAATCTAAGTATTTTACGGAAAGAGAACACTAATAGCGTTGCCTATCAACAAACTTTCTTAAACATTGCAAATGACTTAAAACAAAGCGGTTGGAACTTCCTATTCACAGAGGTCACCAAGCAAGACAACAGAATTGCATTCGCTGTTACAAATGCAGCCGGTCATATCTACCGGAGTACGCCAATATTTTTGAAGCTGAACTACAAGCCCTAAGCGTTAAGTTTAGCTAGAAAAAGAAACTATAAAGTGGTTATATGCACTGACAGTCAATCGGTCTTCAAAGCTGAAAGCAATATACACGAAACTAATGTGGATTCCTGGACATTCAGACAAAGTTGCAA
Source organism: Anomoia purmunda (assembly GCA_951828415.1). Classification (NCBI taxonomy): domain Eukaryota; kingdom Metazoa; phylum Arthropoda; class Insecta; order Diptera; family Tephritidae; genus Anomoia; species Anomoia purmunda. Next base: position 87,226,172 of record OX639995.1, read on the forward strand.
AACTCGCTTTACAATCTTGCTTACATACTTTCAATCCGTTTGGTACAACATCAATTAAAAAAATCTACTCTAAAGCGTGGAAATTCCACTTCAACACCAACTGGCAATGCTACCAACATGAATACAAAGAAGTGAATCCCTATGGTACCGGCACAACATTGCCAACCACGACTAGGATGAACAGATGCTTTACTCGTTTACGACTAGGGCACACCCTCCTGACACATGAATACCATCTCAAAAAAAATCCCCCGCCCACCTTCAACTTCTGCAACTCTACTCAGTTAACTATACGTCACATCCTACTCCAGCTCTCTCCGCTATACGTGCAAAAACATTTAAAGAAGCTAACCCAATCAGGATTATTTCCATCCCTTCTGAAACAAATATTAAAAACATTTCGAATTTTCTTAAAGAACTTAATATTTTTTAACTAATCTAAACTCACTCTGTATTCTTAATATCTCTTAACCAAGCCGATAGCCCTGGTCGCTAGTGCAATTATATTAATATGTAATTTTAATTACACTTTTAATAAAAAAATAATAAATAATAATAGATTTAAGACCTAATTCGTTTTTCTATGCCTATTATTTGTAAATATATAATTAAATAAACATAAAAATTGCCGGCAAAACTATTTTCCGTTCTTAAGTAGCACGAAACAAATCGCAACATTCATGAAAGAGGCTAACAGGGTTGCTTTTGCAACTAAAGGAAATTTTATCCGAGTTGGAGCGTTCTTTTGCAACTCGTTTACATTAAAATGGGCCCAATATAAGGGACGGCGAACCGTTGTGGCATCATATCCACTCGCTGTCTTCCATACAACCAAAGTTTACGTTTAGTTGTAGCAAAGAGGACATGATACGAAACTCTTGGCCCGTTTCTTTGTAACCTAGTTGCAAAAGAACACTAGGTAGAATAAGAAATAGCATGTGAAGCAACAACACTAACTCGGAAAAATATGCGAGTTGAGGCAACTCGGTAAACTGATATCCGACCAGAGATGTAGTGTTGGAAAGTGAAAAAACTGCGCCATTATGAATGAGCCTTTAGAAAATACATGGAAAATTTAGATTTAAGAACTGATTCGTTTTTATTTGGATATTATTTGTAAATATATAACTACACAAACCTAAAAATTGCCGGCACAATTATTTTCCGTTCTTAAATAGCACTAAACCAATCGCAAAATTCATGAAAGAGGCTAGCAGCGTTGTTTTTGCAACTAAAGGAAATTTTGTCCGAGTTGGAGCGTTCTTTTGTAACTCGGGTGCAAAGAAGCGGGCCTTCTCTTATTTTTAGCTGAGAGCCGAGGGATTTATCTTTCGGTTGGGCTGGTAACAAAGCCAAATTAATACTCAAAGTTATTTATTCATTTATTGGTAATATTATCATAATTGTACTTTTGTTTGGTGAGGGCTTGATTTGTGTCGATCTCTGCTTGCATTGCATTTTTATACCGTCCACGAAGATGATATGGTATTATAACTTTGGTCCGATGTATGTAAGTATAAGAAAAAGAAGATATAGACCCATACCCATATATGTACATATCTAAATGAAACTTGGAAGGCAGATGTATTTCTGAAATGTATTAATCATTCGTCGGAACCGACCAGATCAGATATTATATAGCTACAACACAACTGATTGTTTAGTTATGAAGGTTTTCATTATAATTCCTACACCAAATCAGCTAAGAACAGAAAATTTGGCAATCCTTTCCCGCTTATTAATGAAAATTATTAAGGTCGGATTACTATAACTTATAGTTTCGATCAACTGACATGACATGGCTAAAGACATGAAACTTGGAACTCTTCATTTATCATTAATTAAATGTACACAACAAAAATCATCAAGATCGGACCACTATAACTTATAGCTCTCATACAAGAGTCAAACCACGTCAAACGTGACACAATATTTTTGGTCATTTTCTGGAATGCTGAGTCAATTGCATGGATCAATAGTACACACCAATATAAGAAACCAATTTGAATATTTTGTCGAAATAATGTATATTTTATTTAAATTTTGCAATTAAAAATTTTTGCACGATTTTCTTAAAAAATTTATAATTTTGGACTCGTTTGCAATAAATTGACCAAACTTCCAAGGTTTTTTTTAAAATTGTGCACTCTTTCGATGGATTATTTTTTTATAATAATATTTTGCAAAATAAGGTAATTGTTTAAACATTTTTATAAACAAATTAGATTAATTATGCTTTATTCACGATGTTAATGAAAGCGCATAATGCAGGAATGTTGAGTAACTATTCCTCTTCATACCTATGAAAAAAAAATTTGGTATTTATTATAGGAACTATTTATTTTTGAATTTTACATGCATCAGTGGACCTACCGGCGCCTTTGTTTATCTAACGATTTGTTTATGTAGTATACGGTACTGTGTTGCTCGCAGCAGAGTCGCGCTTACCAGCAGTTGAACATCGTTAGATAAACAAATCGTTAGATAAACAAAGGCGCCGGTAGGTCCACTGATGCATGTAAAATTCAAAAATAAATAGTTCCTATGTGTACTATTGATCCATGCAATTGACTCAGCATTCCAGAAAATGACCAAAAATATTGTGTCACGTTTGACGTGGTTTGACTCACAACTGATTATTCAGATATGAGGTTTTGCTATGTACTATAGGTTAATTTCACTTGAAAATAACACAAATAGCAAACAACTAAATACAAAATAATGCTGCTTAATATACTCCAGTGGAGTATTAAAGGTTATCACAATAACTGCTTAGCGCTAGAAACCTTAATAAAAGATCGCATGCCTGATGTAATTTGTTTGCAGGAAACCCACATCGAACCAAGCTATTTCCTAATATCAACTATTCCAAACAGGGGTGTGGATTGTTATCCACAAGAATGTCCAACAGAAGAGGATCCGTTTAACTTCTAGCTTGCTAGCAGTCGCGGTTGAATTCAATTTTAGATATCCAATTACCGTAATTTCTGTGTACATTCCTCCAAATCAGAATTATTCCCAATCTGACCTATCACAGCTTGTCTCCTCAATAAATACTCCGTTCATTATTTGTGGTGACTTCAACGGCTGGAGCCCAGTTTGGGGCTCAACAAATGCTAATCGTAGGGGTACAATAATAGAAGATTTCATTCTTAGTTCCAATTTATGCGTATTGAATGACAACAGTCCAACACATTTCTCATCACACAACTCATTTAAACATGTTGATTTTACTATATGTTACCCACAACTAGTACCTATTGGATCTTGGCACACACTTGAGAGCTTAAATAACAGCGACCATTATCCAATAGTTAGTTCATTTTCCATTTCAAGCAGCAATAATTCCAACATCTGCAAAAGTACTAAATATAACACCGCCAAAGCGGGAAAAATTAAAAGATCTACCAAATGACATGCGTTTACCAGTCTTCCATAACACTAATATCAATAAAGAAGCTGCAACAATCCAAAAAATTATAAGGGAAGCAGCAAATATAGCAATCCCCCGAACTATTCCTCGCAAAACTTCCAGAAATGTGCCTTAGTCGTCGGCAGAGCTAGGTAAGCTACGAAATGAGAAAATGTCTGCCTGGAGGGAGTATCTAAGGTATCCCACCATCGATCACTTAATCATATACAAAAAATGCAACGCTCTGTTCAACAGGGAAAATAGATTAACAAAAGCCAAAAGCTTTGAAGAGTTCACAAAAAAATTAAATCTCCGCTCTTCTACGAGAAGCATATGGAAGGGAATACAAACCCTTACAGGAGCATACTCCCCACATAATATCCACTCTGTAACTGTAAATAACAAATTAATCACAAACCCATATTCAAATTTCTATTGAATTTGCTCAAAATATCTCAAAATCTTCGGAAACCTCTAACTTCCCACCCAAGTTCACAGCCTCCACCAACTGCATTCCCCAAATGCATGCAGCCAATGTCACGAACAACTTAGCTTTATCTCTCGGAAATGACATCAACATTAATGAAATAGACTGCGTCTTGAATACAACTAAGGGCAGTGCTCCGGGCTTCGATCAAATAAACAACGATATGCTGAGAAATATTCCCATCTCCCTAAAAACCCGACTTCTTCAGCTGTATAAATCAATTCTAAATCTCGGCATAATACCTCATTGCTTTAAGACAGCGGTAATAATCCCTATATTAAAACCACATAAAGACGCCACATATATTGAAAGCTACCGGCCCATATCCCTAATACCGTGCATTAGCAAAATAATAGAGAAAATCATATCGAATAGATTAATGTGGTTTCTGAGAACTAACAAGCTTCTATCACAATTTCAAGTTGGCTTTAAGTCCGGCACTAGCACTTTAGATGCCTTGCTTTTTCTAGAACACCATTTATCTAAAAAAAAATTCAACAAAACACCACTCCCCTATTTTTGCAATCTGCTTCGTAGTTCTTAAAAAGCTTCAAGACTGACAAGTAGGACCTAAAGTCTTCAATTATGTAAAATATTTCCTAAGTAACCGCAAATTTCGTTGCAAGGTAAATAGCTGCTTCTCCCCCACTCTTGATCTTCACAATGGAATCCCTCAAGGATCCCCACTTTCAGTAAAACTCATTCTAATTGCTTTTGAAGATGTTAGCGAAATTATGAGCCTCCAACCTAATATTAAATTTTGCCTATACGCCAACGACTTATTTTTAATATGTAATAATAAAAATTTATTTGAAAATGAAACTTCATTTAAAAAAACTTTACGCGATTTAGATCATTGGTCACAACACTCAGGTGCTTTCATTTCTCTCGAGAAAGGAGTTATTTTTGATAAAAAGCATAGTTTTAAGCAACATTGTATTAACCTAAGATACGAACTATACCTACCAGATTAAATATTATCAAATATTTGTCATCTAAAAAAAGTTTTGTGCGTACAAATACGTTAGTTAATATAACTAAATTAATTAAACAGATCAAAATTTACTATGGACTGCAACTATATGGGAAATGCAACAAATCTACGCTTAAAATTATCCAAGCACCATTTCACGCTGCGATACGTAGAAGCTAACGAGCATTCAGGACAACACCTATTAGGAATATACTTGCGGAAAGTGGCTTCCAATCCCTAGAAGATCGCTTGAAGAACCTGAGATCGCGCATAATATACAAACTATATTGCCACCCGACTCATATTCTCCACCACGAGATACAACTTCTGAGAAAAAGAAAAAAAAACCACTTTCATATAAATCGGCGCTCTGTGAGGTAAAAGATCTTGCCGAATGCTTAGATTTGAAAATTGCTCTGATGAAAATTCCTCCAACTAAACAACCCCCATGGGCCATTGGGTCAAACAGCTTCATTGATAATCTAAGTATTTTACGGAAAGAGAAACACTAATAGCGTTGCCTATCAACAAACTTTCTTAAACATTGCAAATGACTTAAAACAAAGCGGTTGGAACTTCCTATTCACAGAGGTCACCAAGCAAGACAACAGAATTGCATTCGCTGTTACAAATGCAGCCGGTCATATCTACCGGAGTACGCCAATATTTTTGAAGCTGAACTACAAGCCCTAAGCGTTAAGTTTAGCTAGAAAAAGAAACTATAAAGTGGTTATATGCACTGACAGTCAATCGGTCTTCAAAGCTGAAAGCAATATACACGAAACTAATGTGGATTCCTGGACATTCAGACAAAGTTGCAAAACTCGCTTTACAATCTTGCTTACATACTTTCAATCCGTTTGGTACAACATCAATTAAAAAAATCTACTCTAAAGCGTGGAAATTCCACTTCAACACCAACTGGCAATGCTACCAACATGAATACAAAGAAGTGAATCCCTATGGTACCGGCACAACATTGCCAACCACGACTAGGATGAACAGATGCTTTACTCGTTTACAACTAGGGCACACCCTCCTGACACATGAATACCATCTCAAAAAAAATCCCCCGCCCACCTTCAACTTCTGCAACTCTACTCAGTTAACTATACGTCACATCCTACTCCAGCTCTCTCCGCTATACGTGCAAAAACATTTAAAGAAGCTAACCCAATCAGGATTATTTCCATCCCTTCTGAAACAAATATTAAAAACATTTCGAATTTTCTTAAAGAACTGAATATTTTTTAACTAATCTAAACTCACTCTGTATTCTTAATATCTCTTAACCAAGCCGATAGCCCTGGTCGCTAGTGCAATTATATTAATATGTAATTTTAATTACACTTTTAATAAAAAAATAATAAATAATAATAGATTTAAGACCTAATTCGTTTTTCTATGCCTATTATTTGTAAATATATAATTAAATAAACATAAAAATTGCCGGCAAAACTATTTTCCGTTCTTAAGTAGCACGAAACAAATCGCAACATTCATGAAAGAGGCTAACAGGGTTGCTTTTGCAACTAAAGGAAATTTTATCCGAGTTGGAGCGTTCTTTTGCAACTCGTTTACATTAAAATGGGCCCAATATAAGGGACGGCGAACCGTTGTGGCATCATATCCACTCGCTGTCTTCCATACAACCAAAGTTTACGTTTAGTTGTAGCAAAGAGGACATGATACGAAACTCTTGGCCCGTTTCTTTGTAACCTAGTTGCAAAAGAACACTAGGTAGAATAAGAAATAGCATGTGAAGCAACAACACTAACTCGGAAAAATATGCGAGTTGAGGCAACTCGGTAAACTGATATCCGACCAGAGATGTAGTGTTGGAAAGTGAAAAAACTGCGCCATTATGAATGAGCCTTTAGAAAATACATGGGAAATTTAGATTTAAGACCTGATTCGTTTTTATTTGGATATTATTTGTAAATATATAACTACACAAACCTAAAAATTGCCGGCACAATTATTTTCCGTTCTTAAATAGCACTAAACCAATCGCAAAATTCATGAAAGAGGCTAGCAGCGTTGTTTTTGCAACTAAAGGAAATTTTGTCCGAGTTGGAGCGTTCTTTTGTAACTCGGGTGCAAAGAAACGGGCCGTCTCTTATTTTTAGCTGAGAGCCGAGGGATTTATCTTTCGGTTGGGCTGGTGACAAAGCCAAATGAATACTCAAAGTTATTTATTCATTTATTGGTAATATTATCATAATTGTACTTTTGTTTGGTGAGGGCTTGATTTGTGTCGATCTCTGCTTGCATTGCATTTTTTTACCGTCCACGAAGATGATATGGTATTATAACTTTGGTCCGATGTATGTAAGTATAAGAAAAAGAAGATATAGACCCATACCCATATATGTACATATCTAAATGAAACTTGGAAGGCAGATGTATTTCTGTAATGTATTAATCATTCGTCGGACCCGACCAGATCAGATATTATATAGCTACAACACAACTGATTGTTTAGTTATGAAGGTTTTCATTATAAATCCTACACCAAATCAGCTAAGAACAGAAAATTTGGCAATCCCTTCCCGCTTATTAATGAAAATTATTAAGATCGGATTACTATAACTCATAGTTTCGATCAACTGACATGACATGGCTAAAGACATGAAACTTGGAACTCTTCATTTATCATTAATTAAATGTACACAACAAAAATCATCAAGATCGGACCACAAAAAAATTAAATCTCCGCTCTTCTACGAGAAGCATATGGAAGGGAATACAAACCCTTACAGGAGCATACTCCCCACATAATATCCACTCTGTAACTGTAAATAACAAATTAATCACAAACCCATATTCAATTTCTATTGAATTTGCTCAAAATATCTCAAAATCTTCGGAAACCTCTAACTTCCCACCCAAGTTCACAGCCTCCACCAACTGCATTCCCCAAATGCATGCAGCCAATGTCACGAACAACTTAGCTTTATCTCTCGGAAATGACATCAACATTAATGAAATAGACTGCGTCTTGAATGCAACTAAGGGCAGTGCTCCGGGCTTCGATCAAATAAACAACGATATGCTGAGAAATATTCCCATCTCCCTAAAAAACCGACTTCTTCAGCTGTATAAATCAATTCTAAATCTCGGCATAATACCTCAATGCTTTAAGACAGCGGTAATAATCCCTATATTAAAACCACATAAAGACGCCACATATATTGAAAGCTACCGGCCCATATCCCTAATACCGTGCATTAGCAAAATAATAGAGAAAATCATATCGAATAGATTAATGTGGTTTCTGAGAACTAACAAGCTTCTATCACAATTTCAAGTTGGCTTTAAGTCCGGCACTAGCACTTTAGATGCCTTGCTTTTTCTAGAACACCATTTATCTAAAAAAAAATTCAACAAAACACCACTCCCCTATTTTTGCAATCTGCTTCGTAGTTCTTAAAAAGCTTCAAGACTGACAAGTAGGACCTAAAGTCTTCAATTATGTAAAATACTTCCTAAGTAACCGCAAATTTCGTTGCAAGGTAAATAGCTGCTTCTCCCCCACTCTTGATCTTCACAATGGAATCCCTCAAGGATCCCCACTTTCAGTAAAACTCATTCTAATTGCTTTTGAAGATGTTAGCGAAATTATGAGCCTCCAACCTAATATTAAATTTTGCCTATACGCCAACGACTTATTTTTAATATGTAAAATTTATTTGAAAATGAAACTTCATTTAAAAAAACTTTACGCGATTTAGATCATTGGTCACAACACTCAGGTGCTTTCATTTCTCTCGAGAAAGGAGTTATTTTTGATAAAAAGCATAGTTTTAAGCAACATTGTATTAACCTAAGATACGAACTATACCTACCAGATTAAATATTATAAAATATTTGTCATCTAAAAAAAGTTTTGTGCGTACAAATACGTTAGTTAATATAACTAAATTAATTAAACAGATCAAAATTTACTATGGACTGCAACTATATGGGAAATGCAACAAATCTACGCTTAAAATTATCCAAGCACCATTTCACGCTGCGATACGTAGAAGCTAACGAGCATTCAGGACAACACCTATTAGGAATATACTTGCGGAAAGTGGCTTCCAATCCCTAGAAGATCGCTTGAAGAACCTGAGATCGCGCATAATATACAAACTATATTGCCACCCGACTCATATTCTCCACCACGAGATACAACTTCTGAGAAAAAGAAAAAAAAAACCACTTTCATATAAATCGGCGCTCTGTGAGGTAAAAGATCTTGCCGAATGCTTAGATTTGAAAATTGCTCTGATGAAAATTCCTCCAACTAAACAACCCCCATGGGCCATTGGGTCAAACAGCTTCATTGATAATCTAAGTATTTTACGGAAAGAGAACACTAATAGCGTTGCCTATCAACAAACTTTCTTAAACATTGCAAATGACTTAAAACAAAGCGGTTGGAACTTCCTATTCACAGAGGTCACCAAGCAAGACAACAGAATTGCATTCGCTGTTACAAATGCAGCCGGTCATATCTACCGGAGTACGCCAATATTTTTGAAGCTGAACTACAAGCCCTAAGCGTTAAGTTTAGCTAGAAAAAGAAACTATAAAGTGGTTATATGCACTGACAGTCAATCGGTCTTCAAAGCTGAAAGCAATATACACGAAACTAATGTGGATTCCTGGACATTCAGACAAAGTTGCAAAACTCGCTTTACAATCTTGCTTACATACTTTCAATCCGTTTGGTACAACATCAATTAAAAAAATCTACTCTAAAGCGTTGAAATTCCACTTCAACACCAACTGGCAATGCTACCAACATGAATACAAAGAAGTGAATCCCTATGGTACCGGCACAACATTGCCAACCACGACTAGGATGAACAGATGCTTTACTCGTTTACAACTAGGGCACACCCTCCTGACACATGAATACCATCTCAAACACCACTCCCCTATTTTTGCAATCTGCTTCGTAGTTCTTAAAAAGCTTCAAGACTGACAAGTAGGACCTAAAGTCTTCAATTATGTAAAATATTTCCTAAGTAACCGCAAATTTCGTTGCAAGGTAAATAGCTGCTTCTCCCCCACTCTTGATCTTCACAATGGAATCCCTCAAGGATCCCCACTTTCAGTAAAACTCATTCTAATTGCTTTTGAAGATGTTAGCGAAATTATGAGCCTCCAACCTAATATTAAATTTTGCCTATACGCCAACGACTTATTTTTAATATGTAAAATTTATTTGAAAATGAAACTTCATTTAAAAAAACTTTACGCGATTTAGATCATTGGTCACAACACTCAGGTGCTTTCATTTCTCTCGAGAAAGGAGTTATTTTTGATAAAAAGCATAGTTTTAAGCAACATTGTATTAACCTAAGATACGAACTATACCTACCAGATTAAATATTATAAAATATTTGTCATCTAAAAAAAGTTTTGTGCGTACAAATACGTTAGTTAATATAACTAAATTAATTAAACAGATCAAAATTTACTATGGACTGCAACTATATGGGAAATGCAACAAATCTACGCTTAAAATTATCCAAGCACCATTTCACGCTGCGATACGTAGAAGCTAACGAGCATTCAGGACAACACCTATTAGGAATATACTTGCGGAAAGTGGCTTCCAATCCCTAGAAGATCGCTTGAAGAACCTGAGATCGCGCATAATATACAAACTATATTGCCACCCGACTCATATTCTCCACCACGAGATACAACTTCTGAGAAAAAGAAAAAAAAAACCACTTTCATATAAATCGGCGCTCTGTGAGGTAAAAGATCTTGCCGAATGCTTAGATTTGAAAATTGCTCTGATGAAAATTCCTCCAACTAAACAACCCCCATGGGCCATTGGGTCAAACAGCTTCATTGATAATCTAAGTATTTTACGGAAAGAGAACACTAATAGCGTTGCCTATCAACAAACTTTCTTAAACATTGCAAATGACTTAAAACAAAGCGGTTGGAACTTCCTATTCACAGAGGTCACCAAGCAAGACAACAGAATTGCATTCGCTGTTACAAATGCAGCCGGTCATATCTACCGGAGTACGCCAATATTTTTGAAGCTGAACTACAAGCCCTAAGCGTTAAGTTTAGCTAGAAAAAGAAACTATAAAGTGGTTATATGCACTGACAGTCAATCGGTCTTCAAAGCTGAAAGCAATATACACGAAACTAATGTGGATTCCTGGACATTCAGACAAAGTTGCAAAACTCGCTTTACAATCTTGCTTACATACTTTCAATCCGTTTGGTACAACATCAATTAAAAAAATCTACTCTAAAGCGTTGAAATTCCACTTCAACACCAACTGGCAATGCTACCAACATGAATACAAAGAAGTGAATCCCTATGGTACCGGCACAACATTGCCAACCACGACTAGGATGAACAGATGCTTTACTCGTTTACAACTAGGGCACACCCTCCTGACACATGAATACCATCTCAAAAAAAATCCCCCGCCCACCTTCAACTTCTGCAACTCTACTCAGTTAACTATACGTCACATCCTACTCCAGCTCTCTCCGCTATACGTGCAAAAATATTTAAAGAAGCTAACCCAATCAGGATTATTTCCATCCCTTCTGAAACAAATATTAAAAACATTTCGAATTTTCTTAAAGAACTTAATATTTTTTAACTAATCTAAACTCACTCTGTATTCTTAATATCTCTTAACCAAGCCGATAGCCCTGGTCGCTAGTGCAATTATATTAATATGCAATTTTAATTACACTTTTAATAAAAAAATAATAAATAATAATAGATTTAAGACCTAATTCGTTTTTCTATGCCTATTATTTGTAAATATATAATTAAATAAACATAAAAATTGCCGGCAAAACTATTTTCCGTTCTTAAGTAGCACGAAACAAATCGCAACATTCATGAAAGAGGCTAACAGGGTTGCTTTTGCAACTAAAGGAAATTTTATCCGAGTTGGAGCGTTCTTTTGCAACTCGTTTACATTAAAATGGGCCCAATATAAGGGACGGCGAACCGTTGTGGCATCATATCCACTCGCTGTCTTCCATACAACCAAAGTTTACGTTTAGTTGTAGCAAAGAGGACATGATACGAAACTCTTGGCCCGTTTCTTTGTAACCTAGTTGCAAAAGAACACTAGGTAGAATAAGAAATAGCATGTGAAGCAACAACACTAACTCGGAAAAATATGCGAGTTGAGGCAACTCGGTAAACTGATATCCGACCAGAGATGTAGTGTTGGAAAGTGAAAAAACTGCGCCATTATGAATGAGCCTTTAGAAAATACATGGGAAATTTAGATTTAAGACCTGATTCGTTTTTATTTGGATATTATTTGTAAATATATAACTACACAAACCTAAAAATTGCCGGCACAATTATTTTCCGTTCTTAAATAGCACTAAACCAATCGCAAAATTCATGAAAGAGGCTAGCAGCGTTGTTTTTGCAACTAAAGGAAATTTTGTCCGAGTTGGAGCGTTCTTTTGTAACTCGGGTGCAAAGAAACGGGCCGTCTCTTATTTTTAGCTGAGAGCCGAGGGATTTATCTTTCGGTTGGGCTGGTGACAAAGCCAAATGAATACTCAAAGTTATTTATTCATTTATTGGTAATATTATCATAATTGTACTTTTGTTTGGTGAGGGCTTGATTTGTGTCGATCTCTGCTTGCATTGCATTTTTTTACCGTCCACGAAGATGATATGGTATTATAACTTTGGTCCGATGTATGTAAGTATAAGAAAAAGAAGATATAGACCCATACCCATATATGTACATATCTAAATGAAACTTGGAAGGCAGATGTATTTCTGTAATGTATTAATCATTCGTCGGACCCGACCAGATCAGATATTATATAGCTACAACACAACTGATTGTTTAGTTATGAAGGTTTTCATTATAAATCCTACACCAAATCAGCTAAGAACAGAAAATTTGGCAATCCCTTCCCGCTTATTAATGAAAATTATTAAGATCGGATTACTATAACTTATAGTTTCGATCAACTGACATGACATGGCTAAAGACATGAAACTTGGAACTCTTCATTTATCATTAATTAAATGTACACAACAAAAATCATCAAGATCGGACCACAAAAAAATTAAATCTCCGCTCTTCTACGAGAAGCATATGGAAGGGAATACAAACCCTTACAGGAGCATACTCCCCACATAATATCCACTCTGTAACTGTAAATAACAAATTAATCACAAACCCATATTCAATTTCTATTGAATTTGCTCAAAATATCTCAAAATCTTCGGAAACCTCTAACTTCCCACCCAAGTTCACAGCCTCCACCAACTGCATTCCCCAAATGCATGCAGCCAATGTCACGAACAACTTAGCTTTATCTCTCGGAAATGACATCAACATTAATGAAATAGACTGCGTCTTGAATGCAACTAAGGGCAGTGCTCCGGGCTTCGATCAAATAAACAACGATATGCTGAGAAATATTCCCATCTCCCTAAAAAACCGACTTCTTCAGCTGTATAAATCAATTCTAAATCTCGGCATAATACATACCTCAATGCTTTAAGACAGCGGTAATAATCCCTATATTAAAACCACTTAAAGACGCCACATATATTGAAAGCTACCGGCCCATATCCCTAATACCGTGCATTAGCAAAATAATAGAGAAAATCATATCGAATAGATTAATGTGGTTTCTGAGAACTAACAAGCTTCTATCACAATTTCAAGTTGGCTTTAAGTCCGGCACTAGCACTTTAGATGCCTTGCTTTTTCTAGAACACCATTTATCTAAAAAAAATTCAACAAAACACCACTCTCCTATTTTTGCAATCTGCTTCGTAGTTCTTAAAAAGCTTCAAGACTGGCAAGTAGGACCTAAAGTCTTCAATTATGTAAAATATTTCCTAAGTAACCACAAATTTCGTTGCAAGGTAAATAGCTGCTTCTCCCCCACTCTTGATCTTCACAATGGAATCCCTCAAGGATCCCCGCTTTCAGTAAAACTCATTCTAATTGCTTTTGAAGATGTTAGCGAAATTATGAGCCTCCAACCTAATATTAAATTTTGCCTATACGCCAACGACTTATTTTTAATATGTAATAATAAAAATTTATTTGAAAATGAAACTTCATTTAAAAAAACTTTACGCGATTTAGATCATTGGTCACAACACTCAGGTGCTTTCATTTCTCTCGAGAAAGGAGTTATTTTTGATAAAAAGCATAGTTTTAAGCAACATTGTATTAACCTAAGATACGAACTATACCTACCAGATTAAATATTACAAAATATTTGTCATCTAAAAAAAGTTTTGTGCGTACAAATACGTTAGTTAATATAACTAAATTAATTAAACAGATCAAAATTTACTATGGACTGCAACTATATGGGAAATGCAACAAATCTACGCTTAAAATTATCCAAGCACCATTTCACGCTGCGATACGTAGAAGCTAACGAGCATTCAGGACAACACCTATTAGGAATATACTTGCGGAAAGTGGCTTCCAATCCCTAGAAGATCGCTTGAAGAACCTGAGATCGCGCATAATATACAAACTATATTGCCACCCGACTCATATTCTCCACCACGAGATACAACTTCTGAGAAAAAGAAAAAAAACCACTTTCATATAAATCGGCGCTCTGTGAGGTAAAAGATCTTGCCGAATGCTTAGATTTGAAAATTGCTCTGATGAAAATTCCTCCAACTAAACAACCCCCATGGGCCATTGGGTCAAACAGCTTCATTGATAATCTAAGTATTTTACGGAAAGAGAACACTAATAGCGTTGCCTATCCACAAACTTTCTTAAGCATTGCAAATTACTTAAAACAAAGCGGTTGGAACTTCCTATTCACAGAGGTCACCAAGCAAGACAACAGAATTGCATTCGCTGTTACAAATGCAGCCGGTCATATCTACCGGAGTACGCCAATATTTTTGAAGCTGAACTACAAGCCCTAAGCGTTAAGTTTAGCTAGAAAAAGAAACTATAAAGTGGTTATATGCACTGACAGTCAATCGGTCTTCAAAGCTGAAAGCAATATACACGAAACTAATGTGGATTCCTGGACATTCAGACAAAGTTGCAAAACTCGCTTTACAATCTTGCTTACATACTTTCAATCCGTTTGGTACAACATCAATTAAAAAAATCTACTCTAAAGCGTTGAAATTCCACTTCAACACCAACTGGCAATGCTACCAACATGAATACAAAGAAGTGAATCCCTATGGTACCGGCACAACATTGCCAACCACGACTAGGATGAACAGATGCTTTACTCGTTTACGACTAGGGCACACCCTCCTGACACATGAATACCATCTCAAAAAAAATCCCCCGCCCACCTTCAACTTCTGCAACTCTACTCAGTTAACTATACGTCACATCCTACTCCAGCTCTCTCCGCTATACGTGCAAAAACATTTAAAGAAGCTAACCCAATCAGGATTATTTCCATCCCTTCTGAAACAAATATTAAAAACATTTCGAATTTTCTTAAAGAACTTAATATTTTTTAACTAATCTAAACTCACTCTGTATTCTTAATATCTCTTAACCAAGCCGATAGCCCTGGTCGCTAGTGCAATTATATTAATATGTAATTTTAATTACACTTTTAATAAAAAAATAATAAATAATAATAGATTTAAGACCTAATTCGTTTTTCTATGCCTATTATTTGTAAATATATAATTAAATAAACATAAAAATTGCCGGCAAAACTATTTTCCGTTCTTAAGTAGCACGAAACAAATCGCAACATTCATGAAAGAGGCTAACAGGGTTGCTTTTGCAACTAAAGGAAATTTTATCCGAGTTGGAGCGTTCTTTTGCAACTCGTTTACATTAAAATGGGCCCAATATAAGGGACGGCGAACCGTTGCGGCATCATATCCACTCGCTGTCTTCCATACAACCAAAGTTTACGTTTAGTTGTAGCAAAGAGGACATGATACGAAACTCTTGGCCCGTTTCTTTGTAACCTAGTTGCAAAAGAACACTAGGTAGAATAAGAAATAGCATGTAAAGCAACATCACTAACTCGGGAAAATATGCGAGTTGAGGCAACTCGGTAAACTGATATCCGACCAGAGATGTAGTGTTGGAAAGTGAAAAAACTGCGCCAATATGAATGAGCCTTTAGAAAATACATGGGAAATTTAGATTTAAGACCTGATTTGTTTTTATTTGGATATTATTTGTAAATATATAACTACACAAACCTAAAAATTGCCGGCACAATTATTTTCCGTTCTTAAATAGCACTAAACCAATCGCAAAATTCATGAAAGAGGCTAGCAGCGTTGTTTTTGCAACTAAAGGAAATTTTGTCCGAGTTGGAGCGTTCTTTTGTAACTCGGGTGCAAAGAAACGGGCCGTCTCTTATTTTTAGCTGAGAGCCGAGGGATTTATCTTTCGGTTGGGCTGGTAACAAAACCAAATGAATACTCAAAGTTATTTATTCATTTATTGGTAATATTATCATAATTGTACTTTTGTTTGGTGAGGGCTTGATTTGTGTCGATCTCTGCTTGCATTGCATTTTTTTACCGTCCACGAAGATGATATGGTATTATAACTTTGGTCCGATGTATGTAAGTATAAGAAAAAGAAGATATAGACCCATACCCATATATGTACATATCTAAATGAAACTTGGAAGGCAGATGTATTTCTGTAATGTATTAATCATTCGTCGGACCCGACCAGATCAGATATTATATAGCTACAACACAACTGATTGTTTAGGTATGAAGGTTTTCATTATAAATCCTACACCAAATCAGCTAAGAACAGAAAATTTGGCAATCCTTTCCCGCTTATTAATGAAAATTATTAAGATCGGATTACTATAACTTATAGTTTCGATCAACTGACATGACATGGCTAAAGACATGAAACTTGGACCTCTTCATTTATCATTAATTAAATGTACACAACAAAAATCATCAAGATCGGACCACTATAACTTATAGCTCTCATACAACTGATTATTCAGATATGAGGTTTTGCGTTATAACTCCCACACTAAAGCAGCTAAGGACGTGAAATTTGGAAAACAGAGTATATTCCATGACTGATTGTTCAGATATGAGGTTTAGCTTTAAAGCTTCTATATTTAGACAGTTAAAACCGTAAATTTGTGTTGGCCATTCACTTATCAAATCTTACCAGGTCTAATGAGAAAATCATCAAGAATAGGTTTTGGTTGGAGACTTTAACATTTATAGCATGGAATGCGATTGAGTCAACTTGGGCTACATGCATTGCTAAAAAATTTTCTTTCTACAAAACAGCAAAATGTGATTGATTTATTATTGACGAGTTTTTCTGCAGACAGTACCTACAAGAGCTATGAAACCTCCTACAATGCCCATGACTGGATTTTTGTTAGTTCTAACGCTTACATTTTTATATATATCTTTATATGTAAAAATGCAATTTATTTTATTATATGTAGTTAATTTACTTTTTTTGATTGTATTTTATTTTTTATGAGAAAAATATTTTTTTTTATTCAAGTTAAATTTACAAACTGTCTTAATATTAATAGACAATAAGTAAATGTGATGTTATGGGAAAGGAAAACAAATAAATTTGGTGTTACTTCAATAAGTGACACTCTATTTAGTGATAGAATAATTAAAATTAAAATAAAAATCCTAACTACATACTATGTACATAATTGCTTGGTATTGATTTATATAAATACTAGCAACCCGCACCTTGTTTCACACAGGTTGATAATGTTTAAAACAACTTTATAATTGAAATAAAAGTAATTTTTTGTAATATTTCGGAATAATGACCCTAGTAAATAAAGAAAATTTCATAAATAAATAAAGTCCAATTAGAAGATATATTTATGTACATACATATTAATTATTCATATTCAGTTAGTTTTTATTTTCAGTTTTATAACACTTCATTGTATACAATGTTCGCAGCTTTCCCATCAGGAGCCAAACCAAATAAATTGTCTTTGTTTGTTTCACGGGATAGAGCAACATATAACTGGCCATGCGTAAAACATCGAGATCTAAGGTCCAAACCGGCCACTTTAAGTGTTTGACCTTAAGCCTTATTTATTGTTACTGCAAAACATAATTTGACTGGAAACTGGAGCCGTTTAAATTGAAATGGAAGATCTGTTGGTATTATCGGGATTCTTGGAATCAAGACGTTTTCTCCAGCACCACAGCCAGTCAAAATTGAACACTCAATCAAATGCGTTCTAATTGTTTTGATCAGCAGCCTAGTTCCATTACATAAAGTTGGTGGATTTAAATTGCGTAGTAATATTACAGGAGCTCCTACTTTAACAATTAGTTTATGTGGTGGCGTTCCGGGGGGATTTAGAGAATTTAAAAATTCTATTGGGTAATGTACTGCCTCGCTAATATCTATTATTGTGTCTATTGAGTGGAAAACTTGTGCTTCCGTAGTAAAATTTGAAAGTATTAAGGCATTTACTGCATCCACCTGATCATTGGTAGCTGGCAATATTGCCCGCTCCTTAAACCAGTCCAATGAATTGGTTATAAGACCACCAACTCCAATTAGATCTTCAATAGTTTGGGTTAAATTACAAATATTTGTCAGATCGATTTGCCCACATGTCGTAGGGAACTGTCCGTTACCAATTTTTAACAAGTTATTAGCAAAAAGTGCATTTCCTTGTCCGGAAGTAGAAACTCTCATATTTTCTTTGATCTGTACTTTATTTATATACGGCTAAAAATAAGACATTTTCAGAGATGCGTTATGGGATGTTTACCCATTCGTGTGGTTTTTAATATAAAAATAAGCTAAAAGGGTAAAAGGGCTTTCAGTAAGCTTACAGAACAAAACGTGGGAATTTTAAAAATGGATACCTTTTCGTTGCTAAGTTGAATACTTGAGGAAGCTGCCAAATGAAATAGTTTCAAGAAAAATAACTTTTTTCACACTTCAAGTATTGAATGAATAGCCTCTTTCAAGCCGATGTCAACCCTTTCTGGAGATATGGATGAAAATGTGGATTAAAGAACACCAAAATAAAGCGGTTTTGGGGATAATGACCGTAATTTTGAAAAACGATATGTAGGTAAGGGCGGCGATATGGAGATTTTATTAAGAGTGAAATTTGTAAAAAATTGGAGAGTCGTCACACCGTACCTTGCTACCACCATACCACGGCGGCCGCCATATTTGGTGAGGATTTTTTTCCATCAAAGGTAAGTGTTAAAAAAAGAAACAAACATTTTTTTTGAAGCACTCTAATGACATATATATTTTTTGCTCTGGAAAGTTGGTCAAATGTCATAGCTGAGAAGAAAATGGTTGAAAAGAAAAACACCTGCCCGGTTTGCTAGTAATTTATAATCTATTTCAATTGCATATTTAAGAACTTACTAAAATTTCGTATAACAAAAAAAAATATTTTTTTCTAATTTTGGGAACTTTTATAATAAAAAATACGAAATTATATTTTTATCTAATTTTGAGAACTTTTATAAATTTTATAGAAATCTTTAAGCTTTGAGTAACAACTATGTTTCATAGAAATCACTTATTTTTCGAATGGTCATTTTCACAGTGGCGAGTTAACTTACATTCCACAGTTAATTCTCGATTTTCGATTTTCATGTCGACTTATCTCAAGTTTAACTGCCCAATATTGGTGAGTTAACCTCTTGTTAGAAATAAAATGTTGTCTATCGTACATTGGGTAGTGAATATTTAGTTAAATTACTAAAATTTAATCGAAAATTCATAGTTAACTGTGGAATGTAAGTTGACTCGCAACTGTGAAAATGGCCCTAAGGAAAATTTGGTTGTAAAATTACACTAAATAATATAAAAAATTGCACTGTAATGTACTTACCACTCAAAAGTCAAATTATTTATTAAATCTGCACTTTTGATTAATAAAAATCACTTCAAATTAAAACTTTATGAACTGCGATGGTTTTAATGTACTCCCGCAACTAACATACAAATTTTAATAGCATAATTCGTGAAAAGCAACGGTTCTTTTTGAAGAAAGATGTTCATGGTTGCCGAACAAAAAAAATTAAAATGGATCGGTACTCAGTCTTCGGAAATCATCATACAAATTTGGATAAAACAAAATGTTGTAGAATTCAATCTCCCTACTGCACAAATAAGTACGTATATGCATAGTATATACATACAAACATACGAAAACATAGTACTTTTGTTTAAACTTTAGGAGTATATACATACATATGTATGTTTAAAAATATGCATGCATTCTTTTTCTTTTTTGTTGCATTAATCTGGCACCATGCATAAATATGTATGTGAAGCCGAAATAAAAGCGAAATTATGTAACATACATACATACATACATACGTCCGAAGTGAAGTAACGCTACCGAGCTCTTTCGCGAATTCATCAAATGAATGCAGAGAACATCAAACAATGAGAAGGTGCAAACGACTCAGGTCGAACATTTTTATTTATTTCTTAACAGAGTTGAAACCAAATTTTGCACCTTCTCATTGTTTGATGTTCTCTGATTGCCTCCGCCACATTTGGGCGAGTTCCAAGTTGCATGTTGCTTTGTATTTGTACAAAGTATCGAGTTCCTGAATGCAATCTGCTTATAATATGCAAAGTATCGAGTTCCTGAATGCAACCTACTTATAATATGCAATGTATCGAGTTCCGATTTACATTTTATGCGTTATCGATACGCATAAATCAAGCATATGACGCATCAGAAATTTTGATTATGCTCAAACAAAACATAATGGCTGAAGAAGAAAGGTAAGCATAAAAATCTTTAAATATTGAAATTTGTGATTAAATTAGATGATATTCTTATTTAAATATCTTTTTCCTCCTTTTCAGTGATAAAAAGTGGACGCATGAAAGGAAGCTGTTGCTTTTAAATAAAAGGCTGTCCAATGAAGTTGATTTTTGCGCCAAAAGGAAAAAGAAGTCCGTCCTTTGGGAAAAGGTGCTCCGTGAAATTAAGGGAGTAGATGCAGAGTTTCCTTTTTCACGGGATGACATAACCAGAAAGTTTATGAACTTCATGGTAACGTATAAAAGAATTAAGAGGCGGAATAAAACGTCTGGAGAGGCTGCTACAACGTGGGAGTTTTTTGATCAAATGGACGAAATTTATGGAATCAGGACCGACATCGTTGTACCAGAGGAACTTTTGGATTCATCTTTAAGTGACATATTATCTGGTATAAATGACCACATCGCAGATGACGCTAATAGTGACACAGATAAGGAACCCCCACGGAAACGGGCTCGATGCGATGTTTTGGACTTCTTGCGCGCTGAAAGCCAAGAAGATAAAAAGCTTTTGAAGGAATTTTTGGACTGTGAAAAAGAAAAGCTAAAAGTGGAACGGGAAAAGGTTGAAGAGATGAAGAAGCTGCGTGAGGTTTTGTCCAACATTCGTAATTAAAACGCTGATAAATTGGTCATTAAAAGTAGTATGTGTAAAACGTAATAATAATTATGTTATTTCATACAATGTGTTATTTTTTAATACCAAATAAAAGACAAGTTTTCTACAATAAAAATGTTTTTATTGCGTTCTTCAAGCAGAAAATAAT
Organism: Anomoia purmunda; assembly: GCA_951828415.1. Taxonomy (NCBI): domain Eukaryota; kingdom Metazoa; phylum Arthropoda; class Insecta; order Diptera; family Tephritidae; genus Anomoia; species Anomoia purmunda. The sequence goes on from OX639995.1 coordinate 87,247,608, forward strand.
GATTTCAGTTAACTCCAATAAATTTCCCATAAGGAGTTGAATATTCACATTTCGCGCCATTGTGTTGTCGGTTGCTTTGCAATTAAGTTTGTCATAAATGTCAAAACGACACAAAGCAAACTGAAACAAAGCAGCAGGGTTGTATTACTGACATTGCATAAATTGTGTATATATACCGCAACAATACAAAACAACATGCAATTTGGAACTCGCCCTTTTTCTCAACAGCGACACGCGCTGCGCTGGATTCGGCTAAGATATATTAAGGAAATGAAAAAAGGTATAACACCCAATGTATGCGTTCTAGGCAAATATTACGAACCTTTAAAGTTTCTGCCTGTTGTTTGGCAACTTCGGCATTTTGTTTGTAGAAAAAAACATTACACATTTTTCAAATTTTTTGTAAATGACCGTTATATGCGAGGTTGCGTAGTTTTCGGCTGACTTCTATAATTTTCGAAACTGTGCTTTCTTACTAGAAATGCTAAGTATGTATGAAATTTGGTTATATTTGACAAATAAGCTTCGGAGATATACCTACATATTTTAAGCACAAATCAATGTTCTATATCTAAAAAAAAATATTTATTGGCGCATCAATTTGAAACTTTAAACGTTTTTTGATTTTAATAAAAAAGGGATATTAGTATGAATTTAATTATTTATCTCTTCAACTAAATTCTTTATACCAAATTTGAAAGAATTCGCGACATGCTTTAGTAAAATATTGAATATTTGGATTCGCTGTAAATTACCGTTATATGACAGGTGAGTGTGGCCTTAGTCTGATTTCTATAATTTGTGATTTCTGACTATAAATGCAAGGTGACACAGAAGTTTCGGAGATATACCAATTTGCTCTAACGCGGACGATACCATGGCCATTCCCAACATTTATGATTCCACGTATTTCATAATGAATCTTGGCTATCAAATTTCAGCAAATTATCTTGTTTAGCTAATAAATATCGAAGTTGACTTGAAATACAATACATGTACCATAATTAAGATTGTGGTGGCCTCCTCCTTCGTATAGGTTTGTTAAGATAGCTCAATATTTACTCGAGTTATGGGCACCAGTGCGCTCGGGTATAAAAAACGGTGTTTTGGAGTACTCAGTTGTTTATATTTAACACAGCCATTATAAAAAATGTTGCCCTGCCACGATGTAAATTTGTTCAATGTTGCATCGAACCCAATAAAAATGTATGCTTTGGTCTTTTTCTCTTCCTCAAAACAAAATTTTAAATTGTCCCATAAACATTACTAATAAGTATCTATCCTTATCTAGCACAAGCATTTCATAATACATTCGTTCTAAGCTAGCAGCAGATTTTCAGGGTAACCATCTCCCCTGACAAAGCTTCGCCAGGCAAAAAACTCGCATTTTTTGCCTTATTTGAGGGTGGCATTTTAAGAAACGAACACACATGTTTTCTCCTATTTGCTTTTATTTTAGAATCGAGCACGAAACACGAACATAACCTTCTCGGTCCTCGCATGTAGCCCGCTGGTCATTTTTTGATTATGCATATAATACAATATTTTAAATTTACTTTAATTTGATCCTGCTTTATAGCTAGCTGGCATCTCAGAATTTAATCAGTTTTTTTGCAATACTGTCGCAATACAATCCAATAACTGAACAGTTATTTGAAAAAAACAGGTGTTCTCTGTGCTTGTACCTTGAAGTTAATATTATCGCTATATTTCTTGGAGCTCAACCTTAATTGTTCCAATGTGGGCTCTTCTATTGATCCTGATTCTGACCACAATGCAGAATCTGATAATGAAGATAATAATATTGCTGAACAGGAATTGGTTGAGTTAAATGAAATCCTCTCAGCTCATCAAAATAAAAAACCGCTTAAATAGCTAGCTTCTCTCTCCAATAATTCTTAGAGCGCTTTGACGACGATTTTTGGCTCAAAATTTTATATGTACGCTCTACAAAACGGCCAAAATTTGCATTAAAACTATAATGAGTACAAGAAACTATCTGCGCCCACATACTTGCTGGTTGCATGTAATTTCCGCGCGTAAGGGTGTACTACAGATATCAAAGTATCGATTTTTTAAATTAAGAAATTGAATGCACTTTGTCGACAAATTAAGAGCTAGCCACAAAAAAAAGAAAATATCAAAATGTGTAAGGTTGAACCAATGATAAAAGTCGTTTCGAAAAAATGTCAATCGCTATCAAAGCCAGCAAAACTGAGGAATGAAAAGATAGCGATTGTAAAATAGATGGACAGTCGTTCGGTTTATATGCCGATCACGTCGACCGGAACACGACCACATTATCTGTTCGTCGATGGGATAAGAAAGCCAAAAAATACATCAATGTCAATTGTCCGCATACGGTTGAAAATTGCAACATGTAAATGTGGCCAACACGAGTTTTTCGGAATATAGTTGTGTAATTCCTGGGTACAAACACAAATACAAATTTTTATGTGGTGCCAAGAGGTCCGAGTTGATGGACCTTTTAGATTTTAAGATGTACGTAGGAGAATGTTTGTCCGCATGTGCTGATAAAAAAATGACTAAGTGGCATCGAAATCCAAGACGATGTCCCGACAAAAAGTGTTAGGTTCATACAGCCCCTACCAAATGATGTGAGAAGGGCTGAAACATTTACCCATCAGGACAAAAACAAATTTATGAGATGCCGTAAAGAAACGATCAAAAAAACTTGATTCAAATGCGTTTCTTGTAATGGGTTTTTGTGCATTGCCAGTGATAGATACTATTTTATGGTATTCCATTCGTAAGAAATTAGTACCAAATTAATACGTGTGGGCAATATTTGCAAAAGCTTTCAGTAAGTTCGGAACACATAAATGCCACCATGGACGTAAAAAACCTGTTTTTCAAAACTCGAATGTATCAGCTTTTAAAAAATCTGAACGAGAAAATAAAAAGTTAATGAAGAGGCCCATTCTCTTGTGAATGGTGGGATATTTGACTCCAGAATTTTACAAACTATGTACTACATCTACATATGCCACTGGAATTTATGCAATAGTGAAAACTATTTTTTTTATAGATAAAGAGGTAATATACATACATACAAATATGTATATGTATAAGATTCCTTATAAAATTACCGAACAATTTCCAAGTTCTTTGAAAATGTCATTGACTGAATGTTCAGTTATTTTTTGAGTTTACTCCTGATGAAATGCAAAGATGTTATGATATAATAATATTTAAATTTTCAAATATGGTGGCCACATCTCGATTTTTATTAACCTTGAAATGCACTTAAACTAAACTAAACCATTGTACCTTAATTTTTAATGATTTTATGTTTTAAATGTATTGATATTTACTTTTTGTACCATACGTTTTTCTGTACGCAATATAATTAAAAAGTAGTTTCCCTTGTTTGAACCTATCAATAACCTTGTCTTTGAAACCGTATGGAAGACTAAAAATTCGGTTTACGCCGTTTTGACTAATGTCAAATAAATTAAACGTATTAAAGAGTTTGGGGAGTTCAGGTGAGTTTTGGTGAATCAATTCATATGGCTCAGTATATCACATTGTGATCAAAAAAATTTGATTTTTCCAACAATTTCATTTTACCACTAAATGAAGAACCCCAATTTTACTTACTTATAATAATGGTGTTTGTCAATTAAAATAACGAAAGAATTTCCAGTCAGAAAAATGCATCAAATAACGTAAGCGATACAGTTGTTGGCACTGCAAAATTTCGATATAGTTATTGACGCTGTCTCTTAACACAAGGTTTCTAATAAAAACACAAACAATAATCTCAAAAATTATGTTTTCTCTCGTTGTATTCATTCTCTCTGCCTTACATTGTGTACTCATAATTGAAATGTCATTTAGTTTAGCTTTACAGTTGGAGTAGTAAACATCGGCGCATCACAGCGCGCGATTTTTTGAAAAAAATAGTTGATTTTGGTAAGGAATGCGAACATGTAAGTAACTTATTTAGCTCTATAATTAAATAAATTCTGTGCCTACTTTTGTATCATTTCTTTAACAATTTGCATTATTGACACAGTAGTGTCAATGATTGTCTACTATTGGGATACAAAAGTTGACAGTATGTCAATAGTTATACTTTTGAAAGAGTGTCAATAGTTGTTTTTTTGTCGTTGAAATTATTGTTTAGCTGGATAATAAAATGTCTGAATCAACCAAAAAAATACAGCGAAAAAGATCTTCAAAAAGCGATTGATGCGGTACGGACTAATTCCTTATCTAAAAAAGCCGCAGCGAAATTATATGGTATACCTCGAAGCACTCTCCTATTTCGATTAAGCGACAAATTTGTGAAGGTGAGGAAAGGGTCACAAACAGTCTTGTCAATTGCCGAAGATCATATATTAGAAGATTGGATAATTAAATCTCAACGAAAGGGGTTTCCTAAGAGAAAAGAGGATGTGTTAAGTGCCGTGAAAAAGTTTCTCGATGCAGATGAGAGAGATCATCCATTTGGCCCAGAAAACACGCCAGAAAATGGGTGGTTCAAGACGTTCTTGAAGCGACATCCTTCAATTGCATTAAGAACGCCAGATCCGGTAACATCGGCGAGCGCAACTGTTGGTTCATCAGATATTAAATCATGGTTCGTCAAAATTGAAAGCTTTTTGAAAGAGGAGAATTCAAATTTTTTCAGTATTCTGGAGGATAGTATCAGAATATTTAATGGTGATGAAACCAACTTTTTATTGTGCGCAAAAACAAAAATTGTGCTGGCAGCAAAAGGTGCGCGAAATATATATGAAATCTACCGAGGACTTGTAAAATCGAACTTAACCGTAATGTTCTAATTTTCTGCATCCGGGGTTTTGGTTCCGCCTATGATTATATATCCCTACAAAAGAATATCCGAGGAAATTCGCAAATCTATGCCTGATGGATGGGGTCTTGGTTTGAGCGACAATGGTTGGATGACGAAAGAAGTATTTTATGAATATATTTCAAATGTATTCTATCCCCATCTTGCAAGCTAGATATGTATGTCATTTAAAATAGCTAATTTTTATACCTACATAGCTAGCTTTACACAAATGAAAAATGTGATTTTTTTATGAATTAACAATTCTTATAAAACATATACATATACATTAAGATTTTTATGAATTCATTTTTAATTTTTTGTTATTAATAAAGATATATCAAATACATATATCAAAAAAAAACCAACCTGATCCCTTTTTACTTTGGTTGTGAAACTTTTTTGAGCCGTATCAATAACTATATGATACAGCGATGCCAATAACTGTACTTGAGTGTCAACAACTATATTATATGAGGATGTCAATAACTGATTTTGGCTGTCAATAACTACACATTTATAGAGGTCTTCGAAAATTAACAATTTACCCTTATTTTAACTATTTCCCTAACTTCAAATAATAGTAAAACGAAAAAAATACTCACACACTTGTAGAAATACCTCTGTGGGTCAAAAGAAATATACCCAATATTTATTAGAGCAGGTTCCTCAAAAAAATTCGTTAAGAGTGTCAACAACTGTATCGCTTACGCTATTTCGTAGACTTCCAAACATATTTCGATTTTGGGCAATTTACATTTACCACTAATTACATACATACTTTCCGTACTTGTTAACTACTTTTTCACAAAATGGGATTACATTCTTCCCTCTTTCTACCTCCTTCGCAAAAGCAATCTTTTGTACGGGAGAGCTAGAAATTAGCTGTCATTATGTATCAAACCTTTAATAATTGAATCATGGTTTCTATATATGATATAGATAAAATTCTTACGATTGTAGCAATTGGCTTTCTAAAAATTCCCTTGAATACTTAAAAATCTTGATTTTTTCCAAAATGAAATCAAATTCAAATGAATTCAAATTTCAATTGTCAACGAATAACAATAAAAACAAAGATGGAAAAGATGATCAATGATGCTTTTATGCTTTTTTTTGAGAATGTACCAAGGCGAATTTATAGAAGGTGATGGCATAAGAGCAGCTGATTTGATTTTTTTTATTCACCTACATGTATTTTGTTTTTGCTTTTACGTATGAGCTTTCAAAAGACGTAAAAGCAAAAACAAAATGTATTTAAATTTTGACAACTCTTACGCAGAAACAAAAAAAATTACATTTAAATTTTTTAGTTGTATTTATAACACCACCTTGTATGGATTCGCCTTGGAATGTACCATTTTTAGCGCTTTTTAATCAAGATCGTTGTAAAATAAAATTAAGTTCGCCAAAGAGGCAAACTGGATTTCTATGGGAGTTCAAGATGGCGATTAAAGTGAGAGGAACGTGAACGTATTTCACCTTGCCTTATTACACCATGGTAATATGCTATCGAAAAACTGAGGCTAAGTTTCTGACTACACCTTGTTATCTGTTATCATTCTGCCAAAATTTTGCGAGATTTTTTCTTAGGGGTGTTGGCTTTTGTGCGTGTAAATTTATTTTATTAAAAAAAACATTTCAATCACAAAAAATGTCTAGCTTGCGAAAGTATCATGTGCGCGGGTGTGCTGATGTGGCGTGAGATCGTGTTTTCTTTTGTTCCCCAAGGATAGAGCAACGTTGGCAAAGCTATGGGATAATTTGGATATCACGCCTCACCAGGAATTATGCAGTACATGGCAAAAACTAAAAAAACTGTTTCGGAAATTAATATTTTAATGAACTGTTCTCGAAAAATGGTGCATAATGCTATTAAACTGGTTGAGGAAAGTGAAGTTGACTTGATTCGGAAAACATCTAAACCGCCAACGCCACAGAAAATGACCATTGCTGAAGACAGAGCCGTAGTAAGGGTAACTCAGATCGTTTTAAATCTTCCTGACAAATAATGCCGGAAATAAATGAAGAATTTTGGATAGGCGTTTAAATGATGCTCATCCATTCGGACGAATTAGTCGCAAAAAACCACCCCAGTTGAAAAGGCATATAAAAAGGTTTGCAGTTCACAAAGCCACATAAGACGCAAGATTTGAATTTTTGAAAAAATGTATTGTGGACCGATGATACCAAAATAAATGGAATAGGACTGATGGAAACAGTTCAGTTTTTCGTCCTTAAGTTCAAAATGTGGAGTGGGACTAATAACGAATAAATGGGTCGTTTTCAATATTTGGGCATTTAAAAAAATAAAATGGAACCATTCGTGTTTAATTTTATGCCACTAAACTGAACTTTTATGCAGGATAATGATCCTAAACATACCGCGAAAGTCACACAAGAATTGCTTAGGAAGGAACCATGGTAATACCAAAATATCTGCACACAATTTCAAAAACTTCGATGATCTCTGGCAAGGTGTAAAGGATGCGTGGTATTCCATACCAAAATAACGGTGTGAAAAGATTGATGAAAGTATGTGACCTAGGTGTGAAGCTTTAATTAAAAACCATAGATATATCACAAAATACTAAAAAAGATGCTTACTTTTTAATATAAATTATGATTTAAAATTAGACGGTTTTAATGTTCTAAGTACAGGTTTGTTATAATGAGCTATTTGTGTGAGCACGTCATTTTATGGGTGGACACAATATTTTATCCTCCTGACTCACGTGACCAAAATAAGTGAAAAACTAAAAAAAATACTTGTTTTTGCTTTCTATTCTCGAATAAGTAGAAAACTGATATTAGGATTCTTAGCATTTCCAGGTGCAGCCAGCTGGTCATTTGGATCATACATCAACGAAAAAAAGTATTTTAAAACAAAAGGTTAATTTCAATAACTGGTTAACTTTGTACCAATTTCTTACGAATGGAATACCATAAAATAGTATCTATCACTGGCAATGCACAAAAACCCATTACAAGAAACGCATTTGAATCAAGTTTTTTTGATCGTTTCTTTACGGCATCTCATAAATTTGTTTTTGTCCTGATGGATAAATGTTTCAGCCCTTCTCACATCATTTGGTAGGGGCTGTATGAACCTAACACTTTTTGTAGGGACATCGTCTTGGATTTCGATGTCACTTAGCCATTTTTTTATCAACACATGCGGACAAACATTCTCCTACGTACATCTTAAAATCTAAAAGGTCCATCAACTTGGACCTCTTGGCACCACATAAAAGTTTGTATTTGTGGTTGTACCCAGGAATTACACAGTGCGGGATCAACTATATGCCGAAAAACTCGTGTTGGCCACATTTACATGTTGCAATTTTCAACCGTATGCGGACAATTGACATTGATGTATTTTTTGGCTTTCTTATCCCATCGACGAACAGATAATGTGGTCGTGTTCCGGTCGACGTGATCGGCATATAAACCGAACGACTGTCCATCTATTTTACAATCGCTATCTTTTCATTCCTCAGTTTTGCTGGCTTGATAGCGATTGACATTTTTTCGAAACGACTTTTATAATTGGTTCAACCTTACACATTTTGATATTTTCTTTTTTTTGTGGCTAGCTCTTAATTTGTCGACAAAGTGCATTCAATTCTTAATTTAAAAAATCGATACTTTGATATCTGTAGTACACCCTTACGCGTGGAAATTACATGCAACCAGCAAGTATGTGGGCGCAGATAGTTTCTTGTACTCATTATAGTTTTAATGCAAATTTTGGCCGTTTTGTAGAGCGTACATATAAAATTTTGAGCCAAAAATCGTCATCAAAGCGCTCTAAGAATTATTGGAGAGGTGTCCACTCCAAGCTAGCTATTTAAGCGGTTTTTTATTTTGATGAGCTGAGCGGATTTCATTGAACTCAACCAATTCCTGTTCAGCAATATTATTATCTTCATTATCAGATTCTGCATTGTGGTCAGAATCAGGATCAATAGAAGAGCCCACATTGGAACAATTAAGGTTGAGCTCCAAGAAATATAGCGATAATATTAACTTCAAGGTACAAGCACAGAGAACACCTGTTTTTTTCAAATAACTGTTCAGTTATTGGATTGTATTGCGACAGTATTGCAAAAAAACTGATTAAATTCTGAGATGCCAGCTAGCTATAAAGTAGGATCAAATTAAAATAAATTTAAAATATTGTATTATATGCATCATCAAAAAATGACCAGCGGGCTACATGCGAGGACCAGACCTGTGTAATACTGAGTAGTAATGGTACTCAGTATGTACTAAGTACTTTCAGAATTTTCAAGTACAAGTATAAGTACAAGTACCAGTAATTGAAAAATACTTGAAATTTTAACAAATATTTGAAAGTATTTGAAAAGAATTGAAAGTACTTGAAAAGAATTGAAAAATGTACTTGAATCTATTTTGAATTCTTTTCAAGTACTTTCAATTACTTACAATTTTGAAACCAATATCTAAAAGAAATAACACAAATAAATGACATTTTTATATTTCTTATATATTGTTCATTATTTTTATTTAACAATATGCAATTCATTGTTCAAATTTAAAAATAAATATTGAATAAGCACTTCAAATTAAACACAAATGAATAATTCAATTTCATTTACAACAAAAATAAACAATAATTCAACATAAAAAAATATATAAAGTAACAGTAATTCACCAAAAAACAAAATTATGAATTACCAAAAATTCAACAAAAAACAAAATTATAAATTAACAATAATGCAACAAAAAACACTCATAACCACTTGGAATTTGCTTTCATTAGAACAAACTTTTCAAAAGAAAAGTCTGTCAATGAACCTCTCTTTGGGCTATTTATTATTCCCGCAAATGAAAAAAGACGTTCAACAGGTGCCGATGATGGCAGTGGGGTATTGAATTTCACAAATGCCTCCTTCAGCAATGGATATCGGTCCCAGGTACTATCAGTCATCGATTGGTCATTTAAATAACTGTAGTATTGGTTTGCTATCGCAGCTCTCACATCAACACTTTGTGGAGCTGACGCGGTGGCATTTGTGTCTTGACCATCACCTAAAACAATAAAGACATGTGTAAAAACCCAGAAGAAAACTAAATAGATACATTCTTACCGGCACGTTTGAAGTCATACTTCGATCTTTGCCTTGGAGGACAACCCAATTTTTTAGAAATCGCTTCTAAAGCATGGTTGTTTTTTGTTAGGGCCTCCCTAATGCTTTTAATCACCCTGTTGTTGATGCTTTCTTCCGTCAAATCCGGAAGTGTGTCCTGCAACGCCTCGATCCAGTCTTCACATCTGGAGTCAATACAGCTCCAGCTATTGCAATATCTGCTGACGGGGCCAAAGTAAAATATGGTTCAAATCTTTTCCTCAGCTTTGGATCCAATATCATCGCAACAGAGTTGAGATTTGGTATATCTTCAGATATACTTAATTTCATCAACTTATTACTCAGAGTCAAAAGACTGGGTAATAAACAACCATATTTAACATTAACCTCCTCCTGCAGGTCATCCAGAATATTTGCAATTGGCTCCAGCAGCAGCGTATATTGCTCCAGATAAGTGAAGTCTCCTGCGGTAAATTTTGCCAAGTCAAATTCTTGACACAAATCATTCAACTTTGCTTTATACGCGAGTAACCGTTTGACTGCATCATACATTGAATTCCAACGCGTTACTACGGGTACAAGCAAAGCTGAACCTAGACTTTTGAGAATTACTTCACAAGACTTCGGCCACTTGCACTTCTTCCACAAAGCATTGCATTTGCCAAATATCTGGAGAAAAAACAAAACATATTTTTGAATAAACCGGTTGTTCAAAACTATATTACCTCTGTATGTTGCAAATAAAGTGTCTGGTTTGATTGCAAAACTTTCGCTAAATCAGTTGTAGCGAGCAAACTTAATGTGTGACTTGCACAACGCTGGTGTTGGGGTAGCAGGCACTCATTGGAAAACGAAGGCAGATCTTCATCGCTGTCGGCGTTCTTTTCTTCGGGTTGAACTCCATGCTCCTTAAATGCCTTCACAAAGTTCGACCCATTGTCTGTGACAGTCATGACGACGTTGGACTTATTAAGTCCAAAGGAGCTGTTAATTTCGGTGATGACCTTCGTTAGTTTTTCCGCCGAGTGCACACCAGGGAGCCTTTTACATGCTAAAGCAGCTGACTTTCGCTCCAGTTTTTCTGTCAACCAGTGACACGTATATCCAAAGAAGCTTCGGTTAGTGCACGACCATATGTCAGCGGTTGTACAAAAATACTTAATATTTTCCATCTCTGACTTTATTTTGTCAACCATTCTGACATACTCACCCTCCAATTTTGTCATCAGGGTTTTCCTAGTCATTACTTTAAGACCAGGCACATATGAAGTCAATGCCTTCACAAATGTTGGCCTGTCGAGTAATGAGGCAGGTAAACCCGCGTCGACAATCGCGTCTACCAAATTTTTGTCGAACACGTCCAGTAAAGTTCGATTTCCGGGACTACCCGTCTGTAATAACATCAATTATTTTTTATTATGTTATTAAAGAAACCAATATATAGTGAACACCCTATATAGTGAACGCCTCGATATAGTGAAAATCTAAATTTTTACATACAGTACTCTAAATAGTAAACAATCGAAAACAGGTCTCATGCCCTCGAACCATGTACCGGCTGCAACCGAAAATCGGGGCTTTGACAGGTACCCTTTTGGTAAACGAAGTGCCCAAACTTTCCGCCCTTGACCTTGTGCATATCTTTTTTTATGCATGGGGCAAGGCACGGCTTTTGCGATTAATGAGAGCACCTCCGCAAACCGGGCTCCCTGGTCATGCGTCCTTAGCTGAGTTATCACTTTTGCGAAATTCCATTTGGCATTGTTTGCCATTTTTATAAAAATTTGAGTATTTTGGTTGAAAATCGCGTTCGAAATAAATTGTGTATTTAACAAACATTGGATAACCGTTTTCGTTTGAAATGTAAGTATAAGGTGGCGTTGTTCGCCCGAGGGCCTGCGGTCTTCGGCCTCCGGTCCACAAACACATTCAGGATCTTAACCCTTATTCGGCAGGATTCTCCTTTCTGGTTTACGGCAAAACAGGGGGAACGCCTACTGTTACTATTTTTTAAGGAATACGACTTAACTGGTATAAATGAATACAATATAATACAGAAATTTTGTTTACTGGGTTTTTGCTTATTCTCTTTTGTTTCTTATACTTCGTTCATATTGCACAGCTTGACAGCTGAACTCTGTCATTTCATTTGCATGTTTTATTAAATGTGGAAGAGTAATTTTCAGAGTGATTTTATTTAATAAATTGGTATTAATTAGATTAAAATAAATCAATAAAACCACTAACTACTAATTGTGCATTGTGTCAAGTGTATGAGAAACAAAAAATTCATGGATTTACTAGCTTCGTTACACCGAAAATGTAGTGCAGCGAATAAAGATTCAGCGGCTCCGCTTGGTAGGTTATGTGATACGAAAATATTCGTGGTGGTAGCGGAGAAAAGTTAAAACTTTCTCTGATTTTAAAGATTCCAAGAAAAGAGGGGATTTTAAATCTACGGCGTTTTTATGGAAGGCAGAACAACAATGAACCGAAATGATAGAATGCACATAGTTATACTTTTCGTAAAGCACTCCATCGAACAGCCAAATAGCCAACTCATATCAACAGCTTAGAGTTCGAAAATTATACTTTACAAAACAAATCAGATTCGTATTAAATGATTTATCTTCCGAGTAGAACAGGTGCCGAATAGTCAGGAGCCCGTATCACAAGCCTTCCCATTTAGGGCAACAATCCTGGTAATCAATTTTGAATACCGTGAGTAAATTATTTTTCAAATTCAAATCAACTCAAATGCCTTACTATTTTACTACAATTCAAGAGGCAAATTATTTTTGTGCAATCATGACGCCAGCCAACAAATTTCACAAAAATCCATTCAATTCGCTCATCACATAAAAGGCTAACTGCCAAAGCAAGCAGTGATGAGGAGGCAAAATAAAAACGGCCGACAGCAAACAAGCAAAACAAACAAACTGCGCCAATTTAATTTGTTGATGATATCAGCTTACGTATGCGACGCCGACAGCGACGGCAATGGCAATGGCAACAAGCCACAATTGGCGGAGAGAACGAGAAATACCATCAACAGGAGCAACAGTAGCAACTGTGGCATTTGTACAAGGATCTATTTACTTTACCGCTCTGGCTCGGCCAACTCGTTATTTACAACTAGAAAAACTAACAACGCGGCGATGCCATCAACGACGCCAATAACAACCACCATCACCGCCACCAACGCAGCATAATGGCATGATTGCCATGTACAGCTGTAACAAGTTGGGCGCCAACAACACCAGGCAAATCAGATTCATAGTGTCCGTGCATAATCACGAATGGCAACGCTGTAATAATGATAATTTCAAAACGAAATTGAATCCTTTTTGATGCTCTTCGCTAACCACCAACCGCGCGCGCTACTATTTAGCAAACTAAGAAATCTTTTTAATCTACTTTCAAGAACGACAAACAGTTGGACACATACAACTTCCAACATACACAGACACACGAATAGCACGGTTATCACGAATGAATTGGCAAGTGAGCCAACATATAAATGAGCTCGATACGGTTAGAAAGTGCGAGGTAGTAAGTGGTGAGCTGAACCGAATTGCGGCCTGACCCACTTACAGCTAATTTAATGAAAGTTCACTGCGACAAAGTTGCAATTTTCCTGCTCGCTTTCCACTTTTTTTATTATTTACACAAAGGAAATTACAAGTTCGCCAAAATGGGCAGTTTGACAGAAGTAAGTCAAAGGAATGAGAATGAAAAAAAAAAACAAAATAGAAAATGATATGAATCTCTATGTACACAAACTGCAAAGCAGCTGCAAAGGGTACACGGGTGGTTGAGACTAGGCCAGATTTGTATGAAGTGGTGCAGTGTATGCAAACAAACAAAAAATCCATGAACCCCAGACGCAGCGCAGGAGATTTGATGGTGAATAAAATAGAAGAGGATAGGTAACAGGTACGAGGGTTGCAATGGGAATTTATGTGTACACACTGTATTTAAAGAGCCAGGGGTCGTGCGGTGGTTGAGTAGTAAAAATGGTCATGGAAATAGGGCGCTAATTTACAAATGTTATTAATTATTTGTGTAAATAACTTGTAAAAATTGTCACATTAACTTCATTAGTCGCTTTAAGGAGTTTTTTTTTAATGATTCTAGTTTTAAGAACCGTTTAATCAATGTGTGATTAATAAAATATTATTTCTAATCCGATGCTAAATGACCACATGGTATTTTCTTTGGCACCAAAGTCTTGTTATTTCATTCATTTTAAATATTTGACGATTCTCATTCTTCAAACCACTTGAGTTTGTGGCTAGTGGCCACAGTCTGAACAACAACTTTACGAGTTGTTAATCTACTACAACTTGTTTCTTACATTCGGGAGAACTTTAAGTGTAGTTTCCTCTTGAATACTGCTAGCGGTCAGCGAATTACCCCCACCCAAATTCATTAGGACAGGCCCAGGTCTAACCAATTTGTCGGTTCTCTCGTTACCGTCTATGTTCCTATGACAGATAACTCAGACGAGAGAGATGTCTATTGACTCGGACGTAAAGCTAAATACCCACATACAGTCTCGGCTACCTTGGAATTTGTGACACTAATGCCAAGAGTGCTGCTTGGCTAACCGAGGACGTAATGCTGTAATGAAGGCTGTGTACCTGGGAAATCTACCATCGACCAAATATTCACGGCACACCAAATCTTGGAAAAGGCCCATAAGAAGAGGATTAACAAACACCATCTCTTTGTCGACTTTAATTCCGCATTCGACAGCACGAGAAGAAGCTGCCAATATGCCGCGATGTTTGAGCATTTTGAAACCTTTAGTTCACTATATCCGGACACGACTGTATATGTAAGTGCAAATACCTTCAGAAATCGGTACTCTTCGTGTATTTCGCGATGACGAACTCGTAAATGCTTTACGAAATTGGAGGTAACTTCTCTGGATCCCTTTATGACGCGACCACATTCAACACACTTCGCGGATAAGTTGACTTTATCCAGACCGAACGTCTGCAATGAAGACAAATATTTAGAAAAAATATCATAAAGCTATTTACTTTCTTACATAACATATTTAACTTTGTTAATGCTTCCAAATATTTATACATTCTCTATCTACCTATCTACATACAGTGGCGGAAAAATTTATAAAAAATCAGCGTAATTTTTCAGAAAATTCAAACTTGCACATTATTATATTTAAATAGAATGGACTAAAAAACTGCATACCACAATTTTTTCTAAAAAATTAATAAACACTAAACAAGCAAATTTAAAATAAAAGAAAATATTCAAATTTTGTCAAAATGTAGTGTGCCTATACTTTTTTCCGCCACTGTATGTACCTGGAAAAACTAACAAAAACACTGAAAACCAAATGCAAAACAATACCAGACATCACAAAACATGTAAACCAACTTCTTCCAGGTCCGAATAAAATTTTGGTCCAAGTATCACAGGAAGAACAGTTGATAGGCGAGCTTTTTTGGACGTTGTTGGTGTTTCTAACGCCAGTCTCTTCTTCCTGGACGGCCTTTCTGGCGAATAGGTTGGGTCGGCCATTTCATCATCAGCAGAAAAATCATTTTCCAAACTTGAAGACATTACTAAATTCTTACAATTATTATCACAATTTCATGAATATTTTAAAAAATATCAGACCTGGACTATGGTTGCGAGAATGTTCGCGTTGAGTATTCGATTTTACTTTCGTTTTCGCAAAAACACGTTTGTTTTGTTATTGTTTTGTTGTCAAAATTTAATGTTAACAATCACATGTCAAAATTATCACTCTGACATTTACATGCTGGTGTAAACATAATATCTACCACAGGCGACATGTAATAAATATCAAAATATCATTTATTTGTGTTATTTTTTTTAGATATTGGTTTCAAAATTGTAAGTAATTGAAGGTACTTGAAAAGAATTGAAAATAGATTCAAGTACATTTTTCAATTCTTTTCAAGTACTTTAAATTCTTTTCAAATACTTTCAAGTATTTGTTAAAATTTCAAGTGTTTTTCAATTACTTGTAGATACTTGTACTTGTACATGTACTTGACAATTTTGGGAATGCCAGTACCAGTACCAGTACAATTCCTTTAAAATGTACTTGTTACAAGTCGTACTGGTACTTGATATTACCCAGGTCTGGCGAGGACCGAGAAGGTTATGTTCGTGTTTCGTGTTCGATTCTAAAATAAAAGCAAATAGGAGAAAACATGTGTGTTCGTTTCTTAAAATGCCACCCTCAAATAAGGCAAAAAATGCACTTCTATTTGCTCATCTAAACTAATGTTGTGCATACGAAAGAGTTCTCGTTATAGCGGTATCTCGGGCTTCCTTCTGGTTGGTTTGTTAGAGGAGTCATCAGCCACGGCTCCAATGGATATCCAGAATCACCTACAGACATTTTCAATTTCAAATTAATACTTTTATTTAGTAGGATTGATTTAAAAAAAAATTACCAATGAGAAACATGTTCTGACTTCCGTTTTCAAAATTTCGCTGCATAACTCTTCGCGCGGCGGAGGAGCTCCAAATGTAGGAATCGTGCCGTGCCCCCGGAAACCTGGCATTCACATTCAAAATTTTTAAATTTGGATCACATATCTACGTATAAATGAAAAGAAAAGTATACCAGTAATTTTATATTTGAAACATTGATAAAACTTTGAATTTACCATTTGCACATTAATTGAATGGTAGCTATGGGGGTTGACATAAGCCTCCTCATAATTCTTTGGCGCCAAAATTGAAATATGAGTGCAATCGATGGCCCCAATGGTGCCTCCCACAAAGGAAGACGACGCTGAAGCAAAGATTTCTTTAGCTACTTGGCGCTCAACTTGGGTCATAGGAAACCTCACTTTCTGGCGAAACAAGGAATCATTGATAGCATCCGTTACCCGATGAGTGCTACAGCTTACGGATGAGTGGCTCATGGATATTCCCCATTGTTCACCTACGGGTCGTTGATAGCAACCAGTAGCGAAGAACCTTAAAGCCGCTAGAACCTACCAATATTAAAGTAAAATTTGAAATTGCATACAGGCTTAAAGATATCACGAGCTACCTGTTTCTCAGTTTATATTGCTGTTATTCTGGATCCTCTTATTTGGTTGTCAAGCTGATAAATTAGGTATTCAGCCGAGTTTGGAGTTAACCGATACAGTTTTTGAAATTCTGTTGCATTCAGATGAAAGTCATTGTCCACATCTCGGAGTAAACGTCGATCCACTGTTGGAGCGCTTATTTCTTCGTCACCTCGTGATAAATCATATGCCAAATATTCAAACGACATTACTTAATGTTCCTTTTTTAATTACAAGAAAACAAATTACCAAATTTTAAATTTATCTTTTATTTAAGTTGAAATCACTAATTTCACATTTCTCGATTGAGTTAACAACATCAAATTTGTTGTCCTTTAGTTTTCGGTCATCGACTAGCTAACATCAACAGCTGATTCGGCGAATGTGAAAATCGTTAAAAAATGGCTACTGAATAGCAGGGTCGCTAAGTTGAGTTAACCAATCGAATATCTTTAAAATAAGTTAGTCAATTATAAAGACGATTCATTAAAAATAAAGCCAAAAAAAAATAAAAAATTATAATAAAGGATGAGCAAACCTAAAAAGCAAAACTAGGAATAGTGAGAAAAACAAACAATTTTCTCACGGTTAGCGTGGTTGAGTGGTATAGAGCTTATAAGATGAAAACCTTTTAAATATATTTAAGAAGGTGATTTAGATTTCCACTAATTTTATTGAAAAGTTTTCATGTTAGTTCTTCAGGATATATTCTTGATCTTATTACAAATATATATCCAATAATAATAGAAGGGTATTATTGGAAAATAATCATAGAGAAATCCTGTAAATTTTGTTCTGATTTATAGGGCATTGTAGGTGATAGTTTTTCTTTGTGTAAGTATATATACCATGCGTCTACTATATTTGCAAAATATTACATGGTTTTTATATTAGGTTAATGTGATATCCGGTTTTGGAAAAGCGGGGGTGTCCGCACATAAACGGAAAAGAAAAGTTCAATTCGTTTTCGCTTCGAAAAAATTCGATGCAAATTCATTCATTTTCTTATCATATTAGGTATATATGAGTTAAATATCAAACTTCTATTTCGGAAAAAATAGACGGTGTAACACCCTATACAAGAAAAAACTCAAATCGATTATTACTCCGCTACTATTTATCGTAGATGTACGATATTTCGCATATAGTTCATTTTATTAAATGAAAACAATAATTGATTTCACTTTGTTTTGATTTATTGCACGAGAACTTGTCGTGGTTTTAGTTTCAATATTTTCAAAATTATGAAATGAGCGCTTCACACGCATCACAAATACTGAGCATCCAGACAAAATTTATGTGTTAAGTCCGAAAAAAGCGTCAAGGTCATGACAAAACGCAAGGATATCTGAAACAAGCCTTCATTTGAGTGAAAAACTTCACGGAACGATTTAAGGATTCTCAGTCTTGAAGACAGGGGTTTCGAAGTGTGTCGTCTCCAGATGATATAACTACTGTCAAATGCCTAATGTTGTCCACTATCTGAGAGAAAACGAAACAAGTCTTTACCTACTGGTTCCAAGTCTCTGGCGTGTTAGAGAACATATATTTAAAATTTTATATTTTTTAATAACCGTCCTTTTATTTAAAAACTCAACGTGGATGGTGTGCGATGAATTAAAAGCGGGATAAAAGAAGCCAAAAGCGGGATAATAAATTTAAAAAATGTAAATTGTATGTTTAGAACCAACAACGTGAGGACCATCGTTTCTTGAGATTAGTAAAACTTTTATACATTCACAAACTTAATATTTATTTCTTGGGTTTGCATCGTTTCTCTTTTATATTTGTTCAAATATCTTTGAAAAAAGAAGGAGTTAGCGAAAATAAAATCAGATTTGAAATGAAATCTTAGCTATGTATTAACATCTCATTTACTTTTCTCTACTTCTCCCACCAGTGGTAAGCTGTAGAAAGTTTTAAAAATTTAAGTTCTAAGTAGAAGCAGTGTGTATTTATTACCAGCACCCGAGGAAAGAAATAAGTGCAGGTCTGCTTAAACAAACAGAGAAATGCAAGACGGAATAAATTTACGGACCAAGCGAGTCTCAAAAAAGTGAGCTCACGCGGAATAAGTACGGGAAAAGATTTGACGTGGAAAACCAAAACTTATAATTTAGTAATAAAGTTGGAATCGATGATTAGCATTTATTAACCCATCATGAGGAAAATTTAAAACCTGAGAAGAGAAATACATATATAATTTGTTCAGCGATCCAAAATTATTATTATTCATTATTCATTATTTATTATATCAAATTCGTACAACAAGATATTAAAATCCTTTATAGTACAACAAATTTCAGAGTAACAATAACAAGACATGGTGCATTCCATGAAAAAGTGGAACTCTGAACTGTTTTACAAATATGCATTTTTTATATATTATTGCACGTACTTAGTGAGATTATGTTCTCATCTAAAATAATTTACAAAAGTTGTAGTGAGTATGTCTCATTTTTTGTAAATACCGTTATTTATTGAGAGTAACAACAAGACGGATTTTTTCATTAGTCTTTACACAACTTTTTGCGAGGTCGCTGCCGCTATTGTTTATCAGATAGAAACTAGATTTATGTTCTTAGTTATAGTGTATGGTCCGCTGTATTTAACTGCATACTCATTTTTTTGGTTAAGTGTTTTTTTGATAAGAAATTAATCATAACGGAAAGGTAAGTTTCGATGTCCCATACGTGACGCTTAATTCCTTTTTCTATTAATAATTGTAAAACAAGTCGACTATACGAATTGAATTTTTCTGTTAACAGCTAACTTTTAGCGGTCTAAAAACTGGTGAAACAATTTTGTTTGAAATCGCTTTGCTTACAATATATTCTTGGTGATAATGAAGTGTCTGTACGTGACGCCGAAGAATAAGTTATCTGACATCTTCAACTTTTACTGGCGTTTGTAATAAACAAAGCCCTTTTTTGTACTGCAAATCTCAATAACGCAAAAATGAGCGACCAGCAACCATCAACCAGTGCTAGCCGCATGCGAAAATTTCGAGAAAAGCAAAAGGAGAAAGATCCAAACTTTACCGCTAATGAGACTAAAAGATTGCGTGAGCTTCGTAAACGAAAAGCAGAAAATCTTTCTGAAAGTGAGTTAAAAGCAATTTCACTTAAGGAAAGGGATAAGAAGTGATTGCAAAGGGCAAAAAAGCGGGTTGAACTTAAAAATCCTACTGATTCTCCTGTAAGTACTGAATCTCCGTACAAGTCGAAAAAGACTTCATCTTAAGCTGTTCAAAAGGCTCTAAAAGCACTGCCTCAATCACCAAGAAAGAAAAAAGCGGTTGTTACAGAACTAGCGCGTAAAATGAACATTGCTCTAGCAGAAAGCCCAAACATTAGCACATCAGGTGACGATACACGTTATGACGATGTGAAAGCATTTTACTATCGTCCGGATATTGTGTATACCTGCCCAGGCGCAAATGATTTCATCGTTGTTTGGGAAAACGGCATTAAGAAGAAGTGTCAAAAGCATTATTTGACTTTGTACCTACGAGAAGCCTTTTTCATTTTTAAAGAATTTTTTCCTAATATCGAAATTGGATTTTCAAACTTTTGTAGTCTAAGACCGAAAAACGTTTTGCTAATGAAAGACACACCTTCAGACCAGTGCAAATATTTAACTCATGAAAATTTTATGTTCAAATTGAAAGGTTTGAAACAAAATTATTGTAACGACTGGTGGACTATGATTTTATGTGATCCTTATTTGGATTCGAAGTGCTGGAAAAATGAATGTGATACTTGTTCTGATGGCAAAAAATATTAATTTCTATGGATTTAAGTACAATCTGTGTATGGAAAGAATGGGGAAAAACTCAGAAAATAAACTACGTTTAGTAAACCACGAAACAAGTTCAGGTGAACTTAAAGAAAAATTGATTGAATCTATCCATATTATGATGAAGCATGTTAATTTAAAACGAGTTCAAGCCGGTGAATTTCAAAAAGACCAACGCAATGAAAATGTGCGAATCCTTCAAGTTGATTTTGCGATGTCTTTTGGCTGTGAATACCAGAATGAAGTTCAAAGCGCACTCTGGTCACGAACAAGTGTTTTTTTATTTACTGCTGCAAGTTTTTAAAAAGGCAATTGCCAAACATATCTTATATGCTCAGATGCAAATTCGAAAGACAAGGATACAGTTTTTGTTTTCATCAATAAGTTGTTTGACTTGATGCATAAAGAAAATGAAGACTTACCTTCAGCGGAAATTATTTGGAGTGACGGCCCTTCATCGGAATTTAAGAACCGTTATATGGTTAAACTAACATCAATGTTGAGTGAAAAGTACAAAAGGCCCTTTTATTGGAAATATTTTCCTACATCGCATGGAAAAGGTGTGATAGACGGAGTTGGCGGAAATATCAAAAGACTGGTAAGAGAGAAAATGATGAGCCAAAATGAACATGTTGTTGTCCAATCAGCCAAGGACTTTTCTGATTTAGCTTTTCAATTAGTCACAAAAACCCGTGTGATTTATGTGCCATCCTCTGAAATTTATGAAAGGATTAAAAGTGCATCGCCGTAAGACAATGCCAAAGCGATAACTGGAGTTTCCAACTTCCATTTTATTAAAACTGTGAAGAAAGTTGTGGAGTGCAGAAATCATTGCCTTTCCTAAGACAAAACTGTATTTACCTATTGATTTTTACATATATTATAGATTTAAGTTGAACTATGTCCCGTACGTGACGCGACTTGTCTGTACGTGACAAATATAAAAAAATGTTTTTGAATTATAAATATGTGTTTTAATTAATATTTTTTTTCGCTAGTAGCAAGCTCGATTCTTAGTTATAATTTCCTTCGAAGACACTTTTTATGCACCTGTAATATATTCGCTGAAATCTGAATAAAGCTATAACAATTTCGAATGTTGGTTGACTTGATGTGTCCCGTACGTGACGTGGGTTGTTTGCATTTTTCTTCAGTATTTCATGACTTTTTTTAAATGTTTCTTCGCACTATTAAAGACTAGTATATAGTCTATTAAATTAGAGAAAAAAAAGTATAAATCTGATAAAACAATTAAGTGCTATATGTAATATAAACCATAAAATTAGTTGAACTTGTCTGTACGTAACAGTGGAATGCACCACATAACACATCTTAAAATAACGTAGTAAGCAATACATACATAATTAAACAATAATACATATAAATTGAATGACAAGTTTGTGATAGTCCCCTTAGCAATGTTATAACAAAGAATTAGTTACAAAAATATAAATAAATTAGGGCTATAATGGAAGATGCTTTATCTTATAATATCTTATAAAGGCTAAGTACTGAAATAACCATAGATGGATTGTCTAAAGTTGCTTTTATTTATCTGCTTTCAAATATTGGCAGGGATGGAGTTCCAAATGCGGATAGCGTTGACGAAGAACAGCCTTGCTGGGACCAATAAGGAAAACTCAGGGATTATAAGGTCCATTATGCGGTAGATTTGGTAAAACACAACTTATCATAGAGATAGTTAGGAGATTTCCAAAAGATAGGCATATTTAAAAATACACAATTTTTGGCCTTGTGATGCTCTAAGTTCCATTGCTTGTGATAATCTAAGTTCCATTCACGTGCTTCCATTGCGAAATATGTTCAAACCTTGATAAGCCGTATACATAGCGCGTCATATTATTAAGTAATGCCCCAATCTTGCGCGCAGAGCTACTATCCGGCTGACTATATATCAGGTCGGAAAATGTTTTAAATGTACAAGTGAGATTAGAGTATATAATAAATAAATAAATTAATTATTTTGCGAACTATTTTTATAGGCTCATTGTCAATGTAAAGCGGAGGTAAGAAATTGAAGTCTTTATTTTTTTGTTATATATTGGTAAGACACAAGATTTAGTACAATATAAACAAAAACCATTGTCCCTCGCCTATCTAGAGATTGCAGATAGCACCACATTAACATTAGCACAAAGACGATCGGCTTATATGTACGTAAAACTGGAAGCTTAGCGAATGCGGCAGCGATGATGAGAATGCTGAGGACTACATCACAATGAATTTATCATCTTCGGTAAACCCTCATTTGAGAATAGCCTCAAATAGAGAGGAAAGAGCAGATATTAAAAATACTTACAGAAAAGTAAGTAGCAGCATCTAATACAAATTTTACGACAAAATTTAAGCAGCACTTACTTACTTACTTAATTGGCGCTATAACCGCTTAAGCGATTTTGCAGCACTTAATCGGAAGAAATTCTGGTAGAAGACGAAGCAGTTGTGACTGTCACTACCACATTTAACGAAGAGGTGCATGGTTCATGACCAACCATCGGCAGACCAAACCTTTAGGAGAACGTTCCAGTGATCAACACAACATCCATCCGGGACAAAGCGAAGTAATAGGTGCGAAGAAGCGTCAATTTGGTAATTTAAATTATTTATTTTTTAAAACTTTTTCAAAACTAATACTTAAAAACTCTAAATTTAAAAAAAAAATTTAAAAGGTATTGTAATCATTTTTTGACCTTTTGGCAGAATATTCTAATATTCTTGAACATGTAGTATTATAATACAGTCATATAAGAAGGCATAGTAAAAGATATATAATTGTTGTCATACTTTTGGGTCTTGGCAGAATGTTCAAACATATTTGAACATGTTTTTGTAATGTTTAGAGTAATATAAGTAAATGTACAACTTTATGTTTCCTTCGAACACTTGAACAATCTTTGTACACTTGCAAATCCTTTGTACACTTTAACATACATACATATGTGCATATATATCAGATTGCCACATGCATACTTGATAAGAATATATGAATGCGCATGTAGCATGCAACATTTATGTTACTATAAATAGAAAATGCATTTGTCCTCAATATCCTTAGGACGTACGCACACAAACAAAACATAGATAAAGTCTATTACGTATACGATGCAGAGAAAAGAAGGTGACAATAAAAGCACTTCTGTTACTTCGTATTTGCTTCGTATTTGCTTCGTTTGAAGGATTGACGTCACAACTAGCTCTGAAAAAGTTGATTTTTCTGAGTTTTGAGTGATTTATACAAAAAGCTAAACACAGAATAATAAATGTGAAGTGCCGAGGTTTGTATTGTAGCAGTAGCAGTGCCAATAAAACGCCCAAAAACAGTTATTATCTTCTTTTCTTCTCGCCATTCCTGTGGCAGGTACCGCTGTGACGTGCACGCTGTCGGCGTTGTCGTAATCAGGTTTTCTATCATACCTGATGTAATACAGTAGCGACCAACTCATGCCACCAAACCATCTGACTGTTACACAATTGCTGGTGATTTAACGATCGTAACTATCACACGCTGTTTGTTTGGCTGTGTTGCCAAGAAGCCAAACTAAAATGACTTCATTTAATAAACAAAAAATTAAAATTAGTTTACTCCAGGGGGGCTACTCTGTAATGCGATGCGAATGTAAAAGTGTTCGAATTCGCATAACCGGCACCTTGTAATCTGACATTCGCATTCACATTGAGGCCTTTCGCAATTATTTTGCCCTTTCGCATTGGCAGCACTGTGTATTTCGAAAGCGAATGTTAACAGTCTATTTTATTCGCAATTTTCGTGCTACAGCAAAGGAGTAATCGCAACGCTTAAAAATGTAAGTTTAAAATGGAAATTATATACATGTATTGCATTAGTTTCGTATAATACATTTACATATTTTATAAAAAATATACAGGGATGGTGTGAGAGCGAAGCAAACGCAGAAACAACAATTTGAAATCCTTGTAGATTTAGAATTAAACAAGAAATGTTGGATGTGGAAATTACAGCCAATAACGCGATTTCAAAAATGCAATAACATGTAATTAGAAATTAATATAAGTGTATTCATGTACCTGTATCTATAAGTACCTATATATGTATATATACATTAAATGCATGTATATACATATATAACATATTTTCTTAACCTTAATAAAGACTGAATTGATATTTATTTAATAAACACATTAATTTTTTATTTTATGTTATATTGAACTAGTGTTGGCAACCATATTATTTTTTATTTGATCTCTTATATTTCTACTAATATTTCCAATTCGACCATTTTCCAAACTGTCTACATTAATAGCGGATACTTCTTCTGGCTCGATTTCGATATTGGACGGGTTTTCCACATTAAACCAAATACAAATGTTGTGAAGAGCGCAACAAACATTAAGTATTTGTACTACTTTTTTTTGGAGAGAAGTGTAACTCCCTTGCAGCTAGGAAACATCGAAATCTTCCCTTCATGACACCAAAAACTCGTTCGATTATCGACCTTCCCTTCGACAATTTATGATTGAAGAAGTGTTCATCCGTATTTTCCGAGACACTTCTATATGGGGTTAAAAGCCAAGGTTCCAGCGGATATCCTGAGTCTCCTGCAGAAATAGCAAGTATGTAGGAATTAACAACATAAGTGTATACATATGTATGCACATATATTTTGTGTGTACATATGCACATTGTAATAGTAAAAAGAATTACCGAGGATTCGTATGTTCTTATCACCATTTTCGAAATTGGTTTTCATATACTCTCGTTCCCATGATAAGTTCCATACGTGGGAATCATGCGACGCACCTCCGAATGTACCGTTAACGGTCCTAATCCGCATTTTGTGATCACATATCTAAAGTACAACAAACTTTTTCCGTTAAATGAAAGTTCAACAACTTCTATAAAACCTATCTTACCACCATTGCATTTATGCTGTGCTTTCTGTTGAAAAATAAATGTTCATCTTTTGATGGCCGTATCAGTTGGATGTGCGTTCCATCTACCGCTCCAATTACTCCCGGAATTCCGCAAGTTGAGTAAAAACTCCTGCTGGCATCACATTTCTCCTCATTCGTCATTGAAAACACAATGTGCTTTGGACACAGCACCTTTTCCACCGCATTGCAAACTTCCATCAAGCAACTGGAAACAGTTTGCTGTGCCAGCCCTAAATGACGATCTTGGCCAATCAAGTGTTGGTACCCACCCTGAGCAAAAAATCTTAGGGTGGCGGAAAGTTTTATGATTTCCGGGATTGCGGAGGACCTTTGCGGAGTCTTGAGCTCACTTTTTATATTGGATAGTACGTATAAAAATGCTTCCTTACTCAATCGAAAATTCTGCACAAAACTAGATATAAGGAACAGAAAGAGATTAAGTATTAATCTTTAATCAAAGCATTTTAACATACCTTTTATCGCTGAGGCTCATAACATTGGAAGCGTCCCTAATAATTCTCTCAATCCTTTCATCATTTAGATCATCCCACAATGCCACAGAATCCATTTAAAAAATCAGAGTTTTTTATTCACTTATTCTTTATTTATTTGTATTTACTTCGTTTGTTTTTGTCTCTTTCTTTGATATTCCTGTCAGTAATGCCAACTCAAGCAAGAAATTTGCAAAAAATAAAAAAACAACATTGTTAGCGATGCGATAACATTACAGAGTGTCAATTAGTTTTCGCATCGCATTTAATTTTCGCATCGCATTGCCTTGCGTATCGCATTACAGAGTAGCCCCCCAGTACTTATTTTACTCTTCTTGCAACATGAGTTTTAGTACAATTGTTGTAAAGGCAACTCTTGTATCATCCAATTGAGCATTTGCTTTGACAGAGCATCGATGAAAGTGGAAGTTCAGTCAAAGATTACTTGTTACAAAACTCTTTGTATAGTGAGAGCGCTGCCAAAAGGTGAATTTTTTACAACAATTTCCATTAATGTCACTAGGATAAAATGAACAGCGGGGATTGTTGAAACTATCATTGGGTATTTTGCACCAAGGTAAGATTCGGCGGCTCGGGTCTTCTTTATAACACCTACATATATGTACATATGTATAAATAATAAATATGCACAAATATAGTTATAATTATTACTTTATTTGCTTATTTATTTATTAGTTTATCCTAACACACCAACTTTACAATTATTTTATAGCCACGTACTTACCATTCGTTGATTAAATCTACAAAAAATAAATAAATAATAGTTTGAAAAACTAAAAACACTTTTTTTGATAAAACCCAGAAAATGTTTCTGACAAGTGTAAAATAATTAACAGAATTTTTTCATATACATACATATATTCAAAAAGCGTGAGGTGCTTAGTACTATATTGCTATACTAAATAAAATTATACAAGGTTTTTCTAAGATTTATCTTAAATATAATCAATTTAAACTAATATTTATTAGCAAATAATTTCGAACTCTCCGCGCTTTTTAAAAATGATAAAGATTTTCTTTTGTTAATTATTTTACACTTGTTATAAACATTATTTTCTGAGTTTTAGTTCTATCTACCAATAAAGCATGTTTTTCTTTGTTTTTTAGACTATTATTTATTTTTTACATTTTAGATATATTTGTTATTAAAACGTCTATGGCAGTTTTCATATATTTTGATCTTTCCATCTTCCCGCTTAAGAAATATTTTTACGCTTTGCGTGTTCAATGGAATCGGTAGCACAAAGCAGAAAATAACAGCATTACATATGTAAGTACTTATACATGATTCAATAATGAAAGGTTTGATACATAAACAGCTTTGCTCTTCACTGTTCACGTGACGTCTCCCTTAGCTAAAACAGTGTTACTTCTTTGAAAATGTATGTATGAATCTTATCAAATATTTTTAAATAATAGTAAAATTAAAAAAAAAAACAAAGAGTCGGTTTCACTGATTCATTTGTATTGTTTAAATTCCCTCCAAGGCGAATCCATACAAGGCGGTGTTATAAATACAACTACAAAATTCCAATGTATTTTGTTTTTGTTTCTGCGTAAGAGCTGTCAAAATTTAAATACATTTTGTTTTTGCTTTTACGTCTTTTGAAAGCTCCTACGCAAACGCAAAAACAAAATACATGTAGGTGAATAAAAAAAAATCAAATCAGCTGCGCTTATGCCATCACCTTCTATAAATTCGCCTTGATTCCCTTACATTTTTCCTGAAAATTGTGACAATTTGAGTAAGAATTTTATGGAAATGTAAATATTTTATAGAATGCAAATATGTGGCTTTATTTGAAATTCATTAGGTAATTTATGCATCTAAATCATGATTGGTATACTGAGTGATCGCTTCCCTGCATCTTAGCCCGTTAAGCTCCGTGTCCTAATTCATTTTTATCTCCACCCGTGTGCGAGCGTGAGTTAGCAAGACCTTTGCTGTTCCCTATCTTTTGTATAGGATTTCTTTCCAAAGCCCATTGCTCGTTGTGATCGTATCCCTACTCTTTTTCACCTCCACCCCTGAGCGATGGCTTCCTTGCCAAAGTGAGTGGGCATTCCGAAATTCGAGAATTTAAATTAGTATTTAAAAAAAAATCTAATATTCTAAATAAAAGTTAATATATATCTTTAATTAGGACCTTAGGATGTGTATGCCATTAGAATAGATGATAAGCGTTTCTGCCCAAGTGAAATGTTAGTGTAAATATTAGTTGTTTCTTAGCAGGTTGCTAATAACTGGTGTAACCGAACTTCTCTGTCGATGTTTTGGAGAGGTTTTCTGGCCAAATCGATCACCTACCCCGTTTATATGTGAATTGTTGAAACGTAATCCTGTGATTACATACTTATTTATGGTTATGTACTTTTTGTATCATATGTACATTCTTCTGTACGTAATATATTTAATAAAAAAAGTACTTTACTTTGTTTGAAACCATCAATAACCTTGTTTTTGTAATCCAGTGGAAGGCTAATAGCTCGATTTACGCCGTTTTGGCTTACGTCGCGATTTTTCGGAATCGACCAAAACGTAAATCAAACGTATAAGAGAAGTCTCAACAACGTAGGGAGTTTGTGTGAGTTTTGGTGAATGAATTAATATATGTATGTAGCTCACCTCACAATATGTAATATTGAAGTTCAAAGGAATTTATGTTGCTTGGTTTTTATAAGAACAAAGAACTATATCACATGTTTTATTTAATTGTGAACTACAATAATTTGAATGCACCAACCATTTCATATATTTACCACTAAATGTAGAAAACTCACTTTTACTTATAATAATGATATTTGTTAATTAAAATCAATGTTTGCATAACGAAAGAGTTTCTAATCGGAAGAATGCTTCAAATATTTCGTAGACTACGAAACATATTTGCATTTTATACAACCTAAATTCTACAACTAGTTACATATTTTGTATACTTGTTAAACATTTTTTTACAAAAAGGGATTACATTCTTCCCCTTTTCTACTTCCTTCGCAAATGCAACCTTTTGTACGGGAGAGCTAGAAATTAGCTGTCATTATGTATTAAACCTTTAATAATTGAATTATGGTTTAATCATAAAATATTGAAATTTTAAAAAATACTTACTCAAATTTTCACAATTTTCAAAAAAATTGTCAACGAATCAGAACAAAACAAACGAATCAGTGAAGCCGACTCTTTTTGTTTTGAAATTTACTACTATTTAAAAATATTTGATAAGATTCATACAAAAATGTTCAAAGAAATAACACTGTTTTAGCTAAAGGAGACGTCATGTGAAGAGTGAGGAGCAAAGCTGTTTATGTATCAAACCTTTCATTATTGAATCATGTATAGAAACTACAAATAAAATTATTCATAAGATTTTTCGATGTTGCGTGTGCTTGTGCATTTCACAAACTTGACTGACTGCCTGGTGCTAGCATTTCCTTAATTCAATTCCAATCGGCTGCTGCACACGTAAGTACTTTTGTAAAATTTAATTCAATCGGATGATTGACCATTAATGAATTTTTTCCAAAGGTTTTCGACTGTCTGGTGCATAGCTATTAAGTAATGATAACTAATCATAATAATTAGTAATTAGATTTTTTTTGAATGGTGAAGTAATGATTATATTACGATTATTTTCAGATTCGCACGATTACTAATTGATTACGATTACAGATAATCGAAAAATAATCAAGATGAATAAAAATTACAAAAAAATAATCAAAAATAATAAAAAGTAATCGAAAAATAATTTGACTACTTTCGAAGATTACTTTTGATTGTTTTTGATTAATTTCTTTTATTTTGCGAAATTATGGGAATACTGTTTCATGTTAGTTGTTTTTTTTTTTTAATTTTTTGTTATTATTATTGATGTTCATCGTTTTGATAATTTATCTTCTTATTTATCACGGGTTCACGGGTTTGTGCTCTATTTGTATAAAGTATATATTTCTTTTGCGTATATTTTATTGTGTATTTATAGTAAAAATAGTAGTAGAAATTAATAAGAGCATTAGTAGAAATAGTGTTAGAAATGAGTAAAAGTAATCGGAGAAATTAATAAAAAAATAAAGGAAGAAATGAAAAAAAGGTGTTAGAATCTACTAAAAAATACTGGTAGAATCTAGTAAAAATTGTAGTAGAATCTTGTAAAAAATAGTGGTGGAAATTAGTAAAAATAGTGGTAGAAATTAGTAAAAAAAATAGTGGTAGAAATTAGTAAAAAGTGGTAGAAATTAGTGGTAGTAATAAGTGAAACTAGTGGTAGAAATTAGTAGTGCAATTAGAAATAACAGTCGTAGAAGTTAATAAATATAGTGGTAAAAATTAGTAAAGCGATTCTGACGCGACTTTCGTAACGCGATGTAAAAAATCACTGTCACTAAAGAAGTTTTACTTCAAAAAAATCTAAACTTCCCAAAACGTCAGAGCATATTAACCTATTTTTGTATATACAGCTGTTTGTATCTAATATGAAACGATACTTATTTTAAAATAAATTATATTTTTCAGCTAAAACAATTCAAAATTCTCTTGTGTAAATATTATTTTTTTAACATAATAGCTTGGATATTTGGGCATTAATTTTACGTCAGTAGAACTCTTTTTTGAGTTTCTTCGAGAGATGATTGCAATCATTCGGTCTATTCCTGCTGAAATTTTCCGGGGCTTTTTTTGCGTGCAGCATTGGCAGCAGTTGTAAAAGTTTGGAAACCCATTTTTTCAGCATTTGAACTTAAATTCACTGTACGACTTTCCATTCTTACGAAGGTCAAATATTTTAATTCATTTCAAGTAACACATTTAAAATATGTGCTTTTGATATTATGTTTAATAAAATAGAGCATTTCTAACTAGCTGTCAACAGCTGTATATATTCTTTACTGAAAAAACATACAAATATTTTTTTGATCGAAAGTAAAACTCATTTCTTAAGCATTATTCTATATTTAAAAAGCAAAAGCTAATAATTTCAGTTTTATATTTCATTATTAGCGGATGGAAAAACTTGAAGTGCCACACTTCTTTTCTGAGAATGGTATAATATTGACCACCATATTTTTATACCCGAGTGCAGAGTAACTATAACATTCTTTACATAACGGTTGTTTGTAACAGCCTAAAACAACCGAGATAAATATTGACAAACTCTACCAAATATGTATACCAAAATGTTTAGAATGAATAGCGAAATCGATTAAGTTATGTCTGTCTGTACGTCCATCCGTTCTTACATGAATCGGATAACTCGAATAAATACTGAGATATCTCAACGAAACTTGGTATACACATTACCCTCCAACCCGAGGTAGGTTGATAAGAGAAATCGGATAATAACCTCGATCACATAACGGTGTTTTCTGAAAATTCAAAGAATGCAATATTTCAGTAACTATTAAAGAAAATTTGCTAAAATTTCATATGCAGGAATGGAATGAAATATGAAATATGCAGAATTCAAAATGTTTGGAAATAGGAATAAATCGTACAAAACAAGGATATCCTCCGACAGCGGTAAATTAAAAAACCCCGATATTTATTAGCAACACAAGGTAATTTGCTCAAACTTGATATGAAATTTATGGACTCATAAATATTGGGAATAGGCAATACTTAGGGCATATATGTAGGTATATCTCATAAACTTCTTTGTCAAATTCTATCAAATTACGTATGTATATACTTTTCATTTCTGCCCAGAAATCACTATTTGAAAAACTACAGAAATCGGATCAAAACCACCCCCAAGTCTTTTATAACCTTAATTTACAACAAATAAAATCTTTTTTTTTCATTAAATCATCTTGCGAATTCTATCAAATTTGGTACGAAGAATTTAATTAGAGAAAAATACTAAAAAAAAATTAAATTTTGGAAAATGGGTGTGCTAAACACATATTAATTTCTGTTTATAAAATTCGTTTAAGTTTGTAATATATTATTATACTATATACGTTTTAGATGGTCAATCCCTGCTGCCTCGATTTAAATTATGATATATAATATGAAATATTATATATGCAAGTATTTAATTTCGTATACAATTTTTTTATACAAACGAATTATTTCATTGTCGTAAAATATGGCATTCATACGCTACGGCAGTAATTGAGGCTTTGCCCAAGTTCCAGGTGTCATACTGGTAAAATAAAATGATGCGCCGGCAAGATTACCAGTTTCTCAAACCCAACAACCTACATAATTGGTACTTGCCCAAACACTTTCTAACTGTCTACCCGATTCTTTAGAGCGATATCTTGTCCCTAGTAGTCGCTTAGCGGTTATCTTCCTGAAAACAACGCTAGAGACCTTAGATTCTCTTCGCAGGTGCAAAAGCTAAAATGTGCAATTATAAATACATTGGAACAAGAACTTTTCTGCGATCAACAAAGTCACATACATATGTATATATTCAAAAATTTCAGCTTACTTAATGTAGAAATTACAATTCTTGCTTTGTCCCTATCATATGTTCGCATAGTCTGTGTTGACTAACAAACGTTCGATTTATTGGTGAAAATATTTAAAACAAAAACAAAGAATACCAAACTCTCTGCAGTTGTTTTATGAGACCACTTTCGATGATTGGAGACGAGAAAACGCAAATTAACTGAGGAAGGATCAGACATTCGCTTTATGATTCCCTTTGGTTTTCAACGTAAGCCAAGGCCACTAAAAATATTCAATGAAAGCCAAATTACATATGGAACCATTGCGTTATCTCTATACACTATTTCCAAGTAGTTCCGAATACTCTATATGTGACATTTTTCTATAGAGGACGATCCCCGAGAAGGTCAACCAAAGCATCCACTGATGACGTCAGAGTGGCTGTAGTAAATTTCAAAGTTGACGAAGATCCACAATTGCCACAAAAGATGATTGCTGACGAATTGGGCGTGAATGTCATGCGAATATTAGGTAATTATCTGGATTACACGACGAAATCTGCTATATGAATTGAACGAATTGTAAATAAGCCCTGAAAAGGAGTTATATTGCATTTTGGTAAATTTTCCCAAAATAAATTCAAAAATGGTCAGTCGAGCAACTTGTGTAAAGTCGCTACTGGAGACGAATCTTAAGTACGTCCCGGTAACCAAAAAAGAACAGTCCATCCCCCACGAGTAAGAGCAACGAAAGTCAGCAACAAAAATAATGATGCCAGTTAACTTTACCTGATCAAAAATTGTTGCTGCTATTCCCTTGAAAATCGATCAAACGGTAACTACAAAATGGTATACAGAAGGCAGCTTAGCAAAAGTTTTCAAAAATTTGTTGGAAACCCGGTTAGAAAAAGGATTTGCGGCGCTACTTTTTACATCACGCAGCGCTCCATCTCCCACTGGAGTAAAGCCCCGTCAAGGGATCCCCGAAAATGTCACTAAATTTTGTATTCCAGAAACAATTATTTTATTATGAAGTGAATGTTATGCTTACATCGTCCCATTAATATTTTGCAAAAATTCGAATTATTGTTAAAGATATTAACAATCAAAGTTTTGTGCACGATCAAATTAGAAAATTAAGATCTCCTAAACTACAATAGATAATGAGATGAAACTTTCAGAGCTTATTAAAAAGTGTTTGCACTATTTTTCTCATTGAAAACAAATATTAAATTGTTATAAATAATTGATTTTGCAATAATTTATTTTAAACAATGCTTCCTTCACGCTGTAAAAAAATGAAACTTATTTCGAATTGTGAGGAAAACGTTCACCTTTAATAATCTTCGTTCCGGAGGTATTCAATTTTTTGTCACTCAATGCGCTCTCCGGTCGCTCTGGCGAACTCCGCCTAGTTACACATGTACCTCATGCAAATATATACATATGTATATGTGCATAAACGTTTTTTCCTCTTTGCTTTATTTGTCACTTTTGTATTTTTTTGTGTAGCAATTTTTAAGCATTGTTATTTAAAAAAAAACAAGTTGTGAAATTAACCGTGAGTAAAAAATTGCCAAATATGGTTAAATTGTGTTAAACAATTTTGGTTTTTAGTTCAAAATGCCGCTTGGAATAAGCCTATCCTAATATGAACAGGGACAAATACTTGGATTGCGTGAAGGTGGCTTAAAATATAAGGAAATAGCTAAAACACTTAACCGGCATAGAAATACTGTAAGCAATTTCTTTAAAAATCCCTGCAATTATGGTTCCATCAAGCGCACCGGCAGAAAACCAACCATCGACGATCGATCCAAACGGCACATCAAGCGCTTAGCAGTAGATGCAGGGATGAGTAGTGGTGAAATTAAGCATCATATGGGTCTTAAAGTAACCAGGAGCCGTATTGTGCAAATTTTCCATGAAAATGTGGACGTTGTATACACTTCCATGGCACCTTTACCAGAGCTTTTGCCTCGACATGTAACTGCACGATTGGCGTTCACTCACAAATACCAATTTTGGGATGCGGAGAGGCGAAATGTTGTGCTTAGTGGCGAAATGTTGTGCTTAGCACATTGGAGTTGAAGTTATTTAACTTAGACGGTCCTGATTGTTCGAAGAAGTATTGGCGGCAAGTGACGCACCTGCCACCGCCGTGTTCACGGTGGAGGATCGTTCATGGTTTGGGCTGGATTTTGCTGTGAGGGAAAGACTCCAATGTGCTTCTTTCCACTAAAATGAATGCGGCAATGTATGTTGACTTATTGGATGATGAATTGATCGAATTCGCGGGACAGATTTATGGCGATAACTGGACTTTCCAGCAGGACAACGCGCCAATCCACAGTGCCAAACTTACCAACGAGTTGTTTAACTCGAGAGATATCCCGTTACTGGACTGGCCAGCAAAAAGTTCAGATCTAAACCCCATCGAGGAGATCTGGGGAATACTTTCCGCAAGAGTTTTCAAGAATGGCAGACAATTCGAGACCGCCAAACAGTTAAAATATGCAATAGTGCAGGAGTGGAATAATATTGGCCCACTTACATTAAAATCCTTGGTTAACTATATGCCATTTCATCTACATCAGACGATAATTCAGAAAGGAAAACATATCAAATATAAAATTACAACTTTTGTACGATAAAATAACAAAACACGCAAATTATCAAAAATGCACATATAAATATTAACTACTAGTGTATTTTCGCCTTAAATTTTTTTTCAGTGTACCCGTGAAACTTAACTTTTTTTTGTTGAAGACGCACTTTCTTTATTAGATATAAAACTTGATAAAATATTCCATCTTCTGATACTATGCCCAAAAAAATTATAAATTTGTTGAACTGTTTCAAAAAAATTTTGCATATCAATAACATTATAAAATTGTAGTTTTCGGTCTTCTTTTTGAGTGAAACAGCTTCATTTCTTTCATCTGATTTGCGACTTAACAGAACTGTTTCCGTTAGCGCTTTTTGGACTTCAACAAACCGAACTTTTAAAGCAAAAACGGCATCATAACGTCCTGCCTATCTAGTAGGGTTTAATGTTTTTAATGTTATTGAAGTTGAAGACGCACTTTCTTTATTAGATATAAAACTTGATAAAAATTATAAATTTGTTGAACTGTTTCAAAAAAATTTTGCATATCAATAACCTCTCTCACTGCATCATTGAGTACTAGATTTAAATTATGAGCAGCACAGTGAACATATACGGCATTTGGCTCGACATCTTTTATGAGTTTTTGAACTCCACCATAAGTCCCTTTCATTGTGTTAGCACCATCATGTCCTTGTCCTCAACACTTATTTAGAGGAATATTTTTGTCATTTATGGATTTAATAATTTGCTTGGACATTGCTAAGGCAGTTTGATCCTTAACTTCATGAAATCATAAAAATGTTTCTTTAATGACAAGTGCCTTTGGGATCCTATTATCATCTTTTTCGATCATACAATAACGGTAAAGTTCACACATTTGATCAATTTTTGAAACATCTTGAGTTGTATCGAATATGATAGAGTAGAATGGTGCAGCATTTATTTCATTTATGAGTGCATTTTCTACTTTTAGAACCAGGACAGAAATTAGCTCATTTTGTATTTTTGGACTTAAGTATTTTATCTGACCCTTTGGTTTACTTAACAATTCTCGTAAAATCGAGTCGTATTTTCCTAATAACTCAACAATACTCAAAAAGTTTCCTTTGGAGCTTGGATCACTGCTATCTGCGTTTTCTCTGTGGTCAAGAAAGGCTAAATTACACGTTGAAAGTGTCAGAGTAACATCAAGGAGCCTAGAAAGTACTTGGCGCCAAAAAGATTTTTCTTTTTTGATCATAGACTCTTGGTCTTCATCGAGTGTTCCATGTAGCCGCCACTGTTGATACGTAAGACAGGAATCCAGATGAATTTTTGATGCCTCGTGTCTTTGTATGGCGTCTACAATATGTTTCCAGCCGTCATAGCCCTCAATCCAAACATTTTGTATTTTCTTAGATGCCCGATTTGCGAATAACCAACACGGTTCACAATACGCCTTCTGAAATATTAAAGAATAGGATAGCCATGTACGTTCAAGTTCCACGCCAGACTTGGAAACAATATAGTAATGTTTTTCTAGAAAAGATCTATTGTCGCTATCTTTTAAGAAAGGGCCCTTAGGTTTACAATGTCCGTTTTCAATCACGAACCTCTTCACTTGATCAGTTAGCTCTTTAAAATTACCCTTATCAGTAACATATGGCGAAGATACAATATTGTTCATGCTAAAATATAATTCTCTTTGATTTTTGCTAGTACCCTGTTGTGGTTGTTCTGGGTCTGGATAGTGGTGTTGGGTGCTGCGTCTGATAATTCTAGTATACTTTTAGTAAGGTCCAATTCTTCACTTTTGGAGCACTGTTCACTCGACTTTTCCTTATTTAAGTCATCATTTTTCAAGTACTGACTAATTTTAGGTAGCTTTTTCTTTTTTTCTTCAGTCTCCCTCTTTCTCTTTCGTTTTTCGCTCCCACTTAAATATTTTCTGGAACTAGACATTTTAATATCTAACTTTCATAATCAACTTTACTTTGCCACCATTATTTAATAAAAGAACAAAAAATCACCAATTAACAAAAACAATCACACAAAGAATACGCACTCAGTAGAGCCCTCATAAAAAAATATCAAATCCGGAATTCCCCTAACATAGTGTTGCTAGCTCGTCCCAGCAGCAGCGCCACGAAAAAAATGAAAGCAAAAAGGGGAATTCCCTGATCGTCAATACTCACCCGCGTTGCCAACGTACCGCGACAGAATATGTAGAAACCAATGGATGCGTTCTAAAATGAATAGAGATGTGTAATTACCAGTATTTTGATTGACAGTTTTTTGACGGTCATAAGTACGAAAAATTACTCGTCACGGGTAACGTGTACATCTCTAAAAATGAATCAACATCTTTTTGTTTAGGTTGGTTGAAATGCTTAACGATTAACTTGAAATTGTATTATGGACTTTAGTTGTCTCACTTTGGATTTTAAGCAGAACTTATAAAAATATACTTTTCAAATAAAATAATATACTCAGGTACAATGTAAAAAATTATTTTTGCGCTCGCGGCCTCTTGGGCCGGGGCCCTCTTAGGTCGGGGGCGCGTGGCATTTTGCCAGCCCTGCCACCCTATTGTTACGCCACTGCAATACAATTTCCATTCCATTTCCAGGAATTTCGAGCAGCTATTCACTGTAACTGCTTCAAAATGCGCATATTCCACTATTATCCATATATACTTATGTACATATGTATGTACATATGTATATATCTAAATATATATGTACATATGTATGTATGTGGGGTTTTCCCTTTCAATGAAAGACTTTCGCTTAAAAGTTTAACACGTTTAATAAAATTACTTATAAAATGTACGTCTGCGCTTGATGGTGGTGGTTTTAATTGTGGGAGGTTGCCAGTCGTCCGTTTTCCTTCAAGTCTATCGTTGGGTATGTTCCGTGAAGTCCTTTCAATCTGTCACAGTGTTGCATTTGTCGATCAGTCTTAGTCCTGTTCCCCACTGTCATATTTGTGTCTGTATAATAGTCGCTAGTCGTGCATGTCATTTCCCACATTCGGCCATCCTGTGCGATCATTCGGCCTCGGATGATGGGTTCCATTTCTTCAGAAACTCGGCCACGGTAATTGTGCGGCCTGGCCCTTCATGGTCACCGACCTTCTCTACAACGTATCGTCCTCGTCGCATGACCTTCGCTATTCGATATGGGCCGAGATACTTGGGTCTTAGTTTCAGTCCCGATCCGTACTGCGTTCGCTTGATGGCTACTAACTCGTCGGTGGTATACTCGCTTTCAGGCCGTCGATGTTTGTTGAACGTCCTGCGATTTTCCTGCTGTATGGCGACGATATTGTCTCGCGCTTGGCGGCGCACTTCTTCTCTATCAGAATCTAGCTCATCGACGTGGTCTTCCTCCAGTAGCTCCTGTAACTGCGGGATTCCTCGTATACGCATCTCCAATCCAGTCAATATCAGGAACGGTGAGACCTTGGTGCTGCGTGGTGGAGTGCTGTTGATGAACTGCTGGACGCGATTTACCTGCGCGTACCAATTCCCCGGATGCTCGTGGCTCAGCTTCGCTATCATTGGCACTACTACGCGGTGTATCCTCTCGACTTGCCCATTGCCACGTGGCACTCCCGTCGCTATCAGCAGATGCTCGATCGCTTCATCCTCGCAGTACCCTTTGAAGAGATTGGAGGTGAAAGCCGCTCCTCTATCGGTGATCACACGTCTGGGGTTTCCAAAAAGCGCTGACTGCTTCCGCAGTCGATCCACAACAGCTTCCGCGTCGGTATTCCTTGTGGGATAGAGCCACACGAATTTGGAGAACGCGTCTATTACGACCAGGATATAGTTGTAAGCCTTTTTCGTCGTTTCCATCAGGCCAACGTGGTCGAGATGGAACGTCCCCAGCGGTTTGTCCTCTTTGTTTATCGGGTTCAAGTACCCTTCTTCTGTCATTATGCATTCTATGCAACTTCTCACCACATTCGCGATCTTAGGAGTGGGTTGTGGAATGTAGAATGTCTTCTCGATGGCATCTTGCGTGTTCTTTGTAGAGAAATGGCCTTGCTTATGCGCTACACGGATGATTTCCTCTTCCATCGCTGACGGCACAACCACGAGCTCTTTCGTTGGATCTTTGTACAAAACATCGTGCTTGACATAAAAGTCTTCAAAGTCGGTGTTCTCGAGCGCTCTGCAAACAGCTCGTATCCAGTCGTCTTGTTGCTGGGCCTGCTTCAGCCGATGACGTAACGAGTCTTCCAAAATAAGGCAAGATACTCGACTCAGGGCATCAACGTGACGCATCTCCGTACCGCTAGGGTGCTCGATCTCGTAGTCGAAATCTTGGAGAAACATTGCCCAGCGTGAGACTCGGAGTGGAACGTCTTTCTTCTTCATGGTCATGGTGAACGCATTGCAGTCCGTAATGATTCGGAAATGGATTCCCAGCAAGTAGACCCGCCACTTTTTCAGAGCTTCGACAACGGTCAATACCTCCAGCTCGTACGAGTGGAACTTCTCCTCCGGTGGCTTCGTCTTCCGGCTCATATACTGGACCGGGTAAAACTCCTGATCGTCGACGTCTCTCTGCAAGAGAACCGCACCGTATCCCGTCATGCTCGCGTCTGTATGCACCTCCGTTACCGCTCGCGGGTTATAGAGCATTAGAACTGGAGCACATGTCAGCGCCGATTTTAGCTGCTGGAATGCGGAGAGCTGAACGTCCTGTAGCGAGGACGTGATATCTTTCCGTAGGAGGTCAGATAGTGGCTTCGCTATGGCAGCATAGTTGTCGACGAATCTCCGGAAATACGATGTGAGGCCTAGAAATCGTTGGAGCGATTTTTTGTCCGTTGGCAAAGGAAAATTCCTAATCGCGCTGGTCTTTGCCTCGGAAGGCTGTATTGTGTTGTCCGTGATGATGTATCCGAGGAACTCAACCTTTTTCCTCAGGAACTGGCATTTGCTCCACTTTACTCGCAAACCCTTCGCCGCTGCAACTTTAAGTACCAACTCCAGCTTCCGGATGCCCTCGGCTTCATCCTTGGAGGGAATGATCAAGTCGTCCATGTACACTACGACCGTACCGCTGCGTATGAGCTCGTCCAAGACTGCGAACACGAATCTTGAGCAGACTTCTGGTGAGTTTGATATACCGAATGGCACGTACGAAAACTCGAACTGTCCATTGTGCGTCACAAAGGACGTGTACTTCCTTGAATTGGCCTCCACCGGGACGTGGAAGAAACCGTTCAGCAAATCGAGCATTGAAAAAACGTTAGCTCCAAGCAGCTGTTCAATAACGTCGTCGATCATTGGCATGGGGAAGTTATCTCGGACGATTTTTAGGTTTAAACGCCGATAATCGCAACAGAGGCGCTTGCTCCCATCTTTCTTGGCCACGAGAACGACTGGTGATGCGTAGTTGGAGTTGCTTGGTTGTATGATGCCCTCATCTAACCATGTTGCTATTTGTTCATCCACAATTTTTCGGTCTGCATAAGATATCCGCCTTGGCCGTTCGAATACTGGCACGTCGTCTGTCAACAGGATCTTCATCTCCACTGGTGATTCGGAGTTCTTAGCTGGCTTGTAGGCTGCTATCAAACGCCGTATCTCGTCCGCTTTCGTCTTGCTCAAATGGCCTAGATCCATCTCGCATCCCGTGTCTAGCTGCGTCCCTGCTACCATGCATAGGCTGCCAAACTCTGCCTGCAGCTCACCAATCTGGCTTAGGGATCTTCCAGTGCGAAGGCCCACCCGTTCTACGCCCCGCTCATGCACACTCGTCCCGCTGGGAGTCGCGTGCTCCAGTGACGATCCTCCGATCGCACCACGCCTTGATCCGCTCCCACCATGTCCACTGACATCAACTCGCATATCATTATGCCTACGCTGTGTTCTGACCGTATCCGTCTCTCTAGCGCTCTCTCTGAGCCTCTTTGCCGCATCTTTAATCGCCTTATAGAAAAAGTCCAAATCCTCGGTGATAGAGTCGTTGGGACCTTTGCCCGCGCGCTTACTGGCCACTGCCTCGCACGCTTCTGCACCTTCACACGAACCTACGCTGTTTCGCACCGTACTGGCGTAATTTCCGGCCACTGCCTTACGCTCGAGTACATCCTCGCGTTCACTGAACTTATTCATCTTGGTCCTAAACACAGTTCCGTCTTCCGTAACGATGAGGTCAACGTGTTTGAGGACATCGTTGCCTATCACCAGCGAGTAGCTTAGGTCTCGCTCCCGCGCAACATTAAAAGTAACACCGAGCGAAACACCGTCGATTTGCATGGGTACAGTGAAACTGCCCATTGTCGTCATTGCGCTACCACCAATGCCTACCAATCGTCTCCTCTCTTTGCTCAGCTCCACATCCAACTGCAGCATCATCAAAGTATCGCGGCGCATTAAACATAAGTCTGACCCTGTATCGATAGGTGCCGAGACTGTCTGATTCACCGTACTGAAAAATATATCCTTGAAGATCAGGCCACTCTGTCGTATGGCCATCATGTTCATGGGCGCTCTTTCTGGCTTCGCCTCTCTTCGCCTTTCTTTGCACTCATTAGCGCGATGCCCCTCGTTGCCGCATTTAAAGCACGTCAACCGCTTACGTGGGCAGCTCCTAGCGAAGTGAGAACGGTCGCCGCAGTTAAAACACCCCCTTTCTGCCGCGCCGGAACTCGGAAATATTTTCGCCGCTGGCGGTGCTTGACTCGCGCTTGAGGACGCAGGTCTACTGGTTCGAATCTTCTCGTAGATGCGAATCTGCTCCTTCAAATCCTTCAGGGTCTTTGCCTGGTACAAGTTGCTTTTGTTGGATCGGCTGTCTCCGATGCCTTCGATAAAGTACTCGATGAGGCTGGAATCGTCCAAGTTGATTGGCTTGCCAATCTCCATCATCGCGTACAGGTAGTCCCGCAGATCTTCACCCTGTTGCTGGCGGCGCTTGCGAAGCACGCGATGCACTTCCGCTGATGACATCGCAACACCAAACTCCGAACGCAGAGCGGATTTTAAAGAATCCCAGCTGCTAACTCCACTTTTGCTATGGATAAAAAGTTTTGCCCCGCCCTTCAGTAGCTGCTTGGCATAAATAAATTTTTGGATATTGATCCACTGTACAGCAGTTGCGCTGTCCTCAAAATCTTCCAGCCATTGTTCAAAAGTTGGTTGACCAGAACCACTAAATTTCGACAAGGAGTCCTCAATGTCTCGGAGAGTAAAAGCTGGACGCCCGGCCGCACTACGCGTACTCGCCGCGTCGTCAAAATCTACATCCTCGCCATCGCTCACATTCAGGCCGAAGTGTTCTAAAAGTCGGTCCCTCAGTGTCGGCTTACGTCCGGTCGTGTCCAACCCTAATCCCTCCAAACTCTCTCTAAGTCCGTCCACGGTCAGCCCTAATATTTGGTCTCGGTCCATGTCTTACAATAATGGATAATTCTTACAAAGTTTATGAGATTATAAAATACGCAATTTACTTTTACACAATATTAAATTTGTCACGATGACTCAAAACATGAATTAATAATTTCAATCAAATTAAATTATAAAAGGAAATATTTTATAATGTACTCATCTGCCAAACTCCCACGCTGCAGTCTTTACAAGCGCTGCTGCTACGCACAAATCGCTGCTGTGCACGCTGCTGCTACGCACCCACTACTGCTACAAATCGCTGCTACTGCGCACACACTACTGCTACCACACGGTGCTGCTGCGCAAACACTGCTGCAATGCACGCTACTGCTGCGCGCACACTTCTACGTAAATAAGTATGTACTGCTGCTACGTCCCACGCTGACGGTGCTGCCTGGCTCTGGCACCGTTTCGCTGCAACCGCTTGTATGCGAATTTACCGCTGGCTTATATCGCCTGGTTTTACCGTTTTTTTTTTTACTTAACGGAAATTATGGCGTGACTAGCTAACTGTACAATTGCACAGTTAGTGGTCTGTTTTTTTTCAAAAAGTTTGTTTAAAACGAGCGAATTGATTTTGACTGTCTATTCGCTAACAAATACACACAATCACGCGCACAAAACTAATGAAAGTGCTTATGCACAAGAAATGCCGGTACAACACTGTTTTACTTTTAAGTTTATAGTTCGATATTTTCGGCTGTAGGTCTCATACCACTTCGCGACACCACTTTGTGGGGTTTTCCCTTTCAATGAAAGACTTTCGCTTAAAAGTTTAACACGTTTAATAAAATTACTTATAAAATGTACGTCTGCGCTTGATGGCGGTGGTTTTAATTGTGGCAGGTTGCCAGTCGTCCGTTTTCCTTCAAGTCTATCGTTGGGTATGTTCCGTGAAGTCCTTTCAATCTGTCACAGTGTTGCATTTGTCGATCAGTCTTAGTCCTGTTCCCCACTGTCATATTTGTGTCTGTATAATAGTCGCTAGTCGTGCATGTCATTTCCCACATGTACATATATCTTTTGTAAGTAGTAAGTATATTTTTTTGAAAAATTAGTTGTAATGAAGGCCAATTGTAAATATATGTAAATTATAAACTTTTTTTTGTGAATTGAATGTATTCTGAATGTATTTGTTTTCTTTATTATTTTTCCACGTATTTTTCCCTTTTTTGTTGATTTAGGAAGTACTAAAATTGCTATTGGTTTTTTTGTTATTGAAGTGAATATACCTACATATATTTTGTATACAAAAACTATCTAATTTTGTTTCATTTGTTCAGAATTTTTTTACATTTTAAATGCAAATTTTTCAAAATAAAATGTATGTATAAAATGATGCGCTTTCTAAATTTTTTAAAAGTAATCGAAAATAATCAAAAAAGAATCCTTGAAAGTAGTCAATTATTATTTTTTGATTACTTTTGTTTATTTTTGATTATTTTCTCGTAATCCTAACTAATCTTAATTATTTTTGGATTATTTGTAATCATAATTAATTAATAATCAGGAATTGTTAAAAAGAGAATTATGTAATCAATACCATTCTTTTTAAAATTTAATCTAATTGATTACTAATCGTAATCCAAATTTAACAGCTCTGTAGTGCGATTCACTAACTTATTTTAAAGATATTCGATTGGTTAACTCAACTTAACCAAAATTTTAACGACCCTGCTATTCAGCAACCATTTTTTAACGATTTTCGCATTCGCCGAATCAGCTGTTGATGTTAGCTAGTCGATGACCGAAAACTAAACGACAACAAATTTGATGTTGTTAACTCAATCGAGAAATGTGAAATTAGTGATTTCAACTTAAATAAAAGA
The DNA here is from genome assembly GCA_951828415.1 of Anomoia purmunda. Lineage (NCBI taxonomy): Eukaryota > Metazoa > Arthropoda > Insecta > Diptera > Tephritidae > Anomoia > Anomoia purmunda. The sequence goes on from OX639995.1 coordinate 87,292,085, forward strand.
TAAATTTAAAATTTGGTAATTTGTTTTCTTGTAATTAAAAAAGGAACATTAAATAATGTCGTTTGAATATTCGGCATATGATTTATCCCGAGGTGACGAAGGATCGACGTTTACTCCGGGATGTGGATAATCCCTTTCAACAGAATTTCAGAAGCTATATCGGTTAACTCCGTAGGCGAGCAAAGGGGAATGTCCATGAGCTAGTCCGTAAGCCGGCATTCATCGGGTAACGGATGTTGTTAAGAATAAGTTAGTGAATCGCATAATCGTTAGTGCAAACGGCAAATATTGCCGTCAAAAATAACAATTGTCGCAGCGTTTAAAGTTAGTGAATCGCACTACTGGTTTGGTGTCACCTGAATCGCTAGTTTTTCTTCTTCACTGCCACTTCTGCGTAACTGCTGCGCGTTTTCCTCACCACTACGACTCCTCCGTAACTGCTGCGCGTTTTTTCCTCACCACTGCGACTCCTGCGTAACTGCTGCATAACTTCTGCGCGTTTTGCCTCACCACGGAGGTTTCTTCTGCTGGTCTACAAGTAAGTACTCTGGCAATACCAGTACGAGTAAATATAAACGGAATTACTACACAGGTTTTCGAGTACTTACGCTACCCTTATTCATTGATACTTTCATCGTACTTTCGTTGTAAGTTATCACTTATATATAGCATTAATATATGTTTAACACTTTCGGTTTTTTTAATTTGCTCTTTAATACTACTGAAGAAATAAAAAGTATGTCTAAAATTCAAGTACAATTAGAATTAAAGTGATGGTATCTCGTTAACAAAGTGCTTGTATACTAATTTAAGGCGCTGAACACGAAAATTGGTTTCATTTATTTTCCAAAGTAAGGTTTTCGAGATATGAATAAGTAGTTAGGAGATTTTCAAATGAAAAAGTGAATGGAGCAGAGATTTAAATTGACAAATTTTATTTAGTTTATAATACACATATGTACATAGATTTCACTGTTTGACAGTGATTTTATACTTTTGAAGCGACCTAGTAGAAATTGTTTATCTGGTCGAATAGTACACGCAACCACGTTCAAAAGATTTCTAACACCCCCAAAATCTTTTTTTAAAGTCAAAAAAACCGTTTTTTTTTAGTTTTTTCGTCTTAAAAAATTCATAAAATATATATATATCATCGACAGACTATCACTACCTAAAGATACCAATTGATTTCTTTCAAAAAGGACTTCAAGTTTTCAAGTTATGCAACATAATCCAAAATCTAACATTTTGGTCTCAACCGCCCTCCAGGGGTACCGGGCGTAAATGAAGAAATTTGCTGAATGTAAAAAGAATTACAAGGTAAAACATTTATCATTACATCGTTGGCCATTAATGCAGTCATTATAACTCCATATTCTGAAATGACTTTACGTTATTGACTATTTATTCTCCATTAGTGACTCACCTAAGTAATTACGACTTGATTGAGTCATTACTGAATAAGTCATTACTACATCATATACATATATCCTACCGATGATTCATCTTATAAACGCAGAAGATCTAGCAAACATTTTTGAATCAAATCGTTTTCATATCGGAATCGTTCTTTCTAATAAGAGTTTTGTATATGTATGTCAAAATCCATTGTTCATCCAAACAGTATCTTATGAAAAAAAAACGATTGTAAAATTTTATGATAAAATAGATATCATTGATCAAACCACCGACAGAAACGACTATTTGTTATTAGAGAATCAAATAATCTCTTTACAATCAGCCTATGTCTTCATTTACACCCGGTACCCCTGGAGGGTGCTTGAGACCAAAATGTTAGATTTTGGATTATGCTGCATAACTTGAAAACTTGAAGTCCTTTTTGAAAGCAATCAATTGGTATCTTTAAGTAATGACAGCCTGTCGATGATATATAACCAACAATTATCATTCATTTCCAATTAGTGCCGAAAAAATGACGTTAAAATCGAAAAAACAGGCAAATTGGGCGGAAAATTCAACTTCTAGCGTAAAAACACGTCATTCTCTTTTCAAATTAACGAAACACTATATATATTTCGAAAGTGTAAACATTCTCCTCTCCAAAACCGTTGAGTATTTTCAATTCGATTGAAAATTTTTTTAATGAAACTTTTAACACGAAAAAACTAAAAAACGGTTTTTTGACTTTAAAAAAAATTTTGGGGTGTTAGAAATAATTTGAACGTGGTTTCGTGTACTATTCGACCAGATGAACAATCTCTACTAGGTCGCTTTAAAAGTATATTCACTTTTTTTGTTGTGGGGCAGTGTTTTCTTTTCGATTTGGGCGAACTTATGCTTTGTATTTTCGTAATAAAATTGTCTCATAGAAATATTTTTAATTAAATGAAACTTATTAGCGTGTTCAGCGGCCTGAATTTAGTATAAAAAACATTTTTAAAGAAGTACTTCTTTTATATAAACTAGAGTAATTGCATTAATTACATTTTAAGATAAAAGTGAAAATGGTATTGAGAATCTTAAATAAATCACTTTTAAATAAATAAAATAAAAATAATTTATTTTATGCAAATAAAGAAATGAATATATACTTAAATCAATAAAGATTTTTATCCAAAGAATTAATTTTCAGCAAATATATTTATAACTTTTATGGTATAAAATTAGACGAGTTCTAAATTTATTTATATTTTTCGTTTTCACAAGATTTAGGCAAGTCATAAGACATGGAAGCATGAAGGCCTCAAGATGTACCACGTTCTAAATAACGAAATTAAAAGAAAAAATGGGGGGAAGCTTGTGGCGTGGAGCTAGCACCTGCGGCAAAGGTATGCGGTTAGGATTTCCCACCTTCAGATCTCTTATCTTGCTCCGATCGAAAACACATTAAGTTAAGCGGCAATGCATTACCGATGCCAATAGATTTTATCTACAATGAGCCACAATTCGTTGACGCATCAACCCAGACAGAGTAATTTTTCAAATTGTTAAACAAAGTTTGTATTAATACATGTAAACATATGGCCTCTTTAGAACCGTTGCGGACCGAGAAACAGTCCTTGAATCTCAGGTAAGAATCTTGGAAAGGCAAGTAGAAGAACTGCAGAAGCTGCGGAAGAAGATGAAGACCCGTCCAGAGCTATACATTGGACGTGGAGTGATATGTCCTCGTCTATAGCTCTTCATGCTGCTGGACCCAAAGCATATGCGCATTTGCTGAAGAGTGGTTATCCTCTTCCATGCGAATCAGCTGTAGAAGAAAGTGAAGCTTGAGGACGGTATTTTGAATTTTTCGATTGGGGCAACGCGTAGCGAACATGATATGCATATGGAAGATAAAGTATGCATCCTTTCCTTTGATGAAATGAAAGTGGAGCCGGTATATGAGTAGGACTCACTCACAGACACAGTAAGAACGCCGAGCAATTACGTGCAAGTGGTAATTGCTCGAGATCTCAAGCGTTCATGGAAGCAGCCTGTGTTTTGCGCGTACGACTGTAGGATGTGCAAAACGATATTGGACAAGATTATTGTTATCTTAGAAGAAGTAGGGCATCCGGTTGTTGGAGTCGTCTTGGACATGGTCCCGATCCCATCAAGCCCTTTGGAAGGAGCTGAATATTGCAACTGGTATGTTGAGTATTTCATATTTACTTAATTTGCATTTTGAGTAACCTACCATTATATTCCAATTAGACAAAAGGTGGTTTGCTAATCCGGTGAATGATGGAAAAGTTTTTGATTTCGCAGATGCACTACATTTGCTGAAACTTATGCGTAACCATTTCCTTGATACCGTTCTAGCGATTCGAGGCTACCTTCTGACATCTCGGAATATAGATGATGTCCTTAATCACACATACACTGTATCTAACGTGGGCATAGTACACAAGCTCTCCGAAGGCCACCTTACAGTACACCACGCTGGAAAGCAAAAAGCAAATCTAGCGGCGCGATTATTTTCGCATAGCACAACCAGTGCCATACGACGCTGTTATGCGATAGGCCTGAATGTCTACAAAGCGGTGGAAACGGCATCTTTTGTAGAGATAGTAAATGACTGGCTGGATCTCCTAAATGCAAAGTTTTCGACACTTCAGTCTTTCCCTCCAACAGACCTTTCGGAATGCGCTACGAGGAGCAGCTAAAAACTCTTTACAAAATGGACGAATGCGAGAAGGCAATGCGGGCTGGCGGAAGGTTCACATTGTTGCCATTTCAGAAGGGCATTCTTCTAGCAAATAGTTCCTTACGGTGCTTATATCGGTACGTCAATGAAGTGTGAGGTATGCAATACATTTTGACGTACTGATTACACCAATACATCGTGGAACATTTTTTTAGGGCTATGCGGGCCAAAAATTGGTTTTCACGACCATCCAACGGCGATGCAGTTTAAATACAGACAGCGAAGATATTTGCTAGGTAAAAATCCACACATTTTACATATTGGTATATGCATATATGAATTATATTTATAGCACGAAACACAGAAACCTTGGCGGTACGCGGCAACGTTGAGGAAGATGACACACAATGGCTAAATTATGATTTGGACAACGAATCATTGTTTCACAATGAGGCCATTAATGATGAAGAATCCAATTGCAGCCTTGTAGAATAATCGCAAATAGGAGATATTAAAGCTTTACATGAGGATGCTGGTCTGTTTGCGATACATTTCAAAAATTTTTTAGCAATGCCAAGTTTAATGTGGAGCAACGGCTACAAAACTTTCATTTCAGGAACAAGACTTTCGTGTATTTTGAACGGCAAGATGATGTTAAGCCTGTAATCAATGAAACTATTTTCAGGTCGCAGCAAATGTGCAACTGGAGTTCGTTATATTTGACAATTAAGCTGGAAAACGCAAGTTTTGTATTATGATTGTTTTCTTTTCAAATGAAATTTATTGAAGAAACTTAGAAGCATATTATAGATCAAACAGAAAGCAAAAAATACTTAGTTTTGTGGAAAATATGTTCAAAAAGCATGAAAAAAAAATGTTCAACATTTTGCTTCATAAGCACTACAAAAATTTTCTAAATCAATTTTTTTTTAAGTTTTAATTGTTGCACAGGTCTCTAGCAATAATTTGGTCGATTAAAAAAAATTCGAGCTAATATAAACAAACGCCGCGATACGGGTCTTCTAGTTTAGCCTCTATTTTCACCCTTCCCTCACAGAATCGACCTAACTTTTGCTAACCTGAATTTGTTCCACAGTGTTATCCAAACGCACACAAAATTTATTGAACATGTAATAAAAAGAAGCGAAGATTGTGATTGCGAAGATGAAGTTAAAAAACTATTTTTTAAAAGCAGAATCGACCTAACTTTTGCTAACCTGAATTTGTTCCACAGTGTTATCCAAACGGACACAAAATTTATTGAACATTTAATAAAAAGACTCGAGGATTGTGATTGCGAAGATGAAGTTAAAAAACTATTTTTTAAAAGCAGAATGCATTTTCGAATTAAACGATTGAATAATTTAATCAAAAATAAATAATAAAATACCCCATAATAATAATATAATACATTTCAGAAAAAAACTTCTAAACATTTTTGCTATAATTAACTGCAAAAGTTAATAATAAGTAATATTGTTGTTGTTGTTGTAGCGGTTATCACGCCCCGTAAAGAGCGGATTCACACGTGGTCGTTGTCGTCGAACTCATCTAGGGGGAGGCCTAGGTAACGTGCAGTTTCGACAGGGTTGGACCAGAAGGAGAGGGGGGTTAGATGAGTGGGTTTGAGAGGGTATGTGAATAGGTGATTGGTATCGTGCGGAGAATCTCCACATGCCGGACATGTATTGGGTATGTCAGTGTTGATTCTGGATAGGTAGGAGTTGAGCCTACTACAGTATCCAGATCGTAATTGTGCCAGAGTGACGCGAGATTCGCGGGCAGCAGGGACTCCTCATCTGCTACAGGTGGTGGTTGGGTACTATTATGGCATTTGCCTGGCGGGAGTCAATGGTGGTAGTGACTGTCTCTCTGTGGATGTTGCTTAGAACCCGCCGGTACGCCTCCGGATCCAGCGGTTGCGTTATGAGTGGCTGGATCTCGTCCTTTAGTTCTAAGAGATGCCTTCTGATGTGCCTGGGGGTAGCTCCACTGCAAGCAGATGCCTGTTTGGGTGCCCCGTACGGTGACAACCAGCAAGGAATTGCTTGCTGAGCATGAGGTGGTGCTCCTTAACGCGGAGCACATGGACTTCTTGGTGGAGATGTTCCTCAGGCGACATCAGCAGGAATCCCGTCACCGTGCGGAATGCGGCGTCCTGGCAGCTCTGCAGCTTCATCCACTGCGCCCTGCTGGTTCCCGGCGACTATACTGGCGCAGCATAGTTTATTACCGGCCGGCCAATCGCCTTGTATGTTGCCAACAACGTTTCTTTGTCTTTGTCCCAAGAGCTGCCCCAAACCATAATTAATCGCATTATATGGTTTTATTTAGTATATCATGGATTTCAAACCATATATATATGTATTTTCCCGAGGGTTTTCTATGAAAATACCATAAATCAAATAATCTCTTTACAATCAGCCTATGTCTTCATTTACACCCGGTACCCCTGGAGGGTGCTTGAGACCAAAATGTTAGATTTTGGATTATGCTGCATAACTTGAAAACTTGAAGTCCTTTTTGAAAGAAATCAATTGGTATCTTTAAGTAATGACAGCCTGTCGATGATATATAACCAACAATGATCATTCATTTCCAATTAGTGCCGAAAAAATGACGTTAAAATCGAAAAAACAGGCAAATTGGGCGGAAAATTCAACTTCTAGCGTAAAAACACGTCATTCTCTTTTCAAATTAACGAAACACTATATATATTTCGAAAGTGTAAACATTCTCCTCTCCAAAACCGTTGAGTATTTTCAATTCGATTGAAAATTTTTTTAATGAAACTTTTAACACGAAAAAACTAAAAAACGGTTTTTTGACTTTAAAAAAAATTTTGGGGTGTTAGAAATAATTTGAACGTGGTTTCGTGTACTATTCGACCAGATGAACAATCTCTACTAGGTCGCTTTAAAAGTATATTCACTTTTTTTGTTGTGGGGCAGTGTTTTCTTTTCGATTTGGGCGAACTTATGCTTTGTATTTTCGTAATAAAATTGTCTCATAGAAATATTTTTAATTAAATGAAACTTATTAGCGTGTTCAGCGGCCTGAATTTAGTATAAAAAACATTTTTAAAGAAGTACTTCTTTTATATAAACTAGAGTAATTGCATTAATTACATTTTAAGATAAAAGTGAAAATGGTATTGAGAATCTTAAATAAATCACTTTTAAATAAATAAAATAAAAATAATTTATTTTATGCAAATAAAGAAATGAATATATACTTAAATCAATAAAGATTTTTATCCAAAGAATTAATTTTCAGCAAATATATTTATAACTTTTATGGTATAAAATTAGACGAGTTCTAAATTTATTTATATTTTTCGTTTTCACAAGATTTAGGCAAGTCATAAGACATGGAAGCATGAAGGCCTCAAGATGTACCACGTTCTAAATAACGAAATTAAAAGAAAAAATGGGGGGAAGCTTGTGGCGTGGAGCTAGCACCTGCGGCAAAGGTATGCGGTTAGGATTTCCCACCTTCAGATCTCTTATCTTGCTCCGATCGAAAACACATTAAGTTAAGCGGCAATGCATTACCGATGCCAATAGATTTTATCTACAATGAGCCACAATTCGTTGACGCATCAACCCAGACAGAGTAATTTTTCAAATTGTTAAACAAAGTTTGTATTAATACATGTAAACATATGGCCTCTTTAGAACCGTTGCGGACCGAGAAACAGTCCTTGAATCTCAGGTAAGAATCTTGGAAAGGCAAGTAGAAGAACTGCAGAAGCTGCGGAAGAAGATGAAGACCCGTCCAGAGCTATACATTGGACGTGGAGTGATATGTCCTCGTCTATAGCTCTTCATGCTGCTGGACCCAAAGCATATGCGCATTTGCTGAAGAGTGGTTATCCTCTTCCATGCGAATCAGCTGTAGAAGAAAGTGAAGCTTGAGGACGGTATTTTGAATTTTTCGATTGGGGCAACGCGTAGCGAACATGATATGCATATGGAAGATAAAGTATGCATCCTTTCCTTTGATGAAATGAAAGTGGAGCCGGTATATGAGTAGGACTCACTCACAGACACAGTAAGAACGCCGAGCAATTACGTGCAAGTGGTAATTGCTCGAGATCTCAAGCGTTCATGGAAGCAGCCTGTGTTTTGCGCGTACGACTGTAGGATGTGCAAAACGATATTGGACAAGATTATTGTTATCTTAGAAGAAGTAGGGCATCCGGTTGTTGGAGTCGTCTTGGACATGGTCCCGATCCCATCAAGCCCTTTGGAAGGAGCTGAATATTGCAACTGGTATGTTGAGTATTTCATATTTACTTAATTTGCATTTTGAGTAACCTACCATTATATTTCAATTAGACAAAAGGTGGTTTGCTAATCCGGTGAATGATGGAAAAGTTTTTGATTTCGCAGATGCACTACATTTGCTGAAACTTATGCGTAACCATTTCCTTGATACCGTTCTAGCGATTCGAGGCTACCTTCTGACATCTCGGAATATAGATGATGTCCTTAATCACACATACACTGTATCTAACGTGGGCATAGTACACAAGCTCTCCGAAGGCCACCTTACAGTACACCACGCTGGAAAGCAAAAAGCAAATCTAGCGGCGCGATTATTTTCGCATAGCACAACCAGTGCCATACGACGCTGTTATGCGATAGGCCTGAATGTCTACAAAGCGGTGGAAACGGCATCTTTTGTAGAGATAGTAAATGACTGGCTGGATCTCCTAAATGCAAAGTTTTCGACACTTCAGTCTTTCCCTCCAACAGACCTTTCGGAATGCGCTACGAGGAGCAGCTAAAAACTCTTTACAAAATGGACGAATGCGAGAAGGCAATGCGGGCTGGCGGAAGGTTCACATTGTTGCCATTTCAGAAGGGCATTCTTCTAGCAAATAGTTCCTTACGGTGCTTATATCGGTACGTCAATGAAGTGTGAGGTATGCAATACATTTTGACGTACTGATTACACCAATACATCGTGGAACATTTTTTTGGGGCTATGCGGGCCAAAAATTGGTTTTCCCGACCATCCAACGGCGATGCTGTTTAAATACAGACAGCGAAGATATTTGCTAGGTAAAAATCCACACATTTTACATATTGGTATATGCATATATGAATTATATTTATAGCACGAAACACAGAAACCTTGGCGGTACGCGGCAACGTTGAGGAAGATGACACACAATGGCTAAATTATGATTTGGACAACGAATCATTGTTTCACAATGAGGCCATTAATGATGAAGAATCCAATTGCAGCCTTGTAGAATAATCGCAAATAGGAGATATTAAAGCTTTACATGAGGATGCTGGTCTGTTTGCGATACATTTCAAAAATTTTTTAGCAATGCCAAGTTTAATGTGGAGCAACGGCTACAAAACTTTCATTTCAGGAACAAGACTTTCGTGTATTTTGAACGGCAAGATGATGTTAAGCCTGTAATCAATGAAACTATTTTGAGGTCGCAGCAAATGTGCAACTGGAGTTCGTTATATTTGACCATTAAGCTGGAAAACGCAAGTTTTGTATTATGATTGTTTTCTTTGCAAATGAAATTTATTGAAGAAACTTAGAAGCATATTATAGATCAAACAGAAAGCAAAAAATACTTAGTTTTGTGGAAAATATGTTCAAAAAGCATGAAAAAAAAATGTCCAACATTTTGCTTCATAAGCACTACAAAAATTTTCTAAATCAATTTTTTTTTAAGTTTTAATTGTTGCACAGGTCTCTAGCAATAATTTGGTCGATTCGAAGGTCGATTAAAAAAAATTCGAGCTAATATAAACAAACGCCGCGATACGGGTCTTCTAGTTTAGCCTCTATTTTCACCCTTCCCTCACAGAATCGACCTAACTTTTGCTAACCTGAATTTGTTCCACAGTGTTATCCAAACGCACACAAAATTTATTGAACATGTAATAAAAAGAAGCGAAGATTGTGATTGCGAAGATGAAGTTAAAAAACTATTTTTTAAAAGCAGAATCGACCTAACTTTTGCTAACCTGAATTTGTTCCACAGTGTTATCCAAACGGACACAAAATTTATTGAACATTTAATAAAAAGACTCGAGGATTGTGATTGCGAAGATGAAGTTAAAAAACTATTTTTTAAAAGCAGAATGCATTTTCGAATTAAACGATTGAATAATTTAATCAAAAATAAATAATAAAATACCCCATAATAATAATATAATACATTTCAGAAAAAAACTTCTAAACATTTTTGCTATAATTAACTGCAAAAGTTAATAATAAGTAATATTGTTGTTGTTGTTGTAGCGGTTATCACGCCCCGTAAAGAGCGGATTCACCCATGGTCGTTGTCGTCGAACTCATCTAGGGGGAGGCCTAGGTAACGTGCAGTTTCGACAGGGTTGGACCAGAAGGAGAGGGGGGTTAGATGTGTGGGTTTGAGAGGGTATGTGAATAGGTGATTGGTATCGTGCGGAGAATCTCCACATGCCGGACATGTATTGGGTATGTCAGTGTTGATTCTGGATAGGTAGGAGTTGAGCCTACTACAGTATCCAGATCGTAATTGTGCCAGAGTGACGCGAGATTCGCGGGCAGCAGGGACTCCTCATCTGCTACAGGTGGTGGTTGGGTACTATTATGGCATTTGCCTGGCGGGAGTCAATGGTGGTAGTGACTGTCTCTCTGTGGATGTTGCTTAGAACCCGCCGGTACGCCTCCGGATCCAGCGGTTGCGTTATGAGTGGCTGGATCTCGTCCTTTAGTTCTAAGAGATGCCTTCTGATGTGCCTGGGGGTAGCTCCACTGCAAGCAGATGCCTGTTTGGGTGCCCCGTACGGTGACAACCAGCAAGGAATTGCTTGCTGAGCATGAGGTGGTGCTCCTTAACGCGGAGCACATGGACTTCTTGGTGGAGATGTTCCTCAGGCGACATCAGCAGGAATCCCGTCACCGTGCGGAGTGCGGCGTCCTGGCAGGTCTGCAGCTTCATCCACTGCGTCCTGCTGGTTCCCGGCGACTATACTGGCGCAGCATAGTTTATTACCGGCCGGCCAATCGCCTTGTATGTTGCCAACAACGTTTCTTTGTCTTTGTCCCAAGAGCTGCCCCAAACCATAATTAATCGCATTATATGGTTTTATTTAGTATATCATGGATTTCAAACCATATATATATGTATTTTCCCGAGGGTTTTCTATGAAAATACCATAAATCAACTTTAAATAATGAACAAATTTTAGTGTTCAAACTTAGTAAATATTTGTTATACAAGTATCCTGCAAGATATAGCATATAGCTAATATTAATATACTATTTTAATAAGAAATTGTTAAAATCTGTTTTTTTAATCCCCCAAAGGGCTTTTTTCTTCCCCTTTCTCTCGGTATTCGCAATCTAAGGGAGCGCCGAAATGAGCTGTCACTACGTATATCACCTTTATTTATTGCATCATGGCATATTACGTAGGTGCATTAAAAAATTTTAGAAAATAGAGTAAATTGTTTGATGTTCTGTTTATTTATTTTACTCCAGTTTTCACACCTTTTCGATTAAAAGTTGGAAGGATATGTAATTTTTGTGTTTAAAAGCACAATTGTATAAACATGTATGCTCTTAAGTTACGCTTTTCTTATTTAAACGTTTGGCATTGATTTCGCGTACGAATAATCTCAATTTCTCTTCATGTATGTACACGGTGAACTCCTACAAATGAAAGATGCCATTCTAATTGCGATACCGAAAGCAAATGGATGTTCAAGAATGGTTTACGGATATAGATCGATTCCTCCCCTATATTGCTTGAGCAAAGTACTTATTAACAAATAATTGTATCAAATCAAAGCAATTTGCAGTTAAACTGGGTCAAGGGCTCATGATATCCTTTTGGCTTTCGAAAATTATGTGCCTAATGCTTTACCAGCGAAAAGACATTTATTTATTTATTTATTTATTCATTCAGTCTAAAAAGTACAAGCTGTTTTACAGACTGGTTAAAAATAGAAAACAGTTCAATCTTAAATTTATATACACTAAAATTAAAATTAAGAACGCTACTATATCGATTTGCTAGATGTATAGTTTTAAAGAATGGTTCGTTCATTGCATAATTTGTTTTATGAGTTACTTCGATAAATAATCTATTATGCCGAAGATCACGCGGGGAATATAGGGATTGAATAAATTAGACAGTTCACGGCATTTAATATTAGAGTTAATTATATTATAGGCAAACAGCAGCGAGGAACAAGTTCTTCTCTTATACAAAGCCTGGAGACCAAGTAATTTACGACTGCTGGTATACGATGGTAGGCCATCGGGCCAACGAAGTTTACGCAAAGCTATTTTGATGAATATTTTTTTAACTCTTTCAATTTTATATGAGTGCACTTCATAGAATGGTTTCCATATTAATGAGCAATACTCATGACGACTTCTTACCGAAGAAATATAAAGTGACTTCAACGTCATTGGATCCTTAAAGTCTCTGGAGTTACGTCTAATAAAGCCAATCACTGCAAAAGATCTCGAGACAATTAAGTCAATATGACTAGAGAAAGAGAGTTTGGAGTCAAAGATGACACCCAAATCTTTAATCTCATAAGAACTGTTTAGAGGGCAAGCATTTAGTCGATAGTTGAAAAGAGTGGTATTTATCTTTTTCGAATAAGAAACAACGCAACATTTGTTAGTATTTAAAAATAAGTTATTGTCAGTACACCACTCGGCAAAACTATCGAGGTCCGATTGTAGGTTGGTGCAATCACAGATATCATGGACTCTTAAAAACAGTTCAACATCGTCTGCAAACATTAAGCATTCAGCGAATTTGAATTGTTCAGGCAAGTCTTTAATAAATATAAGGAACAATAAGGGCCCAGAGTGAGTCCCTTGTGGAATTCCTGACCAAGCATCGATAAGCAAAGATGACTTAGTGGCACCAATTGGCACACATAGTTTTCTGTCCGATAGAACACTGCAGAAAAATGCCAACAGTTTTCCACTGATTCCGTACATTTCTAACTTCCGTAACAGTATTGAATGATCTCTTTTTTCGAACGCTTTTGAAAAGTCTGTGTAAATGACGTCGAGTTGTGAACGAGTCTCGAAAGCATTAACAATTAGATTAGTGACTAAGGCTAAATTGGTGGAAGTAGACCTCCCAGAAAAAAATCCATGCTGGCATTCAACAATTGCGTTGCTAACGTAATCGAACAATTTACGTTGCAGAATGTGATCGAATAGCTTTGCCATTGTGCTCTGTTTAACTATAGGTCTGTAGTTGCAAATAACATTGCGGTCACCAGACTTAAATATCGGATTTATTGTACATAATTTCCAAGAATCTAAGAAAGTTCCACAGTTCAGACATTCTTGAAAGAGAAGAGCCAAGAGCTCTGCGACGGTAATGGAACATATTTTGAAAAATAACGGACAAAATCTCTCCTTATCAGACTTTGCACTGCTTGCCAGCTTTGAAATTGACAGAAGAACATCATCGACGGTAATATCGAAAGTAGAAATTGGTGGTAAAGGCGTATGGTGAAATACCGGAATCGGTGAAGTGGTATACCTTGCGTAAACCTTCTGAAATAATTTAGCAAACAGGTTGCAAGCATCCTGCGTATTATTGGACACTTCACCATCATACTCCATGCTCGTTGGGAAACCGTTAGTCTGTCTCTTAGAATTTATAGCAGGCCAGAAACTAGATGGGTTCGATTTTAGTTTTGATTCCAATTTAAACATATATTGCTTAAATAGGAACTTATTAAGATAATCAAAGTCTTTTTATGTCTAAAATAGTTAAGCCGATCAATTTCTTCATTACTCTTTCTATATCTTTTAAAAGCTTTGTTCTTGATATTTTTTAGATTACTCAGTCTCGAATTAAACCAGGGTGGTTTATTGTTCGAAACTTTCCGTTTTAGAGGTATGAAACTCGAAATAGCTGTTAAGAGTCGTTGACGCAAAATAGCATAAAAAGTATCTGGTCCGTGAGAAGTTATAATACTCGAAATGAGCAACCAAAACATTGTGGTGAAAACTATTTTCTAAAATAGGAGATAGGCACTCCAAGCATGTTAGTTTAAGATCAGTGGATCCAAAAATTAGATCAAGGAATTTACCGTTACCATTGGGATAAGTGTTACATTGCTTCAGACCATAAGAGAATAAAGTGCTTACAAATAGCATATCGATATCGGTCCTGAGATTGGTTGGTAAAGTATTATTGCAATCGTTTAACCAAGAGATGTTACTTAAATTAAAATCGCCTAAATATATTATCTCCTCAGATAGTTTAGCACTAATTATACAAGTCAAGTTATCCATATGCCTCTGATAAATATCAAGACCGCTACATTGCACCATCCTCGACAGAATTGACATCCATGTCGCCCTAAGACAACTCGCCTAATGGAAAATGAGCTACAAGTATGAAAAACGAGAGCTGAAAACGCCATACGTGCCGGTCACCTCTTCCCGTTCAGCTGAAGCAATATTCGAAGCGGTCCAATTTGCATTCAATGTCATCATCTGTACTGTACTGACAGCCTAACAACAATTATTTAGTTTGCTAGTTAATGTGTAGAACAAAAACGCACTGGCCTATACGTTTCCTGTTAACAGAACGAAGGAGAATGATTGAAATTATATGGATCCCCGGCTACGTTGGCATCGTGGGAAATGAAGCGGTAAATCACAGAGCAAAACTCCCTACGAGGGAACTGTTACCTATTCACCAGTCTGAGTCAAATGTCGACATGCCTCTTCTAATACAAACATAAACAGCCAATAAACAGATGCAGGAATAGCGAAATTGTCACCACCATTACGCACGCTGCAACCAAGAAAGGGAAAACACTAGGTTATCCTACAACGTCTCCTGTAACGACATGAAACCATTTACAAGGCTCCGAATTGGAAACACAGTTATCACATATATCCATATTCTTAAAGGGTATAACCAACCACAGTGTCCAAACTGTGCTTCAAGCACTCCCTAAACACAATTAGAATAAAAGTTTAGTTTTGTAATATAACTTAAACAGATAAAAACTGATGTAGGTAAAGGTAGTCCGTGTCACAAGCCGTACTTCTTATGCACGTAGCATTCCTTTCAGTATAATTTTTAGAGTTGAAATTTGAAAAATAATCATTGTCTGCAGTCCCTGTAAAAAATATTTATTTGAATTTATGTATATACACAATCTTATATTTATGTAGTATATGAAAGATAGCCTGATATTTCTAATCTCAATTAGGTCCGTTCAATATTTCAACACCGATTATACGAGTATACATGGCATCAACATACATCTACATATATGTGTTTCAATACGGTTTTTGTCAAAGTATCCCTATTTGAAGTGAATTTGTGAAAAACGAATGCAGCTCAAAAGCATTGAACTAGAAGCCCTTTGTATCTTCCTGTTATATGAATTAAAATATATATGAGTCAGAATTTCTCAAACCGGCCACTCGCAATCGTTCAAAATACATTTGCAATTGATAACTACTTTTCTGGATAGTATTTCCGATTCAAAAATTGTACTTTGCGGGATTTTTCGAAAAAAAATTTTTTTCCAATAATACTGACAATTGTAGACGATTGCTTTTTAATTTGTTATAAACAAACTAATGAAACATTCATTTATTCATAACTTTTTCGATCGAAAAAAATCTCTGTCAATGAGTGTTTAATGACGTTTTTATTTCCGGTGAAATTGTTCGAATCGGTCGATTACATTAGCGATAATAAATTTTTGAAAATAAAATGACAAAAAACAACAATTGTCAATATTATTGGTAACATTTTTTTTTTCGAAAAATCCCTTAAAGTACATATTTTGAATCGGAAATACTATCCAGAAAAGTAGTTATCAATTGCAAATGCATTTTGAACGATTGCGAGTGGCCCGTTTGAGAAATTCTGACTCAAGTAAACATAAACAAGTAAGGAAAAGTCTAAGCAACCGAACTTTAGTTAAGTACCCGGCGCAAGTTTTTATTTCAAATAAACCGTGCTTGTTGTCTGTAATACAACCAGTGAACGTAGTACTCTTTATTTTGAAAAACTAAATGACATTTTTTATTTAAATAAAAACTGAAATAAATTAGTATGATTTTAATGTATGGGATTATGTTCAGTTAAATGCTTAAATATCGCGCTTTTAAAATTTTTTTCTAAATGAATGTTAAATAAGAGGTTGCGTAGTTTTCGTCTGACTTCTATAATTTTCGAAACTGGGCTTTCTTACTAGAAATTCAATGTACGAGTATGTTCGATTTTTTGCTCTAAGCTGGGCAATACCATGCCTATTCCCAACATTTTTGATTCCATATACTTACTTCATTCTCAAACCAAATATTGGGTATGAAATGTGAGCAAGTTACTTTGTATACATAATTACTAAAATATGGGATATTTTTGACTTTGGTAATTTACCGTTATATGAGAGGTTGTCGTAATTTTTGTCTGATTTATATAATTTTAAAAAGGGTTTTTACGCATTTGAAATGCAAAGGGTGCCTATGTCTATATTTATTGGGTTGCTTTACGCTGTCATAAAAAACATTCATGTAAGTGAATAAAGTTTACAACGCTGAGCAACACTGCGCTCGGGAGCGAAAAGTGTAGAAGAGTCTAAGATCGGATTCAACCGAACTTTAAATACCCGGTGCAGGTTTTTATATCGAAGTTAATCTTATATATAAAAATGAATGAGAGTTCTTTATAGGCGTTCAAATTACTGAACCGATATTCATGTAATTTGCACAGTAGGCTCAAGTGATCCCCGGGCCGAACGTAAGGTATATATAAATTTGGAGAAGTGGGCGGTGTCACGCCCCCATTAAAGAGAAAATTTGAATTCGTCTTATATTCGCAACTATTCGGTGCAGATGAATGACATATGGGTATATACTACATACATACTTATAATGTCAAATAGATAAAATTGTGTATCATTTTGGAAAAATGGACGGTGCCACGACCTATAGACCAAAAAAAGTACAATACTTGGTATAAAAAATGTATGGATGTACAATTCAATATAAAATGTTCAGATGTACAATACTTGGTATAGATAATATTTGTTGGGGAAATAGGCGAACTCAAGCCCCACTTTAAGGCGAAACTTCTATTCACCATTTGTGCCCAGCTATTTGACGTAGATATATGTATGATATTCGATACATACAGCATATATTTTTTAGATCAAGGTATAATACGTAATCCGAAAAACACTCTTCAATATCTAAAACAGATGTCTTAATTGGCGCATCAAAGCAAGCTTAAACGACGTTTATTGATTTAAATAAAAACAAAATGAGGCTAGTATGATTTTAACGTACCACACTCATTTTCCAAAATTTTGTTTTATTAATTATTTTTCTTCCTAATTAAGTTCTCTATACCAAATTTGAAACAATTCGCGACATGATTTAGTAAAATATTTCATATTTTGATTTGTTGTAAATTACCGTTATATGAGAGAAAAGAGTGGCTTTAGTCTGATTTCTATAATTTTAGAAACTTTCTTAATAGAAATGCAAAATGTGTACGAAATTTGGTTGAATTTGACAAAGAAGTTTTAGAGATATACATATGTACATATTTGCTCTAAGGTCGCCCCCCATGGTCATTCCCAACATTTATAATTCTATGTATTTCATGATCAATGTTGTCTATCAAATTTGAGCAAACTACCCTGTATAATTAATAAATATCGGATTTTTTTGATTTTTACAACTTTCGAAATTTTGCCAACTGACTTGAAATACAGTAAATGAGTGCTCCAAATTTGGTGGAGAATGGTGGCATAGTTTTTAAGATATACATAGTTGTTCGAAATTGGGTGCTGCCACGCCTATTACCATTTTTTTTTTTGTTCCGTGTATTTGCTTGTGGAACTTCATTCTACATAATAAATTTAAGCAAATTCTTTTTAATAGTTACTAAAATATCGCGTTTTTTTTATTTGATTTTGAGAGGTGAACGTAAAATGTAAAATGTGATATGCCTACCAAATTTTGTAGAGTTGTAGAGAGTACGAAAAATAATTGCAAATGTTGCTGACTAATCGCTATCTAGACCTGGTGCCATATGCTCCGTCGATGTTGAGATTGTGTTTACCTCGCTATAAGCGGTCATTCGTATATGCTTAACGAATTCTCTGAAGTATGTATGTATATAAATTGTCTCGGTACACAAATACATACAACTTAAAACGTTGTACTTTTTGAGCCGTAATAAGTATTATTATGCTCGAACATTAAAAATATAAGTTTTTTATTTTTATATGGATGTGACTTGAACGAATGGATGGAAGTGTTTTAATAACATTAAAAATTCATTGATTATTCAATATTTTAGAAAATGTTCGGGATGGCCGTAAAATTCGGTGTTCTGTCGTTCTGTCTACATATATCCCATATACAGAATTATTTATTTATTTACAATATACATGTTGTAAGTTGTATTAGTTGCTCTATATAAACAAATTCTTTTAAAATATACAATTTAAGAAAACATACGGGTATACATATGTATGAGATCAATATGTTAACAACCAAGTATATTTTTATAAGAACTGTCGATGTTTATTGTAAGCAATATTATGCATAATTTTACAATAATAACTATTACTATTAAAGTGTAAATGCAATTAAGTAATTGATATTATTTTATTGTTCTGGTTTTCGATACGAATTAACTATGTAAATTATTTATTTATACGATGATCATACAGACTCCAAATGTTCAGCTAATTCGAGAATAGGGCTTTCACTGAGGGGCCTTATGACGGTTTGCCAGTTCGATGTGTAGACGTTTGTCTGAAAGAAATATGGTTTATAAATACATGCATACGAACTTTTTTAAGTAATTTCGACTTTAATTTTATAATATTTTGTATCAATTGTATGCTTTTAATCTTTGTTCACTATAGTATACAAAATTTTAACTATTAACTAAATATGCAATAATTAAATATGCGATTTATATTTGCAGCTGTAAATGAGGAGGTAAAAATTAAAAATATTTAAATAAGTCAAAATAGGGGACTTTAGAATGAGAATAATCAATTGCAACCGAGAAATCGCAAATTGAAAACCAGATGTGCTAATTTTAAATATGATTGGTTTATTAGTTAACGAACAGATCGGACATTGATACTGAAGATAGCACAACGTCGAAACCGGTTTCTCTACAAATCAAACCTGACAATGGATGACGGAAAATAGCTTAAATAAACATCAATTTATTAAATAACTTTTAGAAAGCGAGAAAGGTTAATTAAATACAGTTGATTGTAATGAGAATGCATAAAACGATATGGGTAAGGAAGGTATATGACTGAACGACTTTGCCAGAGCCCGAAACATGCTAGTCTATAGCACGTGCGTCTAAATACAGAAGTACAGCTCAACGTCGGAAAGCTAGAATCGCAAAAAAAACGCTATTAATTTCGCTACTCGACTCTCACACATGCTCACTCAGAGCACTTTGCTCGCAACAAACCGAAATTCGCGAGCATTGGGAGTATAATTATCTATCACTACGTACCGCCGCAGGGAAGTCATTGGCTTTCAGCGACCTCGAAAACACAACTGGTACGACACAGGGCAGCGCTGCGATTTTCCGAAATGTCATGTATGGGAACGCTTGACAAAGAAAGAGAGACGCATTATTCAGAAAAAAGGCGCAAAATTTTATCAAACGGTGCGACGACTTACGGAAGGATTTAATACTGTTGCAAATTACAGCAAGAACAAGACTGGCGACCTGGGGGTTGATGTCCAAAGCACACTCAAATTTGCTAAATGGTGACAGCGAAAGTATCGCCGGAGAAGATGAAGATCCCGAATTCCATGTCGCTGATGACGGTATTAACATCCCGTTACCCAAACTCGATGAGGTTCGAATATCAATAACGCGGCTACGGAACAAGAAAGCCACTGGCGGACTAGTAACTGAGCTATTCAAGCACGGTGGCGAAGAGCTGGTAAGGTGCATTCGCCAGCTTATTTCCAGAATATGGTCGAGCGAACACATACATATCTGCCGATTGCAATTTATGTGTGCTCTGCCCAATTTAAAAGAAGGGTAATCCTGCAATAGGTGCCAACTTAACATTTCATTCATGGTTTCATCGAGCGTAGCCAACCGTAAACGAATTGATTGGACCTAATCACGATACGCCAAATATTGGCGAAAAGGATTGACACACACTCTCGTATGCCTTTGCGATGGCGAATACCGCCGACGATAGAACGATAAGCTGCAGAGACAAAGTTCAGCGAATCAAGATTTAGCGGCTACGAGTATGTTGGCTAGGTCATGTTGTACATATGGAAGGAAATGCTCCAGCCGTGAAAGTATTCTACGCGGTACCCGCTGGTGGTGACAAAGGAAGTGGAAGGCCTCCACTACGTTGGAAAGACCAGGTGTAGAAGGACTTGACTTCATTGGGTGTCTACAGATGGTGCCAGTCAGCAAGGTAGAGGAGCGGCGGGCACGTCATGTGGAAATCGGGCAAAATCGCCTAGTCGGTTATTTTTAACTAAGAAGAAGAAGAAACCCAGAATGAAAACATTTTATTAAATTTTAATAAAAAATATAGAATGTTTAATCGGTTTCCTCATTCTTCCATTTCGGCTTCGGTTTCTCGCAGCTGTAAAATATTTACTGGGACGCGAGCGTTAAAAACTTTTACCCACAAGCATTACTGCCGCGTCCTTTTTTTTAGCGTGTTGTTTTTGTCAAAAGTGCTGAGCAACTATAATACTGAATTTACGAACAAACCCAATATCTCCAGATGGTAGCCGACAGAAAAAGTTGAGATTTAACTATGGGAATTAAACATCAAATGTAAGAGTTGGAAGCTTTTTACAATGAACAATAAATTCAAAAGAGGTGTATACAAGTTTTTATTTGTTTCCTGGATCCTTTACTCAAATTATTGCTAGTCTTTATTTATTAGTGGATTAACGCTGTTCATTTATAATAGAATACAGATTTTAGAAGAATATGGTAAATATGACTGTCTTCGCCATACCATGCCAAGTCGTCATACATTTCATAAATATCCAAAATTTTAGCTATATTTATTATTTATTACTGCGTGTTTAGTTAAATTAATAAATTTGTCAGTAAAGAAAAATGACTTTCCAACAACAAATTTCCTTGACGACCGTTTACTTTTTTATACAAGCTCAGCCCATTATTATTTTACATACGAATAAACTGGTAGCACTGGCAGCGACTCAGATAGCACAGAGAGGTTACAAATGAAACATATACATATGTAGCTATTTGCGTATTGTGTTGAAGTTTATTGTTTGTCAACTAAAGGTAGAAGTTGAAAATAGTAGGTATTGCTGCAGAATTACTAAATAGTAAAATGTAGTATATTATTAAGTATGTAACCGGTGTTTTCTTGAGACGTGTGGTTTCAAATAAGGCAGTACTGTTTTCAGAGTTGGTATTTTTGCCAGCTGTGATTTGATTTATACCGAATTTGGTTTGCCATTTCATAATGAACAGACTTACTCCGAAACAACGTTTGCACATCGTTTGCAAATCAAGCCGGCAATAATGTTACGGTCATTGGGGCACGCTATAGAGCAATGATTAATGACTTTTTCGTGCCCGAATTGGAGGATGTTGATGTGGACGACCTTTGGTTCCAACGAGACGGCGCCAACGAAACAATAAATTTATTGAAGGAAACTTTTGGTGAGCGTCGTGGGCCTGTGGGATGGCCTCCAAGAACGTGCGGTTAAATACCGCTGGACTATTTTTTCAGGGGTTATGTGAAGTCGCCTGTCTACTCAGATACATATGCCCGAGAAGATTGACGCCCTGGAAAAGAATATTCGGCGCGTATATGTTATACGGCCCCAACTGCTGCAAAAAGTGGTCGAAAATTGGACATCTCAGCTGGGGTTTATTCGAGCCAGCCGAGGCAGTCACTTGCTCGAAATCATTTGTAAAACATAGTGTCAAATCCTTATCTCTATAATAAAGTAAAATTATTGGCCATAACATTAAATTATACGCGTTTCAATTCTTCTTGAAAATCTCATGCCTAAAAAACTACCCTATACATATTCAATTCTTCTAGTGCCCACAATCAGCAGACCCTTTACGAAAGGCCTATTTTCTAGATTTTTTCGTTTGTCCGTCGCATTCTTAATAGTGTGCCAAATATTATATTCTTAGCAGCTTTCGTATATTATAAAACAAAACTTTTTTTAATTTGGGTCCCGTGAAAACCCTTCGTATTTTAAAATTAAATATTCACTAAAAACGCAGTAATAAATAATAAATAAAGCTAAAGCTTTGCATATTCATGAAAGGTATGGAGGCCTGGTATGTCGTTTTTTCGTATAAAATCTGCATTTTTGTAATAAAAGAACTGCCTTATTTCACTAAAAAATAGGTTGAAATAGGTTTGCGTGCAAAAATTAACCTTGTGATACGAAGACTTGCAATAAATTGAGTGAAGAATCAAGTTACATGGGTCAGTACCCAGTCTTCATGATTTCCATTGAAAACTTTTTATTTATAATAAATACCAATAGTGCGGTTCACTAATCTGTTTTAACGATATTCGTATGGGTAACTCATCTTAACGAAAATGTTAACTCAGTCAAAGAAAAAAGCGTGCTTTTATGCTAAGATTTAAAAAATTAACATTAAATAATGTAATTTCAATATTTGGCATATGATTTATCAGGGGGTGATGAAGAAGTAATCGCTTCAACCGATATTTGCTTATCCCGGGACAAGTTGACTGCAACTGAGTTTCAAGCTGTATAGACCAACTCCGGACTTGGCTGAAGACATAGGTTCTCAACATGACGGTCATATTAGCCATATATACTGAAAAATAGGTACTTGGATGGTGTAATCTTTAAGCTTGTATGCAATCTTATATTCAAACTTTATATTGTCAGATTCTAACTCCTTTGAGATTCTTAATAACACCTTCCAACGGCCCGTAGGTGAGCAAATTAGAATATTTCATTTGAAGCTCACCATGTACGAACTGGATAAGAGGGTGCCTATTTGCCGCAATGTCCGAATTTGGTATTACAAGAAAACTAATACCGTTATGTAAAATGACGTTGAGCAACACCACCAGTTACGTCAGAATAGGGAAGGACCACTCCGAGCAGTTTTGAGCATGCAACTTCTGTCGTATGCTGATGATATCGATATCATCGGCCTCAACAACCACGCCGTTACTTCTGCCTTTCTCAAACTAGGTAAAGAAGCGAAACGTACGCATCTGGAGGTGAACGAGGGCAAAACAAAGTGCCTCCTGTCTACAAATAAACAGACAGCACACTCGCGTTTTGGCTTCCGTATTACTGTTGACAATTACAATTTCGAAAATGCCGACGACTGCTTATCTGGGAATCAGCATTAACACCTACAATAATGTCATCCTGGAGATCCAACGTGGAATCTCTCTGGCCAACAAGCGCTACTTGGGCGCAGTATAGCCCCCTCCCAACGAATGAAAACTACGCTCTATAAGTGCCTATTCATGCCCGTGCTATTGCGCAGAAGCAACACCAGATGATATTACCTTTGGAGTGTTCGAGAGAAAGATTGTACGATTATGCGTCTTTGCGAAGGCGAATACCGCACATGAAGGACCGATGAGCTGTACAAGCTTTACGCGACATAGACATAATCCAGCGATTTAAAATACAGCGGCTACGTTGGCTGGGATATGTGGTGTCAATGGAAGAAAATGTATTTTAATTTTAAAGTGCAATTAAAAATGGGTTTTAAAATCAAAAATGGGGGTTCAAATCAAAATATAAAAAGTTGTAAAAATTTTCAGTTTGTGAGAAAAGCCATTTTGTTAAACGACTTTAAAAAGTTAAAATCGGTCGACTTTTTCTGATAAATATTGAAACTTTACAAGAAATGCTAATCTCTACTTCATTTTGTAACTTCTATAAATTTCAACAATTTGTTTTGAATGCAGATTTGTGGTGCGTAAGCTATAAGTCACTGAAATCGAGAAACATGTGTAGTTTTAGGTATATACATATATATGAAATTGTATTGACATTACAGTAAGTATATAAAGGTATATATGTATATATATATATATATATTTTTTTTTTTTTAAGGCAGAGCTAAATGCGTGCGGCAGTGATGGGGAAGAGGCTAAAATCTGCAAAGCGCCTTCGCAAAATTATCTACGTTTTTAACGGTAACGAAACCCACGTTTCATCCAGTGTTTTTAACGGGTCGAGGCTAATAGTGTGTATTTTTCAATCGTGTTTAACAGAATTAGAGTGTATTGTTTCCAACATGTATATCAACATGCTTCCTCTCAGTCCTCTCCACCGGTAAATCTGGTAATCTTTACAAGGCCGAGTGACGCATGGAGCGGGTTTTCAAGTATAAGTACAGATGTTGGGAGTGTTTGAAACTTTTAATATACAATTTTCTACAACTCAAAGAGGTACATAGTTTATTCAATAATAATCATAATCTACATAACAGAGGTGTCAGGTAAAAAGGGCAACTCCATTTCATAGAAAAGCTTTTCTCAGAAAAGCAGAGTGTTAGAAATATGTACGACTGTACTGGATGTTAGAAATAGGTACGACTAAAGGATGTGGAGAGAAATTTGAGGAAAAAACTATTCACAATCTCTATCAAAAGATATTCCAATTAGAAATCCATTTGGTAATAACAAAATCTGATCCCAGCAAACTTGCATAATGCCTCATTTGATTAACATTGTCAGCAATTCATACACGGCTATCGAAATATCCACTTTCGAAAACATAATAAAAACAGGTATTTCCAAAAAAATCCATGTGATACAATAATTACATCCCGTGAATGATAATAGAGTTGCCAAATATTGATGTAATAGCTCAAACACTCTATAAAGGTCTGCATGAGGACCTCCTATACAAAATAAGAAAATGTATACTGTAACATTCTATAAAATCATAGAGTTGCATCGATCTAATACATATATGTTTCACTGTTAAGGCGTCCAAATTCTTTTCGGAAGGCTTCCCGATAACAACTAGTGGGATACATATAGAGAGGTTTTGGTGCAAGAGGAACCATTCATAACCAAATAAAAATATAGATTTAATAAAGAACACAAAATAGACATCTCAAGTTATAACTTGTATATTTGGCACCACACTGTTATCAAAACTTTTTTTTTTTAAATTGGCATTACAGTAAAAATTTGGTAAGTCGTAAACTCTCTTAATTGAAAACTTCAGTAATACACGGAAGACAATGAAAACAGCGTCTACAGAGTGTCACCATAATGTAAAAATTTTGCCGATGAATGTGGCCAAGTTTAAGCTATTTGATTATAATGACAGCGACCTTTTAATAACATATACATACATACTATTAAATAATAAAGGTAAATGATTAAACTATAAAAAAGTATAGCTTAACAAATTCTATTTATTCCAAATACATACACTTTGTCATAGTTTCAAAAAGTGAAAATGAAGCGTTACAATTTTTAATTTTTCATTATTTATAATATCATTATTTTGTCTTAAATTACGTGCTGGGAGAAACATGCATATACATATGTACTCTTTACTATAGGAGTACTTTCTGCCGCTTGTCAAAATTAAAATAGATCGAATATAGCAACAGCTACAGCTATAGGTGCTAACATGATGCAAACATTAGGTTCGTACATGTACTAGTCAAAAAAAATATCCTGTAAAAAAATACTAGTAAAAAAATATCCATTACTTGCCGGTAATTAAATTTCAGAGCGTAAGGAAAATTTGCACTCAGTGAGAGAAACTTGCAGAAAGTAAGAGCACGCAAAACCAGTATGAAGTTGCAAGTTTTTTATTTTTTGCTGTGTATTTAAATATTTAATCACTTTTTCCAGATTCAATCAGGTGTTTTTCGTACTGGCAAATTGTAACGAGTAAAAATTTATGCCGTAAAAACTTGCAACTTCCCCTCAAAACAACTGTAGTTTTTGATCTCTCAATTTCCACAAGTTTGCAAGTTTGTTGCAAGTTTTTGGGTACGAAAACGCCAAAACATGATAATTCGTAACAATTGTTACGACCTATATTAACTAGTACATAAAGAAACAAACTAATTACAAAGTAAAACCGTTCGCTCAATTCGTCGGCCATAATATTTTTTGAATTTTGCCAATATTATAAAGTGTTTCTATTTAGAGCGAAGCAAACGCCAAAAAAAAGTAAAATAAAAAAAAAAAATTGAAAATATTCAAGTTTGGTTTTGTTTCAAATGAAAAATTAAGTTGTATGTGTGAGAATGTGAGTTTGGAAATTTTGTATATTGTTAACAAGCTTCAAAAATGTTCAGACTGGCTCTCAGCGGTTTTACCTTTTAAATATTTGTATCATGGGTGCAAATAACGCTCTCCATAAGAACATGTGTATATCTAATTTGACAGATAGCACACAGTAGCCACTTGTCTTCATAATGTTTCGTATATACATATGTACATATTGTTTTATTTATAAAATTCAAGTTACCTACATTTGTGTGAAACTGTGGTGCTAAACGTCCGCCATTTTCTATTAATTTGCTTCCTTGTTTCAATTGAGTGCTGTTCACTTTTGTTGGTAATGAGCTCCATGTCTCCGACGCATGTCTACTCAACGGCGGTATATATTTCGTCGTTTTCATTGGCATTGCTAACATTGAAAGGTCTTGCGATTGTTGTTTTATATATGATGTCTTCACGTAGTTATTAATAGTTGGCCCATAAGGAAATGGGATTAATGGTGATTGTTGTAGCTTTCCTATACCTCGGTCAAAGACATTTAAGCCGTTTATAAAAATTTCGCCAGGTGGACACGATTCTGCCGACTCGAATGTGGTTGCAATTAATCCTTGGCCCATAATTTGTTGCGACGGGCCTACTTTAAAAGATTGTTCACGCATCTGGTGTTGTTGCCGTGAAATATGAGACTCCAAAGCATATTGCTTTTGCAAGAGTTGCCGCTTTTGCAGTAGGAGTCTATGTTGCAGCAATTGTTGCTGAAGTGGCTGTCGTTGTATAGCCAATGGATTCATATTGCAAAGTAATGACATATCTGACCGGGCAGCGCTAGTCATCGTAGTATTATCAAAACGTTCATTATTAAGAAATTGTGCAGATAAATCTACGCCTTCGAAGCTGTGATTCGAGCGTATTAGATGTGGAGTCTTTGGAGCTTGGGACGTTTGCACCAACTGCTGATTCAGATCCAATGACAGTCTATTTGGTATTGAGTAAAATTGACTACTATGAAATCGATAATTGTTGCCATTATCTATAGGTACTTTAATGTTACGATATTTCGACTTAAGTGACACAACTTCTTTTTGCAGTTGCTGCAACTCCAACCAACAATCATGTTTCCGAGTATCGTAACGACAACTACCATAACCATTGCCAGAATTCAAAACGGCCATTGAATTTACAAATCCTTGGGAAACAAGGCCATCACTTGCACGACGACCATCCCTGAAATGTTAACGTATAATAAATATCGAAGTCTAATACTAGTATCGAATCAAACCAAATACCTAAAATTAATCGGGGATCTTTTATCAATACCTGCCACAGGCGAATTAGCACCCAGCGTCGATGAATTACTCGAAATAGGCATATGAAAGCATGAATTATTGCTCTTGTAGATAGAACAATCTGATATTCGATCTGATGTTGTCGCCAAGGTGGTATTACTTGCGCAAGAGGGTAGACTGTTTGCCAAATCGATGCTTGTTGTTATATTTAAATCTATGCCTTCCAAAATTGAACAGTTGCTATTCGATGAGTCCCGGCTTAGGTTTTGACTCAAACTTTTTGAATAACTCGCAATTACTCCGCTCGATGAGCTGCTGCTAGCATACGACTGTATTCGCTGAGTTAGATCAGAGGTCGATTGCGAACATTCTAGAAGAGTATATAATTCAAATATAACAAAGGTGCATAGAAACTTAAACTTTGTAATAATAAAAAACAGTAAATTTCAAATTCAGTTAATCCTGTACTTTTCAACAAAATTAATACGATTGCGATAATACAAAAGGTTGCATCTTTCGCGAACCATTCCTGGTGGATTCGACAGAATCAGTTGAGTAGCTATGTATGCACATTTCTTTTTGTACAAAACATTGTGAATATATACAAGTGAAAAATCTTAGCCCATAGACGTCAAAATTCGGCACAGCTGAGATCACCTGATGTAGCCATTCACAGCATTCTTGAGTCAATCCCTGAGCGAATTTCTATGTTTGACAATTAATATCGGCTATTTGTGACATTTAATATCAGCCGCCGCCATCTTGAATTTAGAAGACTTCTCACTTGTATTCATTCACAATGGTACAAAACCAATGTGTTTGCAAACGGTCCTGTGCCCTAATTTACTTTCTTTGGCATGGGCTTTAAGGTGATTACATATCTGTGTCCATATGGAAAAGTAGTTTATGTCGAATTTGATAGTTTGGAGATATTGGCTATTTTGTTTAGTTCTCGTTCCAGTAAAATTTGTTCAGCTGAAAGTCTCACTATTAATATGTATATTGAGCTGAAGATGTTTTATTGAAAGATATATTTCTTTTAACCGTGAACATGTCGAAAGCTAAGTCAATTTAATCTCTTTAGTTAAATTATAATTATGAGATCCGATTATATAAATAAAGATATGTGTACTTAAGCTATTTTATCTTACGCGATATTTTAGTAAAATACTTAAACTAAAAAGTAAACTCTAATAACTTCACTGCCATATACAATTTTTCACAACGGACCTTGCATATTAAAGTAAAGAACGCTGTCAATATCCAAATATCATTAACGTAGATTCTAAGTCGAAATTACTGGTCGATATGGGTTGCCTCATATTGATTATAAAATGAGCGTTGGTCTTCATTCGAAAGAACAAATATTTCAATGGATTCCCGTTAGCTGATCGTGTTAACTGAGCTTTCCAAGACCTTGGTGCGGGTTTCTGAATCTATCTTACGAATTTGTTGTCTCAAGTGTATACGCACCTTATTGCCTTAAGGGAATAAGGCCAGTTTTTCAGTGCGGGTTTAACTCTGTTTGCCGTTTAAACTCGCTATGATGTTTTTCAGTTAACTTTAACCTAGTTTAAACCGCTAATCTGGCAGTGTTAAACTGAGTTTACTAATCAGCTATTTTTAGCAGTTCACACGTATATGAAAGAGACATCAGCATACATTCTCTGCTTGATTTCACTGAAAGAAAAACTACCACTTACAAGTCATCTAAATATATAAAAAGTACTCAATTTAGGCAGGCCTTAAACTCTCACTGATGTAACTATAAACGACTATTTACGTGTTCACAGCTTATTTGTTGTATTTGCATTAAAAGATATAAGTAGTAGGTGGAAAAATAACGATTCTATACTGCACTGTTAAGATAACATCAAAAAGAGGACTATAGCCTATTAAATTGGCGTTGCTATACCTTAAATTACAAATCCATTGTAAGCGAATAAAGCACATACATATATTTGATTTTCGAAAAAGGGCTAAAAAATTATGTGGAAACTGTGGAACTGTGGAAGAAATGTATGTATGTTCGCAAATATTTGGCTACATATTTTCGCAATTTTACGCGTCGTTTTTTGATGATTGGTGATTTACAAAATTCAATACAATGCGTTTACTTGTTTCTTCTTCTAAGTAATTTCATATTCCTTGCTATAAGTTATTTTTAGAATTACATTTAAGCTGTATATAAATAAAAATTATAAAAGAAGCTATTGAAAAGTTCAACATATTTAGTCCGATGAGAACATCAAAAGAATTTAGTGATCGGTCAACAGATTAACACATCGGAGTACCGCATAAAACTATTCTACAACATTTTGGACGGCCCCTTTGACATTTCGAAGTTTTAAGCGTAACTTGAAGGATCTGTTGAATATTCGGAAAAGAATATTTATTGCAAATATCAATCGATCCCATAGAGCTTTTAACGATTTTGTCAATGACATTTTCGTATCCATATACTAGCAGGTCAAACTTACGTGAGGCATTTCTTCTGAAAGAACAGTGGCGTACCTTCAACATTGAGCACCCGGGGCAAATAATGATTCGCCGACCCCTTAAACAATCGATAATACTTGGTCGAATATGTAGTAGGAAAATGATCGATACTATCGATTGTTTGGAATGGCTCGGTATTTTCTCGTGACCACAATATTTTGATACAGTGCGATATTGTAAAAATGTGATTCGCGCTTTGCCATTGATTTGCATTTTAAAACGTATCAAGTCATAAACTTCGAACATATCGACCGCGGCGCTAGCACTTTGCGCCATGTCGTCGACCCAGCTTGTCTCTCCTTTCTGTCTATTCTCTATAGTACTTGATATATAATATCAAATAACAAATCAAATCGACTTCGTCGCTCTTTTGTTTTTTGGGCAGAAATTCTCGTATCATTTGATGGAGTAGAGAAACGGTTACATGAGAAAGGGATCAGTTTCAGATAAGCTGAATGATTGGAGAATTGACTTGTGCGACCGTGCTATATGCAAAGCTAAAGAAATTTAACGAATGGGGAGTGAGCACCGTCAAGAGAAAAACGATATATGCCAGGAGAAACATCTGAATAAGCTGAATTGAATTCAAAACAAGAAAAATGGAAAAATCAACGTGTTTCACAAATTTGAAGAATTCGAGCTTCTTGGTTTTATTTGTGAGTTTGAAAAAATAATACAACTTACCAGAGACTCATACAAAGAGAAGCTTCTCAAAATACAAAAAAAAAAAAAACAGAAGCTTTCAGGGTTTTACCCAGATGGCATGGACAACGAAGACTTGTTAAGACGATATTCAAGATGCCCTACTTTTATGAAATAAACTCCTAGAAAGGTAATCTAAACAACTTTAGAAAATAAAGAAGAAATTTAATAACAAATAAAACGTTAATAATAAAACATTAAGAAAATTTAATCATATATTAAACATTTTTGTGATTTCTCATTGCTAATATAATATTTACTAACGTTTAATAACATTGGGCTTGTACAACCAATAACTTGCTAAAACCAAAAACCCACCTTCGGGGGGCCCTCCAGCTTACAATAAATAAAAAATCTACGATGCACCACTCAAGTTATTATTTTAAAGGTAAAGTAGCCGCGGTTCACCACTTAATGGGGAACCTTCCTGTTCTTAATAGCATTAGTCTAACTCTGCGATTCACTACCCACAGGACCCTCCAGAGTATAAGGACAAATAATTAAAATAACATCCTTAACTAACACAAATAATTATAAGTAGTGCCGAACCCCAACAACATTACCCGACCCCCAATGCTTAACGCATTTTCCACACCTCCTCCCCAACCCGTGCCTCCTTCCTATAATGCATTTATCATGAACCAATTGACAAGCATTATTACCAGTGTGTTAATAATTTATTCAAACTGGAAGGTCGAAATTTATTGCAATCAGCCCTCAACCCCAGCGCAAACTTTACCCGCATTACGGGCGTGGCTATAGAACCAAATCTACGAGTACCTAATCAAATAACAGAACTAGACAAAATTCTGGACGTAGTAAGATGTTTATGAGAATTTTCAGGCACCCCAGGAGAGTTCAACTCTTGGAAAAACAGCGTTGATCGCATATTACAAATCTACCAAAGGGGAACCTTAAGGTAGACACCAGGACTATCATTTACACTACGCTCTGAAAAATAATGGTCAAGTAAAGAAAACTCAAGTTTTTCGACCATCCCTTCCACCCATAAAGATAAACAACGCATTTTACTCACAGTTGGCACATATCCCTAGACCTACACAAAATTGCATGCCTCAACAGGGCGCACAAGCCACTAGTTCAACACCCTGTTAAACCTCACCTTTCACGACGCCA
The DNA here is from genome assembly GCA_951828415.1 of Anomoia purmunda. Taxonomy (NCBI): domain Eukaryota; kingdom Metazoa; phylum Arthropoda; class Insecta; order Diptera; family Tephritidae; genus Anomoia; species Anomoia purmunda. The sequence continues at coordinate 87,324,073 of OX639995.1, forward strand.
GACGCCCTCTCGAGACTTCCGCAGGCCGACATTAACACTCTTATAACCACTCGCCTTAGTGCTGAAAGTTCTGCTCATCGTCCAATCCCAGTCACTGAAGCACCAATAAATGCTTTCAAGAATCAGTTATTCCTCTTGCTCGGCGTCGAGGATAATTACACGTTTCAAATATCATTTCCTAGTTTCCACAGACACACCATTACAAAACAAAACTACTCTACACGGGACATTTAGACTAGTCCACATTATTGACTTAGAGAAATACGAACATTTTCTGATGGAGACCTATGACGAGATAGCCACTAAATTCCCAAAGACCACCACAGGAGAAAAGGACAAATCGACATATCAGGGATCTAATGGAAATATATAGTCGGGCAGTTATCAAAGTAATTAAAATTGATTATAATGAAATTCTGAAATGAAAGGTTTCAATTTATGGCATACAGAATAAATGCGATAGCTGTAATGAGTTAGCGATTTGCAAAACAATAGATATAGTAAATATAAGTAAAAGAGTTATGTATAACTAGAATAGGTAATAGTTTACACTCAACATGTTCAACAATCAACGGTCGTCCCATCCTAAGATTGAAGAGATAAAACCTGGTGTAATTTTGCTTAACCAATTCAACGGTCCGATACGATATCCCAGAAAGTAAAGGGACCGCATGTGGTAGTATTTTACAACCCCACAATTAAAATCAATTACCAGACGTTTAGCAACATAGAGTCAATACCAATCGAAAGCATCCCCGAGCAGCCAGCCCCAATAGAAAAGTATCACATCGATTTAATCTTTGAAATACTTGCACATTAGCAACACACACCGAATAAAGTCCCTCAAAAATACGACTTTCTCCATTGGAAGCCTAACAACAGTAGCATTCGTAGTCACCCTGATTCTTCTTATTTTCTTAAGAAGAAGATCAATCAAAGTAGCCAAACACGAGCAACAAAGCTATTAACTCAGGTGAAATAAACAACATCACACATATGTAAAACTCAACGATCTACCTTTCTATTGATGATCGAAGAAGATCATATTTAAGAGGGGTCTTCCCACACACAACAGTTTACAAAAGCTGCAAACATTGTGAAACGACCCATAACCCAGCGGTCGTCAACCCTGCAAGCGCATCCGCATAACTGCTGACGCTACTTCAGCAACAATTAAGGAAAACAACACTGAGCAACAATTTTAAGCAAACAATATTCAGCAACAGTTGTGGTAAGCAGCAATCAGCAATGGTGGCCGATAATAGGTGTAGTGCAGAAGTAAGAAATCAATTGTATTCTAGTGTTAAGTTCTTTGTTAATCAATAAAGTAGCTGGCGGCCGCGAGTCCGCCCCTATTTTAAAAATGACTTTTGCAACTCATTAACGAATATGAAGGATAGACAGATCTAAATAAGAATTGGCGGGTACATACATATATTTATAGCCCGTTGCGTGGTTTACCATTAAATAATTTTTTTACATGAGTTATCCCCTGTTTAAAAGGTTAATTAAAACAATGAATGCATTCAAATATTGAAACGTGGGTATCAAAATAAACAGACTAATAAAGATTCATTCCCCAAATATTTTGAAAGAAAGTTGCCATCTGTGTATATGAAAATTAAGAAAGATAAAAAATAAATGACATTTTACAATACGAGGGAGCAGCTTACCACCAAACAAAGGAGTTTTAAGAATGCTTTATTTTGAAAATAAGTGGGATTCAAAGGAAGTAGGCTTAAGAAAACCCGGTACTCTTAGAATGAAGCGCGCACACCCAACACACTCGGCTACGGCAGCCGCCATTGGCACTAGCTATAAAAAATTCGCAGAAATATACAAACGTACAAATATTATTAAAATAGGCCGTTCCGAATACGTAGCATGAGAGTGCTTCACCCGGAGTAACCGCGTTCAAATCTTGTTCTAAAAAGCTATGTTGAATACGTTTACTATTGCATCCCTTTTGTGTTTTTCGCTTTTCATGCAAAATTTCAAATGTTACGCAAAGCCAAAGGTTTTTATGTGCCATAGCTTTAAAGCATAGATCATCACATTTTGTCGTAGTACTAGTGCCTGATGTTGAGTTTTGGCTGCCAATTTGTCGCAATTCCATTATACCTGCTTACCCCTTTATTAGGCACGTGGTCTACGATCGTAGACCACCTCTTTTTAAACTCGTGCAACTCTTGAAATTTATTTTTAAATTATCTACTCTTTTCAGTAGCTGTTGAAATTAATCTTTTCATTCAATCAGTATGTTCGGTGCGGTTTTGACGTACAATTGTAAATTTAATCAAGGTTCGAACAGTGCTGGTCTATGTACATATGTAGACCACGTGACCAATGACGTCACATTTTTTACTGCAATATTGCATGTTATACTAACTTTTTGCATTGAGTTCGGGTTAGTTCTGCTTATTATTTTTGATAAAAGTGTGGTAATACAATTTATTTCAGATAATATGATGTGTGATTTCAAGAAAAGGCGTGTGGAAGGGAGCCGCAATTCTGAAGTATGGCAAAGATGGCTAAGCGAACTGTCGAGTGAGGGAGAAAGCGATATGGATGAAGAAAATGAGTACGAGGTTGACGTAGATATGGATGTGAATGTGGATGCTGCTAAAAAGAGTGATCACGAGACAGAATCGGAACTAGAAGGATCGGACTATGACGAAATACCATCAGACGATTTTGGCGAATCCCACCGAAAAAATTTTTATCTTGGAAAAGATAATGTGACTAATGTGTCGATTCTGCCACCGTGTAAAATATTTCCCATATGGCAAATTAAAAGCTTCGGGTGATTAGTTAGCCATGGTAAAATTGTGTATCAATCTGCCATCACTGAGAGTGGTGTAAATATTTTCGCTCGTGTTGGGGTGGGTAAATTCAAATTCGCCATGGCAAATATTAATCAGCTGATCAAATATATTTACCTATTTCTGTCAAATTTGCAAATTGTGTTTCGCGAGTTAATTTCATAGTAAACAATTTTGTAAATTAATTAAATTAACAAATAAATATATATACATTTATATAAACTGCGAAAATGCCGAATATTTTGGCCCTGCTTTTGTTGCAAGAGGAGGAGGAAGATGACCAGCGCAACGCAAGAAGACAATATTTAAGGACTTTGCGGGATGCATATGATCCTTTTGAAACAGCCGATCCCCAATTTGAAGGCGATTTTCGACTTCCAAAAGACATTTGCCGCACATTGATTGCTGAATTGCAGCCATTCGACAAGCAGCAAACATCGCTGCCATTTGGTGTGCGGTTTTTCACGACACTCTATTTTTTCGCGAATGGCTCCTATCAAAAGTGTGTGGGAAACAATTATGTAGTCCCAATGAGTCAAGTCAGTGTCGCGTACATTGCGATACATATCTTGGCTTATTGTGAAGCGAAAAGGCTCGGAAATTTCGTTTCCCCCAACACAAGAAAGGCAGTTAAGAATAAAAGCAGGTTTCTATTCTAAGTTCGGCTTGAAAGGTGTCATTGGTGCAATAGACTGCACACATATCCCGGTTATTTGTCCGCCCTCCAATGACCCGACGAAACCGTGCAGCCTCTTCATGAATAGAAAAGGTTATTATAGTTTAAATACAGAAGCTGTGTGCGATGATACTCTTAAATTTTTATTTTTTTGTGCAAGATTTCCAGGTTCGGTGCATGATTCGGGTATATGGACAACTTCACGTGTGCGGTCATTTGTGTGGTCTCAGCGAGGTAGCTGGCTTTTGGGTGATCAGGGTTATCCGTTGGAGCCATGGCTAATGACACCTTTATCTACAACTACAACACAGCAGGAATTGAAATATAATAAAATGCATTGCAAGGCCCGCAATGTCATCGAAAGGAGCTTTGGCGTATTAAAGTCTCGCTTTCGATGCCTTTCAAAACACAGGACTTTGCATTACAGCCCAGAGACTGTAGGCTCAATTGCCAACGCATGTGCGATTTTGCACAATATTATGATGGCCCGTTTTCCAGAAAGTGATGTACAAGTTGAAGAAGTTGTCGAAAATCACGAAGGACCAGTAGAGTATGCAAGCTCCAGTTTACACAGAGAAGGTGAAAGAATACGCCAATCAATTATTCGAACAATGTAAATGTTACGGAAATAAAATTGATTGATTAATAAAATTCCTAATTTTAAAATAAAAACAATATTTTTTTTTAAGTGGGAAAACAAAAATAAAAACCCACTGGCACTTTATTTCTGAAAAAAAGAAAAACTAAACAAGACAAAATTCAGTCGAGCTTATTTAAAACAATAAACTCATATAACAACAATATATACATACATATGTACAAAAAAAGTAAAAAAAAACCTGTAATTAAAGAAATACAAAATTAAATAATATAGAAGTTACCCGTCTTCCTGAAATGAGCGTAGTAGTGCATTCATCTCAGTGACGGCCGTTGTTAAACCAGTTATCGCGCCGCACACTTGTGTATGCTGCTCCCTTCGTATCTCCATCTCCTGCCGTCTTAGCTTTATCTCTTCCCTTCTGTAAATCGCCTCCTGCTCCAGATATCCTGCGAGCACACTGGGGGTTTTGCGGTGACTCCTCTTTCTTGCAGGCGTCGCTGTCGTTCGGGGCGCTGACGGAGTTGTAGCTGGCGCATTTAGCGTCGTGTAGACGGCTGTTCTAGCAGAACTAGCGGTGGCGGTGATGGTGATGTGCTCGAGATCGGAGCTAATATTGTCACCGATTCGAGAAATTCGACCGGTGACTCACAACCTGCATCAGGAACGTGAAATTCTGATTCGCCTCCGAATCCCAGGTCTACGCCATTTAGACCCGTAATAGTTACGGTGCCTAATGACTGCAGAGCCCGTTCCTCGAAAGCGGTCAGACACTTGGCATTGTTTTCACCACCGCCCGTTCGCTGAATTTCTGCCCGCACTTTTCGCGCCTTGCACTTCAGCTGCTTGCGCCAATTCCGCAGATTCTGAAATTTTTACATTTGCATTACTATTTACATTATTTTTTTATTTCTCTAAACTAACCTCTTTCCACACAGATGGGGTCTTTGTAGGTCCCATCAGTGAGTTAAGCCGTGCACTTAACTCTTCCCACAGCTCCTGCATACGCTGTGGTGCATCGGGAGAGTTTTTCCCCGCTAAAAACTCTGGATGTTCCTCCACAAACTGGATGTAGGCCTCAAGTTGTGCCAGCGTCGCGCGTGCGTATTTTCTGGAATAATCAACAAAAACATATCAAACAAATAAACACATTTAATTTAAGTAATATATACATTTATTTAAATAATTAAATCAATATTTTGCAAACTTACTTGTTTACTTCCATTTCGCAATTGACAATTGATCAGCTGATTGCATTAAAACAGCTTTAAAACTGTTATAAAAAGCTTTTTATAACACTTTTTTTTACCATAGGCAAATTTATAACACTCACAATTTCCCCATAGGGGCAGATGCATACATAGCAACTTACGACTCGTGTCGGTAATAACTTTAAGGGGTGAAAACTTAGTTCCATGGCAGAAGGCAGAATTGACACATAAATGGAAAAAAATCAAAACCAATTCGCAAGTTCGTATACGCAAGAGAAACCGATGAGACTTAAATTCGCGCTTTTATTGGTATATTGTTTTTAATTGGCGCCCTTAGAAGCTTAAGAAAAAATCTTCATAAAATTTGGGACAATTCCCAAGGGAACGGGGTTTAGTCATGCTACCTAGCGATGAGCGAAAAACGGTTTCGATTTCTGATAAGATGTCTGCGGTTTTATGACATAAATACAAGGCATCAGAGAAGGTAAATTGATAAATTGGCGCCTATTAGAGAACTTTTTAAAGTGTTTTTGGTAAATTTCCAAAGCATTTTTATTGGTAGTGAGTTTCTTACCGTGGATGAACAACTATTAACGTTTAAAGGGCGTTGCACATTTAAACAATTCATTCCTACTAAGCCGGCCAAATATGGCATTAAAACATTCGCAATGGTGGATGCAAAAACTACTTTTAATTTGGAAACTTATGTGCGAACTCAGCCGGACGGACCATATAAATTTGGCAATAGGGCGGAAGAGATAACTCTTCGATTGGTAGAGCCAGTTTCAGGTACTAATCGTAATATTACTGGTGATAATTGGTTCAGCAGCTTACCGTTAGTCAATAATTTGCTAAAGAAAAAACTTACATATTTGGGGACTGTAAGAAAAAATAGACGTGAAATTCCCAGAGAGTTCCTGCCCAGGAAGAATCGTGAAGAAAAGCCAAGTATTTTTGGTTTCCAAGAAAATTGTACACTAATGTCGTATTGCCCGAAAAAAAACCGATCAGTGGTGCTGATATCATCTATGCACCATGATGATGCAATAGATGAGCAAACTTATGATGACAGAAAGCCATTTATGATAACCGATTACAATCGCACCAAAATTGGTGTGGATCTAGTGGACCAATTATGCCAGAAATATAATGTTGCAAGGAATACGCGTCGTTGGCCAATGGTAATATTTTACAATTTGATAAACATCTCTGGTATAAACGGGTTTTGTGTATATAGAACAAAGTATCCCCTCAAAACTTTGAAAGGCTGTGATTTTCTTGAAAAATGCGCTTGGGAACTAATTGGACCACAAAATGAAGTTAGGTCAAAGCAGTTTTCAGGAAACCGAAACTTACATATTCTGTACTGAACTTTTATTTCTTATTTAATGGAGTGAATTTTACATATATTTATTTTTATTTTTATGACCAATAAAAACTAGTTTGTAAGTTGTGCGATAGTTATGAAAAGATTATTTATGAACTACAATAAATATTGAAAAACACATACATTTAAGTTTTCATTGAATCTACAGAACATGCACAAATACAGTCTGTCTAGTAGAAGCGTGATCGCAAAATTTGCACATAGAGTGCCGTTATCAAAATAATTTGAATGCACCTTGGTAGCGACATCATTTTTGTAGTACGCATTGCAAAAACTGTCAGTTTCGCGAAACTATTAGAAAGTGCACGTTGTTTTAAAAAATGAGTTCCGCGTACGAGAAGCGATTTGAAGCTGTATTTCTTTGTCTACACCCTAGAGGGCCGAAAATGTCATGTTTAGCTGCAGCAAAATATATGAAGAAGTCGAAGTCATTCGTAACGAAGTGGACGAATCGGTATTTAGAAGTAAAAAATGTCGACGATTTGCCTGGGCGGGGCCCTGAAAAAAAGACCTCACCAAAGCAGGACATGAAGATCCTTGATTTGTTTGCGACGAAGCCGGGCTTATCGTTGCGTAAAGCTAAAGAAGTTGTAGAGAAAAGTGTTGTTCAAATATCGGTAGAGACGATTCGAAAACGTTTAGGCGCTAACGACGTCAAATACCGCAGCTCTCTTAAAAAAACCGTTGCTCTCATCATCACACGCCTGGGCCTGCGCCAATTCAGAACGGAATTGGAATAATGTAATATTCACGGATGAATCTTCATTTTGGGCAAATAGTAACATAAATCGATCTTGGTGTACCGCTAACAATCGATTGCTCCAACGAACTGTTAAACACCCAGTGAAGGTCCATGTTTGGGGATGTTTCTCAGAAAAAGGATTTGGACGCCTTTTCGTGTTTACCAGCAACTTGAATGCGGTTTCGATGAACAAAATTTATCAAACAGCTTTATTACCATCAGCTGCGAAGATGTTCGGGAGAAGAGGACACTCTTGGATTTTGCAAGAAGACAATGACCCCAAACATCGCAGTCGAATGTGTGCAGAGTGGAAACAACAAAATGGTGTTGAGGTGTTAGATTGGCCTTCACAGTCGCCTGATGCCAATCCGATAGAAAATGTGTGGGCAATAGTAAAGCAGAAACTCAGAGGAAAAACGATATGGACAGCAAAACAGTTGTCAAGACAAATTCGGCTGATTTGGAAACGATTGCCTCGGCAACTTGCTCAGAACTTAGTGCAAAGTATGAGTCGGAGGTGTGAGGCCATAATAGCGAATGGCGGTGACTATACATGTTATTAAAAGTATCTATTGCGAACAATAAATATTATAAACGTGTAAAATGTTGTTTATTTGAAACGAATCGGACAAATAGTTTCCAAGTTATGGCGATCACGCTTCTACTAGACAGACTGTATTTCTATTTAAATATTAGGTTATGTTATTAATAATAGTTTCCAGAATGTTACTTTTGAAGTATTATAAAAAAAAAAATTAAATTACACGTTTAATACTAATATTAAAATGGTCTACGATTGTAGACCACGTGCCTAACCACGTTACAAAAGCCACGTGCCTAATGAAGGGTTAAGGATTTCGATTTTAAATTATTTATTCAATCATAACGATGTGTAATGTAATTCTTTCAAAGTTTCTACTGTGTGAAAATTAATTAACCCTTTTATAAAAAACGATTAAATGGAATCATACGTCCACATACCACATACATATGTAGCTATTGCGGATGATTGAAATGTCTTTGAAGAATAAACTGTGGTTCTCGTAAAATTCGTACACAAACGCGGCAATGCTGCTCTGATATTCGAAGAAAAACAAATGCACTGCCGAGCGTGATGTTACTTTCGTGAAATCTGAATGTACTGTGGAACATTGTGAGTGATTACAAGTGAGAAGTCTTCTAAATTAAAGATGGCGACAGCTGTTGTCAAATGTAACAAATAGATATTATTCATTGTCTTACATAGAAATTTGACCAACGAATGACATAGTAAGAATGCTCAGCTTTGCTATATCAGGTCTATAGAGATTGCAAAGGAATCTCCTAAAATGGAAAATATATTTGCCCGTTACATTTTAACAAATCTTTACAGACGACCAATATTCGCGGAACGTTCATTGAAAATACAATAAAGAGTAAATAACGTGCCGAATACAGAATTTTGTCCATTGCAAAATTGTGATAAATCGATGTTCAGTACTAATGAATTAATACAACATTTTACCATTGCCTAGTTCGACTAGTTTGCAGTTGATATACATTTATGTATCGTGTTCTGGTAGCACAGCCCACTAAAAGGAGCCTTCAACAAGATAAAAGGTCAAAACTCCGCCACAGCATCTCTACAAGCCTTGAACATGGGCGAATTTCGCCGAAATTTCAAAAAACAAAAAGTAAGCATACAAAAAGGTTGTCCACTGGTTATACTGTGACGTATACTGAATCAGAATTTCCTCGGTCGCTTCGGTATACGTATTAGCCAAGGCGAGTTCGTATAAGGTAGTGGCATGGCGAATTCATAGAGCACATCCAAAAGTTTTCCAGTTATAGGATGCCACGATAAAAAAATGGGTAGAGGAAAATTATATATATAATGGAAGAAGAAGACATCGGCTGCTTTAATAACTTCACCTTATATGGGTATAAGTTTACACACAATTCGTTCGCTGGCAAAAATACAACGCACTTAAAAAAATGAAAATGCGCATAGCCAAAAGGTACAACGAATTTCTCCCGACGGCCATTTGCCGCGATAGATTAAGTGGAAAATGCCACTTCACAATTATATCTACATATGTATATCGAAGCAACCATAGGTAAACTTTATACATATATGTATTTCATTTTCTTACCGGCGCGCACTGGAGTATTATAACTTTGTTCACCTAACGGTTGTTTGTAACAGCATAAAGCAACCGAGATAGATATAGATATATATATAGCACAATTCTTAGAATCAATAGCAGAATTGATTAGCCATGTTGTTTGCCCATCCATCCGTCAGTCGGCTAACTCGAGTAAATATTGAGGTATCTTAAAGAAACTTGGTAAACACATTGTCTTGAACACAAGGTACTTTGGTATTGCAAATGGGCGAAATCGGTCAATAATCACGCCCAAATAACGATGTTTTGTGAAAATCAAAACCCCGCGATATTTCAGTAACTTTTGCAGATAATCTGCTCAAATTTGATACATAGCATTGGGTTGGAGAAAGGAATACTCGTGCCCCTCCCACTTTATAAGAAAATCTTATATCTTCGAAACTACTAGACCAAACTCTACTAAATTTCGTGCAAATAATGAATTTGAAGTCAAAAAGCAAAATTTCGAAAATTAGATAAAAACGACGCCCACTCTCAAATAATGGTAATTTTCAAAAAATAAAAAAAAAACGGGATAATTAAGTCAGCGCTAAAGACAATTCGCTCTAATTTAATATGAAGGAAGGGGGCGCTCTAACAAATATACGAAATCCAGACAATTTAAAAGCATCGATCACTTTAGAGCATGTAAGTATATCTCCGAAACTATGCTACCAAAGTCTACCAAATTTGGTATACATATCACATTTTCAAAAATTGCACAAATCGGACCAAAACTGATGGAGCACTCATTGCATTTGAAGTCAATAAGCAAAGCTTCGAAAAATCAAAAAAAATCCGATATTTATTAACTACGCAGGTAATTTGTTAAAATATTATAGACAATATTGATTATGAAATATATGGAATTATAAATATTGGGAATTGCCATGGTATCGGCCACCATAGAGCAAACTCCGAAACTTCTTTGTCAAATCCCCCCACATTACGTACATGTTGTATATGTTGTACTTCTAGTCAGAAAGCAAAATTATAGTAATCAGACTAAAGCCACGCTCATCTCTCATATAACGGTAATTTATAACAAATCAAAATATTCAATATTTTACTCAATCATGTCGCAAATTCTTTCAAATTAGTTATAAAGAATTTAACTGGGGAGAGAATTAATTACACAATCAAAATTGGGGAAAATGAGTGTGGTACGTTAAAATCATACGAACTCCTTTTGTTTTTATTTAAATCAATAAACGCCGTTTAAGGTTTCAAAATGATGTAATACTAGCATACTCGGCTTGATTTAACGCGCCATTAATATAACGAATATAACATGAATTCAAGTTTCCATTTTCATGGGGCGTTGTACCATCCACTTTTCAAAATTTGACCTACTTGATCTAGTGTGCAAATTACATAAATATCGGTTCAGTAATTTGGACGCCTATAAAGAACTCTCGTTCTTTTTATATATACATAGGATTAACTTTGAAATAAAAACCTGCAGCAGGTATTAAAGGTTCGGTTGAATCCGAACTTAGAGTCTGCTATACTTTTCACTCCCGGAAGCAGTGGTGCCCATATAACTTTATTCACTTAACTTTTTTTGTATCAGCATAAAGCAACCCAGATATACATACATATGTAAACATTTCCACGCTTTGAATTTCAACTGAGTAAGAAACCGTTTGAAAATTATATAAGTCGGACAAAACTGCGACATGTTCGTCTAATATTCTGAAAATATGTCCGTCAGTTACATGAACATGCATAGCAATAACGGAAAATATTTTCTCACTTGGTCCTAAACGATCATTTACTTGTTTTGCACCGATGATAAGCTGGCGTAAATTGTTTATGTCAGTACTTTCGTCAAGGCCTAACGAAAAATAGTTGCAGTTCAGTTGACGGGTTTTAGTGCAAAAATATAAATACTTATTAATAATTTCTGTTCGTCGCGTTATAGTCCGCCTGAATAAAGGAATGGTTTCTATAAATTCTTCATTACCTTCCCTTGCTCTCCAAACTATTTTTTTATTCTTTAAAAAATATGACATCCTCAAAAGGTCGGCATTTTTTGCTAAAGCTAACGATAGTGACATTAAAGATTTGGCACTCCTTTACCAAAGGTTGCCTTCATGTTATCTAATCAAAAAGGCTCAGGAATTTTATACAATATGCAATTTTAAATTTATGTATATTCAAAGAAAACATAGAAATATTTTTTTTAGAAATTTTGATTTTGCTCCAATTTGCACGAGAATTTGAAGATTTAGTAACACGACGCCTTGCTAAGGGAGCCGATTTTGTCAAGAGTGTGCGAGAAAACTTTTTACTGAGCAAACCTTTAATAATTGAATCATATATCAATATTTATTCAATAAATTAAAGGTATGAAAAGTTATAAAGAAAAGTTGATGAATTTTAAGATGATTTAGCTTCGCTGATTCGTCGACAACTACTCGTACGTAGATGCGCTTCGCTTTGTACTTCGTATTGTATATTGCTGGGGTTTCAGGTAAACAGGATAAACCGATCGTTCTACAGAGTTGCTTATATAAGAAATATGAAAATTAGTTGATTGTCAAAGCGCACGAAAAGATGAGAGCTGGCGAATTTTCAGCGTCGCTTTGGCGTCGGCGTTCGTTGAAATTTAAAACACGTATTAGCCACATAAATTTAAATATTTAATTGGATCGACAAGTGGAGCTATCGTCGAGATATTTAAAAAAAAAAACATATTTATTGAAATTCAATATACATACATATGTATTAGCGGCATATTTATATTTCTTTTATTTGGAAGTTGGGCCGGTAGGTGGCACTGGAGAAGATATCTGTCAATTTGATTTCGATTCAGAAGATGTATTAGCCACCTACTTAAATATAATGATTGCATTTGAAAACTAGACCAATAGCTGGCGCGGAAATATCTCTAAGATTAGTATTTAAAGTCCGATTTTATTAAAATGCAATGCACTCAATTTTGTTTGAAAATTGGCCCGATAGGTGACGCCGGAGTAGAGATCCCTCTAGAACCCGTATTAACAGTTCAATTTAATTTGCTTTCAGAACATGTATTAGCCACATAAATATAAATATTTCACTCATTGAAGCAATAGGTGATTACATTCTCCTTCATGATGTCATGAACAATAATAATAATGTAAGCGCTAATGAATTAGACCAAGCTATCATGCTTCCAGCAACACGTAAGGATCACATGTAATCCAAAGTGATAATGTATACTAGTCAGCCCTCAACTTATCGGCAAGAGTATTTAAACATAAATTAAAATCTCTCATAGATTTTATTGTAAAACTACAGGTTTCAAGGAAGACGCGATGCTGGATGTACTCGGTCGAATGGCGGAAACGTGGACTACCACATGCCCACATTCTTGTTTGGTTAATTGCAAAATTCGGGCAGATATTATTGATAACGTATTAGCTTACACACAACAGCGGCGAATGGTGAATTTCGTCGTAAGCGGCGGCATCGAATTCCAACAACGTTCGGCGGCAGGGCTTATCTACTCCAAGGGTTCTATTACGCGTTCAATGAACGAGCTATTCGTCGTGTATAAGTGAATATTTGGTATTATACGAAAAGTGAATGTATCCCTTATATCGTAATTTACTATTATGAGTTCAGTGAACGTAACTCATTTACCGTAAACGTTAAAAATTTTCATAGGATTGCAAAACGCCACTCGTATTCCAAAAATTTCAACTTGTTGCTGTGATATTGTTAGTAAAAATTTATATGTATATGTATATGTAGGGCCCCCTTTCTATATAAAAGTTTCGAATACTTCATCAATTTCATCAACTATCTCTCTACTTCCTAGTTCAATGTGTTTAAAGAATAAATCAAATATGACGTTTTTTGCTCTCATCAGTTCATCATATCTGTATTGAATTTGCTTTATAGTTGATGTTGGGTGAAACAATTTTTTTTTATAAGATTTCGAAAATCAATAGAATGTATTAATCAGTTCATATATATAGACTTTTGGTCAGAAATAATCTAATTTAACTATTCACTCAACTTCTAGAAAAATACGGGCCCATTGAGAACTCCGGGCCCTGGGAGGAATCACCCCAAGATCGTAATTCCAATATTATCGTACATACGATAAGTCACGTAACGTATTGTTATAATAATGATAATAATAAGCCCAACGGTTACCCTCTTTCCCGCCCAACCGACGCGAGGGGCACAGTCCGCATGACGTACGGATCTTTTTTTTTTTATAATTTTTTTTTGTGCCGAGTTGTTAAAAGAAAAAGTTTGTTAAGCGTCGAGATCCAAAACTGCTCAGCTACAGAAAAAAAACTTCATCAGCTGAATCAAATATATATTATACCGCCGTTAATCATTTATTGAGAAAGGACAGTACAGCTCTTTTTATGGTGAAAAGTGAGTCCGAAATATCAAAAGTGCTAGAAAGACAGTTGAAATCTTGACATAAACATCGGAAATGTTCATTTAATTCATAATTGGTTTTACACTGTTTTAAATAAAGAGGTTTAAAGTGTCTTGAAATCCGAGAAGGAACATTAAGTGTAACTTCGGCAATAAGAAATGTGCTTGCGATAGACCCTGTGAGTAGTTTAGTAATGAATATTATGCCTAGCATTTCTCTACGGCTGGAAAGAGTAGGAAGATTTATTAGCTTCAAACGATCAGTATAATGAGGAAGATTAAGCCGAGAATCCCATCTAAAGTCTCTTAGGGCAAAAAGTAAGAACTGTAGCTATAGCATTAACATGACTATTGAAATTAAGTTTGGAATCCATTGTAACTCCCAAGTCAACAAAGTCAAACACTTGATCCAGAGTATAGTTATTTATTGTGTAAGAAGCTGGCTGAATAGTTCTTCGTGAAAAACTCATAAATTTACATTTTTTAAGGTTAAGTGGCATATAATTTATGTTGCACCAATCAACTAAGCTGTTAATATCTATTTGTAATAAATTTCTTTCTTCAATCGAGGCGTATGATTTAAAAAGTTTTACATCATCGGCATACATTAGTATATTCGAATATCTTATTGCAGTAGTAATATCATTTATGAATAACAAAAACAGAATCGGGCCTAGATGGCTGCCTTGGGGAAATCCCGAAGTAACATTAATGACATTGGAAAAAGCATTTTTGAATATAACGATTTGAGATCTATCGTGTAGATAAGAAGAAATCCAGCGGAGGAGAGAGGGTGGAAAGCCCAGCAGATCAAGTTTGTGGATGAGTAAGGGGTGATAAACTTTGTCAAAAGCTTTACTGAAGTCGGTGTATATAACATCTGTTGGAATATTTTCTCTAAACCCATTTGAAACATGAGTTGTGAATTCCAGTAAATTGGTAATAGTTGATTTGCCCTTACAAAATCCGTGCTGAGAGTTTGCGATTGATGAAGAGATCGTATATTTTAACTGATTAGTAATAATTGCTTCAAATAGTTTTGGAATTGCCGATAGCTTTGCTATTCCACGGTAATTTTCAATCGAGAACCTGTTGCCGCTTTTATGAAGAGGGATTATAAAAGACTTTTTCCAAACAGACGGGAAATTACCTTGTTTTAGCGACAAGTTAAACAAGTTTGATAAAGGCAGATATAGATAATCAGCAAATTGTTTAAGAATACCTGTCGGAATCATATCAGGACCGTACCTGAATGATTCTTTTAAAGATTTCAGATAAAATAATACATCTTCAGAAGATATTATCCATGCTTCTTCTTGTGAACATGCTTATGTCAAATTAACACAGCTTTTACTTTGTGTTTTGCATATTCTTCTTTGTTCAATGTGTTTTTCATATTCTTTTTCACATTTGCGTTGTTTTGGCACGGCATATTCATTTTTAAACGGTAAATGTTGTGTTTGTACGATCGCTATAACCTGGCATAGTTGAAAAATGGGTCGCCGCATAATTTCAATTACTTTAGCACGATTGAATCAACAGCGAATGAAATACTCAAAAAAACAGCTGATTGTACCACTTCTATCTGCAACTAAAGTTAGACTGACCGTATGTTAAAAAAGGCTTCCATATACAATAAAAGAAATGCAACATGACAATTATAATTTACCCCATTTTTATTCTTCTTATGTACAAAACTTTTAATTGGACTTGCCAAAGCAGAACAGATACTTTACCATGTATTATTTGAACAAAAACTCAAACAAACATCAGTACTTTAAGGTGGTGATGGAAATATTTAAATAATATATATATGTACATACATATAATAAAATAATTCATAGTTGTATATATTTTACAATTTACAGTAGTCCTTCAAGAATGCTGACGAGCATAAAAGTCAAACCAATAAAAATAAAGCTTAATCCATAGCTAGTTATCAAACCAGACATTTTAAACAAATGTGAAAAATAAAACGATATCCATACGCCCCGTGAACCGCCAAGAACCAACCACTTATTACAGTTATTCGAGCATTTTTTTAAAATATCGAGTCTGATAACAATTTCAATCCATGGCTTTATTATTGGTGGGGCCAATTTGATCAAATTTAGTATTGAAAAGTAATAAAGCCCTTCCTAGACGAACCAAAACCACACTCTATAAGCAAAGAACGTAGATTACAAGAAAGTTGCATGGCGTTTAGTTTCCTGTGGCAATAACTCTCTTGCGTTTCACCACACACAGAAACCAATTGGATCTAATCAGATTCTAATAACAATCAGCAAAAGTCAAATTAGTTCTGGTTTGGTGAAATCGAACGAGACTTTCTGTTAAAGGAACAGTGGAAGTGATGCAACTTCTTTGTAATCTACGTTCTTTGCTATAAATCTCTCATCATGCGTACTATTGTATGGCGCTGAAGAATGGGCACTGTCAGCAGCGTATGAGACGGTCTTTGGAGTGTTCTAGACAGAGAACTTAAATTAAATGAGAAAGCTCATGACCGAATTTCAGTTTGAATTGTCAAAAGCCGAAAAGTCTTCAATATACCCACTCATGGAACTGTACCACATTTGTAAAGGAGGGGGCAAAATTCCGAGTGGCAAGTTAACAGAGCTGAGCGAGACAATATTTTTTAACAGAGAATAAATTCCAGTAAATGTTGATTTTTTTGCGGACGGCCCACGTGCATATGAAATTACTATATATTTTTATAAAAAAAGATTAAATTTAGTTAATGTCTAACAAACGCAAGAATATTGCAGTGCATGAAATTAAACTTTTTTTTGGACATTTTGGGCTATGTGTGTATCTACATACATATGTATGTACATATGTATATTCATATATACTATATATTTTGAAATGCATATCAAAATACGCATGTAGATACATACAGATGCACATAATACATTATACATACATATGTATGTATGTCCATACGTATATATTCGTATGCATCCATTTACATATATGTATATGTATTTATGTGCATATGTATACATATACATAAGCAAACATATGTGCATAGTATGTGCATGTGCGCAAAAACTAAAAATTCAGCTACACATGCGCCAGCGCCAAACATTCTGAAATATCTTCAAATACTACATGCAACAACAAAACAATTAATTTATAAATATATGCGCGTATTTCTGAGAAAAATGCCGTTCATTCATAATTGCGAGCATTTCACATCTCCGCAAACACATACGACCCTCCTCCAACATATTTTTCGCGACGAAGACAAAAATCTAAAAATCATAAATTGAAGATTTTTGTAAATTAGGTCCAAATGCTTCCAACTAGAGATAGGAATGTAGGTGCATACGTAGTTTGGCCCGTCCGGCACGTTTGCACCCTTAAAATATTTCATAAAGAAATTCATCTATTATTAATTTATTATGCTTAGTTATTATTATAAACGACTTTAGCGCAAAATCCTGCAATATAGAATGTAATTTAAACGATAATATTATTCCAAATCGGCGCCTCCAAACGCATAGACCAGGCTAACCGCTATGTATGTATGTAAATCACTTATATATGTATATGTACAGTAAAAGCTCCCTTAAGCGGACACTGACGGTCGCAGCGATTTTGTCCGCCTAAGGGAGATGTCCGCCCAATGGAGCGTTTTAAGGAAAATTAAATAGAAAACCAAATATGTATAATGTTCCCACCAATAAGGAAATAAATATGTTAATACATTTCAAAACATTTTGTAATAAATTTTTATTATTAAAGTAAAATATTCGTGTATAAGAAATTCAGATTCATAAATCATAAACTTAAATCAAATTAGTATTAGATATTAGTACATATACAAAATTTAAAATTTAGTTTTGTTGCTGGAAAAATTTACGGATTGTTGATTGCTTTGGGTTGGTTTGCTTCCATTTTTTCTCATTTTCCACAAGACGAATCTCTAAAGACGTTAGTTGTTGATAAGCAACAATATCACTTTTAGCAAACGTTTTCAAGCGAGAAATTTGTTTGAATGCTTCATGATAATTATTAATTAGATCCGAGTCTTCAAAGAACGTAGATTACAAAGAATCATGTAGCATATGATTTCTTCTTTGCTTGTTTATAAATTTGTACATATGTAGTTATGAGAAAACTGTATAACAATTTGGGAGAGGGAGGAGAGCAACTCACCCACACAAACTCTAAATTATGGTTGTATGCGTTTGCCGACCAATGATTTAAAAACTGAATAAAGCAAGACAAATGGTGAAGTTGAAGAGAGAGTTGTCCGCTCATGGGAGATGTTTCGTAATAAAAAAGTGTCCGCGTCCGTCCAAGGGAGCGTCCGCTTAAGGGAGCATGATTCCTTCCTGAAACAAGGCGAAAATTTTGGGACCAAGAAATTTGTCCGCTTAAGAGAGCTGTCCGGCTATAAGAGCTGTCCGCAAGGAGAGCTTTCACTGTATATGTCAATTTGTCGTTCAAATATTGGTCGCTTTTATGTCAGTGTTTACGTCTTAGTAGCAGAATAAAAAAATTGAGGAGTCAAAAATCTACCACCATTCAAGAAATTTTTCCACAATTGTCTGATTCCAAGCAAATTTGATAGAATTAATTGTAGTTTGGCAAATATTTAATTGATAGTACTACTTCTACGTCTTCCGGGACTAATGATAGGCGCCAATGACCTATACAAAAGGATTTTATCAGAAATGTCCAAATAAAACGTATTATTTTTGCACTGAACCTGTATAAGACCTCAGAATTTTAGTTACAGATTTAATTCTGTGGAGTAAAACTTAATATCATCATATGTATTTATGTTTTTGTGAGTAGTTTCTTTCTTATTCGATCTATAATCAATATTTCTATTCTACTCCACTTTTGTTTTTCTACCTACCTCAAATAAAAATTAGTTCAATTCAGTCCTAAGTAATGATGGCGACGCAGCTTTTTCGTGTGAATTGCGGGCAGAAGCAAATGTTTCTGTGCAGTTTTGACAAAATAGCTTATTTGGCTTTAACATACATATGTATTTGTATTTAGACCATTAATTCTGATCTTTCACACGCAAATTTAATATTTGAACACCACTTTTACAAAGATGGCCTACTAAACTAAAGCCTTGTTCAAATATTCCTTAAAATATTTCATCAGAACATTGATGGATTAAAGGAAAACGTGATTACTGGAGATACGATGTTTTGTCAAATTTTGCACATTTTTAGAGTTCGGTTGAATGTGTAAACAGGCATACATACATACAGTGTCCGATAAAACTAAAGCACGAAACTCTTCAAACTACTACCTATCGAAACGATATTTTCAAGCAATTATTAAAACCAAATTTTTCTATATTATTTACAAGAGCCTACATTTGTTGTTGGGCTAGAAAAAGCAAATACAATAACACTTTATATTAAACTGAAATATTGATTGGTGCTAAAGTTTGTGTTAGGTAGTATTTAATAGATATTTCTGTTGATATTAAATTATTATCTCTTATTAGGGGGATAAAAGATAATAAATTAATTTCTAGATCTATTCAAGCTCTTAATCAAGAATTAGCGGATACTGAATAAGAATATAATTTTAGCAGAATTGAGAAAAAAATTATTACTTGTAATATTTCGTAGCGTATCCATTGTTTTTCAATACCGTAGAATATCTTCGTGGCATAGACTCAATTAGGTTATTTAAAACGCCTGCGGAAATGCTCTTCCATTCATGTTGCACTTGAGTAAACAAGGTATCGTTGTTCTTACAACGTTCGCGACGAATTTTACGATCTACAATCTCCCATAGATTCCCTATGGGGTTGAGGTCGGGAGATTGTGCAGGCCACTGAAAAACGTCGATTTTGTTGGAAATAAACCACTCTTTCACATATTTAGCTGTGTATTTAGTATCGTTGTCGTGTTGGTATATCCATTTTAACGGCATTTTCTCCTCAGCGTGGTCAGCATAATGGTTTGAAGAATGCCTTTGTATACAAATCTGTCCATTATACCATTAACTCTGTGAACTGGGCCCACTCCATTTCCTGAAAAACACACCCGGAGCATTACACTGCCCCTTCCATGTTTTACGGTAGCTTCGGAATAGGGCGGATTTAAGCGTTGCCCTGTTGGTCTACGTACCAGCTTCAATCCATCAGAATCTTTGATGTTAACTTGGATTCATCCGAAAAAAGGACGCTTCTCCACTTATTGATAGTCCAGTTGATATGTATGCAAACTCAAACCGTGCTTTTTCACCCTTCTGAAGGTCGATGAAAGGATCTGAGACTAATTTCCAAACATAATTCATTTCGTATTGACGTGCCGGCATAGAAAGATATTTTTGAACTGCTCGGACAATTCTTTTATCTTCACGAGTAGAGGCTTTTCGAGGCCTACCTCCTCCATGAATGGTGTCCAAATAGCCGGAAAACCAAAAACAACGTATTGTTCGGGAAATTACACTGTGATAAATATTGAATTTTCGAGCAATATTGGTAACTGATTCACGTTTATTAAATTTTTTCAAGTATTTACTCTTACTCCAACAATGTAATAAAACGTGACTGAAAATACACAATATCACTGAAAATGCTTTGTTTATGTGTATCAAAAAGATTTACTGTTCTAACGGTTCTGATTAATGACTCATAGCTTACGTAATTGCGATATTGTGCTTTAGTTTTGTCGCACCATATGTGAAACTACTATGTATCATGTATGAATTAGTATTTCAATTTAAAATAAAGTTTTATTGTATTTGTTTTTTTTATTATTATAACACATAAGTATGTATGCTCTTTAGTTTGGAGAGTTTCATGCTTTAGCTTTGTCGGACACTGTATATATTTATATAATGAGTAAATATGTAAATGTAGGTATTTATGCATAAATGCATGCATGTGCAAATGATAACAATTATCAAATGTGTTGCTTATCAACGAAACTTTAATAAACGATAGAAATTCCACTAATGCACATATAAATTGCATACTCAAATTTAAATCAGTGAACATCCATGCATATGTCTCAAAAACGATTGAATAAATTTTTGCAAATGTACTTACATATTTATATATTTATGCAATCAAAGAATATGTACATACATATGCCATTTTTTTATTATTTAATTGCAGTATTATTATTTTAAAATGCCAGCATATCCAATTAGTAAGAAAATTACATCAAATCTCCCAAATCGTCAATACTCGCTCTAGCACTGCTAATTTGTGTCTTTACTGTTAAATTCAGTGGATCTACTGTGTACGTGTGGTGGAAAAAAATAGTTGCAGCAGACCCCCCGACAGCGGAACGAATCGCTGAATGGGCGTACATATTTGCGACGACAAATATAGCAACCGATAGAACGATAATCTATATGAGATTTACCGCGACATAGACATAGTCCAGTGAATAAAAATTAAGCGGTTACGTTGACCAAGTGGAAGGGGACTTGATATCACCTGGTATTTCCAATTGCCGCTAGTTAGCAGAAAGAAGTAACGACTGGCATAATATGTTGAACTCGGCCAAAACACTTTGCGGTTGTAGCGCCAATTAAGTAAGTAAGTAATGGCACTAAAAAATTTATAATACATGCATAGATACTTATATATTATTTTTTTCCTTCAATACCTCTCATTTCATTTGTTTGATCTGTTTCACAACCCTCATCTGTGCTGGTGCTGCACTGTTTGGCCATTTTCGTTGACTTTAATCTGGATGTACATTTCTCGTCACAAAATTTCCTGCAAATAGTTGTTTACTTTAAATAAGAGTGTAAATAGGAACACTGCAAAATATTTGTATTATTTATATTTATGTATATATAAATACCCTGTAGGAACTAAAAATAATTTTAAAGCCTAATTTATTTAAATCAACGATATTAATTTTTAAGCTCAAGACAGTATAAGAGAAGTATTCGGAAAAAAGACAACAGTCAGAGCATAAGAAATTATAAATAATTATATAAATTACACATACCGGTGGTGCCATGAAAGAAATCTGATGAGATGTGGTGATCTCCGAAATAACTATAATTTCTACCGCTCCGATTGTTGTTGTCATTTTTCCGAGGAAAATATCCTTATACTGGTATTGAACTCAAAAATTAATATTATTGATTGATTTTAAAGTATTTTTTCCATGACAACTAATTGTCATTCCATACTGCAAACTGATTTATTTAACATGGCGATGTCATAGGAAGCAGTCAACTACCACAACATGCATATGTTTTAGTTACTTTATTAGTCATTTAATTAAAAATGTTTTTATTTCAAATTAACACGGCAATGAGAATTAAAATCGGAACTGGCTCACGCTACATTTGTACTAAATTAGTTTAGAAGTAGTTGACAGAGATTAGTTTTTAAATATGTTTTTCATGCAACTCACTTCCTTTTTCGACAGGGTTTGTAGTGTGTATTTGACAGCGTTTCAACGCTTTACATATGTATATGGTATTTTAGGGGGAAACCCGAGCATAAAGTGAAAAACATTTTTCTCACGGAGTTACTTTTAAATGGTGATTGAATGAAACTTTTTGTGAGAGTAAGTTGATATGTTAAAATTACTTGAAAATTATTTTCGAGTAGAAACTAAAGTCTATTTTAATAGAAACGCGGAGCGAAACTAATTTTAGATTTTCATAGAAGCACGCATATCAATCCAAACTTTACGGGATATTGTGCATAATTATACGGGAAATTGGTCAAAAATTTCACATTTTACCCAAGCAAATATGGGAGTAAAAAAGAAAAGCACGTACGCCAAATGTGGACGAGAGAGCAAAGTGGGAAATTTAGCGAATAGCAGTGAATAAGCAGTTATCAACAACAAATAAAAAACTGAAATTAAATATTCCAGTGTCCACTACCAGAGTTCAACAAATTTTGAATGAGGATAATAACATTAGACACATCAGGTTTACTACCATTGTGAAAATAATACAGAAGGTGGCACAGATTGTAGTGCCGCTAACCTTCTCTTGACAATTTTTGCAGAATCAGCTGTTTTTTTTTAAGTGTGTATTCAGTTCAACATGTATAACAATATTACTGTGTATTCTCTCTAACATGCATAACAACGTGGATCGTCTCAGTTTTCTGTACCGGTAAAGCAGTTGTTACATCACAATCAAGTTACTCTTGGAATTTCACATAAATCAGCTCAATTTTGTATTCTATCATTATTGAGTTACTTCAGCGCTATATAACCGCTCGTTCAGGATTCGATGAAAACAGACAAGTTTTGGGAAAAGGAGTGGAAATGCGTGGTTTTCAGTGTTGAAAAAAATTTAATATGTATGACTCCGAAGTTTTTCAAAAATATTGGAGCGATATTCGAAAAAATCGCCATTCGAGCAATTTCCAAGGTGGAGCTGTTATAATAGGCTAAGGCTCATTTGCTTTATTAGCCGCGAAATGATCGCCAAGGCTGCATTAAACTCATGCACAATGCTTTAATTGATTTTTCCGAAAATTTTCGTGAGGAATCTTGGATATTCAAGCGGGATGACAGAACTCTACTCTAAACAAAACATAAGTGTAATGAAATGCCCAGCTTAGATTTAATCCCCGTAGGCACCGTTTGGTTAATTTTATATCAACGTGCCTAAGCAAGTGGACGGTAATGTGAGTCCTGGAAGGAGCCAAAGTCGTACTAGCATTCACACTGAATGAAAAAATATTCATTGGTACAGCAGACATTGACCAAAAATCGGTATGAAACAACATTTTCGTAGTACGGTCTGATAATTTATTTGTATAAGCTACGAATTAAAATCAAATAAATAATATAACAAGTAAGAAAGAGTATACGTTCGGATGCAGCCAAAGTTTAAATACCCAACGCATTCTTTTATTTGAAGTTTACATTACTTGTTGTATGCCATCAAAAAACGTTTGCCCCTATTATGTATGAAGACTAGTAGCCACTAGACAACCGTATACTAAAATTTGGATTACACATGGCAACCCGCTATTGACTGTCGGCAACTGAGTCTAGCAGCGCTATTTTCTGTATTATGTATTACTACCATAGTGTAATAAAGCAAGGTGAAATACGTTGACGTTCCTCTCACTCTAATCGCCATATTGAACTCCCTTAGAAATCCAGTGTGTCCCTTTTTGCGAACTTAGTTTTATTTTGCAACGATTTTGAACAAAAAGCGCTAAAAATGGTACATTCTCAAAAAAAGCATAAAATCATCACTGATCATCCTTTCCATGTTTGTTTCTACTGTTATTCGTTGACAATTGAAATTTAAATTCATTAGAATTTGAATTAAACGATTGAATAATTTAATTAAAAATAAATAATAAAATATCCTATAATAATAATATAATACATGTCAGAAAAAAACTTATAAATAATTTAATACAAAAGTTAATAAAAACCCCTTAAGTAAACGCATATGGTTTTATTTAGTATCGTTATATTGAAAAATGCTTTTTCCAATGTCATTAATGTTACTTCGGGAGTTCTCCAAGGCAGCCATCTAGGCCCGATTCTGTTTTTGTTATTCATAAATGATATTACTACTGCAATAAGATATTCGAATATACTAATGTATGCCGATGATGTAAAACTTTTTAAATCATACGCCTCGATTGAAGAAAGAAATTTATTACAAATAGATATTAACAGCTTAGTTGATTGGTGCAACATAAATTATATGCCACTTAACCTTAAAAAATGTAAATTTATGAGTTTTTCACGAAGAACTATTCAGCCAGCTTCTTACACAATAAATAACTATACTCTGGATCAAGTGTTTGACTTTGTTGACTTGGGAGTTACAATGGATTCCAAACTTAATTTCAATAGTCATGTTAATGCTATAGCTAATAAGGCTAGAGGGATGTTTGCCTTTATAAAACGATGGTCAAAAGAATTCAAGGACCCATATGTAACAAAGGCTCTTTTTACAACTTTAGTAAGACCTATGCTAGAATACGGTTCGATAGTTTGGAACCCACGTTATCAAGTTCACATTGATCGGCTGGAATCAATTCAAAAACAGTTCTTACTTTTTGCCCTAAGAGACTTTAGATGGGATTCTCGGCTTAATCTTCCTCATTATACTGATCGTTTGAAGCTAATAAATCTTCATACTCTTTCCAGCCGTAGAGAAATGCTAGGCATAATATTCATTACTAAACTACTCACAGGGTCTATCGCAAGCACATTTCTTATTGCCGAAGTTAAACTTAATGTTCCTTCTCGGATTTCAAGACACTTTAAACCTCTTTATTTAAAACAGTGTAAAACCAATTATGAATTAAATGAACCTTTTCGATGTTTATGTCAAGATTTCAACTGTCTTTCCAGCACTTTTGATATTTCGGACTCACTTTTCACCATAAAAAAAGCTGTACTGTCCTTTCTCAATAAATTATTAACGGCGGTATAATATATATTTGATTCAGCTGATGAATTTTTTTTCTGTACCTGAGCAGTTTTGGATCTCGACGCTTAACAAACTTATATCATGAATTTCAAATCAGAAAAGTTAATAATACATATATTTCCCCGAGGTTTTTCTATGAAAATACCACATATCAACTTTAAATAAAGAAAAATGTTTAGTGTTCAAACTTAGTAAATATTTGTTCTACAAATTTTCCGCAAGATATAACATATAGATATATTAATATACAATTTTAATAACAAATTGTCAAAATTTCAGTTGTTTGTTCCCCCAAATTGCCTTTTTTTCTTCCCCTTTCTCTCGGTATTCGCAATCTAAGGGAGCGTCGAAATGAGCTGTCACTACGCATATCACCTTTGTTTATTGCATCATGTATTACTACCATCTCTTTTTACAGTATAGATAATTGTCAGATTGACGCAACTGGTTATGAGCACTTGCGTTTGTTACTGTGGTAATTTCCGAGGGTAAAGCTGTTGAAATTTTGTATAATCGCGGAAAAATTGTAAGTACAAGTAAAGATGTATTTAAATGGATATTTTATTGAAAATAAATTAAGAATTTATTAGATCGGTTAAAATTACGAACAGCAAACAATGTGAGCTGTTAGTTCATTTAATGCAAACGAATCCAGTAACTGCACGAGGAACGCGGACATTTGGGCAGACCAAAATACAAGCGAACGGACAATGGGAGAGTTTCGCAATGGAACTGGAAAAGAATAGCCGCGTGTGATATTTGCATTATATAAACATTGAGCTATCTTATTTCCATGTATACGTTTGTGTAGGTGGGGATTATCTACAAGGCGAAAACGGAAATGAGTGCTAACAACAAAAATTTCAGAGCAACAGGTGGAAGTCCGTCAAAAAATCCAAGGGATTGAAATGATTTCTTATCTCTGATCGTCGTATTAAAGCGACATGTGGTTGCTTTGTAAAAAATAACTGCTGAACATTCTGACTTTAAAGTATAAAATATGCAATGAAAGTGTGCAAATTTTGCCTTTATATTTTTTTTAATTAATTTTCATGCACATTTAAAAAAAGTACCAATTATTTCAAAATGTACTTGTCAAAAATGTAAATTCAGGGATGTTGTCTGCGCTTTTCTGTATACTGATATCAGTCACTATGGATAATACAAAATGCGGTGATAGTAGTCCGGCAAATATACACTAGTATCCATACATAATAGGGGCATTAATATTATACATATGTACATATATAAAAATTAATGTGCATATAGGCGTCCAAAGTACTCAACGTGGTGAGACCACTTCCCCATGGAAATGAAGGTTCCAATTCGTCTTATATCCTCATTTTCTTTTGGGAGAGGAATAATATTTGGGTATATACATACAATATGTCTTTGAGATCAAACTTTGTATGGTTTTCGGAAAAATGGGCAGTGCCCTTTACAATAAAAAAGCCGAATTCCTTATAACTCCTCAACTATTTGACGCAGATGTACAACATTTTCTTTATACCAAATATGACAAATATGACCAATTTAAGACGAAAATACTATTCACCATATCTTCCCAGCTATTTGGCGTAGATATATGATATACGATATATGTATATATATATATACATATGTACATATTTCCCTGAGTCAAGGTATATTTATTGGCGAGTCAGAGCAAACCGGGTTTGCTAATATACCATCATTTTGGAACGACGTTTATTTATTGAAAAAAAAACAAAGAGAATCAGTATGATTTTAACGTATCACAATTATTTTCTAAAATTTTGATTTTTAATTATTTATCCCCTAATTAAATTTTGTATAAGAAATATGAAAGAATTCGCTACACGATTTAGCAAGATATTATATATTTTGATGTGTACTAAATTACCGTTATATGAGAAGTAAGCGTGGTTTAGTAGGATTTGTATACTTTTCAAAATAGTGCGTTGCGATTAGAAATGCAAAGTGTACGTAATGTGGTAGAATTTGACAAAGAAGATTCGGAGATATACCTATTTGCTCTAATATAGGCGATATTATGACCATTCTCTTGTCTATCAAATATAAGAAAATTATTTTATAGAAGAAGTGAGCACGGTTTTTGTACGATTTTTACAATTTTCAAATTTTTTATTGACTTCAAATGCAATGTGTGCACCAAATTTGTTGCCTTTTTTTTCAGATATACCAATTTGCTCGAATTTTCACATATCAAATATCTACCGGGCTGAGTAACAAATAGGTAGGTCCATCAATATGTGGTACAACATCAAGACGCAAGTACATCACAAATTGCAAGAAAAGCACGGCGAAACATCAGCTTAATATACATATGATGCAAGCACAAAATTATTATATTATATTAAAATTTCTTTAGCGGAATGAAAGTGATTTTTCAGGGTCGCGACGTGACACTTTTATGAGAAACAAGTCACTGTTTTGGCCCATAAAAACGTGTTTGGTTCGACATTTTGTTTAAGATATTTCTGCCTTTATGAAATTTAAAAATTCAACTATTTTCCAACTTTCGTACATATGTATGCCCGATACTTAATGTGTCGAATGTTAAACCAAATTTTTTCACATTCGATAATTGACATGCCAGCGGTGATATAATGCACATACTTGCATATCGTCAATCCTTACGAAGAATAGCACCTGGCACGTTTCACTATCCGCGTCGAACGTTTCACTATCATTTTCTCACGCGGAAGACTTTCACATTTTTTAATATCGTCTGTGAGCGGGCGTCTGACTTGGAGCAAGCGGCTCGCTATATAAATGTATCCAATTTAAAAATGCCCCAGAATGTGGTTGTGCGTTGGGCTGGGTACCCGCCACGTAAAGACGGCTTCCAATAAAAAATGTCAACAATCCTCGGATGAGACCCCCTATTCTGTCCTCATCAGAATAATAAAGAACATGAAGGTAGGCTGTAAATGCGGCGCAAGTTTGGAATGCGATAATGGAAAGCTGAAGAATCGTTTTTCCGCATATTATAACGATAAGTGCTTATAGAGTTCAGGAATGAAGCTAAATGACGACGAGTTCATCAAGAATCTGGTTGAGGGAATACCCAATAAGCAAATCTGCAAACCTGAATGGTAACTCACGTTATGGTAACAACGGTCAACCTTCAAAGCAAGTAACCGCACAGTAGAGACGTTACGTTGTTATAAGCAACGGAACGTTAAAAATTGGAAATGTTGAGTTAGTGCATAAGATATCAGGAGTTAAACTGAAAACAATGTATATGAAGTTAAGAAAGAAAAAGAAAATATGAACACAAGTAATGTGAATAACACTAACGATATATCTCAAAGTAAAGGTGACGAAAATAGCGAAATCGATAAGGTGGTATGACAGATTTTGTCGTTAGATTTAGACGATGTCTGTTTGAAAGAAAGCAATTTAAAGAGATATTCTTTAAATAATATATACAGCCGGATAGGCTCAAAGAACCTTTAATAGAAAAAGAGGTAAAGTAGACATTATAAATCAAGAAACCATTCAATTGTACTCCGAGATGGCTAGGTTATAGCGAAAAGGCAACTTTTCAAAAATGCATAAATGAAATCTTTTCAAGTATGATTCACATCGGTAAGATGATTATATACCTTGACGAAGTTATGATCATGACAGAGACTATAAAAGAACAGTTTACAATTCTACAGAAAGTTGTTCAGCTGTTGGTGCAAAATAAGTTTATGTTTCGATTATTTACATATATGCGACTTTCTTCAGTCAAAGCTATAGAAAATTTTGCTTTGCCGACAAAAGTTCAGAAAGCGCCAAGCTGAAGCTTTTTTAACGCTTAAAAAAACTTATAGAATCAGCTGTGTTAGAAATATACGACTATAAGGACATAACAGAACTGCATTGTGACGTAAGTGCTTTGGGATTTGAGGATATTGTTTAAACGGAAAGCGATGCGAAGTTATATCCAGTGCTTTATTTTTCGAAACATGCAAATGACGTTGAAGCTGGAGATCATAGTTCCGAATTATAAACATTGGGAATCATTTAAGCGTTAAAAAGATCAGGGTTTACCTACAAGGTAATCGGTTCATGACGATTGCAATTATCTGTTTAAAGTGTTTAGCGTTTTTAACAGAAAGCGGGGAAAATGAAAGCTTACTTAATATGATCCCCAAAGGGATCCAACCATTTGAGATGGTTCATATTGACCACTATGGGCAGACTAACAGTAAAGATACCAAATACTGGCACATCTTAGTGATAATAGAGTACGAGTACATCAGCATCAAAAGAAGCAAGCAAAGGTTAGGAAATTAGAACAGATAAGAGAAAAAGTAGAGGAAGAAAGAAGGCTCAAAAGCACAATAAAAAGTGTACCGATGCAAAGAAGCGAGAGGCTTATAGGCTTACATTAGGTAACTAGTAATGATTAGCAGCGTAAACACCCATTCGGCTGTGTGGACTAAGTTCTCAAATTGAAAGGGGCGTACGAGATTACGAAAATATGAAAAAAAGATCGGTATTTCGTAGAAGAGGTGGAAGGGTTCCAGCAGACACAGATACCATACAAAGGAGCGTGACCAGCTACCAATTTAAAGTCTTGGTATAATTATACATCTGTCGCCAAAACAAGAAACATGACTTAATCAAGATGATCGGGTTGTAGCTAGTAAGGAATAGTGCAGCAATAGATAAGTAATAGTTACATTTCATGTAACCTAATCTGTCTAGACTCTAAGCTTGTATTAGGTGCGTTATAATGTTTTTAAGTTATTTGACAGAAATTGGTTTTCTCGAAAGCTGTCCTGTTGCAATATTAACTACTCTTATGGGACCATTTTTTGAGGTTTTTAGGGGACCCATAAAAAATAGTTATTAGAGGTTAATTAAACAATTGAGTATTATTTTTTGAAGTCTCCTAAAGAGAAACACCTTTTGATGAATGAAAATAATTGATTTTAAGGGACGAAAAACTGTTTTTTTGAGTCCGTTAAGCGGCCTCCAAATATTTTTAATTAAAAAACAAAAGCAAGTTATTATATCTTCAGTATAGAACAATCCGAGAGAGTGAGAGCATTTTATATTCGACTTTTTCCTGCATGCAGTCTTGGACCACAGTAGTGTACAAATGCGCAATATTTTAAAATTTTGAATATAATGACATGAATCTAATAGAATAAAAATACAAACTTGTATCGTCACCAGGTAAAACCATACTATAAGTACATACATACTACCAAATAAATAACATATGCACTTACATACCTGCATTTGGAATCAGTCTGTGATGATTTTGAAGTGCAACCGTTAGGAGATTTACACATAAATGAAGGGGAGACACACCTATTTATGGCTGAGTTTGATTTACTTGACAACGTCTCATTTATATTTGATTTCTATAAGTAAAAAGCAATAAAGAGTTGGTTTTCTGAAAATAGTAATCAAGTAAATATGTAAGTCTATTATTGTATTCATTGGATATAAGAAAATCCAGCTTGCAACCACTTGTGGTGTTTACATGTGTAAAATATAATCCAAATAGAGTAAACCCAATAAGGTCGACACCAAGGCGAACTCATATAAGGTGGTGTTATAAGTACAGCTACAAAATGCCTAATGTACATATGTATGTATTTTGTTTTTGAATCGAATAATCCTCTAGAAAGTAGAGCCTTTAGGCTCTTAAAACTTTTATTATATAAAGCAAAATCGGGTGCATTGAGCATAGCTTTGGTTTTAAAGATATCTGAACATAAGACATTTTCTCAAAGTCTCTCGTTATATATACATACATTCCTATGCATATTGCAGAACGTTATGTAAAAATGAAAAAAATACTCTAACAATGGTGGTAGAATTGCTCTTATAATATTCTCGTTCTGAGTATGAATGGCACATTTGTAAAAACTGAAAAATTACACTTTGGTACCTACGCCAGATATTAATTTTAAGTTGGCTTCTACAGCATCTACCCATACTGCTTGTATGTAACATTTTTATTTCAAGTAATTTATGATTAATTCGACTATGGGCTTAAGTCTCCATCTCTGTGATAGATTCAGGATTCGAAAAAAAACATTTCGTTTGATCTACATAAATGGGATTATACACACGATTGCAAACGGTATATATATATGTATGTACATATATTCAATCACAATCGTTCATAAATTCCTCTACAATTTCGATTACTTTTTTGAGATAGAGTGGTTGTCCAAAATGTTAGTATTAGTAGTAAAAGTATAAAAATTCACATGCCCATATTTTTGACTGAACTCTCAAATTATTTCACAAATGTAAGTTATGAGGGAGAACAAAAATTACAAGTTGACTTCTAAGCTGCGTTGTTAAGTTAACGTTTTTAGCGTCATTTGGCTTGAGCATTTCGTAATGAAATTTATTCATTAAATGATTATAATGATACATACACATACATATATATCTAAATGCGATATTTTCGAAAGGTTCGATCAAAAATCCTTCATGAAACAAAATATGTTTTCTTCAAAAGTAGTAAATATCATGATATAAATAACGAGATAGTTCCAATTTAAAGCATTCGTTGCTTTACTTAACCATTTAATTCTTAATAAAATTATGTCGTTTCATCAAATTGTAATAATATTTTCTGACGAAAGTAAATGAAAATTTATGAATTTATTACTCTAGCAGCCGATTTGATTTTTTTTAATTCACCTAAATGTGTGTATGAGCTTTCAAAAGCAAAAACAAAATTACATGGGAATTTTGTAGTTGTACTAATAACACCACCTTTTGTGAATTCGCTTTGAAAGGAAAGATAAAAAAATAAAAATTTTATTTGAATAATTTTGTGTACAAATGTATGTAAGTCTGAAATAAGAAAAAGAAAAAAGAAAACTGCGAAAATTCGTTAAATACATGGAAAATATAATGATTAAAGCTTTCTTCAGTGCAATTCTTACTCTTTGTTTTCAAGGGCCGTACTGAATATTGTAATAAATTATAATAGCCTATTAAATCAATTACTAGTGGTTATCGAGATATTTAAATTTAAACTATAAGTTCAATTAGTTTTTAAAAAGAAATTAAACACACTTTTTTAAAAAATGAGATTGTGGTCACTATATGGATACCGAATTATATTGGACTATCAGAGAACGTATATTATAGAGAAGCCTCATCCCAGTCCATTCCGTGATTCGTTCCGCTGCCAGGGGGGTCTGCTGTACACACCACAGTCATTTTTTTTCACCGCTAATACGCAGCAGACCCACTTAATTTAACAGTAGAGACCCATATTAACAGCGCTAGAGCGTGAATTTGTAGTTAGAGAGAAAAAATAATGTAACTTATCA
Organism: Anomoia purmunda; assembly: GCA_951828415.1. Classification (NCBI taxonomy): domain Eukaryota; kingdom Metazoa; phylum Arthropoda; class Insecta; order Diptera; family Tephritidae; genus Anomoia; species Anomoia purmunda. The sequence goes on from OX639995.1 coordinate 87,356,737, forward strand.
CTGGTGTTGCAGGTGATTAATTTGGTTTTAATAATATAAAAATTGTCTATTATCAGAGAACGTATATTATAGAGAAGCCTCATCCCAGTCCATTCCGTGATTCGTTCCGCTGCCAGGGGGGTCTGCTGTACACACCACAGTCATTTTTTTCACCGCTAATACACAGCAGACCCACTTAATTTAACAGTAGAGACCCATATTAACAGCGCTAGAGCGTGAATTTGTAGTTAGAGAGAAAAAATAATGTAACTTATCACTGGTGTTGCAGGTGATTAATTTGGTTTTAATAATATAAAAATTGTCTATTATCATGAAAACAAATAAATATTTTATTGAAATTTCATTTTTATTTATAATGTAATATAAACTAATTTAATATAATGGATCTTTTTATTAAAATTTATGTCAAAATTTCCGTTTTCTAGTAACTGATTATGTGAAAAAATTCAAATTTAATTTTAATTAAGATAATTTTTTAAACACTTTTTTCTAATATTAAATAATAATAAACATAATAGTTTAAAAAAATAATTTAATGCAATTTCTTTATATTGCACATCTTAAATTATTTAAATATGTAAATGAAAACTTTTCAATATTTTTGTATGTATATTCATTCGTAACGAAATGATTTCCAAAAATTTATGAAAGTTAATAAATAGCTATATCGTATTGAATTAAAAAAAAAATGCATAAAAATTAGACATAGCACGAAAAAGCTGGGATTCGAACTATGGGGCAAAAGCTAAAACATGCAATATGATAATGTGGCCGGCGACTAAACGCGCTAAGCCAAAGCAGACACTTGTCGGCGTCCGCTTAAACGGCTAATTATGCAAATCATAGCAATGTGTCCGTAAAAAAGAAGAGCAATTTACGAATCCAACTAAAAATGAAGCAAAGAAGAAAAAGTAGTAACCTGAGAAAAAATCTGTTTTTTTGATTGTCAGCGGAGCAAGTAGAGACGGAAGAGGAGTTATGCAACAATTGTCGATAAGAGAAGGGTTGAAAGGGAGAGGGAACGGTAAGCAAAAGAGTATTCTTTTCTGTTTTTCGGCAATTTTTGTGTCAATTCGCCAATTGCGCATGCACGTGTACGCAAATGAATTGATGCGCATTTGGACAAAAGCTCTAGAATGTTCTAGAACATTCTAGAATGCCAGCAATTTGTCAGACTACGTTGGCAAATTGCATTATTGTCTGATATTGCGGTGTAGAAATTTTCAATGACCGTCGATGGTTTGTAAAATTGAAGATTTTATCATTTTTGTGTTCGTCGCGAAAAAGATCGTTGAGGGGAACATTTGCGTGCGCGGGGAGATGAAATGCTTGCGCTTATGCATGAACGACATTTGTTTGCACGAATACGCGCCTGCGTTTATGAATGAATTTTTTGTTGTTGTATGTAGTTTCAGATATTTTAGAATATTCGGCGCTGGCGCAGGCACAAGTGCAGCTGCGGTTGTGATTGCGCTGTGATTTGACTTTGATTTAGCGTAGGTCAAGGTTGAATTTATGCACATGTACGCAAGTACATACATACATACTTATGTGTGTATGTACATATGTACATACATGGATGCATATGAATTTATGTATTTATATACATACATATGTACATATGTACATACATATGTACATAAATATTTATGTACATAGATATGAATATATATGGATGTGTGCATATACTATGATTGTATACTTCATGTCATTTTAGTTATTTGCGACTTTACATTCAAATGTAGTTATGCATGTAGTATTCTCTGGAAGTATACATATGCTAGTGCAAGAATTTGCAAAAAAGTAAAAATTTAAATAAATTTTAAGTCAAAAGCGCTGGCCCGGTTCCGAACTCGCGCAAAATGAAACCATAAAGAACATTGCGGCGATTCTTGAAGCAACTGCACCACAGAATACAATTGGTTTGCCTAAACTTAATCGCTACTTGATTCAGTTTCGCGTGAATATTTTTTGCCAAGACAAATTTTTGATACAAATGAACAAATTTGTAATATATGTACATATGTATGTAGATCGCATATTATTTCGCATCTACAGAAAAAGGAAATCAACATAGGAAACCATATGAAATATTAAATTGGAAGCAAACTCTTAGTAATATTTATTATATTATAAAAACTCACTTCAAAGAATGAATATGCTTGGATATTTTAATATTTCATATTTTTTCATTTTTTAATAAATTCAACAAATAATTTTAATTTAAGCCAAATTTTTCTCTTTTATTTTAAGTAATTTATTTTAAGAATTTCTTAAGCTTTTTCCTCTTATATTAAATTTTATACATATATGTTTTCAAGCAACTCATAAAACTACACAATATGCTAATGTGAAATGCCGTCGGTAAAACAGCAAATGAGCCAAGTTGTTTTGGCATATGCGTGCTTGCATACAATCAAAATTGACTCAATGCTATCATTTACATATTTAAATAAACCAAATGTCTCGTTAAATATGAAAATATAACTATTTCAATTTTTCCTTTAATTCATTTATATCATTGCGAAATCTAAAATTAGAACAAGAGCAATCAACTTTTATTTGAATTTATTCTCTGTGAAAAGAAATATTGTCTCTGCTCAGCTCTGTAAACTTGCCGCTCTCAATGTGGTGTATTTTCATGAGTGGGTCTATTGAAATTTTTTCGATTTTTGACAATTCACACTGAAATTCGGTCATGAAGCTTCTCATTTCATATACGTTCTCTGGGACTATTTAGAATCAAGAATGATAGAATACAAGATTGCGCCTTCCCGCGGTGAAATGACAGATCTCGCCTTTAGTAAACAAGAATACGGGAGAGAGAAAATTGAACAACTTCCAATATTTCATTGAAAAACGTGTTCTAATTGTTCTAAAGTGTAAAATATGAATTTATAGGCAGACATTTAATAAATAAATTCGCAAAATACTAAAAAAAGTGTCTCTTTTTCTTAATTTGTGAAAAAAGCTTTGTCTAGTTGAAGTTGAGAATTGTCAAACCCGACAAAACCAAAGTAGCGGTACTTCTAAAGGCGTCACCTTCAGTATTCAGTACACCGTGTTTAGAATAGCAACCGAGATTTTTTTTAGTGCGATTTCATGAATTCTCACCCTGCTTAAAAATTAAAAAGAATTTAGAAAGGAATAAGATATTTTAGATAAAAGAGCAAAATTGCTGAAAAAGGCCAAATTCAATTGTATGCATATATTTGAGTACAGCGGAAATTAAAACGTGGTATATTTTCATCGCAATTACTTTATCTTGTAGCAGGCGAAATGAGCAGTTTCCGTAACATAATTCCTACGGTCCGCCTTTCATTAGGACATTTTTCGTTGCAACTCGAGCCACTATAACACCGTGCGACAACATGAATGAATCGATATTCATACGTGTGAAACTAGAGCTCAAACAGAATGTTTGTTTTTTAAGGTCCTTAAAGTTATAGGTGGTTTAAAAAAATAGTATAAGTCTAAAAATATGCACGGTGTGGAAATATGTGTATTAAGTAAAAGCGGGCGCAACCAAAATTTTATTCTCTACCGTTTTTATAAGAAATATATTATGTCATCTTGAGGAAACTGTTAAAAACAAACAGTTTTATTAAAATATTTATATAAATAACAATTCAGATAATATTTTTTCTTAAGAGATTTGAATGAAAATTGGCAGAAATATTCAAGGACAAAAACTTTGAAATACAACATGTTGCCTTATTTCGATTTGACGACAATACTTGACATTTTGTGTCAACATTCGTCCTTAAAAATTACCTAATTCGGAAAATATATGTATATAAAGCAGTGTTTTATGTTCATGAAAATTTCAAAACTTAAAATGGGGGGAGGAACTACGGTTCAAATATTATAAAATTGGTTCATGATATCCTACCTCAATGGGAAGTGGACTTTCTTGCAGTGTTTGAAAAAGTCTCGCTGCTTCCGCTGACATCTTGAAATGGAAATTAGCTTTAGATTTTGGCCCGTTAGAGGATGAATCAAAACTAGTTGAACTTGAAATGGTCTTAGCCAATGAGGGTGCATTTTTAAGTTCACTAGGAACTTCTGCTTCAATTTCCGTTTCACTATTCGCGTACGTTTTAGATTCTGAAATGGCAGTGGCCTGTAAAAATTGTAACAATTTTATAAATTTAGTTTTTAAATATAAATGTACAATTCAAAATAAAAATTACTTTTGTATAGAAGAAAGTGCTAAACAGAAACAGTCTCCTGAAAATTTATCAATTTCCCCTAAAGTTTGAAACTTCGACGTACATGATTTTTATTATATTTGAACATATATACATATATCTTTTTATATAAAATTATTAAAAAAAAAGACAGATGAAATTGTCAAAACATGTCAATACATTTTGTTACTATTTTCGTGATTACAGCTACATATTCATACATACATATGTATCCCGCCGTTAAAGGTTTAATTTTTAATGAGTTATGCCGGTTTTAAAACTAGAAAAAGAAGCGATTCAACTGATTCATGGCGCAAAGAAACATTGTGTGCCGATACGAGTATGTCAATGATGTTTATAACATACGTAAAACTTGTACGATAACAAACTTGTACAAAGGTGAAGTAGAAGCAGAAGTGCGGTTGTTTTGGAAAAAATGCTCATTCGAATTTTATTGCTTCTAAAATCATTTATTTTGTTTTGCTACCCATGCCAAATCCAAAAACCACCCTGTAACCAGGTTTCTGTTTAGAAGCTTAAAAATACAGCCGATTCACAAAACGGCTAATATTTCCCCACAATTTTACGGCTAATAATTTGATACGCGCGTAGCCAATTATCCCAGCACATGCAGGGAAGTGTAAAGTAAACTTAAGAATATTTGTAGTTTGAGTTTAAATCGATCTAGCCTCGAGAATTATTTTTTAAGCGCAAATATAATTTGAAACTTTAACTGGTGCCAGATAAAGTACGCGGAAAAATTGTTTCTGGATAAATACATCTCAAGAAGTAAAAGATCACCGCGTATTTCAATCGAGAATAAAGTGGAGTGAGAAGTGTTGATGACAAAGGAGACTTTAAGCAACTGTAGGTCGCCGGGTTGGCTAATTGACCCCGGCCGCTGTAGCTAAAACGCTTAGGGAAGTAAAATTAAGCGGAGAGCTATTAAGACGAAGAAAGCGATAAGCACCAGCCAGGAAAAGTGCATTAAAGAATGTTCCCTCCTAGCAGCAGCAAAAGGGAAATACAAAGTGCTAGCCTCCTGCCCAAGATGTCACCAAGGATGGTAGTAGCGTAAAAGTAAATATTTAGAGTTGGGACTTTTTCATATGACACTTGAATATTGAGAAAAAAACATACATACATATTTGATTTGAGTAAATCTATATAGGGCCCGTTTTAATGTAACCGAGTTGCAAACGAATTCGGATAAAATTTTCTTTAGTTGCAAAAGCAACCCTTTTAGCCTTTTTCATGAATATTGCGATTTGTTTAGTGCTATTTAAGAACGGAAAAGAGTTTTGCCTTCAATTTTTAGGTTTATTTAGTTATATATTTACAAATACTATGGATATAAAAACGAATTAGGTCTTAAATCTAAATTTCCCATGTATTTTCTTAGGGCTAATTCACAATAGCGAAGTTTTTTCATTCCCAACACCGCATCTGAGGTCGGATATCATTTTACCGAGTTGGCTCAACTCGCCTATTTTTCCGAATTAGTGTTGTTGCTTTACATGCATTTTGTTATCCTACCTAGTGTTCTTTTGCACAGAAGTCTCTGTACTCCAGTTTTAGTGGGGAACGCGAGTTGATGATTCATTTGCGTTTTCTTAGAATCAATGTGCTTACATCACGTGAGGCGCCTGTCGAGATGCTCACCAATATGCACCACTTCATTGGCCTGATTAATCGTAATACTATTTAGGGACAGAGGAATTCCTATTTATTGTGAAGGTGACTTGTCTACTCTTTTTTTCATTGACCCTTATGCGCCAGTTGGCCCACCACTCCTCCACGAGCAGTAAATACTTAGGTCGAGCTCATTTTGAATCTGATCACTTGCAAAACTGATAAACAATGACAAAATATGCATTCTCCCTTTCATTTGTGAAAGCTATGCTGTTAAAAAGCGTTAAATTCCCGTTAATCATTACATTCCATTGAATGTATGAGCACATCATACAATTCGGATTATAGAGTTGCAATTAATTCGGATTACAGAATAACCAATAGTAAGAAAATAACCCTTCGGATTACTAGATTTCCGGACAATAGAGTAGTCGGATTATCGAATTTCTACTGTATCTTATAAAGGGTGGTTTTTAGACATACGGATTTCAAGAAAAAATAAACGCAGAATTTAGCTTTATTATACAGTTCGCCATTATAATTTCGGGAAAGTGATTGCCACGGCTGGCTCGAATTAATTTCAGCCGAGAGGTCCAATTTTTGGCATCAATAACGCACCGAATATTCTCTTCCAAGGCGTCAATCGTCTCGGGCTTATCTGCGTAGACAAGCTACTTCACATACTTCAGAAAAAATAACCGAGTGGTCACCAAAACTATTCTTAAATAAATTTATTGTTTCGTTCGCTATATGTCTTGTTGGAACCAAAGGTCGTTCACATCAACATTAACTATAACATTATGGCCGGCTTGATTTTTGAAGGAATATCGGTCAATGATTCCCTTATATATATATAAAAAGAAGTTACATTTTGATTGCCACTTTATAACTCAAGAGCCACCAATCCGATTTTGATAACAATTTTACAGCATATTAGGACACAAATGTAGATGGTTTTTCCTTTGTATTTATAGTTTGATGAGCTTGAAATTTGGTACGTGGGTAGCTTTTTGCCTAGATTCACATGCCGAGAATTTTTTCCCCCGGACCAGTGACCGATCTTTTCGAAAAAAAATTGTCATATAGTCCGGTTTGCTTGAAATTAGATATGAGTATAACAGATATATGTACGTACGTACGTATATTAAGACGCCACAAAGAAAGTATGTATTGGCTATCCGTCTTTATATTTATTAATGAAATTTGTTTCCTTCATTCATTTTTTTTTGCGCAGAAATTTCGCGATTTCAATCCTATCCAATCGATCGGATCAATTATATTGTCTGCTTTCAAATTCATTTGATCGTGTGTATTGTATTTTATGCGTTGAATTTTTTTGAAAATTATTGTTATTTCAATTATTTTATTTTGTTGAATTTTCACACAGTTTACTGACCATGAATCGAATTTAAAACACGTCTGCTTCAAAACTCGGCAAATCAAGGCATTTTAATATAATAAACAACTACAACAAAAGGAAAGATTAATATTAAAAAAATAATAAGCCATAGTGAATCAGCAACTAGATGTAGGAGTGAAAAATTGAGATAACATAATAAATAAAGAATATAACATTATAGTTAAAAAATAATGTGAGCAATACACAAAGATGATTTAAAACACAACAACTGAGTCATACGTTTTATAATTATTATTCACCCCTTAAGAGAGAACACTCCGGAGTATAAGGACACTTAAATTAAAATCTTTCTAAATTCATACAACAAAATCCAGCCCCAATTCGCCAAATAATGGGAGACCTTCCGGTTCTCACATAAAGTTCAGATCTGAGAAAATAGATAATAATAATAAAAGTATTCATTCATTGTACTAGCAAACTCAAATGTTGTGAAAAAATAGTAGTTGGCAGTTATGCTTTCACTCAACAAGGCGCCATCCAAAAAAAAAATTCATGAGATAATAATAAAAGGTTTGGTAAATAAGCTGAATATTTTTTGTACGGATCTAGAAAAATATGTATAAATAGTAGTAGAAATGTAAATTCTTTAAACAAACCCAATAGAGGCAACAATAACAACAGCTCATCGCGCGCTAAGCTTTTGACTAAAAACAAGCAGTGGAATGGAAATTCACGGATCCACTATTGTTGGAAAAACGGTTTTCACACAATGAAGGAAAATAAATTCACCCTTTTAAACGAAATAAAACCCAAACAAAATTCACAAATAAAAACGTGCATGCTTGCTTTGCGGCATCTTAAAATACCTTTCTCACCGTTAAGCAATCATTCAATTCTACTCGATGTACGTACATCTGTTATACGCACATCTAATTTCAAGCAAATCGGACTATATGACAATTTTTTTCGCATTCCCAAGACAGCCGGTTATACGTACCGGAATGACCCGGGTTTTACCCGGCCAAGGGCTGTTGTTTCGGCGATATAACCCTTTTTAGATCGGCGCATACCATTCGTCGTTTATCATCTCTGGAGCAATGCCTTGCAGCAGGGTTACTCCACACTCTTCTGCTCAGGGCTGGAATTGAATCCAACCCTGGTCCAGAAACATATTTTTGCTGCGTATGCCAGAGAAGTCTCCATCCAAACTCAACGTCGGTAAGGTGTAATACGTGCGCTGGATGGAGTCATCTTAAAGTCTGCTCAGGCCTTAAGACACACAAGGAGTAGACCACACAGTATGTGGCCCCGTGTTGCTTGCGCTCTCAAGCGCCAACAGCCTCTACGGCTCAAAATGTCGCGTCAATTGCGCCGGTGCCACCCAGCACCCAGGGCCCCCACGGCTCCAAGGAGCAAGCAGCAACACGCACACTCCCCATCTCCGACAACCCATCCAATCCCACCCTGCTCCCACCCAAGTGTTAAGGCTACCCAGCAGCTCTTGGTGCCCTACACTGTCTGTTCTGTGTGTCAGGCCAGAATACGTCGGAATGTGGCATCAGTTAGGTGCAATCTGTGCCAAGGCTGGTGTCACTTTCGAACATATTCGGGTCTGCGCACCACACGTGAGTGGACAGGTGACTACCCCGCCCCATGTTGCAGAGCTCTGCAGCCGCATACGCCTCCTCCGGCGCTGCCCCCAATCTCCACCAGGCAGCAACCTCGGCGGCAAGCGCAACTGAGGCAAGGTGGACAACCACACCAGTCCCTTGTACCCCCCATCGTGTCGACTCATCCTGGGCGAATTAAACTCCAGCAGATGAACTGCAACGGACTCCAGAGCAAGATCGAGGAGATAACCGTCTTTATGAGAAGGCATGGTTTGTTGATAGCTGCGATCCAAGAGACGAAACTGCGCAGCAATTCAACCCTGTTGAATTGGAACGGATACAATGTGCATCGTAAGAATCGCGAGCGTGATAATGGAGGTGGCTTAGCATTTATCACACACAACACAGTGCAATATCGTCTTATCGAAGAAGACATTAACCCCAGGGATACTACCCTTGAATATCAGGGCATAGCTATCCGGTCAGGTAATGTCGAGCTCGAAATGTTCAATGTATATATACCCCCTGTCATCTGCTGCCCTACAGGATATCACCCTGACAGTTCTGATAACTAGCATAACGTGACGACCTACGCTATCGCTTGCATCAGACCACCTATTCATAATCATCACGATTCACAGACCTGTCGACTTTGTCTCCGCGGATCGAAAGACTTTTATCAACTTTAAAAAAGCTGATTGGTCCGGATTCGCGGAATTCACTGGGAGTACCTTAGGTGCCCTACCCACATCAACAGAAGTTTGCGCTGGTGAACGACAGTTCCGCAGGGTGGTCACGACCGCTACGGCCCGCTTCGTTCCTGCTGGAAGAATACCGGAAATTCGTCCGAATTTCCCAGCGGAAGCGGCAACGCTAGCCAACGAACGTGACCATCTTCGCCTGTCCGATCCCCGAAATCCCCGCATTAGGGATTTAAACGCGAAGATTCAGACCCTGGTAGACGAACATAAGCGGAACAAGTGGAAGGAGCACCTGAAGTCCTACAACTTTGCGGCAGGTGTGGGCAAGCTTCGGACCACCGTGAGGTCCTTGTCCAATCCGGCGAAGCGTGATGATCGAGTGGAGATTTCATTCGGTAACCGCGCTTCGTCGGACCCGAAGAGATGCACGAGCTACTTCAGCCGACAGTTTATACTGCATCCTTCGGTGGATAGGACTAAACGGAATGTGTCCAGAAGGCTACGCAAATTACCAAAACCTAGCGTGCCTCTTGCCTTCACATGTGGTGAGGTTGCGGAAGCCATCGGGAAGGCGAAAGCCTCCAAGGCCATTGGTCCTGACGGACTAAGCAAGTTGATGCTAAAAAATTTGGGCCCCAAAGGAGTAGCATACCTTACGAGACTGTTCAACATGTCTATGACTACCCTGATCATTCCAGAGCCCTGGAAGACTGGGAGGGTACTACCGCTGTTAAAACCAGGGAAACCGGCCGAAAAGGGAGAATCTTATCGACCGATTTCCCTTCTTTCACCAGTGGTTAAGATACTCGATACTATTTTACACACCATTTGGGCTAAGCATCAACACGGCTTCCGGAAGGTACACAGCACAACAACAGCACTAAACGTCATAAACACCCAGGTGATTCGTGGCCTCAATCGTAACCGTCCCTGTGAGAGAACTGTCTTAGTGGCGTTGGACCTATCAAAGGCCTTTGATACTGTCAACCATTCAACGCTACTTGAAGACATTGAAACATCCACTCTCCCGCAGGGTCTGAAGCGGTGGACCGCGAACTACCTGAGTGGTCGACAGGCGTCAGTGTATTTTAGAGACTCAACATCTAAACCGAGAAGAATTAAACAACGGGTACCCCAGGGTGGCGTCCTCTCCCCGGTTCTGTTTAATCACTATATCGCGAAGCTCCCTCAGCCACCCGAGGGGGTTTCAATAGTCTCATATGCCGACGGCTGTACGATCATGGTATCCGGCAATGCAATTGATGAGATGTGCTCAAAAGTGAATAGTTACTTCTCAAAACTTGCTCGTTTCCTCACTGGTCGGAGCTTATTTCTTTCCCCTGCTAAATCCGCGGAGACCTTATTTACCACCTGGGCGAAAGAGGTCAAGACACAATTAAACATACATGTGGGCGGTACACCTGTACCGACAGTAAACCGCCCAAAAATTTTGGGTGTTACATTTGACAGCATGGCCTCTTTCTCTGCGCATACAACTGCAGTCGTCAATAAAGTACAGAGCCGCAACAAAGTACTCAAGTCGCTAGCCGGCAGCACTTGGGGCAAAGACAAAGAAACATTGTTGGAAACATACAAGGTGATTGGTCGGTTGGTTTTAAACTACGCCGCTCCAATTTGGTCGCCCGGGACAAGCAGCACCCAGTGGATGAGACTACAAGCTACTCAGAACGCAGCACTCCGGACGGCAACGAGATGCCTTCTCATGTCTCCGGTAGAACATCTACACCATGAGGCTTCAATGCTCCCAGTTAGGGAGTACAACTTTATGCTCGCCAGGCAGTTCCTCGTTGGTTGCCATCGTAATGGCCACCCTAACGAGTACCTGCTTGCTGAGGATCGTGAGGATCGTGAATCCCGCGTCACTATGGCCCAACTACGTTCTGGATATTTATTTATTTATTTATTTATTTATTTATTTATTCAGTCTAAAAAATACAGGATTTCCTACAGACTATACAAGACTACGGGAATATAAATAGTTTTGCAAAATAAGGTTTATCTAATTAATTCATTTAATAATAGCTTAAAATTTTGCTTAGTTAACGAAAAATCAAGAGCGAGAGAATTTGAGACTTGATTAAATTCTTTCAAAGTTCTAAGAAAAGGTGCATAAGAAGCATAAACAGTCCTGACACGCTCCAAGAAGAACAAATCATTACTCCTCAAGTTTCTTCGAGGAATATGGAAGTAAATACGCTCTAGAAGAGCTGGAGAGTCGATTACTCCACTTACAACATCAAAAACAAAGCAGATTGAAAGTATACTGCTCCTACTTTCTAAAGATTTTAAGTTTATCAATGCACATCTTGAACTATACGATGGAATCGGATCAGAGAAGAATAATGATCTAAGAGCAAAACGCAGAAACTTCTTCTGAATGGTTTCTAGTCTATTAATGTGACAACGGTGATATGGCCTCCATATAAATACTGCATATTCTAACTTAGATCGCACAAGCGAAGTAAATAGTACCTTTAAAGTGTATGGGCAAGTAAAATCAGCACCAAAACGACGAATGAAAGCAAAGGTAGAATAAGACTTGGCGATGATGAAATTTAAGTGATTGAGAAACGTAAATTTCGAATCAAAAATTACTCCTAAGTCCGAGACCACATTCAAAGTAGTGAGTCGGGAATTATTAACAAAATACGAGGTAGAAATAACTTCCCTAGACTTTGAAAACGACAGATGAGAGCATTTCTTAATGTTTAAATGAAGTCGATTCCGATCACACCACGCCACAACATTATTAAGATCCAGCTGGAGCTTGAAAGAATCCGAAAGGCTTGAGATTGTGTTAAATATTTTCAAATCATCTGCATACAGGAGGAAGTTAGAGAAGTGAAAACATTCAGAAATATCATTAATAAAAATTATAAATAGCAATGGGCCCAAAATACTCCCCTGAGGAACACCGGAAGTAGCTATAAAAGAATGCGAAGAGTTGTCGTCGACAACAACTACACATTTACGACGAGAGAGATACGACTTAACCCATTTTAAGAAAATGGAGTGAAACCCAAAACTAAACAGTTTAGAAACTAAAATCGAGTGACTAACTCTATCAAACGCCTTAGAAAAATCCGTATACACAGTATCTACTTGAAGTCTATTATTGAAGGCAGACGTACAATATTCAGAAAAAACAGCAAGATTGGTGACGGTTGATCTACCAGCCATGAAGCCATGCTGGTTATTCGAAATACAGCGCTTTACTGCGAAATATAATTTCTGTTTGATGATATATTCAAATAATTTTGATGTTGTAGAAAGTTTCGAAATAGGCCTATAGTTAGAAATATCACATTTATTACCACTTTTAAATACAGGTGTGATACTTGTAACCTTCCAGGCATCTATGAATTCACCACAACCTAAGGATTTATTAAAAATTAGCAAAAGTGGATAGGCCAAGGCCGAACATTTCTTGAAAAGATGAGATGAAAACCCATCAACATCAACTTGCCAGGAGCTTTTGATTTTCTGAATGCCTTCACAAACATCATCAATGACAAGCGATAAAGACCCAAAATTAATAGCAGAGTTGACGTTACAAGTGTCAACCATTAATGCTTCAGACCCAGGATCAAAATTTGAACTAAAAAATTTCGCGAAGAGATCAGCAGCGTCTTGAGTTGAGGAGGCATATTCTCCATTGTAAAATACATCCGAGGGAATACTAGAACAGGACTTTTTGGATTTCACATAACGCCAAAAAGCCTTTGGATTTAATTTGATTTCAATTTCGAACTTACGAACATAGTTTTGCTGAAGCGTTTTACTTAAAGACTTAAACTTTTTGGAGTAATGAAGATATTTGTATTTATATACTAAAGCTCCTGATACTTTAAACTTTTTAAAAAATTCATTTCTCAAATTCTTAAGCTTTTTCAATCTTTTTGTATGCCATGGAATTTTGTAGTGATTCGCATTATTACGGGGTACATATCTATAGCAAATTTCATTAATCTTGGATTTAAAAGTGTCAAAACAATCCGAAACCTTAATTCCAGCAAAAATTGAGTCCCAATCTATCAAAGAAATTGCATTATTCACACTGTAGAAATTACAACTTTTAAAGCAAAAATTATTAGATTTATTATTAGATTTATTATCACCCCCAATACTTTTAAATCTGTAAGATTTTAGATTAATAATAAGCGGTATGTGATGATAGCCAGAACACGATAAGGGATCAAGACATTCACTAAGTGAAAAGTGCAAGTTATCATTAATAAAAATAAGATCAAGAATTCTAGAAAGCTTGTTTGCAAAACTATTAATTTGAATAAGATTAAAACTTAAAAAGTTATCTACTAAGTACAACTCCGGAAAGCTATTAATATTATTAGGGGTTAAACCATAATGATCGCCATGTGACCATTCAATATTAGGTAAGTTGAAGTCACCAAGAATGCAAAAACTGTCATTATGATAATTAGAGACGAGAGCAGTTATATTGTCCACATGCACTTTGTAAAGACTATCTGGACTAGACGGAGGAATGTAAGAAGCACAGATGTAGATATTTGTGATACCATACACCAAGACGCAAAGTTGGTCCAAAAGTGAATCCATATTTACTAAACGCACGAATGATGAGCGTAGTCGCCTCTGAACAGCTATTAAAACTCCACCACCTCTTGAATATCCAGTTTTACTTGCATCGCGGTCTTTCCGATAAACATTAAAAAGATTGTGGTCAAAATATTCGTTATCATAAAATTCCGCATTCAACCATGACTCAGTAAGAACGAAGACATCATAGTCCAGGTGAGCACTCATATTAGCAGGTTAAACTCCTACTTATCCAGAATTAACCCAGACATACCCAATGTGTGTCCGGCATGTGATAACTCCCCGCAAGATACCGCTCACCTTTTCACATGCCCCTTAAAACCGACTCATCTAACCCCCCCTTTCCTTTTGGTCCGACCCTGAGTTTGATGATAACGACCATGGTTGAACCGATCTTGCAGGGTCTGGGTAACCGCTCCAACAACAACAACAGCAATTTTTTTCGAATAGATCGGTCCCTGGTCCACCTACCAGAAAAAAGTATCCTATATGTTAATCCAGGCAATAGGCTATTTGAAGCAAATCGGACCATAAATACGATTTTGTCGAAAGATCGGTTCCTGATCCACCTACAAATAAGATTTCTTCTCCTCGTTATATGTTACAACTTGTGATAGTACCACCATCAGTTTTCAAAACTTTATGTCACTATATGCCCTACAGATGAATAATAAATGAGCACGCAATTGTAATAATGAAATAAAAGCCGAGCTGCGACTCGCAGAATTGAATTGGAAAGCGGTATCACATATGTTAATACAAGCAATAAGCTGCCTACGTACCACATTTCTTGCAAATCGAATCATAAATACGATTTACTCAAATAGACCGGTCCCTGGCCCACTTCTTAAAAATAGCATTCTGTGTGTTAGTCTAGGCAAAAAGCTACCTACGAACCTAATTTCAAACACATCGAACCATAAATAACATTTTTTCAAATAGATCGGCCCCGGTCCTCTTCCCGGGAAAAATAAATATTTATCGAAATCGGGTTGGTGGTTCTTGAGTTATAAAGTGACTATCAAAATGTAACTTCTATTTATAAGATGTAAATATATTATATTCAAATCGGGTAATTAATATTGGAAACCTCGCGAACGGCATTTCCGATTTTCAATCAAATTTGAGTATAAAGAGCGTTTAGCAACCATAATATCAAGTGCTAAAAGAAGATGTGTAATTAAAAGTTTTTTTTGCATGCACGAATACCCAGTCGAAATGCGGCCGACACGATTTAAAAAAATATTTTTGGTAAAACATTCAAAAATTAGCCACACACCACGAGTTGTATATGAAAAAGTTTCTCAGAGTATAACAAAAAACAAATGCAAACCATATTAGAGGAGCTTCCGTGTATTGTGGTATAAGTGTTTGTTTTTTGACATGTGTTATAACAAATTTTTGAATGAAATACATCTATTGACAAATAAAATGGTTGTTAGAAAAAATCTAACATATCCCAAACCTTCTTCAAAAATTGGAGGGCAATGTGGTAGAGATGGTTTGAGTAATGTTGTATACTGTATTACGTTACCGAATGTAGAATTTTTTTTTGGTTTTAGGTAAAGGATCTTTAAAGCTAACCAAAACCATATTATTTTCAGAATATTGAAATTAAACATAAACATTTATAATGACAAATAATTTGAGAAATTAATTATTGCATTTAGTCATCGAAAGATTGATGAATGCAAATAGGACTTTTTCGGGGAATACAAGTACATTGCCGACATTGACTCCATTCACTTTTCCAAGCTTTACCAGAAAAAGTGCAACTTGACTCTAAAGGTGAAAAATCTGCAAAATCTACTTCCTCATTACGTACCCCGCGGAAGAGGCCATTGGTTTTCAGCGAGCCCGAAAAAACGACTGGGACTATAAGAATTGCCGCCCGCAATGGAAAAGAAAGATGCCGCCTACAGGGCCACGATGCGATCGGGCGCTTCATGAACTGTGCGGGAGAGATATCACGAGTTGAAGAAGAGATGCTAACCAATAGGCAAAACGGCCGAAAATTTTATCAGAAGGTACGGCGGCTTTCAGAAGGTTTTAAGACCTGGGCAATTTCCTGTAAGAATGAAAACGGCGACCTGAAGGCCGACATCCAGAGTGCGAGCACTTCTTTACGCTGCTTATTGGTAGTGGCACAGAAAACATTGAAGATGATGAACCCGAATCTCCAATCAATGAAGACGGAGCCGAAGTACCGATACCGTGGCGGAAACTCTAACAGCAATAGCGCGGCTAAAAACCAATGAAACCACTGGTGCTGACGGACTGGCAGCAGAGCTATTCAAGTGCGGCGGTGAGGGACTGGTAAAGTGGGTAGAGTGCATGCACGGACTCATTCGCAAAATACGGTCGGACGAACGCATGTCAGCTGATTGGAATTTAAGTGTACTCTGCCCAATCCACAAAAGGGGTCATCCTGTAATAGGGGCCAACAATCGCGAGATCAGTCTCCTTTGCATAGCATATAAGGTTCCGTCGAGCGCATTATGTGAACGACTAAAGCCCACCGTGGACGAACTGGTTGGACCTTATCAGTGCCTTTAGACGTGGCAAATCTACCATCGACCATACCGAGAATGAAGAATAGACACACACCACGAAAATACCCGAGAATGAAGAATAGACACACTCCATCTTTTTGTTGTCTTCAAATCCGCTTTGAACGCAACGAGGTTTCACACAAGGTAACTTTCTTTTGTGCGAACTCTTTAACCTTATGATAGAAAATATAGTTCGACCTGTAGAATTGAAACGTTCAGCCACCATATTTTACAAGAGCGTGCAACTTTTGGCGTATGCTGATGATATCGATGTCATCGGCCTCAACAACCGCACCATTACTTCTACTTTTTCAAAAATGGATAAAGAAGTGAAACGTATGGGTTTGGAGGTGAACGAGGGCAAATTTAAGTGCCTCCCGTCATCAAATAAACAGCCAGCGCATTCGCATCTTGCCTCCCGCATCACTATAATTACAATTTCGAAAAAGTGGAGGACTTTTATTAATATGGGAATCAACATTAACACCTACAATAATGTCTGCCTGGAAATCCAACATAGAATCTCTCTTGCCAACAACTGCTACTTTGGGCTGAGTAGGCAATTGCGCAGTAAAGCATTCTCTCGACGAACCAACACCACACTTTATAAGTTTATCATCATGCTCGTGCTATGTATTGTATGGCGCTAAAGCATGGGCACTGCCAGCGTCGGATGAGACGGCCCTTGGAGTGTTCTCGAGAGAAAAATTCTCTGTATGATTTAGGGACCTATGCGTATTTGCAACGGCGAATACCGCAGACGATGGAACGATGAGCTGTATGAGCTTTACCGTGACATAAACATAATCCAGTGAATTAAAATACAGGGGCTACGTTGGCTGTGACATGTCGTGCGAATGGACGAAAATGCTCCAGCCCTGAAAGTATTCAACGTATAACCAGCTGGGGGTGGAAGAGGAGGAAAACGGCCTCCTCTGCGTTGGAAACAGCAAGTGGAAAAGAACTCGACGTCGTTTTTCGAATTGGCGACAGTTAGCAGGAAGAAGGAGTAACTGGCGCAATTTGTTGAATTCGTCCAAAATCTCTTAAGAGGTTTTAGCGCCAATTAAGTAAGTTAAAGGGATTTTTCCAGTACACCTAAAGCAATTTATATCTATCCTGCTGTTCGTATTTTTTGGTAGCAGATAGTATCCCTAACTTATTACTTCGAACAGCCGTTATCGCCTTTTTCCTGTTTTTTTTGGTCCACTTTCGGATTTCTCCGTTTTTTTGGCACCTAAAATAATAAATTTGCCGACCTCATGTATACTACAATGGCCGATTTTCAAAAATTGCAAACAAGAACGTATAAATTCAACACAGCATGTATTTTCTATTATCCGACAGTTGACAAATAAAATGTAAAGCTTACTTTTGCAATAATAGCACTTGTTTCAATCGATGTTTTGTAAATAAAGTCGATTTCTAGCTCAAAAAAATTCGATGATGCGCGATCACATGGTTTGTGTGACTGAAAGAGAACCAGATCCTTTTACTTCATGGTTATCTAACAACCCTGTTTTTTTGGTCTGTGACGTTGTAGACGACATGCGGCTATACCACATTGCACTCCTGTACCACAATTTCCGAAGTTCTTCTATTGCCTTTAAATGAAAAAAAAAATTTGTGATTTCGAGGTTGTTTACCATACGAATCTTTTTTAGTCAGTTAAATAATATAAATCTATATGGGAAATATAAAAAAAAACTATGGTGTTTTACCAATTAACATATAAAAAAGGAAATCTGCACATTGCCGCTTACGGGCAGTTAGTTTCAAATATAAACGAAAGATCTTGAATACACTTCAAAGTCGTTATCAAGAAAAACCTGAAAATATTGTGACTAATTTGAACTTTAAAAATGTACATTCTTTTTCAACTCGAAATTATTTTTTGTACTAGTTGTCCTAGAATAATAAAATAAATTATAGGTATTTTATGAGGCTTAAAGCTTGACTGTTTAGGCTGAAAATAAAGGGTTTTGGTCGCTGTGTTTTTATAACAAGTTGATTAACATATAAAATACTTAGTTTGAGAAATTTATAATACTTATTACTTGTTGTAGAAGTAGGCGACAGTCCTCCGTGCTTTGTTTAATTATACACTCTCTGAGATTTTGGTGGAGGGCATGTGTTGAATTTTCGCTAATGTTACTTGATACAGCTAACGTGCCATTTGAAAGCTCATTTAAAGTTGCTTTCTTATTTCGGCACTTTTCATTAACTGCCAATGAATTATTGTCTGTGCTGTATGACGCTGCTATCGGATGCTGGCTGGAACTTATATTATGCCTACTTAATCGAGTCATCTTAATAGGCACTGGCCGTCCTTTTGTTGATACTTGACACTGTTTCGCTTCGTTATGATCATAACTTTTTAGTGCCGCTGAACTTGAATTTTTGGTAGTATGTTCATGGACTTGTGGATTATCACAATCGGTGAAGATTCGTTGAGAAAACTTTGATGGAAAACTACCAAATTTTACTTCTCCCACACATGGCAGTGGTGATATTGTATTTTCCTTCGGTGTAGTATAATTTTGTTTAACTCGTTGTTTGTTAATTGTAGGTCGGCCTTTATGCAGTAATTTTACTGATTCATTATATTCCACGGGACTCATTGGGGTAAACCTTGGCAGTGTATTATCTGTTAAGCGTTTTGAGTATTCTTGCATATTTTTCTTACTATTAACACGATCTTGAAGTAGCAAATATATTGCTGCAACATGATCGTAACTATTCTTTTTTAAACTGGCTTTAGTCTTATCTGGTGGAATTCCAGCAAATTCCGACATGATTCTTAATATGTCTTCAATTGGTTCAATGCTTGAAGTTCCATCAATATTCGCATTGCACTGGATTATGCCACAAGTACCACGAGCTTCACCACAAACCCAACGGTGTTTTTTAATTTGTTCCATTGTGTATCTTCGCGATGGATCTAGAACAAGCATTCTCCGAATCAAATGTTCACATTCTGAAATGTTTAGATCTTTTGAAACCGAATAATAAATGGAATAAATAAATGGGAATACCCGAAGACATGAAAAATGGAATTCGGAATCGTCCTGAAAGCACTCGATCCCTCAGGCTTTGTAAAGTAGACCCATCGAATGGCAGCGCTCCGCAAACAAGTACATAGAGAACCACACCAAGTGACTGAAATTTTATTCATATTAAAGATAATATAATGGTAACACTATCCGACAAGAAATCTGATCTATGACATCTTATTACCATTTCATATTTTTAAGAATATGGAGTAAGAATATAAAAGGTGGCAAACTTTTGAGATACTGGTGAATTAAGTTTTTTAAGATTAAAAAAGGATAACTCAATTATGATTATCTCTAAACATACATATTTATGTATTTGACCGATTTCAAATTTCTGCCAATCACGCCTACATTGATGCTTTAATTGTCTTGCTGAATTTGTAAAAGAGAAAAAAGGAACTGGATGTAAACAAGTTCCATCGAGTACAATTTTTTCTGAGGTTTGAATAAAAATTGTTTATAAGCCCTTGAATTTCAATTTCCTGACTTATCCCTTTTCAGATATCAAAGAATCTAAATTTAGCTATATCTCAAAAACTGTTCTACATTTTTATATATTGCCTTTATATTCGGATGCAACGAAACATTTTTATATATTGCCTTTATATTCGGATGCAACGAAACATTTTATATTAGATTTTATATAAACACGCCACAGATCAAACCATTTTTTAGATTTTGTAAACTTGCGTAATTACCAATCAGGCTCTGAAATTTGGATACTAAATGAATTTGTACTAAATGAGTGATACTTATTTTTTAGTATGCCACTATTTAATTAGATAAAATCCGAAAACATCTGATTTCTAAACCTAGGGGTTTAACGGGTATATTATGGTTGTTACCGAATATCTTGTTACAGGTAAATTTTATTACCGAAAATTGAAACCTGTCGCGAATGGTAACGCTGTCAAAACTTTATCGTATAAAAATACCAAATATTGCCCACAAGGCACTTCTGCCACTTTTAAGTACAATTTACGCAAAATCAATAATAAATACAATTAAATTTGTATTATTAAAACTTTTTATAACTTTCCATGCCGATTCTATATATGTGTGAAACGTGCGTTCCCAAAACCAAAAAGGAAATAAACATCTATTGTGTCACTATTACCACGTCGTTACTACCCAATATGATGGTGGTAAAATTCACGGGAAATAAGTGTGCACAGAATACACAAAGAGTGTAAAAGTTGTCAGGGGATGTTGTCACCTATAACGACAGTTTTGTTACCGGTGCAGAATAGACTTCTATGTACACAATATGTTGGCAGAAGTCCCAACGTGATCAAATGATAAAAAATGTCGTTATTGGAATGTGGTGTCTAATCGCCTGAGTTATGATGGCTTTGCCTGAATCAGATAAGCTAAAATTTGTTCCGTTTTTTTTAGTCTTTTTCTGCGGGGTTTTTGTTGTAAATATCCTTTTATGTTTTCACAGTTAGATAGCGGTCGTCAAGCCTAAGACTGAAGGTCAATTTGTGTTCTATGAACTGCAAGGCGAATTCATTCAAAGTGGTTTTATTAAAAAAGTTTGTTTCTTCTTCTTCCATTCGTCTTATATTAGGATTCCCCTTTTATCATGAAATTCTTGAATTGAAAAATCTTGTTGTTGCTGTTATGCTACCAACCGGTGGAGTTAAATAATTTTTTCTTATTTCTAAGCGCAAAAATCACTTAAAGTTAGAACATTAATTTATAAAAAAATCAAATATTTTTGTGCATATAAAAAATTGATTCTGTGTTTAGGAGATATTTAAAGGCATATTACATATACTCCTACTGGCTAAACTGGCAATAATGTCAATTTCAAAATGGAGTTCCCGTTAACAACAAAAAAGACCAGATTACAGTTTTCAGTTACTAGTTACATAATCAAAAATATTTAACAAAACGTACGTTTTCAGAGCCCGACCTTTTTTATATGTATGTTAGACTTAGTAACAAGTATTACATACCCATATATCAATTTCTGGTCCAGTATACTGCTTCCCTTCAAATACTTCAGGAGCCGCATAAGGAGGAGAGCCACACCATGTTGCTAACAATTCACCAATCTTAAAATGGTTTGAAAACCCGAAGTCCGCAATTTTTATATTCATGTTAATATCAAGTAGAAGGTTTTCAGCCTAAATGAAAATATTTGTTAGTCCACCGGATGTTTCGCGATCGAGTATAAATACAAAGAGATATTTAGAATAACAAATAAACATTACCTTTAAGTCTCTATGTACAATATTTTTCTTATGGCAATATTCGACCGCCGACAAGATCTGCCAAAATTTAGTTCTTGCTGAACTTTCTGACATTCTTCCAAACTTCGCAATGTAATCTATTGAAAATAAACGATGAACAATATTGAAAAAAAACTGCTTCTGAATTGAAAAATACAAATTGCTAATCAATATGCCATTTATAAAAAGTTTTAAAGCTGCACATATGTATGTATGTACATACACTTGTGTCTAGTTTTACATGATTTTAAAAATATTTTTGACACTGTTAGATATTTTTTTTACAGCTTGTCGGGATGCAAGTACTGACCAATAGCACCCCATTCCCTTGGGTCGGGCTGATTTTTGAACGATGACCAAGTACTGCCAAGATGCAGCACTCCGAATGGCATTTAGTGCGTCTCAGGAAGTATGGGATGACGGGCAGAATACCATTTGAAGGGCCGCACCTTGGCAGTAAAGATAAAAGCCAACCCCCATATTCTAAGCACGGGGTGACCAGCAAGCGGGAATCTTCGCGCCGACTCGCCGAGTGTCCAAAACTCACCATCTCCTATAATTGTGATTGACATCCAAAGCATCAGTGGTAGCAAATTACTGGTGGATGATGGCACATTGACTCTGTGAATGCGGAAGAGGACGAACTGGCATCCAAGCAAGCTGATGCGACCACAGTTATGTCAGCTTCAAAGACTTTAGAAGGCCCTTCTTCTCTTTCTAGTTGGTGCAGATCAAGAGATTACCAATAAGGAGACGCTCTGTATTAGTGATCCCAAGGTGGGTGGAGAAATGACCGCAAGGCAACTGAAGAGAAGGAGGCAAAGGGAGAAAGTAGCTGCGACAATAGTGAAGGTGAACATATTCCCTTTGACTTCTGCCTGTATACCCAAAACCGCTACGGAGAAGCGTAACAGATCAGTCGGTGATTCGAATGTTCTGGTGCGTTCTTCCGATGTCGACCAAGGGCAGTTGGCAAGAGTAGCAACGAAGTTCTTTCAATCTGAATTGGACTTGCTTTTGACAACGCTATCTCTGACTCAGCGGCCAAAAGGCATGGGGTGGATGTAGCAATTGCTGATTGCTGATTGTGCGCGAGAGCCATGCCAGAGATTCGGAGAGGGTGCCTTCAGGTCCTAGTACTCTCAACGCTCTTGTGATGTTTGGTAGTGGACTCCCTTTTAACGGAAATGCGATTTCGTTCACATCCAAGATTACGCGGTTGATGTTTGTGCATTAGCGTCAGGAAGATCGATCCGCACATATCATGTCCTCTGCATCTGTCCTGCTTTTGCTAGGCTGAGATAGAGTATATTTGGGTCAGATGTGGCAAGTTTCCAAGATTCATAAAAGAGTCTGAAAGATTTGTATCATTTTCCCCGAAGTGCACTAGGTAACTATGCCTGAGCGCTGGGAATTACGATTTCGGATTTCCGGCCTTCCTCAATTCCATTTCATTCCAATTAATGCCTTGATGTTTAGTGGATGTAATACTATCTTAAAGCGGAATTATTCAGAGCATTATTGCCCTGATGCACATGGGAGCATAGCAAGCCCCTTACATGATATGTTTTAACGTGATATAATCTACACCATAATAAAACTGTAAAAAAGTCATGTCAGTACATTGACAATTTCTTTAAAAAAAAATTACCAAAGGTGATGCAGGGAAAGTAATAAAATACCTCTGGACCATTTTTTAAATTTATGTCTGTTTAAACGCCTAATTTTTGAGGTCAAGGCCAGTATAAGGAAAGTATTTTCGAAAAATTACAAAAACAGTCAGGAGTGGTAGCTATTTCGGAGATCAGCTACCAGCTGACCACATCTCCTCATCAGATTTATTCCATGACTCCACCGGCATTTTAACCTACAACCTACGACTTGCTGGGCAAGTGCGTAGCCAATGGACCACAGTCGGCTTGTGAGCTGCTCTTGCTTTTTACCACTTTCCTTATATTCTACCAACACAGTTCAAGTACGACAGTCTGCCACTATTAAATTAATAAGTATATGCATTTTTGTATGTCTGTTTATCTGTTTGCATGTTTGAATGCAGAAATCTCCGAAGCTACCGGGCGGATTTTCATGGGGCCTAAGGATATATTTTATTAAAATATTATAGGAAATAGTTTATTTAAATATTAAATGCAAAACAATAAACAATTTAATAGAAATGGTTAGAATCATTTTCTTTTGAAGCGACATCAACTTAGCCGTCAGGTATTTTTTTGTTCTAGAAAATGTTAGCCTGAAATAAAAATTAATGACAGGTGTTCCTTTAAGAAAAAGCCGTTTTTCAAAATAATACGTACCTGTAGGAATAAATTGATATACATACATATTTAATTTTTTGTGTGTTTTATGTATGACTATAGGATTCGGCACATAAATATATTCTATTTATTATTGTTTTTATATTTCATTTTCATGATACAATAAAGAAGGTGCTGTCACTGGCAGCTCCATTTCGGCAGTGCATATAAATGCCCTTTTTACTCCTTTTTTAGTGCTATTTTTAAACAAATTATTTTATTAAACTAATGTAAAAATAATAAACATTCTAATAAATAATTGAGTACTTAATTATAACAAGCTCTTTATAACTCTATTTGTAAAAATATCGATATTGATATTGATATTCGATAGACTTAGCGGACATGTAATTG
The DNA here is from genome assembly GCA_951828415.1 of Anomoia purmunda. Taxonomy (NCBI): domain Eukaryota; kingdom Metazoa; phylum Arthropoda; class Insecta; order Diptera; family Tephritidae; genus Anomoia; species Anomoia purmunda. Next base: position 87,381,340 of record OX639995.1, read on the forward strand.
AGTTTTATTATATGCACAGCTATAAATTTTACAACACAAATAACTTTAAAGAATATAAGTTATAAATTCTACCTCAAGTGTATACACCATAAGTATTTCTAAAATCGCAGTAATATCGCAGCTTCACGCTTGACTCCATTTGTTGTTGTGCCACTGAATAAAACACACATGAATTTTAAATTGGTTTAAAATAATATAAATATTTTATTTAATACATTCTGTGTATCTGCACTCAATTCTTTTTCTGGAATAGTGATGTCAAAATTTTTCCGTTCACAGAAACAAAGAAATATATGAACCCACTTGAGAACATGGAAATACACACAGAAAACATTTGACGAACGAATATCAACTCTGACGTAATATTCTTTGTTTTCTGTAGTGCGATTCACTAACTTATTTTAAAGATATTCGTTTGGTTAACTCAACTTAACCAAAATTTTAGCGACCCTGCTATTCAGTAGCCATTTTTTAACGATTTTCGCATTCGTTGAATCAGCTGATGATGTTAGCTAGTCGATGACCGACAACTAAACGACAACAAATTTGATGTTGTTAACTCAATCGAGAAATGTGAAATTCGTGATTTCAATTTAAATAAAAGAAAAATTTTAAATTCAGTGATTTATTTTCTTGTAATTAAAAAAGGAATATTAAATAATCTCGTTTAAATATTTGGCATATGATTTATCACGAGGTGATGAAGAAGTAAGCGCTCCAACAGTGGATCGACGTTTACTCCGAGATGTGCATCTAAATGCAACAGACTTTCAAAAACTGTATCGGTTAACTCTAGACTTGGCTGAATACCTAATTTATCAGCTTGATAACCAAATAAGAGGATCCAGAATAACAGCAATATCAACTGAGAAACAGGTAGCTCGTGTAATCTGTAAGCCTGTATGCAATTTTAAATTTTACTTTTATATTGGTAGGTTCTAGCGGAGTTAAGGTTCTTCGCAACTGGTTGCTATCAACGACTCGTAGGTGAACAATGGGGAATATCCATGAGCCAGTTTTCCGTAAGCCGGCATTCATCGGGTAACGGATGCAATCAATGATTCGTTGTTTCACCAGAAAGTGGGGTTTCCTATGACCCAAGTGGAACGCCATTCTGCTAAAGAAATGTTCGCTTCGGCGTCGTCTCCCTTTGTGGGAGGCTGTATTGGAGCCGTCGATTCCACGCACATATCAATTTTGCCACCAAGGAATCATGAGGAGGCTTATGCCAACCACCACATCTACTATTCAATTAATATGCAAATGGTAAAAGCAAACTTTTACAAGGATCCATGTATAAAAACAGAAATATAGTTTAGTTTTAATATATAGATAAATGATTATAATTAAAAAAAAATATATATGTATGTATGTAAATCCTAAATACGCTGGAGCACAACGCGAAGTTTGAAAACGATAACCATGGCATATTTGCAGGTTATTCCGCATATTCCTTGGAGTCGAGTTGATGACTATTCTAACAAAACACTCATAGAAGAGTCCGGAATTCTGCTACAATGGATCATTACAATATACATATGTATATAAAGAATTTTAAGTGTTTGTAGTTTGAAACAAACTAATATCTATTTCACTTTAATGAAATATAACAAAATCGCTCAAATTTATATTTGGCAGCAGGCATTCGTTTGTTTTTTTTCTATTCCTCTTTGTGCTTTTCGCTTATTTTGGCATTTAGTTTGACTGAGATGCCACTCTTTATCACTTTGAATAAATACAACGAAACAGCTGTTAAGTGTCGTTAAGAATAAGTTAGTGAATCGCACTATCGTTAGTGCAAACGGCAAATATTGCCGCTAAAAATAACAATTGTCGTACCGTTTAAAGTTAGTGAATCGCACTACTGGTGTGGTTAAATAAGACAACTTCTTTGTAATCTACGTTCGCGTATACTTGCAACCTTCTAATAACAATAGGGGTCGAATTACGCGTTCAGTGAACGAAGCGGCAATCGGATAATAATAATTTACGTAACTGATCGTATGTACGATAATATTGGAATTACGATACACGGTTTCTGCCGTATCGTATTTTATCACAGGGTGTACTAGATTCTACAGTAATTGTAACAGAAATTCTGACAAGAAAATGTCATTTCGACGTTTGTACAAGTTAATGTCACATCCGCTGAAATTAACGGTGAAAACGCTGACTTCGAAAATAATGCACGCGCAATAGCGCTGCCGCGGAATTCATATTGCACCAGCAGCTACGTTCCCACCTGAGCATGAAATATGCTGACGCTATATCTGGAGCGGTAGAGATCATGCGACAACGAGCTACTTTCCCACCTGAGCATGAAATATGCTGGGACTATGTCTGGAGCGGTAGCGATCATTCAGCAACAGCGTGTCTTGGCAGTGCAGTGATAGGTATATGTAAGACTTTATGTTAGTTTCTAAGGGAGTTCTAAGTTGTAGTTAATAGAATAAAGACGTGCCTAGTGCACCAAAAAAGAAATGAAAAAAATTTTTTTTTTATTAATTTTAAACTTTAAATAATTTAACTGGCGCCCAACGTGGGGCTGCACTGGCGTGTTAAAATAAAAAGTTTTAAAAGTGTTTAAAATTTAAAATAAGCATAAGGCAGGAACTTCTACCTATACCGAAAATATAAGCCCAGAAGGTCCCTAAAGTAGTGACAGGACTCGTGTGTGAAATTCGGAAGAGAGGAAAAACTCTCTGCAAATTTAGCGAGTTCCTCCAGCGCGACTGCTCCCAGTACTTTCATCCTGAAAGGAAAATTAAAAAGGATCCTTAAAAAGGATCCTTAGTCATCCAGAGAGCATCCTTGAACAAACCGGAGCCATCCTTGCCGTCATTTCCACTGGAGAAAGTGCTTTATTTTGTAAGTTAGTAAATAAATTTTTGTTGAATAGCGAAAATAATTTTGTGAAAAGGAAAAATTTAATGTGAGTTTTTTTTACGAAAGTTGCCTGTCTTAATAGAGAAAGGAAAAAGTTGAAAAGAAATTAATAAATATTGCTATTTTTATAGGAAAATTCAAAGTAATTAAAATTTTGAATACTAATAATCAAAGCTAATAAGTGAAATAATTAAGTTTGAGAGAGAAATTGTTTGCGAAATGCTAAGAGCAAACAGAATTTAAAACTAAAAATTAAATTGTGCTCATTTTGTGAAGAAACTAAAGGAAAAGTAAAAAAAAAGCTAATACAAATTATTTTGGCATATTTTATAAAAGTTTAAATAAAGAAGTGAAAACGCTAGCAGTAATAGCCCTCGTATCGGTAATCGAGTTTGGCCAAAGTTCAAAAAGAAATTATTAAAATTGCCAGGCCGCAATTTAGCCAACCAACTAGGAAATTTAAGCTTAGCAAGTGGCGGCAGACCACCGAATCCACCAAATCCAGTTAGGGTAAATACTTTTGACCCTAATCTTACAGTTGAGATAACAAAAATTGTTAAGGAAGCTGTGTCGAATTTAAGAAATCCTTTCGTAGAAGATACTGAGGATAGGGATGAAACATTCAATCCCACCGGAGTAAACTCCAATGAACTAGATAGGGTACCAGATCTAGTGAAAGGACTTAGGGAATTTTCAGGGACAACAATTCAATTATAATTCCAATAAATTTTATCCAACGCCCATATCCCAACAATCACCGAACAAGTTTTCCTCCACGAATAGTCCTCAGCAAAATAACGCGTTCCACAGGAAAAGACCGCCACCTCCTCACCAAAATGTGAATAAGAGGCAGCGAAACTTTAATATTCAAACCCAATCGTTTTCAGATTATGCCGACCCGACCGAGAACTTCGAGGAAAATGTTGAAACACTCAACAATTCCAACAGAAACCGTATGTCGAATGTAAACTTGGTAATGGAGAGGTTATTAAAATTTTAATTGACACTGGGTCAAATAAAAACTATGTTCAACCTAAAATATAATTCCCTTTTTCGCAACCTCCGTCGGAGGCAAAATTAAAATAACGCATCATACTTTTGCAACACTCTTCGGGTTGAATGATACTCCTATAAAATTTTGTATTTTACCATCTTTAAAATCATTCCACGCCATTATTGGCAATGATACTTTGAAAGAAATGGATGCTATTTTGCATCTGAAGGATAATTATATGTCAGTAAAGAATAATATAAGAATAAAATTCAAACAACAAATTTCTAAACACGTAAATTCTATCAATATAAGATCAGATCACATGTCTAAAAACCAAAAAAATAAAATTAAAAAAAATAACTAAGAAATTTCCAAACCTATTTAGCGAGCCTGACGAAAAGCTTACTTTTACAACAACGATAAAAGGAGAAATTCGACAAATTCTGATAATCCCGTATACTCCAGATGTTACCCTTATCCTATGGGTTTAAAGGATGAGGTTGAAAAGCAAATAAATGAATTGCTGCGTGATGGGATAATTCGGCCCTCACGCTCACCCTACAACTCCCCGGTATGGGTAGTACAAAAAAAAAAACAGATGCTTCGGGAGAAAAAATATACCGTATGGTGATCGATTACCGAAAATTAAATTCAATAATTATAGCTGACAAATATCCGATACCCGAAATAAATGGAGTATTGGCCCAGCTTGGAAAAATTAAATATTTTACCGTGATAGATTTAAAAAGCGGATTTCATAAAATCCCTCTGAAGAATTCGAATATCGAAAGGACTGCTTTCTCAGTCAACAATGGTAAATACGAATTTACTCGCGCCTTCCCTTTGAGCTGAAAAATGCCACATCCATTTTTCAAAAAGCTCTCGATGACATAGTTATTGAAACAACATATAGGGAAGATATGTTATGCCTATATACATAGATGACATTGTGATTTTTAGTAAAGATATTGAAACGCATTTTAAAGATGTAATTAAAATTTTTTAAACGTTAGAAAAAGCGAACATGAAGGTTCAGTTCAATAAATGTGAATTCCTTAAAACTGAAGTAGAATTTATCGGATTCATCATATCCGAAAAAGGGATAAAAACCAATCCAGAAAAAGTTAAAACTATTCTGCATTTTCCTGAGCCTACAACTTTGAAGGACCTCCGGTCATTTCTAGGTCTGTCAGGGTATTATCGCCGCTTCATAAGGGATTATGCTAAGCTACCCTAACAGCCCTTTTAAGAGGGGAAGGAGGACGTGTGTCCAAAAATATTTCAAACAAAATTAAAATATCCTTAAACAACGAAGCGTTAGACGCTTTCGAAAAAATAAAACAATCTATAATAAGCGAGGAAGTGAAGTAATGCTTAGATACCCGGACTACACAAAAGAATTTCAGCTAACTACCGATGCTTCAGATTATGCCATCGGAGCAGTTTTGGCACAAGACGACAAACCTATAATATTCATCTCAAGGACACTAAGCAGCGCGGAAGAACATTACGCAACTAATTAGAAGGAAATGCAATCAAAAGGGCACTTAACACTTTAAGGAATTACCTTTATGGATCAGCTAAAATAAAAATTTTCACTGATCACCAACCTTTAACTTACGCTTTAAGTAACAAAAATAATAATAATAAAATGAAACGCTGGAAGGCAATTCTGGAAGAATATAATTACGATTTGCAATACAAACCCAGAATATCAGATGTGGTCGCCGATGCGCTTTCAAGACCACCTCAAATAAACTCATTAACAACAACCATGCACAGCGACGAAAGCTCCTCACACACTTTAATACCCATAACTGAAGCACCGATTAACGTATTTAAAAATCAAATTTTCTTGAATATCGATGCAAATTCCTCCCATAGACTTGATATGATTTTCCCTACATATCACAGGCATACGATTACTGAACCAGATTACTCTCCTGAAAAATTTGTTAAAATTATGAGAAAATACCTTAATCCATCCGTCGTAAATGGCCTGAGTACAGAAGAACATATCCTTGGAAAAATACAACAAATTTACCCCATTCATTTCAGAAATTACAAAATAAGATTTTCGCGCAAAATGTTAACTGACCTACCCGATGAAATCGAGCAGGAAAACGAAATATTAAAAGAACATATTTTATTTCCCAAAAATGCAAGCCAAAATAGAAACAATAGTAAAACAATGCAAAATTTGAAAAATACGAACGCCACCCTCCAAAGCCTATTTTACAACCAACACCTATCCCGCAATACGCAGGACAAATTGTACATCTCGATATATATTACACGAATGATAGAATAATCCTTACAGCCATAGATAAGCTTTCAAAATACGCGCAAGCCAAACTAGTGAGGTCAACAATATATAAAATGTTTCGGAATCCCAGAAAAAATTGTCATTGACAACGAAAAGTCTTTAGGAGCAGCACCGATAATACACCTTTTGGAGGATCAATTAGGCATTGAAATATTCAAAACTCCACCTTACACTAGTACCGTGAACGGGCAAGTTCAACGCTTCCATAGCACTTTATCAGAAATTATGCGATGCCTGAAAGCACAAAAAGTTCACACATCTTTCGCAGATTTATTAGATAAATCAATTTGCAGATAAAACTACTCAATCCACTCCACTACTGAACAGAAACCAGTCCAAGTATTTTTTAGGCGAACTGTAAGCTCAGACCCGCAGCTAATTGAAAATGAAAAGCAAAAAAATAAGCAAAGGATTGAAAACAAACAAGAGTTACCATAACAAAAAGAGGAAACCATATAAAAATTGCAACATAGGTGACGTCATTTCGTCAAAAAAAATAGGAGAATCGGGAATAAACTTACTTGTCGTTATAAGGAAGAAGAAGTAGCAGAAAATAAGAATAGCATAGCAGTTACAACCTCCGGCAGGATAGTTCAAAAAGGATGAATAAGAAATTAGAAAATAAGAAGTAAAAATTTCCTTTACAGGTACAAAATAGACATACAACAGTTGACATTTTTTATCGTAATATTGACCTATTGGAATAACAGTCTATCTGAAACACAAATTTTGTACTACAGTAATTCTCAAATCATTGCAATCGATACTGGAATCGCACGACTACAACTTGGAACCTTTAAATTGATACATGTAATTGACCTAAATCAATATAGTGTCGCAATACAGGACATAGAAGTTACGGTACAGAAATACATGACCCCGAGAGACAGTAGCTATTTATTTCTTAAACATTACATTGAGGAAATATTCTTAAGGGACTGAAGCCTAGACGGCAAAACTGATCCTTAAACATCCTGGGAACTGCTTGGAAGTGGTTAGCAGGTTCACCCGACCATGACGATTTTCAGTTAATAGTTGACAAGACCAATAATTTACTGACCAACAATTAAAATCAGGTAGTGATTAATATTCATTAATAATCAATTTACTATTCAGCGACTAGACGAAATTTCAAAAATAACCAACACTCTACTAAATACAGTTCAATCAAGTGGAATTGCTAAAAGGGAAATATTAAGTAGCATAGAGCGTAGGTTGAAAGTAATAAAAAACGAGTTAACCCAAATAGATTATTCAATACAGTGGGCAAAAGCAAACATTATAAGTTCCTTTATTCTAACGAACTATGAAATAAATGTAACAAAAATATTTTTCGATGACCAGGATATGCCATTTCTTAACTTAATTGAAGCTTTAGACTTTAGCGAAGTTAAAATTGCATCAAATGAAACAACATTGCTATATATCGTAACGTTGCCAGAAAAAAGGAAAGAAAATTATGGACGAGATGGACGAGGATTATTATGGGGAAAGGAATGCGAGAAGAGCTATAAGGGATAATTTCAGTATCACGGAATTATCGGATAGAGGGTAAGTACATATGTATGTATTGTGACGGTATAAGTTTTTTAATATGTTTATGCATTTTATATTATAGTTTCGTACAAAACTTTCGACTTTCCAAGGAAGCATTTGATTATGTGTTGAGAAGCGTAAATCATGATCTACCCGCACCTCTAAAATCCACGTCAGTAACCCCTGCAGTAAAACTTGCTGTTACTTTAAAATTTCTTGGACAAGGGGGCTATCAGCATCAAATAGGGCAAGACCGGTTTGCAGGATTAGCCCAACCCACGACTTGTATTGCGGAAGTGGTGGACGCAATTGAAAAAAACTTGTATCCAAAACACATTAAATATGAAATGACCGCGCAAGAAAAACGTGAAGCTAAAAACTATTTTTATTCAAAATATAGATTACCAGGAATAATAGGTGCTGTTGATAGGACTCATATCCAAATGGTTAGACCGGTAAAGGATGAACATACATATGTTTTTTAATAGAAAATTAAAGCATAGCATCAATGCTATGGTGGTAAGTTTTTATTACTGATTTTTAATTTATAGATATACATTCCACTTTTTGGTTAGATTTGTGGCCACCAGATGTAGTATATAGGGCTGTAAATGGAGTCTGTGGTGGAGCGGCGCATGACTCGCATGTTTGGAGTCTTTCAAGCGAACGGCAATATTTGAAATCAAATTACCAAAATGGAGACAAATCATCTTGGATTATTGGTTGGTGATTTTATGTAAACTTGTTTGTATCAGTTAGTAGCAAAGTACATGCTATTTAAATGTTTGTTACATTCAATGTTTAAAATTCACAAATAATACAATTATTAATCATGATTAAGATCTAAAAGTTGTCGCTTGATTTCTAGTTTTGAAGTCCGTATCTTATTTCTCTGCATGCATTTTTAACAGTATATTCATGCTTCATTTTTGCAAATACAAGTTTTTGCCTTTCAACTTCTACGGACTCCTCAATTAATTCAACAGTTTTCTCATACGATTTTGATATCGATCTTAAATTATGATTTATGTATTTCAAATTCCGCATACAATCTTTGTGGAATTTTTTTTTCCATCAACCTGCATCTTAAGAAGATTGCTTTTCCTTGTTGTTCGGGAACGCGCAGTGCTATAATTTGGAGATGGTTGAGAACAGGACGGAGGAGTCAATGGTGGTATTTCTACAACATCCTGCAAAACATATATGTACGTCACTCGGAGTGTTTATATTCATGTTTTCACACTCGTTGCTGTGGGAGGCCTCAACTGTTCCTGCACCGAATTTTTGAGCGCCAACCATTCCATCCACTGCTTGGTGTATCTGCAACAAGTCTAATGCCATTAACTCCACTGGACTGAATGACATTATTTTTGTGGGACCTCCACCTGTCCCCGAAATGTTCAACTTGTTCTTACGAACTTTGGCTTTGAGGTGGGTCTTGCGATCTGCCCAAACCTTAAATATAAGTAAAATTAAAGTCGTTATAAACGAGACATCATTACTAGAGCATAATTTGGTTCACGCAAAAGGTTACCCTTTTCCATGAAGTTAGATCTCTTGTGGGTGGTCCGTCTCCATTTAACTCTTCAGTCAAACGCCCCCATAACTTTTTAGAGGTTTTCTTAGCATCTCCACATTTAATATATCCTTTGGCCAAATTTGGATGCGCTTGCATAAATTCAACCATAATTTCAAATTGGCTTTGTTTTGTGTGCTGACTTTTGCTTGCTGAATCCCTATTAGAAAAAATTGTACGCCTTAAATTGTTATATTTAATAAAAATTAATTAATTACTTACATTTCTTCAAAATTTTTCTTCTTCTACAACTGAAATGTTAACGAATATTAAATGCGAAATTCAAACAAATTTGACATTTAAATTCGAGTTACATAGTTGCCACTTTTCGCAAATCGAATAAGCTATTCGTAAATAGAATTGCAAATACGAAAATAAAGTTATCAACTACAAAAAATTCGAATTCGAGAAAATTTTTTTCGAATCGAGTTACCGAATAGGCCCCCAGATGCTCATGGAACTGCACATTACCAACACTCAAGAAATTGAAGCATTCAAACACAAATATGGTGCTAGCCTTATAGCCAACTTCATAATTTTCTTCGCAGTCGTTAGCCTCATCTCCTACAGAGCTTACGTTTCTAAGAGGAAGTACGAAGTGACCGTTACAACAAAAGATATCGCAAAGCATCACAACAACGAGAACGTTACTGAACTTAATGGGGGAAGAGTTAACGCCACATCCGCTGAAATTAACGGTGAAAACGCTGACATCGAAAATATTGTCTGCGCAACAGCGCTGCCGCGGAATTCATATTGCACCAGCAGCTACGTTCCCACCTGAGCATGAAATATGCTGACGCTATGTCTGGAGCGGTAGCGATCAAGCGACAATAAGCTACGTTCCCATCTGACCATGAAATATGCTGGGACTATGTCTGGAGCGATAGCGATCATGCAGTAACAGCGTGTCTTGGCAGTGCAGTGATAGGTATGTATATGTAAGACTTTATCTTAGTTTTTAAGGGAGTTCTAAGTTGTAGTTAATAGAATAAAGACGTGCCTAGTGCACCAAAAAGGAAATGAAAAAATATTTTTTTATATTAATTTTAAACTTTAAATAATTTAACTTACGCAAAAAATTATAAAACATTTTTAATAACATGGATACCGAGCTATTATTTAAAGCAGTTGCTCTGGCCTGCGCACAATGTGGCAGCATATTTTTGCCAAAGGAGAATGCTCCTTCATGAAATTGCCAATGATGATTTTCTGCTGCCGATTACGTTTTTTGAACTTTCTTAGGGTATAAAACCGTTTTTTTTTAGAAAAATATGTATATTTCATTTGTTTCGTCATTTTTTACTTACCAGTTTTCTCTTTGGTTTCTATGATGTGTTTAGTTTCGTTTGTCTATAAATGAAAGTTTCAGTTTTTTCTTTTACACTTTCTCACATATTTTGTAGTATATATATACGTAGTAGTTTATATACATATGTGACCTGGTCTACGAAAAGGGAGCTAACGTGCGAAAACTAGTTTTCTGGGAAACAGCTGTTAAAAATAAACAACTCGTTTCGTCAGTTTCTCGTTATCTCATTAATTGTTCTCCTTTCCAGAGGCTTCAAGGACGTCCAGTAAGTGTTGTTTTTGGTCGGAATATTATTATAGTTCATCGTGTAAGTGGAACATTTAAAAAAGTAACACTGAAGAAGTGACGTTTACTCTAATACTGCGCAGCTGCTGTTGTCTTGTTTTCATTCGTCTCTCTTTCCGGATGTTCTGTTATCACATTTGTGTAAGTGTTTCTGTTGATTATCGTCTTCGCATTTCGCTTGAAATGAAACATGAGTGTTGATGAGGAGTTCAGTGCCGTATACGGACAATATTTCCATGAAAAGGATGATGAAAACAATGAAGAGAGCGATTATGATGAAGACGAAGTATGTGTATCTCAGGCAGAAGATGATACCGAAAAAACTTTTGTTAAGATTGACCTGTCTGTTGTTGAAGTAAAGGAGGAGAGCTGGTAACAAAATTTCTGTCAAAAGATTGTTGTAATAATAAATGCCATACACTGATACCACGGGAAATGATCGAGAGTACGCGGAACAATTGTTTAGAGATGTCGAAAAATGAACTTGATTTAGTGATACTAAGTCACACAAGCTGGAATTATGAGTAACGAAAAGCTAGAAAGTGTATACGCAAAGCTTGCTGGGCGGAAGAAATATGGACAGAGACAGGATACAGAAGTTATGAGGCATAAAATTACATTTACCTTCTACAGAGTACCTGTTTGTCGTTCGTTTTTCCTTTTTGGACATGCGTGTGGGAAGAAGCGTTACGAACATTTAGTACGTCATTTTGCCGCACAGGGTGTAACAGTGCGCCAACACGGACTGGCAAATAAACCGAGTACACATCCAAAGTCATTTAAACCGGCTGACATCGAAAAAGCTGTTAAATTCATCGAGTCTATAGCCGATTTAATGGCTCTTCCACTGCCCGGACGACTCCCAAAATTTAAGGATTTTCGGATAATGAAACTGCCATCCAGCGAGACGAAGTCCTCAATTTATCGAAAATACATTTCTTCACTCAGTGATGACGAATTGAAGATGAGTAATCGCAGTTTTCGACGGATATGGTCCAAATACATACCCTACGTTACAGTTATGAAACCAGCGGATGATCTCTGCGATGTCTGCCGTGGTAAGTAGCTCATTATTTGCTCATTTTATAGTTGTATCAAACGTTGAGATTAAATTCAGTATTTTTTCTTTTAATAGGAAACGCAATATCGATTGCGCAAGCCAAAGGTGCTACTGACATTGAACGCGAACAGAAGCTTAATCAATTTCTTGATCACCTCCACCGAGCCCGAAATCAACGAGAATATTATCTGTCATTTTGCCCAAACCGTTCACTACCCTGTCAGTCCACAACAACCTGGTACAGCATACTTCAAAGCAACCAAGAGGTGCGGAGTCTTCGGAATTACAGACGAAAAACAAAAAGTTCAGGTTAGAATTTCAAACTGAATCATAGGAACTCAAATTGCTCGCCTTTACAGGATCTTACTTATAATTTTTTTTTTTACAGTACAATTACATGATAGACGAAAAAGATGACGTTGGTAAAGGACCGAACTGTGTTGTGAGCATCCTGCATTATCACCTGGAAACCTACTATAAAGACATTGAAACACTCGTTCTTTTCTGTGACAATTGTGTTGGGCAGAATAAGAATAACACTGTGCTATCATATCTGCAATGGCGTTTGGCTCGGGGTCTTAACAAAACTATTTTATTCAATTTTCTACTTACAGTAACATCGACACGTATGCAGATTTACTGCAGTGTGTCGAGGCATCATCACCTGGGGGTTATAATAAAGCTGTATCGCCTGAAAAAGTCGTCTGGTATGAATGGGACAGCTATTTTAAACCACTGTACAAGTCACTTGTTGGAATAACGCAATTCCATCATTTCATAATCTCTACAGATTGTGTAAAAACAAAGAAATTCGCAGACAGTGAAGAAGTGCAGTCCTTTAAGCTTCTGTTAAAACCTATCGATCCTGAAGTGCCGAAAGTTATACAACCAGCCGGTTTATCTTTGGAACGTCAGTGGTACATCTATCACAATCTTCGCAGCTTAGTTTCGGATATATCTAAAGTAGATATTGTGGCTCCATTGCCGAAAGACTTGCCATCGAAGAAACGGAAGGCAAAAACAAGTGAAGATGTTCTCAAACCAGACGAGGAACCAGGTCCATCTTCCTCAGGATCAACACGTAAAAAGATCTCAAGGAAAACGACAACAAAGAAAAATACATAAACTACTCAGCATTATTATTTTTGGCCCATAATACGTTTTTCTAGTGTATAATCATGTCTTTATAACTTATAATTCAATGTATTTTGTTCATTACAAAAAAATTATATTTTTTCGTATTTTTACTCTTCTTTCTCTACATTTTTAGGGAACTTTCAAACAAGTTATGACTTGACCACGTGAAAAAGCATCTCATCTTCCATCCGAATCAACTAAAAAGTGAAAATTGATTTTTTGACACCTAAGCCCCCTTTCCGTAGACCAGGTCACATATAATGATATAATAATAATAATCACAGCAATAAGTTGAAATTTTTGGAATACGAATGGCGTCTTACAATCGTATGAAAATATTTTACGTTTACGCTAAATGAGTTACGTTCACTGAACTGATAATGCCAAATTACGATGCAAGGGATACGTTCACTTTTCGTGTAATACCAAATATTCACTTTTACGTAACGAGTAGCTCGTTCTCTGAACGCGTAATTCGACCCAAGTTTATAAAAACGGGGCAGTAGACGTAAAATACTGTGGATGGCGTAGCCGGAGTTGGACCGGCCAGGGTTATATTTTAGAAGCGCGGCCGAAGGCCGCCAACGCAAAAAAGTGTTCTGTACAAAAATACTGTTGGACATTTTTTTGTACTGTGTGACACCACCAACTTTCAGTTCAATTCAACTACAAAGGAAAAAGTGAGGTTAAATTTGACTATTTTGCAACTTAAACCACGAATAACTTAAAAACTATAAGCCTGCGGGGCCCGGGACTTGCAGTTATATAATCAGGAGGACTCACTCTACCACCCCTTATAAGTCCCTTTTTTCGAAGCGTGCTATATTATTGGAAAGTTTTCCCCATTATATTTCCATTCTGCCAGCATAAAGAAGCAAATGAATAAACACTTGAAACCCACTGTTGAGCAGTTAGATACAATATATAACCGACAAATTTTTATATTTATTTTTAACTTCAGAATACGATCTGAATTTACGATATGAATTTGAAATCAACTGAAATTTTTAATTTTTGTTATGTAAGTCACCCTGCAACATTTTTGGAAAGATCTAGAAAGTAACTCGCTACTGCTGAGCAACCATTTTGCTAGCTGATTTACGAAAGAAGAGTTCCAGGAATGTTGGCGGGAGAAAAAAGCAAATAAGTAAGTGAAATTACATTAAATTTCAATCATTTAATTTGTATTATCTAATGCAGATAATAAACTCCTCCTCATGTTACTTTTCATCAAATGGAGTTCGTGTTATTTTGTTTTAATTCCCAACATATTTATTATTTATTTGGACGTTCCTAAAACAACGCGTGTGTATGTCACGACGCAGTGAGAGATTAAAAAATCGTAGCTGCAAAATGTCCTCTTCAGACAAAATGGAAGACTCTGCAAGCGACAGCGAGCATGAAAAAACAATTGTGGAAAAAAGTGAGGCTATGGAGCTTCACAAAAAAATTGCAGTGTTGCAGCATTTGTTGCAAGAGTCTGATAAAAAGAACGTTAGACTTGAACAGATGTTTGCGTCCAACGAATCATCGTCGATTTTGCCAACACAAGCGTCAGTTTTGCCGACGCCATCTTCATTAAGTTTACCATGCTACCCAGTAGCAAACCAGTTCGCGTCATGTCTGCCGACGCCTTCACTGCATATGCCTGCACTCGCCACGTCAACTGTGCCGACGTACTCTACTGCGGGATATGCAACGATCCCATCGGGTCATGCCACGTCAACTGTGCCGACGTACTATACTGCGGGATATGCAACAATCCCATACCCTCACGCCACGTCAACTGCGCCGACGTACCAGCAAATGTTTTCAAACGCGCCTAATAGAGCAGTATCAATCGAGCCTTCGTGTTTACCATATATTCCTAAGCAGTTTATGCCAGCAGGGACAACGCCAAATGTGCCGGCGACTTCTGTGACAATGCCTACACCCTATTTGAGTTCAACAAGTCAAGGAAACTTAAATTTGCCAATTAACTACACGACATCGCTTCAGATGAACAATCCATCACAGGCATATAGCCACAACACACGTAAGTTACAAGATCTTCCAGAATTTACAGGTCAACCCGAGGAATGGCCAATGTTCGCCATAGCATACAAAGAAACAACAGATGCCTATCGTTATACAAACCTGGAGAATTTATCGCGACTCCAAAAAGCGTTAAAGGGCGTAGCTAAAGCAAAGGTTGAAGCCTTTTTAATACACCCAGATAGTATCAACATGGTTATGAGCACATTAGAGATGCATTATGGAAGGCCACAGATACTAGTTAGAAGTCAGATAGCCAAAGCAAGAGCCTTTCAGTCGATATCCGGGTCAAGAATCTCAGAAATAGTAAATTTTAGCACAATGGTTTCAAATTTGACAGTTTTTTTGCAAAATGCTTGTGCGACGCCTCATCTATGTAATCCAACCCTTTTAGATGAGCTAGTGAGCAAATTGCCCTTATCCAAAAGAGAAGAATGGGCTCGTTATGTATGCGCAAATGGGATGCAATATCCAAGTGTAATAGAGTTTAGTCAATGGTTGCAAAACATTGCAATGTTTATATCGATCGCCACCGAAACTGAGCAGAATAGACCTGAAATAACGCCCAATGTAAAAAGAGATAGAATCTCTAAGCCGGCGTACGCTATAACAACCGAAGATAACAAATCACAGTGTTTTTTGTGCCACGAACACCACGAAATTTTCCAGTGCTCAAAATTTCGCCGCAGCCTCGTTAGTGAACGATGGAAGTTTGCCAAAACAAATCGTCTTTGTTTTTGTTGCCTCCGCAGTGGTCACAATGTAACAAATTGTAGTATTCGCCGTGAATGTGGAATAAATTTTTGTAAAAAATACCACCATCGATTGTTGCACGAAGAATGTAACCAAAGGGTTGCGAGTGACAACAGCAGCAGCGCAGAGAAAACGTCAACTTCAGTGAATAGCGAAATGAACTCGTCGAAAAAGTGGTCGAATTCAAATGAAACTACAGCGAATGTTGCCACTATTTTTGGAAAAGAACTTAGTAATAAGACATTATTTAAATTTTTGCCAGTGATGATAAATGGGCCAAATGGATGCCGGAAAGTTATGGCATTCATAGACGACGGCTCGAAAATTTCTCTTATTGAAGAACAAATTGCCACATCAGTAGGGTTAAGAGGACCGTCTGATTTGTTGTCACTCCGATGGATAGGTGGCAAAACAACGAGCGAAGTGTCTCAACGGCTGAATATACAGATTTCAAGTGCGAACATTAATGCGAATACATTTGAAATGAGAAATGTTAGAACAACAAAAAAATTGGAATTACCGTCACAAACACTAGGTTTGGTAAATTTTAAGAATAAATACTCGGTTTTAGATGGATTACCGATTGAAGATTATTTTGATGCCGTTCCGCAAATGTTAATAGGCATCCCACATATACAACTTGTACGTCCAATAGACATTATTAATTTGGATTAACACTTCGCAGTTCATAAAGCAAAGTTAGGTTACATGCTTTTTGGTTCGGACGAAGATAACTCTGAAGCATTCGTTTGCCGAATCGATTGCGAGCAAGTTAACTTAAATAAAATTCAACAGCAAATACATGATTATTTTACTATTGAAGATTTTGGGGTAAAGCAGCTAAAGCCTGTTGTTTCGGAAGCTGTCAAGCGAGCTGAGCAAATTCTTTTAGAAACAACCAAACGATCTGGCAACCAATATGAAACGGGTCTCCTTTGGAGAGAAGATCATGTTGAGTTTCAGGAGAGCTACTCTATGGCTTTGAGTCGATTACAGATGATTGAGAGAAAGATGAAGAAGGATGGTGAATTCGCTGAGTGGTACAAAAATACAATTGCGAGTTACATTGCTAAATCTTATGCTCGAAAATTATCAGCTGCAATAATGAAACCATATACATGGTACTTGCCACATTTCTCCGTATGCAACATAAATAAAGCGAACAAGAGGCGTCTAGTATTTGATGCTGCTGCATCGATAAATGGTGTGTCATTTAATTCAAAATTAATGAAAGGCCCAAGCGCCTATCAGCCACATCCCCTTGCAGAAATTATTTTTAAGTTTCGCCAAGGGAAAATTGGTGTTTGTGCCGATATACGCGAAATGTTTCACCGCGTTAACATAAGGGAAGAAGACCAGACTGCGCAACGATTTTTATGGAGAAACGGTGATCAAACAATGGAACCAGATATATTTGTAATGAGAGCAATGATTTTTGGATCAGTTAGCTCCCCATGTTCAGCGCAATACGTCAAAAACATGAACGCTAAAAATTATGCCGGACTGCGGGAGAGAGCAAAGAAGGCGATAGTTGAACGTCATTACGTGGACGACTATGTCGACAGCTTTGACAGTATTGACGAGGCAATAAGGGTGGCAAGTGATGTTTTGGACATTCACGGGGAAGCAGGTTTTGAGCTAAGAGGCTTCATTTCCAATTCAGCTGAAGTTCGAGATACGTTAAATAAAGCACCAGCACCAAAACTCGATGACGGTTTAACGAGCATGTTTAGTAGTGAATCAATGGCAGAAAAGGTATTGGGCATGTATTGGCGCCCAGAAAATGATGAGCTTTGTTTTGTTTTAAAGTTTGCGAAAGTTTCTCCAGCGGTTTTAAGTGGCAATCGTCGTCCTACCAAAAGCGAGGTATTAAGTCTTACGATGTCTATATACGATCCATGCGGCTTCTTGGCCAATATAGTTATTAAATCTAAAATACTCTTGCAAGAATTATGGAGAGTAAACGTGGGTTGGGACACACCGATCCCAGATGATATTTACCACAAGTGGTATGAATGGTACTTGGAGTTAGCGAGCGTGAAGAAGTTAAGTGTACCAAGATGCTACCATAGCAATTTTTCTGATCCGAAGTCCTCTATTGATTTACATATTTTCGTTGATGCAAGCGAGTTGGCTTTTTCTGCCGTGGCATATTGGCGTATTTGTTATTTGAACGAATTCAATATAGTGTTCGTGACTGGGAAATCGAGGTGTAGCCCAATTAAACCTCTGTCAATTCCCCGCTTGGAGTTACAAGCAGCAGTGCTTGGCGTTAGGTTAAAGAACGCCATTGTTAAAAGCCATGATGTGGTGCCGCAGGAAGTAGTCTTCTGGTCTGATTCTAAAACAGTTATAAATTGGATCAGCTCTGACTGTCGATGTTACAAACAATTTGTCGCACACCGCATTGCAGACGATGCAACTCGAATAAAAACGAAAAAGCAAACGGGTTTTTGTTCGCGTTGGATAGCTGGCCCACAGTTTTTAAAAGTTTCGAAGGATAAGTGGCCTTCTATGCCAGGGAATATGAGCGAACAAGAAGGTGCGACTGAAATGCGCTCAAAGAGTTTGTTAACTATTTCTGAGAGGGAACGATGTATTGAATTCGAAAGATACTCGAACTATTACAAGCTTTTGAGAGTGATGAGCTGGGTTCGTCGTGCGATTCTTAAATTTAAAAGTAAAGGCGAAACGCGCTCCAGAGGTTATATGCAGCAACCTTTATCGGCAGCTGAGATAAAGGCCACCGAAATTGATGTTTGTCGTGTAGTTCAGAGGGAAGTTTTTGGCGAAGAGATGCGTCTGCTGGCAGACGGAAAATCTTTGTCAAAGAGTAGTGCCATTTACAGCCTTACACCAATATTGGATGAGGATAATATCTTACGTTTAGCTGGGCGTATTGATAGAGCAAAATGTGTTGCTGTAGATACAAAGCGGCCTATAATTTTACCAAAGGTTCACGCTTTAACTACATTGATTGTACGATATTTTCATGAGTCATATCAGCATCAAAATCAGGAGACAATTTGTTCGGTGATTCGTCGTAAGTTTGTGCTGAAAGAAAAGGCTCTACAGGTGGAAACGTTAGTGGCGTTGCTTATCGAGGCTGAGAATCTAGTAAACTCGCGTCCCTTGACACATCTACCAATAGAAAGTGACAGCGCGGAGCCTTTAACACCAAACCATTTTTTACTTGGTGGCCCGAATTTTGTGCAGACGCCAACGGTGAATAGCAGATTGTGTTTGCGTAAGCAGTGGCACATTCTTCAACAACTAAAGCAAACTTTTTGGAAGAGATGGGTCCTGGAGTACCTTCCAGAACTTACCCGCCGAACTAAATGGCATAACTTGGTAAAGCCCATTCAAGTGAATGATGTCGTTATTATTTGTGACGACAACGAATCTCGTGGTGAATGGAAACGAGGAATTGTGACTGAAGTGTTTCCGGCAGCAGACGGACAGGTGAGATCCGCAACGGTGAAGACATCAGCTGGTTATCTACGTAGGCCCGCTTCCAAGCTTGCAGTGCTGGACGTACTTGGTGACTCTGAATCCCGATCAGATTCACGGGCGGCGGGATGTTGAGCAGTTAGATACAATATATAACCGACAAATTTTTATATTTATTTTTAACTTCAGAATACGATCTGAATTTACGATATGAATTTGAAATCAACTGAAATTTTTAATTTTTGTTATGTAAGTCACCCTGCAACATTTTTGGAAAGATCTAGAAAGTAACTCGCTACTGCTGAGCAACCATTTTGCTAGCTGATTTACGAAAGAAGAGTTCCAGGAATGTTGGCGGGAGAAAAAAGCAAATAAGTAAGTGAAATTACATTAAATTTCAATCATTTAATTTGTATTATCTAATGCAGATAATAAACTCCTCCTCATGTTACTTTTCATCAAATGGAGTTCGTGTTATTTTGTTTTAATTCCCAACACCTACCATTGCAATATATAAACCTTAGCTCTTCCTTAGACTTGTATCTAGCCATATAGTAAAAAGAAACATCTTTCAAAAGCTATTGTTTAAAACAAAATTCTTGTGTTGTTAATTTTCAGTTGGCCAATAGGAAAAACTCACCAGAAATTTGCAGCCAAAACAGCACTCGTAAACAGTTCACAAATTTGTGGCAGGAAAACTCAATTAGTGTTTATTTACCTAAATTTGCAGCTAATATTCTGAAAACTTCCAACGCCAAGAAATTTTAAACACAAAAGTCAAAACAAAACAGAAACGGCAGCGTTGTTCAGTCATATTTTTTCAGTAAAACACGTAAAAGAAGTGTTTCTACTACAGTTTTTATTATCTGTTGTTCAAGAGAGTATCATTCAAAATGGGGCAATAGTACTTGTTAAAATTTCAACAAACACTCCTCAGCTGACAGCACCTTATTGTTATTGCATCATGTGTCGTTGTGTTTTCAGAGTAATTTCACCACAAATGTGAAAAATCAGTCTGCTGAATTTTTACGTATTCGCGGCATTCCATAAGAAAAATTAAAAAAACTGCACATAAAATACTTCAACTAAATACATAGAATAATGACTTTGTGCAAAACATACCAAAACAAACAATTGAAAGAGAAGTTCTTAACTAACTGCGAAACTGAGCAAGCGCACAGTACTATAAAAACCACTTACATATGTATGTACGTTCTGTATGTTTGAGTGTTTGCAGACCATTTATAATGTTTAGGCAAAAAAAAAAACAAATTCACAGCAGTGTAAAAACATATAATTTTATACCGATTTAAAATCATTTCTAACAAGCACGCATATTTATAATCCTTATGTATTTTCTTACCAAATATTTCTCCTTGACTAGCGTACTCCGATACTATGTAAATCATATTTTTCGTTTCCATCACCTGAAATTAAATATATCGAGTTTATTTGGGATGTAATGAATGAAATTAATTGATTTTAATTCAAAACATAAAAAGGGGTTGTTGATGTGAAGGATCTTAACCCTCTCCCCCCTTTTTGCTTCAGAACACAAAACGCTTAATAAATGCTCAATCAGAAGATGCTGAATTTATTTACTTATGTGTACAGAATCAGCGGATAAGCTAAAGAGAATAAATAAATAGAACGAACTCAGCTAATCCAAGAAAGCACATGGTTTTAGATCAAACGCTTTTTGTTTACTGCTCTACAGACGTCCCATTAGTTAATATAGAGTTAATATAATTTCTGTTCCCATGTGCAGTTAACTTCGGTCTTTTTTCAGATTTTTTTCAGCGTTATATTTTTAATTTAAAACGTTTTTGATTAGCCGATTTGGTTGGCGTAAGCTATAGGGGCGCAGGTCTTCATTTTGCATTTTGATAAAACTGAAAAACTTAATGAAAGACTTATTTCTTCTTTCGGCTGAAAAAATTTATTTTTTTCCATTTTTTCGAAGCTTCTGTTTTTGCTATCGATTTATCTTGTAGCTCGCGAGACCTTTTTTTGAAACTCGCATAACTTTGGTGAAAATTGATGGATTTTAACAATACATATTCAAACCTTAAAGCCGAATTATCAACCACTGCCAAAATTTCGTGATTTTTTATTTGCATAACAATAATCAAAACGAAAATTTGTTCAACCATTCTTTGTCCACAAAGTGAATTTTTTCCTAAAATTTTTTTGTCAATAAAAAGATTGATCTGTATTCTGGTAAAATAGCTGATAGCATACTTTTTTTTTTTTTTTTGAGTAATGATGAAAAAATTAAAATGGTGTTTTTCTAACTTTTGACGGCGTTCTTTTGAATATAGTCCTTTCATATAGCGATTTATATGTTCATTCTCACTCAAACTTAATAGTTTTATTCTATTATAGTTTCAAGATTAATAATTAATTAGAATAATTAAAAAAATATTTCTGTGAAAAATGAAATCGCCCGCCCATTTCCTAGTGTTGTGAAGGCGACGGTGTCAACCATTCACACTATTTTCTCTACGTAACCAAGGTTTGACAGATAATTAACATAACTGTAACATAAAGCGTTATATTAACGACAGTTCAGACTGTCATTCTATTTTTTGTATATCCGTACCATTTCTTGAATTATATTTTTAGTACTTTTTGTAAATTCTTGTCTTTCAGATTTTTGCTATAAATTATAGCGTCCGAGGTATTCATATATACAGCTTCACAGCTAGATAAAGGTACATTGTTAGCTTTTTAGACTCCCAATAAATTACACCTCTGGACAACTTGAAACACATGCCAGTCTACGATTTCCTATCTATTGTATTGTTAACCCAGTCAGCATCAACAAACCCTTATATATCTGAGCGTTCAATAGCTGTATACTTTACGCCACAATTTTTGGTTATCTTTAAATATTTTATAATTAGTTTCGCATATACGCAATGCTTTTTTTAAAACATTGATTTGATTTACTAAGAAATCCTACCTCGTAAGCAATATCTAGTCTAGTCAAGACAACTAAATAGATAAAACTTCCTACTAACTGTTGATACGGAAAGTTGATTTCGCAAATGTTTTCGCGTATAACAGATAACTGTAAATACAATTTAAATTTTTGCAATAATTGGTTAACATAGTTATTTTGACATCAGGCAATTTTTTTCAATTTTGTTGTTAATTACATTCACACCAAGACGTTTCTTGATTTCGCCCAGATCTTTAAAAACTTAGTTTCAACATTATCCTTTGCAAAAATAAGGAAATCATCTACGTAAAATGTAACAATAGTTTTAAATTGATATTTTACTTTTATTTAAATACATGCAAGGCTCTAATTTTCATCTTTAACAGCCAATTGTCAGTAAACACTCATCTGTCTTTTTGTGCCAAGTTCTTGAGGACTGCTTGTGGCATAGATTGCCTTTCTTAATTTGAATACTTCGTTATTTTCTCCTAAATCACTAAATATTTTAAGCCCAAGCTGAACTAACATCACAAATAACATTATCAAAGTAGTGTGTCTTACAACCGGAGTTTCTTTAAAATCTACAACCTCCTCTTGGGAATACCCTTGGACAACTAAGCCAGCGCGAAAACGGACTTTGTTATCAGAAAGATATTTATTCCTCAGTGTCTCAACTACCTTCCACGCTTCGTTGTTCTCGAAACACTGCTCCTCGTCTTTCATTGCTGTCTTCCAATTGTATCTTTCCCTTCCAGTCAACGCTTATTGAAGTTTCAAATCAGCAACGCCATCATATGCGTCATTACGAGCGCGGAGATTTGAAAACAGTGTATTTTAGATTGCACAATCAATCACCTGGCAAACATTCCGTTTTCGCGAAGTCGTGATCTGAAACTAATTCTTCTTCAATTAATCTTTCGGCTTTGGTGACATCCCCCACTGAATCCAGGCTTCCCGTTCTATCTTTCACTTTAAAGGCATATTCTCATTTGGATTCTGGCTCCACCACAATTACATCCCGACTAGTGAAAGCAGTCCTTCGTTTTTGGCTATCCACTCGACATCCCTTCCTGTCTTCAGATTATCCTATTCGCTTTGTTTTTTTTTGGGTATGTGAACCATCACTGCACTACCGAAAATTCGAATATGATCAATGTCTGGTTTAGAACCAGTCTAAACCTCGTAAGACGTTTTACCACTAAGCACCGCTGTCACATTACGATTCAGCAGATATACCGCTGTGTTTGTAGTTCAGCCCAAAACCACTTGCCTTAATTGGCATGAAGGCATCAACTATTGTGCGATTGAATCTTTCACTTACTCCGTTTTGTTGTGTAACATAAGGCGTGGTTTTCTGGTGAACTATGCCTTCACTTTTCAAGTCGTAATCAAATGCCAGATTGCAACATTCCAGTTCGTTGTCACAGATAGATATTTGATAGACCCATTTGTCAGATTCTCCACACTTGCCTTAAACTATTTAAAGTATCGCAATGCCTCATTTTCTGTGATCGTCCACAAACAGCAAACACTGAACAAGACGACTTACTTATGTATGTCTACATTTTCTTACAATACCATACCATTTATGGCATTCTTCATTTGATTCAAGTAATCATTATTAATTAATGTAGCCTAACCTTCGATGCCATGTTTCTTTCCTGCTTTACTATGTTTACCTAATACTCCCCATTAACTAGTGCAGCAGTCGCTATCACGTCCTCAACAGATATTTCAAAATCAGATTCATTGGTTATAGTTATAATTTTTACGTCTCCCGAGCATAGCACCTGCATATTTTTATTATTTTCTACAATAATTTCTTTGCCTTGCTCGTACGATACGTTCCTAACCCAATATTCTCATGCAGTTAAATGTACACTACACCCGAGTCGATATACATACCATTCGATAATTTTCCGTTTAGGAAAATCTCACTATATAAATTGATTTTTGTAATGACCGGATTTTTTGCATCTAAAACATTTGATAGTATTTTTTATGCATTTTGGTTTCTTTCTAACACGCTATTAGTTTCACGTGTATGTGACTCACTGGCAAATAAGATTTTTAACTATAATACCTACTGAATTGCAATATACATCAAAAGAAATAGGTTTAAAATTCCAAATTGGTATATTCGTTCATGAAATATTTGGGTGTAAAGTTATAAAAAAATACGCCTACTTGAATACGCAGACAGCATTGAACTATCTGTACATCAGTGCCGATCAAACATAAACTCCAAACGTGAATGAGACATGTGTGTGTGAGTTACGTGACTACGCTCTACTACATATGTACATGCATATACGGATTTGAGCTAAACAGCGATTAATTGAATTTGTCAAACAATTAGATATGTACATATGTACTATGTACATATTAACGAAATTTAAACCGAGAACATCAAGCTTAAAATTTATTTCAATATTTTCGTTTTCTAGTGAGTGATGAAGTAGAAAAAATCGAATTTAATTTTAATATAATTTTTTTTTAAACTTTTTTTTACTATTTAATAATAACAAACATAATAGTTTCATAAAATAATTTAATACAATTTCTTTGCATTGCGCATCTTAAATCATTTAAAAAAATTAAAACTTTTCAATTATGTTGTATATTCATTCGTAACGAAATAAAATCAGAATAGTTAGTAATGTAATGAAAAAATATTTCCAAAAAACTAATGATTGTTAGTATTTTATATCGTATTGAATTGAAAAAAATGCATAAAAATTAGACATGGCCCAAAAAACGCAGGGATTCGAACTATGGGGCGGGTATAAATTAAAAGTGCAATAAGTTAATGTGGCCGGCGACTATACGCGCAAAGCCACAGCAGAGGTTTCGCGACGCTTGCTTAAACGGCTAATTATGCAAATCATAGCAATGTGTGCGAAAAGAATGAATTGCTCACGAATCAAACTAAAAATAAAAAAAAGAAGAAAAAGGAGTAATCCGCGAAAAACCCTGTTTTTTGATTGTCAGCGGGGCAAGTTGAGACGGAAGAGGAGTTATGCAACAAGTGTACTTAAGATAAGTGTGGAAAAGGAAAGGGGACGGTAACCAAAATAATATTATTTTTCTGTCGATACGCCAATCGCGCGTGCACGTGTACGCAAATGAATTGATGCACAAATGAATTAATAAATGCAAGCTTATTGCTGCATATTATTAATTTAGAATATATAATTTATGTGCATGAATCTGTATACATAGTATGCATACATATAATAAATTTAATAAAATAAATACAAAAATCAAAATAAAATGCCGCACAGTATATTATACTCTGGTCAAAGCAGGATTTTGCATACATCACATCCTACAACTTTACCAGCGAAGCCACAGCAGACGTTGCAATTTGTTTGCTTAAAGGGCTAATTATTCAAATAACTATTCAAGAGCATTTGGGCAAAAAATTCTAAAATCTTCTGGATAAATGCCATCAATTTGTCAGAGTACGTTGCCAAAGTGCAATATTGTCTGATATTGCGATGTTGAGACTTTTCAATGACTGTCGATGGTTTGTAAAATTGAAGATTTTAGCATTTTTGTGCTCGTCGCGAAAAAGATTGTTGAGGGGAACATTTGCGTGAGCGGGGGGATGAAATGCTCGCTTTTATGAATGAACGACATTTGTTTTCAGGAACGCGCGTGCGTTTGTGACTGAATTTTTTGTTGTTGTATACATATATTCTCAGATACTTCAGAATATTTGGCGCTGGAGCAGGCACAGGTGCAGCTACGGTTGTGATTGCGCTGTGTGTTGGTTTACATTTAGCGTAGGTCCAGGTTGAATTTATGTACATGCAAATAAGTACATATGTGTGTATGTACATGTATGCATATGAATTTACATACATATGTCTTACGTATTTAGATATACATATGTATATGCATAAATATGCATGCATATGGATGTATGCTTAGATATACATATGTATACTTGATGACATTTTACTTATTTATGACTGTACATTCAAATGTAGTTTTGTATGTAGTACATATGTATGTATACTAGTGCAAGAATTTAAAAAAAAGTAAAAATCTAAATCCACCCTCAACTTTTAAGCCAAAAGCGCATGGCCAGGTTCCGAATTCGCGCAAAACGAAAGCAGAAAGAATATAGTGGCGGCTCCTGAACCAACTGCACCACAGAAAATAACTAATTGATTCGATCTTAATCGCTACTTAATTCGGTTCCCCGTAAATATGAAAAAAAATTATAATATACATACATACATATGTAGATCGTATATTATTTCGAATCTACAGAAAAACGAAATCAACACAGGAAACCAAATGAAATATTAAATAGGAATCAAACTCATAGAAATATTTATTATATTATAAAAAATCGCTTTAAACAATTTTTTGAATTAAACACACATAAAAATTTGATTAATGCTTGTATTGAAGTAAAAAAAAAATTAATGTCCTTGGACATTTTAATATTTCACCTCTTAAAAACCATTAACCATTTTTTTCTTTTATTTTAAATAATTTCTCCTACAAATTTTATGAAAAATTTAAAAAAGTTAATAATGTATTAATTTCATATTTTGTAAAAAAAATCCGTATACACTTGCAATATTGTTAAAATTTTGAACATTTTAAATTTCGCCATGCTGTAATTTTTAATAATATTCAATATGTTGCATACCAGTAAAAATACATACTATATTATGCTTCTTTTTTAAAGAAAGCTAATAATATTTTTCGTAAAAAGTTAACAAATAATTTTGATTTACGCACAATTTTTGTATTTTCAAGAAATTTTGATGAAAATTGTATGAAAAATATTAAAGTAAATTTTGATTATTTCTTAATTTCTTATTTTGTAATAAACAATGCTGTATATACTTGAAATTTCAGTTTTTTTAAGTAAAAATACTACATATTGTGCATACATTCATATGCAATTTAATTTTAATTCTTTTTTATGTTTTTTTTTTGTTTTTTAAATAGCTTTTCCTAAATTGTATATACATATTTATACATATTTTATTTAATAAATGACAAGCAAATGATTTAGCAGACAAAAACAGCTGCCGCTCTGACCTTTATTAAATTTTAAAATACATACAATATGTATGCATATAATTTTGTCATGTTTTTATTAAACTTATTTTTGACCTAGAAAATTAGTAAATAAAGATTAGTTGATGGGTGCATATACATACATATGTATGTAAATATGAATAAAGAATTAAAATTAAGATCATTAAAATATCTACATAGTACATACATAAGTATGTAATATTACCATAATATCTATCCATATCTAATAATCATAATTTGCGCACTCGCGCTGAAAAATCAAGCTATTTGCGCTGATGGCGATTGACACAAATATTCTAAATTAATAATATGCATCAATAAGCATGCATTTATTCAGTAATTCATGCGCGCATCAACTCATTTGCCTACAAGTGCACGCGCTGATGGCGATTGACACAAAAATTGCCGAAAACTCGAAAGAATATTCTTTTGGCGATTCCCCCTATCCCTTTCAACCCTTCTCTTATATCCTCAACTGTTGCATAACTCATCTGCCGTCTCAAGTTGCGTCTCGCGATCCAGAAACTGGTTTTTTTGTTTACTTATTTTTCTTCTATGGTTTTTGTTTTGATTTATTACTTATCTTCTTCCTTTTGAACACATGCAGCCGCTCGCCTCCGCAATAGCCTCTCTGTTCTAAATATAGCAAAATATGGTGAAAATGGTTTTTATTGGTATGGTAGAATTGTTGAATTCTCCCGACGGCACGTACACATTTTGTTGATGAAAAAGCTGTTTTAACATTTGCGCCTTCTCATTACTTACAAGTTCTCTGCTACTGGTTTCCGCAACATTGTACATCCAAAGTGTAAAAGTATTTCTTAAGCGGGAAGATGGAAATACCAGTGAGTTAATAGCAGATATAATTAAAAAAATAATAGTTTAAAAAACGAACAAAACACGATTTAGAGGTGTATAGAACCAAAAAGCAGAAAACCATGTTTAATATAAGTGTAAAATAATTAAGAGAAAAAATCTACATATATCATTTTTAAAAAGCGTGGGGTGTTTGAAAATAACTATTAATAAATAATAGTTTAAATTAATAATATTTAAACTTATATTAAACATAATTTTTTGCTTTTTAGTTCTATCTACCACTAAAGCGAGTTTTTTTAGTTTTTTAAAATCTTATTTTTTTAATTACATTAGAAACTTTGTTTTTATTTTAAGCAATATCGGTATATGCAGATTAATATATATATATACATATATATATTTTGATAAATTTTTAATCACAAATTGCAATTACCTAAACTTTTGTCAAAATATTCGATACTGCTTTGCTACCAGTTTCTGAAAGTCATTCGTACCAATATTGTTCTGTTTTCTTTCGTTCTTCGAACGTACTGTGAATGCGCCCTCAACGTCATTCACGTGCATACAAGGATACACCATATCCATCAACTTACTCTTAATAGAGTCCGACGTTATTTGTATACCTGAGTGTTCGATCCCCATGATCTTAGGTGAAAAAAGCAGGTAAACCTGGGAGTAATGGCGATCTTATCCACTTTTCGTCAATCTTGAAGCCCGTTCAACCTCTGTGCAGTATCAATTATTTGAGTGATGTACGGTGTCATCGAACTACAATTTTCAAGTCGTATCGATATTAAAAGACTAAGTACTAACCTCTTTAACATGTACGAGCAATAACGGATCTATTGTCATAATCAATTTCGCCTTGTTTTTTTCGTAATTTGCAGTTGGATGCCTCCTAGGACTAGAATATCCATTGAAATACTGGCAATTTCAATAACGCAAAATACGCCACCGGCCCAATTAATTATTTTATTAAAGAGTATCAGACTTATAGTTTAGTTCACAACGTGTACGTAACAGGGTTGTAAACAATACAATTTCAACATTTTTACTAGAGAACGACCGAACATCAGCTTCGGCCATGTTCGACCACAAAAGTTCGGTTCGATTCCGGCCAAAATACTGTGGGTTTCTCTTTGGGGAAAAATCAAAGCTGCCTTTTGGGGTTTACATAATAACAAAACGGATTGGACACCATTCTTGGTCAACATCTGCCGCCAAGAACTTGTGTCAATATGGAATAGTAGTTTTAAGGTCCTTATTTTATGTTGCTTTAATAAACCTCAGTCAAATAATTATATGTATGTGCGAGACTTCAACCTTAACTATAATTTAAAGAAACAACGAAATGGTAGAAAACTTTTATTTTTTTTTTATTTATATTTAAGAGAGGTAAAGATTAAATGACAAATTTAAATTCAAGTATTTTTCTTCACATAAAAAAATTTATATTCGAATGTTCATATAAAATATTTATATGTAGATCCATAAATTTTAGTTAAGAGATAAACTAGTTATTTTATTAAAAAAAGTTTTTTTTTTTTTTTATGTATTAATAAGGTATTGTGTTACTCTTGTGCATTTTCACCAACTCGACACGACGGGACATTGACTCCACCAGGTTTGTTTTGGGGCAGGGACAAAAATTTTGTCCTACTCAACTAAAATGGAATTTTTCATCTCCCAAGATTATCGCACTGTTTGGAGAATACATATATTCTAGCGGAAAAGATTACCCAAAGATCCTCTATGGGATTAAGATCTGGGCTTAGTGCAGGCCACACTCGCACCTCAATTCTCGGGAGTTAAAAACGCCTTTGTCTTCCTCGCAACCTGGATCGGTGCATTATCTTGCTCGAAAATCCATTTGACGCCGTGTAGATCACCAGCAAAATCTAGGACCACTTTCTAGCAAAGTTACGTACATTTCTAAATTCTAAATTTCTCTAGTATTTGTGAAGAGCATCTGATCCGTCACGTCCGTCCAGATTAAACTTTTTTCGTCAATGAATACCACAGATTATATTTTGTCATCCCAAAATGTATACCATTCATAAAAGAAATATGTGCATTTGTATGGCGTGGTTTGAAACATGGTTTAGGCACTCTATTCTTATTTTTATGTAAGCCCTAACTCTTTTCGTATTATTTGATGAACACCTTGTTTAGTCACGTCCAGACAGAGTTCCGCTTTTATTTGCCTATTGCTCATATGACTATTCGTTGCTAACTGCTGTATATGTTTTTTTTCTATCATCAATAGCACCTTTACGTCCCCGACGTTTATGCACACCCCAGCAATCTAGGGGTTTTAAACAATTTGTTACGGTATTGCGGTGTCTCCTTACAGAAAAAGTAATTTGCCAGCTTTCATTCCCCACATGCCTTGATAAATTCACGCTCTTCTTCTGTTAATTCAGTTCCACGCGGCATTTTCTTATAAATTCAAAATTTTTATTTTAATTTTTTGTCTTTTATTATTTTCCTATTCCCTATATTCAATTGAAGACCAACGAGGCAGCATTTGGTAACCTTAAAACTTAAATAGGTTGTTTTTTGGTTAAATTAATGAGTCACGTATTTTTACTTTTGGTCGAAAAAAATTTTTCTTTTATAAAACCTGATATAACTTTTGTAAAAATTGTTTGCTTTTAATAATTTTTTTTTCAAATGTGTATAAACGTTCATACTTTCAAGCCGAATTATCAACAACTGCCAAAGTTTCGTGATTTTTTATTTGCGTAACAATAAACAAAAAATACACTTTTTTAAATTTTTTCTTCAAAAAGTGTATGTTTTTCTTGCTACATTTTTTTGTCAATAAACAGATAGTTTGGTCTGTATTCTGGCAAATCGGCTATTAGCGAAAGCTTTTTTTGGAGTCATGGTCAAAAAATTAAAATGGTGTTTTTTTACATTTTGACGGCGATGCGTATGTTACTTCTCACTCAAACTTAATAGTTTTATTCTATTATAGATTCAAGATTCTTTAATATTAGAAGAATTCAAAACATATTTATGTGAAAGAGCAAATTTCGCGCCCATTTCCTGGCGTTGTGAAGGCAACTGCATGAATCATTCATCCCATTTTCTTTACGAGACCCCGGTTTGACAGATAATTAACATAACCTCGTTTCACCATTATATTTAAGATAGTTCATACTGTCACTCAAGTTTTTGTATTTCCGTTCTATTTCTTGTATTATATTTTAGTGTTGCTTCTGATTTCTGGCCTTTCAGATTTTTGCTATAATTAATAGTTAAATGTCAGCAGCACTTGTCCAAAAGAAGAATTGCAGGGATTTGGAACCAGTTCACGACTAAGCTGTATACGAAACAAAGAAAACCATATTTAGAGAATTAGATGGCATTGCTCATGAACTACAATGATTTCTTCCTGATACGAACTGAAGACGAAGTTGGTCCATATTGCTGCTCACGATTGTTGCACAGAATTCCTGAATTCGGCATCAATTAGCTGCTGGTCACCTCTCGGCAGCAACGTTTCAGACAAATCTTATTTGTCCAAGGCATGTAATCATGATTTTCAAAAACTTAATGGGGAACTTGATTTGATGTGTCAACCATGTTACCCTTAAAAAATGTTACTGAAGTTGACCCTCGACGAAGCATTTATTACTAAGCAAGGAAACGAAAGGATACTCGTAGAATAGTAATAGTAATAGAAAATGTACAGCTTTAGAGAAAATAAGATTACTATATAAAATCGCTGAAGTAGGATTTGATTTACCCTTACAATAATAGTCCGATTGTGACTTATGTAAAAATTGGTTATAAAATTTTAGTTACAGTTTAAAAAAATGTTCTTCGAAGAAACTATCGTCTGTTCCTCTGTTAAAAGCAATTTGCCCTAGCCGAGTGTATAACATGATCGTTCGTATTGATAAGAAACACATGTTATAGATATAAGCTCATTAAAAAAGAGTCGAATGCGGATTCTCGTAGGTGAGTAAACTTTAAGCTTGGTGTTTATGAACATGAAGTGCTGAAGCCAGTGGCCAGTTAACGTCTATTCGACCTCTTCGATGTTCTCAAAAGCAGGAGAATCAGCAGCCTCTGAATTAGTTGCCCGTTCTAGTACTAAGCGCCTTAAAATATAAGTATAATATAAAAATGCTTCTGGACCAAGACGCAAGCCCGACAATGAGCTCATATGGTGAATGTGACGTTTTTGTTGTAACTGAGAATTGATTCAACCCAAAAATACTTGATGCTGAATCCGAATGTTTACGTCATTTTCCGTAAGGACAGATATTCGGTTAAAACTGGATGTAGCCGAGGAGGCGGTGTGCTGATATTTAGCTGTTCACTGCAATCGGCAGGTCTCTCTCTAGAAGTTGCAGATTGCTTGAATATATTTAAAACTTTAGTGTTGTTATTGTGTTCTAAACAACATGTTCCGGTTTTCAAGAGCAATAAATATAAACGTTCGTTGTTCACGAAAGAACTCAAAGTTCTGAAAAAGTAGAGGAATCAGTTTTAAAGAAGTATAATACAATACAACCGGAAAAACGATGACGGCGGATTCATCGTTCCTGTCCGGACAATATTCTGTTTACTCTTGTTTGTCGGAGAGCGTGCTAAAGTACGATTCGCCGTTTAACTCGGCATTTTTTACTTTGACATCAAGTAAACTGCTGATATTCTTTCAAAGATTATTATTATATTTAAAAAAGTGCCTTTAACCTTTTGATAGTTGTTTTGGTTCCGAAGTTATAGCAAAAAATAACTCGAAAAATAATGAAAATATTTCCATTTTTCTATTAGATTGTGAACGTCTGATATCAAAATTTTTATAATTTTATACTAAATTCATTCATTCAGTTTATACGTTTGCGATTCGTTAAACAGTGTTGGAAAACATGGAGAAACAGTCAACCTATGTTGGAACAAACCCATACAAAAACATCAAATGAACATTCGGGCTGTTGAGCCGTGAAATAAAAACGCAGGCACCTTGGCTTGGTACGGGGCTCAGTCGAATCGCTAATCAGACTTATCAAGGCGTGGCAGTGTGATCGCCAAAATACCATGCAATCTCGGCGGTTTGTAGCCAGGGTGTTTAAAAAACCGGCTGTATTTTAACGGCACCTTCCTGAGATCTGGCCGACTCTGGCCCAGTGACGCTAGCCTTTCTGGGCCAGGGGCGCAGTTGTATTGGATCGTTTAAATCCCACACTTTTTACTTTTACCTTTTCGCTTCGTCAAGCAGGTGGATGACCAAGATGAATATAAATAATAAAATAAAAAAATAATAAAGTGGAGCTGGAACCGACACCTTTTACTGACTCTTATGGCGATGGGTTGCTCATAACGGGTCTGAGGAATCTCTCACAGAGGTTTCGGGAGGACGAAAAGTCCAGCAAGATACCGAGGACTGGCGGTGCACCGAAATCTTTTGACAAGGACGCGAAAGGGGCGTAAGGAGAATGGCCCAATTTCTGCTAAAGAGTGGAAATGGGTTGCATCGGCCATCCTTCAGAGAGATTGGGACCTCTTAACCTTGTAAATCCTGGAAAAACCTAGTTCGTTCTATTTACTAGGAAGTACAAGATTCCTAACGTTAACCTGCCTTCCTTAGGTGACGCTTAGCTCGTACTTTCGGATAGCGAAAAAGGCACGATTACCTTGTATTGTTGTTGGGGGGTCCAGCGGTAAACGCTTGGGCCTTGTGCCTAGAGCTATTAAATGGTTATATGAGCAGATAGAAGAACCGATACTTCTGTATGGGATTCTTGTCTGGAGCCAGGGCCGGATTAAGAATGTGGGGGCCCCGGGGCCTGGATACCTTCTTTTATATCTATCTATAAACAAAATTAAAGCAATTCACATTCAAACTGTCAACACTTTGATATATCTTTTGTGATTCTGTTTGCTTTGGGCTGACGGTCGTGGTATTCTATCACCTTAGTATGCTGGGGTGCTACCGCCGCCTCCGTCCCGTTAAAATCTGGCAAGTCTCAGAGTACGTTCCAATTCCCGTCGTCATTAGGTTGGTGGTGTAGGTGCTGTTGAGAGGACTCCCGTCTTTACGTCTGGTCTGGCTCTGAACGTTCACCTCATAAGGGTGTGCGTCAACCCTCGCATGGCCTCCCTGCTTCGGCACAGACAACCATGGGACCATCTTTTCAGGACGACTACACTTTCGGGTTTTGGATAGCGGCTCTGAGTTGGGACCCAGTGAAAATAAAATTAAAATTAACTGCAAAAACCAATAAACTATTAGTAAAGTTTCGAGCAATAGAGGGGCGTCGAAGCCGATCCCCAAAACTGGCTCATCGCTGCGAGTGGCAGCATCTACTGACGCGGGGAGGGCGAAACCGCCTCCCTCCGTTTGCTCTGTACGGGGGACAGCTGTTGTGGCCAAAATTAAGGGTGGGAAAGGATCGTCGGAGCCGACATCCAAAGTCGTGATTAGACCGGGGGGTACAGTCACTGCCACTCGCGTTGTTGGAGGGGGAGAGTCGAAGCCGACCTCCGCGGCCTCTAGGTTAGTTGGGGGCGTGATTCCGGCTGGCACAGCGTACCGGTGTAGGCGAAGGAGACCCAAATGCAGCCTGCCGAGGGATCTAAGCGGCGATTGGGCACGGGGAGGAGGGCCCACTCCGATCGTCGCATGGCCTCCAAGATTCTGGATCTCAGTTATCTGAGAGGCATGCTAAGTCGCCCGAATGGGCCAAGGGGGTGCTGAGGGAGAGCGCGGGTGCGCCTTCGAAGACCTCACCCCAAAGAGACAGCGGTCTCAGGAGGGGGAAACCTCTTCAGTCAAACGGCCCAGGACTAGGGTAGCGCCAAAAACATTCAGCGAGGTCGCGAAACAGGCGGGCTCCATTATCCTGGGTGTCGTGGACCGCAGTATGGAGGACGGTGCCATCTCTAAGATGGACTGGAGGCGTGTGGCGGCAGCGATCTCTGCCGTCTTTATGAAGGTGATCAAGGACAATCCTGGTCCACCTCCTCGCTGCGAGAGTGCGGGTTGGCACTCTGGCCTCTTCAAGAGGATCTCGTGCGCTGACAAGCGGGCGGCCACGCTTTATAAAGCGGCGGTTTCCTTGGTTGGGGAGGTCTGGAAGGCTGCCAGACTCGAGGCCGTGGATAAGAAGGATTTGTCTTTGCGTCCGAGGGCTCGGGTCTGGCTCCCTGCGGAGCCCTCTGCACCGGGAGACATTGAGGAAATCCTCCGCTATTGTAACCCGAACCTTCCGGCGCACAATTGGAAGGTTGTTCGGTTTGAGGGGTCCGAGGAACCATATCGGCAAGCGCTGATTCTGCTTAACGCGGAGTCCCTCGGCCCTCTCGCCGAGCAGCAGGGAGTCATTTCCTATGGCTTCGAGAAGGTAGCCCTTAAAATCTACCAATCCGATGCCAGAGGTAGTGACGCCATCCTTCCCGTTGAACCGGAGTTGGTGCCGGAGGTCTGCGGACCTGACGCGCAGGAAGAGGTTGAGGTCATGGAGGCCTTCATGAGTATGGAGGTTGACTCCGTCAGGTCGGACGCTGAGAGCGCCGGGGGAGTCTCCTCGGTAGCGGGGTCCGTCCTAAGCCTAAACAGGCTGTTCGATGGGGTGGGGGAGGAGAGGCTTCTTGCCTCGGATAGCGAGGACGCGGCCGCGGGGGGGGCTGGAGGAGATTACTGAGGATGATTATCTTGCAGATCAATCTCCAGCACTCTAAGGCCGCGTCCACCAATTTGATGCTCCACCTTGAGCAAGGTGGGGCAGATATAGTCCTGATCCAGGAACCGTGGCTGAGCAGTACCGGTATTTCTGGTATCGGGACGAAGAAGTACAAGCTTCTGGTGTCCAGTGACGCAGGTAAACCTAGAGCTTGTATGCTCGTCAGGCGTGAAATAAATACTTATTTTCTGTCTAATTTCAGTAACGGAGACGTAGTAACGGTGAGACTCGAGGACGGGGCCGAAGAACTTTGGCTCATGTCCGCGTGTGGAACCACCTCCCGTTCTGCTGAGGAACGCTCTGGCGGAAGCGAGGCGCAGGAAAGCCGGCGTCGTGGTGGGCTGTGAAGCCAATTCGAGGCACTCCTGCTGGGGTAGCTCGGACATCAACGCAAGAGGTGAGTCTCTCTTTGATTATATACTTAGCGAAAACTTGTCTATTTGTAATAGGGGGAGCGACCCTACGTTTGTAAGGGAAGAGGTCTTGGACCTTACCCTGGTGGGAACTCTATAAGATCGGATTGGGAATATATAAGTCCGAAATAAGGAAGGCTAAGCGGGAATCGTGGAGAAGCTTCTGTGAGAACATCGAAGGATGCCACGAGTCCTCCAGGCTTAGGCGGGTGCTCGCGAGGGCTCCCGTCCCTTGGGATGTCTCAGGGACGACTCAGAAAACTGGGCGATGAGCAGTGAGGAGTCGCTCAAACTTCTCCTCGATTCCCACTTTCCCAGAAATCCTGAACCATGTGAGATTATAGGCGTGGAACCAGGTGTCATCTATGTCCCTCCTGGTGACATGTTAGAAGAGCGTCGCCTACTCTGGGCGTTACGCTCCTTCAAAGCGTTCAAGTCGCCGGGACCTGATGGTATCATTCCTGCCCAGTTGCAGATGTCCGAACGGATGTCGTGTCGGTGGTTGGCGCCTATTTATGCGAGCTGCATAAGTAGGGGCTATATTCCCAGACTTTGGAGGAATGTGAGGGTTACATTTATTCCCAAGGCGGGTAAGAGCTCTCATGCAACCCCAAAGGACTTTAGGCCTATCAGCCTCTCTTCATTTCTTTTGAAGACACTGGAGAGGCTGATTGATCTTCATATAGGGGAAATACCGCGGGAGCGGCTGTCGCATGCTCAGCATGCCTACTCGAAGGGCAGGTCCGTGGATACGGCCCTGCATACGGTGGTTAACGTCATTGAGGAGTCTCTTGAACACAAGGACTTTGCAGTTGGTGCCTTTCTGGATATAGAAGGTGCCTTTAATAACATTCAGCCACAGGCAATAGTCGGACCCTTGGCGGAACTTGGGGTTGAGCCGGGTCTGGTAAGGCTCATCAATCACCTTCTCCGGGACAGAACTGTCGTGGCGGAATGGGGCAGCGCCTCCATCCAGCGAAAGGTGAGTAGAGGCACTCCACAAGGAGGGGTTCTCTCACCACTCCTTTGGGTCGTTACTATCAATGGCGTACTGAAGGAGCTAGAAAGGGAAGGCTGCACGGTTATTGCCTATGCTGACGATGTTGCTCTCATTGTCAGGGGTAAGTTTTTGATATCATGCAGGGGTACCTTAATCTGATCGTGAAATGGTCTGCAGGTTGTGGACTCGCGATAAATCCTAGCAAGACAGAGCTAGTATTATTCGCAGGAGGTACAAAGTACCGGTCGCCCATCCTCCTTCAATAGGTGGCGTCCCGTTGGTGCTTTCTGACCGGGTCAAGTATCTTGGCTTGATTCTGGATAGTAAGCTCTCCTGGGGTCCAAATATTGAGGAAAGGGTGAAAAAGGCTTCGGTTGCGGTGTACTGTTGTCGGGGTGCTATTGGAAAGAGATGGGGCCTCTCTCCCAAGGTAAACTATTGGCTTTATGGGACTATAATAAGGCCTATAATGTTTTATGGAGTGGTGGTCTGGGGGAACTCACTAGACAGGGTATCTAAAGTTAAGCAGCTAGAGCGGGTGCACGGTCCGCGCTCATTGGGATCAGTGGGGCGCTTAGGACCACACCCACTCTCGCGCTCAATGTTATGCTTAACATGCTACCTGTGGACATTGCAGGCAGGGTTGCAGCAGCCCATGCCGCAGCCCGGCTAGAGTGCAATGGATACAGATTCAGCTCGGCCTTTGGGCATTCTAGGATTCTTGCCAGTTTCGACTTTGTCCCTCCGGAAACAGATTACTGTCTGCCGGCTCCAGCTCGGAGCTGCTCCCTATCCACTTACATCCCGCGTAGGGAGGAGTGGAAGGAGGGTGGCTTGTGGGGCGGTGGGACGGTGAACTTTTTCACGGATGGCTCGCAGCTGGATGGTAAGGTTGGGGGAGGGATCTTCTGCGATGAGTTCTCCCTCAACCGTAAATTTAGGCTTCCGGACTATTCCAGTGTATTTCAAGCAGAGGTGGCCGCAATATAGGAGGCAGCCGATTGGCTACTTACCAATGTAATGCCCTCTAGACGGGCCAACACTTATTCGGATAGTCAGGCCGCTATTAAGGCCTTAGGATCGCTAATGGTGAGATCAAAACTGGTCAGGGAATGCCTGACTTCCCTCGCAGCCGCCTCGGAATATCTCGACGTTAGACTAATTTGGGTACCGGGCCATAGCGACATTGCAGGGAACTGCATGGCTGATGAGCTTGCTCGGCAAGGTACCCTGGAAGTCATTTCTCCTTGCAGGGAGGGGGTGGGGGCTCCTTTGACTGCCTACGGGCTTCTCCTGGACAGATGGGCATTATGTCGTCTCAGCGAGCGCTGGGAAATTGCCACGACATGCAGAATTGCAAGGTCCCTCTGGCCGAGAGTGGATCGTGGGCGCTCAAGGGAGCTGATGTCGCTTACTAAGCGGCAACTCTCGACCCTGGTTGGTGTTTTGACTGGGCATTGTCCGTTGGGTATTCACGCGGTTAGGCTGAAAATAGTCTCTGACCCTTTCTGCCGCAGCTGTATGGAGGAGGATGAGGTGGATTCATCTTGTCATTTTCTGCTCAGCTGCCCTGCATTTGCGAGACTGAGGTTCAAGTACCTAGGCTCGTACTTCTTTAGCACTCCAGAAGACCTTTCTGGAGTGGAGATTGGTAATTTGCGTGACTTTATTCGGGGCACGCAACATTTCTCAGGTTAATCTTTCCTGACTTTCCGATTCACGTTACCGTTCATAAATTAGGTGGTATCACAAATGATTAAATCATATAATTGACACCACAAATCAATATTTTATTATAAACTATTTAAATTTAAATTCTAAATATACCAATATCTCTCTTTAAAATTAATAAATTTAAAGGAAACCAAGAAAGAATTTTTTTTTAATTTTGTAGATTGAAAAATCCTTATGTTATGCCAAGATCGTGTCTGTGCGGAATGGACGATTACGGAGTGCCTGACATTTTACTGACATTTTATATTCGATAAATGAAAATTAAAATTGAATGAAATTCCTTGGGCCTACCCGTGCCTAAGGCAAACTGAAAAAAATGTATATATATATTCACTAACGCAGCTGCTTGAACACAACTAATTTTTTATTATTCAAACGATGTGCACTTTAGATTAATAAGTTTGTTAATGTAAGTAAGGTTATAATAGTTATGATTCGATTATTTTTTAATAATCAAACTTGGATTGTATTTTTATGTCAAGGTTAACTCAGTTACAATGCAGGTGAGTAAGGTTATTTTTTACGAATGACAATCAAAAAATAAAATTAAAGCTCTTGAAAATCTAATTTTACACGTTTAATTTTGGCAAATTAAAAATAAATCACATTTCATGAATTATGTTAGCAAAACGTGCAGATATATCTAGCGAATGCGTTATTAACTAGTTATATAGATACATTTATATTTCTAGCTGACGTTAATTAATCGAACAAACTCGAAACAAACGGTTCAGAGACAATAATATCGTTAATGATATTCATTTTACAGCAATTAACACAGTAAGATAAGTGAGACAAATTTTCCTTTAAGTGTAACCTCGTTATTTCAACTGACTTTTGTTTACTCTCGATTTTCTCGATATGATTCGATAGTTCAACTGCGTTGCTCACACTGAGAGGTGGAGGGAAAATTGAACGAAATATGACCTAGCCAATATCGCGTAACGATATGTAACACGATTTTAACCAAAAATTTCGTTATATCAGGTTAAAATAAAATAATAAGATCAACTGTGTCGAGTAATATAATAAAAATTTTATTCAAATCAACTGAGTAACAAAAATTAAATAAAATAAAATGGAATAAAAATGTCAAAGCAAAAAAAAAATCGTTTGTACTGATGAAAAAAATTATTTTGTTCTTTCATTTTGTGGGGGCCCCGGGCCGTGGCCCCCTCGGCCCTGCCCTTAATCCGGCCCTGTCTGGAGGGATTCCCTGGGCAGGACTACGGTAGTCAATAAGTGGGAAGTTGCAAAGATCGGCTCTTGTTATAATCAGCGGAGCCCTTCGGACCAAGTCAACGCTAGCTCTGCACGTTATGTTAAGTTTAGTTCCAATAGATACTACGGGGAGAAGTATGGCTGGATATTGGATATAATTTGAACTCGGATAATTATCATTCCGGGATATCACAAAGTTTCGACTTCATACCGACTACAACGGACCATTACGAAGCTTTCATGGCTCCAAAAGGATTCTTTGGTACCCCCTTTCCTTCTAGAGAGGACTGGGCAGTGTACGATAAGTGGGACGAATAGATCAAAACTTGATGGACGTATTGGAGGTGGAGTGTACGGTCCAGAACTCTGTCTGAGACAAAAATTTAGGCTACCGAATCATTGCAGAGTATTTCGAGCAGAAGTAGCCGTCATTAAGGAAGCAGCTGGCCGCTTTGTAGTGCGGCTTCTGTAAGGGAGCCTGGCGGCAATCAGAACTCTTCGTTCAATAACAGTGCGATAGAAAGTGGTTATGGATTGCCTGACTTTTCTGGTATCATCTTAGCACTTTCTGATAAGTTGATCTGTTTTCACGACACTTAGACTCAGGTATCTGGTATCGCATCTTATTCACTCTACTGCGAAAATAGTGGGGTTAGAGATTGCCCACCTTCATAGCTGCATTACAAGCACGCGGCGCATTGCAGATTACGATTTAGATCTTCCCGTTCTGTTGAATGTTTCGTGGTATCATAATGCATACCAAAGGATCTAAGCGAACTGCTAGGAGCAGCCACTTTAAACCTAACTGAACCATCTGAAATATTGAATGTTGCTAAAATTTAAATTGGTCGCTTTCATTTAATTTGTAATAACTTTCACATTTTATGTCCATTTTAAGCGTTCTTATACTCCACATTTTCGTAATAAAATTCTCTTTCAACAAAACAATTTTAAATTTTTTTGTACACTGAAACTAGTGAATAAAATTGAACTAATTTCGAAAAAGCTCAAAAATGTCCGTTTTTTGATTTAGACACCAGTCACTCAAAAAGTCTATTCCGATTTGCACAAAAGATATATCAGCGTAAATAGCTGAATATAACTTTAAAACGACACCCATTAAAGGTTAGGTTTATTTGCTAAACCGTGGTTTTTTGTTAATAACTGCAAAAGGACCTCGAAAACAGGGGTTTTGCCTATTTCGCGAAAAGCTTCTTTGGAAAAATAAAGAAAACTGATTATCGTTTTCACCGACCCAAAATTAGCGTGAAATAGACTTTATTAATTAAGTACTTTTGCTAATGTTATTTAAGAAAAGATTTCGTGATTTAAATAGGTCTCTCTATAAAAAATACATTCATAACTTTGAGCTGAATATTAAAAGTAATCCGAAGAGTTTTTGCTAACTCGGGTCACTTGTTCTGTCAGACGATGACATTATTGAGGCCTTATTGAAGATTAAAAAGTCGTTTTTAACTGACATTACTGGTCTATCTGTAACATTGCTTAGAAAGTGTGCTTCGCAGCCTTTAAAGCTAATATTTAATAAATATCTGACTGAAGGAATTTTTATTAACGATTGGAAGCTGACATCAGTCATTCCTATTTTCAAAAGCGGCTATAAAAGCGATATTTCTATTTGTAAACCAATTTATAAATTTTAGCGTAAAACATCTGATTTACCTTAGACAATATGAGTTTGATGCTGATAGGTCTTCGTTATCTAATCTATCGGTTTTTTCTGAAAATTGTCATGCAAGCTTTTGTAATGGCTTCCAAATCGATTCAAACTATGCAGACTTCACAAATCATTTGGCAAGATCTCCCACAAAATTTTAGTGACCAAATTGGAATGTCTATGTTTCACTCAACTTTCCTTGATTGGATTAAATCGTACTTGATAGAAAGGAGTAGCCCAATTGTTATTGATGGGGTTTCTTTAAATCAATTTATTACCAGTTCTTGCTCCTCTTCTGCTAAATTTTTTCTGTCTGCAAATGCTCTTAAACTTTCAGCTGAAATAATAAATTTGAGTGACCAGCCGCCCTATAGTCTGAGCTAAATAAATTGTTTTCTGGTTCCTTAATAATCTCATTTTAAATATTAAAAAATGTCATCAAGTTACCTTTTCTAAACTTCAAAAACCTCTTTACATATCTCATTATGTAATATTAATAATACATAATTTTCTTATTCTGACGAGATTAAAGACTTATGTAGGGGGTTTTATTTTGACTCCAAATCACTTGCCATACTTGCTTTTGTAAGACGTAACTCTTCCCATTTTGATGACCCATATACTCTTAAAATATTACAAACATACATATATTCTCCGCGCTCGTCTGGTCCATATTAGATTGTGCTGCTTTTATTTGGAGGCCTTGTCATGCAGTATATATAAAAAGTGTTTAGAGGGGGCAAAAAATCTTTGCACGTCTTGCTCTGCATTCTGTCAATTTCTCAGACCCGAATTCCTCGTATGATTGATTAGTATTTTTTCATGAAGTGAATGCGAAAATTTACTGCCCCGCTCTACTAGAAAGATTAGATTTTAATATTCCTTCATCGTTTTAGCATTTTTCGTATTGGCTTTTTCAAGACAGCATATACTGCCAAAGCTCCCATCATTAGAACGGTTTTTGAGTATAACTATTTCTCGGTTTTTTTGTATTTCAACCTTCTGCTACTAAACATTTATTTCGAAGACAAATAAAAAAATTTTATTTATGTAAAAGATAAGTTGAAAACTACAAAATTGTTTTATATACTTCAAGTTTCATTAATTGCTTTTCAATATAAATTTCGTAAATCTCCATAGCAATTAGTCATAAGAGAAAATTGTCACAATGAGATGTCGCTGTAAGCAACTCGCTGACAGGACTCGTTACTTGCTTTGCTTTTGCACGAGTCCTGTTAACTGAACCCGTTGCCAGATGTGGGGCTATAAAAGCGACCGGAGATCAGCAACAGGTCTTACTCTTCTAACACCGACGTCTCAGGTGAGTGACAACACATTTCCAGGGTTTTTTTACAGCAATAAACGGCGAGTTATATTCCGAACAGATTTTTGTTTTTAATTTATCTATGTGTGTGCACACAGTTGAAATGAAAGAGAAACAGGTTCAAAGGATCGACTCCCATTTTTAGAATTCAAGAGGAATTTTGGACCCTATTTCACCCCGCCCTTAACAAATTGAATCGGTTTCTTATGTTAGTTATCTAACTGTTTTCATTTCAAATATACTAAGATTCTGGTATTGGTATTATTACTCATCTTAAATACCTCTTCTGAACTAGGGTAAGACATGGAGGAATAAACAAGTAAATAAATACATATCGAAATACTTTTTTCTAATAGCAGCCTTGCCTCTGCAAGCAAATGAATATGCTTCCCATAATTAGAAACCAACAAATAGGCGACAGATTTCATTACATATTGTATTTTATTTTATCATATTTTCCATTTACTTTTATATTTCATTTTAGTAGTACTAATTTTGCAGATGACTGTGGGAGATGCTTTTTCATGGCAGAAATCCTCCCGGAGAAGATAACAAATAACAAATAACAATTACTTTCGAAATTTCAACTCAAAAAATCATGCGAAAAGAGAAATATTAGTGTATAAGTATAACCAATAAATAAAACTTTAACAATAACGATCAGTTGTCACCAATCAGTTTAAATGTTCGATCACTTCAGCAATTTTAAACCCCCCAC
The DNA here is from genome assembly GCA_951828415.1 of Anomoia purmunda. Lineage (NCBI taxonomy): Eukaryota > Metazoa > Arthropoda > Insecta > Diptera > Tephritidae > Anomoia > Anomoia purmunda. Next base: position 87,425,307 of record OX639995.1, read on the forward strand.
ACGTTTTGTAAAGGAAAATCTACTACTGTCAATTTACTAGAATTCGCAACTCATGTTTCCAGATGGTCTTAGAGAAAATACTCCAACAGACTTTATACACATATACAATTGCAATGGATTCCAAACTTTATTTTACTTACTTACTTACTTAATTGGCGCTATAGCCCCTTAAGTGATTTTGAGCGAACTTCTCCTACAATTGGTGGTGTGCGTCTTGATGTTGTAACACAAATTGAGGGGCCTACAATTTTACGCCGACTCCGAACGGCGGATGATTTTGTGAGAAGTTTTTTCATGGCAGAAATTCTCCCGGAGGTTTGCCATTGCCTGCCGAGGGTCGACCGCTATTAGAAAAACTTTTATGTATTCATGGCTTAACTACTCACACGAGTACAAGTACATTTCTTATTGTCGAAGTTAAACTTAATGTTCCTTCTCTAGTCTCAAGGCAAACTACTTTATTTAAAATAGTGTAATACCAATTTTGAATTAAATGAACATTTCCGTTATTTGTGTCAAAATTTCAACTGTCTTTCCAGCACTTTTGATATTTCAGACTCGCTTTCACCATAATAAATGATTAACGAAGGTTTATTATTCTTGCATTTTATGTATGCTGATGACATTTTTGCTGTAGCTGAGCAGGTTTAGATCTCGACACTTATCAAACTCTTGCCTTTCGATGGCTCAGCACAAAACATTGGTTTATTGTTCGTGCCAAAGTTCAGCACCCCAACATAATTGGTTTTAGAGATTTATTAAAATTTTAGTATGTATGTCAGGTGCCATCACACATATAGATACATATATCGGAGTAATATCTCTCCATTAGAGGATTTAATTTCCTACAAATTATTGCATATTTCATTGGTATCGAGCAAACGGTATATTAAAAAATGGGATGGAATAATTTTAGTGTGGCGTATTTATATAAGTACCAAAGGTAATAACTTTAATTTCATTTTAATTTTTTGTTTTTGATTTTTTACTATTGAACTAAAATTTTCCATACGTCAAAATCGCTGACGGTTTGTTGCTGAAACTTTTTTGTTATTGGCAGCTGCACAGTCATTCGAGTTTAGTCCAACCCAATTTATTGTTAGAAATGCACAACATAATCAAACGGTAGTGTCAGTTAGATGTCTCATTATCGCCTTCGAGGGTTGAAACCCTCAAACTGATACACAGAATGCTACAGGTATTTGCTGATCATCCTAATGTACTTATTCAGGTGGTTATATAAATCAAGCCAGTCTTAAGCTAAATATCCAGCTCTCAAAAAAAAATCAGACGAAGCATTTATTTATTAAGAACTGCCAACTGATTTAAGAAATTTTGTTAGAAGAAGATTCTTTTCGATTACTTGACCGTATTTTCATATGATTTTTTTGTTTTTCTTGAGAGCTGAATACTTAGCTTCAAACAAATATCAAAAATTATATTCCGGAAGATATGGGCTAAAATACCGGACGAATCCTTACTTGACCCCTGTGCTGCTTTTCCAAAACGTTTGGAGCTGACAAAAAAGAACCAGGGTGAATGATTCGAAATTAAGGCGTTTTATAAATAAATTAGAAACACAAATTTACGTGGCATGCGAATAACGCGCTTTACTTTCAAAAATTATGAAATACAAACAAACATACATATTATTTTAGAAAACAGCAGAAATTGTACTCTACCATAAGTAAGAGAGTGAAATTGAAACTACGCTACTCAGCTATGCTTATCGGCGGCAACGTTAATTGTGAATCATTTTTACATGTATTGCATTGCTTCCTTTACTATTTTTAGTTAATTTCCATGCGTGCACGTACTTCTTGTCCCATCCACCAGTCTTTAATGTTAGCGATGCTAAAATGCATCACTGTGCCTTCGAAGTAAAAAGAGTTGCAACTTTTAAATTAACGTTCCTGCAATAGTTGAAAGAAAAATTATATACAAATAATCATTTACAAAATTAATTGAACACTTGCTCCCGGTTGACATAATTGTTTCATGTGAGGCATTGCTCAACATCACGGCATGATCAAGGGAAGACTATTTTCCTTAAATAAATGATTTGCCCTTAAATAAATGATTTGCAAAACATGGCCTTACCCTCTATGCGTTCCTGAGGTTTTTTTTTAATAAAATTCAGTAAGCAGATAATCAGTATCGTTCTCATTAGTGCTAATGTTCTCATTTAAAACTCCTAAAGGTGATAAATAGCAACGGATTCTCCAGTCGGGGTTTGCAAGAGAGTCAAAACTCTTTTTAACATAGGTATTAGGGTGATCCCGAATTCTTTTCGCAAAACTTATAATCATTTTAATGGCATACTTGTTAAACGGAAGTAAATTTGCTGAATATCATTTGTTTCTGCTCACGAAATTTTTCTGAACACAAAATCTCAGAACCTTTCTTTCGAGTATTTCTACTTTCAATAGAACACTAGGAGAAAACGAAAACCAAATCGGTAAAGCATAAACCAAAATTGGTCTCAGAGAAACTTTATACCTCAGAATATTCGCCAAAATTGCAAAACGACTGTTACATTTTGCAATCATTAATCGCGCATGCTCATTAAATTTGTATAACTTAGAGAAATTTACTCCTAAGTATTTTAATTTATTATGAAAACGAATAGATGAGTTACCAATTTTGAGCTTTAAGTCTTTGATTCCTTTAGATACTTTGCGAGGACCTTTTCCTGCTGGATTTCTGAAACAAATCGCCTTTGTTTTATCAGTATTTACAGATATTCCCCAACAATTGTAGTATTCCAAAATGGTTTAAGGTGCTCTTCAACTGTCAATAAGGCTGAAGAAGGATATTTTGCATGAGCATATATCAAAGCGTCGTCTGCATAAAGTAGGCTGACAGAATTATTCAAAACATGAGGGAAGTCACTCAGAAATAGATTAAAGAGAAAAGGGGCTAAAATTGAGCCTTGCGGCACGCTACTCAAAACGTTACCTAAAAAATGTTCTATCCAGGAAGAAGCTAGAAATCAGTTTTCTTAAAAATGGGGACAAACCGATTTAATGTAATTTGATTAAGATGCCTTTGTGAGAAACGCGATCAAAGGCCTTTTCAACATCCAAGGCAACCGCGATCGTACATAACTTGTTTTCCAAGTTTAAGATAACGTCACCTGAAAACTTAAATAATGCATGTATAGTAGAATGTTCTTTAACAAAACCAAATTGTAAGTCCGAAAAGAATTTATCCGGGTGAAAACATTCAATCTAAGGCAAAATTATTTTTTCAAATAAGTATAGCCGCAGGAAATTTTTTAATTGGTAAAATTTTAGCTATTGTCCAGCTAATTGGAAAGTACCCATTATTTAAACAGTTATTGAAAATAATTGTTAAGAAGGTGATAGCCGACTTTGGAAGCCTCTTTATTAGAAAATTCGAAATAAGATCAGAACCAGTCGATTTTTGTTTGCATTTAATCCCAAAATAACAGAACTGACTAAATCGAGTGAAATAAAATGTAACGACTCAGCAGGATTTAAAGCATTTCCCGGTTCATTAAAGAGGAACAAAGGCCCCTGGGCTTCATTGAGCAATTGCGAGTCCATGGATGAAACAATAGTAGGTGAGTTTATCCTAAAGCTTTCAGAATATAATTTTCTGAAGACCTCTGATTTATCTTTATCGCCGTAATAAACCTCACCATCCATGCTAATTTTTTCACAAATGCTTTTAGGTTTAATCTTAGCAAGTTTATATATCTTCCGAAAAGCAAATGGACTTGGCTTAATGGGTTCGAGTGCTTTTGCAAATTTATCTGCCGTGCTCTTGATATATTTTCTTGTATAAGCTTTTTCATGAGAGTAACTTGTGTCGATAGTAACTTATAATTAGCGGAAGAACGATCATATGAAGACTCGTATAATTTTTTCAATTCATTCTGCCATTAATGCTTTATATTTACCAATTTTTTTATGAGGCTATTGTAATAAGGAGCAAACTGTTTTTTGCTACATAAAATTGGTTTAGTATTATTTGCATCCACGATGGATTCAGTGAGACTTCTACTATTATGATCAATTTCAATATTAGACAGATTTATATTGTGAGGAGGCATAAACCCAGAAGCACAGAGTCTAACTCAACTTCGAATTTTTTCCAATTGGTTTTCAAAAATCCATTTTTTGAGTCGGTAAAATTGGAAAGAAAATTAAGTTGAGCAAAATTTATATGAAGAAATAGTGGGAAGTGGTCAGAGAAGGTTGGGCCTATTGATGTATAAAAATTACGGTTTATCATGTTAATTAGGTGGGTGGATACTAGAAAGTGGTCAAGGGGAGAGGAACCATTAGGAAAGGTAGGTAAATTATGAGAAATTCGTAAAAAATTAAAAGATGAGTTTGCTGTCCAATTTAGCAGGGAGCTACCATTAGAGTTATTTATATTATCGCCCCATTCTACGTGTTTGGCGTTTAGATCTCCACCAATAATTGTCCCAAAATATGAACACGAAAAGTTACCAATAATATCGAAATTATGACTGTTCAAATTTGAAGTTGTGCAACATTTTAATTTTAACAAAAACTGAAGGAAAGGTTAAATCCACGATGTCTGTTCGACAATGATTTATAGATTTTTTTTAACGCAATGACAACACCTTGAGCACAATCATTTCTATGAAGTGTATAGTTATTAATAAGTAGAGAATGTTCTGGAGATAAGTGAGTCTCTTGGATAAAGGCAATGTCCACATTAAACTTATTTAGAAAAAATTGTAATTTAAGTACTCTAGATCTGTCAATGAGCGATCCCACATTAAAAGTCACTATTTTTAAATGTTTATATACCATAAAGCGAGTTTACCTGATTCAGAAGACTTGTGCATTGCATGAGAGCAGTTTCTCTGGGTAGATTGCGAAAGTTTCTTAGAAATTCTATTATTTGGTCTTCTCAGGTTTTAATAGCTCCTTGGTCACCGACAAAAACTCTTTAATTAACTTAGACTTATTATTTACAGGGAAATTTGTATTCCTGGCGTTGTTCTTAGATTCAAACAAACTTGTAAAGGTTCTTTCCCCCGATCACTACCGAGCTGTTGGCTAATTCCTTACGTACATTTTGTTTTGCATGTGAAGGAAAATTGTTATTAATAGCTTTCTTATTTTTAGAGTTAACAAAGTTTTTATAAGAAACGCAGCCGTGCCAGTTGGCAGGATGGCCCCAGGTATTACAATTCGCACTAAAGGCAGTTGAGTCCTCATTTTTTAGAAGCTCGCATTCTCCAGGTCCGTGTACTTTGTCGCACTTAACGCAGCGAAAAGGGCGGTAACGGTTTTTGCTAAGTGTTCCCACTGTTGGCATCTCTTGCATTGGATTTCATTATTTAAAGTCTTTGGTTTTTCCCATTTTACGGATTGATAATTTATAATTTTTATTTTAGTTATTTCAGAAGGGGATACTCCACTCATTAGTGAAACCAGCAGAAGACCGGTGCCTGTATTATTTCTCCTTGTGTAGTTAGTTGAAAATTTATTGACGGAATCCACTGTATTTGGAACAATCGTATTTAATTCATTTTTTATTTCAGTACAATCTATTCCAAAATGAAGGCCTCTTAGTATCAAATTTGTTTGTCTAGATTGCTTTGGCGTGAAAGAATACGAATCAACATTCATTGATTTAAGCTTTTCCATAAATTTGAGATGCGCTTCTGGTATTTGGAACAATCGTATTTAATTCATTTTTTATTTCAGTACAATCTATTCCAAAATAAAGACCTCTTAGTATCAAATTTGTTTGTCTAGATTGCTTTGGCGTGAAAGAATACGAATCAACATTCATTGATTTAAGCTTTTCCATAAATTCGAGATGCGCTTCTGGTTCTTTAAAATAAATTTTGCTTTTTTGGTTATTTACATTTTGTACTTTGAAATCAATTGAAGGGTACTTGGCTTTCAATTGTTTAACCAATTTTCCAATATCCACCTTAAATAATATTATTGGCGGACAATATTTATTAGAAGCATAGCTGGGGACTTTCGATTAGAATTAAAAATCATTAGGATTAGAAAAAAAATGTACTCTAATCATTAGAAATTTTTTTTTTATGAAAGTTTCAGATTACTAATTGATTAGATTAGAAGCAATCGAAAATCTAATCGCGATTAGTGACGCTTAGCATTTCTAATCAAAACTAATCAAATCTAATCAAAAAATCTAATCGATTAGATATCTTGATTAGTTTTGATTAGATGGACATTTTGAACTAGTTTTGTGACCAAAATTTGTATTTATCATATTTATTTTATATATTTACATAATATAACATACACATATACTTATTTTATAGATCTACATATGTAGGATTTCAAATACTAGAAAGCAAGTATTGATATTAAAACATATGTACGACAAATTCAAACATTATAGCTCACAAGAAGTCAACAAAAAAAAACCAAATTCATATTTCGTCAGTTCTGAAAAAACAAAAATACATTTCGATATTAAAATTACGTCTCTTTAAATGAATGCTGATTTTCGTTACATATAATTCACAAAAAATGTACATTAGACTTCATTAATACCAACTTTTCAAAAGAAAAGTCCGACAATGAATTTCGTCTTGGAGTGTTGATTATGCCTGCAAATGAAAACAGGCGTTCGACGGGCGCTGAAGATGCCAGTGGGGTGTTAAACGCTATGCATGCTTCTTTTAACACACAATATTTCGTCCAAATTTCAGGGCATTTCAATTAAACTATGTATAAATATTACCATTGTGTGTTGACTATGTAGTGCTGGATGCTCTCTCAAAATCCTGTGGAAGTCAGTGGTAGCTAGTAAATTCAGTGTGTGAGAGGCACACCTTTCGTGCTTCGGCAAATATTTGTCATTTTGGAAAGTCGGCATTTCGTCTTCGCTGTCTTCCTCTGCCTCTTCGCCATCAGTTTCCCTCAAGCCATGGTCACGAAATGCCTTCACAAAGTTCGAACCGTTGTCCGTGATGGTCATTATAACGTTGGTCGTATTCAGGCCAAAGGAACTGTTCGTTTCCCCGACCATTTGTGCGATTTTCTCCGCCGAATGCACACCAAAAATTCTTTTACACGCCAACGCAGCTGATTTCCTTTCGAAATTTGTATCAAACCAATGACAGGTATAACCCAAGAAGCTCCTGTGATTACCCGACCAAATGTCCGCTGTGGTGCAGAAATATTTCGATGAAGACATGGCTGTCTGTACCGTACTCAACATGCTGTTGTAGTTTTCATCGAGTTTTTTGATGGTTGTTTTTTTGCACATAACTTTTAATCCAGTGCCGCTAAACAGGTCACGAAATGACTCCTTCTCTACTAGAGAAACCGGTAACGCGCAGTCTACAAGAAAGCGAATAATTTTTTTTTCCGAAAGCTTCCTGCGACGTGCTTTCATCAGAAGAACCTGCTTTCATCTTCATATATTTTTTGTGCAGCTCACTGTGCCGAACTTTTAAATGGGATATGAAGTTGGATGTCACTTCTCCTGTGCCTTTTATCATTTTGTTACAGGCTGCACATTTAGCTGGTGTTCCTCCATTTGTCTGTCACAAGAAGAAGAAACAGTTAATATAACGATTTAAAATCAATTTAACATCACAATTTAAAGACAACGTCTACAACATCACAACATTGTTTGAACTTCACCAACACTTATTTTAACAAACTTTTTCCATTGACACATAGAATTCAGGGTGGAAAATTAATTTCGGTGAACTTCCGGTGCTACGCATTCTTTTAGCACTCACTGCCGGCTCGCTCTCCATAACTATATTCCTCTTGCGGATGACCTTCTCCGGTACATAGTTCGGATCAGCAACATCATCGTGTGACGAAAAGTCTTCGCCTTCGAACAAAATTTGGTCCATGTCGACAGCTACAATTTACAAAATTATTTGTAACAAACTAAACAGGGGTGGCTTTCCGTAATTCGATATCGAGCAAAAACGTGTATCGCAGTATCGTTTTTGCTTTCCTTAAGAAAAAATGTCGTCGTGTTGTATCGAACGTTCGATAGGAACTGTTCGATAGCACATTTGATCTCGTTTGCCTTCCGCAGCTGTCAACCACAACAAAATGTAAGTTCAATATTTTAATGCTTGTTGTTATTTGAAATGTTTTTTTTTTATTTATTTATTTAGGAGTCAAACAAACGCTGCTCAACTAAAGCTCATGATTGAATTCATGGAGCAATACGACGCGTTAGCTAAAAATAGCTTACAAAATGTTAGCAATGGTCGCGAGAAGAAAAAGAAGCTATGGAGCAAATTAACGGATATGTTAAATAGCAACGGGCCTCCAAAGAAGTTAACAAAGGGATGGCAGAAAGTCAGTAGAAGAATTAATACACAAATACACAAAATGGATTTTTTTATATAATGTTATATTTCCAGGTATGGACTGACTACAAATATAACGCAAAGCGCAAATTAAGCAGTCGTATGAATAGTTTAAAAAAAACGGGAGGTGGGCCATATGATGCAGTTCAATTAAGCAATTTGGAGGAACGGGTAATAGCTGCGGCGCAAATAAGCGCACATGTAACGGGTATTCCTGGCGTGGCGTCATACGGTTGCAATACGGACGAGCCTTGCTCTTCTAGTGCTGCCCCGCAGCCAGACGAAGCTTTCGTTAGTGAATATTTAGCAGATTTATTAGGCGAAGATAAGTCCTCGAGCAATGATGAAAACAAAGCGCCAAGTGAGATTGAGCCATCAACGGCAAAGAGAAGATTAGAAATAGCAAGCGATAACGAAGCACCACAAACGCCTAAAGCAAAAAGGAGGTGTGCAGATCCAAAATTCAAAATAATCGAAGAAGAAATTGAAAACCAAAGAAAATTTCAAACCGAAATCTTAAAGGTTTTAAGAGAGGGCAATGAAATTCAACAAAGGAAGGTCCAGTTAATGGAAATGCAAATTACATCTGCAATCCAATATAAAAAAATGAAATTGCAAGTCTTACAATTAGATTTACAGAAAGTAAATTGTGAAATTGCCTTGCTGAAAGGAAAAACAAATGACAAATGATCTTATAACCTACATATGTGATAAATGAAGTACAATTCTTATGTTGCCCTTCGGGAAAAATGGTCTTTTATTCGATTTCTTATTCTTTCGGATTCTCGGTTATATCTTTCCGGTGTTTCAGTATCTATCCTTCCCTCTTGTCGCGAAATTGAGGCTTCGTTATTGCTTTGAAACGGAATATTTCGGCTGATACAGACATTGTGAAGAGCGGCACACACGTTTGCGATTTTGGCAACCAAAGTTGGATTATACCTTGACTTTCTTTCGTCGGATAATATCCTCCAGCGCCCTAAAGCAGATGATGGGAATAAAAGTAATATATTCAGCAGTAAATTTTTCAATATACATACTAACCTTTGTAAACTCCGATAGTTCTTTCAATAACGCTCCTTGCTTTGCTATGTATTCCATTGTAAATACATTTGCCTTCGTCCGTTTCATTTTCACGTAATCGGTACGGGGTAATTAGCCATGGTTCGAGAGGGTATCCCGAATCTCCTAAAACAAAATATATTTTTGGGTTAGTATATGTTTTACTATTGAATATATATTAGATGTTCACTGAGTTAACCTAATAGCCATGAATTCGTATCTCCGTTGTTATATAGTCGCTCCATTACCATTCTCTCATTCGAAGCCTTCCACACAAATGAGTCATGGGCAGACCCTCCATATTTTGGACATATAGCTTTTATAATTAAGTTATGATCACAGATCTATAATAAAGAATGCTTAGTACGATTATTTAAAAAACAATTTCAAGGAAATGGGATTTGCATATATAAAACCAGTTTATACTTACAATCATTGCATTAATGCTATGTTTTCCTTTCCTATTAAAATATATGTGTTCATTTTCTACTGGTTTCAGCAATTGTATATGCGTACCATCGACGGCACCAACTACTGCAATATACAACAATAAGGAAGTTAAAAAAAACTTATTTATTTCACGAATTTACCTCCAGGAAAATTATGTTTTTCATTGAACCATTCCTTGCATGGCTGGAAGTCTTTTTCAAACATTATCCATTGGTGACATAAATGATTTTCCATGGATAACAACGTCTTGCGAAAGATCTTCGACAGAGTGCTTGCTCCCATGGGTGCGGTGTGTACGCCTCCAGTCTGCCATTGATAACCGCCACCTGCTAATATTTCCAGTGTTGCTGCTAGTCGCATGATTGGAGGAATATATGTACTTCTTATGCCATCCCGCAGTTTTATTTCATTAAGAATGTACATAAACACTTCTTTGGTCAGCCGGTATTTTGTTTGGAAGCTGTGATATCACGGTGTACTGAATACTGAAGGTGACGCCTTTAGAAGTACCGCTACTTTGGTTTTGCCGGGTTTGACAATTCTCAACTTCAACTAGACAAAGCTTTTTTCACAAATTAAGAAAAAGAGACACTTTTTTTTAGTATTTTGCGAATTTATTTATTAAACGTCTACCTATAAATTCATATTTTACACTTTAGAACAATTAGAACACGTTTTTCAATGAAATATTGGAAGTTGTTCGATTTTCTCTCTCCCGTATTCTTGTTTACTAAAGGCGAGATCTGTCATTTCACCGCGGGAAGGCGCAATCTTGTATTCTATCATTCTTGCTGTGATATATGTAGATATTAATTGATACTGCTCATAGTTTCTACAATATTAATTTTACTTACCATAACTCTGGTATTTCCATAGGATTTGATGCATATCTTATTCTTCTTCTGTTGATTGGAGAGCTTTCCGCACCGAAATTCAATAAAATCAAAAAATGACGCCAGTTAAACATTTTTCACTTTGAAATTTCTTCTTATTTTCATTTATTTCACACTGCTTTTGACAGCTAGAAAACACTTTCGCAACACTTCCTAAAATATGAAAACGAGAGTGGCCATATCGAAATATGGAAACCAAAATAGTCTCGTCGAGCGCTCGATATCGAATGGAAGTATCGAGCTGACGAGTGTCGGCTATCGAATTACGGAAAGCCACCCCAGACCGAATACGATGATTTTTCACTGCCGCACTTTTCGCTTTATGTTTAACAATGACCGCCCATTAAAACTCCTGCGTTTCACAAGCGCCAGCTTTCTGTAAGGTACGTGTATACAACAGGGTGACCCAGGTATGCAATTTTATGCAATATTAAAAACTGTTGTATTATGTAGATTTGATTAGTTTTGATTAGAAATGCTAATCGTCACTAATCGCGATTAGATTTTCGATTACTTCTAATCTAATTAATTAGTAATCTGAAACTTTCATAAAAAAAAAATTTCTAATGATTAGAGTACATTTTTTTTCCAATCCTAATGATTTCTAATTCTAATCGAAAGTCCCCAGCTATGGCCTAAAGTAAAGTCAGACAAGAGCGCAAACCGGTTTTGAGAACATGGGTCGAACTGATCATAGCACTTTGCATATTTAGAATTAGTTGGAGTGGGAGAAGGAGAAGGAGCCCCTCTCTTATATGTTTTTCCGTCGGAATATTATTGATAATGCTGCCTCTTGATTGCATCGCTTGATTTTGCCCTAAGTTAATACGCAAATCATTCTGCATATTATTGTTGTTCTGCATTATTTTAAAAATTTTTCTTTTACTTATTTTAGCTTTTATGAAATTGTCTTTATAGATTATTTCTTAACCAAACACTAGGCTCAACTTTCCCTCAGGGGGGGAGTTGACCCGCGACACAGGAATTTAATATTCTTAATTTCGATTTTGAATTAAGATGCAAATGTTTAAACCAATAAACCAATAAATATATTGCAGAATATAAGTTATTGATGAATTCACTTTTTAGAGGCAATACACTGCGCGATATTTAACACAACCGCTCGCAACGAACTCTCATTTCGAACTCCCCTTATTTGACTATTGAGATTTTTAATTGCATTATGGTTATTTGTATCTATTAAACTGAGATGCTTTTCTATTTCTTGCCTGTCATTATCATCCATAGTGCCGAATAACCATTTTTGAGCTGTTCTAAAAATGTTCATTAGGCCTCTTCGTTGTCTGTGTGGTATTAGGGTTAAAGCTTTACTTCTTATAGTGTTGAGTTGCAATTCCAAAATTTGTGTTTTTTCTTTTAGGTAAGCATGTTTTATATTTTTGTGCATTGTGTCAATTATACCTAATACTTGCTCTATATTTATTATATGTAGTATAGTGTCGTAGGTTTCCGCGAGGTATACGTCTTCGATCCATACTTCCATGTATCCAAGATTAGTTTCGATCTTTTCAATTGTGAAATGGGGTTGGGTTGCCGTCAGTGCTAGTAGCATTATCAAAGAGCCTAGGAAATTTTTTTTTCCTTTTAATATTGAAAGAATGTATGTTTTGTAAATTTAGTTTGCGATATCTCGGTTCTTATTTATGCCTAAGAGCCTTGTAGTTCTTCACGTACCCTTCCTGTTCCGTATTCTCATAAGTTTCGAGCTTTTCGTTCAATTTTTCCTTTGTGAATTTTTTATTATCCTCTAAAGTTTTATATATTTTAGCTTTATCCGTCCTACCTTCAATTACATCTATAGGGTTTGCTTTTATCGTGGAGAGGATTGAATTATTGTACCATTCTATACTTTTAAAAACTCTTTCTTGTGTTGATAGGGGCGATTTCATGGCCTCTAGTGTCCTAAATTTTTCAGAAACAGTGCTGTGTAGTCTTTCTACATCAGCGTTACGTGTGTGGTTATTTGGTTTTGTAAAATGAACGTCAATGGATTCCTGCCTTAAGAGTTCTTTTACGTTTACAGAGTTGAATTCATTTTCTGTTATAATTTGGGTTGGTTTACCCCTGAGAGAGAGATAAAATCTAATTTTTTCTACTATCGTAAGGCTGTTTCTATCTTCTAAGGCTAATGCCATTGCATATTTCGAAAATTTGTCTATGAAAGTGATAAAACTATACTTTTTGTTGGTGTAAACGTCCATATGTATTATTTGATTAATGTCCATCGGTGCTTCCTTAATAGGTCTGCGGTCGTATTTCGCCTTATTGCATATTTCACAATTATATATTTTAATATTAATTTCTATAGGTCCTTGTAGTAAATTAAAGTCTTTAGTCCTTCGTAAGTCCCGTTAATTCCTCCATGCCCAGTTTCGTTTTTATGATGTTTCGCTATGTTATTACCTATATGCTTCATCTTCATTCTGCATGTCTTTTGCATGGTGTGTACATTTATAGAATTTTATTGTTCTGTTGAACAAATCAATTAATTTTTACTGGACTTTGTTGTATTCATGGTCCGATAGCTCTGAATATATTCCTACTTTGCCGTTTCTTAAGAATCGCCTCAATATGTTTGACATGTAATCTTTATTTATATGGTCCTCACTAATAAAAATTTTAAGTTTTCCATTTATAATTTGTGATTCCTGATTTTTTGAATTTGTAAGGATGAGCTGTGTTGGAAATCTGTTAACAGCAGTTTCCAGGATACCAAAATGGTCGTGCAATTTCTCCTCTTGAGAGTGGATTGTTGCCCTGGTGCTCATATTCACGTTTTCCTGGAGGATGTTAATTTCACCTGCCTCTGGATTTATTCTGCTCATAAAGTCAGCGGCGGTGTTGTCCTTGCCCTTGACATAACTTATGTTAATGTCATTTTCTCCTAATCTGAGTAGCAACCTTTGTAATCTGGGGTTAATATCTTTTCCCTTATTTTTGCAATATAATCGCTTAAGCGGTTGATGGTCCGTCATGAGGTCAAATTGTCTCCCGTAGATGTACGGTCTGAAATAATTGACCGCCCAGACTATAGCAAGCAGCTCTTTTTCTGTCGTTGAGTATTTTCTTTCGTGGTCATTTAGCGATCTGCTTGCATAGCTTATGGGGTGTCCTTCCTGTGTTAACACAGCTCCAATTGAAAAATCGCTTGCATCTGTTGTTAAGAAGAATTTTAGTTTGAAATCCGGATACTTAAGTACCGGTGGGTTTGTCAGAAGTGTTTTCAATTTCTCGAACGAGTTTGTATATTGGGGGTCGCGAATATTTATTTTAGCTCCCTTTTTCAAATATTTTGTTAAGCCTTGTGCTACTTTGGCATAATCTCTTATGAATTTTCTGTAGTAGCCAGTCATACCCAGAAATGATTTTATTTGTTTAACCGTTTGTGGTAACTTCAGTTCCTGTATGTTTTTTACTTTACTCATATTTGGTTTGATTCCCTCTGTAGTTAGTATATGGCCTAAATACTCTGTTGATTTTGCAAAGAATTTGTACTTATCTATTTGAATTTTTAAATTGTATTGTGCTAATTTATTGAAAATTTTGTGGATACTTTCAGTGTGCTCCTCGATATTTGTGCTAAATATTCATATATCGTCTAAGTAAACTACACAGATCTTAATTATATATTCTCTAAGTACTGAATTCATTAGCCGTTGGGAGGTGGCCGGGGCGTTTTTGAGCCCGAATGGCATTCTGATGAATTCGTAGTGCCCTAGAGGAGTTGAAAATACAGGTTTCTTTCTATCGCTTTCTTTAATTAGAACCTGGTGGAATCATTTTACAAGGTCCAGGGTTGTGAAGGTATTGAGCTCTTCCTAGTTTATCTAAAATGCTATCAATATATGGAATATATGGAATCGGAAATTCCATTTTTTGTTGCCGGAATTGTCGGTTTTCTTCGGTACTATCCAAAGGGGTGAATTATATGGTGAATTACTTTCCTGTATTATTCCCTGCTCTAGCAATTCATTAGTTTGCCTCTGTATTTCCTCCTAATGAATATGGGGATAGCGATATATTTTTGCGTATGCTGGTCTGCCCGTTGTTGTAATTATTTCGTGTTTAATTTCGTGTGTGTGTTAGCATTTGTCCTTCAGTAAAAAACAATTTATTATTTTTTTCCACTAATGTTTTAATTTATTTATTTTCTCCTCATTCATATTTTCGTGACATAATTTATTTAAGATTTCCGCAATAGAGTTCTCCGCTGAGTAACTTTCGATATTGCGGATTTCCTCGTAGTTATAAGGGCATTTATTTATAAAATGTGTTTTCACTTTGTTAATTTCTATACAATTTTCTCCCAAGTTAATGATTGCTTGCATTGGTTTCAGAATATTTTGTCCTATTATGGCGTCAAAATTCCTATCATTAAAGCTTGTTACCTTCCAAGCAATATACATATGTAGCTGTTTTCGTTGAATTCCATTGGTAGTGGTAGTTCGTGTGTTATAATGGTTTTTTTCGGACAGGGTATTAAAGAAAAGTGGTTTCTTTAATTTATAACGCTTATAATGAGGGAAAGCGTTTTTAACGATCAGCGAAGTGGTAGATCCGGTATCTACCAGGCAGTTTAGTTTGTTGTGGCCAATGGTCACTTCGACTATCGGTAAATCTGATTGTGACCCTGCGATGGAAAATTTGATTCCCGAATGTGATCAACTTCCATGGGTTGTGCTCGATTGTTACTGTAACGTTCCGGCTGGCGTTGTCGGTATTGTCCTATTTTGCCTATCATTATTGTTCGAATTGGACTATTGCCGATCGTTTTGTCTCGTTACACTTGACTCTATGCGATTAGCAAAGTTTCTATTTCCCGAGGTAGTGGTGAATCTATTATTATTGGGCACTCTATTGATACTAGGATTATTATTCGCGTTATTACTAGTATTATTGTTGTAAAAAATTTTTTTTTTTATAATTGGCATTATTATTTACTAAGCCTGTTTCTTCTAAAGTGTAATAGGCTAATCTGAGTGATTTTATGTTTCTTGCATATATTATTGAAGATAAATGTGGCGATATATTACATAAGAATGTTTTTAAAATTAAGGACTCATTAATACTTGGTGAATATCCTAGTGGTTTATCTGAGTCCACATTATACTTAGAATTAAGTGAATCTAATATATTTTTTAAATTATTGTAATATTGGCTTACATTGGGAGAAGGAGAAGGAGCCCCTCTCTTATATGTTTTTCCGTCGGAATATTATTGATAATGCTGCCTCTTGATTGCATCGCTTGATTTTGCCCTAAGTTAATACGCAAATCATTCTGCATATTATTGTTGTTCTGCATTATTTTAAAAATTTTTCTTTTACTTATTTTAGCTTTTATGAAATTGTCTTTATAGATTATTTCTTAACCAAACACTAGGCTCAACTTTCCCTCAGGGGGGGAGTTGACCCGCGACACAGGAATTTAATATTCTTAATTTCGATTTTGAATTAAGATGCAAATGTTTAAACCAATAAACCAATAAATATATTGCAGAATATAAGTTATTGATGAATTCACTTTTTAGAGGCAATACACTGCGCGATATTTAACACAACCGCTCGCAACGAACTCTCATTTCGAACTCCCCTTATTTGACTATTGAGATTTTTAATTGCATTATGGTTATTTGTATCTATTAAACTGAGATGCTTTTCTATTTCTTGCCTGTCATTATCATCCATAGTGCCGAATAACCATTTTTGAGCTGTTCTAAAAATGTTCATTAGGCCTCTTCGTTGTCTGTGTGGTATTAGGGTTAAAGCTTTACTTCTTATAGTGTTGAGTTGCAATTCCAAAATTTGTGTTTTTTCTTTTAGGTAAGCATGTTTTATATTTTTGTGCATTGTGTCAATTATACCTAATACTTGCTCTATATTTATTATATGTAGTATAGTGTCGTAGGTTTCCGCGAGGTATACGTCTTCGATCCATACTTCCATGTATCCAAGATTAGTTTCGATCTTTTCAATTGTGAAATGGGGTTGGGTTGCCGTCAGTGCTAGTAGCATTATCAAAGAGCCTAGGAAATTTTTTTTTCCTTTTAATATTGAAAGAATGTATGTTTTGTAAATTTAGTTTGCGATATCTCGGTTCTTATTTATGCCTAAGAGCCTTGTAGTTCTTCACGTACCCTTCCTGTTCCGTATTCTCATAAGTTTCGAGCTTTTCGTTCAATTTTTCCTTTGTGAATTTTTTATTATCCTCTAAAGTTTTATATATTTTAGCTTTATCCGTCCTACCTTCAATTACATCTATAGGGTTTGCTTTTATCGTGGAGAGGATTGAATTATTGTACCATTCTATACTTTTAAAAACTCTTTCTTGTGTTGATAGGGGCGATTTCATGGCCTCTAGTGTCCTAAATTTTTCAGAAACAGTGCTGTGTAGTCTTTCTACATCAGCGTTACGTGTGTGGTTATTTGGTTTTGTAAAATGAACGTCAATGGATTCCTGCCTTAAGAGTTCTTTTACGTTTACAGAGTTGAATTCATTTTCTGTTATAATTTGGGTTGGTTTACCCCTGAGAGAGAGATAAAATCTAATTTTTTCTACTATCGTAAGGCTGTTTCTATCTTCTAAGGCTAATGCCATTGCATATTTCGAAAATTTGTCTATGAAAGTGATAAAACTATACTTTTTGTTGGTGTAAACGTCCATATGTATTATTTGATTAATGTCCATCGGTGCTTCCTTAATAGGTCTGCGGTCGTATTTCGCCTTATTGCATATTTCACAATTATATATTTTAATATTAATTTCTATAGGTCCTTGTAGTAAATTAAAGTCTTTAGTCCTTCGTAAGTCCCGTTAATTCCTCCATGCCCAGTTTCGTTTTTATGATGTTTCGCTATGTTATTACCTATATGCTTCATCTTCATTCTGCATGTCTTTTGCATGGTGTGTACATTTATAGAATTTTATTGTTCTGTTGAACAAATCAATTAATTTTTACTGGACTTTGTTGTATTCATGGTCCGATAGCTCTGAATATATTCCTACTTTGCCGTTTCTTAAGAATCGCCTCAATATGTTTGACATGTAATCTTTATTTATATGGTCCTCACTAATAAAAATTTTAAGTTTTCCATTTATAATTTGTGATTCCTGATTTTTTGAATTTGTAAGGATGAGCTGTGTTGGAAATCTGTTAACAGCAGTTTCCAGGATACCAAAATGGTCGTGCAATTTCTCCTCTTGAGAGTGGATTGTTGCCCTGGTGCTCATATTCACGTTTTCCTGGAGGATGTTAATTTCACCTGCCTCTGGATTTATTCTGCTCATAAAGTCAGCGGCGGTGTTGTCCTTGCCCTTGACATAACTTATGTTAATGTCATTTTCTCCTAATCTGAGTAGCAACCTTTGTAATCTGGGGTTAATATCTTTTCCCTTATTTTTGCAATATAATCGCTTAAGCGGTTGATGGTCCGTCATGAGGTCAAATTGTCTCCCGTAGATGTACGGTCTGAAATAATTGACCGCCCAGACTATAGCAAGCAGCTCTTTTTCTGTCGTTGAGTATTTTCTTTCGTGGTCATTTAGCGATCTGCTTGCATAGCTTATGGGGTGTCCTTCCTGTGTTAACACAGCTCCAATTGAAAAATCGCTTGCATCTGTTGTTAAGAAGAATTTTAGTTTGAAATCCGGATACTTAAGTACCGGTGGGTTTGTCAGAAGTGTTTTCAATTTCTCGAACGAGTTTGTATATTGGGGGTCGCGAATATTTATTTTAGCTCCCTTTTTCAAATATTTTGTTAAGCCTTGTGCTACTTTGGCATAATCTCTTATGAATTTTCTGTAGTAGCCAGTCATACCCAGAAATGATTTTATTTGTTTAACCGTTTGTGGTAACTTCAGTTCCTGTATGTTTTTTACTTTACTCATATTTGGTTTGATTCCCTCTGTAGTTAGTATATGGCCTAAATACTCTGTTGATTTTGCAAAGAATTTGTACTTATCTATTTGAATTTTTAAATTGTATTGTGCTAATTTATTGAAAATTTTGTGGATACTTTCAGTGTGCTCCTCGATATTTGTGCTAAATATTCATATATCGTCTAAGTAAACTACACAGATCTTAATTATATATTCTCTAAGTACTGAATTCATTAGCCGTTGGGAGGTGGCCGGGGCGTTTTTGAGCCCGAATGGCATTCTGATGAATTCGTAGTGCCCTAGAGGAGTTGAAAATACAGGTTTCTTTCTATCGCTTTCTTTAATTAGAACCTGGTGGAATCATTTTACAAGGTCCAGGGTTGTGAAGGTATTGAGCTCTTCCTAGTTTATCTAAAATGCTATCAATATATGGAATATATGGAATCGGAAATTCCATTTTTTGTTGCCGGAATTGTCGGTTTTCTTCGGTACTATCCAAAGGGGTGAATTATATGGTGAATTACTTTCCTGTATTATTCCCTGCTCTAGCAATTCATTAGTTTGCCTCTGTATTTCCTCCTAATGAATATGGGGATAGCGATATATTTTTGCGTATGCTGGTCTGCCCGTTGTTGTAATTATTTCGTGTTTAATTTCGTGTGTGTGTTAGCATTTGTCCTTCAGTAAAAAACAATTTATTATTTTTTTCCACTAATGTTTTAATTTATTTATTTTCTCCTCATTCATATTTTCGTGACATAATTTATTTAAGATTTCCGCAATAGAGTTCTCCGCTGAGTAACTTTCGATATTGCGGATTTCCTCGTAGTTATAAGGGCATTTATTTATAAAATGTGTTTTCACTTTGTTAATTTCTATACAATTTTCTCCCAAGTTAATGATTGCTTGCATTGGTTTCAGAATATTTTGTCCTATTATGGCGTCAAAATTCCTATCATTAAAGCTTGTTACCTTCCAAGCAATATACATATGTAGCTGTTTTCGTTGAATTCCATTGGTAGTGGTAGTTCGTGTGTTATAATGGTTTTTTTCGGACAGGGTATTAAAGAAAAGTGGTTTCTTTAATTTATTACGCTTATAATGAGGGAAAGCGTTTTTATCGATCAGCGAAGTGGTAGATCCGGTATCTACCAGGCAGTTTAGTTTGTTGTGGCCAATGGTCACTTCGACTATCGGTAAATCTGATTGTGACCCTGCGATGGAAAATTTGATTCCCGAATGTGATCAACTTCCATGGGTTGTGCTCGATTGTTACTGTAACGTTCCGGCTGGCGTTGTCGGTATTGTCCTATTTTGCCTATCATTATTGTTCGAATTGGACTATTGCCGATCGTTTTGTCTCGTTACACTTGACTCTATGCGATTAGCAAAGTTTCTATTTCCCGAGGTAGTGGTGAATCTATTATTATTGGGCACTCTATTGATACTAGGATTATTATTCGCGTTATTACTAGTATTATTGTTGTAAAAAATTTTTTTTTTTATAATTGGCATTATTATTTACTAAGCCTGTTTCTTCTAAAGTGTAATAGGCTAATCTGAGTGATTTTATGTTTCTTGCATATATTATTGAAGATAAATGTGGCGATATATTACATAAGAATGTTTTTAAAATTAAGGACTCATTAATACTTGGTGAATATCCTAGTGGTTTATCTGAGTCCACATTATACTTAGAATTAAGTGAATCTAATATATTTTTTAAATTATTGTAATATTGGCTTACATTGTAATTTTTCGTGGATATGGGTCGGTGAAGAAGTTGGTCATACGTTTTACGAACTCCAAAATTTTTGATCAATTCTGCTTTTATGTCGCTCCATGTTGCCGATGCAACTAGTGTTTGGATGACCCGGAGTGCTGCCCCCTGTATCCTGGTCTTGATGTGCCTTTCCAGAATATATTGCTGCATTGCTACGTTGTCGTTGAAGAGTGGAAGGGTTATGTCGACTTCCCGTAGAAATGATGTGAGGTCATTTTCTCCATCACCAAAGTATGGGTGGATTCTCGCTGCTTCTTTAATTAATTCGGTTACTGGGAGTTGTTGTTGTACTGTCATGTTATTTTTCTGTCTTTGCTTTTGTTAGCTTTTCAATATGCACTGATGGTGTTGTGTTAAAGTTATTTTACTTTTATATTAATATTTTATTCACTTATAGTTCAAAAATTATTTTACTTTTGTGCTAATAATTATTTTTTTGTTCGAAAAATTATTTCACTTTTGTGCTAATAATTATTTTACTTTCTTCAGTAAGGGGATTGTGGTTCCGGCCAATTCTTTAGAATTGTTCGCTGCTCGACTGCGCCAGAAATGTGGATTGAACTTCGGTTCAATCGAGGAGAAAACGCAACTTAACACTTCGGTGTCTAAATTGATTCTGTTTTTATTGAAAATGAAATTTCTTAGGCTAGTTAATATTTTCATTGCATACATATTTCTTTTTTTGATTTTCTTTGTAACATTTGTGATTACTTAAACATTTATTGTGTACATATGTAGTATGTTGGTGTAACGAATTTCGTGTATTTCGGAATATTAATTTATTACTTCCGGGAACTCGAAATTCGTTTATGAATATTATTTGTTATGCATAGAATTGCCGCAATGATTTTTTGTAGTTGCCGCAATGCAATGCATTTGTGTATAGCATTGCAACAGTGCTCTAGTTTTTTTTAACATGCCCACCGTTGACGAAAGTGCCGCAAAAAGAGAATTATAAAATATGAAATTTCTTAAGTGTTATGTTGTGACACATTCGTTTGTCACTTTGCAAAGAATTTGAAGTGTGGCTGGCATGTGTTGTAAACATGCTTTGGTTGCGTTTATGCAGACCAGTCAATTTGTAAATTATTAGGGTTGGTTAGTGACGGTGGCGTCGGCAGCGAGTTGGCTTGCAACGACGGCGACGTAACTCACGTGGCAGACGAGGGCGGAATGTTAAGTATATGCTATCTCGAGTATTCTAATTTCGTCATGCTAAAAGACATGACATCCTCTGAATATTGTGATTTGCTTTGAAGTTCGTTTTCGTTTCAAAATATAAAGAAGTGATCATTTTATACATTTTTTAGGAAGATTTTCTGAATTTTTGAAAGTCGATCGATATCGGGAGTGTCCGGAAAGGGCTTTTTGTTACATCCCTTGAAAACCTTGCCGAACCCGCCTTTTCCGGCCATTTTGAAATTACTCCAGTGGGTCCCGCGGTCCCGTGTCCAGCGCCAACTCTAGTTTGAAACGGTATCCATAAAAGATTAATTTTGTTCGTTGTTCTGGAGTGTTTCGGCAATAACTGCAAAAAGACCTAGGAAGCTGGTGTTTTTGAGTATATCTTGAAAACGCTTCTTTGGAAAAATAAATGTAGGTAACTTCCAGCCACCCAAAATTAGACCAAAGAACAGTTTTTTAATAAAGTACTTTTTTCGTGTAAACTAATGTTATAGCTGAGGGCAACAGAAGCCATATTTATTGTTTTGGGACAAGTTATGACAAATATAATTTCTTTTAGTTTATATTTTACATATCCTTCTTTATATTTTCGCTGTTTTTGATAAAAGCCAATTCTCTTATCAACGGTAAATGTTGTTTTTGTGCAATTGCTACAACTTGATATAATTGAATCATGGTCATACGCAGAAAAGGAGGATTGAATTTTTCAACAAATTAATCCGTCGGGTAATATGCATGATTCAGAATATTTTACAGCAAGAACTCCGTGATTATATTATGGGTTCCAGTTATGTAAACATTTAAAAATTAGTATTTTTATTCAATGAGGTTGCATTCCTTCGCTGCTTAGATAATCACAAAATTAGTGCAACTCCCGAAAGAGCTCAAGCAGTATTAAATCATAAAAATCCAAGAACGCCGAAGAAACCGCTGACAGAATATTTTACAGCAAGAACTCCGTGATTATATTATGGGTTCCAGTTATGTAAACATTGAAAAATTAGTATTTTTATTCAATGAAGTTGCATTCCTTCGCTGCTTAGATAATCACAAAATTAGTGCAACTCCCGAAAAAAATCCAAGAACGCCGAAGAAACCGCTAAGCTTTTTGGTCATATTATTAACAAATCTCTGGCGGGCATAGCAGAAAATGCAATATTTAAGATTGACTTAAACGAAGAACGCGGATCTTAAAATAAGGACATACAATCCTAACTACAGTTACAAAGACGTTTCTACTGAGGAATTAGAATTAGTAACATTGTATCACGATGCAGAGAAAAGGTGGCAACAAAAGCAATTCCTTTACTTCGTACTTGCCTCGTTAGAAGGATTGACGTCATTGAAATCGCTAAAAAAGTAATTTTTTCTGAGTTTTGGGTGATTTTTACATTAGGTTAAAAACTGCATAATAGATATGAAGTGTCGAGCTTTGTATTGTGGCAACTGCACCGAAAATAAAGCCCCTAAGTGCAGTTATCACCTTCCTTTTCTTCACATTATTCCTTTAACACGGGCCGCTGTGACGTGTACACTGCCAGCGCTGTCGTAATCTGGTATTCTATCATTCTTGCCGTTGTGTAGGGCTATAAGTAAGAACACTTCACAATCCCTTTATTTCTTCGCTTACTATTTCTTTCTTTTTGACAGTATGAGTGGAATGGATTCCAATGTTTCGACAGTGAAATAGGTGTAGTTGTTATGGGAAACTTGCACGGTGAGAACGAAAAATTCCGGAACAATTACAGTGCTCTGAATCTATCGTGGTCCATATATTCGTGAAGTCTACCAGAAAACTACCACCGAATCGTAGTTCGAACGTAACATATATGTAGTTACATACTTCGAATGTATTCGTACGTAGCCATTTGGACTCGGCGATGACATTTTTAAAAACGAAAAATTAATTTTAAAGTATGAATATCTGTAAATTATTTATCAAGAGATATTCACCAAACACCTTATCTATGAAATGTATGTGCAATTGAAATGAGCTAATAATGGAAATTAATATACTATAGTGTGATACACATTTTTTAGGAACATGCAATATATAAATACAAATAATGACTGCAAATTTTTGCAAACTTTTGTTAAAAATATATTTTCACGTAAATTATTTACATAAATAAACTCCTCTAAGCTTATTCGAAAAAAATAAATAAATTATTTTAAATGTATATATTAATACACTGTTTAATTTTTCCTTTCATTTCTTATACCACTCTTTCACATTGTTACTTTCAAAGTGTTTTTAAAAAACAAATTATTGTTTTCTCATGCGAAAAAAATGGTATTCAAAAACATACCAATTAGTTTCATTTTACAGTTTAATGCTATCAAAATGCATATCTTTTGCAACAATTAAAAACTATTTGGCATAGGCATCTCAGTGAAAATGAAATCGAAGGGTCTACAATAGTCGCTAGGTAAATAAACATACATACATATCTTGAAATCCATGTTAAGCTTTCCAAACTAAGTTAAGAATAAGTGAAAATTTAATGTCAGACATTGTTATTGTTAAAAACATTTCTATTTTCTATTTTGTAATTTTATTCAAATAATTGGCAGACTCCTACTCCGATTCTATTTTAAAGTTTTCGTTGTTTATGAAATCAGGTGATCGCCGCTGCTCATTTTTTCTTTGGACAATCAGTTAATATTGTTCTTACTTGTAAAAATCTACAATGATTAGGACAATTACAGAAATCTAACGTATTTATAAAAACCTTTGAAAGTTTATGTGCACATATTTCAAGAAAACACCTTAGGAAAAAAAATTTAATGACCATTGAGTAACACAATTACATACATATATTATTTTGGGCACGGCTACATGCTTAATCGGCGCTATAACCGCTTAAGTGTTTTTGGCCGAGTTGAACAAATCGCCGTCACGCCCAAGTGACTTCAAGTCTGTTTCCACTTGGCGTTTCCAACGCAGAGGAGGCCGTTCTCCTCCTCTACCACTGCCACCAGCGGGTACCACGTTGAACACTTTCAGGGCTGGAGCATTTTCGTCCATTCGCACGACATGTCACAGCCAACGTAGCCCCTGTATTTTAGTTCACTGGATTATGTTTATGTCATGATAAAGCTCATACAGCTCATCGTTCCATCGTCTGCGGTATTCGCCGTTGCAAAGACGCAAAGGTCCATAAATCTTACAGAGAATTTTTCTCTCGAACACTCCAAGAGCCGTCTCCTCCGATGCTGGCAGTGCCCATGCTTTAGCGCCATACAATACATAGCACGAGCATGATGATAAACTTATAAAGTGTGGTGTTGGTTCGTCGAGAGAATGCTTTACTGTGCAATTGCCTACTCAGCCCAAAGTAGCACTTGTTGGCAAGAGAGATTCTATGTTATTGTAGGCGTTAATGTTGATTCTTCTTCTTCTTAATTGGCGCTATAACCGCCTAGGCGATTTTGGCCGATTTCAATATTGCACGCCAGCCGCTCCTCTGCTTTGCTGCCTGGCGCCAGTTAGATATCCCAAGTGTAGTCAAGTCCTTCTCCACCTGGTCTTTCCAACGTAGAGGAGGCCTTCCTCTTCCTCTGCTACCACCAGCGGGTACCGCGTCGAATACTTTCAGGGCTGGAGCATTTTCTTCCTTACGTACCACATGACCTAGCCAGCGTAGCCGCTGAATCTTAATTCGCTGAACTATGTCTATGTCGCGGTACAGCTCATACAACTCATCGTTCCATCGTCTGCGGTATTCGCCATCGCAAAGACGTAAAGGACCAAAAATCTTTCGGAGAATCTTTCTCTCGAACACTCCAAGCGCCATCTCATCCGATGTTGATAGGGTCCATGCTTCTGCGCCATACATTAGCACGGGCATGATGAGGGACTTATAGAGCGTGGTTTTCGTTCGTCGAGAGAGGGCTTTACTGTTCATTTGCCTACTCAGCCCAAAGTAGCACTTGTTGGCAAGAGAGATTCTTCGTTGGATTTCAAGGCTGACATTATTGTTGGTGTTGATGCTGGTTCCAAGATAAACAAATTCCTCTACTTTGTCAAAATTGTAACTGTCAACAGTGATGCGGGAGCCAAGGCGCGAATGCGCTGACTTTTTATTTGATGACAGGAGGTACTTCGTTTTGTCCTCGTTCACCTCCAGACCCATTCGCTTCGCTTCCTTGTCCAGCTTTGAAAAGGCAGAACTAACGGCGCGGTTGTTGAGGCCAATGATATCGATGTCATCGGCATACGCCAGCAGTTGCACACTCTTATAAAAGATGGTACCTGACCGGTTTAATTCTGCAGCTCGAATTATCTTTTCTAGCATAATGTTAAAGAAGTCACACGATAGGGAGTCACCCTGTCTGAAACCTCGTTTGGTATCAAACGGCTCGGAGAGGTCCTTCCCAACTCTGACTGAGCTGGTGGTGTTGCTCAGTGTCATTTTACATAGCCGTATTAGTTTTGCAGGGATACCAAAGTCAGACATCGCGGCATATAGGCAACTTCTTCTCGTGCTGTCGAAAGCTGATTTAAAGTCGACAAATAGATGGTGTGTGTCGATCCTCTTCTCACGGGTCTTTTCCAATATTTGGCGTATCGTGAATATCTGGTCGATGGTAGATTTACCAGGTCTAAAGCCACACTGATAAGGTCCAATCAGTTCGTTGACGGTTGGCTTTAGTCTTTCACACAATACACTCGATAGAACCTTATACGAAATGTTAAGAAGGCTGATCCCGCGGTAGTTGGCGCATATTGCAGGATCACCCTTCTTGTGGATTGGGCAGAGTACACTTAAATTCCAATCGGCGGGCATGCATTCGTCCGACCATATTCTGCAAATAAGCTGGTGCATGCACCTTACCAGCTCCTCGCCACCATGCTTGAATAGCTCAGCTGGTAACCCAGCAGCTCCAGCGGCTTTGTTGTTCCGTAGCCGCATAATTGCTATTCGAACTTCATCGAGGTCGGGTGACGGGATGTTAATGCCGTCATCAGCGATTTGGGGTTCGGGATCTTCATCTTCTCCGGCGACGCTTTCGCTGTCACCATTTAGCAGAGTGGAGAAGTGTTCCCTCCACAATCCAAGTGCGCTTTGGACATCAGTCACCAGATCGCCGTTCTTGTTCTTACAGGAATTCGCCCCGGTCTTAAAACCTTCCGTAAGTCGCCGCACCTTTTGGTAAAATTTTCGGGCGCTTTTCAAGCGGCGCGGCATTCCTCATCATCCCAGTCATTTTTTCGGGTTCGCTGAAAGCCAACGACTTCTTCAGCGGCGGTACGCAGTGATCGAGAAATGTGCTCCCAGTGCTCGCAAGTTCCGGTTTCTTGAGAAGTGCTCTCAGTGAGCAGGTGTGATAGTCGAGTGGTGAAGTTTGCAGCTGTCTGTTGCGATTGAAGCTTTCCGACGTCAAGCTTTCGCTGTGTATTTACACGTACGTTTTTTGATGCACAGAGGCGTATGCGCATCTTGGCTGCGACAAGATAATGATCCGAGTCGATGTTCGGTCCTCGGAGTGTCCGTACGTCTAATATACTGGAAGCATGCCTTCCGTCTATCGCAATATGATCGATTTGGTTTCGCGTTTTTCGATCTGGAGACAGCCACGTAGCCAAGTGTATTTTTTTATGCTGAAACCTGGTGCTACAGACCACCATGTTTCGGGCCCCGGCAAAGTCGATCAGTCTCAGTCCGTTGGCGGAGGTTTCGTCGTGGAGACTGAATTTTCCGACAGTGTGACCAAAGATCCCTTCCTTTCCCACCCTGGCACGATTTTGATATCGTGACGGGGGCAGCGCTCGTAAGTGCGTTCTAAGCGCTCGTAGAAGTGATCCTTGATCACATCGTCCTTCTCTTCTGTCGGTGCGTGGGCACAAATCAGCGAGATGTTGAAAAATCTCGCTTTGATGCGAATCGTGGCGAGACGCTCGTCCACTGGAGTGAACGACAGTACTTGGCGACGAAGCCTCTCTCCCACCACAAATCCAACACCGAACTTGCGCTCCTTTACATGGCAGCTGTAGTAGATGTCGCAAGGCCCAACGGTTTTCTTGCCTTGCCCCGTCCATTTCATTTCTTGGATGGCGGTGATGTCAGCCCTTACTCTTACGAGGACATCAGCCAGCCGGGCAGCGGCACCTTCCCCATTAAGGGTTCGGACATTCCAGGTGCATGCCCTTAAATCGTAGTCCTTAAAACATTGCTTGTGGTCGTCATCAAAAAAGGGAGATCTCATCCGAGGCACATTGAAATTTTTCATTGGGTATAGTTTTTTACGTGGCGGGTCCCAAGCCCAGCGCACAACCAAATACTGGAGGGTTGTTTTGTTTTTGAAGATACATTTATATAGCGAGCCGCTTGCTCCAAGTCAGACGCCCGCTTGCAGCCGCACCTCCTGGTGAACAGACGCTGCTGACTTCAGTGAGCCCTTAAACCGAATATGTCGGAGTGGCCCCACTGAAGCTCCCTCTCTTTCTGCCGTGACCCAAGGCTCCACACGGGTTGGTTACCATATCTCACACAAGGGTTGCTCACTTTGCCCAGAGTGCGCGACGAGGACGCAAGAGTAGGGATTGAGTGTAGCCACTCATCTGTAACTGCAGACCCAGAAGAGTTACCATTTAATTCACTGGATTATGTTTATGTCATGATAAAGCTCATACAGCTCATCGTTCCATCGTCTGCGGTATTCGCCGTTGCAAAGACGCAAAGGTCCATAAATCTTACAGAGAATTTTTCTCTCGAACACTCCAAGAGCCGTCTCCTCCGATGCTGGCAGTGCCCATGCTTTAGCGCCATACAATACATAGCACGAGCATGATGATAAACTTATAAAGTGTGGTGTTGGTTCGTCGAGAGAATGCTTTACTGTGCAATTGCCTACTCAGCCCAAAGTAGCACTTGTTGGCAAGAGAGATTCTATGTTATTGTAGGCGTTAATGTTGATTACCAGATAAAAAAAGTCCTCAATTTTTTCGAAATTGTAATTGCAGTGATACCGAAGGCAAGACGCGAATGCGCTGACTGTTTATTTGATGACAGGACACACTTGGATTTGCCCTCGTTCCCCTCCAAACCCATACGTTTCGCTTCTTTATCCAATTTGGAATCAGTATACGTCAGAATACGTCAGAAACACGCTCTTGTAAAACATGGTGCCTGAACGTTTCAATTCTGCAGGTCGAATTATCTTTTCTATCATAAGGTTAAAGAGTTCGCACGAAAGAGAGTCACCTTGTCTGAAATCTCATTTGGTTCAAAGCGAATTTGAAGTCGGGTTACGGTTCTTTGACTCCGTCTTCATTTGAGGTTTGAGTTCATCGCCTCCACCATTAAGCACCGTTAAGGAGTGGTCCCTTGACTGTTTGAGTCTAGTCTAGATGTCGGCCTTCAGGTTGCCGTTTTCAGTCTTACAGGAAATTGTCCCGGTATTGAAACCTTCGGTAAGTCGCCACTCCTTCTGATAAAATTTTCGGGCGTTTTTCCTATAGGCTAGCATCTCAAGCTCATCGCAATTGCGTATCTCGGCCTCTCTCTTTTTTTTCTCGCAATATGCTCCACGTGTTCTTCTTCAACGTTCGATATCTCTCCCGCACAGTTTGCGTTGCGTCCGATGGCAGCGTGGCACTGAAGGCAGCATATTTCTTTTCCATGGCGACATTCCTCATGGTACCACTTGTTTTTCCAGGTTCGCTGAAAACCAATCACCTCTTCAGCGGAGGTACGTAATTGTGTGTTTTTCGACCAGGAGATAGGCATGTAGCTTGATGTATGTATCTTTTTATGCTTGAACCTGGTTCTAGAAGTCAATCAGCCTCTGTCCGTTAGCGGATATTTCGTCGTGTAGGCGGAATTTACCGACTATGGGACCAAAGACCCCTTCTCTTCCCACCTTGGCATTAAAATCGCCTAGCAGCAGTTTTATATCATGACGGGGGCAGCGCTCATATGCGCGCTCAAGACGCTCTTAAGTAATCTTTGGTCACATCGTCCTTCTCTTCCATAGTGGAGTGGGCGCAAATCAGCGAAATGTTGGAAAATCTCGCTCTGATGCAGATAACGGCTAGACCTTTGCCCATTGGGGTGGACGACAGTACCTGGCGGCGTAATCTCTCTTCCAGCACAAATCAAACCCCGAATTTGCACTCCTTTACGTTGTAATAGACGTCGCAAGGTCCCAACCTCTTCATGCCTTACCCCATCCAGCACATTTCTTGGATGGCGGTGATATCAGACTTTGCTTTTACGATGACATCCACCTGCGGGACAGACTTCCCAATTAAGGGTTCGGACATTCCAGGTGCGTGCCCTTAAATCATAGGCCTTTAAACGAAAGCTTTTGTTGAAAGTTTTCATTGGAAGCTGTTTTTACGTTTTGCGGGTACCCAGCCCAACGCACAACCAGGTCCTGAGGCATTTTTAATTTTGGATACTTTTATACAGTGAACCGCTTGCTCCAAAGCAGACGCCAGCGCGCGGCCGTCCCTGTAAACCCCTGGCGAGCTCTTAAATCGAAAATGCCTTAGTGACTCAACCATGGATGTTCGGGAGCAACTTGGGTGAAATCACCCGAAATTTGGAACTGCTTGAACCGCATGCAGAAGAATCGTTCTGACCAGAACTTTCCCCATTTGCGTGGACTTCTAAACATGGCTCCATCCCCGGCGTGGCGTGCGAATAGCATAACACAGACACAGTTGAAACGAAAGGCGTTTGCTGTCTTCTCTCTTTTGTCTCTTTTCCTTTAGTATTTGCTCTACCAAAAAATTTCACACTAACCGGGCAGATTGAAAATATAGGTGCTGAAAATCAAGCGACAAATTGTAAATATTTAGATAATGGTCAAGCGCTAGGTATAAAAGATTCAGTTACACTCGAACTTGACTTTTTTGATAACTATTAGGGAATTCTTAAAAAAAAATGTTATAGGTTTTAATTACAACGTAGAAATCCGACGTTTGTTCTACTTACTCTCAATCTAATACGTGAATCAGAAACTTAGAATAGAATATTTAGATTACCTGATACAATTTAATGATGTGTGGGTGATTCAATCGTTTCATTATTTCAACTTCACGGTAGACCTTTTGCAAATTTATCGAATCCAACTGGCTTTTGTCGATTATTTTTATAGCGACCTAATAAGAATAAATACGTTAAAAGGTTTAGGGGTGATGCAAATTTTATTATTGATCAAGTTAGATTTAATATTAATAAAGCTTAAGTAATAATGAATGTATTTTTCAATTTTCACCTAGTTCATAGTTCAAAAATATGGTATCCCGTTTACCCCTTGATACGGCAATTTTTCAGTTTTTAACTTTATTTTTAACTCAAAAAAATACTAGTATTTATTATATTTAGCTCATTCTTGAATAATATTCAATTGACATCATAGGCTCACTTCGGTGTTACAAAGCTGGAAAATACTCCTCACGCTATCACACTTTGAAGATTCTGTGAATCTGTAAATGCTCCTTCTGAAAATCTCTCTAGTAGTCCAGAATTCAATTACGATGCCCCTGACGAATTTTTGAGCTGCTGGATAGATTTTCGTTGGTGCCAATGGTGATCAGATCCAGAGCTGTGTAAGGAGGAATTTTGCCATCAGCCTGTCCGGTCTTTTCAGAAAGCACTTGGTTGTTTTGTAGGTGTCTGTAGTGCACCAACGGTTCTTATGTGAGCTAGGCCTTTAGTGCAGCTTGGATGACAGTACGCTGCCTTAATATAGAATACTTCCGATTGGAAAACTGTTATTGTTGTACCTAAGGTAGAAATGTATCCGAAAACGCCACCCAGGAGACAATGATGCCATTTGCTTCCAATAGAGTATGTACATAGATCTCACCTTTGTTCTCTTGTAGAATAATTTGTAGTAAACTTTCTACTAAAGGATACGCTCGGTATCAGTTTGTCATTTGGAACCTTGCAAATAACTTTCTGTGTCCGATGTTCTTCTCGTCGTGTCACTGTGAGACGCCGCTCCACATGATTGTAAACTTTTGTATTTTAGAAAGCTTGCTAATCTCGTTTCAGGGAAGAACCCAAACTCTTACCAATTCGCCTTTCGACCTTCGGGTACTTGATTAGTATTTTTTCAGTAATCAGTAAAAAATACTTTACTGCTGTTTGTAATGCAGTAAATATACTCGTACAATGCAGTATGCCATCGCCATCTATGTTAAAAGCATTGATGTCAATTCTATTAACAGCCTCATTCTAAATAGAATAAATGAAAATCCAGTAAATTACAAATCAATTGATAGTGTCGACGGAAGACG
This sequence comes from Anomoia purmunda, assembly GCA_951828415.1. Lineage (NCBI taxonomy): Eukaryota > Metazoa > Arthropoda > Insecta > Diptera > Tephritidae > Anomoia > Anomoia purmunda. Next base: position 87,457,168 of record OX639995.1, read on the forward strand.
ATGCTATCAACTACCTAGTTGCCAGGCATTCCACCGCATATGCTGCATTTAAAAATTAGAGCATCCATAATTTTGCTTCGTAACATGAACTCTTTAATGCTATGTAATGGCCCTCGACTGTCCAATAATGTAATCGAAGCTACTATTTTAACGGGGAAATATACAGGATGTAGTCCTGGCCCGAATTCCTTTGATACCAACAGATTCCCCATTCGATTTCAAGCGATTACCGTTTCCTGTACAGTTGGCATCTGCAATGATGATTACCGAAGCCCAAGGTGTGGACTAAACTTAAAATTCCATGCTTTTCGCATGCGCAGCTATACGTTGATTGTTCCCGCGTTGAAAACCCCAATTTATTTGTTTACTCTCTAGATGGGTATTTATCCGAGAGCTTTATTATAAGCTTTGGTTATGTGTTTTATTTTATTATGCTTTCAAAAAGTTTAGAAACTGACGATAATTTAGAAATTGGCCTATAGTTTCTTACATCACTTTTATCTCCACTTTTAAAAATTGCGGAAATATAACCGAGTTTCCAATCATCAATAAAAATGCCTCACTCAAGAGATTTATTAAAAATATGTTTTGGGGCTCAATTAGAGAAGGACAACTTTTCAGCAGAACCATATAAATATCATCTGAATCAGTGACTGAGGAACATTTGAGGTCATTAATGCCTTCAACGATATCCTCATCTGAGTGAACCAAAACCCCGAGATCAAAATACCAGCTAGCACAGAGAATAGTATAAAGTAAATTGGTATTCTCAACATCGAGAATGTCTTCATCCGTAACCAAATTAGCCTCTGAAATAGATTTAGCAGAAGAGCCATTATGAAAAACAGGAATATCGGAAACCTTCTTTTCAGATACATATTAGCTTCAAAACTACCTGTATAGTTATTTAATTTGTAGTGTTCATTTATCCAAAAACTTGCAAAGTAGGGGAAATTGAGAGAGCAAATTCTTGCTGTAAAAATGATTACTTGCAACAACTTGTCAGTAAGAAAAACTGCTGCTCGCAAAAATTTATGAACACAATAAACATAGGAAATTATTTATTTATTTAGTTTAATATGTTATAAATAAATTGATTAAATATAGAAAGGTACAGGACAACGAAGTCATTGTGCACCACCGATGTATTGATTATATTTCATGAAAGAGGTTTCAGCCTGTTAACGCTTTGGTGATTATTGCGATGCTACTCGTATCGCTTTTGTTGCAGTCTAGTGCTTTAGATTATTGAGTTTTGGATATTGGGCAATGAGGATATAGGATGTGTTCAATGTCTATTACTGTTCTGTTCTTTTGTAGTAGTGTTTAGGGACACTTTTACTCAGAAGTAGTTTTATGAAAAAACATGGATACCACACCGATACTAACCAAAAATTTTATTATTTATTTAATTATTGGCAGGTAACTAGGTTTTTACTTTTACTCAAAAATTTGGATTGATGGTGTAGAGATAATTAACTCAGATATTACTGAAAGTTAATTTTTGTCCGATTCTTGTAATTTTTGGAAATCGTCGTTAATACCTACCAAATTAAACAGGAAAATTATGTAAAAATTGCTACGGGATAAATTCGGGAAAATGGTGTCGTTTTTAAAAAACGATAGTAAAATGACTTACTATTACTTCGAGTAAAACGTATAAAGAAAGCGAACATTGTGTACGGTTTTATTCAATTACTATGACTTATTAATTGAGAAAAATAAACATATGATTAAGTTTAAAACAAATTATATGGGTGTGTGATAGATTTCGAAGCAGTTTTTTGGATGTCACTCTACATTTTATTCAGAACAACTTTGCATGTTTGTAACAACGCCGATATTTTAGCGCCATGTCCAGGCAGTGAGCAATAAACGAAAAAGACCATTCTCCTGTAAAGGCTAATATTCTGATCAGACCTATCCACACCTCCCATGTTGATATTGTAAGCTTTGATAAGAGCAGGTTGATTAATTTTCTTTTAGCGAAAATCTCTTTGTTTTGCTCACAGGATTCACTTTTACGTGGTTTGATACCACTGTGACAACACCATTATTATGCCATTTACAAACTATGATTTCTTCATCCCTTGTAGATTTGAATTTGTAAGAACCTGGGCGCCGCTTTTGCATTTTTCTTTGTTTGTTGGACATTTGGATAAGCGATTTCTCTTCCCAGTCGCTTTGAATCCTCTTTTACCCAGCTCATCAATCAACGGTACCGAGGTAAAGAAATTGTGAAAAAATAAGTGAAAGTGCTCCTGGTCAGCATATTGCAGGAGTGTTCTGGCTATGATTTTCTTCAAGGCAAATTTGGCAAATTTATCATTCGGTTGCAAATTAAAGTTATCAAAACTGTGGATGTTAGACATTATAAAAGCGAAGCGATCCCCGGACATAGCTTTAAAAACAACAGGCATACTACACAGTCAGTGGCATTCTCCCAATACATCTGTCTCCTAAGATCGTATCTATTGTCACTGAATATTAAACTTCCGAAGAAAGACTGTATTTTCTCATTGGTCATATTGCTCATTTTGTTTTTATGAATGGCGTACCTATTTGGTTATTGAACGAACATACTAATTATTTTATTCTCAAACATGCATTCAAAAAAATATGGTGGATTCTGTTTAAAGCTCCATGTCATCCCAATTATTACTTTTTGGTTGTATGTCCAGTGATGACCAACTAAATGCTTTATTTTTGGAGACGATGGTTTCACCAGTTTTATTAAACATGATTCAATTCGCTGACGTTTAACAAGTTGATGTAGCGGTTAATCGTCATCTTCACAATCCGAAGAATCGTAGTGAATCTCAGCTTGAGCTCGTAACTGCGGAACAGGTAAATTATTTATCAATATTTCATTTTCTTCGTCTGTGACATCTTCATTACAGTTTTCTGGTGGAAATATTGTTATAACGTCGGGTAACGAACCGTCGTCATTTCTTTCCAACTCTTCTATAATTTCATGTGCAACAAACAACAACATCAATTTCTTTATGACTAAACAGTTAAACCACAAGTATTTTGCAGTTTGGTACATGTCACATGCGCAACTACTGTAATGAATTAAGTATCTCACATACAAATAAATCCCGTATTTTATACTTACTTCGAAAAACTCATATAGAAAAACTATTAATTACACTCAATATTCCACGCGCAATTACTATCACATCGGATTCACAATACTGACTGAAGATCGATATAATACTACTCTATCGAACTGCACGCAGAAAATATAACAGAATTATTCTCATTTATACCGGGATTTTTTTTCGCAGTCTGTTGTTTCAAAACAACGGTAGTAAAATGTGAGTTAAGTAAACCTAAGATGATTTTAAAATTTATTTTTGTTTATATTTAAATAAAAATTACGTTGATATATACTTGTAGAAGCATTTTATCACTAAAAATGCAGCTTCGATGAATTTAAAAACAATGTTCCGTAATCACAGTAAACATGGAGTCGACCCTAAATTAAGTAGCAATTTTTCCACTTAATACGGAAATAACTGCGAATAACTTGAGGGCTTTTCTCGACTGGGACTAAAGGGCATTATTTTAAACTGCACAAAGCTTATTCGATTTCAGTTAAGTCGAATCATAAATATGGATTTTCTGAAAATCCCGACTATTGAGCAATCTAATGTATCTTTATATATATTTTAAATATTTCTTTGCAAATATAGTATACGCGTAGTGTAGTATATATCTATGTTTTCAATGTCATCTAAGTCGGATTTTCTGAATATCTCGGCTAATGTGCCACCTAACAGATCAATTTTTTATAAAAGTATTTATCGTCGTACTCCCATTATACGTATTTAATTTTATAAAAATCGTTTACATATAATACATATCTAATTAAATAAAAATTTTAAATATAATTTTATAAAATACAGATTTTCTGAGTAACTCCCTTCTAGCGCCACCTAGCGCGTTTAGTTTTTTATATATGTACTTTTTTATTGCACCAGCACCATACCTTTCTAATATCTTCAATATCGGGCCTTAAGTAAGGATTCTCTGAATATCTCGACTCATACGTAACCTAACGGATTAAAATATAGCCTATGTCCTTATCACAGGTCTAAGGAATATACTATCCAAATTTGGTCGAAATGCGTTTATCGGTTTTTGAGCCAGATTGTAACAAAGAAAACGGCTACATTTATGTATTTATATATAGATTAGTCATTTGAATTTAAAAAAAACTAAATATTATATTACCTGGATTTATTGCATACTCAACCGTTATATAAAAGATTATTTTTATAACTTTTGAAATTTTTCTTGCAGAGTTTGAATGCAAATGTGCCAAATTTAGTGGAGTTTGATACAGTAGTTTTTTTCTGCAGCTTTGCGGTTTAATTCCGCAGCTTAAATTACATTTTCTAACATAATGTTAACGAAGCCGCACGATAGGGAGTCACCTTGTCTAAAACCTCGTTTGGTATCAAACCGCTCGAAGAGGTCCTTCCCAATTCTAACTGAGCTGGTGGTGTTGCTCAGCCTTATTTTACATAGCCTTATTAGTTTTGCGGGGATACCAAATTCAGACATAGCGGCATATAGCCGACTACTTCTCGTGCTGTCGAAAGCAGATTTAAAGTTGACAAAGAAATGATGTGTGTCGATCCTCTTCTCATGGTTCTTTTCCAAAATTTGGCGCATCGTGAATATTTGAATATAGATTTACCAGGTCTAAAGCCACACCGATAAGGTAAAATCAATTCGTTAACGGTTGGCCTCAGTCTTTCGCACAATACGCGCGATTGAACCTTATACGAAATGTTAAGCAGGCTGATGGCGTGGTAATTGTCGCATATTAAAGAAGGGTGATCATTTAATTTAAATTTGTGTATTGGGCAGAGCACACTTAAATTCCAATCGGTGGGCATGCATTCGTCAGAACATATTCTAGAAATGAGTTGGTGCATGCACCTTAACAGCTCTTCGCCACCACTCTTTAATAGCTCATATTTTTCCTTAGCCTCGTTATTGCTATCCGAGTTTCGTCGAGGAAGGGTGGCGGATTTTAATGCCGTAACTTTTAATTCCATTTTAGTTAACTTTTTAACTATCTTAAACATAATCTACCCCTACTTCATAATTTCCGAATACGGTTAGTGGCTGAATCTGTTTTTCATTGGCAGCGGGCCCAGTAAGCAATGCCAAACTGGTTTATTGTTAAAAATGCCTAACGTTGGCAAACGATGTTCATTTTTAAGTTTCCTTAAGCCTACTCCTTTTGAATCCCACGGCGTATATTTCCTTTAACTTAAATCAATATATCTTTTTAAGTAAGTGGCAACCTCTTAAGAAAGCTGATTCTATTGTAACAAATATAACGGACTATATATATGAGTATGTGCCTAATCTTACCCTAATCTATCCAGTCGTAATCGATATGTAATTTACCTTATTAACTTAACTTACCATAAGCTATATATTAAGCCAGGTTAAAAGCAACATACGTGCCAAATTTTATACAAATCCATTGAACATACTCACACACAAACTTTCACATTATTATAAATGTTTGTTAGGATTTATATTAAGAAAAATTGCTTTAGCTATTAGGAACAGCTTTCAAAAAAGTTTATGCAATTATGTGCATGTATGTATGTATGTATGTATACTTGAAATATCCTTATTTGTATTTAATTTTCAAATAGTGAACAACACCTAGAAATTTGTTCGAGAGGTTTTCCTAAACCTCTGTCAGTTCAAACCAGTGTTGTAACGCTTCATTTATCATATAAGTCTGGTCGAATTCCTCTCTACGAATATATTTCTGTAAAAGAGTTTCCTTAAACGTTTTTCGTTCTACACTAGTATAATAAAATTTCCATTGCCTTGCCAATTAAATTGAATCAACGGTCCGTAAGGGGTGGTAACCCTCATACAACATGTCTTTCGTTTCAGAGTAATAATGTTATATTTATGTAAGCTTACAAATAGAATTAAATTCCAGTTTTTAAACACGTGGCAAGACTCTTTAAATATATTTTCATAATTAAGTTTTTTAAGCCTACTTCCTTTCAATCCCATTACGTGATAATTCCTTTTACGTAACAATTTCATTTAGTTTCCTTTTTAAGCAGGTGACAACCCTCTCCAAAAGAATTTTATAAATAAAGCTTTCTGAAAACTTTATCGTTTCAGATCCATATTTCAATATTTGATTAAACTTATTATAATTTTAAGTAATCTTTCAAACAGGTGACAACCCTCTCCAATATTATTTTTGAAATTACACATTTTTAAAATATGTAGTTTGGCACTTATGTTGTAAAATGTAATTTATTTTTTGATTTATCTTAATGTGCATGTAAACGGCCCGCCGTAGCCGAGTGTGTAGCGTGTGCGTGCTTCATTCAGTGGGGTCCGGGCTCAAATCCTGGCCGGGGGAAGTGACATCAAAAATTATGGAAAAAATTTTTCTAATAGCGGTCGCCTCTCGGCAGGCAATAGCAAACCTCCAAGTGTATTTCTGCCATGAAAATTTTATTCATAAAAATCATTTGCAGTTCGGAGTCGGCGTAAAACTGTAAGTTCCTCAATTTGTGTTACTACATCAAGACGCACACTACAAATTGTAGAAGAAGTTCGGCCAAAGCTTAAGCGATTATAGCGTCAATTAAGTAAGTAAGTAAGCATATAAACAGATAGCAACCGTAGCTACCTTCTTTCAACACGTTTGGGAAGTGAAGCTTTATTAAGACTCTTTCATTTGCTACCCATATTTTCGATCATTGCTTTAATTGAATTCAACCTATTAATCAGATGGCAACTCCCTATAAAAAACGATTTTATAATAACCTATATAACTATATATAACTAATCTAATCCACATCTATCTTGTCGTTATATAATAATATATGATTTTACTTATATTTAATGGGCTATAACTTTTTTAACAAGGGCAACTCTCCATATATTATAGCCTATGTTAGGGACGGTCTTCACAGGCCATCGGCGATGTCATAGAGACCGCTTATTGCTCAATGGCAGCAATATATGGCAGAGGATACTACTTGACAACTATTGCCTGCCATCAGCTGTCATTTTCTTTCGTTTGCAGCTATCTTTTCATTTATTTGAAAACACCGCAATAACACATTTTCAAAAATATTTTACACATATTTGCGTTTTAATGAAATGAACATACTTAGGTGACGTCATCTTGCAAATGATTTTATCAAGCCATCAAATGTAAGGGGTAGGCTATTTGTGTGCTAAATTTTGAATAATTCCGTGCAGCCGTTTGGACCTGAAAAGGTGACTCACATACTCACTCATAACCACACAAACTTTCACATTTATAATATAAGTAGGATGCACATGGTTTACAATATATACCTTTGGGCCTCGTGCTCACAACAACAAAATTGCCTTATATTTAGTTTCAAAATTATACCTCACTAAAAATTTCACTCGGTGTATCATTTTCCAAGTGAGAACCGGAATATTTAACTTTGAAATTAAATTCGACTGGCATTGCCTAATTTTTATCTCTGTTTTATATACAAGCCATTCCTGAATAAAAACGCCCAGAGAATTTTTCTCCCTTTTCCAGGTAACATCAATGGGAAAAGGGAACAATTCCCCGGGAATTAATATTCATAATAGGGGTGATAGTATATATACGTAGTCAATTTTCAACCGTGGTGTTTCTGATAGACAATGCTTAGTGATGTTCCCATACCACTATTTCGAAGTAAATACTCGAGTTCTCCCACTAAAACCGAGTATTTTTTGTTAAGGGCGTTTTTTTAGGCATGTGGTTTTCAAGAAGAAATAAAATGTCTATAATTTAATGTTATGGCTAAGAATTCAGCTTCATTATAAAGATAAGGGTCTGTCATTATGTTTTGAAAATGATTTCGAGCAAGTGGCCTGGCGCGAATAAATTCCAGCCGAGAGGCTGGACCACTTTTTGCAGCAATTGGGGCCATATGCCAGCAATAACGCGCCGAATATTCTCTTCCAAGTCGTCAATCGTCTCGAGCTTATCTGCGTAGACAAGCGACTTCATATAACCCCAAAATAACCCCAAAAAATAGTCCTGCGGTGTTAAATCGCATGGTCTTGGAGGCCACGTTGGTTGTATGGCATGTAGCGCAGTCTTGTTGGAATCCCAGGTCATCCATATCAGCATCCTCCAAATCAGGCAAGAAAAAATCATTAAACCTGGCTCTATAGCATTTTCCATTGACTGTAACATTATGGCCCATAGAGCACACCAAACAGTGCCATTTTGAGGATATTACGGCGCCTCAACAATGGCTTGTGGATTATCAACACTCCAAATGCGACAGTTTTGTTTATTAACGTATCCATTCAACCAAAAGTGAGCTTCTTGGAATATCGCGTTGCGTCGCGCGAAGCGAACCATTATTTTGGTAATAAATTTGCACGATTTGCGAACGTTGTTCAGCAAATGTATTTAATATGAAATGGCAAACCACACTGAATATAAATCATGTAACGGCTGTCCAAAAGAGCAATTCCGAAAAAAGTATTGCCCCATTGAAAACCACACATCTAAAAAAAACACCATTTACTTCGATACAAGTAGTGATCAAATACATTGTACAAGTATTTACCTTCACATCTTAATAGCAAGCCCATTGGAGAGTGGGAATCTGTAATAGACTAAGAGATTGGTCGAACTTCTCCTACAACTTGTGATGTGCGTCTTGTTGTTTATTTAAAAAACAAAAAACTGAAAATAAGTTTGAATTTAAACCTGAGAAATTACTTTCAAGTAGAAAGTAGAATCGAGTATCATCCTGGAATATTTTCCATAGCATCGACTACGTGGCGATATCGGAACATCACTAATTACACTGGGGAACAAATTCAGGTTAGCAAAAGTTAGGTCGATTCTGAGAGTGAGGGGTGAAAATAGAGGCTAAATTAGAAGACTCGAATCGCGGCGTTTGTTTATGTTAGTTCGAATTTTTTTTTAATCGACCTTCGAACTTTGCAGTCAAATGCCGATTTTCAGCATATTGTTTATATGGTTTTTTGGCTATAACTCGTCGACTAATTAATATTGTTTCAATCTGTTAAAGCCAAATTATTGCTAGGGACCTGTGCAACAATTAAAATTTAAAAAAATTGATTTAGAAAATTTTTGTAGTGCTTATGAAGCAAAATGTTGGAATTTTTTTTTTATGCTTTTTGAACATATTTTCCACAAAACTAAGTCTTTTTTGCTTTCTGTTTGATCTATAATATGCTTCTCAGTTTCTTCAATAAATTTCATTTGAAAAGAAAACAATCATAATACAAAACTTGCGTTTTCCAGCTTAATATTAATTTACTTCTCATTTCTTATATACCAATTTTTTCAGTGTTGGTTTTGAAGAAAAAAATATAATTTTTAAATGTTAGTTATGAAAACTTTTAAGTAAAAAAAATTAAATAAATTAAATTAATGATTTGGCCAGTTGCCGTTTAGCAGGCGGCTGTGGATCAACATCACTGCTCTATCTAATATCTTGGTCATCGTCATCATCATCAGAAAGGTCGATAATTTCGTCCAACAGATATTCTGGAATTTCATCTTTGTCTTCCTCTTTTTCCTCGTCTTCCTCTTCTTCAAAGGTGTTTTTATTCCACCAACAAATTTCATCGAGTATTGCATCTGGAGATTTCATTCCTCTGTACCTGAAACGAAAGTAGTTTTCAATCGTTAACATGTTTAAATTGTGCACTCTGACAAAGATATTAGAAAAATCTAGGAATTCAAAATATGCACACTCCATAGTTACCTTATTTCAAATGTAAGCGCAGTTTGGTAATAACGTTCGCCTTGCTCATCAGATTCAGTTGGCTCATCAGAACGGCAAGAGTTGAATTTTGTACGACATATTAACCCCAATTTCATCGAAAGCTGCCAACATGTTTGCAAAAGATTGCCTGCAGTTGTCTTTGCGTTCTTTACCCAAAAGTCCTTTAATGAGTGCTTTCAATGTGAGCCATGCATTTAATTCTCGGTCTATCAGAACTTGGTCAAAATCTTGACGACTCATTAGTTTTCGTATGTCGGGACCATTAACAACCCCTTCCTGAATTTTGGCGTTACTTAGTCTTGGGAAAATGTCTTTTAAGCGGCTGAATACTGCTGGTTTTTTTTGCGATACATTTCAAAAAATGTTTAGCCAATGCCAAATTTAATGTTTAACAACGGCAACAAAATTTTCATTTCAGGAACAAGACTTTCGTGTAGCCTATTGTCTTTAGGCCATTTCCGTCCAATGCGACTATTCCAGATATGCTGTTTGTACTGGTTTCTTCCTTTAATACCTTCTCCGTATCGTGAATCCCAATCGCACAAAAAACACGGCTATTTTGGACGGCCAGATGCGGTTAAGCCTATATTCAATGAAACTAGTGTCAGTGCTATACGCAATTGGAACAGAAGGCATTCTATTCGTCTTGTGCAAAAGCACAACTTTTAAGCTGATTAGTGGACTATCGATGAATAAACGACAACGACAATCATCTTTTTTATAGGTTAGTCTTATCGTCTCCATTAACTTTTCGATATCGTTGCAATAAGCGAAATTGTTTACATCATTCACATTGAAGAACTTTTCTAACTCTTTTTGGCGTTTTCGATATGCTGTTACTTTGGTACCTTTCGCCAGCAAATTATTTCCTTTCAAAAATGAAGCCAGTTGTTCTGATTTTTTCTGAGTCAAACACAAAATTGCAACAAGTACGGTGAGTGCGGTAATGGTAATTGGACACTTGGCACTGCTACATAAGTTTTATTCTTTGCTTTCCTTCCTTCCTTTTAGGGGCATAGTTTACGTCAGTGATAAACTCTTGCGAGAAATATTGTTTTTAGACTTCCAAAAAACAATCCCTCGGATTGTCACATTTTTCATCGCTTTCAATGAAACGTCCACAAACATTACAAAAATGGTCCATTTTACATTTTAGTTCCGACATTTTTAATACAATATATATTATACAATGTTGTTTTTGTTATTTTTATGAAACCGATGCACTTAACTTAAATCACTCACAAAATGAAATAAGTTCCAAAAATATTAATAGCGAATTTTATCACGACCTAGCGAAAATTAAAAGACATAAGCTTCGGCTGAGTTTCGAATCTTTATTTTTGATATTAGTTCGATTGTACGAAATAAAAAAAAATCGCTACCTGTTCGGTGGTTGGAAACAAAAAAGAGGAAGACGAGGAAAAAGAGGAAGAAGGGGAAGAAATTTATTGCATTTGATTGCAAAGTTCGAAGGTCGATTAAAAAAAATTCGAACTAACATAAACAAACGCCGCGATACGGGTATTCTAATTTAGCCTCTATTTTCATCCCTCACTCTCAGAATCGACCTAAGTTTTGCTAACCTGAATTTGTTCCACAGTGTTATACTACAATTTAGATGTAGTCAACAGGATTTTGTATAGTAATGCATATATACAAACATAAATATTTTCTGAGTTTTCACAATTGTGCAAATAAGAAACAATTGTAGCTTACCTCGTTTTTAGTTATTCGATGCCGTGCAAGTTTAACCACTGCGAAATTTCCCTTACCAATCGTTCTCTCAATATCATAGAAACCAACTCTTATTGGTTCCTTTTGCTTCAGAGTCCCTTTCGAAGACAACGAATTCAAAGTCATTGTATCTGAGGCGTCATCCTCATGAACAGAGATCGTTTTCGCCTGTATCGTGCTGTTGTTTTCAAACGTGTTCGGATTCGAGGAGGCTGTTTCAACCAGCACTTCACGAGACTTTGCTCTCTCTGAAATAGATTGAATAATATTACCGTTCATAAGATGTAGTTCATTAGCTTATAAGTTATAATTAGGAACCCATATATTAGTTAAAATACATATAGTTTCTCAAACAATGACCGCATACTGATTTTTTATTGTAATACTCGCAATGTTTTATATTATTAACTATTTTCGTTAGTTGTTTATTAAAAAACAGTTCGTAGTATACCAAAAATCATAAAAAAATTTAAATTTTGCCTTTGGAATTTTTGGAGTTTTAGCATAATATTATGCCAATCTGACTACATAGTGACTACATGGTGCATGAATCATTAAAAAATCCAATTGACGCAGTTTACGTTATCCAAAATCCAATTTACGTTTTCTTAAATCCTATTGACTATTCCTAAATCAATGTACGCTTTCTAATGTTCAATTGACTATTCTAAAACGAAAGCCTACTCCTCTACAATGTTGCTCTCCTTGACCTGGTAATGAGCTTAAGTGATGGTTGTCCCTTTCAGGGCTTCCATGTCGCCATGAACTAAGTCGGAGGCTTCGCATGGAAATCTCTATAGGACTAGATCTTATACGGTTCCCTATGTGGAGATTATCGCATTCACGATTCACTCCTGCCTCCTTGTATCCAATCCAACCCCGCTCTTTCAAAGTGTTATGCGCTACCGTGGACATTGGAGTTTGCAGCCTGGGGGTTTAACAGCGCGGATGTATTGTAACGGTGCCCTCCTGATACCGAGCCGCCTCAGTGAGTACGCTGGCCCTACCACTCCAAGAGGCGCTATCATGGCGTACCATCTGATTCCCCTACTATATTATTCAGGAGCAGGTGGTCCAAACGCCCAAAATGTATCCTAAAAAAACCAAATCAAAAAATGTAGCTTCCCCACTTCGGAGTAAGACTTCTGTGGCAACCCTGCCATGCGAACGATGACAAAGAATGACAAACGAATCAGCTGTGAATGAATAAGAAGTTTTGTGAAATTGGTTTTTAGTTGTACAAGCAAATACTATTATTATATAATAAATAAATGTGAAATAATCTTAGATAATGTAAATAGTGGACATTATTACATTGGCGACGACTGGGAACACGCGCAAACAGTGAAAATATAATTTAATTTGCAAAGAAGTGGAAAATTGTACAACAACAAAGTAAGGCACTTGTGAAGTTGTTATGCTGCACATAAATTTGTCAGTGGGCAAGAAAATTTCTGCATGGGATACTAATGTATGAAAATTACAACAAAACAAACAGGAAAAGCGACAAATGAATCGCTAGGCACAGGAAAATTTGCAAATGATACAAATGTAGCAAAATGGGGCTATGGAATTGGCCAGGGATACAAATGTATCAGAATAGCGCAATATTGACTAGGCGCAGTTTAGCAACATACATACATATGCTAGTAATTAACTAATTGCATTTATTTTATAGGTACCTACTGGTATAGGCAGGGAACATGTCGGAAATAAAACCCTTCCTTTGTGACACGATTGATAAATCCATGCTCAGACATGAATGGGAGAAATGGTTACGTTCTTTCTCGATGTACCTTGAAGCGGAAGAAATATCATCAGTTGTAAAAAAGAAGAACAAGCTGCTGCATTTGGGTGGCCCGCAACTGCAGGAGATAATTTACAATATTCCTGGGGCGTTGGTTGAATATGATACAACAGCGAAAAATGATGTATACGCGATCTTAGTTGACAAGCTCAACGAATATTTTACACCAGCAAGAAACTCAGTGTTTGAGAGGCATATTTTTCGGAATCTGAGTCCAATTGAGGGCGAATCATTCAACAAATTCTTGGTTCGGCTGAGGCAACAACTAGCGAAATGCTCTTATGGAACTACAAAAGCCGAAATTGATGAAATCTGTATGGTAGATAAAATAATTGATTCGTGGGCGTCGACTGATTTGAAAAAGAGGTTTCTCGAGAAGGAACAAACCTTGGACGAAATAGTTAATGCGTGTAAGATCTCCGAACAAATAACTAAACACTCACAGGGAATTTTAGGGGTAGATAACTCTGCGGTTGTTAGTAAGATTTCAGTCAAAACCCGTCTTGGGAATGACTCAAATAAATCGTGTATAAGATGTTAATTCAGATAGTACTAGCCCAGCTCGTAACAAATATTGGAAACGCTGTAATCTGCTAGGTCATTTTGCAAAACAATGCAAAACTAGAAACCCGGAAAGATCAGCCGAAACGACTAAAAAGTTTAATCCAAAAAAACGAAAAGAATTTTCAAACGTACGTAATATTGAAGATCGAATGGAGAGCGACGAAGACACCAGAGAGTTAGAATGCTTTAGGATTAATGGCACAACCGAAAGAGATGACGATATCATTTGTAGCATCGGAGGTGAACTGGGGGAAATGGTCATTGATTCGGGTTCTCCTGCGAATCTTTTATGTGAAACCCACTGGAATTGGCTCAACTGCAACAATGCTGTTATGTGGAATGTTAGGTCTCAATCAACGGAAAGGTTTAGAGCATACGCTACAGATAAGCTACTTAAAGTCTTGAAAATCTTTGAAGCCCCTATTAGTGTGCGGCAAAATCGAGAAGTGGTTGCCACATTTTACGTTGTCGAAAAAGGGAGTCAATCACTTTTGGGTAAGAAAACAGCAACTCAACTCAAAGTTCTAAAACTAGGTTTAGAAGCGTGTCGAGTTGAGATGGTGCAGCCTTTTCCAAAAATTAAAAATAGACAAATTAAATTATCTATTGACTGGAATGTGAAGCCTGTTCAACAGTCGTTAAGACGAATTCCAGTAGCGGTTGAAGAAAAAGTAGCTGCGAAATTGGATGAGGCGTGTAGTCGTGACATAATAGAGCCGGTGAAGGGTCCAAGCTCGTGGATTTCTCCAATTGTGGTGGTTTTTAAAGAAAATGGTGAAATTAGGCTATGTATCGATATGCGTCTAGCAAACAAAGCTATTTTACGCGAAAATTACCCGCTACCCACTTTTGAGATGTTCATAGCTAAAGCGCGAGGAGCAAAGTTTTTTCAAGACTTGATATTAAAAATGATATTTGGCAAGCTGAAACCTCCAACTGCTACTATCCATTTCGGCACGAACTTTTATCAATAGGCACAGTGTTGCTGCGGGGTACGAGAATTGTGATACCCGAAGTGTTACGGAAGAGGGTTCTTCATTTGGCTCATGAAGGCCATCCCGGTGAGTCAGCGATGAAACGGCGTCTTAGAGCAAAAGTGGGGGGCCGGGACTGGATAGAGAAGCAGAACAACGTGTTAAAACTTGCAAAAGCTGTTTACTAGTGTCGAACCCAAACCGGCCCAGGCGATAATCACAGCTATGAAGGAAATCTTTAGCAGACTCGGTATTCCAAGGTCACTAAAAATAGATAATGGCAGACAATTTGTCAGTTCTGAATTTAAAAACTTTTGCGAAGGTAATGGGATTACGCTGGTTAACACTCCTCCATACTGACCACAAGCGAACGGAGAAGTGGAAGTGGTTAAATGACTTAAAATTGCTAGCTTGAACAAAGCCAACCTCAAGGAAGAAATACAAAAGTTTATATTAACATACAATGTAACACCTCATGGTACTACTGGGCAGACCCCAACAGAGCTAATGTTCAATAGAACGATCCGGGACAAACTTCCAGACATACGAGATCTGGCGGATGTAATGGTTGATTCGTCGGTGAGAGATAGTGATCTTTTGAATAAGCAAAAAGGAAAAGAAGTATCCGATAAAAAAAAGAGGCGCAAGAGAGTCCACCATAGATGTGGGAGACAAAGTGCTCGTGAAAAATGTTGTATTTCCATCTAAGCTGACACCAAATTTCGACTTAACGGAATACGAGGTTGTTGGAAGAGAAGGCAATGCAGTGGAGCTACTAGGTGATGGAAGGAAAAAAAAATGCCAAGTCACTGTAAGAAGGTGTTAGAACCTCAACCACCAATAGACGACATCGGCAACACAAACTCAACACCATTCCAGGGAAGTCCCAACCACAATCAAGGGTTACATGCTGATACATATACAGACAGGTTTGATCAATGCACCCATCCGAAAAACCACAGCGACGAAGAGAAAGCAACAGCCTGGTTAAAACTCAAACTGATGTGGCAACCCTGCCATGCGAACGATGACAAAGAATGACAAACGAATCAGCTGTGAATGAAGAGGAAGTTTTGTGAAATTGGTTTTTAGTTGTACAAGCAAATACTATTATTATATAATAAATAAATGTGAAATAATCTTAGATAATGTAAATAGTGGACATTATACAACTTCGTAGCACTGCCCGGATGGCAGTGGGAGAAGCACGCCGGCCCGCGACTATGATTGTTCTGGAAGGGACTAGCACCAGTAAATCTGCGGGATTTGTGCTGGAAATAGCAGAGCCGTCAGTGAAGAAAGGCGGTGGGCGCCATCAAATGCCTGTACGGCTACCAAGTCTAAAGCCTCAAAGGAAGATACCTTACGGCCACGCCTGAGTGGATTAAGGCGACAAGCAGCTACAAATGAGAACACCGAGGACATGGTAACGATAGAAACTACGAGCCACGTCTTTCAGAAAATCGAGTCAGAGCGGTTCAAGTTCACTGAAGAGCACAAGGCTGCGAAGACGCTAAAAATATGACTGGGTACAGAGTGCGAAGGAAGCGGTGGAAAAGGCAAAGCCTTGCTATCAAGTTTCCGGGTCACTGGGGTTTCGGTGGAAAAATGCTAGAGATCAGTGGGGGAGCCAAATTCTGCACGGTAGGGAATCCGCCCACACTCCTGGATGGGTAGACCCAGCTTTGGCGAGGTCATAGAAGACAGATCCTTATAGAGGTTCTGGATCGAGGCAACGAGCTCGGGTCCATACCGAAGGACCATTGGAGATGGGTGAAGGCAGGTCAGGCGAATGGCATTTTTGATGATCTGTTGGAGACTCCCGGAACCCTTTCGGCCTGCAAGGACGCTGATTGATACCAGCGTCACATAAAAGTGGTCGCTTGTGAAGACCCCAGATCCGTGGCCTGTAAAAGACCGCCATTAAAAAGGCTGTCCTGTTTACCAAAGGGCTAATCTGGAGGCGGTGGGAGGATATTCCAGTCAGACACCATCAACATCAGAAAGCATCCTAAAGATAGTTCAGGCGATGAACCCGACCCTTCCCACTAACGATTGGAGGGTTGTCCAGGTCGACGACAAGAATGGCCCTTCAAAACACATGGTATTCTCTTAGAGAAAACGCAAGGCCGTGTTTCATATGGCATCAACGAGGTCGCAATAAAAGTGTATCGAGGGGACGCTCAGCACGCTCTCAGTGTGGATGTAGCAATGGACGTAGACATTGAGGCACCCAAACCGAGGCGGGAGATGGAGTTATCCAACGCTGAAGGTAGCGTCTCCTCACAATCGAACTACGCGCCAACAATGCACAGGATGTTTACAGAGAAGGAACAACTTCACAGCGACGGAGCGTACGAAGCTAACGTCACCGTTGTAATTAAAATATTTAAATATTTTCGGTTATGATGCTTCACTTCAGTTTTCATTTTCAGCGGTGTCGGGTCGAAGTTCAAGAAATAAAAAAAAATATTGAAATTGCATATTAAAAATTAAATAGTGTGAAATTTATTTATCGAACGGGAAGGAATAATATTCTACAGGTTATGGGCCCACTCAAACTGTGATCGTATCTGGTGTCTGGTTTAGAAAAATACAAATGAAAAAGTGAAGTTAATAAAAAGTGAAAAGAAAAATCTTGTGTTGTGGTTTATTTCGATTGCGAAATTAAAAGTTATTTCCGAAGAGATGGAAAAACTAAAAAATAACATAAAACCCTTCGATGGGGAAAAAATATTCCATCTGGAAATTTCGAATGAGAGCTTTGCTAGCAGAAAACGATGTGTTATTTGTAATTGAAGATGAAAAACCAGAAAAAGAAACTGAACAGTGGGCAAAAGCCGAAAGAATCGCGAAAAGTGTTATGCTTCAATTTTTAAGTGATGCGTTTTTATGTTATGCTAGTACAGAGTGTACTGCAAGGGAAATTTTTACAAATTTGGACAAAATATATGAGCGGAAAAGTGTAGCGTCTCAATTGTCGGTCAGAAAGCAATTATTATCATTAAAGTTAAAACCGAATACAAATTTAATGAATAATTTTAATGTGCTTGACGACTTAATCACAGAGTTAATCGGTTCGGGTGCTAAAATTGATGAAATGGATAAAGTTTCGCATTTATTACTAACTCTCCCCTCTTTGTATGATGGGATTATAACAGCAGTTGAAACTGTATCCGAAAAAAGTTTAACCTTGGCATTTGTGAAAAGTCGGTTACTTGATCACGAAATAAAATTAAAATTGGCAAATAAAGATACAAGTTTGAAAGTTCTGCAAGCGGTTGGAAATTGCTAACCAAGTGAAAATAAATTAAATTACAATAACAAATTTAAAAATAATTTTAAATTTCAATCGAAAAAACGCGTAAATATAAAATGTCACCATTGTAAGAAAACGGGGCATATAAAAAGAGACTGTTTTATATTTAAACGGCAACAGAATGGTCAAAATAAAGATAAAGCTAAGCAAGTGCAAACGGCTGCTGTGCAATCTAATACCGCTTTCGCGTTTATGCTAAACAGTGTAGCAAACTACAAAAATAAAAACTCGCAACGCATATTTTTTATTTTGGACTCGGGTGCATCGGACCATATGGTAAATGACAAGAATTTACTACTTAATTTTACTGAGCTGGAACAGCCGATCAAAATAGCAATCGCTAAAAGTGATGAATATATCTATGCAACAGCTGTAGGCACGGTTCAAATGAAAAACTACTGGCAGTCAAACATCATGCTTAAAAACGTTTTGTATTGCGAGAATATTCCACAAAATTTGCTATCCGTAAACAAAATGACAAAGGCCGGGATGGAGATTATTTTTTCGGCAGGAGGTGTGGAAATCACGAAAGACGGTGAAGTATTGTTTAAAGGTATGTGCTCTATTAATATTCCTGTTATTGAATTTGAGGTTTGTTGTAAAGCATTTATATCAAACCAAGTTAGCAAGAGTTCATATCAATTATGGCACGAACGGCTAGGTCATATCAGTAATGGAAAGTTAATACAACTCAAGCGAAATAATATGTGCGAGGATACACAATTATTAAATAATGTTAGAATTGAAAATGAGATATGTGAATCCTGTGTTAAGGGAAAACAATCACGATTACCATTTTCAAAGTTTAAAGACAAGGCATATATAGAAAGGCCTTTATTTATGATACACTCCGATGTCTGTGGTCTTATTACGCCTCCTACAATTGATGGTAAAAATTACTATGTAATTACTGTGTAACATAATTAATAAGTCACAAATCAGATGTTTTTGCGCATTTCAAAGATTTTGTTGCAAAAAGCGAAAATCTTTTCAATCTTAAAGTAGTAAACTTGTATGTTGATAATGGTTGGGAGTATTTATCGAATGAAATGCGTGAATATTGTGTTGAAAAGGGTATAAGTTACCATTTAACAATTCCGCATACACCACAATTGAATGGGGTGTCTGAGCGTATGATTAGGACCATAACTGAAAAGGCACGGACGATGTTAAATGGTACAAAATTGGATAAATGTTTTTGGGGAGAAGCTGTCTTAACAGCTACTTATCTAATAAACAAAACTCCTAGTAATGCCCTTTGTGACAAGAAAAAGACTCCTTTTGAGATGTGGCAAAGTCGTAAACCCAATTTAAAGTATTTGAAAGTTTTTGGATCAACAGTATACATGCATAACAAAACGAGAAAAAGAAAATTCGATGATAAATCTTTTAAATGTATACTTGTTGGTTATGAAACAAATGGTTTTAAACTATGGGTTTTAGAGGACAGTAAATTTGTTGTTGCCAGAGATGTTGTCGTAGATGAGGGAAATATGGTAAGCCCTGAGATTTTGGAAATTGAACACCCTGAAAGTGATTGGGTTATCCAGTATGACAGTATGGATCAACAAGATGAATCACAACATGAATGTATCGAAAATATGGAAAGTAACGCCCTGAATGAGAGTAGGGAGATTACAGACTTTCAGAATGAGAGTAAGGAAGATAAACAGGGTGATTTTCAAAATGGTAACGACATAACAAATATCCTGAATGAGAGTAAGGAAGAAGATGAGACTTATTTCCCGAACAAAAGTACGGAAGATAATGCCGAAGTAAGGCGAAGTGAAAGGCTGAGAGATAAACCCCCAAGATCTTATAGATTTTTGGATAGTTGCCTACTATCCTCACAAACCGTGTTTTCTGACATTCCCAACAATTATGATGAAATAAAAGAAAGGGACGATAGATCAAAATGGGAGCAAACAATTAAAGAAGAATTAGACTCTCATTTGCTAAATGAAACATGGAGCATTGTTGACAGTCCGAAAAATAAAAATATCATTGATTGTAAATGGGTTTTCACAATCAAGAATGATGAACTAGGTGATCCTGTCAAATACAAAGCTAGGCTTGTTGCGCGCGGTTTTAAACAAAAATATTTAATTGACTATGAAGAAACTTTTGCGCCCGGAAGGATTTCTAGTTTTCGGTTTATTTTGTCTCTCTCTAATCAATTTCACCTAAAAGTTCATCATATGGATGTGAAAACAGCATTTTTAAATGGCAACCTGAAAGAGGAAATCTATATGAAAATTCGTCAAGGGTTACCATGTGAAAATGATAAGGTATGTAAATTAAATAAATCAATTTATGGCCTCAAACAGGCAGCTAGATGCTGGTATGAAATGTTTGAGAAAACATTGAGAGAAATTGGATTTATTAGTTCAAAAGTAGATCACTGCATTTATTTATTGGATAAAGGTGAAGTGAAGAGAAATATGTATATATTTATTACTATATGTCGATAATTTGGTAATAGCAACTCATAATTTAGAAACGATGTCAAGCTTTAAAGACTATTTAATGTGTAAATTCAGAATGACTGATTTGGCCGAAATCAAATATTTTATTGGCATAAAAGTTAGTAGACAAGAAAATAAAATAGAACTTAGTCTGTCGGCTTATATTAATAAAGTCCTAGAAAAATTTGGTATGGATGGTTGTAATCCAGTAAGTACTCCACTTCCAAGTAAATTGAACTTTGAGGATTTAAATTCAGATGAAAATTATAATGCGCCATGTCGAAATGTAATTGGGTGCCTAATGTATATAATGTTATGTACGAGACCCGACTTGAGTACGTCAGTTGGAATTTTAAGTAGATACACAAATAAGAATAATACAGAACTATGGCAATGTCTTAAAAGGGTTTTGAGGTACCTAAAAGGTACAATTAATCTTAAGTTGACATTTA
This sequence comes from Anomoia purmunda, assembly GCA_951828415.1. Classification (NCBI taxonomy): domain Eukaryota; kingdom Metazoa; phylum Arthropoda; class Insecta; order Diptera; family Tephritidae; genus Anomoia; species Anomoia purmunda. The sequence goes on from OX639995.1 coordinate 87,478,298, forward strand.
CAAAAACTGTAGATTCTGAAAATATTTTCACTGGATATGTTGATTCAGATTGGGCAGGAAATGTAAACGATAGAAAGAGCACCACAGGTTATTTATTCAAAATTTTCGACTCATCTCTTTTTTGTTGGAATACGAAAAAGCAAAGCTTAGTCGCGGCTTCATCGACTGAAGCTGAATATATGGCGTTATTTGAGGCCACTAGAGAGGCTATGTGGCTAAAATCATTGGCAGATAGTATTAAACTAAAATTACAGGAACCCATAAAAATATTTGAAGATAATCAGGGATGTATTAGCATTGCTAATAATCCTACATGTCATAAAAGAACTAAACATATAGATATTAAATACCATTTTTCTAGAGAACAAATTAAAAGAAAACTAATTATTCTTGAGTATATTCCTACGATAAACAACTGACTGAAATCTTGAAAAAACCATTGCCTGGACCACGATTTGCCGAGCTAAGGGATCAACTTGGGCTAATTTAAACAATTTAAAAAAAAAAAAACTTAATTGTTACTTTATTAAATACTTAATATTTTATTTAATTTCATTATAATATGTTTCATTATATTATACTTCATTAAACTTTGAATTTCTTAATGAAGTACATATAAAGTAGGGATGTAATGCATGATCGCCTCCTCGGGCCCACTCCGATCGTCGAATCGCCTCCAAGATTCTGGAGCGCTATGGCGACCAAACGGGATCTCAGTTATCTGAGAGACATGTTGAGTCGCTCGAGTGGGCCAAAGGGGTGCTGAGGGAGAGCGCGAATGCGCCTTCGAAGAGCTCAGCCCCTAAGAGACAACGGCCCAGGACTGCGGTTGCGCCAAAAACGTTCAGCGAGGTCGCGAAACAGGCGGGCTCCATTATCCTGGGTGTCGTGGACCGCAGCAAGGAGGACGGTGCCATCTCTAAGATGGACTGGAGGCGTGTGGCGGCAGCGATCTCTGCCGTCTTTATGAAGGTGATCAGGGATAATCCTGGTCCACCTCCTCGCTGTGAGAGTGCGGGTTGGCACTCTGGCCTCTTCAAGAGGATATCGTGCGCTGACGAGCGGTCGACCACGCTTTATAAGGCGGCGATTGCCCTGGTGGGGGAGGTCTGGAAGGGCGCCAGACTCGAGGCCGTGGATAAGAAGGATTTGCCTTTGCGTCCGAGGGCTCGGGTTTGGCTCCCTGCTGAGCCCTCCGCACCGGGTGACGAACCTTCCGGCGCACAATTGGAAGGTTGTTCGGTTTGAGGGGTCCGAGGAACCATATCAGCAAGCGCTGATTCTGCTCAACGCGGAGTCCCTCGGCCCTCTCGCCGAGCAGCAGGGAGTCATTTCCTATGGCTTCGAGAAGGTAGCCCTCAAAATCTACCAATCCGATGCCAGGGGTAGTGACGCCATACTTCCGGTTGAACCAGAGCTGGTGCCGGAGGTCTGCGGACCTGACGCGGAGGAAGCGGTGGAGGTTATGGAGGCCTTCATGAGCATGGAGGTTGACTCCGTTAGGTCGGACGCCGAGAGCGCTGGGGGAGTCTCCTCGGTAGCGGGGTCCGTCCTAAGCCTAAAGAGGCTGTTCGATGGGGTTGAGGAGGAGAGGCTACTTGCCTCGGATGGTGAGGACGCGGCCGCCGGGGGGCTGGAGGAGATTACTGATGATGATTAACCTGCAGATCAATCTCCAGCACTCTAAGGCCGCGTCCGCCAATTTGATGCTCCACCTTGAGCAAGGTGGGGCAGATATAGTCCTGATCCAGGAACCGTGGCTGAGCAGTAACGGTGTTTCTGGTATCGGGACGAAGAAATACAAGCTTCTGGTGTCCAGGGACGCAGGTAAACCTAGAGCTTGTATGCTCGTCAGGCGTGAAATAAATACTTATTTTCTGTCTAATTTCAGCAACGGAGACGTAGTAACGGTGAGGCTCGAGGACGGGACCGAAGAACTTTGGCTCATGCCCGCATATATGGCTCACGAGGATGAGGTGGAACCACCTCCAGTTCTGCTGAGAAACGCTCTGGCGGAAGCGAGGCGCATGAAAGCCGGCGTCGTTGTGGGCGGTGATGCCAATTCGAGGCACTCCTGCTGGGGTAGCTCGGACATCAACGCAAGAGGTGAGTCTCTCTTTGATTTTATACTTAGCGAAAACTTGTCTATATGTAATAGAGGGAGCGACCCTACGTTTGTAACTTCGGTAAGGGAGGAGGCCCTGGACCTTACCCTGTTTTCGTCTGGTATCCCGTATCTCGAATTGGAGAGTTCTTAACGATCACTCCTTCTCTGATCATAGGTATATTCAATTCTCCTTGGGCGATACGCGTCCCCAAAATCGTCCCTTTAGGAATCTGAGGAATACAGATTTGGATCTGTACTGTAAAAAGCTTCAGGAGTTTCTTCCTGAGGAACCTCAGGGAAGTTCACTCCTGTCGGAAAGTTCGATCGACAGCTTAGTGGAAAAATTCACCGTAGCTTGTAATAAAGCGATTAATATTTCGTGTCCGCTAAGATGGCCTTCGGGCAAATCTAAGCCGTACTGGTGGACTTTGGAAATTTCGGAGCTCAGGGCTTCGAGTAGAAGACTTTTTAACCAGGCGAGGAAGAGCAAAAACCCTCGGATTGGGAACTCTATAAGATCGGATTGGGAATATATAAGTCCGAAATAAAGAAGGCTAAGCGGGAATCGTGGAGAAGTTTCTGTGAAAACGTCGAGGGATGCCACGAGTCCTCCAGGCTTAGGCGGGTGCTCGCGAGGGCTCCCGTCCCCTTGGGATGTCTCAGGGACGACACAGGAAATTGGGCGTTGAGCAGTGAGGAGTCGCTCAAACTTCTCCTCGATTCCCATTTCCCCAGAAATCCTGAACCTTGTGAGATTACAGGCATGGAACCAGGTGCCATCTATGTCCCTCCTGGGACATGTTAGAAGAGCGTCGCCTACTCTGGGCGTTACGCTCCTTCAAAGCGTTCAAATCGCCGGGACCTGATGGTATCATTCCTGCCCAGTTGCAGATGTCCGAACGGGTGTCGTGTCGGTGGTTGGCGCCTATTTACGCGAGCTGCATAAGTAGGGGCTATATTCCTAGACTTTGGAGGAATGTGAGGGTTACATTTATTCCCAAGGCGGGTAAGAGCTCTCATGTTACCCCAAAGGACTTTAGGCCTATCAGCCTCTCCTCTTTTCTTTTGAAGACCCTGGAGAGGCTGATTGATCTTCATATAAGAGAGGAAATACCGCTGGAGCGGCTGTCGCATGCTCAGCATGCCTACTCGAAGGGCAGGTCCGTGGATACGGCTCTGCATACGGTCGTTAATGTCATTGAGGAGTCTCTTGAACATAAGGACTTTGCAGTTGGTGCTTTTCTAGATATAGAAGGTGCCTTTAATAACATTCAGCCACAGGCAATAGTCGGATCCCTGGCGGAACTTGGGGTTGAGCCGGGTCTGGTAAGGCTCATCAATCACCTTCTCCGGGACAGAACTGTCGTGGCGGAATGGGGCAGCGCCTCCATCCAGCGAAAGGTGAGTAGAGGCACTCCACAAGGAGGAGTTCTCTCGCCACTCCTTTGGGTCATTGCTATCAATGGCGTACTGAAGGAGCTGGAAAGGGAAGGCTGCACGGTTATTGCCTATGCTGACGATGTTGCTCTCATTGTCAGGGGTAAGTTTTTGAGCCCCTGTTTGATATCATGCAGGGGTACCTTAGTCTGATCGTGAAGTGGTCTGCAGGGTGTGGGCTCGCGATTAATCCTAGCAAGACGGAGCTGGTACTATTTACCAGGAGGTACAAAGTACCGGTCGCCCATCCTCCCTCAATAGGTGGCGTCCCGTTGGTGCTTTCTGACCGGGTCAAGTATCTTGGTTTGATCCTGGATAGGAAACTCTCCTGTGGGCCAAATATTGAGGAAAGGGTGAAAAAGGCTTCGGTTGCGGTGTACTGTTGTCGGGGTGCAATTGGGAAGAGATGGGGCCTTTCTCCCAAGGTAAACTATTGGCTTTATGAGACGATAATAAGGCCTATAATGTTTTATGGAGTGGTGGTCTGGTGGAACTCACTAGACAAGGTATCTAAGGTTAAGCAGGTAGAGCGGGTGCAGCGGTCCGCGCTCATTGGGATCAGTGGGGCGCTAAGGTCTACACCCACTCTCGCGCTCAATGTTATGCTTAACGTGCTACCTGTGGACATTGCAGGCAGGGTTGCAGCAGCCCATGCCGCAGCCCGGCTTGAGTGCAATGGTTACAGATTCAGCTCGGTATTTGGGCATTCATTCTTGCCAGTTTCGACTTTGTCCCTCCGGAAGCAGATTACTGTCTGCCGACTCCAGCTCACAGTCGCTCCTTCTCCACTTACATCCCGCGTAGGGAGGAGTGGAAGGAGGGTGGCCTGTGGGGCGGTGGGACGGTGAACTTCTTCACGGATGGCTAGAAGCTGGATGGTAAGGTTGGGGGAGGGGTATTCTGCGATGAGTTTTCCCTCAGCCGTAAATTTAGGCTTCCGGACTATTGCAGTGTATTTCAAGCAGAGGTGGCCGCAATAAAGGAGGCAGCCGATTGGCTACTTACCAATGTAATGCCCTCTAGACGGGCCAACATTTATTCGGATAGTCAGGCCGCTATTAAGGCCTTAGGATCGCTAATGGTGAAATCAAAATTGGTCAGGGAATGCCTGACTTCTCTCGGATTCATCTTGTCATTTTCTGCTCAGCTGCCCTGCATTTGCGAGACTGAGGTTCAAGTACCTAGGCTCGTACTTCTTTAGCTCTCCAGAAGACCTTTCTGGAGTGGAGATTGGTAGTTTGCGTGACTTCATTCGGGGCACGCAACGTTTCTCAGGTTAATCGTTCCTGACTTTCCGATTCACGTTACCGTTCATAAATTAGGTGGTATCACAACGGACTCCTACTATGTCTAAGTGAGTTCCCTTTGGGGAACTACCACAGTAACCTAACCTAACCTAACATATAAAGTACATTAGACTTTAATGAAGTTGGTCTGATTGGGTTTCACTGGGTTTCCCCAATCCAAGCAACAAATGTTGGACCACAATTGTAACATTCCCCAGAATACTCGACCTGGCACCAATTTAAGATATAGGTAAATAATATATTTATATTTGTGTAATTTTGCTTATGTATATTGTATTTCTGGATAATCCTTTTCTTGTTTATTTTGAGGTGGTGTGTTGAAGTCACTGTAACGAACACTCATATTTGGACCATCCTAATGTATCATTCTTATGTTCCGTTAGAATAAGATGAGTAATTTACTCAGAGTAAATGCTGCTTGCATTTACACATATAAGCATACGAGTATGATGTGTGGATGGTGAATATGTATGTGTGTTGGTTGTAGTGACAAGCAAAAGAAACAAGAAATAGGCTTCTACACATAATAAAGCGAGATGGCTTATTCAAAATCAATGATGGTAGGCAAGGTGTTATATAAATACTTAAGTATACATATGTATGCACATATTCTACCAGTATTCATTTACTTCTAATTAAAATATTTAAATATTTTCGGTTATGATGCTTCACTTCAGTTTTCATTTTCAGCGGTGTCGGGTCGAAGTTCAAGAAATAAAAATAAATATTGAAATTGCATATTAAAAATTAAATAGTGTGAAATTTATTTATCGAACGGGAAGGAATAATATTCTACACAAAAAGTTCTCCACTTTTTGGAAATTGTAATTGACAACAGTGGTGCGGGAGCCGATACGCGACAGGAGGTAGGTACTTAGTTTTGCCCTCGTTCACCTACAGACCCATACGTTTCGCTGCTTTATCCAGTTTGGAAATGGCAGAAAAAACGGCGCGGAAATTAGACGCTCTAAAAAAATATGGTGCCTGCACGCTTCAATTCACCAGCTCGAATTATCTTTTCTAACGTAAGGCTAAAGAAGTCACCCGGAAGACAGTCAACCTGCCTCATTTATTTTTTCTCTGGTCTTTTCAAAAATTTTGCGTATTGTGAATATTTGGTCTATGGTAGATCTGCCAGGTATAATGCTGCGCTGATAAGACCTATCAGTTCGTTAACGATGGGATTCAGTCGTTCACACAATACGCTCGACAGAACCTTATATGCTATGCTAAGGAGATTGATCTCGTGGTGGTTGGCGCATATTGCAGGATCGCCCTTTTTGTGGATTGGGCAGAGTACAGAGTACGAGATCTTCTGTTAGAGGAATGGTGGTAGTTATGCAATATCTTTGTAATCTATGTTCTTTGCTTTGAGCGAACGAAGATGTATTAGCATTTTGTTTCTCGACCGCAGTTCTTGGCATTGACCAAGTAGGAGTACATTCACGAAATGCACATGACGCGGAATCGACGTCGCTGCTTGGGCTCGAGAAAACAATTCAACGGAAAAAATAACATTTTTGGCTCCCTCGCCTAGGGAAGTATGTTAAGGAGTATATATCAGCTTGAATTGAGTGCTGCTGCAACAAAACTGCATGAGCAAGCCTTAAGGTACGTTACATATAAACGCTCTATCACCTATTCATTTTCATACGCTCCATGTCAACATTCTGGGTTCCTTAGTAAAAAGCGAAAAACACCTACTTAATTGCTTTAATAAACGCATTTACCAAGTACTGAGTAGTAAAGCCAGTAAGAAATACTTAAGTTTACCATAGAAAGCGGTCGTGACCTGCTTTCACATCCAAGCAGTTCGAGAAATCTTGCGATGGCCATGATGCACTTACTTACTTACTTCATTAGCGCTATAACCTCTTAAGATATTTTGGCCGAGTTTAACAAATTGCGCCAGTCACTCCTTCTTCCTGCTAATTGGTGCCAATTGGAAATACCAAGTGACGTTAAGTCCTTTTGCACTTGGTCTTTTCAACGCAGAGGAGGCCGTCCACTTCCTCCACTACCACCAGCTGGTACCGCGTTGAATACTTTCAGGGCTGGAGCATTTTCGTCCATTCGCACGAGATGTCACAGCCAACGTAGCCGCTGTATCTTAATTCGCTGGACTAAGCCTATGTCGCTGTAAAGCTCATACAGCTCATCTTTCCATCGACTGCGGTTTTCGGCGTCGCAAAGACGTAGAGGTCCATAAATCTTTCCGAGAATGTTTCTCTCGAACACTCCAAGAGCCGTCTCATCCAATGCTGGCAGTCCCCATGCTTCAGCGCCATACAATAGCACGGGCATGATGAGAGACTTGTAGAGTGTGGTTTTGGTTCGTCGGGAGAGGGCTTTACTGCGCAATTGCCTACTCAGCCCAAAGTTGCACTTGTTGGCGGGGCACCGTTCGTAGGGACTCATAGTTATCCTTCGTCGCGTCGTCTTTCTCTTCTGTAGGGGCGTGGGCGCAAATCAGCGAGATGTTAAATAGTCTAGCTTTGATGCGACTCGTGGCGAGACGTTTGTCCACCGGGGTGAACAACAGTACTTACCGACGAAGTCTCTCTCCCACCACAAATCCAACACCGAACTTGCGCTCCTTTACATGACTGCTGTCATTTGTTCAATGTGCTTTTAAAAACTGGAAGAAAGCTTTGGAGAAATTTAGAGACCACCAGACGAAAACATATCACGTGCACGCTTTCGAAGATGTTCAAAACTTCAAATTAATATACGAGAATAAAAAAATTACATCAGAAGCGAGATTGACCAAAGTCGAAAACAGTTGCAATTAGAAAACCGCTTGAAGCTAACTCCAATTATTCGCGCTGTATTATTCTGCTGTAGACAAGGAATTGCACTTCGTGGACATCGAGATAATGGCCCTTTGTCAACGAAAATGCCAGAAGAGAACGACGGAAATTTCAGAGCCCTGCTTCGTTTTGCCTTAAACAGTGGAGATCTTGCTCTGCAAGAACATTTAAAGACAGCTGCTGCTAATGCAACATATCTGAGTCACCCCATACAAAATGAAATAATTGAAGCTGCAGGGAAAATTGTCACTGAAGAAATTGGCAACGAGGCAAGATGTTTCACGGTCACTGCTGATGAAACCACAGATATTAGTGGAGTCGAACAATTCACGATTGGTGTTCGGTACGTTCAAGTAGTTGGAAAAGAATACAAAGTTTCGTCGCTGTAACAGACGTCACTGGAGCGGGCCTTGCAAATACGCTTTTAAAAACATTGAAGGGACTTGGTGTTGACATTGAGTTTATGAGAGGGCAAAGTAAATTCACAACTCAGATAGAACCTGGCCTTCTTTTTTTATTTTGATTATCATAATGAGTTCTTGAATATGAGCGGAAGTTTTTTTTGAGAGTGAAGGCAGTTGTGTTACACCTTTCGTGTATCATTCAAATGCATATGTTGCAGCTTTCATCAGTTAAACATAAAGTTCAAGAATTTGTGATAAAAAAAAATGGTTTCATGAGAAAAGCAACAAATATCCAATAACATGACTTAACTAAAAGGACTGTTACGAAACTGACTTAACCGATCAGCTAAATGTTATTCAAAATTTAAATAACAATAGCCAGAATTCTATCATTACTAATCCTTGTCTGAAACCGTTCTATGCTTTGCAATGTACACTTCAAAAGGCCCAGCTTTCTCTAATAGTGCCAAAAAAATCAATATAAAAATGTTGATGTTTTATCTTCAAGGTTATGATGGAGCTCGAGCTATGAGTGGGTTGTGCCTCTATAGTAAAGATGACATGTCATTATGCTTTCTACAATCATTGCGCAAACCACAATTTGAATTTAGTAATTACACATGCGTGCAACATTACCCCGATCCGAAATTGCATAGGAACAGTCAAGACTGTAGTGAATTTTTTTCGACAGTATAACAAAGCTGGTAATGCGCTAAAAAATGGCATCCTTATAGCAGATTCTGGCGCTAAGCACCAGTCTTCTGAAATTCTGTGAAACTCGTTGTTTCGAACATCAGGTATCTCTCAGCTTATTTTTTGAATCTCTGGAGTCCATTTGTGCAGCGTTAGAAGAATTGGACGAGCAGAAGACAAAATGTATTAGTGTGCAGCCAAATACCTTGGTTGCTTCCATTTGAACACCTCAATTCATCATTGCAATAACAGTTCTAAAACCCATCTTCAACTTGACAATGTACCTAAGCCAGTTATTGCAGAATGAAGACTATGATTTGAGCTTATGCGTCGGTTATGCAAACGACGTACATGAAGAAATCAAGAAGATGCGTGCTCGAGCCGACGAGGAATTTCACGAAATCTTCAACTTGGCGTCCAACATTGCAGAAACGATTGGTGCTGAACTGTAGTATTACCGTCGACCAATTTTTATTCCATTTTTGGAAAAGTATTCGGAAGAGCTTGAGTCAAGATTCCTCGAACATCGTGAACTTCTGCCCAGAATACAGAACATCATTCGAGCAAAATGTATAGAACAAAGCAAGGAATCATTGTTCAAAACCGTGGAAATATTCCAAGCAGAGTGGCCAAACGACGTGAATGGAACCACTGCAGAGTTTGAAACTGAAATGAAGTTGTGGCAAAGGTAATTGAAGTGTTAAAATCCAATTTGCGTACTATAGAGTCCTACTGTTTCAACTATTAAATTTCATCGAAAAATAGCCTCTACAGTAGAATCGTAACTAATGCCTTATAATTGCTGTTCTTATGCTTGCCACATAGCTTGCGGTGGAGAATATCTTACCGTTGGATATCTACCTTGGAAAGATGTGAGATCTCTTCGCGGTTAGCTTTTTTTGCATACAATTTAATTCGAAGCGTCAAAAATGCAAGCTAAATATTTCGTAAATTAAAAACTCGACTAATTTATTATGTGACGTTCTAATTTATTTGGAATTGTTAATGTGTTATACATGACAGATGTATGTGTCTTTTTTTCTAAAAAACAACCTTGCCACCACAGGGTTTTCTCTTACTATTGATTCAAGTATAGGTATATGAATATTAAAATTTCATCTCATTTCAGAGCCTGTACTAGAATGCCTGAAATGAAGCGGTCGACAACGTTCATTGAAGCTCTCGACGTTGAAATTGTGGTGTGCACTGTCGCTCACCATAGATGATGTTGACACTGAAAACTCCGTTTTGAATTTTTTAAAATTAGTTGTTTGCTTTATTAATGTATATTTGTTCATAAATTCGTATTCGATGTTACACTATTTCATCCTTTAACATGCGACTCTGAAGTTCACTTTGACCACGAAGGTCAACAGATAGTTAGCAAGACATTATACGAAAAGGAAAGGTTTGATCGAACAGCTGGCGCGAACGATCGTTGATGTGATAATCGTAATTATTGCTGAATTGAATAAGCAAAGCCATTGTTTAACGTTTTTTAAATAAGTTTCGTTCTTTTTAAAAACTCGTTCCCTGTAAAATACAACTTGCATAGAATTCTTAGCAGCTGAAAAGACTGCCCGTAAAGGTGCAGTTGCGTGTTAAGGTGGTTATCAACAACAAAAGTGTTAATAATTGCGGTTCTGTTGTGGATGTGGATCTTTTTTACATTTTCGCCTTTACCAAGCACTTGTTGTTCTCTTTTGAAGTCTTCATTCCCTGATAATCGTGTAACTGTGTCCTCAATATACGTCTGCTGGTATTGGTTTTTTTTATTTTTTTTTTTTATAAAAGCTTATATACAATTAAAATTAATATATAAACTATAACTAAAGCAGCACTAGCAACAGAGGCTTTCGGCTGTGGTATTGGTTTACATTCGGTCCTGCAAGGGGATAGTACAAATACTCGTCAGGTAGTGCTTGATTCTCAACGATTTGTCTCTCAGTGCTGGAACTTTCTGCAGTAGTTGATGCCAATAATTGGAGTGTTCATTTAAAAATCCTGTAAAAGTTATCCAGTGACAATAAGTCTGTTTTCGTATTCACCATCCAGTAAAAACCAGCAAGAACCAGTAATAATTTTACTGGATTTTTACTGGATAGTGCTTCTGAACGCCAAAATTAGCAAGAAACTATCAAAGTAGGGCAAATTGAGAGAGCGAAAATGACAGCTGAACTTGCAAGTTTTACAGGATTTTTATAAATAAAATAAATTAAATTAAATAAATTTCTGGCAAATTCTTGCTAGTAAGATAAACAGCTGATTGAAAGTATTCAGTTGACCACAAGTAGAAAACGATTATCAAAATGGCAGACTATTTTCATTAAAAAGGGCGAAAAATAGACAAAGTGAGTAAATAAATAAACGTACACTAAGTTTATGAAATTTTTTGCAAACATATATCAGTAAGACGGCCAAAATCTGTGTGTTTGCAAGGATATTCCTTAATCTTTAGCCGCAGTAACTGCAATTAGCAATTGTGATTCTTTATTTAAAGTATGTATTTTTTAAATTTCTCGCCACACAAAAATCAGCTGTAACGAAAACTTGCAACTTCTTACTGGTTTTGCGTTTTCGTACATTCATGCATGTTTCTCTCATTGAGAGCAAATTTTGGTTACGCTCAAGTTACTGGATAGTACTGGAGAATACGAAAACATAACTAATATTTACCAGAGTTTGACAGCATTCGCTCTCAAGAGAAAACTATCCAAAAAAGTACATGAACGCAAAACTTGAAACAACTTGCAAGTTTCACGAGCAGCTGATTTATTTTGTTGGCGCACAAGCTAAAGGTTCAAATTAACTTGAAAAAACCTTTGTTCAGTATGTTTACTCACCTTTTTCATTCCAAATTTATTTTTCTGTCTTTTGTTTTATTAAATTAGTTCAGCCACATAATTTTCTACGTAAATTTTGTTAATAAATTTTTGGGATCAGCTGTTTTTCTTACTGGCAAATTGTTGCAAGTAAAAAATTGTCCATCAAGAATTAGCAACTTCTCCTCCAAAAGAACTATCATATTGCTCTCTCAATTTCCTCTAATTTGCAAGTTTTTTGGATACATGAACACCAAAACGTGGTAGTTCGTAACAGTTGTTACAAACTGTATGATACATGAACAAACTATATGTACTTATCATCTGTTAACCCAAATTCTGCTGACTTGGCCCTGGCACCTTCTGCAATTTCAGACAACAATGCTGTTTATGCTAATGGTGGAGTAAATAGTGCTGATACTACTTTACATTCGGTCAAGGAAACAAAAAATTTACATACTCGTGAACGAAAAAACTGCAAATTCGGCGAAATGACTGCTGATTCGGCGCGGGTACCTCATGCAGAAATTAAAGAAAATGATGCCCAGTAGAAGCGTCTGGATTTTGATATTTTTGGTTTCGTCGAAAGCTGCTTAACGCCTATTTTCTATGACTCGGACTCGATCCAGAGTTATATAACGTCTATCTGGCCTGTCCACAGAGGTACTGATAGCAGTTTTGCTCGGTAACCTTAATTTGCGCCCAGAGAAAAATGCTGTGAAATCAATCGAATTATTGGATGTACCAACAGATTTAACAGTTAAATCACATCCAAAGAATAAATCTGTTAAATTAACAAATGCTGCTCTGTTGGTTATAAGTTTAACAGTTTTACTGTTGAATTTACAGATTGTATGTCTAATTAATTTTTTACTAGTTAATCAAACAAAATTTCTGTTATTTATTAACAGATATGATTGTTGTTTTGCCACATAGTTCTGTTCCTTATTAACAAACTCCACTGTTGTATAGGCAGATATTTCTTCTATACAACTACAAAATTACTGTTAATTTAAGAGTAAACGTAGTTTTATTAACAGTCAAAATTGTCTTTTATTGTTTGTGAAAATAAATAAAAATATATTATTGTAGATCATTTATTTCATAGAATTGTATCAATATATAAAAATATTTGTTTATAACAAACCACATACATAAGAATGATTTTACATTTTCAGTTTACTTTTGTTTTACATTGAATTAAATTAATAAAATTTAAGTATTCACAATATCTGATTTCTTAGGTATGCTGAACTATTTGTCATACTAACTTGACTCACCTTGTTATTTTTTGCAGAATTGATAACATTTTATGATAAATATTTTTTATTGAATTTTTGTATAAGTTTTGTTGATTGTATAACACTTTCAAGCTTTATAAAAAATGTATGATAATTCTGCAAATGTTTTCAAATTTTCAAACATTTGAGTCAGAATTTTTAGAAAATTTTTAGGTAAGCAGTTTTGTACCCCATTCAATTCAAAACTTTAAAACACAAATCCAAAAAACACAAAAGATGAGAACTTGAACTTGGTTCCATCTATGTAGATACACTAACAAATTATCTAAATACTTAATACTAGCTAGAACCAGAAGCTATTATAATGGGTTGCAGAGTAATATTTTGGCCAGCGTTTCCTCTAAATTGGATGGCCAGTTTATATGGACTGAAATCTTTCTTGGATAGTTACCCTTTTAATCGACGTGTTGTTCTTGTATCTGACAACGGGTGTAATAATAGCATTTAAATATAAACGTATGTATGTATGTACATATGTTCATATATTGTATACATGCAATATTTACCTGTAGCGAATTTTTCATTTTCCATTTGGGAAAGTTTGTTCTTTATATTTGCATATTATAATAGTTGTATATTAATGATAGGAAATCTTCCCACTTTGCAAGTAAATGTGCTCCTATGTCCGGCTAGAGTTCATCAAAATCGCAATTGATCTGAAATATTGTATAAGCTGATGTCTTCGTTCTTACTGAGTCATGGTTGAATGCGGAATTTAATGATAACGAATATTTTGACCACAATCTTTTTAATGTTTATCGGAAAGACCGTGATGCAAGTAAAACTGGATATTCAAGAGGTGGTGGAGTTTTAATAGCTGTTCAGAGGCGACTACGCTGATCATTCGTGCGTTTAGTAAATATGGATTCACTTTTGGACCAACTTTGCGTCTTGGTGTATGGTAACACAAATATCTACATCTGTGCTTCTTACATTCCTCCATCTAGTCCAGATAGTCTTTACAAAGTGCATGTGGACAATATAACTGCTCTCGTCTCTAATTATCATAATGACAGTTTTTGTATTCTTGGTGACTTCAACTTACCTAATATTGAATGGTCACATGGCGATCATTATGGTTTAACCCCTAATAATATTAATAGCTTTCCGGAGTTGTACTTAGTAGATAACTTTTTAAGTTTTAATCTTATTCAAATTAATAGTTTTGCAAACAAGCTCTCTAGAATTCTTGATCTTATTTTTATTAATGATAACCTGCACTTTTCACTTAGTGAATGTCTTGATCCCTTATCGTGTTCTGGCTATCATCACATACCGCTTATTATTAATCTAAAATCTTACAAATTTAAAAGTATTGGGGGCGATAATAAATCTAATAATAAATCTAATAATTTTTGCTTTAAAAGTTGTAATTTCTACAGTGTGAATAAAGCTATTTCTTTGATAGATTGGGACTCAATTTTTGCTGGAATTAAGGTTTCGGATTGTTTTGACACTTTTAAATCCAAGATTAATGAAATTTGCTATAGATATGTACCCCGTAATAATGCGAAACACTACAAAATTCCATGGCATACAAAAAGATTAAAAAAGCTTAAGAATTCGAGAAATAAATTTTTTTTAAAGTTTAAAGTATCAGGAGCTTTAGTATATAAATACAAATATCTTCATTACTCCAAAAAGTTTAAGTCTTTAAGTAAAACGCTTCAGCAAAACTATGTTCGTAAGTTCGAAACTGAAATCAAATTAAATCCAAAGGCTTTTTGGCGTTATGTGAAATCCAAAAAGTCCTGTTCTAGTATTCCCTCGGATGTATTTTACAATGGAGAATATGCCTCCTCAACTCAAGACGCTGCTGATCTCTTCGCGAAATTTTTTAGTTCAAATTTTGATCCTGGGTCTGAAGCATTAATGGTTGACACTTGCAACGTCAACTCTGCTATTAATTTTGGGTCTTTATCGCTTGTCATTGATGATGTTTGTGAAGGCATTCAGAAAATCAAAAGCTCCTGGCTAGTTGATGTTGATGGGTTTTCATCTCATCTTTTCAAGAAATGTTCGGCCTTGGCCTATCCACTTTTGCTAATTTTTAATAAATCCTTAGGTTGCGGGGAATTCATAGACGCCTGGAAGGTTACAAGTATCACACCTGTATTTAAAAGTGGTAATAAATGTGATATTTCTAATTATAGGCCTATTTCGAAACTTTCTACAACATCAAAATTATTTGAATATATCATCAAACAGAAATTATATTTCGCAGTAAAGCGCTGTATTTCTAATAACCAGCATGGCTTCATGGCTGGTGGATCAACCGTCACCAATCTTGCTGTTTTTTCTGAATATTGTACGTCTGCCTTCAATAATAGACTTCAAGTAGATACTGTGTATACGGATTTTTCCAAGTCGTTTGATAGAGTTAGTCACTCGATTTTAGTTTCTAAACTGTTTAGTTTTGGGTTTCACTCCATTTTCTTGAAATGGGTTAAGTCGTATCTCTCTCGTCGTAAATGTGTAGTTGTTGTCGACGACAACTCTTCGCATTCTTTTATAGCTACTTCCGGTGTTCCTCAGGGGAGTATTTTGGGCCCATTGCTATTTATAATTTTTATTAATGATATTTCTGAATGTTTTCACTTCTCTAACTTCCTCCTGTATGCAGATGATTTGAAAATATTTAACACAATCTTAAGCCTTTCGGATTCTTTCAAGCTCCAGCTGGATCTTAATAATGTTGTGGCGTGGTGTGATCGGAATCGACTTCATTTAAACATTAAGAAATGCTCTCATCTGTCGTTTTCAAAGTCTAGGGAAGTTATTTCTACCTCGTATTTTGTTAACAATTCCCGACTCACTACTTTGAGTGAGGTCTCGGACTTAGGAGTAATTTTTGATTCGAAATTTACGTTTCTCAATCACTTAAATTTCATCATCGCCAAGTCTTATTCTACCTTTGCTTTCATTCGTCGTTTTGGTGCTGATTTTACTTGCCCATACACTTTAAAGGTACTATTTACTTCGCTTGTGCGATCTAAGTTAGAATATGCAGTATTTATATGGAGGCCATATCACCGTTGTCACATTAATAGACTAGAAACCATTCAGAAGAAGTTTCTGCGTTTTGCTCTTAGGTCATTATTCTTCTCTGATCCGATTCCATCGTATAGTTCAAGATGTGCATTGATAAACTTAAAATCTTTAGAAAGTAGGAGCAGTATACTTTCAATCTGCTTTGTTTTTGATGTTGTAAGTGGAGTAATCGACTCTCCAGCTCTTCTAGAGCGTATTTACTTCCATATTCCTCAAATAAACTTGAGGAGTAATGATTTGTTCTTCTTGGAGCGTGCCAGGACTGTTTATGCTTCTTATGCACCTTTTCTTAGAACTTTGAAAGAATTTAATCAAGTCTCAAATTCTCTCGCTTTTGATTTTTCGTTAACTAAGCAAAATTTCAAGCTATTATTAAATGAATTAATTAGATAAACCTTATTTTGCAAAACTATTTGTATTCCCATAGTCTTGTATAGTCTGTAAGAAATCCTGTATTTTTTAGACTGAATAAATAAATAAATAAATAAATATTAGTATTATAAATATTAGTATTTTTATCTACCACGACTCACAGCATGTATGTTTTTTCGAGTTTGTTAAATTTTCGAAAAACTGTTACAAAGATTAAAATGTAAATTTGAGTGGTTTATGTTAAAAGAAAAATGGACTATGTATTAATTAAATTAATTTTTTCAATATTGTAAAAAATAACACTGACTCATTTTCACTGTCAGCCACGGTAATTAAACAAATTTTACCAGCTGTGGGCCAAGAACACAATGTTTGTACAAGGGTCATTCGATTATAAATGCGGATATCGTTTCCTCTCTCTCGAATGAATTCTTGAGACTAAGTTTTCTATAAAGATGTGTTGCTTTCCACTGCTTTCCACTACTTCAATCATACTGGAAGTTTTTTGATAAAATTTCGTATCTTTGGCTCCTGATGTGTTTAAACACGAAGTTTTTTCTTTCCGATTATTAAAATAACAATCATATAATTTGCCACAAGGTCCTTTTAAACCTCCACGATGACCAAACTAAGTTGACTAAATGGTAAAGAATCGAATAATTTTGAGAAAGCAAATAAGTATACACTTCAGTGGTCACATATTTAAGGGGAATTTCAAAAAGTCGTACGCGGTTTTGTATCCCATAAACTTTTGTATTACAATATGCAGTTTTTAAGTCGCTAAAGATTATCTCTGTTTTTCGAGAATATTTTAAAGGGTGTAATAAAGTTTGCCCCATATAAAATTCGATTTTGTTCAGATGATTTTGCTTAAATATGTGACCATGGGAGTATGTATGAACTTTGTAACACCATAAAAGCGAAATGAATGAAACGTATTTTCCAGCATATATAACATATAGACTATTACTTACTGTGGCTCTCCAAATACTTGCATATCCTAATAAAAATGTTTGCAAATCGCTTAACGATAGCTTTGTTCTGGGCACCAAGTACTTTGCTGATGGTAAGGTGTGAGCGTTTTTTCATAATAATCTAGGGAATTTTTTTCCCGAGGTTAATATTCCAAAATATGTTGTATGTCCACCTATAGAAAGGATGCGAGACTTTTGTTTTCCTTTTTCCACTCACTCCCTTTTTTGATCGCAGTCGTTATATCGTCACTTTCACAAAACTATAGTTTAAAAATTGATATTAATGCAATATTGATATTAATTCAGTATAATGGGCCGTTTACATAGAACTTTCCTCGCTTTGCTTGACAGTTCGAATTTTAACAACAAAGCGTGAGGCGTAGCAGGTCAGCTACATAGAACGCTTTGACAGTTTCTGCTGTTTTGTTTAAAGATAGAATAAAAAAATGAATTTTACTGATATGATGGAAGTAGTAGTGTGTGAAATTCGCGAGTGTCTGTAGTGTGTATACGCACGCCAAAATAAAAATAAAATGGAAATGATAACAGCTGATTGCCAAAGCGTACAAAAGTTGAGAGTTGCCCATAATTTTGCTTCGCTTTGCTTTGCTCTACTTTTCTCGCTTTGTATTTAGCAGGACTCATATAACATCATGTATTGAACTTATCTGTCAAAGCGAAACTCTGAAGCAAAGCAAAGCAAAAGTCCTATGTGAACGGGCCATTATGCGCTACTTACTTCTTATTAAGATAAATTATCTCCAAACTCCAATTTCTAAGCAAACATAAAAATTCTTCGCCTTCCTGCACTTCTTTGCTTCCACATAAAATATATTAAAATCGCTATCTTCCACCTTCATATTACAAGTAAGCAACCGCACATTCTTTGTTATTGAAAAAACTATATCTCATAAAATTGTAATCGAAATAAATGATTCCAAAATAAATACTTTCGCACCCTGTCACACTTATCCTTTACAAATAAAAATAGCGAATGACTCCTTCTGATTTACCAAATACGCGCTCGTATACGAATCATCGCCTAACGGGACTCAAAATTGTTGTTTCAGAGATTTTGACAGAATTTCTATTAATTTGACGGGACGAATTGGTACGTCATCTTCCAATTCTGTTAAAAATTAACAGATCCGTAGTGCGATTCACTAACTTTACGACAATCGCAATTTTTGACGACGATATTTGTAGTTTGCACTAGTGATTGTGCGATTCACTAACATATTCTTAACGACACTTAACAACTGTCTCGTTGTATTTATTCAAAGTGATAAAGAGTGTCACCTCTGTCAAACTAAATGTTAAAATAAGCGAAAAGCACAAAGAGGAATAGAGAAAAAACAAACGTATGCGTGCTGCCAAATATAAATTTGAGCGTTTTTATTATATTTCATAAAAGCTAAATAGGATACTAGTTTGTTTCAAACTATGTACAAACACTTATAATTCTTTATATATATTGCAATGTTCCATTGTAGCAGAATTCCGGACTCTCCTCTGAGTGGTTTGGTAGAATAGACATCAACTCGACTCCAAGGAATATCCGGAATCACCTGCAAATATGCCATGGTTTCGTTTTCAAAATTCGCGTTGTGCTCCAGCGTATTTGGATTTACAATGTAAAGGGTGGTTAAATTTTAAGGGCCGATGTTGAATGGGAACCACACCTAAACGTTAAGTTTTTTCTGCATTTCATTTAAAATTTTTTCAATTTCAGACTAACTCAATTTGAACATGGAAAGATACACAATCGAGCAACGTGTTAAAGTTATTCAGGCTTATTATGCAAATGGGCGTTCAAATCAAAACGCATATCGTGCATTTTCGAAGAAAATCAATGAAGCACATTTTCACCTCAGTGGATTCGTCAATAAGCAGAATTTCCGCATTTGGGCGAATGATAATCCAAGAGTGGCGGCATCATCGAGGCCGGTCAGGCTGTTACTGTGAATGGTGTTCGCTATCGTGAGATGATAACGAACTTTTTTGGCCCGAATTGGAACATATGGATGTGGACGATATGTGGTTCCAACAGGATGGTGCCACTTGCTAAAGGATGAGATAATTTGGCACATTAACGGCATAGAACCTCAATTATGCCTCAGCGTCATCGAAAATTTGGACCATGGGATGGAGGTGTGCCGCCGAGGTCGCGGCGGACATTTGGCCGATATTTTGTTCCATACATAATTGAACCACACCATATTATCATAATGAAAAGAAATTACAATAATTTCCGAAATAATTTGTGTTTTATTCAAAATCAACATCGGCCCTTAAAATTTAACCACCATTTATATTTACATTTTTTTAATTAGAATCATTTATCTTTTATGTTGATGGGTTCTAGCGGTTTTAAGATTCTTCGTAACTGGTTGCTATCAACGACCCGTAAGTGAGCAATGGGTAATATCCAGCCAGTCAGTCATCCGTAAGCCGGCATTCATCGGGTAACGGATGCAATCTATAATTCATTGTTTCACCATGCCTCCTCATTATTAAAACCAAACTATACTTCTGTTTTTATACTTGGATCCTTGATAAAAGTTTGCTTTTACCATTTGCACATTAATTGAATGGTAGATATGGTGGTTGGCATAAGCCTCCTCATGATTCTTTGTGGGCAAAATTGATATACATACATATGAGTACAATCGACGGCCCCAATAGCGCCTCCCACAATGGGTGACGACGCTGAAGCAAGGATTTCTTTAGCAGCTTGAGTCATAGGACACCTCACATTTTGTTGCATTCAAATGAAAGGGATTGTCCACATCTCGAAGCAAACTTCGATCCATTGTTGGAGCGCTTACTTCTTCATCACCTCGTGATAAATTATAGCAAAAAATTCAAAGGATATTATTTAATGTTCCTTTTTAATTCAAGAAAACAAATCACCAAATTTTAAATTTTTTCTTTTATTTAGTTTGAAATCACGAATTTTTCTTTTCTCGATTGAGTTAACAACATCAAATTTGTTGTCGTTTAGTTTACGGTAACAACAGCAGCTGATTCGGCGAATACGAAAATCGTTAAAATAAGTTAGGGAATCGCACTACCGATCTGTTGGCACCATCTCTTAATAATCAACAGTATCGATCTGTTGAACTAACATATCCATTCAACTAGTAAAAAAAATGGTATGGTTCAAATTAACAGAGTGCCGATTAATTAGCTGTATTTTCTGGTAACAGTAAACAGAGTAGGTCTGGTGTATTAAAAGAAAATTGATTAACAAGTCTATTTGTAAAAACAAATGGGTTTCGGTTATGGTTTTTAAAAGTTGTATTTATGAGGCGTGTGTGGAAATAGTGCCAACTATTACAACGACATCGTATAAGCTACCTTTGTATAACAAGGAACGTCAATCGTCTTGAAAACCGGAAAAATAGACCTTTTAAGAATTTCAAGACGACCAGGTGCTTATCTCAGTTGGAAAGATATCGGTACTGCCTTAATAAGTTGAATGCCTTAGACAAGATTCTTTACGGGAAATTTATAAGAAAAAATTAAGTTAATATCAAAATAGATCCAATGTTTTTTTAGAGCTTTATAAAATCACTGAAAAAGTCCAGTTTTCCGTTTCCAGTTTTCTCAGTTTTGTTTCCTGAGATAGCCAATGTTTTTGCTGAATTTTTTTATTCTAACTATGTCACTAACTTTGATAGTTCTTCTGACGCTTACTCTTATTCAGACTCTTTCCTTAGTTTTGGTACAGTTTCTGTGGAAGACGCCATAATGGCCTTTCTGGTGCTATGCTCAAACGATGTCTTCATCTTACTCAGCCATTAACGATTCTGTTCAACAAGTCTCTTTCCACCGGATATTTTATTGAAGACTGGAAAAATTATGTGATGTCCGCTAGAAAAAAATAAAAAAGTGGGCGTGGTGCGCCTTCTTCTACTGATTCTTATGGTGTACAACTTTTTTATGCAAACGAATAGTGGGTGTTATGGAGGGGTAAAGGGGGTATATTTTTAATAGCTATTTTTTTGATTTTGTCGAAATATATATATATGTATATATATACGAATATCCATATAAGGTGGAAGATCTCTTAATTACGTCTCCAACCATATCAATATTATTGAAATCGGTTTAATAGTTTTTGAACTATAAGCTATTAAAAATAGTGAAACTTTCCCCTTTACCCCACCCTAACTACCCTGCCCCCCATACATTTCCGCAAAAAAAGGTGGACACCATAAGAATGAGTAAAAGAAGGATGACCACGCCCACTTTTTTATTGTTTCCTAGCTCAGTGGACCCTATTCTTTGCTTGTTCCAAAAGTCGCAATAATAATGATGTTTCGAACCAAAAAAGATGTTTCCAAAGTTTTTCAGTCAGTTGTGAAACAGATGCTTAGTTTTGCAGAGAAAAGTTTGAATTCCGATTTCATGGGGGATTGTGTGGCGTTTGATAGAGTTTCGGAAAAGGTGTTATTTAATAAGATATCGCAATTAGGTTTCCATTCAGCTTTCCTTGAATGGATTAAATCATACCTTTGCAACAGGCGTTGGACAGTTTTCATCGATAACACCTTTGTTAGCCACTTCGGGTGTATCTCTAGGTAGCATCTTAGATCTGCTTTTCCTTGTGCTATTCATAAATTATGTTGCGTCATACTTTTCGTTGTCTAAGTATTTATTATATGCCGACTATCTCAAGGTTTACTCAGTGATCATAAACGCTTTGTTACAATATGTTCTAGATATCCTTCACTCACGGTGCGCTCTTAATTGCCTATCTTAAAATGCTAATAAATACTCCTATTCATCTCCAAAGCGTATGCTATGCTTATATTCGTTCGTCGCAATAGTGGGTCCTTTAGGGATCCCTATGCACTGAAGATTCTTTATTACCTTAGTAAGATCTAGGTGAGAATATGCATCTTCCGGATTCGAAGAGTTTTTATTAAATTTGCCTTCCGCGCATCGAACTGCAACTTCTTTGTAATCTACGTTTTTTGGTACTAACTCTACAAGAAAACAACGGAAAAGTCATACTCAAAAAATCATTTTCACAAAATTTTTCCAAAATTTTCTCATGTTATGTTAAACTATACTTTTGACGCAAATTATTTTCTTAATTGACGCTATAACTGCCTATTCGTTTTGACTGAACAAAACTAGTTACGTGTTAAAGTTTAGTTGTTATAAAAATATAAAACATACACATAAATCAAGTTAATAAAAGCTAGGGAAACAAATGAATAAATATTTCTGACATAATGAGGGCCTTTCAGTGCTCTCACCTCTATCAAATATCGCGCGTCTAGTTGAAGAGAAGTATATTTAAACGACAATTTTAGTTATGAGACTTTTCATAGCTATATCGCTTAATAGTAGGAGTGTTCTTGTATTCCAAATTGCTTAAAGTTGGTAGATGCAAAATTATTTTAACTCGAAGAAATTCGTCAAGAAAAATAGCATCTGCGTACGAACTACTGATTTTAAAAGCTAAGGTAGTTTTTTAGAATTTTCGAGTTAGAAATTATAAAAAAGACTAATTAAACTTACAAGTAGTAAGAATAACTCATGCAATCTGTCAAATGCCTCAGAGTGACTCCTTGCGAACGTATTTTAAATGCTTTCCATTTTGCACTTTTCGATGTAAAAACAAATAAATCAGCTGAAATCAATATCTGGGAAATTTTGCCGCTATATAATTCTGACTGAAGGAATACAACTACACTGGAAGAAGATATTTCTTATTTTTTCTCGAATATTTCATTTGATTAATTAGGCCACTTTTCTAGCAACATGCGCTTGCGCTTGTGAAGACGTAACCCATATTTTATTTTTAATTTGAGTTTATGCCAGCCACAAACATAACTTAGGACTAAGCAACAATTATTATTAATTATTTATTTTATTTTTTGTTATATTCGCATTCGTAATGCTAAACCGAATGCCGAGTGAGTGAAGCCGGAGGTAAAGCTAGTAATTAAAATTTCTTCCAAGTACTTCTTAACCGCTCAGAAAAAATAATCAAACCATTTGATCAAAACTGGTGACCAGGGTATTAGAACTTTGTTCACCTAACGGTGGTTTGTAACAGCATAAAGCAACCGATATCGATATAGTCATATATGAACATATATACGAAATTTCTTAGAATTAATAGCGGAATTGATTAAGCCATGTCTGTCTGTCCATCAGTCCGTCAGTCGGATAACTCCAGTAAATATTGAGCTATCTTAACGAAACTTGGTATACATATTGCCCTGGACCCAAGGTACTTTGGTATTG
Organism: Anomoia purmunda; assembly: GCA_951828415.1. Classification (NCBI taxonomy): domain Eukaryota; kingdom Metazoa; phylum Arthropoda; class Insecta; order Diptera; family Tephritidae; genus Anomoia; species Anomoia purmunda. The sequence continues at coordinate 87,501,843 of OX639995.1, forward strand.
CAAACCAAAAGGACGCGATATTTCCGTCACTATTGCAGATACCTTGCTGAAATTTGATACATAGGATTGGGTTTAGGAAAGGAATACGTGTGCAATTTTTTTAATGGAAAATGGGCGTGGTCCCGCCCACTTTAGAGCAAATATGTGTATATCTGAAACCATGCCACCAAACTCTACCAAATTTGTTACACATTTGCATTTCATTAATCGGGCAAAACCTCGCTCACCTTTCATATAACGGTAGTTTTCAAAAATAAAAAAAATCCAAATTTAAGTAATTATTAAAGAGAATTTGGTTAAATTTAATATGACGAATGAGGTTGCACAAACAAATATACGAAATAAAAAAATTGGTAATAGGCGTGGTACCACCCACTTTTGAACAAATAAGTATATCTCTGAAACCATGCCACCAAACTCCACCAAATTTGGTGCACACATTGTATTTTAAGTCAATAAGCAAAATTTCGAAAATTTAAAATATCATAGAAAAACTATGCTCACCTCTTATAGTATCTCCGCATCTTCTTCGTCAAATTCTACCAAATTACATACACACTTGGCATTTCTAACCAGAAGGCGCAACTTAAAAAAGTATAGAAATCAGGCTAAAGCCACGTTCACCTCTCATATAACGGTAATTTACAACAAATCAAAATATTCAATATTTTACTAAATCGATCATTATAAAGAATTTAATTGGAGCGAAATATAATTAAAAAATCAAAATTTTGGCAAATAAATGTGGTACGTTAAAATCATACACACTTCGTTTTGTTTTTATTTAAATCAATAAACGTCGTTTAAGGTTTCAAAATGATCTAATACTAGCTACCCGGCTTACTCTAATGCACCAATTAAGACATGCGTTTTCATATAGTATTAGGCAGTGCTTTTGAGATTATATATTATACATTGATCTAAGGAAAATATGTATGCTTCGAATATCATATATCTACGTCAAACAGCTGGGAACAAATGGTGAATACTCGTTAAAGTTTCGTCCTAAATTGGAGCGTAAGTCCGCCTGTTTTCTTTAAAAAAATATTACATCTGCATCAAATAGTTGTGGAGTTACAAGAAATTTGGCTTTTTTATGGGGTAGGACGTGGCACCGCCCATTTTTCCAAAATGATACACAGTATGATCTATAAGACATATGTACATATATATATATCCAAATATCATTCATCTGCACCAAATACATATACCTTACGTTCGGCCCGGGGATCCCTTGAACTAACTGCACAAATTACATAAATATCAGTTCAGTAATTTGGACGCCTATAAAGGACCCACATTCAGTTTTATATATAAGATTCATTTTGAAATAAAAACATGCCTCTGAACACTTTGAAATTCCAGGTTTTATTCTATGAAGTGAATTAGGAATAGGAATAAACGGGGTATAGAGTTAGATATGCTAACCCTGAAATTGCTTCTTCAATTGAATTGAATTGTAGAATGAAAAAACTTTATTCTGGGCGAAAGTCTTTAGAAGTTTTTCCACTTAAACAAAGTAATATGTGCTGGTGCTCTACAGGAATTCAGTTTTCTCTATCGGAGATCTGGAAGCAGAGCTCCGCGATGTTCTTAGTAATGACATTTGTAATCAGAATGTCATAATTTTTGGAGGTTTTAACCTATGCCTAAAGTTCTACTTCACCTGCAGGGACGTAAGTTGACTGGGCGTTTTCAAGTTTGGTTAACGCAATTAATTATGATACGGTTTACATTTACCACGATAGTATTTGCATGTCTACCTTTAACTACATTCCCCTATTTTAGTCTTAAGAATAGCAATACCTACAGTTCTAGGCCGACTCCGAACGGCGAATGGTTTTTGTGAGAAGTTTTTTCATGGCAGAAATATACTCGGACGTTTGCCATTGCCTGCCGAGGGGCGAACGCTATTAAAAAACTGTTTCCATGTGTTTTTTGATTTGCCAAAACAAAATAAGACTCAAAACACTGAGTGATAAAATAACGCTAAAGAACTGAGTTTCACTTTCAATCAAAAAAATATAACTCTCAAAATAATAAGTACTTTTTATTATTTTTGGCCTTATATTTATGAATCGTCTGTATAATGGTAGAAGTCATAGCTCCTATCTCCTTATCGGACTTCTTTCTTTCTAGACTTTACCTGGCTTTGAACTATGGTACATGGAGTTGCTAGGCGAACAGCAACCACTCAGCCACGATAACCGTGTGAAAATTGTTTGTTTTCTTATTATCCCTATCTCCAACCATAGCGCTACTAAGTGTGACATCGTCACTATGTGCTTAACAGCGTGGTCGGTATTGCTGTTTTTACAAATCTACAAGCTTTTTGTTCTACTTATAGTTTGCTTTTAGGCGTGCAATATGGACTGTAATTATTATTATTGTTTTCTCATATTATTCCCTAATACATACCTGGCCTCAAGCTCTATAAATAATTAGTGTTTATGAAAAAATAATGATTACTGTTAATGAAAAGAGAAACTCAAAGACTGTTTGTCAATTTCGATCACAACAACTCACAAAATAATCATTATTTCAAAACGAAAAAATATCACTCGAAAAGAGAGTTGTACATATGCATCTGCGTTCAAAAAAGTATAACACGATACATAATCAGCAGCGCTTGGTCACCAGTGGGTGCGGATGCAAGCGGGCGCCTGTCTTTGTGCAAGCGGCTTGCTATATAAACGTTTTTTAAAAACAAAAACCTCCCAGTATTTCGTTGTGCGCTGGGCTTGTGACCCGGAACGTAAAAAATTATAAACAATGAGAAATTTCAACAAGCCTCGATTAAGACCTCCCTTTTATGATGACGACCACATGCATCGTATTATGGACTATGATTAGAGGGCATGCACCTGGAATGCCAGAACCCTTAATAAGGAAGGTACCGCTGCCCGGCTGAATGCACTCGAAAGAGTAAGAAGTGCAAGTTCGATGTTGGATGTGTGGTAGGAAAGAGACTTAGTAGCCAAGTGCAGTCCTTCACTCCGGTAGGCGAGAGTCTCCCCACGATTCGGATAAAAACGAGAGCCTTCAACAACTCGCAGATTTATGCCCACGCCCCGACAGAAAATCATAGGTCACTCCTCCTAGCACCTAGACTGCACCCCTGCCGCTGCCGTCGTCAGGATGTCAAAATCGTGGTTGGCTTCTTCAATGCCGAGATGGGTAAGGAAAGGATATTTACCCACTCTGTCGGAAAATTCAGTCCCCATGATGAAACCTCCGCCAACGGACTTATACTGGTCGACTTTTCCGGGGCCCGAAACATGGTAGTCTGTAGCACCAAGTCGAAGCTAAATCTATAATATTGCGATAGAAGGAAGCATGTTTCTAGCGTATTAGACGTACGTACACTCCGAGGACCGAACATCGACTTGGATCATTATCTTGTCACAGCCAAGATACGCATACGCCGCAGCAATACCGTTCGTCTGCAAACTTCACTACTCAACCTTCTCACCTGCTCACTAAGAGCATTTCCCAGCAAACCGGACTCTGCGAGCATTGGGAGCACGGCGACATAGACTTGATTTAGCGAATTAATATTCAGCGGCTACGCTGTCTAGGTCATTTGTACGTATAGAAAAAAATGCTTGTGGTGGCAGGAAGACCTCCTCTAAATTTATGTGCCTTTTTAATTTATTTATTTATTTATTTATTTGTTTATTAACCTACAGTACATAGTACCTTACAGACTAGAAAGAAATATAATAATCAAAACCAATTAGGTTGTTAAAATTATAGTAATTAATATAAAATCCATATTAAGCAATTACATTTAAAATTTTTATAAAGTTTAATCTAGATAAAGCAAAATCAAACATAATTGAACTAGAAAACGCATGAAATTCCCGAAGTGCACGAGCAATGCACCTACTTGCAAATATAGTCTTAAAGTTTTCCCCATAAAAAGGATACAAATTGCGAAGACTCCTTTGCTTCACATTAAAGCTAATCCGATTCAGCAAAAATGGGCAATCAATAAACCCTTCTCTTTTCCAAGGAGTCCAGCCTAATTAGCATACGGCGAGAATTGTAGGATGATACAGGATCTGCAAACCGAATTGAACGCAGTGCATGCTTAATAAATAATTTTTGGACACGTTCAATTCTGCTGATCAACAGTTGGTCATATGGTCTCCAGATGATAACTGCATACTCCAAATGAGAACGGACTAAAGACGTATATAGCAGTTTGTAGGTGTACGGATCAGAAAATTCAAGTGTATTGCGACGAATAAAGTCCAATACTGAATACGATTTTGTAAGAACAAAATTAATATGACTACTGAAAGAAAATTTAGTGTCAAATATAATTCCAAGATCCTTGAATTCTGTTACACTTTGTAAAGCATAACTAGCAATGGTGTAAGACGTATTAACAATATTTTGACGCCGCGAAAATGTTATATGAAAACATTTTTTAATATTCACGGGAAGGCGTGACTTCCCACACCAACGTTGGAGATTTTCCGCATCGTACTGAAGCTTCAGAGCGTCTTCTGAGTCCTTAATAGATGCAAAAAGTTGCATATCATTGGCATACAGCAAAAAATTTGAGAAAGTGAAATATTTGCCAATGTCGTTGATGAAAAGTACAAAAAGCAGAGGCCCTAATATGCTTCCTTGGAGAACACCCGAGGAAGCAACAAAGCAATCAGACAAAACGCCTTCAACTGTTCCTACGCATCTTTCACTCAAATATGGTTTAAGCCATTGCAGAAAGCTGAAGTGGAAGCCCAAATATGCTAACTTGTTCAATAGTATATTGTGCGACACTCTATCAAATGCCTTAGAGAAGTCTGTATAAATGCAATCAACTTGACTGTAGAGCGACCAGTGACAAAGCCATATTGATTTGGACTGGTTAACGACTTAACTGCAAAAAAAATCTTGTCCTTTACAATGCATTCAAAAAGTTTCGAGATGCTTGATAGATTAGAAATCGGCCTATAGTTACGAACATCATTTTTTCTTCCACTTTAAAACGTCTGTTTGCAACGAAGGTTTGAGGGAAAACATACCTTTGATGATATCATCAGATGAAATATGCAACCCACCAAAATTTATAAATGAGGATATGAAGAAAAGTCTGGAGACTCCTCATCATCAGAAATGAAATTTGACAAGAAAAATTCGGCAAATAAGTTGGCTGGTTCGGCGGGTGTATTCACAGATTTCCCATCCATTGTTTTGAAGCAGGTATGCTCGAACATGAATTTTTTGATTTTATGAAATTCCAAACCGACTTTGGGTTAGCTTTAATGTTTCGCTCAGTCTAACGTATGTAATTTTTGTAGAGTAGGTTGTCTAAAGACTTGAAATTCTTCTGACAATGCTGGAATTTCACAAAAAAAATTCAGTTATTATTAGTTTTAAACTTCTTGAGGTACTGGTTTTTGCGATTTTTCAGCTTCTTTAACTGCTTATTATACCAAGGTGATTTATACAATCGCTTCTTTTTTACAGAAATATTATTATTACAAAATACATGCATTATTGATTTAAAATTAGAAAAGCAACTGTGGATGTCAGGTTGGACAATAATTCATCCCATTTAATTTCTGGAGTTATTTAAACTTGGATAATAACAGGATGCGTAATTGTAAGCAGTGATTTCAGAATCCAATAAGGGTAAATAGTCATAAAAATTTAGCTTAATATCTAAAAGGATATGACGAATGCCAACAGCGGATATTGGAGAGATACATTTTGATACACAATAATTAATATTATCATTTATGAAAATAAAATCTAACAGTCTGTTTAATTGATTAAAAATTCAGATAATTTGCTTAAGGTTAACGCTTAGTAAACTATCTACAAAGTAAGTAGAAGTTACGACATTATTAGCGGCGGGCGCTGAGGTAGCAGAATTATTACACCATGTTGCATAAGTTAAAATCACCTAACACGCATATATGATTCTCGTTTCATTTTTCGACAGCTAGAGCAGTGATATTGTCTACGTGTACCGTATATAACTCCAATTTGCTATTTGGCGGAATATACATACGAGGCAATTAAGTACAAGCAGTCATTTGATTTACATCCCTTGAAGCAAACGCAAAGTTGATCAAGCCAAGAGTCATCATTTTTTAGCGTTACTAAAATTGCACAATACTTTCTTTTGATGGCAATGAGAACACCGCCTCCTCTCAAACAGCCAGTTTTAGCAGCATAGCGGTCTTTTCGAAAGACGTTATACAAATTTAAGTCGAAAAACTCACTGTCATAAAAACCCGATGTCAGCCACGTCTCAACAATGACGATGATATCATAAGCCTCTTCGGTGCTAAACTGATGAATAGTATTAGATTTTGTCCTTAGGCCAGAAATATTATGATAGTAGATATTCAGCTCCTCAATTCTTAAGACATTTTCAGATCTACAATCGTGCAATGTCACATTGTTGGTATATAATCTACTTGCTTCTGAAAAAAACGAAATGGCCATATTCTAACATTAACTGGCCACAGCGACGCATTTAATACTTTTTCGAAATTTGTTAATGAAACACCCAACTTGAAATTGACCCGTTTGTACTTCTGATTGTCCACTGGGTTGTCTTTTTAATCAACGGAAAGCAAGAGAGAGAGTTTATATCAATCTTTGCATGTTTCGCTACGTAATTTTTTATATCATCTGCAGTAACAGGCGCCTCTTGTTTCTCACTTCAGTCCAAACACAATTGCTGGTCAAGCCTTCATTTACATTAAGGGAGCTTGGTTGAGATACAGGCAAAGCGGAAGAGAGAAACCCACCAACAGCTAGGGCAGTGTTATCGGCTGACTCTGCATTAGATACAATGCATTTCTTACCACCCGCAGCCACGGCAGCAAAATTATCAACAGCAGCGGAGGCGTTGTCAACCGCCAACGCAGAAGCACAAAGAAGAGACGAATCGCAATTGCTTAGAGCATCCGCAGCGGGAGAGCGAATGCTGGGTGATCGGGTATATGCAGCAACAATAACAGCATTAATGTTATCTGCTTCGATAGTTGTAACAATTTTTGCATTAGTAGGCATATCAGCAACAACAGCGCAAGGTGCCGAATTCATATTCAAGGGCAACTTCCTTAGGTCAGCGACCTTAGTTTTTGAACGCGTAACTATTAAATTGTTGTTATCCGCACCAGACTTGTTACCGGCGATGTTATCAGCATTATTGACAATAGGTAAATGTATTTGCTTTGCATTTAGACTTTTATGTCCATCTAAAGCAGTTTGCACTTCTCTTAACGAACACAGTGCACTTTCAAGTTTCGCCACACAAGATGGTATCGATACGTGAATACACGCATCACATCTAAATATCACATTCTTGCATGAATTGATAAGTTTAAGATAACTTGAGCCTAACTTGGCACACTTTAGATGCAATCTAAGGGAACAAAGTCGACAGGAAATAGAGTCACTTGCGGCACACTTAGCCACACTTATCACAAATAGACATCGCGCTCGTCAAAAAATCAAAAAGGCAGTAGAGCTGTGTAAAACACGTCTGCACTCGGCGCGATCACTTTCACTTTCACTTAATAACAGTAATAAATATGCAGAATTTTGTATTTTTGAACTTGAGAATGTTCGGTTCGGCCCTAAAAATCGATTTTCGGTAGTTCTCTAGTGGCAATTGAAATGCAAAATCTATGTCTAGCAGCATCATATTTCAAAAATATTTACTACCACGGATAAGAATAACTTTGAAAAGGAGCTCTTTGGAAAGCTAATGGTTTTACAAAATTGCGCCCTTGTGCGTGGTTTAAACTTCGCTATAGCTTATAGCCTCCAGCTGATTGTTCAGATATTAGGTTTTGCGATATAACTCTAGCAGTAAAACAACTAAGAACATGAAATTTGGTACTCCCGTCACTTACTCACTAGGGTTATGCAGCGTATGTTCATCAGTAGGCGTGGCTGCGTGCGGGCATCTGACTTGGAGCAAGCGGCTCGCTATATAAATGTGTCCTAAATTAAAAATGCCCCAAAATCTAGTTGTACGCTGGACTTGGTACAGCCCGCTAACGGACTGAGGCTGAATAACTTGACCCGATATCGGCGAAAAATGGTAGTAAGTAGTATTATGTGCAGGCATAAAAATATACATGTTGTGGTATATGGAAGATGATTCCAGTATCTTAGACGTGCACAGTATTCGAGGAGTTAGAACGAATCGGATCATCATCTTGTTGCATCCAAAATTGCGCCTCTGTGCAGCAAAAAATGCTCGACATCCAAAAGATACAATCACAACAGATAGACGACCGGTTCGCCACTCAACTTATTCAACAAGGGCAATGGGACCACATTTCTCGCTAATGGCGTACCGCTGCTAAAGAGATTATTGGTGTTTAGAGAGCCCGAACTGGCCTACGGGGGATATATCGAGAGTTGAAGAAGGAAGCGGGGCACCTCTTCCGATAAAAGAAGAAACAGGTCGAGATGCGCGAGTGCGAGGAGGTTGAGATGCTAGCCGTAAAAAGGTTTCCAGGGTGCACTCAAACTGAGGAGAGAGCACTGCTTAAAACTGCTTAATGGTAGTGGCGCGGAAAAAATCGAAGATGATGAACCCGAATCTCCAATCAATAAAGACGGAGTCGAAGTACCGTTACCCGATCTGGACGAAACTCGAACGGCAATAGTGCGACTAAAGGACAATAAGGCGGCTGGTGCTGACGAACTCCAAGCAGAGCTATTCAAGTGCGGCGAAGAGCTGGTAAAGTGCATGCACCAGCTCATTTGCAATTTAAGTGTACTCTGGCCTATCCACAAAAAGTGTGCTCCTGCAATATGTGCCAACTACCGTGGGATCAGTCTCATTAATGTTGCATATAAGGTTTATTGGAGCATATTGTGTGAACGTCTGAAGCCCAACGTGAACGAACTTATTGAAGCTTATCAGTGTGGTTTTAGACGTGGCAAGTCTACCATCGATCAAATATGCACGATACGCGAACTCCGCAAGGTCTGAATTTGGTATCCCAACAAAACTAAGTAAAATTACGGTCACCAACACCACCATCTCCGTCAGAATCGGGAAGGACCTTTCCAAGCCGATATGGCTTAAGGAGAACGCAACAACGTATAGTTGTCGCCGAAGGAAGTTCTATTGATTTGGACTTCATTTTCGAAGATAAGTAAATAAGTCCCAGTGCACATTTCTTTTGAGGATTTGCTAGTGATAAGCACTGCGGTATCGTCGTTAATATTAAAGTTGGACGTATGCTGCAGCGGGCGACGCTAGCTGAATGGAGCAGCTGCGCGCACATTGGATGGGAAAGTCTCTTGCAAAATGTCGATGAAAATATCATGCTACAATTTCTGATCGCCACGATTTGTTTGTTACAGTCAGCGAAATTATTTCGGTAATATTTTTTGCATCATCAGTGCAAGGGTAGTGGTAGAAATTAGGGGTTCAATTTCTGAAATTACCACTCTTTTTTTAGCAAGGAACGTTTCGTGTACATAACTGCTATCTATCCGCTTTAATAATTGGGCTAACTTGTTCTGTTAATTTATTTATCATTTCTTGCATTTCCGTATTTATGACGATCTGCTGGTTTTCTGAGTTTATGAGCTGCTGTTGTTTTAATTGTAATTTTTCAAAGTCGTTAAAGTCTGGTGTTCCTGTGATAACTTTCAAAGCATTTCCTAAAATATTTAAGCTCCTGGCCTATCCAAAGTTGCCAAAAGTACCTTCATGAGCGCAGTGTCACAGTCCATTAACATTATCATATAATATAAGGGAAAGTGTGTGATAAGTCCTTCCGTTTCTTTCCATACACATAGTGGTGTATTACAGATAGTCCAAGCAGTCACGTTACGTTGGGGTTTACACGGATCTAGAAGTCCCTAAGTCCCCGTCCGAAAAGGAAGCAACGATATCAAAGTCTTAAAAATTGGTAAGTATAAATAACACTTAGTATCATGTTGTATGCTAATACAAAAACTTGTTAAATATATGTCAGAAATATTTTCGCAGAAGACATATTTCATATTGTCCTTGTGAGCCACCCTCTCTTCAATGGAAACCGTGATTCCTAGGTCTGCCTGGACTTTTTCTTCGACATATAAGGAGATAATTTGTTGTCTAGGCGTCTGTTTGTTTTTACGAAAAAATTTTCCCCGACGTTAGTCTGCTCTGGGAAGATCGGTTATTCCTCTCTACTTGTTCTTGCTTGGCTTTCGTTATTTTGCTAATTATTTCATTCCTCATCACTAATGGAGCGTGATGGAGTAATATACCTACTGGTTTCAGGCACCTGCGATCTCCAGGAGTGTGCTATGTAAGCGCTCCACTTGTCTATTTGGCATACTATGAAGCGGAGGTGCATTTACCATATCGACACCAATATGGACCACCCCGAGCTTCTAAAATTTTGTCGGTAGATAAAATTTCAATATGCAGAATTTCTCCTACGTAGGATGGCGTTAGATCACGCCAAGGTTTTGCTTACGAGGATGTCTGTCGTATTGCCCTTGTTACGTCTTAGGGCTGGGACTATCCACATATTTTATATTCGTTAGTACAACTATCCGGAAGCTATGATAATATCCGAACATCCGGATTTTTCGTTGAAGTATCTGGATATTCGATCATTCGGATTATCCGGATAGTTGAAAAATTCAGATGAAACTCCCAGCCCCACTTCGTTTGCTCGTTTGGTAATTTTTGGAAAAAATAATCACAGAGGGTTTGTTTCAAATTTTCTTGGGCCGCTGTGTGGGCACGATTGTTCTCCTTCTTTGGTGATATCCGATACCACGTTTTTACAATGGCAAAACTTCGTTGACCCGAAACACCTGACCATTTCATCGTATTTACTACTTTCGAGTTAAAAACTGGATTAATATTATCGACACAAACATTCTTATTCCTGAATTCGATTTAGTGGAGAGTTTTTTGCAGAAATTTATGAAATTTCGTTTTAGCGGACTTGTTTTCTCTAACGCAATTTGGTCTTTGAATCAATTAAACGGTTTCCCAGTTGTTTCAATTGTATGTATGTATGTACATATAAACTAGCGACATTTCGCAATGGATTTTAGCAAGACCAAATTGTGCCTCCTCTTCTATGGCATGGATGTTTTGCCGTGATAGTGCATCAGCAACATTATTTTCCTTCCGCGATTTATAAAAGATTTGAGCGTTGTGCTCGTGAATTAAAGCCTTCCAGGACTTTTTTTTATAAACATAAAATTGACGCAACAATTTTGGAAAGAATGATTGGGGGCATCCCGCACGAGAAAAAACGAATCGTGATAAAACGGTTGAATCGTGAATTTGTCGCTTTTTTGCCGCTGTTTCTTTGTAAAAATTGATGAGTTGTCGCTGTTGCCGTTTAATATAATATTTTTATTCTGCCGTTATTATTACACACTTTTCTGTAACAAAATTAGCTTTTCCACAACTAATTAGCGCCTAAAAATCGTCAAATTTGTATATATTTCGCAATCATTTTTTCCAACATTGTTGTGTCTACTTCATGTACATCTTTATTTTAGCGTGTGGGTTTCAGTCTGAAAACGTAAACGTAGAAGGCTGATGGTCTGTGAAAATATTAAGGTTTTTGACACCATAAAAGTACTTCCTAACGCTTTTAAGATCCCAGCTGATTGCAAGTATTTCGCGTTTGTTAGAAGCGAAATTCTGTCCGCGGTCCTTCAGGGTACTATAAAGCAAAGGTGGTAAGATCATGTTCGTACGCCGTAAGGCAACGCCTAACCACGGACAACACCAACAATCTTTCTATCAATAATATTACAACATAGAATAGTTATAACCAAGAAACAACCAGACACTCATATAATAGCGGCATATTGCCGTACTTGATATTATGTTTGCAATAATAGGAAGATGAAAAAGCAACAACAGCTTACACTGCTTACTTAGTGCAAGTGGTTAGGGCGTTGCCTTAAGTAGTTTTAGTACGAGCTGGCAGTGGAATACGTGAGTTCGATCCTTGGAAGAAGTCTAATGTAGAGAGATAGTGATCTCCGAAATAGCTATAAATTCTACCATTGTTGTCTTTTCTATAATTTTTTCGATTATTTATTATTATTGTGGGTCACAAAAAATAATAATTTTTTGAGTTTTATTTTTTCGTGAAAAATAATTATTACTTTTTGAGTTATACTCTTTTACTTAAAAATAAAACTCATTTCTTGACCGTTATTTGGTAGTTTTTTCCGATGATTGTGTTGCAAATTTTCTGCCACATAAAAAATAATTTTTATTCCTGTCTTATGTAGAAGAAACTAAGCAACTAACAAACAAAACTAATAGTTTAAAGTTAAAAATAATCATTATTTCAGAAAAAATAACACTCAAGAATCGAGTTTTATTTGTGATAAAAACTCGATATATGATTACATAATACAAAAACTAAGAATTTGTTGGTTAATATTGACCGAAAATTTTAAAACAAATATTAAATATCGATTACGGTCGATGGATAAAACTTTTAAAACGACTAAATAAATTAATAAAAAAGAAGTCATAAAATGTTGCTATAAGAATAATTCAAAAATTTTCAAACACACTTTCGCTTTAATCGACTAAAAATTTAATAAAAAAAGTCATAAATTATTCGTGTTTATCTAACTCTATTCAGTACATAATCCATTTCAGTTCAGTAAGGTTAATTATATATTTTTCCCAGTATACTTAAATCAAAAACAAAAGTATAGAACTTTAAATAATGCAAAACTTCTTGTCTTCAAACTTGATAAATATTTATTTATTTAGTTATTATTTATTTCTTTTATATGCAAGTTAACACAACCGGCAGCCAACTCACCTGCCGAAAGTGTTGACGTTGCGTCTGGCTCACTGCACGCGCATCCGGTCGCATCCAGGTGCGGCGTGGGAACCAGATTGCATAAGTCTAGCGGCCAAGTGCAAGGTAACGATAAGTTAGCGCAGACTAAGCATAGCAGTGAGTCTTCTGTTAGACACGCAATTGGACCGTACAATAAATTAAGTATAACCGAATCAACCGAGTTTTTGGCGATCCATTGGAAAATTGGCGTAAGTATAAAAAGGGGCCAAGTTGACTGGCCCCCAACTTTAACTTTAAATGAAGTCAAAAGGACTTTATTAACTTGCATGCTGCAAGATATGAACATAAAACTTTCGTAAAAAATAGTCGGATGTCTCAGTTTTTCACAAATATTTATTTAACACTGTAATACGAAAAAGTGTGCTAATTTTAGTACTATTTCCCCAAATGGCCTCTTTTCTTCCATTTTTCTGGTGCTACGCAAGTTAAGGAGGTTTCGAAATGACCTGTTACTACGTATTCGAATAGGGCACAACTTTCGATTTTTTTACGACCTTACACGCGTGAACGTGAGTGATTAAAAGTGGATGACTATGCGGGTCTGATATTTTTACGTGCGTGAATTTGATTGTTATTTCAAGCACGATGTTTAAAATTTGTATTTGTTTTAAAACACAGATTTTCCTCTTCTAACAAGCCTTTCGAGAAGTGAGACGTACACGACTAATGGGTGGCAGTGTTAAAAAAAATTTGGGTTTAAAACAAGAAATTAGCTATTATCTTAAAAGTGTGAATAGAAATACTTTTGTGTATACAAATTTGAGCAAGTATGTAATCTAAATTACTGCTTTGATGAAATAAAATATAATTAAATCCTGTAAAGAATTCTGAAGAATTCGGTAAGTCCCTACCCCAAACACCATTCCCGAGTTGCCTTATTGAGCTCGTCCACTAAGGATATGTGCGCTTATTGATAGCACACATCGAACAAAGTTTTAATTTTATTGACTATTATTATTATTCACCATTAAGTCGTTGATTTTAGATTGATAACCGACTATACGAGTATTAACCGGATTTTTGTAAAACCGGATACTTGTACGAATATTAACCGGATATCACAATTTCACTTAGAAAATTAGATAACTGTAGAGTTTTGATATATAAGTTAAGTTAAGCTTCTAAGAGAATCATGCTGTCATATAATTTTTACACCGAAATAATTTCAATAAAATTCCTCCAAATATACCATACAAAATTGATTTTTTGTGTAAATGCAATTTATATAGCAAATTTTCAGAGTAATCGTTTCTAAATTTCTATGTAAATCAAAACAAATCAGTCAGGTCTAGGTCTTGCATAACTGGCCTTTATTATCTTATCCACATTCCCTAACTATCCAAGATATACGAGTAGTAACGTCTATAGGGATCAACCCCCTCTGTCATTCTGGTATGCCCGCACCAACTTTACACCCTCATCCTACTTATTAACCGAGTGCATGCGGCTGAAATGAATTATAATTTTACAGAGTTCACCAAATTATTGCAAAACGACTTGCCGTCTCTGATAGTAGAACAGCTTATTACATTTTATCGCATGTAAGACAAAATCGTTTCTATATGCACCAGGTGGAACCAGAAACAAAGGAGGCATGACACGAAACTCTGCCATTTTTAGGTGAGAGCGAGGGACAACCCAAACCAAACTGCAGGCCTTTCCAATGGCACTTCAAATATGGCGAAGGGCAAAGTGTTGAGCATAGCGGCGAAAGAGCAACGAGTCGCCCAAATCATATTAAATCAACGAGTATATTTAATTCAACATTTAGTTTTTGTGTTTTTGTTTTACTAATTGATTTGGTTTTATTTGGATGACTTTATTCCAAAAACAGCACTAATTAATAAATCGATTTTCTTTTTTTCTATTATTTGTACTACTTTTACGTCAAACACTTAAATTTAAAACTAAAAAATTAAAGAACGAAACAAATAGAATTCTGAACAAAAGAACTAGCATGGAGCATAGCGGCGAAAATTTAAAAATCGACGCCTTTCTCTCTCTTCTATGTGCGGGTGCATTCAAATATAACTTTTTGTTATCGACGATATGCCCAGCCGCTTACTCGCCGCTTCACTACGAGTATTTGTTTAGTGTAAGGCTGCTTTTGTCAGGCGATTACAGCCGCGCGCTGTGATTTACAAAGATGTTATAAGGGGGAACTATTGCCCCCAAAATTAATTTTGGTAACACACATATTGCATGCATCAGTCAATGTGGATTTTATTCCAAAATTTTCCTTTTCTACATACTTCAAATACCGAAGTGTTTGGCGTCACCTTTTTTTATTGCCCCATTCAGCTGATTTTCGATGATATTCATTTCAAATTCTTATTTCCAACTAGATGCACAAATAATGGGTAGGTTTACAATTAAGTGTAGTATATGTAAATTTATCTTAAAATATTAACATTTTAGGGAGAATTCACGAGAAGGTGCGGTGCAAATAAACTTAGAAAAGTTCACCAAATTAATGAATACCAAATAAAAGTTGAATGAATTTGGTGCGAAAATCTATAGTGTTTAATGATCCAACGCAAAACACAAGTCATGACAACTCTTGACTGTGAATCCTCAAAACGACATGACAATAATAATAAATGCAGAAATATTAAAATATGTTCTTTTGATATCGTTTTTATATCCCGAATCCTGGTGATTCCGAACAGCAAAATACGCAAAAGGGATGACACTATAAACGCTTTGACAACGCTCATTTATTTATTGTGAAAGGTTAAAAAACTATAAAACAGAGAATTTATTTTGGTTGAACGTAAATTTGGAGTTCAATTATTTTTTTTAAGAAAGAAAGCAATAAAAGAAAGTTGACGCTGAAAGCGCGTAAAAGTATGAGAATTGACGAACTTCCAGCGACCATTTGACGTCAGCTTGAGAAACTTCGTATAATTGTACGCATTCACTTGGTTATCAAAGCGAACCTGTTACGTAAAGCGAAGCTAGCTTTTTATGTAGAATAACCTTTAAATGAGTGCAGTTTTCATTTAATTTATGATACGATATGACAATTAACAAAGCGCAAGGCCAGACACTTCACGTTGCGACTGCGGGCTTAAATTTTAGCTGTTTTTCGTACGCCCAACTTTATGTGGCGCTCTCACGTATTAGCACCTCGAATAATATTTATGCGCACATCCCTGGAGGTTCTGTTGCTAAAAACGTATGTATATATGTAGTATACAAAGAGGCTTTGCTGTACAATATATATTTCATTTAATTTTTGTTCATATATTTACTGTGCTTAGATATTTTTTGATGGGTACACCAACTAACCCCATAACGGGATATTTTTTATTAGTACTCTATTTTTAATTAATCTTATGTAGTGTAGTCCTTTCTTAAATAGTAATGGCAAAATTATGGACCTTGACTTCACTTCGAATAATTTAAGAATTTCTATGATGAATGTAAAGCGCCTCTTTTAAGAAATACTTTACATTATAAAGCAATACGAATAAATTTTAAATTCTACCATTACGATACTTTACCCACTAAGAAATCAAAAGAATAAATTACGCGGCAAATAACGAGTTCTTCAAAAAAAAAACGAACTGGGAGCTTTTGAATTCACCAGATGACGTAACGACTTCTTATGAGACTTTTCAGGGGAAGTGCTCACATGTTATCCCTACCTTCGTACCGTTAAAAATAGTAATAACGCACAATAAACCACCATGGTTTAATTCTAGCTATGCAACTTAAAAAATATAAAAAAGTGATCAATAAATTAGCAGCATTATCTTATCACCCTCTTGTTTAAAGAATATATGAGATCAATCTTAAATCTAACCCAAACAGATTTAGGAATTTCATTAATTCTAAGAGAAAGGCAAATAGTTTCTCATCAAGTTTGTCGTATGACGACGTCGTTTCCTCAGTACACAGAGCAAGTGTGCTATATTTGCTAGCTTCTGCCAAAAGGTCTATTAAAAGTAAGCCACTACAACTTTTCAAGATTTGGCCTCTCATCTATTCAAAAATATTATATGTATACGAGTCTCCGACTGATACTCATCGCGAGTGGACGTATTTTCAGACTGTGTTTTTCTCTGTGATTGCTCACCAATTTTTTCTGCTTTTGCTAAGCACTCTTCTTGTGACGTGACTACATACTTCAAACGTTACACGTGTAATTTCACTGTAAGTGCTTGCGTGTAAAGTATTGCCCCAATGGCCACTGGGCCACCCAACTTAGGGGACAATCGGTTCGCTTTGCTAGCTGAAAGTCCCCAACCCAAACGCAAAAAAACAACATATAGACCTTTAGTATTTCCCGAATTACCAAAAACCAAACAGGACAACCCCAAATCTATAACCATATCAGCAGTCGATCTAACTAAACCATTATCAAAGTACTCGTGTTTTGCAGTTCATAAAGCGTTGGAAATTGTAAGCAAAGAAATAATTTCCATTTCTGAGCTACGCGATGGTAATTTGCTGTTATTAGTGAAAAACGCAACTATTGCACAGAAGTTTATAAATACGAAGCGATTGAGTGGAATATGCGGAGTAAAGGCAAGTTTTCAAGAAAATCTGAACTTTTCAATAGGCACAATATATGCACCATGCCTCAACGATGTCCCTGAAGATGAAATTATAGAAAATAAGAAAGATCAAGGTATAGTAGGAGTGTACAAGTTTAAGAAAAACGTGAACAATACCCTAGTACATACTGGAATTACTCTTCTTACATTTGACTTGTATAAATTACCCGAAAAAATAGAGGTTTCATGGCGCTCAGCGCGTGTAAAACCATATTTTCCAAACCCCATGAGGTGTAAGTCATGTCAACTTCTAGGGCATACCATTAAGAGATGCAACAACAAAGCTGCTTGTGTCACTTGTAGCTTCCCTCCCCACGGCTCAGAGCAGTGCTCACGCACTTTATGTACTAACTGTGCCAGGAGCATCCAGCTTCTTCGAACACGTGCCCAAGGTACATACAAAACCAGAGAAATTCTCAAAATTAAAACCGAGAATAAATGTTCAATGCGAGAAGCTATCAAATTGCACAAAGCGCAAATGCTAAGTTTACCAAACACCTCTTTCGCACAAACAGTGAAACAAAGTGAACAACTTAAAAATATTAACCCTAAAAATCCTACCGCAGATTCCACTCATACAAATTCCAAACCCACGAGTACTTCCCTACAAGTTTCTCACACTGATACTGCTAAGAGCACTAGTGCTGCTCATACAAATCTAAAACCAAATTCCAACAGCGACCCGTACCATCCAGCAACCTCTTCCTTCCTTCTACAATCTAATGACATTCCACACAACAGCAACATAATAAATCATAATACTCAATCCCTCTCCTTTGGATCTCTCGATTCCACATTCAACAACATACTTAGCAGCTTTGCTAATAATTCTATACCTCAAGTAATTAACCCCTCTCATCAATTTCTGAGCGAACTACAATCTCAATCTCACCACAATTCAAACTCTTCTCAATCAACAAAACAACTCAATAACAACTGAACAATCCAACCAACTCGATCACGAGCATATTATGCCAACTGCTGACGATGAAGAATTTTAACGTATTCTTCTTTATCCTTCTATTCTTACTTTTACACAATCTTCAATATACTAAATTGGAATATAAAGGGCTTCTACAACAACTACACCGAACTTGAAATTCTCATTAAAGACATCTCACCACATTTCATTGCATTACAAGAAACTCATCTCGCTGTACATAAAAACGCTTTTGTGCCAAACAAGTATTTTAGTTATTTCCTAAATTTACCACAAAATCCAACAAACAAACAAGGCATCGCTGCTTTAATAAGAAAAGACATTCCACATAAATGCCTGCACATCCATTCAAATATCGCCACTTTCGCCATTCAGGTATCCATAGGATACGATTATCTATTTGTATATTCCCCACCAACAAAGCTTCACGCTTGCTGAACTTAGATATATTTTAACTTCAGTACCCAAACCCGTAATATTGGTCGGAGATCTAAATTCGTGGTCCCCATTATGGGGATCCCCATTAAACAACCAAAGGGGCTTGGTCTTGGAAAACTTAGTTCTTACAGAGAATCTAACAGTCATAAACGAAGTGCCCCATAATTCATTCGCGCACGTCGACCTCTGTATTTGTTCCACCAGCATCGCTCCAAAACTCAATAGCCGAACTCTCGACAGCTTAAGCGGTAGTGACCATTATCCAATAGTCACCGAACTAGCCACACAATCCTTTGAAAAGCACTTTCCTAAACCAAAGTTTTTGACAGGTAAAGCAGACTGGTCTAAATTTACTCAAAAGAGGATTTTTTTCTGTGATGAATTCCCTGTATCTCAAAACATTAATAAAGAGGCTTCTAATATCACTAAAGTTATACGATCGGCGGCACATACTGGTCAAGTGAACTAGACAACTTAAGAAATTTAAAACAGCACAACTGGAGAGAATACAAAAAAAACCAGAACAGAGGCTAACTTGATTTTATACAAGAAAGCAAATCTGGTCGGACATTAAAATGCTCACAGGTTCAAATACCCAAAACCGAATTAATTCAATCAATAGTCCTACGGGTCCACTAGTTGCCCCATGTCGATAGCTGAACATTTTGCCTCCACTTGGTCAATGTATTCTAGCGACTCAAACTTTAGTCCTGCTTTTAATGCAGCGAAAAATGAAACGCCAAGTCGCAATTATAATCAGCCAAACTCTCCAGCGAGTATAATAGAATCAGAGATCACTTATTCGGAATACGAAAGTACAATTTCTTCACTGACAGGGAAAATTCCAGGCACAGATAGAATTTCCTACGATATGTTGAAAAATTTGCCTTCGCAACTTAAATTACGTTTAATAAATTTGTACAATAAAATTTTAACCACAGGAATTTATCCTCAAAACTGGAAAAATGCGATAGTTGCTCCTATTCCAAAGTCTACCAACCCATCCTCAGAAGCTGTAAACTATAGACCGATTTCACTCATTTACTGAATGAGTAAGTTACTCGAAAAAATTGTGTCAAAACGAATTATGTGGTACATCTCCAAAAATCATTTAATAAGTCCACATCAGGTTGCCTTCAAGGAAGGGCAAGGAACTTCCGACGATCTTCTTCTTTCATCTCATGTGGTTTGTCGTGCCGCAACCATATATCTACGATCAGTCTAGATTTCGAGAAGGCATTCGACCGTGTCGGAACTCATATAGTTTTGCGATAATTAGAAAAATGAAAATTCGGTAATATAGTTTATAATTTTATAAAGACTTTTCTCACCAATCGGAAATTTAAAGTAAAAGTAAATAATGCATTTTCTAATCTATATAACCAACAAAATGGGATGCCACAAGGATCTCCCCTTTCAGTTACACTATTTTCTATTGCCATCGATGAAATAAGCCATATTATCTCCAAATAAGTAATTTGAATACTGTTCGAAATAAATTCTCAAATATACTAACCGATATTTCTAACTGGTCAATTTGCTCAGGAGCGAATCTCTCGCTTAATAAGTGCAAATATTTTCATATATGTCGTAAACATAAATGTATTAATTTAAACCTAGTTCACGATAATGTCAACATTTAAAACGTTCCTAGCTAACGTTTTCTTGGAATCATTTTCGACAAACGTCTTACATTTAAGGGACATTGCCTATGGTTAAAAAAAAGCCTAGCTGCCAGGTTGAATATTGTTAAGTACCTATTTATCTTGTAAACATTGCCTAATCCACCCAAATACTCTGATAAACGTTACCAAGGTCTCAATTCTGCCGAAGATTGACTACGGTTTACCAATATATGGATAAAGCTGATTCTACCACCATATCACGCGGCTGTTCGAAGGAGCATTCGGGCCTTTCCAACATCTCCGATTCAATGTATCCTGGCGGAGGCTGGAATGCCTACCATACAGGAGAGGATAGAACACACCACCATGAGGCTTATCCCAAAGGTGTCGTTTTGCAGAAATAGCATTTTGCACGAAACTACCACAACACTGTTGACCGCTAATAAAGTACCCAGCCGTATGCTAACGATATTAAGAATGCTGCAATATGCTAAAAGTTTGGGAATAATATCGCAACCCTCTCTGCTGTCTCCCATCAGTTCACCACCTTGGCTCTTAAGCCGCGCCTCATTTCTTCTTGGGCTATCAAACTACGCCAAGTCAACTACAAGCCCAATAGCATACCAGAACCTTTTTGAAGAATACAGAGCACCTTATCGGAATGTCTGGAAAATGTACTACACCGACGGCTCCAAGTCTAAGGACCACACGTCATTCGCTGTAGTACAAGCCGATGGGAAAACAGTAATTGCCAAACTACTGTTCAGTGTATACGGCGGAAGCTGTAGCAATACAAAACGCAATTATCTCAGCCTTAGAATCTAACGATAAGACGATAATCTGCACAGACAGCATGTCTACTATATCCGTCATCATAAATATCGCCAACAAGTCATCCCTAATATCTGAAATACGTAGCAAGCAAACAAAAACTACAAAAAAAAATCAAAATCATGTGGATCCCCGGCCACGCTGGCATTAAAGGCAACGAGCTAGCTGATCAGAAGGCAAAATCTGTTGCAATAGAATCATTATTTACCTTCAACTATATGGTGAAAAAAGATGTTTTCTTACTTATAAACAACCGCCTTAAAGATCAGAGAATAGCTTCATGGACTAGAGTGCAACACCATTACTCAAATTACACATATAACTGGTACTAAACCACATTTTCCGTCTACTTGTTGGACGAACGACATTATTGCGTTCACTCGACTTCGGATTGGCCACACCATTGCCACGCACTGGTATTTGCTAAATGGTTCAAGTGCACCACACTGCGTATACTGCTCTTCTCCATCGCTCACAGTTAAACACCTTCTTGATGAATGCACAAACTTTAGTGTAACTAGAAATATAATGCTTGGCGAACATCTCATTTCGGAAATGCTCAAGGACTCTTCTCAGGAAAACATCTACAAAGTTGCGGAGTTTTTGTCAAAAACAGGCCTTAGAAAGCTATTAGTTTAAGTTAAGTCGTATTTTGTTTTATTAATTTACTTTACTACCATCCATTAGTTTTTAATTGATGTACTGATAGTAATACTCTATAACTCACCTACATTTGACTGTCTAATATATATTATATAATTTTATTAGAGCAGTGAGCCGTAAGCTCTGGCAGCTAGTGCTCCTTTTTGTAAAGTAATAATTGTATTATTATTTTTCATTTAATAAATAAATAAATAAATAAAATTATATGTATACGTTTGATATTAGCATGTTCAGCTGCCGTTTCGGTACTAGTTTTAAAATAGATTGTGAAAGCTTTTCTCCGCAGGTCTTCAAAACTTGCCTATCCCCTTAAAATCTTATTAAAAAAATGTTGAAATAAAGGCACTTTTATTGACTCGTGGGAGCTTTGTTCAATTGAATCTATAAAAAATAAACCGAAAGGCCGCATTGATGTGTGAAACTGTAGCCCCATCGGTAAGTACCATTGCCAAACTATTCGACCAAATAGTTCAAGTAAAACTATTTAATCACGTCAGCGTAGTTATCTGTGGCTGCCAATATAGGGTTTTGTCTGGAAGATCGACAAGCACTAATTTAGCGTTATCCACAAATCATACAGGGGAAACTTTTAGCATTCTTTGCCAGTTTTCTATGTAATAGAAAATTATTTGTTAAAATTGGCTCTACTTAATCTTGAAACTTAGCCGAGGCGTGTCGGGCATTCCACAATGAACGCACTGAGGCCTATTGTTATTTATCAACTTAATAAATGGCTTGGCAAACCACTTTTAGTTTGCCAACTGCCAATGTTTGCAGATGACACAAAACTCCTCTTAGGGATACACAATTCATCAGACAGTAACAAGCTGCAGTTAGATCAGGATCTGGATGCTTTTGATCAATGGTGCACAACAAACCATTTGCCTCTAAATTTTAAGAAATGATTGGTGGTAGCGTTCACCATGAAATCAATTACTTCGAAGTTTAACTATAAGCTAAATAGCTGTTTCTCTAATCGCTTTCATGACGTGAAAGATCTAGGGGTTATTTTTGACTCCAAGCTATCTTTCTCCACACATTGACTGCATTGCTTCAAAGTCATTTAAAATGATCGGTTTCATTATTAGAAGTACTGATGGAGGGTATCTGCCCTTAAAGTCCCCTTATGTTGCCCTGGTAAGAAGTCGCCACAAACACTATTCGTTTAAATGTAACCCTAACTATGAGGTCCATTCCATAAAAATTTGGATGGTACAGAAAGTCTTTATCAGGTTCTCCTTATATAAAATGCATTAGCCTAACAATCTTCCCCAATTTATAGGTAGACATAAGTTGCTAGGCTTGCAGTCATTGCATGATAGAGGAATCTAGAAAAATCTTACTTACTTATGAGAGCAATTACTGTAATGAGCTGGATAAACTGTGTCATATTTATATTCCTTTTCGGTGTTTAAGAAACAGTCTCATATTTGGTAATCGAATTTACAAAACTAACTACTCATTGAATGAACTTCTTGTACAATGTGCCCGATTATGCAATCCTTTTAGTGACAATAATTCAATGCTAATATTGTAAAATTGATGCTTAATATTTTTACTGTATCCAATTAACTGTAATTAGTCTGTCAGATATTTTTTTGTAAACTGAAATATATAAAAAAAAATGGTGCATTAACTTAAATAAAAATCTATTAAACGCTATTGTACATTAAATAAATACTTTTTATATACTATAGTTATATGTTTTATTTTGATCGGAACAGAGAACAAAGTTAGATATTTTCTCATCCGATCTAACGGCAACACTACAATAACTATTGAAGTACGTATACTGATTCGAGTGGGGAACGAAGATTGCGGACACTACTATACAGTTCGATTTGATTTTTCGAGTTCTAAAATGCTTACCAAATTGGCTGTCGGCGTCATTTTCATCGTGCTTAGTCAGTTTTAGGTTATTCGTTTTCGATATTTCCAAAGAAGCTGGTGGTTCACTTGCTTGTTCCTTGCGTTCATTGTTACTCATGATCTTTTACATACAATTTGATAGTCTATACATTATGACCCTAAAATAAAAAAAACCATTATATAGATACATATATTATGCAATTACAGTATGTATTGGGTTTATTACAATCACGAATTTGTTTCAATCCAACTGCAGATTTTGAACTTAATTAAATCCGACATCGCGAGAATCAAAGTATTACCAAATATTATAAGCAGAAAACATATTTGTTCCAACTACGAATAACAGCCCGCGCCAGAATTATAAACGCACAAAAGTTATACAAATATGTTTTGTTGCATTCAAATGAGCATACCCTGCAAACATCATAGGTCCATTTTAAAATAGAGTGAATACATGAACTTATGTATTGCTGGAGACATAGATCGTCCCTGCCAACCATGAGCCGGTAAAAAACTGGATAAAAAGTGGCTCACGTTATCTTCAAAACTGGATAAAAAAGTAGATAATTTTGTGAATGCGCTGTGCGGATTTTATCCACTTTCCCCTTGTACGTGTGATCAGGCATCCCTGTCGTACGCATTAAGCACCGCCATAAAGAAAAAACTATAGCTGATCTCCTCTGATTCCCCTCACCAGCCTACGCAGGGTTGCTTTTTTCTTCAAAAGATTTCAAAATATTTTAAGAATTTTAAGCCAAAACATTTACGTTATAAATTCTTTATTTTTCAATCATTTAAATATTACAAACATGTGTACTAATCCTAACTATAACTTAAATTACAAATAAGTATTTATACAAATCCTGATCCAGCAAAAATGATAAGTCCATTGTGTTGTTGTAGGTTGGCCGCAAATCTGCAATGACAAAAATATCACTTAAAATATATCAATATTTCAGTAATTTCAATACATACCTTTAAATTGGGGTTGAGTTGCACCTATTCTGGAAACATAAAAGCTAAATTTACATTTTTAAACAAATAAAATTATAAAAACATATGCTTACCTCCAATATGTTCGATGAATTGACAATTTTCGTCAAAACTCCCGTACATCTAACTGGCTCGCTCTAACACACAGGGTTTTTTAAAGGGTGATTTCACTGCTCTAACTTACAGAAATTTTTTGACAGCGCGAAAAAAAAGTTGGAAGTGTGTGGGTGAGATGTATAAAAAGTTGTGAATGTGTTTGAAAACTTTTGATTTTCAGGGGAAACTGGATAGCCGTGGCTGGCAGGGATGAGTGTCAGTCCATACTACAAATAATTATAGTACTTATATAGTATGAAAGCTTTCGTAGTATGCCAATGAATGAATATGGCAAAAGCACAACAAAACATCGTGGTATTTGAACAAACATGCAAAATGTTTTCATGCCGTTGATTGATGTACAGTATAAGTTAACACCAGTAAACGGGTATCTGACAAACATTCCATATGCATTCCTTATAGTAGAGGAGGCGATAGTGTGGCCGGCCACCCGGATAAAAAATCCTTATAACAGGATACGAAATTGTGGTCGTGGGCTCGTTCCCACCACAAACTCTATAATAAACTTAAATTAAAAAAAGATATGAAGTTGGAACATTGAAACAATAATAAAAATTTTTTATTGAAAAAAATTAATGAAAATTGTGAAAATATAAAATTTTGAAAATTATTTAAATATCGTGAACCTTCTAATATAAATATAAAAAATCTCCGAACTTGAAATAATAATTCGCTTGTAAGAGCATGCGATTCGCCAACAAGAATTGATAGTCAAGCAAAACATAGCAACGTTGTAAAATGTGTGAAGTTAGCCACAAAAGAAGCTAATACATTAAGCTCGCAAAAAGTGTGAAAGGTGTGAATATTGAACAAAAAACTTAATACAAATTTATTGAAACAATATTAAAAAAAGAAGCAGGCTGTGTCAGAGACACGGCCATTTAGTTTAACGTAGAATACGCCATCCGATAAGACAGAAAACATATGTAACAATAAATGATAAATAATACAAGCAAATGAATTTCTTTATTTGATAGTTACTTTGGATGATATACATAAGCTTATGATAGGAAAAATAGGATAAAAATGTTTTTAAATTATCAATTAAATTTCTCGCAAAAACGAAGTCAATGGCTGTTATCAATAGTAAAGATAAATGATAAATAACATACGCGAATCAATTTTATTATTTTTTTTGCAGTGCTTGGCAGCATTTTCTCTTCTTTTACTCTACTTTAACTTGCCCGCCTAAAATTATGCAATACACGAGTACATTTAAATCGCCTAACAGCAAACACTCAACCAAACACCACACACATATTTGTGTGCATGTGTTTATACAATTTTCATTTGAAAAATTTAAATATTAGGAAGATACCTATCAACCAACATGAAATGTATGTCAAACGAAAGCTAACATCTTCATTTGACTACAAAAAAAAAAAAAAAAAATTTATCGAGCCGTTTCCTTTTAATTAAAGAAATAGAGATTACAACAATAAAAACCTGACATTGGTGCCCATACCGTAAGGTAAGACGTATTCTACGCCAAAAAATTAAATTAAATTAGCCACAAAAAAAGCTAATACAATAAGCTCGCAAAAAAGTGTGAAAGGTGTGAATACTGTTCTAAAAACCTGATGAAAATTTATTGAAACAATATTAAAAAGGAATAAATATAGCACATCCTTGAACGCATTGCACGCCACGCCGAGGCGTAGCCAGCGGGGGACCGAATTATTAGAGCTGCATCTGAAACGGAACTCCAGAGGAATTAGTTAAGATAATGAAGAAAATACTTATGTAAGTAGAGTGTTCTCAGGTAATTAGTATAACCCTCAGTAAATTATGTTTTAAAAAATCTAAGCAATTTGGCTACTAGTTAAAGTAAATTTGTGAAGTAATAACAAAATTTAAATTTTTGTACAAACAATTTTAATTTCAAATTCATTTGCTTATATTCTAGGGCGTATAGGTTATACAGATTATATGATATGGCTAGTGAAATAAAAGTGCCGATATTAAAAACCATTTGGTAGTAGAATTTAAAAAAAAATTTTGTTGCAAGACCAGACAGTGACCATGGACGCACCGACTCTCCAAGCAGTTCTCAATACTGCAATACGTACTGCAACGGAACATTCTAGACAGGAATTCCAGACCCGAATAGACGAATTAACAAATAGGCTGGCAAGAATTGAGACGCCAACTCAGGCCGTTCAGTACGAGCCAGTTACAATCCTACCAAATGTGACTTGTGAGGAATCATTAGATCTCGTAAAGACCATGCCAGAATTTAGAGGGGACCCTGCCCGTTATGTCTCCTGGAGGCAAGCGGGGCACACTGCCTACAAAGTGTTTGAGAGATACGAAGGTAGTTCGAAACATTATCAGGCGGTAGGGATAATTCGTAACAAAGTGGTAGGAGCAGCAGATAGCATCTTGTCGTCCTTTAACACAGTCCTGAACTTTAAAGCAATTATTTCGCGCTTAGATGTCGCATAAGCCGATAACAGACCGATTTATTTAATTGAGCAAGAGTTATCTACTCTTAGACAGGGAAAATCATCAGTGGTACAGTTCTATGATGCAGTGGAGCGGAAGTTGACTCTGATAGTCAATAAGACCATCATGGCCCACGGTGAGAACACCACGTTGATAGAATCGCTTAATAGGAAACATCGGGATGATGCCCTTCGCGTGTTCATTTCGGGACCCAATCGTCCGTTGTGCGATGTTCTATTCTCCTCTAGATCTGCTGATCTTCCGTCAGCACTTGCCCTAGCCCAGGAACTGGAAGCGAACCAAGCAAGATCATCGTTTGCTAGCTTCTTTAACAGACAGACACTACATAACTCAGATTCTTATTATTCACCCCAATACCGCAGAGTACCTCAAGACCAACGAGGACAAACTCGAACCCAACAAACTCCAGTACCGATGGGCATAGACCCGTCATACTCCGGATTCAGACAGAACAAACCCCAACAACCCTATAGAATTGACGACAGGTACCGTTATCAAGGAGCTTACCCTAAAGTAATCCTTCCGAATAACGGAAACACAGGTGGCATATTCAATCGCCAACAACCTGTGTCGACAGGTCAAAATAAAGAAAGAGCTGAGAAAAGACACCATGGTAGTGATCAGCAGCCAATACAGAAGGTACACCGGGTATGACAAGTATTACCAAGACATAGAACCTAAGGATACTGAATACGACGCTGACGGACCCAAGGATGATGTAATTTTTTTAGGACTAAGTCGCTTGCCCTATGTCGAAAGGACACTCGGGGGAAGAGGAATAAGGTTTTTAATCGACACCGGTGCTGCAAAGAGCTATGTAAAATCTCTCAAGGCTTTAAGGAATCAAAGCTGTGAACAATCCTTTCACTGTAAAATCAATCCATGAGACAGACACAATTAACAAAAAATGCACAATAAATATATTTAATATGAACGCCGAATTCTTTGTTCTACCCAGTTTGAACACATTTGACGGCATTACAGGATTCGACTTATTAAAAAAGGTAAATGGTAGTATTGACTTGAAGAGTGGTACTTTGAGTTATGACGGTGGAAAGAAAAAACTCTTGTACTACCACTGCTCGGACGTTAACAAATTAATAGGAACAAATTCAGAAATAAACGAGGACAATAGTGATATCTCTACATTGCTAAAGCACCATTTTAAAGTTTTCGCGGATCCGAATGAACAAATTTACTAAACTTTATACTTAAAAGATAGTCCAAAAAGATTTAGGTACTTATGTTTTAATTGACGGACGAAAAGTGCACAAGACTAATTTAAAACACCGACCTTTTTAATCTTTCCCTTAGAGTCACATTACTTTCCATCACCTTTTGGGCTAATGCGAAAATGCTAAATTATACCAGCTCTTACTATATCCCAATTGCATCTGGAAAGGTGGCTGTCTCTGAGCAGCATGGATTTCTGTTACACACAACGAATTTGTCATCATTCGAAGCAATAGCCGAGGAGACGGACACACTACTTAACCACTTCCCACAATCTCACATTAAACGACTATTAGGGAATGACGCTACTGAAATACTACAACTATTGGACGCGGTCACAATACACCATCGATTAATATTCTGGGAACCGCCTTGAAGTACATAGCAGGGACCCCGGACTATGACGACTTTCAAAAGCTTGATACTAGTACTGCAGCCTTAATAGATGCAAACGAGCAACAAATAATCATGAATTCAGCTATACAAAGAAAGATTGATGAATTGACAGTTACCGTAAATAAGTTGTTACAAAATGCAAAACAGACTCAGATAGATACAGGAAATCTCTTTTCCTTAGCCTCCGCTAGAAATAGAGCAGTTATAATGGAACTCGAAATCATTATAACTTCAGTCACTCTAGGAAAACTAAATATTATTAACCCTATTCTACTAAATGGTATGGAAATTAATACTCTAATTGCTGTTGAACACTCCGCAAAAATTAGCATAAGCGATTTATTGTCAATTTCTAAAATTAAGATATATCAAAGTACGAAATTTATTTATTTTGTAATAAAGTATCCTAAGGTAGCTAGATTTTGTAACAATGTAAAGTTGCTGTCCGTGGTCCGTGATGGGAAAATTATTTCACTTGAAACGGATGTTATAGCTGAATGTAGTGGAAAATATATCCCACTCTCCAACTGCAAAGAAACAATAACAGCAAACTTTTGTCAACCTATGTATGAGAGCCCTTGTGTGCTACAACTGCTGAACCAACACACTGCGAAATGCAAATCAAAATCAGCTGATAATGTTGCTGCCATTGAGAGGATTGACGACGGAATAGTTATAATTAACGACAGGCCTGCGTCCATACAAACAACAAATATAACAAAATTGACAAAAGGGACCTTCCTTGTTACATTTGATGGAGAAATTACTATAAACACCACTAAGTGCATCAACTGAAGTAAAATAGTTCGATCACACCCTGAAGCTACACCTGCACAACGAGTAAATTTCACTGAGCATATAGACTTACTATCACTTCCATATCTCCAAAAAGTACATATGAGGAACCGGGAGCACATAGCGAACCTGCACAGTCTGATTAACACCCGTTCACTACAAACAGGAGGAACACTTATCCTGATCCTGTTTGTAATTGCTATAATTGTAGCAATTTTTTTGAAAAGAAAGCTAAGCAACTTGGTGATATTGAACAAAGGTATAAAAGAAGCCGAGGACGCCTTCGCTTCAAGAGGGGGAGTAGTTAACACCGGTAAACGGGTATCTGACAAACATTCCATTCCCACCGAAATTGCTAACGGTGCGTCGGTAAGTTTGCGCGTGTGACAAAAACAACAAAAAGAATTCAACAACAAGCAAGTGTCGCTATAGCAGAAGCGCAGCAACAACATAATTCCAAAGCATTAGCGGAAGCGGTAAACTGACGAAATGCATTTTGATAGTCACGCGGCTTATCATGTACAGTAACTGGTAGGGTTGTTGTTCTAGTTTAGGTATTCAGGCGTAGTCGCCGCAATAGTTGATTAGCAAAATTCCGAGACGGCTGCCCTTGCTCGCAAGGGAAATAAAATAAATTGAAAACTTTAATAACAAGTATTAATAATTTATACTATCATGCACGGATGACAGAATACAGAAAGTTCCGCCCTCAGTAAATTGAGCAGTTTAGAGATGTGTAAGGATATAATAATGAACGGGAATGAAACCCATCAAGGTGCTCAGAATGGCATAGCAAAAGGAGAAAGTCATATTTGACGGAAGAAGAAGATCTCAGCTATTTTAATAACACCACCAGTATAAATTCACCCTGGCACTGGTTTTTTAAATGTTTCTGTGTTCTCTTGTACTTTATTGAAGCGGTGTTTTAAGTGGTTTTAATTAATAAAAAGTTTGTAGCAACAATGAAGCAGTATTAGATTGTTTTCGGACAGGTTCGATTCCTAAAAATTCACGATATCCATTCTTTTTTCATTTTGCATTTCGATTCGGTTTGAAAATAAGACCGATGGAATTTCGACTAAATTCAGCTCTGGTGTTCTCGATTGTCAGTGAGTTCGAACAGAGATCTCAAATCACCAGCGAGACTCTTCAGAAATTTTGAACTTTAGGTTTAGACTTGTTTGTATCGCCCCCAAGGCAGTGATGCCAAAGTATGTGAGTGAAGATGCTTTCGTTGCCAGGAGTTTACGGATGTCATCTGGAAGACATGGCATTACAGCCCCAAGATCTACCAATCAAGCAATCAATCTACAAACAAATTTTTCTGAAATATAATGGAACTGGGGAGTACACTTATTCTCTGCAAATTTTCAAAACTATTTAATTAATCTGAGAAGCTTTTCAAAGATTACAGAACGGGTATTTTATTCATGGCATCCCTGATTAAGTTGACAATCCCTGCTATGGTGGGTTCTATAACTGGTAGAGGTGCAATTGTATATTCCAAACAACCTGCGTTAGCCAATTCGTCACTCTGAACCCCGCAGTGTCCCGCCCGCACGAGTTCAAGCTTATTCCATTTTGCAACATAATTCAGCCTCGACTTAATTTCGTGGACAAACGGTTTCCAATGAGAACAACTTAGTGATCTGTCGAGGTGGCTTATCTTGGTACTCGAGTATTTTAGTATTCATTTAAAAAGAATCGAGTTATATTTAAATATCTCTACAAATCTGTCATTTAAATGACAAAAAAAAAGTGATTGATGACGATATACATTTTAGAGATTAGTAAAAATTCTCTATATCAGTTTTATCTCTTATGTATGAAGCTAATTTCTAATTTCATAGCACAAAACCGCGATTTATATATCAAAAATACTCGATTCGGTATTTGAATAATATAAGTACTCGAGTCTATATATCTGAATACTAAATTTTGCCTAATCGAGTATCTGAGTACTTCTAGAATACTCTAGTCTGCTCGACTCGGCACATGACTACAACAGCTTGGCTGTCACTGCAGACTCTGATTTGGTATCCGCGCCACCTTTTGCCTTTTGCGAATGTCACAATCGATTTATTGAAAACCAAGTTTGGTGAGCGTGTTATCTCACGAAATGGCCCAGTCAATTGGCCGTCTCGGTCGTGCGATTTGACGCCGTTAGACTATTTCCTGTGGGGCTACGTCAAGTTTATGGTTTATACCAACAAGCCAGCGACGATTGATGAACTTCGTACGAATATTGAAC
Organism: Anomoia purmunda; assembly: GCA_951828415.1. NCBI lineage: Eukaryota > Metazoa > Arthropoda > Insecta > Diptera > Tephritidae > Anomoia > Anomoia purmunda. The sequence continues at coordinate 87,533,879 of OX639995.1, forward strand.
GTGAAAATGTAGCAGTATCGGCCGATTTATGCTTGAAACCCGTCGAAAATTGTGTTCAGCGTCTGTACTTCTGCAAGCGTTCCCGTGGTGCCCATGCAAAGAAATCGCGTTCCATACATAATGGCATCGAATGTACTTTCAAAGTAATAAAGAATTTAATTCATATCCCAAACCGTTTGTTTTATTTTAAACAATTTTTGTGCGTTCCTATTACAAGACCCGATATACATATCAAAAGCTGCTCCTGATGTTATTTATACTCATGGCAATCGTAAAGCGTACGTCACATAAAAAGCTTTAGCTTTGCATGATATTTGCAGCCTGTTTAACTTAGAAGACGTGGATTTAGCCACGGCTCTAGGTCACCACACTACAGCAGAACACGTGATGATTGGTCTGGTTATGGCTGTGTATACCTGCTGTACCGCAGCGGGTGTCAAATTCAAAGTCTTATAAGAGATTTTCCGAGACATGAGCTTCCCAAACCAGATTCCTATCGTTCCACAGATCTCGTTGAGAGATTTTGCTGACACCGATGCTGACAATTCCCATGCTTCAGCGCCACATAATAAGACGGGCATGATGAGAGACTTATAGAGTGTGGTTTTAGTTCGTCGAGAGAGGGCTTTAGTGCACAATTGCCTACTCAACCCAAAGTAGCACTTGTTGACAAGAGAGATTCTACGTTGGATTTACAAGCTGGCATTATTATAGGTGTTAATGTTGGTTCCCAGATAAACAAAGTCCTCCACTTTTTCAAAATTGTAATTGTCAAAAGTGAAGCGGGAGCCAAGACGCAAGTGCGCTTACGGTTTAGTTGATGACAGGAGGCACTTAGTTTTGCCCTCGTTCATTTCAAGACCCAAAGGAAAAGGCAGAATTAACGGCGCGGTTGTTAACGCCGATTATATCGATATCATCAGAATACGCCAGTAGTTGCGCGCTCTTATAAAATATGGTACCTCAGCGGTTCAATTCGCCAACTCGAATTATCTTTTCTACCATAAGGTTAAAGAATTCGCCCGAGAGAGAGTCACCTTATCTGAAACCTCATTTGGTTCCAAACGGCTCGGAGAGGTCCTTCCCGATACCGACGGAGCTGGTGGTATTGCCCAACGTTATTTTACATTGCTGTATTAGTTTTGTTGGGATACCAAATTTAGACATTGCGGCAAATACGCAGCTTCATCTTGTGCTATCGAAAGCGAATTTGAAATCGACAAAAACATGATATGTGTATATTCTTCTTTCTCGGGTCTTTTCCAAGATTTGGCGTATCGTGAATATTTGGTGGATGGTATATTCGGCAGGTATAAAGGCACACTGGTAAGGTCCAATCAGTTCGTTTACGTTGGGGTTCAGTCGTTCACACAATACGCTCGACAGAAGCTTATATGCTATGCTTAGAAGATCCCGCGGTAGTTGGTACATATTGCAGGATCGCCGTTTTTGTGGATTGGGTAAAGTACACTTGGGCTAGTACAACGTCTTTTCGGAAAATGCGCCTCGCTTCCTTCTTCAACTCCCCATATCGCTCCCGCACAGTTCGCGTTGCGCCCGATCGTAGCGTGGCCCTATAGGCGGCGTCTTTCTTTTCCAAGGCGGCACGGCATTCCCCATCGTGCCAGTCGTTTTTTAGGGTACCCTGAAAACCAGTGAAATCGTCAGCGGCGGTACGTCATGTGAAATGTGGTCCCATTGCGCGCAGATATCCGCTTGTTGAACATTGCTCTCAGAGAACTGGAGTGCAAGTCGAGTGGCGAAGCGGTCAGCTATCTGTTGTGAATGCAGCTTTTGGACGTCGAGCTTTCCTCGTGTCACTGAACGTGCACTTTTTGCTGCACAGAGGTACGTGTGAATCTTGGCTGCAACAAGATAATGATCCGAGTTGATGTTAGCTCCTCGAATAGTGCGCAAGTCTAAGACACTGGAAGCATACCTTCCGTCTACCACAACATTATCAATTTGATTTCGTGTTTTCCATCAGGAGATAGCCATGTAGCTCCATGTATATTTTTATGCTTGAAACATACTACCATGTTTCGGGCCCCGGCGAAGTCGATCAACCTTAGTCCCTTAGCGGATGTTTGGTTGTGTAGGCTAAATTAATCGACTGTGGGACCAAAGATCTCTTCCCTCTCGCGTTCGTACGTGCGCTCAAGCCGCTCATAGAAGTGATCTTTGGTCACATCGTCCTTCTCTTCCGTAGGGACGTGGGCGCAAATCAGCGAGATCTTGAAGAATCTCGCTTTGATGCGGATCGTGGCGTGAAGTTCGTCCTCCGGAGTGAACGACAGTACTTAGCGACGAAGGCTTTCTCCCACCACAAATCCAACACCAAACTTGCGCTCCTCTACATGGCAGCTGTAGTAGACGTCGCTTGTCCGATTCTCTTCATTCCTTGCCCCATCCATCGCATCTCTTGGATGGCGGGATGGCGGTATTTGCTTTTACGAGGACATCCACCAGCCGAGCAGAGGCACCTCCCTAATTAAGGGTCCGGATATTCCAGGTGCATGCCCTTAAACTATAGTCCTTTTAACGTTTGCCGTGGTCGCCAACAGAATAGGGGCATCTCATCCGAGGCTTTTTGTTGAAATTTTTCATTGGAAGCTATTTTTACATGGCGGGCACCAATCCCAACGCACAATCAACTTTAGGACTCATTTGCATAGCGAGCCGCGTGCTCCAAGTCCGACGTCCGCTCGTAGCCGCACCTACTGATGATCAGACGTTGCAAAACCCTAGTGGACCCTTAAACCGAAAACGTCGGAGTGGTCTCACCAGGTTCGCCTTCTTACTTTAGCTCACTCGCAAACGGATGTTCAGGAGCTACCCAGAGGACACTTGGGTGAAATCATCCGGAAGTTGTGAGCTGCTTGAACCGCATGCAGAAGAATCGTTCTGGCCACTCCCAGGTAAATGGCCCCACACACACGGCCCCATCCTCCAGAATTCTGTCGTTTCAGAATTATATTGATTTTGGATTGCCTTGTGAATTCAGTGAAATCAATGTACCAACTAAATCCAATATTTTAAGATACAATTTTTTTTTGTCCGAACAGAAACATTAGTTGAAATATGAGTCTGAATTCGTGCAACCGATGACTAACAATGAGTAGGGTTTGTTTTTCAATTTAAATGTAGTTGGTATGTATTAAAAGTGATTCCCAAAGTATAATTTCGAAAAGGAAATTTATTGTGCTAGTTACTGACATAAACTATTTTTTGAAATTTTTCTTCGTTTGGCTATATCTCACAATAGCGAAAATGTAATGACATTTTTACAGCTTTCTACTATTCTGTCACAGTTTATAATGTGATTTTTGAAGCGAACACTTTCTTAGTTTTTTATTTATAAATATTTATTTTAAAAAAAATTGCAAAATATCTTTCTTGGGCAACAAAATTCTGAAAAATATTAGAAATATTCTATAAGTTTTATTTAATAACATATAAAACTTTCAAAGTGTGAGCATTTTTTCCAGAAGATACGATCATTTGAACTTGGCGCTGCACGCATAGCGTCTTTGACTGCAATCGCTACCATAACTACTTCTAGGGTACTAATGAAATTCAGAGCTTTTGTTTGATATAAAAGGAGCGTGGAGTTATGCACTGACTACTGCCTACCATCAGATACTTTCACTAGAAACTACAAAATTATAACACCAACACGCTAGAGTTATGCACTGACTACTGCCTACCATCAGATACTTTCACTAGAAACTACAAAATTATAACACCAACACGCTAGACCTGGAACACCTCACCGTATATGCAACGCCATAAACATGTATACTGTTGAACTCGACGGAAAGGTCGGTGGAGGAGTATTTTCTCCAGAGCTGAAGCTAGAAGAATCGTGCCATCCTCCCGACCACAGTAGTGTCTATCAGGCGGAAGTGTTGGCTATCGTGTGGCCTCGTACTAGGCACCTATTCAAAGGAACCAAGAAGAGAGTAGAGGTATATATATATATTTGTCTTTTCTGGCAGTGAAATGGCCGTCAAAGCCTTAAACCCACCCGTAGACAATACTAAGTGTCTAACTGAGTCCCGCAGATCTTTAAACGAGATGGCACAGCATTATAGAATATGTGTCATATAGGTGTCTGAACACCGCGTGCTAGAAACAGTAGCACGCAAGCGGCTAACGAACGCTGGAGAAACGTTTCTTTGTGTGAAACTGCTAAGCTAACGTGCCCCTCATAGAACAAGAGGCATACGTTCGCACTTCTGATGTTAAATCGGAACGAGGTTTCCATTCTGTCTAATTGGCGTACATGCGTTGAGAGTGAGAGTGAGCTCGCCGGACTTTTGTCACAGTTGTAAATGTGAAGAAGAAGAGGAGAGGGTAGAGCACCTTATCCGTTCCTGCCCAGCACATAGCAGAAAATAGCTATAACTTCTAACATTGTTGTTTTTTCTACAATTTTTTCTATTAAAAATGACCTTGAGCTCATAAAAATTATTACTGTTTGAGACAAATTTTTTATTTAATTAGTCATTCCATAGAACAAATATATGTATGTACAAATCAATAATTTCACCTGACTCACACCTGTCACTGGGTTTTCTTTATTTTTGTAAGTAGCTGCAAAATTATTATGAAAAAGACAAATAATGCGTCTTGTTTTGTAATATGTGTATATTAAATTGGATACAAACATAATCAACCATATGGTTGGAAAGAAAATGTATTTAGAAAATAAAAATGAATTCATACGTCATTGAAAGGAGGATTTGAGTATCAAAGTTACGATTTTTGCAATTCCTTTGCAGGTTGTGACAGACTGTCAAGTCATTTCGTTGGGAGAAATGGCTCCTACTATGGAAACAGAACATAAACAAAGTCTTGCATACGATATTTATACCAACTAGCCAGACCAGTTTCGTATGAATTCTGTTCAGAAGAAAATGTTTCACTCCCGTTGGCCGCGTATATAGCAGTGCGGTGTTATTTAAATATATAAGGTAATACTTACCCCATCAAATTGGATCAATTATAAATAATATACCTCACAATAATAACTCCTCGAAAGGGTTATCAAAACTAGTTTTTAATATCGTAAAGAGCTGTATGGACCAACTAATCTAAGAGTTTATAAAAATCCAAAAAAATAACTTACATTGCGTAGACTATGTAAATTTGTTTAACTCAGACGACGACAACACTTTGTTTGAGCCTCCACTTACTGCAAATATTCCATTAGAACACCTTTTAGAATACATGGACATTTGACATTGCACCGCTGCCTGGAAGAAGTTTGTACAGTCGTTGACCAATGTTTCAAGAAAAAAAATCGTGAAAACGTCATGACAGTCACTGTAGAAAGTCATAATATAGTATCTTCTTAAATTTTCGTGGATAACGTTTTTTCTATATATATACATATATACATATATACATATATTATAGGGAAAAATCGCACCATGTAAAAATCGGAACTAACATTGCGATGTCCTAGGGCAAGACCATATAGCCCAGCTCTACTTTACATCAGAGCAGAGCTTTAAAATAATGATTATTAATTACAATGATTGGCGGCCGCCGTATGCGAATGTGTAGCGTGTGCGCGTTTCATTCGGGGGTCCTGGATTCAAATCCTGGCCGGGGCAAGAAACGTAAACAAATTATAGAAAAGTTGTTTTTAAAATCGGTCGCCCCTCGGCAGGCAAATGCAAACCTCCGAGTGTATTTCTGCCATGAAAACACTTTACACAAAAAAGGATTCGCCGTTCGTGGTCGGCGTGAAACTGTAGGTCCCTCAATTTGCGTTACAACATCAAGGCGCACTCCACAAGTTGTAGCAGATAATTATAATGATTACCGATCAATTTAATTTCTTTAAGAATCCATTTAATGATTAATTACCAGTATGTCAATCTTTTCATAATCACTGCCCGGCTACCATTAAAAAAAAATGAAAATATAAACATATTTTCTGCAATGGGAAGAAAATAATCAGAAATAATGAAAAATGATTTTACAACAAAATTTTAATTTTTTTTCTTTTAACCGAAAATAAATAGTATTTTATAAGAATTTAAGTAAACCCCATTAGTTAGTATTTCAATACAATTCAATTGATATTATTAATATTAACGGCTTGTCTAGACCACATTTTTCCCAAAGAAAGTTAGTTAGCGGTAATGAGGGATTTGATGCAAAATTTACATTTTCTTCGCCCCTACCCAGAGCACAAACACCCGTAAGTAACTTGTAAATTCTTTCCATGCTTAAAAGTTTGATTATGATGATGTAGGTATGTATATGTATACTTTGCTATATAGCTTTTGATTAATACAAGCGTTTTATTTACACTATATATGGATATATGTATTTTACCAACATATATATTATTCTAAGCCAATGCACTCATTTCGGTAGTTATTTTACGAACACGTAAACCAATTCTCTTTTAGAAAAACATTAAGTACTGCTAGCCTTGAGGCTTCTTAATTGTAATTTCGATCACAATAATAATTGGGAATAGCAATGTATGCAATTTGAAAACCTAATTTTTCAAACTGTTATTCATTTAACTATAAGCAAAAAGATTAGTTATACTTTTAACATACCACTCCCATATTCCAAAATTTTAGTTTTTGCGCATTTATCTTGTAACCGATTTAATAAATAAAATACCAAATATTTAGATCTTTTGTAATATAAGAGGCGTAGTTATTTCATCGAATTCCACAATTTCCAAAATTATGCTTACTAAGTTAAAATCTATAATTTACATCAAATTTGGTACAGTTTGATCAGTAATTTCGAGATAAACCTATTTGTTCTACATTGGGCTGTGTCACACCAATTTCTTAACATTTTCTTTTAACTCACGCCTTCCTGTCTTAAACCCAATACTTTATATCAAATTTAAGTGATCACCTTTAATAGTTACTGAAATATTAAATTTTTTTGATTTTTGTAACTTATCGTTATATGGATAAGTGGCTTTGCTTCGATTTTTACGATTTCCTGAGATTGGCATAGTTTTATCTGATTTCGCTCATTTTCAATACCAACAGTTTTTCTTCATCTTATGTGCATCCACCGCAGTACGTAGAAGAACGCAGAACGTTGATTAAAAACTTGATTGGATCAATCAGAGAACGTTAAATTTGTTTTGGTATTATGAAGTATACTAAAATATTTTATTTGTGGAACGACAAAGTATGCAACTTCTTCTGGCTTTGCGTTGCCTATGAAAACGAACGAGAATGTTTTTCTCAGAATTCAAATAGGAAAATAAAAACAAAATCAGAGACTCAAGAATAAAAACGGCTGTTCTAGGTTCTCTTATGCCCATCTTCCCGCTGATACGTAGCAATGCTTTGCTAAATGTAGAAATTTATAAATCTTCCCACCCAACTGTTTTGTAAGTGGTGCATGCACTTTAATTTGATACATCATTTGTCTGTGTGCGTTAAGTAGTTTTCAATGAAATTTATATGTGGTCAGAAAAAAATAATTACTCTGTCGCGTTTTATTGCTGTGTATATGTACGTCGTTTTCTTTTTCATTCTCTCTTTCTCTGCGCTGTAACTTTCGTCGCCGCTATGTAATGAAAACAGCTTTAAAAATTTTACTTCCCATAAGAAGTTTCATGATGGCCTCTTTCAATAGTTCATGGTTCTTCCAAATACCTACTCCCCTCATTGAATCACTTAAATAACTGTTAAGTTGACCTTGAATCAGAATTTTTATATGCACTAATACACTGATAGCTTTAAAACTCCGGAAGATAAATGTAGGTGGCCCGTGGCTTTGGCCACCGAACAAACGTGTGTGTGAATAGTGGGAAGGATGCCAAGTACCTTCCAGGAGGAGGTTAACTTAAAGAGAAACTATCAAAATGAGCATATAGTCATTTCATGTGACAACCAATCAGCACTCTAGGCCCTATCGTCCTATGATTCTCTAACAACGCGTAATCATATACAGCTCATTTGGATTCCAGGCCACAACGGGATCGAGTGCAATGAGGAAGCTGATAGACTACCTCTCTAGCTAGCAAAGTCAAAAACACCTATAAAGCCCAAGCTTCATGGCGATATGTCAACGCTCTATTAAGGAGGAACGTAGGAAATTTGTATGTTTCACATAAGAGCATTAAACTATTCAAGGAAAAAATTATGCTCATTTAAATGTAATAGAGAAAATTATTAAATATAATTAAATAATCGAGAATAATCAAAAGTATTCAAATAATACTTAGATTATTTTTTTAAATTATTTTTAATTATTTATCTCAATTGCAAATAATCATAATTTTTTTGTTTTGCTTATGTTCCATTATAATTGATTACAAATTTTTCGATTATGAGAACAAATTGGTTTTATGATTACCGAACCGAATTAATCGTAATCTAAACTAAGCTCTGCAAAACTACTCTATTACATACATGTGTATATTTACTAGAGGAACCAAATGGTTTTTGCTAGCTGCGAACAGAAAGGGATTTTTTTTATGTCGTACTTACATATATTCGGAGGTTTCCATATTTAGAAAAACTTGTCCATTATTCCCAAATTTTGGTTTCAATAATTCAAAGGTTCTTTAAGTATTCGGGTTTTTCATGCATGCATTTTCAATAACTGTTACACGTATTAAACACAAACTAAGCAAGTAAGGAAGACTATAAGTTCGGGTGCCAGCGAACTTTAAATACTCGGCGCAAGCTTTTATTGCAAATAAACAATACTTGTAAAATGCAATAAACCCAGTTAAACTTATATAATATATAAAAATGAGTCTGAGCCCTTTATAGGCATCTAAAGTACTCGACCGATCCTTATGCAATTTTTACAGTAGGTTTATGAACTCATGAAAGAAACATTTGAATTCGTAATATGTATGTTCGCAACTATTCAGTGCAGATGAATCATTATTGGTTTATACATGCATATATAAGTTTATTATACATCAAACCGCATATCAAGAAAACAACAAGTTTCTTATAAATCTACAACTATTTAAGGCAGAAACAGGCCCCCATTAAGAGAAAAATACTGCTTATCATAACTTCCCAGCTATTTGACGTATATAAGTGATATTTGATATACATATTTTCCTTTATATGCGGGGCACACTACAACGCAAATTACGTATTTTCGTCCAGATTACTTCGCATAAACCAAGTGCGTCCACACTTGCCACTCCTACTTTGTACTGACAGCTCTATAGCCACAGGGTTGTTTAGTGCTTTGATCAAAGAAAAAAATGTGAGCGATCGTGTACATTTTTAATATATTTAAATTTTATTGTGATAATATTTTTTTTTAAATTTACGATCATCAAAGAAAGCTTCTAGAGGCAGTAAAAATCAAGGATTATAGATCAAATTTAGATCCGACACTATTTGTTCGTGATTTCGTTCTTAATTTATGACAAAATACCTTATTTCATCTAAGTCTATTGGCGGATTTTACATGGCGAAAGTACTTAGCTTCATCGTAATTTGCCAACCAAATTTTGCTTACTGGCTTCAAATGCAATGTGTGTAACAACTTTGATGGAGTTTGGTGTCATAGTTTCCAAGATATACCCATTTGCTCTAAAGTGGGCGATACCGCGCCTATTTCAATTTATTTTAATTACTTGCATTTGCTTATACCGGGCCATTCAGTATATTAAGTTTAAGCAAATTGTCTTTTATAATTACATAGATACTTAAATATCGGTGTTATATATATTTTTTTGTATGTTACTGTTATATGAGAGGTGGGTGTGGATTTGGTCCGATTTTTACAATACAATAAAATTTTTACATATGTTAGTATTTCATTATTCGTAGTAATTATCATTAACCAATACGAGTATACATACTAATAACATAATAGAGCTTTACTATTATGCTAAGATTACATTATATTAATATTGCGTTAACAAAACTATTCTTAAGTGCTTGTGGATCGTGTTAATTTACCAAACTTGTACTAAATATTGCGAATACCTATAACTGTAGTCCATTTCGTTTCATTTCTGATCAATTTTAATATTTACTTAAATGTATATTCATTATATTCCTACAACGACTAATAAAGTACAAGGATCAAGAGTCCTTGTCTGCATATTATTTTGTTGCCGCGTTTATTAGCACTTAAACACAAGTAGACATTATTGGCTCTTGTGTCTAGTACCAATAAACCAAGTAAGTACATTCCAACTTGGAGATTCACTATTTCCCTACAATAGCAAATTTGATAGAGTTTGGTAGCATAGTTTCGGTGATATATGTACATATTTTCTCTATAGTGACCAGCGGTGTCACGCCAATTTTAAAAAGAAAATTACCCGCGTATTCCTTCCTCCAGCCCAATGCTGTGTATAAAATTTGAAAAGTTAGCCTTAATTGTCTGAAATATCGCGTTCTTTTGATTTTCGCAAAAATAAAACTTAATTTGTGTGCAAACCTTGTGGAGGTTTTACTTTCTAATCAAAAACTAAACCCCGATTATTTGATGAGCAAAAAATAAATCGCAAGAGTTAACGAACAAAAAGTAATTGTTTTAAGAAAAGTCCCTGGTAACTTCACAGCCATGAAATTTCGTCAGCAAAAGCAATTGCAACTAATAATCCGTAAACAATTCCATACTTGAAGTTACAAACTGTCATTTTGCACGCAGTTTTAAATGGCAAATACATTTTAAAAGCTGTGTAAAAATATTGCTGCCATCATGTTGCCAAGATGTTGTGAGCCTTTTCACGGCGTGGACTGAGTCCTACTTTGTGGGTTAAATGTTGTGGAATTTTAGGCATATTTCCCGTCAAACCGAATGCAATGTTTATACCAAGTTTCATTGAGATATACATATTAATATTTACTCGAGAGATCCGCCGGCAGATGGACCATCAGACATAGCTTAATCGATTTCGATATTATTTCGGAAAATATTGGTATATACATACATACATATGTATATGTGTGTCTATATCTATCTCGATTGAGTTATGCTATTACAAACAACCGTCAGGTGAAGAAAATTATAGTACCCAGGTCACCAGTGCGCTCGGGTATAAAAATATACATATACATTTCATTTCATATCTGTGAATTTTTGATAAACCAACTTATCTCAACTTAGCACTTTTTTGTCAACCCAATAGTTTCATTGTTCTGATGAATTATTTAACGCCTTTTTACTCATAGCTGCATGTACATACTATGTACGAGTAAGAATTGTGTTGTGCGAGGAGACTGATAATGATATCAGCGTTGAAAAATCAATAGTACAATTGAATACGTATACACACATGCACGTTTTACACAATGTTTTGTTGGCGACGAAATGGAAGAACAAGTGTTTAGAATTCTAGCACCATTTCATTCATGCTTTTCTTCTTTTACGAAGAGAAAAACAATTGTATTTTTTATTTATTACAATGGATTCTGTGTGAAACATGTGCATCTAAATATTACAATTTTTGCCGGAAACCACGCATTCACTAGTAGCTCAGCACTTTAGATAAAAATTCCAAGCCGAACGCAGATATTGGAACATCGTTTTAATTAACCGCTAACTTACGTACCTTTTTAACAATTATTGCCCCTCGGTATTCTGCAAAAGTTTCATTTTTACATTAAATTGTTATGAAACTTTATGAAATGCGAAAGCGATATCTAAAAATGCTTATGTATTCGAAAGTCTAAGCATTTGACAGTTTGAAATAAGGACGCTATTTTTTCAGCTATTCGAATAAATATGTTCTTTTTGTCATGCGCGAAAAGTATATTGGTACTTTACACAGAACAAAAAATGTTACTGAAAATTTCGCCTGCTGAAGCAATAAAAACGTTTTACCCGTTGGTTGTTTCTGATTCCGCTTTTACACAAAGTATTTCAGCAAGAACTTCTTACGGTTATTTTTCCTCTAACCTGATTCCATTATAGAACACGTACTTTCGACACATAAGAGCACTCAGTAGTAATTAAATGTCCTCCGGGGCTTTCAATTATGGGGACAATTGGTTTGCTTCTCTAGCAAAAAGTCCTAAAGTTAAAAGGAAAGGCGGTTTAAATCACTAAATATATTATGGTCGCTGCTACTAATGATGAAAAGAACCGTCGTCAAAATATTTTGGTTTTTGCTGTCCACAGACCGATACAAATTATTAGGGAGTGCCACAAAATCCCCAAAAAATAAATCCCCAAACACAAAATCCCCAGCTGAAAAAAAATCCCCAAACACATAATCCCCAAAATCAAAATCCCCAAAATTAAAATCCCCTAACACGAAATCCCCACCTTTTTTTTGAGGCAGTGTCACAAAATCCCCAAACACAAAATCCCCATTTTTTTATTTCTGAACTGAAGAGTAGCTCGACAGACAGAGATTTTAAAAAATTGTGTGCTTGGTTTAAAAACCAGTACATTAGTGAAAATATGAGGGCGGGTGCTATGATATATAATCCAAATTTTTGGTGCGTTTCGGATTCTTTTAAGGATAATTTTCCACGCACTCAAAATTCAATCGAAGCTTGGCACCGTAGGCTTAAAGTAATTGTAGGGAGAAAAAAATGTGGTGAATATGAAATCATAAAACATTTAAAAAAAGAAATGATTGAAGTTAAATCAACCATAGAAAAAATACACTCAGGGATCGGTGTGCGAAAAAACAAAAAGAATGTCGAGCGTGTAAAGAAAATTAAAAAAGTTGTTAAACGTCGTTTAGATTTAGATAAACTTATTTATTTAAAATCGATAGCACACAGTATTTCATTATGTAATTAGAATTTCCATACATGGTTTATTTATGTAAATGTTTTGAATTTATTGCTTTTTTGTTTATTTACATCACTAAAGATTGGTCTACATATGTATGTATATAAATATATGTTTATGTTAATGTATATAAGCTATTCGAAAAATTGTGAAGTTTATTATTAAGTATTTATTTATGTTGTACAAATATGTTAAACTGATTGATATAACATGTATTGCATTTTCTTTAATTTACCTATTAAATATTCGTGAAACCATTAAACATAAAATATCTCGTGAACTTCAACTTTAGATATAATATTGAGTATAGAATTCCCTTTTTCTGTGTGAAATACATTGAAATTAGGTTTTAAATCGCGGCGATTTTAAACCTAATTTCAATGTATTTCACACAGAAAAAGGGGATTTTGATTTTGGGGATTTTGATTTTGGGGATTCTGATTTTGGGGATTTTGATTTTGGGGATTTTGATTTGGGGATTTTGATTTGGGGATTTTGATTTTGGGGATTATGTGGTACACCCAAATTATTAGTATTGGAAATAAAAAATGTGTTTTCTTATTCTCCAATAAAAAAAAAACAATACAGTACGTTTTGTACGTTTCTGAACATGAGCAAAATTTCCTCTCGATCTGAGAAACATGCAGTGAAGTACGAAAACGCAAAACCAGCAAGAAGTTGCAAGTTGTTTATTACAGCTGATTTTTAAAAATTGCGAAGTTTAAAAAACGCATATTTAAAATATAGAAATAGCTCCACAATTCATAGTTGATGTTTCACAATTGTTAATTGCAGCCAATGCAACTGAAGATGCAAAGCTGTCCTGGGGAATACACTGATATATGTACACAATAAACTTCAAAAAACTTAGTGTACGTTTATTTATTTTCTCACTTTTTCTATTTTTTACCTTTTCTAATGAAAATAGTTAGCAATATTAATAATTGTTTTCTGATTGCGATCAACTGAACAATTTCAATCCGCTGTTTATCTTACTGGCAATTTCTTGCTAGGAGAAATGTATCCAGTAAAATTTGCAAGTTCAGATGACCTTTTCGCTCTCTAAATTGTCTGTCTTTTGCTGGTTTCTTGTAGGTTTTGGCGTACGAAAAAGCTATCCAGTAAAATTGCAGTGAAATTATTACTGGTTCTTACTGGATTGCGAATACGAAACCAGAACTAAAATCTGAATTAAGGGAGGATAGTTTACTTCTCCTATCAAAGCGCAAAAACTCGAGAAATGGTACAGTTTTTGAGCCGTCCCTGAGGAAAAAATAGCAAGGAATTAAGATATATAATATATAAGATACGAGTATATAATATATCCTACTAACTACTCGTATTGATATGTTCCGTCTATCTGAGAATATTAGTATTTCCAGGCATAAAGTTCTTTTCCCTTACCCAATTCATATTTCCGAACTTCCCAAAGTATATTAACCGTCGTCTTTTGAGAACTTCACAGCTGCCAACAGCATTTTGCCCCCGTCTGGCTCTTTGAAAATAAACAAAACCTCAATAGTTAATCTACGTTACAAAATAACGCTTCCATAAACATGAACTCCAAACCTGTATTTAAAAACGAAGTACAGTTCTACAGTAGGGACTCTAACGCTTATCCGATCACTCATCTCACCCAACATCCAGTCCAAAGTCAAAATTATTTTGTTACTCTTTCCCCAATCGTTTCAAAACATTATCTAACACCAACAGTAGGCAGCATAAGTTTACTATATCAGACTGTTATGAAGTTTAACATACTGCTGTGGTAAATAAACGGATTTTATAATAACTTTAATGAATTAAAGTACAGCTTCTAATAACGAATTTGTGCACGCCTCGCGCAGATGGCGATGGTATCGTCCGTCGTGCAAAAAAGAAATTAAACAATTAGTATTGTTTCTTGTAGAATTTAATTTCAGCTTATTAAATAATTGAAGGATGTATGTTGTTTAACAAGGTAAAAATAAGGAACTTACATTGAAATCGTTATACGCTGGCGTAACGCTGGTGTAGCTCTGATGTATAAAAAGCTGTATTCTGGCGGACAAATGAAAATAACCTAGTGACTCGATGTATCCTCCTCGGCTGCAAGAATGGAAAGCCTGAGGGGAGTTTCCGGTTTGTCATAAAACAACGGATAACCGCAGTTATTTGCTGGCAATGTTAGCCTGGATAAAAATATAATTTGCTTTAAATATTATCAACTCAATTAATGTCTGGATATCCATAGGCCGCTGGAGGGGCAGTCCTCTCATCGTGATATCATTTTGGACTTGGGAATCAGCTTTAACCTTTCCTTAGCTATTGGAAGGAAATAAAATAAGGTGAGTAAGAGCCCTAAATGAAAGGAAATGCTCGTTCGTTTAAATTCTATTGCCACGTTTGTTTAAGTTTCTTAATTTAAGCTATTTGCTATATCCGAGCGCACTGGTGCCCAGGGTTGTTCATCTAACGGTTGTTTGTAACAGCATAAAATAATCGAGATAGATATAGACATATACATATATACCAAAATTCTTAGAACTAATAGCGAATTTGATGTACATATTTCCGTCCGTCCGTTAGTCGGATAACTCGAGTAAATATTGAACTTTCTTAGCGAAACTTGGTATCCACATTGCCCTGGACCCAAGGTAATTTGGTATAGCAAATTGGCAAAATCGGACAGTAACCACGCCCACAATTCGGTGTTTTGTGAAAATCAATTTCCTCCAATTTGATTGAGTTTCGGAAAGGAATACGAGTGTAATTCTTTTTGGAAAAAGGGCGTACCCTCGCCCACATTTCAAATCAATAAGCAAAAGTACGAAAATTTTTAAAATCGGACAAAAACCACGCCCACCTCTAATGAAATTTTCAAAAATCAAAAAACAAACGATATTTAAGTCTGCATTAAAGGCAATTCGTCCAAATTTGATATTGAATTTTAAGTCAATAAGCAAAATTTCAAAAATTGTAAAAATCGTACAAAAACCATGCCCTACACCTCTCAAATAACGGCAAAAAATGTAGGGAATGAATGGTATCGCCAACCTTAGAGCAAATTGGTATATCTCCGAAAGTTCTTTATCAAATTCTAGTACATTACTTACACTTGCTTTGATGCGCCAATAAAGACATATGTATTTTTTTAGAGATTGAACATTGCTTTTGTGCTTAAAATATACTTTATACCTTATTCTTAAGGAAATATTTATGAATAAATCGAATATAAAATATCTTCGCCAAATTGCTGGAAAGATATTGTGAATAGTAGTTTCATCTTAAATGGGGGCTTTTTCCCCAACAAAAAATATATAGCCTCATATATAGGATCCAGATACCAAATATTGTACATCTGCATCAAATAGTTGTGTAGTACCATCCATTTTCCCAAAAATGATACACAGTTTTATCTATCAGACATACATACATACATATGTATTCTCAAATATCATTCATCTACACTGAATAGTTGCGAATATAAGACGAATTCAAATCGTCTCTTCCATGGGAGCGTGGCACCGCCCACTTTTCCAAATTTATATATACCTTACGTTCGACCCGCAGACCACATGCACCTACTGTAAAAATTTCATTTGAGTGATTTGAAATAAATGCCTGCACTGGGTATTTAAGGTTCGGTTCTATACTTTTCACACTCGAGCGCAGTGGTGCCCAGAGTTTTAAAACTTTATTCCCTTAACGTTTTTTGTAACAGCATAAAGCAATGCACACAGATATAGACACATGCACGCTTTGCATTTCAACTGATTAAGAGACCTTTTGAAAATTATATAAGCCGAGATCTTCTCAGGAATGACATTTGTTATCAGAAAGTCATAATTTTTGGGGATTTTAATCTGTGCCTAAAGTCTACCGAGGATAAAATAGAAAAGTTTCTTAAGGAAAGTAGTTATAGTTCGTTTTTAGTCTTGAATACACCTGCGGGGATATAAATTGGCCGCGCGTTTTCAAATTTGGATGGTTATATGGTTAACGGAATTACTTATTGTCGAGAACATGAGCTTTAATTTGATAGATCTGAACTAGTAATAATAGCTCTAAAAACATAAATTAAAAGAATTAAAAATTTAATGAATACTTACCCTAAATTTACCTTATTTCGAAATTAATAATTCCTCATACTCTCGCTGTATTGTATACTCACCTCATGTGAATAAGCTTGAAATTATATGAAAGTTTAACGTTAACGAGCAACGTGATCCTTTGAGGGATTCATCCGTTGCTCGCCACACTTGCTGGAAAGTACTTAAAAATAAATAACACGATACGCAAAAAAAAGTCAAATCCGCGAAAGTGTTTTCTATTACTTGTGCGTAGTAGACTTTCATTGTCCGCAGTAACGCTAGCATGGTGCCGAAACCCGAACAAAGCAAACAAATGTATAAAGTGCATAAAACACATAAAATACATACAATTACAACAAAAAAATATATACAAAAGTGCAAATACGTACATAAAAATTTAAACAATTAAAAAAGAAATATAATGCCATTAGTGTTTGGAAAACAAAAGATTCTAAACAAATAATACATACATACATATGTATGTATATAAGGTTGTGGTTAAAAAAATAATTAAAAAATAATAATAGTTATAATAATAAATGTGTGAAATATTATATAAAAAGGCCTAAAATACAGTAGCCGCACAACAACAACCCCAGCAAGTAGCCGCACAAAAGTAGCTGGCACACGGTGTGTAATAAGTGCACGCGCGCATAAAATATAACTACCAAACTTACCACTGGGTATATAAGCGGTCAATCCCTGATCCCTGCCACCTACTTTTTTTTATAATATAAATATGCTTAATGGTATTTTTTAGAAGCATAGAAATCATGTAAAAAGTTAGTCCCTGATCCCTGCCACCTACTTTTTTTTATAATATAAATATGCTTAATGGTATTTTTTAGAAGCATAGAAATCATGTAAAAAGTTAGTCTCAATTATTATTTGTATCTATGTACATATGTATATGCTTTACTACTGAACTAACGACAATCTTTATAGATAGGTACGCATATATTTTGTGGCACGCTTGCTTTATCGTTTTGTTTTTATGAAATTTTAATGTACGGTACTTTTTTTGCTTGTTTTTTGTTACTAGACAAATTGAACGCTCTAATGGGGACGCATATTTTGTTTTGTTTCATCTTCGCTTGCAACTTTGGTAAGTCGTAGTTCAGACACGGCAACTTTGTTGCTCATTTTCGGCAATTCCTCTTTTGGAATTGCCCATCGCGTTCACACAGAGCAACTCCATCCCATGTATTTGTTTTTGTAGGCTGTGAAGCAAGAGTACTAAAATACTAAGAAGAATGAGAACACAAAGCGAATTGCCCGAGCACGAGCAACTCGGTGCCCTTCCCCTTTCCTCGTCGCTCTCTCTCCCACAAACTACGAATTGCCGCAACAAAATTTGCCGTGTTTGAAAGACGACTAAGCATGTAAGTTTGTTTTGCCATTTCCTTCTTTGTAAATTTTAATAACGGTTCTTATTTCGCGCATATGATCACATATTTAATCAATTTTGTCACTTTTGAAGTGCGTTTAACAGTGGCAAGTTCGTTATAGTTAATTTGGTTAATAATATTGTTAAGTTTGCTTGAATAAATAAAAAGTTTTAGTTTATTTTATTGATTAGGTAAGTAAAGTGCAATGTTATGTTGTTAGAAAGAAGTTGTGTTGTATTCGTAGGCATACTAAATTTTTTTTAAAATAGTTTTGTGATGTCGAAGCGTTCAAGCAACAACACACTTTTCAAATACTTGGAAAAAAAACAAAAAAATTATGATAGTGCTAAGCAACCAGAACCAGATCAGTGTTCATCAGTGTCTACTGATAGCTCAACTCCTATTATTCCTGTCGCCGCCACTACCAGTTCTTCTGGAGACGAAACTACGTTTAACCCGCTTGACAAATTGGATTTAGGATCTTATGCTAATTCAAAACAAAAAATTGATGATGAACTAAAATATGCGTTATTGAAAAAACCCTGGGTACCAGAGAAATCTTAGGTTAGGTTAGGTTGGAGTGGCAGCCACCTACAGCGGCTCACTTAGGCCAATATTAGGCCCATTGCGTTACCACAAGAAAAGTTTTGTACCATCCCAAAAAGAAAAATTACCCCTTACTAAACCAGTTTGCCTCATTGATAAACTTCAACAGACAATTTACCTCGGTGCTTGAAACCTCACTAAGGTCATCCAAAAACGGTGATCCCAGATATCGCATTCTGCTTTTACACAGTGCAGGACACTTACACAGTAAATGCAAGATCGTTTCCTCCTCCTCGTCGTTCTTGCAGCTCCTACAGCACCTTCGGAAGGGTACTCCCAACCTTTCAGCATGTTTCCCTATCAGACAGTGCCCTGTTAGAGCCCCGATGACGTTGGAAATGTTTTCCCTACTTAGAGAGAGAACGCTGCGCGACCGTTTCCGGTCCCATTTAGGCCACGTCTGCCTTGAGGTACGACAGGTCGTATTTTGCCTCCATCTATTGTCAGCTTGTTTATATGTAAAATCTCTGAGTAGCATTTTGCAAGTGGCAAACGGCATACCAATGCGTTCTTTGTCCTGAAGAATCTGCTTAGTCGTACCTTGTCTTGCAAGTTCATCTGCCATGCAGTTTCCCTCTATGTCCCGGTGACCAGGGACCCAAATGAGGTACAGTCTGTTCTGCTTAGCCATCTCCTGTAGAGATCGGCGGCAGTCCAGCGCGATATTCGAGTTAAACGTGAGAGAGCTCAGAGCTTTGATTGCAGCCTGGCTGTCACTAAAAATGAAGATGTCTCTTCCTATAATCCCGGTCCCTATCTTCTTCACCGCTTCCATGATAGCTGAGACCTCAGCCTGGAAGACGCTGCAGTGATCTGGTAACCTAAAGGAAATTTGCAGGGGAGGGTTTCGTGAGAAAACGCCCCCTCCTACCTGATTATCGAGTTTCGAGCCATCTGTATAGATGACAATGCTCTCAGGTGGAGTGTGAAACTCAGGTTTCCACTCTTCCCTGCTTGGAATTCGTGTAGTAAAGTTACTTTCATTTACCGATGTCCAAGCACACCGGTCCGTGCTGCTCGGAATAGAGCAGAACTTGTTCAAAATACTAGAGTGCCCTTGGCATTCAGGGTGCCACTGGGATGTCTCTCTTAGTCTCAAAGCAGTCATCGCTGCCGTCTGTTGTCCGACCAAATCTAAAGGAAGGAGGTCTAAAATGGCATTCAAAGCCTCATTTGGCGTGGTTCTGAGCGCCCCGCTTATGCAGATCATACTAGATCTTTGCACCTTGGTGAGTAATCTGAGGTTAACCTCTTTGTCTAAAGCAGGCCACCATACGATCACCCCATATAGGAGAATAGGTCTGACGACCGCTGTGAAAATCCGCCGACAGATCTGGGGATTAAGACCCCATTTCCTGCCTATGGCTCTCTTACAAGTGTAGAGGGCTATGGAAGCCTTTTCATGACGTTGAACCAGGTTCTCTTTCCAGTTCAGCTTCCTATCTAAAACAACGCCTAAAAATTTGGCACTTGTAGAAATACTTAACCGGGTACCATTTAGTACCGGTGGGGTCACCGAAGGCACTTTATACCTTCTCGTGAAAAGTACGAGTTCCACTTTACTTGAGCTGACCCTGAGCCCGCAGCGGGTGGACCACTTGGATACCTCCCGAAGCGCTCGTTGCATCAGCTCGCATAGTGTCTGCGGAAACTTTCCCCTGAGTGCGATCGCGACGTCATCAGCGTACGCGACAACTTTTGCGCCACCCCATACCGTATCTCGCAGTAGCGTATTAACGGTGAGGTTCCACAGAAGTGGGGATAGGGCACCTCCTTGTGGCGTCCCCCTCGACACGTGCCGCGACAATTCGCTCGCACCCAGCTTAGCCCTTACTACTCTGCAACTGAGTAGCTGGCCTCCAGTGAGCATTCAGCTCCTAGATCCCTAACGGCGCCAGTTATGGCTTCTGGAGGCACATTATTGAAGGCGCCTTCAATGTCCAGGAAGGCTACAAGACAGAACTCCTTGGCACTGAGAGACTTCTCAATATAGCCGACCAAGCTATGGAGTGCAGTCTCAGTAGATTTGCCTTTGCGGTAGGCATGCTGGTCATTAGACAGTAGTCGACCGTCGATGGTATCGGACAGGTGGCAACTAACAATCCTTTCAAGTGCCTTAAGAGCAAATGATGATAGACTGATAGGCCTAAGATCCTTTGGATTAGTATATGAGGCCTTACCAGCTTTAGGAATAAAAACAGCCGTGACATTTCTCCATGCCAACGGTATATGATTAAGTTTGAAACAGGCTCTGAAAATAGTAGAGAGCCATTTTGCAGACACCTCCAGTGTCTTAATTAGCTGAGCAGGTATTATCCCATCCGGCCCTGCAGATTTGTATGGCTTAAAGCTTTGGATAGCCCATTTAACCTTTTCTTCCGAAACCGGTATGCTGACGGGGTTGGAAGAAATAAACGGAGGAGTTCTTTCCTCCGCAGTTGTGTTCCCAGGGAAGTGAGTATCTAGTAGCAGTTCAAGGGTTTCCTTTCCCGTAGAGGTCCAGGAACCGTCTTGCCTCTGCAAGAAACCTATCGGGTTAGAGGATCCTGAGAGAACCTTCCTTAGCCTGGCTGTCTCGGAAACACCCTCGATGCCGCCACAGAAGTTTCTCCACGAAGATCTCTTTGCCGCCCTTAAAGCTTTTTTATAGGTCTGGAGAGACTTTTTGTACTCCTGCCATACCAGTTCGAGATTAAGTCTTTTGGCTTTGTTGAAATTTTTCCTACAAGATTTGCGTAGCGAGTCCAACTCACGTGACCACCAATGAGGTTTACGTTTGCCCCATTGTTTAGATTCAGGGCAAGCCTGATCTAGGGCATTTGAGCAGGTCATCGTAAAAACATTCACCATGTTCTCTTGATCCCCGATGCAGTTAGGTTCAATAAGAAGTTCGCTGGTCAGCCTATCCTCAAATAACCTTTTATAAGAGCGTCAATCCGTGTTTTTTAGGTTTTTGCGCACTTTTGGGCTGGTAAAAGAAAAGTTCAATACGATTTCAATATAACGATGATCAGAGAAGGAGTGTTCGTCTAAAACCCGCCAACTCTCGATCAGTTCAGATAGATTAACACTACATAGAGTTATATCTAAAACTTCTTTGCGATTCCTAGTAATGAAGGTGGGATCCCTACCTTTGTTGCATATAAGTAGGTTAGTAGTTAGAAGGTAGTTGAAAAGTAACTCACCTCGATCATTGACGTCCGTGCTCCCCCAGTTGACATGGTGAGCATTAGCGTCGCTGCCGACCAACATGTGTCCGCTCTCATACCTGGATATCAAGTTCCGAACCATAGAGGGAGGAAGGTATTCGGCTTCGTGCGCCATGTAGGCCGATGCCAGCACAATCGACATACCCCCTATCTCCGCGAGGATTGCCGTGACGTCGCCATCACTGTAATTAGGTAGAAGAAAGATATTTAAATCTGCTTTAGCCAGAATACAGGCTCTAATTTTACCTTTACCACGCTCCACGAAGAGCTTAAAACCGGTGGCACTCAACCCACATACCCTTGAGTTGCAAACCCAAGGTTCCTGAATGAGTACCACCGTAATGTCGCCTTTGCTTAGGCGACCCAGGAGAGCAGCTGAAGCTGCTTTAGAATGATGGAGGTTTATTTGCAGCACCCTCATGCGAGACAGCCGCTTCCTCCCCTCCAGCTACAACGGTGACGTCAGCTTCACCCTCCCCGTCACTGAGAAGCAACTCCTCCTCCGCAAACATCCTATGCATTGTTGGTGCAAGGTTCGTCTGGGAGGAGACACTGCCTTCAGCGTCGGAGAGTTCCGGTTCCGGCTCCGGTTCGGAGCTTCACCCGACCCAGAGGCACGCTGAGCGTCCCCGCGGTGCACTTTGATAACGACCTCATCGAGGCCATACGAAACGCGGCCTTGCCTCTTCTCCAGAAGCCCAATAGACTCCTTATTAAGGGACAATACCACTTGTCTGGAAGGGCCTGCCGCGTCCTCGACACGGACGACCCTCCAATCACTTGTCGGGAGGGATGGGTTCATCACCTGGAGCATCTTAAGGATGCTTTCCGGTGCCGATGGTGTCACCGGAACCCATACCCTCGCCCGTGGTCTGACTGGAATGTCATTCCAGTCCACCACCTCCAACTTAGCCCCTGGGTAGACAGGGCCCACCTTTGCAACGGCGGCCTTATACAGCGCCACCGATCTCTGGTCCTCACAGGCTACCACTTTAATATGGCCCTGGTACCAGCCAGCGTCCTTACAGGCCGGGGGGGTTCCGGGGTTTTCCAGCAGAACGTCAAAAATGACGTTCGCCAGAGCTGCCTTCACCCACCTCCACTGGTCTTTTGGTAAGGACCCGAGCTCGTTGCCTCGGTCCAGGACCCCAATAAGGATCCTGTCCTTCGCAACCTCGGCAAAGCTAGGCCTGCCCATCCAGGAGTGCGGCCAGATTCTTTTCGTCGCTGGAGTTTGGTCCTCCGCCGATCTTTGTCGTTTAGACGAAGGCACCCGGTTTTCCACTGAAGCCCCAGTGACCCGGAAGTTAGACAGCAGGGCTTTCGCCCTTTCCACCGCTTCCTTCGCGCTCTGGGGCAGCGTTTCCAACGGGACCCCGTCGTATCTCCTTAGCGTCTTCGCGGCCTTTCGCTTGTTAGCGAATTTGAGCCGCTCCGACTCAAACTTCAGAGGGGCGTGGCTCGTAGTTTCCATCGCTGCCACCCCCTCCATAATTTCATGTGTGGCTGTTTGCCGCCTTAATCCGCTCGGGCCAGGCCGTGAGACCCCTGCCTTCGCAAGATTAGGCTTCGCAGCCACGCCGGTGTTTGGCGGGCCCCTAGTGCCTACCGCTACGGAACGATCTGCCGTCTCCAGCACAATCCCCGCAGCTTTGCTGGTGCTAGGCCCCGCCATAACACCCATAGTCACGGGCCGGCGTGAACCTCCAGCCCGGAAGAGCCCCTGTCGGAGCGAAGCGGCGCTTTAGGCGCTTGCGCCTGCGCATTCTTACCCCGAGATGGGGAAGAAGAAGTTCTTATGCTAGGCGCTCGCGCCTGCATAGTCTTACCCCGAGATGGGGAAGACAAGTTTTTTTGAGTTTTTTGCTTATTCGTGTTCATCTTGGTCGTACGACCACCTGCTCGACGAGGCAAGCGTAGTGGTCTGAAAAATATAAGGGGGAATAGGGGGGTACACCACGACAGCGCCCCTTGCCGCGGTAAGACCAAACATACTCCCTGAGGTGGCCCGGTGTCAGGGAGGCGCCGTTAGAATACAGCCGGAGTTTAGACCCCCTGGCTGCAAACCGACCAATGGGCACGGTGACGCTTAACACCCTGGCTTAGGGGGAGGATTGACTAGGGAGGAAGGAGAACTGGGAGATATTAGGAGGGATGCAGGGTATGCGGAAATTGAGAGATGTTGGTGCGGTACTCTCCACATAAGAAGCAGTGCAAGTTCGAGTCCTACATTGATTCATATATGGAGCTTCCCTCTTAGTTCGTGGTGTCATGGAAATCCGCGAGGAGTAACCATGACAACACTTAAGCCTCATCCCCACGCCAAGGAGAAATCTTACAAATTCCCAATCACAGACGACAAAAGACATTTGAAATTTCAGCACAAATGGTTCGATCAATTCTCCTGGCTGGTCTGTACCTTAAAAAAGCCTGAAGGTGCTTTGTGCAAGATTTGCGTTTTATTTGCAGCTGAATGTGCTGGGAAGGGTGCACACCAAAAACTGAGCTTATTGGTTGTGAAACCATTAAACATGTGGAAAGACGCGATCGCGGATTTTAAGCGGCATGAGCAAAGCAAGTATCATCAAGACTGCACATTATTTGCTGATAATTTTATAAGCGTATATGAAAAAAAACAAATAGACAAAAGGAGTCAACTAGACATCGCGCGATCCGCTAATATTGCCAAAAATAGGAAAAAACTGGTGCCCATTGTTGAAACCATTAAGCTGTGTGGACGACAAGAATTATCATTAAGAGGAACTTGCGATTTCGGATGTATTAAATTCAATGAGTCTGAACCAGATATTAATGATGGTAATTTTCGAGCTATATTACGTATGCGTCATAAATGTGGCGATATAGATTTGAAGCAACATGATGAAACTTTGCAGTTAAATGCTACATATTATAGTCCAACTATACAAAATGAATTGATTTCTGTTTGTGGTGAAATAATTCAAAAACAACTGGTGACGGCTATTAATAATGCTAAGAGTTTTTCCTTGCTGGCTGATGAAACAACCGATATATCACGACAGGAACAAATGTCCATCTGTGTAAGATACACCGAGCTTCACAACAATGTTTATATCGTACGAGAAGATTTTCTTACATTTGTTACTGTTGAAAGCTCAACAGGAGCTTCTTTAGCTCAAACAATTCTGGAAAGTTTACACAATATGCAAATTGACTGTAATTATTTAGTTGGACAAGGCTACGATGGTGCTGCAAGCATGAAAGGCAATTTGAATGGTGTGCAGGCAATAATCCGAGCAAAAAATATCCTGAAGCTCTCTATGTGCACTGCAGCTCTCATTCGCTAAATTTAGCTTTGTGTCACTCATGCCAAATTCAACCCATCAGAAATACAATTGGCATTATAAAATCAATAGGGCTCTTTTTCAAATCCTCCGCCAAACGAACAAATTGTTTAACAGAATATATTAAACAAAATATGCCAGAAACAAAATGGAGAACATTAACTGCAATGTGCGAGACCCGATGGGTTGAAAACCATGATGGGCTGCTGAGGTTTAAAGAGATTTTTAAAGCGATTGTTGGTGCATTAGAAGAATTAAGTGGTAATAGCGATTGCGATACTTCATCAAAAGCATCTTCTTTTATAAGATCAATATCAACTAGCGAGTTCGTGATAAGCTTGTGCTGCCTAAATTGTATATTTGCATATACCTTACCATTATGCAAAACTCTTCAAACAATTTCATGCGACTTAGCGGCTGCTGTACAGCACGTCGATCTCATTATAAACAATTTTAAAAATATGCGTATAAACTCAGAAACAGAGTTCGTAGATATTTTTAAAGATGCTGAGAACTTGCTTGAGTTTCTGGGTGAAACAATAGCGTTGCCTCGAATAACTGGGCGACAGCAATACCGCGCAAACATAGTTGAAAAAGATCCAAAAAAATACTACCGAATAACCATTTTACTTCCACTTTTAGATGATTTCATTAACCAATTAAAACTAAGATTTGAAAAGCATGATGTAACAGTGACACAACTTTACAAATTGCTACCAAAAAAGTGTGTAAAGGCTGGCACAGTATTTCACGAAAACACCTTTTCATTTTATGAAAATTTTTTAAAAGACAATTACATTAAGTCTGAATTGCAGCTTTGGCAAACAAAATGGCGCAACGAACCCGAAATAAACATACCTAATTCAGCAATAGAATCGCTTGAAGCCTGCAATAAAGATTTATTTCCAAATGTGCATTTTCTTTTAAAAATTTTGGTAACTTTGCCAGTTACTACATGCTCTTCCGAGCGATCTTTTTAAACTATGAAGAGGTTAAAGACGTACCTCAGAAACTCAACAAGCACGGAAAGATTAAATGGTTTGGCATTGATGTCGGTTCATCGCCGTATAAATGTGCCAACAAAAGAAGTTATTGACATATTTGCTGCGAAAAAAGCTCGCCGATTCAATTTAATTTTATAAATACATATATAGTACATATAATATGTGTTTTTAACAATTTACAGGAAATTAAATGAAATATTTTTAGTTTTTTTATTTTATGATTTTTTAATATATTTTTTAAGATGTATAAGTATGTATTATATGTAAATAATCACTGTAAAGCCTGAATAAAGATATGTACATATGTAATTTGAATTTGAAATGTTTTTTTTTAGTTCACAATGGCAGAAGATAAGCAAGATAAACCCCAAACCCTCCATACTCTGATAGGCCAAAGGACTAGATCCAAATCCCAGGCCGACGAAGAGGAATTCAATTACATTCACATAATATGTCTCTTCGAAATCTCAAGACTGGATAAATATTGCGAAAAATGGTGGAGCTTAGGCGAACCGGACCACACCGAGGCCGAACTCAAGACATATAGGGAACAAATGTAAAAGCATATTGCATTGGTAGACGCAGTCAACGAAACAGTTCAGATGAGCAACGCAGACGAAAGGACTCAGAGAACGTGCAATGCTACGTACGATAACTCCAGCGATAACGGGTTGAACACAAAGTTGAGGGTTAACGAGCTACTCAGCCAACTCCAGCCAAACCCGGAGTTCACGAGAATCAACACGTCTGCCATGTAAATCCAACCCGATACTCATAATGACCTCAGGCCCAAAAATTTTACCACTTGAGAAAACTCGTGGAAAAGCTCCTCTTTTCATTAAAAACTATGCTTTAAATTATGTCAATTTTCAACTCGATTGTGATGCACTCAAATCCCGCTACGAAAATCATTGAATTGTTATTGATAATCAATTTAAAACTCTTTTTAACATTCAGCCTGCACACATAGAAAATGGGGAAAACTCCATCAAATGCAAACGACAATAAATAATTGTCTAGCTACACTAAACACTAAAATCAAATGGAGTCGCTAACGAAAGTTGTGACCCAATGCCTCAAAGCTCTTAGCTCAAGAAAGGAGCTACTTCTCTGGTCTGAAATAGACAAATTTCTCACAACTCGGCACGAAGTGGTAGAACTACTGTACTTCATACAGGCCGCATAAACCAAAACCTCCTCAACCCACTTTCATTCCCCGGGCATCACCAACAACTCCACCATCGTTCAACTTCCGGAACAAAACTCAATCGTTCCACACTAAACAAAGAAAGCCAGTCTCGTGCACATTATGCAACTATAATCACTCCATGATGAGGTGCGTGAAGTTC
Source organism: Anomoia purmunda (assembly GCA_951828415.1). Classification (NCBI taxonomy): domain Eukaryota; kingdom Metazoa; phylum Arthropoda; class Insecta; order Diptera; family Tephritidae; genus Anomoia; species Anomoia purmunda. Next base: position 87,561,566 of record OX639995.1, read on the forward strand.
AAAGAACTATCCGTCTCAGATCGGAATAAATTTGTTAAAGACAATAGTTATTGTAAAAATTGTTCAGCGTACTCTCACTTAAAATTCGAAGCGAAAACAATCAAAGGCCCACAAAAAACTATGTCACATCTCAAGTGACAATCGATCAAGAAAGGCCTTGTGCCTCAAAACAGGCCGCATTGACAAACTCAGTATTCTTCACTCCATTCTTCACAAAGGAGAAATAACTCAAATTCGTGCTCTGATTGACCAAGGATCACAACGATCACTCTCGTGTTCAAAAGTTACTTGGTCTACCAACTCTGATTGACCAAGCATCACAACGATCACTCTCGTGTTCAAAAGTTACTTGGTCTACCAACACTAAAAATTAATTATGAAATACTTGGAATGGGTGGACAAACAGTCCAAAACTGGAATAAGGTCTGCTCAGTCACAATATGTTCGCCATCTCACAATAAAAATTGCAACTCATGCAATAATTCTCTCTCAATTAACGCACTTTTACCATCATTTAAGGCGACATATGTTGATCTCCAAGAATATGCTTCATTGCCTCTAACGGATCCCAACTGATTCGTTCGCGCCAGAATTGACATGGTAGCGACATACTCACCAAAATACTTACTCCAGGCCTCAAAATCAACGTCAGCGGACGCTTAAGAGCCCAAAACTCCATCTTTGGGTGGATATTAAGTGGATTAAGTGGTATATCTGAACAAGTCTCGACATTTTCCACCCAAGTGGTCGAACCTTCAGCCGACTCCCTAGAGATCTACTCAAAAGATTTTGGGAGCAAAAAGATGTCCCACAGGCTCCCACTCACACAGAAGATGATGAGTTTTGTGAAAAGCTCTACAAAAATACTAACTATCGGATAGAAGACGGTCGGTACGTATTAAAACTCCCATTCAAGTCAGCATTTCCTGACTCAATTGCGCTAGGGCACTCCAGACCCGCAGCTCAGCATCGAACGGAGCACTCAGAAGAAAACTGAACTCAAAAGCACTTACTCGAAAGTCCTGAAAGAATATTTAACTCTAGACCATATGGAACCCACAAATTCCCGCAAATAAATACGTGATGGGAAGTATTTCTCATTTTACTTGCCACATCACGCGGTGAACCTGACAGTAAAACTATTAAAGTCCGCGTAGTTTTTAATCCATGAAAACTCTCTGACTCCGGCCTCTCACTTTATGACGTACTTCACACAGGTCCGGTGCTCCCAAATGACAGGATTTTGGTCACCCTAAAATGGCTATTATACCAGTATGTTTTCAATGGCGACATTGAAAAAATGTATCGCCAGATATACGTCCATAAAGTATAGAAGACTTTAAACGGAAAACAGTTACATGTGGCGTAAATTGCGCTCCATATTTGGCTATAGGAACACTCCACCAGTTGGACAAAGAATAAAAAATAAATATGTACAGTTAAGAAAATATTTTAATATAGGAATAAAACAACACTTTCATAAACATATGACTATACGCAAACGCATACATTAAAAGCATACCAATTTATTTTATTTTTTATTTAAATAAAAAAGTCATTTAGTTTTTCAAAATAAAGATTATTTCAAGGTTTATTTGAAATATAACTTGCGCCGAATATTTAAAGGTCGGTTTCACCCGAATTTAGACTCTTCCTAGACCTATATACACCGCCCCTGTCGGGTAAGCTACCCCCTCCTACCATCCCTTATGTCGAAGTCAATCGTATATGTACATATACATACATACCCATGCCATAGGTCAAGTTAGCAGAACCTTGCAACGATTGTTGTCTTCTTCACGTAGTAGCTAGTTTATATTTGCATTACATATGTTGCAAGCGCTAGCCCATGCACTCTCGGATGTGCATGGTATTCACGAGATTTTGCGGAAGTGAAGTTGTGCTTGCCAGATCAGCTAGTTCTGATCAACGGCGAGTCGTCCGAATCGGTGCAGGTAGTTTCTATAGGCAACGTTGCCTGTCAGAAACTGCGTCATCTGGAAAATTACCTCTCTCCATGCTTACGATTTAGCCACTTTTCAGCCTTGGGAATTAGGGGGGCGTCCATTTCCCTTGGCGCTTCTGTCCCATCTTTTTTACCATTTTCTAATGGATACGACTTTTTCTCTTTTATAAAGGGCGGCTTCCTTTAATGTTTCTGTTTCGCTTTCCCTCCGCATTGCGATATGCGCGGATTCTTCCACTTGGATGGAGATCGGCAAAATACCAGCGATCGCCATTGTCGCTTCCGCTGATGGCATCTTGTACGCAAAAACAACTCTAAGTGCGCCCAGCCTTCGTGGGGCACTGTAGGGGTTTCGGTGTGCCTTGATTTTCGGCCCACACTGGTGCTGCGTATAGAACGGTGGAGGTGATCACTCTAGTAAGTAACTTACGTCCACTGCTCTTTGGCCCGCCGATATTAGGAAGCATTCTTCTAAGAACAGTGTATATTTTGAACCCTTTAATTTATATGTATTCTGCGTATGCGCCAAAGTTAAGTATATCGTCTAGTATCACGCCCAGCTAGCGTATTTGCCTTTTTGAAGCTATTAGGTTATCGAAAATTATCATAACCGCTTCTGTTTTCTCCTTAGCCAGTCCTCTATGGAAGCGATTACAGCATTGCCTTTATTTTCGACTAGTTGTTTGTGCTTGGCAACAGCCACCAATAACGAATCCAATAACGTTAACACCAGAGGGGAAGTTTAAGCGGAGTACACTGTTACACACTGTTGGACCTAGTTCCGAGTCCTGAGGTACTCCTGCTGTTACTGCATAGCTTTACTTTTACTTTACTTTTTTAGATGTGCGAATGGACGGCTAATCTCGTAAGGCCTTTAAGTGTATGATCCCAGTCTGCAATGTGAAAGGCGTTTTTGACACGCCCAGCGTCACTTCTTGACTGCCGATGCCTCTAGCAAAGGCTTATCTAAATGATCCGACCCGGTCTTTAATTATCGTTTACAATCCTTCCCTAATGTGGAGGAGATAAACATTCCGCAACTTTTACAGATTATCTTTTGTGTTCCACTCGGAATAGCGAAGTTATGCAAAGTTTCAGTTTGAATACTTATAAATTCTCTCCTAACTCCCCTACCCAATTAGCCAGCAATTAAAATAATTTGCGATGATGTTTTTGGGCATCTTTTCGGGATCTTTTTACAGCGATTTACATAAATAACTCGCATTTGAGTAGCGTTGAGAAACTTGACCACTTAATTCAGAAACCATCTAATGAGGCGCGAGTAAGTATTGTAAGTAAATCTCCGCTAACGAATCAGGGATTTGATATGGCTTGGTCAAATTTAAGGGCAACAACGAAAATAAATATAATAACAATAAATACATAATAACAGCAAACTAAAATTGCTGTTTTCACTCCCAGTTATCAGACTGAGTGTGCGTTAGCGTTGAAGAACCGACAACGAAACATTAATGGATGCCTGTCAGCACTCGAGATGTATGATGTAGAGGTCTCCAATTGGTATGTGAGAGCACACATTGTTGGACAAAACAGCCATACCGGAGTGGAGTCAGATGGATGCGTTGGTAACATAGTGGTTCAGAACCCTGGAATCGATAATGGATGTGAGGTGGTCGTCGTCTGTCACAGACAACCAATGTAGGCTAAGCGTATTGCATCATGTGCCCAAAGCAACAGCATCACTTGCGTTTATGCAAAAAGTTAAAAGTATTAATCATAGGTACGTACAAATTAAAAAACAACTGCTGTTTGGACTGCTTGTCGAAAGGACATCCAATCAAAGATTTTAAAAGCAAGTTCTCGGGCACTACGTGCAATAGTAGGCATCACACTTTGTAACATAGAGTGTCTTCCAACTCTCAATTGTGGAGGTTTGGAGTCATGGAAATGCTTCACAAGCTTTCCGTGCGAATATACAGTCCACTACTCCTATCAGTAGTTCATTATCAACTGCGAATAATACGGAATCTTTCCATTTGCCTTCAAATGCAACCATTTTAGGGTTGAGTCAAAAGGTCTCCACCAATAGCTTTAAAATGCGCTCTCTTGTTTTAGGCTCACCACGTAAACCTAAGCTATTCATCGGCGTCTCTGCCGTTGTTTTACCACAAATAACTGGTAACCTACCTTCGACCGAATTAGAAGATTCCGTTTTAGAACAGATTCCAAGTTTATACAAAGTGGTCCGGTCTATTTTTTTATTGGAGGGGATTTATATCCTAAAGTTATGTTAGATGGAACGAAACGCAGTGTACATAACAACCTTCTGTACCAAGAGACAGTGTTTTAGTGGATTGTCACTGGGGCATCTTCCACTGCATACGTCTATCGCTTTAATACAAAGGTTTCAATGGGAGAGGACATTTCGTTGGGCTCCCAATTACGGAAGTTCTGGGAGTTAGAGGATCCCCAAACAGGAGGTTGAGGACTCGTTTTATGAAGAGCTTTACGTCAAAACCACCACTAGTGATTTGACTTTTCAAAAATCTATACCCATCGGATTTAAAGCTAATAACATCGCGACCAATATTTAGAACTAGATCATAGGCTCGAATATTTTTCTGGTCATTTCTACCTCCCTTGCCATGCAGTTTTTAAACTTGAAAGCACGTCAACGAAGTTGAAGGGAATTTTCAATATTTCGAGTAATTCGTCGAATAGAGTTTGTCTTAACGACATTTTACACACAGGTCCAGCTCTTCCAGCGGACTTAACTCATATCTTTAAACGTTGGAGGATGTGTAAGTACGCATTTAATAGCGACATTTAGAAAATGTGCCACCAAATTTTAGTAGTTCCTTCTCATAGGCCTTGCCAAAGGATTCTCTACAGAAATAATCCAATCAGCGATACTCAGGACTTTCAATTTAGTACTGTAACCTTTGGAGTCAATTGTGCTTCATATCTAGCGATCAGCACGCTTCTTCAGTTAGCCGAAGATTCGCGTCCATTAGCAGCTCAAATCCTGAGAAATTCCATATATGTCGATGATGTCTTAGTAGGATTCCATAATGTTTCCCAGCGTTACAGCCACGTGATGGAAGTGCAGTATGTTCGCTGAGGAAGTGGTCCTCGAATACAAGAGGTATCTTAGTTGATCCTCCTAAAGATCATCTGTTAGATAAGAACTTTTTAGAGTTAGACAAAAAAAGCATTACAAAAGCTCTAGGTATAAGGTGTAATGACAGATCAATATTACTTTATCATTCAAGGCATTGCCCCAAAGGATAAATACCAAACGAGAAGTCTTATCAAACATAGCGTAACTTTCTGGCCCAGCGTGCTGGCTTGCAGCGATTGTGGTTGCCGCCAAGATTATAATTCAGCGAATTTAGCCATATGCTCGCTCTTTGGCAATCCTTTAAGTTTTCAAACACTTTGCGAGTGGAAATACTTTGTCGAAAACTACGGATGTATAGAAAGTATCCGAATTCCGAGATGGGTGAACTACACTGGTCAAATCCCAATTCAAATTCGCGGGGCTATATATAGTTGCGGATAGATAAATCTGTTGCTAGCTAAAATTAAAATTACTCCGAAAAAAACGATTTCGCTCCCTCATTTGGAACTCTGTGGTGCCATATTAATTACTGAAATGCTCAAATCTTTACTAAGCGTTAGCTTCTCTTTAAATTAGAAAACATTTTTTTCTGCACGGATTCAACAATTGTAATTTCATGACTTAGAAAAAGACCCTGTTCCTGGACAACGTCTGTAGCAAATCGAGTTGCAAACATTTAGGAAGTGGTTGGGCTTACACATTGGAATCACGTAGACTCGAAAGATAATCCTGCAGACATGGAGACCCGAGGTGCAAATTTCCAAGGTTTCTGCTCCAACAGCTCGTGGTGGGGAGGAGGCCCGTCTTGGAAAGATGCAGTACATTGGCCATCGTTAGACGCAGAATTCACTGAAGTTACAATTGAGGTCATAAAGGAAATATCTTATTCTCTTGCCATATAGTTGTACAGTTTCAAAGTTGCTAATTACGTTTATTCACAGCATATCCATTCACGGAAGAAATCAGTTGGTGTTACGCCTTCTTCGTCAAGAGTATTGGATTTCGAATGCAAATAAATTATTCAAAACTATAGTTCACAATTGCAAGATATGTGTTATTCAGAGTAAAAAGGAACATTGCCAGAGCGAACAGTCCTCTTCAGGCCATTTCTAACTACAGAGATCGATTTTGCTGCTCCTTTCCTCATTAAAATCTTCACAGTGTGAGCGTGTAAAATTACTAAAGAGTTAGTCGGTTTTTGTATGCTTTTCTACAAAGGCAATTCATCTTGAAGCGACAAGTGACCTATCCACAGAGACCTTTTTTGGCGCATTTGCGAGATTTGTCTCTAGAAGAAATTGTCCAAAGCAAAAAGCAGGAATCTTTGTGTGATCTATATAGCCACCAGGAAGTATCTTGGAATTTTATCCTAGCCGGCGCTTCAAATGTGGGTGGACTATGGAAGTTTGGAGTTAAGGGCTTCAAACTCCATTTTCGTCGCGTTACTGCCTTTCAGACAAGGTGACTCTCTTTCGTGCGACTTCTTTAACCTTCTGTTAGAAAAGATAATTCATTCAGGCAACATATTTTTTAAGAGCGTGCAACTTCTGGCGAATGTTAAGAATCGCAAGTTCTTGGGCTGAGCTCTGCTTGACCCTTGTATGGAGACAAGGAAAGTTTGCAGGTTGTTGATCAAGAAATTTCTCGTGCCCACCCTGCCAGTAGCAAATAGGAGATGTGTGAGCTCTAATAATATTAAAATTAAAACCTGAACTTGTACATTACTACTTAAGAATTATACATACAAATCTGTTATTTTAATTTACATTTTTTTATTACAAATTTGACTTAAATACTCATCTTTGCAATCCCCAAGAATTGCAAGGCTGGCGGCAATGTTGAAGCCAAAATCCTTCAAACGTTGGTAACTCCGATGGTCTGCCTGCATAGCTGCTAGCTACAATGCTGCACTGTGGCTGGAAGACTGACGATGGTTTTCTTCGAGCATGATCGAGTATTTTTTCCAAGGTTCCGTGTAAATTGTTGTCACTTTTTTGTAGCACCAGGCAGCAGCTAGCGAACCAAAGCAAAGTAAAAGGCAATTTATCTCTGATATACATACATCAGAATTGTTTGTACACACTTCTCTATATATGTCACTATATATTTATCTTCTTATATATGGCATATACATACATAATTTTAATTAATCTCTTGATTTCCTAACACCAAGCTTTTTCATTTCTAATTTTCTGCACAAATTGTTGGAGTTCGTTCTAACCAGAGAACGTAAATTAAATTAGACCGAATTTCGGTGTGAATTGTCAAAAGTCGAAAAATCTTTAATAGACCCACTCATGGAAATACACCTTTGTAAAGTTGCGAGCGGCTCTTTTAGCAGAGATTAAATTGTAATAAAAGTGGATTGTTCTTGTACCAATTTTAGATTTCGCAATGATATAAATGAATTAAAGGAAAAATTTAAATAGTTATATTTTCATATTTAACGAGAAATTTGGTTTATTTAAATATGTAAATGATAAGGTTGAGTCAATTGTATAGGCCAAAACAACTTGGCTCATTTGCTGTTTTAACGACGGCATTTCAAATTTCCTTATTGTGTAGTTTTATGGTTTGTTTGAAAACATGTGTAAAATTTAATATAAGAACAAAAAGCTTAAGAAATTCTTAAAATAAATTACTTAAAATAAAAGTAAAAACTTTGCCTTAAACTAAAATTATTTTTCGAATTTAATGAAAAAAATGAAAAAATGTGAGATATTAAAATATCCAAGCATATTCGTCCTTTAAAATGATTTTTTATAATACAATAAATATTACTATGAGTTTGCTTCCAATTTAGTATTTCATTTAGTTTCCTATGTTGATTTCCTTTTTCAGCAGATGCGAAATAATATGCGATCTACATGTATTACAAATTTGTTCATTTGTATCAAAAATTTGTCTTGGCAAAAATTATTCACGAGTAACTGAATCAAGTAGCGATTAAGTTTAAGCAAACCAGTTGTATTCTGTGGTGCAGTTGCTTCACGAGGCACCGCAATATTCTTTATGCTTTCGTTTTGCGCGAGTTCGGAACCGGGCCACGCGCTTAAATTTGGGTGGGGGTTGATTTAGATTTTTACTTTTTTTCATACATCCAGAGAATACTATATGCATAACTACATTTGAATGTACAGTCATAAATAACTAATATGTCATCAAATATACACTCATATGTGCACATATCCATATGTATGCATATCTATATACATATGTACATATATCTAAATACACAAATTCATATGCATCCATGTACATACATACACACATATGTATGCACTTACGTGCATGTGCATAAATTCAACTTTGACCTACTGCTAAATCTAAATCAAATCACAGCGCAATCACAATCGCAGCTGCACTTGCGCCTGCGCCGGCGCCAAATATTCTAAAATATCTGAAACTACATACAACAACAACAAAATTCATTCATAAACGCGTGCACGTATTCCTACAAACAAATGCCGTTCATTCAGCAGGATCTCATCTCCCCGCGTACGCAACAATCTTTTTCGCGACGAACACAAAAATGCTAAAATCATCAATTTTGCAAACCATCGACGACCATTGAAAAGTTTCAACATCGCAATATCAGACAATAATGTATTTTGGCAACGTAGTCTGATAAATTGCTGGCATTTTTCTAGAATATTCTAGAATGTTCTTGTCCAAATGCGCATCAATTCATTTGCGTACACGTGCACGCGCAATTGGCGAATCGACACACAAATTGCCGAAAAACAGAAAAGAATATTATTTTGGTTACGGTCCCCTTTCCCTTTCCTCCCTTCTCTTTTCCACAACTGTGGCATACCTCCTCTACCGTTTCTACTTGCCCCGCTGACAATCAAAAAACAGATTTTTTCGCGGATTACTACTTTTTCTTCTTTGTTTCATTTTTAGTTGGATTCGTAAATTGCTCTTCTCCTATTCGCACACATTGCTATGATTTGGTGTTCACAAATAACAAACAGCTCACTTATCCAACTCATACACAAGTTACTTCTGCAACCTCCAAAAAACACATCGAACAAACAACGTAGCGCAGTTGTGATCAAAAATTGTATTCCTCACATACAGATAGTCATTCAATCAACAAAAGCACCATTGTTCAAAGAAGGGAAGTTAGGCTTAAAATTCACAATCCCTTCCTTCAATATCCCATCACAACAGCTATTTACCGGAAACGTTTTTCATAGTTGCTAATATTTCATCCATCATATGTTAATTGTGGAGGCTTAGCAACTACAATTCATTGAGACTTCATTCTGAGAATTAGCCTCATGGCCCTAAACGACCTATACCTAAGCTTCCCTGTTCTACTTTAACACATCTACTCATTGAGCCCTGGTTCTCCCAAACCAGAGTTCCTATTCGATGTTGGAAATTTATTAGAAATCTAAAAAGTGGTAAGCAGGGTTTTATCAACAGGCACACAGTCTATAAATATAAATAAAGAATCTAGAAATATAAGTAGGTCGATCCGTGACGCCGCCCAAGCATCAATTTCCCAAATCCATGTATCTATACACCCCCTGCAATACATTTTTTGAGCACAAAACGCGATTTATGACCATATGTTCCTCAGTAGACATTGCAGATATACTCTTTATTTACTTTAGGGAAGCGGAATACAACACAACCAACACGCTAATAAACATCTTCATAATGCAGATAAAGAAGAAGAAGAATTATTAGTGAAGGGTCTCAAGTTTAACATCTCAACCTTATGAGAGATACATATGTTCAGTCAAATTTTTGAGAAAAAAAATAAAAAACGATAAAAACCAAATAGACCACGAGGCAGTGCAAAAGTTCTCATTAAAAAAAAGGATTGGGGAAATGAAATGCAGAAGAGTAGGTGCGGAACCCACCGGCGAATACTATATAGACAACAAAAGAGCCGTAAAAGATAAACATGGGTAAGAGTATTGCACACACGTTAAGTTAGATGATCCCAGTAGCTCCACCACCGATAGCTCTACTACACAAGTCAGATATTTCAATGAGGCCCTTAATAAATTACATATCGGCACTTTCTCATAGTACTTACCTACTTAATTGGTGCTATAACCGCTTATGCGGTTTTGGGCGTCGGTGCCCATGTTTCAGCGCCATACAAAAGCACGAACATGATGAGAGACTTATAGAGTGTGGTTTTGATTCGTCTGATTCGGCGAAATCATTCAGCCTCAGTCCGTTAGCAGATGTTTCATCGTGTAGGGTGAATTTACCGAGAGTGGGACCAAAGATCCCTTCCCTTCCTATCGTGGCGGGGGCAGCGCAAATCAACGCAATGCTTTAAAATCTCGCTCTGAGGCGGGTTACGGCGAGACCTTCGTCCACTGGAGAGACCGACAGTACTAGGCGGCGTAATCTCTCTCCTAGCACAAATCCGACCCCAATTTTTTTCATTTGCATTTATAAGCGAGCCGCCTGCTCCAATTCAGACCCCCGCTCGCAGCTCCACCTACTAATGAACAGACGCTGCAAAGCCCTGATGAGGCTTTAAACCGAAAAGGGCGGTGTGACCCCACAGGTTCGCCTTCTCACTTTGACTCACTCCCAACCGTATGTTCGGGGGCTACGCAGAGGACACTTGAGTGAAATCACCCGGAAGTTGTGAGCTGCTTGAATCCTTCTGGCCACTTCCAGGGGAATGGCGATTAGAGACTTTCCCCACTACCGTGGACTTCTACATATGGCTCCATCCTCAATATACATAAAGATGATTCTCCAAGACACTCTAGAGCTGTGTCACGAGCACAACGTAACTGATTGGCAAACGGAAATCCGTAAATCCATACCTCTTCCAGAGACCGTGTTGTACAAAACACTACTGGAAAACAAAAAAATAAATAGCCTTGGTAGCTAGTGCTATAATATGTATTAATCTATAATTTTAATTGTAATTAATAAATAAATAATAATAATAATAATAAAATAAATAAAACTAAGGTGTCACAGATCACAAATAAACTAAAACCATTACTACGCCAAAACTACTTGGACTTTAATAGTAAGCTACATATAAAGGGAAGCGAACGGACTGGGCATGTGTAACCCAACCTCGGACAACGTCAATTGGTATGGCATTCTACTCAAGATATGTTGATGACATTACATGCGTAGTATCCTGCAACAACGATAAATATAAAAAAGTTACCCCAAGAAACAACATAAAAACATAAAGTTGACGATGGAAGCAGAAAACAAAGTAAAAATAAACTATCTGGATCTGGCAATCAAGATAAACAAGACCCTAGGAAAGGTTAATTATGAAATATATAGAAAACCAATGGTCACAGACACGATAATACATACAAAACACGCCGATCCATCCACAGCAACACAAGAAATCAGATCTAAGGCAACTAGTAGACAGACTATAACGAACATCTATCTAAGAATTATACACAATTTATAATATAGTTCAAAACAATGGATACAAGGTGGATAAAATTAGAAGGAATCATGAAGCGCAAAATGAAGCGGCAAAGAGAAAGACGGGCAGACTTAGACAGTCATAACTTACACAGGAAAGGCGACATGCGAACTAGCAAACTTTTAAAAAAATACGACATTCACACAGCATTTAAAATAGTAAATAACTTGTGGTAAATCCTACGGAGTAGCGCGAAGACAGAGCACGAAAACAGATAAACTGACTTGTGAACACCAGTGCAGCTAGATGGGACAGACGGAACGAAAAATAAGAACGAGGTTTCGGGATCACATACATAACAAAATGATACTGAAACACCCTGCAATGCCTGAGTCTAACTTTACAAACGATATATCCAACAGCAAATCTTCAACAATAACATTAAGAAAACAACTAAAACTCTATGTGTGCATCAGAAAGAACGCTTTACAAACAGAAAACATTCGACTGAAGTATAATAAACGAACAGACGAAAACAAACTCAAACGTATTATTTGAACCCTTAAAATTTGTGTAAGAAAAAGCAAAAGAAAAAAGAACTAAGGTAAGACAGTAGGTAACAACGTACAGAACCAACACAAAAATTTCCCATAAGACAAAGTTACTGGTTTCACCCTAGAAACGCCCGCGAAATAACCCACATTTTTGTGGTAAATACGGTTACATGTGGAACCGCTATAACACGAACCGTTACTACTTGCTAACATTTCCATATGCCAACACGAACAAACACAGCAACCTGATTATTGAATCTACCCGTGAAGCTCAATACCAGAAATATGAGCATATGAGAACTATGTGGGTTCTTAGCGAAGCTGTTGATGTCAGGACAAGAGGTTCAGTCAGTCAACCCCTCCACACGATAAATAAATAGCTTTTAATTAATATTTGTTTTTATACCATAGACCGGAATCAGCACATAAAAACTCTATATAAATGTCAAAACGCTTAAAAAATTACAGTCCGAGAAGAAACAAAATAATCAACTTATTTGTCCAAAAAATTATCAACTTTTTGTAAATTAAGTTTTGCTTTTACATCCTGTCATCAGAATTAACTTCATCGTTTTCTACATCGGACTTTAATTTTCTAACCATTCTTCATCGAAAAATAAAAAAGCAAGAATTGAGATAGTTAATTATTTATTTTACCAATTACTTCATCAATTATTCTGCATTGAACAAACGGTTTTTCTAATTGTAGGTCTTGGTTGGAGACCGGGTTGTGTTTGTGGACCACACTTTTTTATCAATATAGATTTTAAATAAAAATATTTGTTTTTTTGGTACCCAATGCCTAAAAGTGCGTAATAATCTAAAAACTACGAATTGGGATTCTTACAGAAAGTTTTTTGAACACACGTTAGGTAGCCTAACCCTCATAGAACCCAATTGTACTGATGATCTAGAGAATATGGTCAACGTTTTCACTGTAGCCTGTTCAGAGGCCCTAAGTCAGGCCTGCCCTGAACCTCAAATATGGGGTAAACACAAACCCCACTGGTGGTCGCGTGAGTTATACTCACTGCGCTAATCTTGCAGAAAGCAGTTCAATAAGGCCAAAAGACTTAACTGTACTTAATACAAACAACATCTCCGCACCCATAAAAAATCTTTGAGGGAGGCAAAGAGATCCTCGTGGGGAAAAGTTTTTGTGGCGGCATCGAGGATGCTTCCGAGACTGCCAGGCTACGAAAGATTATCTCGGGATCCTCAAATCCGTTAGGCTTCTTACAAAAGCAGGACAGGTCTTGCACCTCAACAGGGCAGGAAAGACTTGAACTGGTAATAGACACCCACTTCCCTGGGAGCACAACCGAAGGGCAAAGCCCCTCTCCTTTTATTTCTTCCAGTACCGTTAACGTACCGGTTTCGGAAGAAAAGGTTAAGACACTGGAGGTGTCTGCGATATGGCCTATCAGCGTATCCTCCTTTGCTCTTAAGACACTCGAGAGGATTGTTAGCATCTTCCTATCTGATACCATCGATAGTCGACTACTGTATAATGACCAACATGCCTACAGTAAAGGCAAATCTACTGAGACCGCACTCCATAGTCTGGTCGGCTATATTGAGAAGTCTCTCAGAGTTAAAGACTTCTGTCTCGTAGCCTTCCTCGACATTGAAGGCGCTTTTAACAACGTACTTCCAGAGACTATAACGGACGCTGTTAGAGCTCTAGGGGTAGAGAAACCTACTCTGTGGTGGAGTGGTAAAGGCAAGATTGGGAGCGAGAGAATTGTCGAGGCGCGTGTCGAGGGGGACGCCCCTAGTAGGAGTTTATCCCCAATTCTGTGGAACCTAACAGTAAATACGCTTTTGTGGGAAACGGATTGGGGAGGAGCTAAAGCTGTCGCTGATGACGTCGCAATCGCGCTAAGGGGGAAGTTTCCGCAAACACTGTGTGAGCTGATGCAACGAACGCTCTATTCCGAGCAGCACGGATCGGTGTGCTTTGACGTCGGTTTCTGAAAGTAACTTTATTACAGGAATTCGAAGCAGGGAATAATAAGGTAGAAGGAGGCGCTTTCTCACGAAAAGCTCTCCTGCAAATTTTCAAGTTTAACCCAAACATCGCGCTGGACTGCCGCCTATCTCTGCAGGCGATGGACTGTACCTCATTTGGGTCCCTGGTCACCGGGACATAGAGGGAAACTGCATGGCAGACGAGGTGCGACCAAGCAGATCCTTCAGGATTAAGAACGCATTGGTATGCCGTTTGCCACTTGCAAACTGCTACTCAGAGAATGTTCATATAAACAAGCTGACAATAGATGGAGACAAAATACGACCTGTCGATCCTCAAGGCAGACGTGGCCTAAATGGGGCCGGAAACGTTCGCGCAGCGTTCTCTCTCTAAGGAAGGGAAACATTTCTAACGTGATCGGGGCTCTAACAGGGCACTCTCTGATAGCAAAACACGCTTAAAGGTTGGGCCTACCTTTCCGAAGATGCTGCAGGAGCTGCAAGAATGACGAGGGATCACCGTTTTTGGATGACCTTAGTGGGGTTTCAAGCACCGAGGCAAATTACCTGTTGAGATTCATCAGCGAGGCAAATTTTTCTTGTGGTAACACAATGGACCTCCTATTACTGGCCTAGGTGAACAGCCACTCCAACCTAACCTAACCTAACCTCTATTATTAATACATCAAGCTAATCCTCCACACTAACTTTGTTTAATTAATCTTAAGAATTAAAATACACTGACATTTTAATTAGGCTTTTAGGTGGGCCCACATTTGTATATGAAATTTCACTACATTTTTCCAAATACATTTAAAATTCAAATATAATTGGTACATTCGATATCAATTTAAGCCCTTATTGATCTCTTCTTATTTAAAACATTTTTTTGTTCCTTGTTCCTAAGGGCTTCAGCTGCCTCAAGAGTCCCACGCCACTCTGGCTCAATTAAGGTCTAGATCTTGTAGTAGACTTAACTCCTATCTATCCGGAGAATCCCCGCCCGCTTCCAACCACCTATTCACATTCCCGCAGTGGACAAAGAGTAAATGTACTACAAGAATATAAAGAATTCTGCGAATCCATTTTCATAAATGCCAAATATTCATATGTATATTAATTTTAGCCAAGAAGAGCAGTAGTCATTAATCCTCAAACTGGCCAATCGTATGAGTTTATTTCCCGCTAATATAACCAATAGTTATAGGCTAGGCTTCTTGCAAGCGCCTTGCAAAAAATGCCTGACCATATCGAAAATAAGTTATCGATTGTATACACACACACTCCTGCAAATGCCGAGAGAAAAGTTCCGTTTTCGTATTCACTATCCAGTAAAAACCAGCAAGAACCAGTAATAATTTTAATGGATAGCAGGGACGGCGGAATACGTGGGTATGGTGGGTAGAACTACCCACCTGAAATTTCCAATTGTGGGTAATTACCCACCTAAAAATTCGAGCAGAATAAAAATTGTCATTTAGAGTTTGACAGATTTTCGCGCTTCATATGACTCGCGCGGAAACCACATTACACCACACACAAAAATAAATGATGGATAACCGCATGACCTTAATATTGGTTTGAAGTACTTTGAGAATTCTCCGGAGGCAAGGACTAGCATACGGGGCATGATGGGATGGAAACTCAAATTTCATGCCGATGTTGTAGAGTTGCAATCCTGCCTTAATAGAACGAACCACACCACTATATTCAAAACCAAATCCTAGAAGCGATACCAAATTTTTATCATATAATATCCAGGCTATCAGAGACGCAGACTTTTATTAATACTTACGCAGATATATGTAACTAGGAAAGAGCAAATTTATTTTCTTAATCGAGCAACTAAAGCAGATCTTGGAGCCCCAGAATACTTCATGGGATTTTATACTACATACTTATAATTGAGAATCTCGTACATTGTTCGATAGTGTTACTGACGTGCTACTTCGTAGAAATAGTCAATCCTATTCTTGCCGTTCAAGATGGAATGGAGACAGTAAGAAAATTTACCAGGGAAGTAAAAGAGCTGATCAATTTCGTTCATGATTCACCGAAACGTATAGCACAATGTAAGGGTCTACAAGAAATAAAACAATATGAAGACAAAGCCCTTGTGGCATATTGTTCGACCAGGTAAGATAAGTAGTTTGTTATCAAAGCAAAGTTTCGGCCGGTTCGCTCTACAGGCGTGTATGAGCGAACTTTCAATAGAGCCGTTTTGAAAACACTACAAATTTAATTTAAATTTTTTTTTCTTTCTTTACATATGGGTTGTGCGTATAAAATCTACGTAATCTTGACGATATTTTTACGACAGCTATTTGAAGGTCCAGAAGTCGACGGAACCGTCGCAGCCTAAGCCTCGGGATTTTTAGAGCGCAAGGAATCATTTTCATTCTTTCTTATGCTGATTGCGATGATAGAAATTTTTCTTCGGATCGAAATACTCAAGAGGATTTGCCTAGTAGATTCGTATGGAAAAATATAAGCTGTTACCTGCACCCTAGAGGCTTCCCTTGAATCTTAGTTTATATCAATTTGGCTAAATATTATACGGTAGACTGAATAATTCGAACTTGAAGAACCTGTTTTGCAGCGGCCACGCAAAATTTCCAAGTGAGTAAATGACAGCAATGCTGAAAATCATACATTTACAAAGCCTGCAGATTATTTCCGAAAGATATATTATAAAAGTTTTGACCAAGTTATTTGCTCCCTCGTAAATAGATTTGACACTGAATCAGCGAAATTTTATAAAACTCTAGAACAGTTTATTCTTGGTGAGACGGTAGATCTGACGAAAACCATCGAGTTTATGCAGACTAAATAGTGATAAAGATATGGCTCTCTGTATAAGTACTAAGCGACACAAAGCGAAAAGTCCAGGATCTTTGAAAGATGTACAATTCTTGCGTGACAACGAAAAGTGCATCGGACTTGCATCGGACTACTTTTACGATTCCAGAGTCGTCTCGCTCCATCGAGCGAAGCTTTTCGGCTTTAAGTAAGGTAAACAATTATTTGCGCTCCACAATGCATCAAAAACGTCTTACCCATTTCGCAACATCGCATTCTTATCCGGATGCAGTTGATAAATTAGATTTACAAATCTTTATGAATGATTTCATGATTTTCCAAATTTCACTAAAAAATTATTTCCATTTATTACTTATGAGCAATAAACTTACTATACGAAGAACAATAAGTTCTTTTCCCGCAACCCGCTGACCTTCTTAATTATATCGACGACCCATTTCCTTCATCTAGTTTTCGTATTCACTATCCAGTAAAAACCAATAACAACCAGTAATAATTTTACTGGATTTTTACTGGATAGCGTTTTCGTTCGCCAAAACTAACAAGAAACTACCAAAGTAGGGGAACTTGAGAGAGCGAAAATGATAGCTGACTTGAAAGTTTTACTGGATTTTTACTGGATAAATTTTTACTTGTACGAATTTGCCAGTAAAATTAACAGCTGATTTAAGGTATGTACTCAGGTGATCACAAGTAGAAAAAAATTATTAAAAATGCTTATTATTTCCATAAAAAAGGGCGAAAATTGGAAAAGGTGATTAAATATTTAAGAAAAAAAACAAAAAAGAAAAAACTTGCAACTTCTTACTGGTTTTGCGTTTTCTTACTTTCCTGCAAGTTTCTTTCATTGAGAGCAAATTTTGCTTACGCTCTGAAATTTAGTTAGACAGTGTTCAAACGGGGAAACTTTTGTTGCTTATTATCGGCGATTTCCCTTTTGGTGTTGCTCGTCGCGTTCACACAGAGCAACTCTGTACAGGCGATTTTCTGGCATTTCATTTTATATCATTTTCGCAAATTTCTGTACGCTTCGCTTAAGCGGCATTTACCATTCTGATAAATTTTGTGATTATAAGTAAAAGGTGTTGAAAAATGAAGTTTTAACATAATTTACGTTAATATGTATAGTATATGCATACACATGTGTATATTTAATCGCAAAAAAAATAAGAACAAAATTTCACTTCCCAACTTACCGTATGTATTCACTTAACACTCAACAAAACTGCAACCATTGAAAGAATTTATAAATGAAAAGGAATGTCAAATTTCTTAGCTGCCGACTGAGACGAATAAGAACACAAAGCGTGTCGCCCGAGCACGATCAACTCGGTGCCCTTCCCCTTTCCCCGTCCCTCTCTCTCCTACAAGTAACGAGTTGCCGCGACAAAAGTTTCCCTGTCTGAACGAGAACTTACTGGCAAGTTACTGGATAGTTGTTTACTGGAGAATACGAAAACATAACTAAAGAGAAAAGGCATTGAAAGATTTACATACATATTCTTTTGCGCGTGCGTATACATCAAAGAAAATTTTAGTGGTGGTAGCAAATATTCAAAAAGTGCATTAATTTACTTAAATTTCTGAATTTCTTATTCTAATATAAGAAAATGAATAAACAACTTTTTCTAACTCGACGTGGTTGGAGAACGAAAATTTTGAGGCCAGTGTGGCAAAAAATAAAAAAAAAATTTCACAATTTGCTACGCCCAACTGCGTAGGCAATGACTCCAGTGCAGGCGTAGAATACATGGAACTCCTGCGAAACGGACGAATGGAAGCAGGACAACATGCCGTTGCTGAGGAATTTGCTTTTAGCGACGAAAAGAATTTTGGGAATGCAGAAGCTATACGAAGAACAATAAGTTCTTTTCCCGCAACCCGCTGACCTTCTTAATTATATCGACGACCCATTTCCTTCATCTAGTTTTCGTATTCACTATCCAGTAAAAACCAATAACAACCAGTAATAATTTTACTGGATTTTTACTGGATAGCGTTTTCGTTCGCCAAAACTAACAAGAAACTACCAAAGTAGGGGAACTTGAGAGAGCGAAAATGATAGCTGACTTGAAAGTTTTACTGGATTTTTACTGGATAAATTTTTACTTGTACGAATTTGCCAGTAAAATTAACAGCTGATTTAAAGTACTCAGTTGATCACAAGTAGAAAAAAATTATTAAAAATGCTTATTATTTCCATAAAAAAGGGCGAAAATTGGAAAAGGTGATTAAATATTTAAGAAAAAAACAAAAAAGAAAAAACTTGCAACTTCTTACTGGTTTTGCGTTTTCTTACTTTCCTGCAAGTTTCTTTCATTGAGAGCAAATTTTGCTTACGCTCTGAAATTTAGTTAGACAGTGTTCAAACGGGGAAACTTTTGTTGCTTATTATCGGCGATTTCCCTTTTGGTGTTGCTCGTCGCGTTCACACAGAGCAACTCTGTACAGGCGATTTTCTGGCATTTCATTTTATATCATTTTCGCAAATTTCTGTACGCTTCACTTAAGCGGCATTTACCATTCTGATAAATTTTGTGATTATAAGTAAAAGGTGTTGAAAAATGAAGTTTTAACATAATTTACGTTAATATGTATAGTATATGCATACACATGTGTATATTTAATCGCAAAAAAATAAGAACAAAATTTCATTTCCCAACTTACCGTATGTATTCACTTAACACTCAACAAAACTGCAACCATTCAAAGAATTTATAAATGAAAAGGAATGTCAAATTTCTTAGCTGCCGACTGAGACGAATAAGAACACAAAGCGTGTCGCCCGAGCACGATCAACTCGGTGCCCTTCCCCTTTCCCCGTCCTTCTCTCTCCTACAAGTAACGAGTTGCCGCGACAAAAGTTTCCCTGTCTGAACGAGAACTTACTGGCAAGTTACTGGATAGTTGTTTACTGGAGAATACGAAAACATAACTAAAGAGAAAAGGCATTGAAAGATTTACATACATATACTTTTGCGCGTGCGTATACATCAAAGAAAATTTTAGTGGTGGTAGCAAATATTCAAAAAGTGCATTAATTTACTTAAATATTTGAATTTCTTATTCTAATATAAGAAAATGAATAAACAACTTTTTCTAACTCGAGGTGGTTGGAGAACGAAAATTTTGAGGCCAGTGTGGGCAAAAAATAAAAAAAAAAATCTCACAATTTGCTACGCCCGACTGTGTAGGCAATGACTCCAGTGCAGGAGTAGAATACATGGAACTCCTGCGAAACGGACGAATGGAAGCAGGACAACATGCCGTTGCTGAGGAATTTGCTTTTAGCGACGAAAAGAATTTTGGGAATGCAGAAGCTTTGACAAAACTAGCGAAATTAAATTGTGGGCATTTAGGAACAATGTGTCACAAGTAGTTTTAAATGATTAATTGAAGTATTTAAATAAAATAGTTGTTAACGGTTTTCCAATGAAGAAATGTGATATTTTAGCGTTAAGTGACGAAGTTATACTTAGAACTTCAAAGATATGGTATACCTAGTGTGCTTTAAGTTTATTAATATTCGACAATGGAAAAAATAACATTTTACAACTTACTTTTTTCCGTATCCATGAGAAAAGGCATTGAAAGGCATATGTATGCACATATGCGCTTTCATACAACATATTCTTTGCGCGTCCGTATACATCAAAGAAAATGTTGGCGAGCAATTTGGTTTTAAAATCTTCTTTAATTCTTTTAAATCTTTAATTCTTCCAATGCCTTTTCTCTTCCTCTCATCATCGATAAATCATTTTCGATATGGTCAGGCATTTTTTGCAGGGAAGCGAAGAAGAGAAGTGGTCATGTGTTACCCGACGCTCATACAAAACTAACAGTATACAGTTTGAGTTAATTTTCCGCCCTATATAATCGTTCGTTATAGGTCAGGTTTCTTGCAGGGATATGGGGTTTGAAAGTGCTGATTAATCGAACTTCGGCTTAATCGATATAATCACGTTTGTATGTTGGAAATCAAAGATTAGCTTTGGGTCTCAGAAATGACTAATAAAAATCAAGGAGAATAATGAGCAACAATATCATGAGTGTCAGTTTATAAGATAAAATTCACGATTATTAAAGTTGACCAAGTCTACTCTGAAATGTAGAGATGATGTATATTAAACGATGTATCTTAATATAAGGAAATAAAGGAATATGCACGAGTGTTTTGTGGAAAATTCCGGATCGCAGCCGCTATTGTATGTTTTCAGTCAAATTTTTGAGGCCGACAAAAACTTGAATTTTGTGCATAATCTAACAATTTTAGAAAAAGATTATGACGACAGCCAAAAAAAAAGTTTTTTAAAATTCTGGTCCTTAAACGCAGAAAGTATTGTTGGTGAAGATTGCCGTCTGTCGAATAAAAGTGAAGGGGTATCAACAAAAAGCAGTGAAGTTAGTGCAAAGTTATAAAATTAATTTACTTGTTTTTTATATATATAGTACTATTTCAGCGAAATCCAATATGTGAGAACTCCATGGGAACAGATGATAAGTCTTCAGAAGATAATGAATTTTGGCAACAATACTACGAAAAGATATACATAGAGCAGTATCAGGTTTACTCATTCATTTTTTATGAATATTATAAATATTTGCACAAATCATTAGAGCCAAAAGAAATTGAACTTGAAGAGGTCAAAGAAAATAATCTCATTGCAGCTCATAACAATAGTATTTTAAGCGAGTTTGAGCAACTCCGGTTGCTTGGACTTCCTACTGCTTTCGGAAAAGATCCAAAGCAAAGGGGAAAAACATTAAGTTGGAATAAGAAACTCCATCATATCTACAGTGGATTTTTTTCGGACGAGGAGGAGTATGATGCAAAAATGAATACTTTATGTAAACCAGAATTACTGGTAGAGAACAAAATAGAACCAGGCGAAAAGGCAGAAGATGATTCGCATGTGCATAACATAAAAAAAAAGGTTTTAGTGAAGAAAAAACAGAACCGTAAACTACGAAATGTGCCAGAATTCCTTCTTGAAAGCAAAGGTATGCTAAAGTATTGGAGAAAACGATTCTCGCTTTTCTCGCGATATGACGAAGGCGTGAGATTGGACTGTGAAAGTTGGTTCTCTGTAACACCCGAAAAAATTGCAGTTCACTTGGCTGATCGTCTGTCATGTGATTTTATCATAGACGCGTTTTGCGGATGCGGCGGAAATGCTATACAATTCGCTCGCACATGCAAGCGCGTCGTGGCAATTGACATTGATCCAATGAAGCTAAATATGGCGAGGCATAATGCAACTATTTACGGTGTAGCTGATAGAATTGACTTTGTACTTGGGGACTTTCTTCAAATAGACGGAAATGTGCGTTTTCGCAGCGATGTAATCTTTTTAAGCCCCCCTTGGGGGGGTCCACAGTATAAGAAAAAAACGGACTACGATATTGAAAAATATTTGCAGCCTGCTGGTGCATCCAAATTAATGGAAATCGCTAAGACATTCAGTGAAAATGTTGTTCTTTATTTACCACGAAACTCTCATATGAAGCAAGTCGTAAAGTTGGCTGGCGAGGGCAAACGCTGTGAAGTGGAGCATAATTATTTGGATTCGCGACTTGTTGCTATTAGTGCAATATATGGAGACAGTTTAATAAATGTTAAAAATTTGTAAGAATAATATTTAAAAAATATATATATTTTTAGATTTGTGATGTAAATCCACTTACACATGTGAATGAACATTGATACTATTGTTTGTTTGAACTAACAATTTCGTAAAAAGTCTGAAATTTTATTTATATGGTTAATGTTATAGAATGACCTCTTTTTTTATAAAAATATTCGGGGGTATTATAGTAGATAGATAGATATATATTTGGGGTTTGCATTTCGACCTTTAAAGATCCATAGTGCCCTCTCCTTTTTACAGTACCTCGTCTAATCCAACTCCTTTTGGGAAGTCTAATATGATAGTTGGTGGCAACGAGCGTATCCATGACTGATATGATATGACTTCCTCCCCCATACCCTTACTTAGCAATGTTGAGTAGGTTTCTTTTTTCTGTCTGTTCTATGACAATGTGGAGTGACGTTAGGTCTAGGATCACCTCTAGTGCTCGTGTTGGAAACCGGCACATAGCTCCCGTTATGATCACGCACGCAAGCCGTTGGCGCCTTGTCAGTGATTTTCTCTCCGTTGAAAACGAAGTTCTGGGATCCACGCCACCGCACCATAGGTTACTACCTGCCTAACAGGTGTTCATCCATCTAGGTATATTTGAGCTAAAACCCCAGGATTTTCCCGTTAGACGTCTGCACACCATTATTGCTATTGGGTAAATATACTTTTAGCCACCACCCAGTCAGCTTGCGCTGGTCTCGATTCCCGTGTCCAAGGTTCCATGTCAGTTGTGGAGGCATACGGGAACTGAGTCGACAGCAGAGCCAGCGCTTCCCCACCGTTTTCCTAAGGGAAGAGAGATGCTGAGACCACCAATGGGGGTTTTGTTTTACCCTCCATACAATTCGTTTACCTAGGAGTGTGTCCTATACTAGATAAGTTTAAGTTAACTAGGTTGCTATATTTCTCCCAGTCTGCCCTCCTGCCCGCCCTTCACTTAACTTTCAGATTCTATGATCCGACAGTGAGGGTTCTGTGGAAACTTCCCATTCCGAGATCGGATTATCCCTCAGTTTATTGCTGAGAGTAATGTCAAGTACCTCTTCTCTGGTTCTGGTGACAAACGTCGGTGTATGCCCGACGTTAATTATGTCCAGATCATTACTTAGTATGTATTCTAGTAAAGACTCGCCCCTCTTGTTGGTGTCGGTGCTGCCTCACTCTTCGTCATGCGAATTAGCATGGCATCCGATGATAAGGGGAAGTTTTGCTTCCTCATAATACCTGATTAGATGTTGGCCCTCGGGTGATGGGATGGTGCTAATGTCCCCTGGAAAATTAGCAGCGGCATGAACTATGTCTTTGGATACTCCGTCCACCTCCAGTCTTGACTGAACTGCTACCAAGTCCAGAGTTCGGTGCTCTGTAATGCAAAAGTAATCCATATTGCCCTTTAGCACTACACATGCTCCGGGTCTTTCAGATTAGAGATCCCAAATTACCTTACCGTTTGACTCCTTTACGCCCCTTACCTGGCCCTTGAGCCAGTATTATACCCAGATCTTCCTAGGCGGAACTCCTAGCTATAACAGCGGAAGCTGCTCTCGCGTGGTGGAGGTTGATCTGGGTTACTGTCACGGACGGGGTCATAGCTGTGGTTCGCCAATCTCCGAGAGCCTTAGTTCACTCTCGCTGTCACTGTCTAGCTCGAGCCTACCCAGGTCGAGTCCCTCGATTAGTTCTTGCGTTGTATGAACCTCCGCTGCCTCAGTGACCCTCCTTGCCGGTTCCAGACAGAAACTCGCCGGGAATACAAGAAACTTGGACGGTACCTTGGATGGTTGGAATGTTTGTGTGGACGCCTCCCCATCCTGCACTTTTCCCGGCACCGTATCTGGTTCGCCCGCGATCTTTGGTCGCCAGGGCCTGACGGTGACGAAGCTGAATCAGTAGTTCAACCTGAAGCCGCCCCTTTTCAGCCTGCTTAACGACTCTTCATCTATGCCTAGCATCAGCCTCATGCCCTCATTTTGGGCACTTATCAGCCCTATGACATGTTCTACGTTTATCCACACTCCTCGGAAAGAACACCATAACTGTATACGTGGGGGTATCTCATCCCCCCTCTTTGTGCAGAGCTTCGGACCTTTCCAAGGCCCGAGTCTTGGTGCGACCTCCACAAGCCATGCAGCAGTTCTTTCGTCCTTGCCCTCCACAAGGGGTAGCACCGGACGGAAGTACACACCACAAAAGGCAAGCGGGTCTTCCTTCTTTTCATTTGTGTTGTGTTTTGATTTGTTAGTTGTCTTCATCTTTTTCGTACGACCACTTTCTCGCCAAGACGATACTCACCGTCTAGCTATTCGGGTGGTCTCGAAACTTCGACGCGTCAACGTCCTTGTCGCGGTATGGCCACCGTTACTCCTCGGAGCGGCCCGTTGTCGAGACGGCGCCGTTCTAATAAAGTCGGTTGTCCTCCTGGCTGCAAGCCTTCCAATGGGCACGGTGTCGCCACCCTGGATTAGGAGGGGGCAGTTCTTGGTCATCGTTCTCAAGCGGTTCCGATCATCAAGGTGGTGCACCACTTAGGCAGTGCAGATCCGATTTGTGATTCGATTAAGCCCCTGCACCACGTCAAGATGCCTGGCCTGGCAGAGGTTATTATAGTATGCGTCAGGTGTGCTACGGTGGGAGTACACTCGATCTGTTCTCGACTCAATTTTTTCATTAAATACTTTTATTTATTCCTATTATGTTTGCCGACGGCTGGTTTCGGAGGGAGTTATACTTGGATCTGACGACTTTCAGTATTCACGGCTATTATGGTAAACGTCGGAAGTGCTACGGTGGGAGTAAATCCGATCCGTACTCTACTCACGTTTTTCATTAAATGCTATTAGTGACACCGACGGATGCACTAAATAACTCACGTGAACCCATATTAAAATTCTATAGCTCACTGAGAAAATTCTAAACTTTATTATAATAGGAATGGATATTACATGAATAATACAATAATACTACGAACTAATTTCATGATTTTTTCAATTACTTATGTGACCATAGGCAGCGAATAAGGTATGCGCCCCGTAGGTATGCACATGCAAGCCATGATTCTTTTGCATACCTACGGGACACATACCTGTTGTTGCTGTTGTTGTTGTAAGGCTAGCTACACCTTGCTAGATCAGCTTACCCATGGCTGCGAAAACCGGCAAAAACAAGGGCGACCCTTACCTTCCCCAGTGGGGAGGCTAAGGAGGCCGTCGGGTAATCGAAAGCCTCCAAGGTTATTGGTCCTGACGGATTAAACATGTTGATGCTGAAAAGCTTGGAACCGGCGGGAGTGACTTACCTAAACAGCATCTTCAACCTCCATCTCTTCCCTAATCATTCCTGATGTGTGGAAGGTGGTCACTTCAGCAGCATTCCCCAAAATGTTATGGAGAATCTTTTATGCTGTTACAACAACAACAACAACAACATATCACTGCTGAATCCGGGGAAACCGGCGGACAAGGATTATTCATATGGGCAGATTTCAAAACACGCAGGTCAACTACAGCCTAAACCACAACCGGCCCTATTAGAGAACCGTCCTAGTATTGTTAAATTTCTACGCGGCCTTTGATGCAGCAGCCAGGCAACGCTACTATCTAACGTGAAGACAACAACTCTCTCACAGAGACTAATGCTGTGGGCTGCCAATTACCTGTGGGGTCCACAGTCATCAGTGTGCTTCAGGAATGCAAACTCGAAACTGAGAAGAGTTAAGCAGGGGGTCCCGAAGGTGGTGTCCACTCCCCGATGCTGTTTAATTTCTACATCTCTAAGCTCCCTCAACCGCAAAGGTAAGTCAATATCGCCTCGTATACTAATGACTGTTCGATATTGGTTACCGGCAATGCAATTGATGGCATGTGCTCAAAGTTATCCCTCTGATCTTGCTCACTTCTTCACTGGACGCAATATGACCTTATCCCCTAATAAGTCCCTAATAAGTCCTCGGCGACCCTATTCACCACATGGACAAAGGAGGTCAGGCTGGCACTCAACATCAATGTTGACGGCACTACCATCCCAACGGTTAACCAACCGAGGGTCTTGGGATTCACCTTCGACAACCTGTTCTCTCTTTCTGCGCACACAACCCTAATCGTCAATAAACCCGGTTGTAAACTATGCTGCTCCAACCTGGACGCCGAGGACCAGTAGGACACAGTGGACGAAGCTACAGACCTGTCAAAACGCCGCACTCCGGACTGTATCGGGATGTCGTCTGAGGCACACCTCCATCAGGAGACATGTATGCTCCCAGTTAAGGAGCATAACATCCTGCTCAGCAAGCACTTCCTGATTGGATGCCACCGTAGACAACACCCAAACAGGAACTTGCAAATGGCCGAGCCGACTGCCAGGCACGTCAGGGGGCATCTCCGTGAACTCAAGGTCAGATCCAGTCGTCTACCAGTCAACCACTGGATCAGATGGCCTATAGACAGGCTCTGAACAGCATTCACCAAGAGTCAGTTATCAAGTCACCCGGCCAAGGACTGTTGTTTCGGCGATCTAACCCTGTTTAGATAGGCCTACCCATATACCAGTCTATTACCAATTTTATGAACTCTCGCCCTGTGAATGCTGTCATTCAGGTGCTCGATAATCCCGCGTCACTCTGACCGAACTAAGATCTGGATATTGTAGCAGGCTTAACTCGTACTTACCCAGGCTCGAATGTAAATGAATGTCCGGTATGTCGATAGTTCCTAAACGATACCAACCAGCTTTGCACATACCCAATAAACCCACTCATCAAACCCCCCTCTCCCTGTGGTCCAACCATAGGAAAAATCTTGTTTCCTGGGCCTCAAATTAGATGATCTAGCTAGGCCTACAACAACAACAACCACCTCCATCATCTAAATCGTCGGATCGGAAGGGAACAAAAGATCCGGTGTCGTCGGCGGGTAGAGCAGGGCAGTCCATCAGCTACTCGGATGCCTTTAAGGTTATGAAAGATATCCGGCAGAGACGATCGGATCAGAAGACCTGACTAATCTGAAGAACGAGGGTACCGCTTCATGGTTTGTGGAGGCAGCGCCCAATCTCAGGGCTTAGAAGGGCCAAAGTGCACAGAATGAGGACATACATGCCTCAGCATGGCGCATAATTAGTAGCATCATCAAGGATACCGGGCTAGCCCTACAAAAACAACAACATATCGGGATTAGGCTAATTCTACGAATTCACGTGCGGAAACCAGAGCACACTGAAAGGTGCTTAAGTGCCCCCATCCATTCTGTCTGTGGCAGACTCAACAAAAATAAACTTCTGGCCTAAGGTTTGGCTCCCTATCAGGTCAGAGCAGAAGGATACTAGGCAGCCCTACTACCTGGTGTTGAGTGTAGTTTCGTGATAAACGACTTATATTATTTTCAGACCTAAACAGGGTGAGATCATTGGAATAACATCCCTTGCCACGTAGAACTACATACTTTTCAATTATAAATTCGAAAGGGTCAAATTATAATGCGAAAACGTCAATTGAAAATAAGAATTCCCACTAAAGTCGGTTCTACGTACCGGAACGACCCGGTTTCACCCGGCCAAGGACTGTTGTTTCGGCGATCTAGCCCTGGGGTCGAATCGTGACAGTCGTGAACGAGCAACTCGTCACGTAAAATTGTGAATATCGGATTATGACAGTCGTGAACGCAGCCGTTTATCGAAAATCAGCATGATTACAAACGTCAACGAGTAAGTGAACGTACTCGTTCGTTCGAACTGTCATGCGATCACAAACCGCCAATCGTAAGCGCGCCGATTTGAAGCAAATTTTTAAACATGTAAGTATATTTAATGTATTTCTATATTTATTCAATATTTTAATTATTTTTGTTAATATAGGGCAAACTATAACAAACTGAACTCCACTCAAAAGGATGTAATGGCGCAATTTATGAGCGAGCATCCCGATTTGGCCAAAAATTTGCTACCAAACTGCGCGCAGGGGAGAATTACAGCCAACCGACTTTGGGAGGAGCTTTCTAAGCGATTAAACGCTGTAGGACCACCAATCAAAGACGCAAAATTGTGGAAAAAGGTGTGTTTATGGTGTATTTAATCGAAATTTATGTTAAAAAGTTGTTTTTTTAGGCTTATGCAGATCAAAAATACAACGCCAAAAAGAAACTTTGCTTTAATAAAGCCTCAAAGCGGCAAACAGGTCTAGGACCTTTTCAAGAAAAAACACTCACCCTCGCGGAGGAACTTTTAGTCGAGGCAGCAGGGTTGGAAGCATGCGTTGAAGGGAATAAAACGGTTCCGACATTTGGGAACGTTGCATCACCTTCGCCATCTTCAAAAGCAAGCAGTGCCGAGACAATGTCGAGCATAGACAATGTTGCGAGTACCTCTGCTTCTATTCGTACTCCAGCCCGTAGAAAAGCAAACAGTCGGACACCAAAAAGTAAACAAAAAGGTGACCCGAATACTGTGCTACTGGAGGAGAATATTAAGATAACAGCAGATCACCAATATAGCGTGCGTGCCAAGTTAGACAAACTGCTTGATTTGAATGAAAGGCAAATAGAAATATCTCAGAGGGAGTTGGAAATTTCTGAGAGGCAGCTAGAATTAAATGAACGTGCGCTTCAACTCAAAGAGCAGAAGCATAAAATTCAGACGGCATCCAGGGAGGTTGATTACCAAATCAAATGCTTAGAGCTCGAATCTCTTAAGAAGAAAAATGCTCATTAATGGTATATAACTAAAAAGTGATACGAAAGTCACCTTAATTTTTTAACTATCAAGTGAATTATAAGTTTTTATTTTTTTATATGTATATAGTTACTAAGAAGACGATTTTGCCTTATCATATGTGCCTGAAAAATAAATGATCTCATTTAATGAATTAATAGAAAAAAACAAATATTAAAAAAAAATAGATGTTATTTCATTTTTTTCATATTATGTTTATTTAGCAAATAGCTTCTATATACTAATCGGTTTCACTAATTACATTTAATGAAAAGCCTGCTCTTAAATCCTAAAAGTGTTTGATTACTAATTTAAAAGCGAGTGTTTAATTTGGTCTCTAATGGTTTGACCGATTCTGGTGAGTTGGCCTTCTCCAACATCTATGTCAGGCTCACTTTCTGCTTCAAAATTTGTGGGATTAAAATTAACTTTGAATTTTATACATATATTATGTAATGCTGCGCATACATTACAGAATCTTGCCACTTTAATAGGATCGTATCTCCCTTTCCTGTCGTAATACAAAATTCTCCAACGACCTTTCAGACGTCAATTTGGATACTGTGCTCTGGCACATTCCAATCAAGTAATCGCTGCCAATGGTATGTTGATATCCGCCACTCGCAAGGAGCGAAAGAGTTGTAGCTAATTGTAGAACTGCAGGATCAGCTTTGGTGTCCTGACACTTGAACTTAATTTTCGTGAGGACATAATTGAACGCCTCCTTGTTCATCCGAAATCGTTTCATGAATCTGCAAAATTTGAAATGTAGACAGATGTTGATTATGTACATGCATACATGGGACTTACGCATTACTTGACAATGCCAGTGGATTACTTCTATCTCGTAATTGTTTCCGCACAATTTTCTTATCATTTTCACTATCACTTGAGCTTAAATAAAACAAAAAACTAGGATCCATAGTCGCTTTTCAATTTATTTTTATTTTTGCTATCCTTATTTTGACATTTAAAAGTCTATTGTAACTTCCAAAAATGGAGAAGAAGAGGAGAATAATCGATAACAAAACTGACAATTACGATTCGTCAACTTTCGAATGTAACAATACGATATTGTTCATTCGATGATCGAATAACGTAATTTTTGATCGAACGATTGTCGACTCGTTTACGACTGTCACGATTCGACCCCTGTTTAGATCGGCCCACCCCATAAGTCGTCTCCTCTGGAGCAACTTTTAGCAGTAGGGTTGCTCCACATCCTTCTAATCAGGGCTGGCATCGAGCCAAACCCTGGACTTGAAACCTACTTTTGCTGCGTCTGCCAGAAAAGGCTCCATCCGCACTCCACTTCGGTAAGGTGTAATTCATGCGAAGAATGGAGCCATCTTAAGGTCTGCTAAGGCCTTAAGACCAATAAGGAGTGGTCCAAAAATTATGTGGACCCATGTTCGCGCCCATAGCCTCTACGGCCCCCTTAGCTGCACCAAGTGCACCGATGCCTAGCAACGTCAGAGGCTCTACCGTTCAAAAGAGCACACAACAACGACATGGCCGCCCCTCTCGCCCACCCAGCTCCGCCACCCGTGAAGGGTCGGTTGACTACCTGGCTCCCTGCTGTAGAGCTCCGCAACCGCACACGCCCTTAATGGCGCAACCAAATAACACCTCAAGCCAGCCTAATGTGCCACTGCATGTGCAGCAGGGACCAGGTGGGCAACAACACCCTTCCCTCACACCTCTCTCCACGACGACTCTCCCGAGGCAAACGAAACTCCTTCAGCTGAACTGCAACGGGCTGCAGGGCAAGATTGAGGAGATAACCGACTTCATGAGGCGGCCCAACTTGTCAAAAGCTGCGATCCAGGAAACGAAATTTCACAGCAGCTCTACCTTAGAATGTCAAGGAATAGCTGTCCGGTCAGGCGATGTCGAGCTCGAAATACTCAATATTTATATACCCCCTGTCACCTGCTGCCCGGCAGGATATAACCCTGACATAGGTGCGCTCCTCAGAGGTGAAAACCGATTGGTAGTTGGTGACTTCAACGCGCACCACGATCTCTCGCACTCAAGCCTACCCGCTGATCGTAGGGGAAACGATTTGGCAGAGCAGATAGACGATTCGACATTCTGCACGATGAATGATGATGCCCCCACCAGGATTATGGGTAGTTGCAGCAGCTCGCCTGACCTAACAATAGCTAGCGCAGGTCTGATAAATAGCAAAACGTGGCGACCTATGCTATCGCTTGCATCAGACCACCCACCCGTAATCATCTCAATTGACAGACCTGCTGACTTTGTCTCCGCGGACTACCGGACCTACATCAACTGTAATAAGGCTGACTGGGTCGGGTTCGCGGAGTTCACTGAAAATGTTTTCAGATCTCTTCACCTGAAGTCCTCCAACCTAATCACGGCTGTCGGTAAGCTCTGGTCCACCGTGAGGTCCTTATCCAACCTGACGAAGCGCGACGACCGAGTGGCAATTCACAGTCAAACAACAGCGCACCTCTTGCCTTCACTCGGGAAGCCGAAATCCTCCAAGGCCATTGGCCCTGACGGACTAAGCGTGTTGATGCTAAAAAATTTGGGCCACGCTGGAGTTGAGTTCCTTACAGGGATCCTCAATCTGTCCATGGCCACCCTCATGATTCCTGACATTTGGAAAGTTGGGAGGGTGGTCCCACTGCTGAAACCAGGGAAATCGGCTGACAAGGGAGACTCCTATCGTCCGATTTCCCCGCTTTCGCTATTGATAAAGATACTTGAGGCGCTATTCCTCCCGTACTACGCTTACCACCTGGGCTCGGCTAAGCATCAACATAACTTCCGGAAAGTGCACAGTACAACAACAGCACTCAATGCCATAAACACACAGGTGAATCGCGGTCTTAACCAGAACCGCCCCTGCGAGAGAACCGCCCTGGTAGCGTTGGACTTGTCAAAAGCTTATGACACAGTTAGTCATTCCAAGCTACTAGCTGACGTGGAAGCATCTACTCTACGGCAGGGACTGTGGACCGCGAATTATCTGTTTGGTCCCCATCATCGGTATTATTCAGAGAATCAACATCTAAATTAAGAAGGATTAAACAAGGGGTACCGCAGGGTACTACATCTCCAAGTTCCCTCAACCGCCAGAGGGAGTTATGCCGATGATTGCTCGATAATGGCAAACGGTAATGTAATTGATGACCTGTGTTCGAAAGTGAACGGATATCTCTCTGAGCTTGCCTATTTCTTCGCAGGCAGAAACCTGGCGTTATCCCCTACTCAGTCCTCGGCGACCCTCTTTACCACCTGGACGAAGGAGGTCAGGCTGGATCTCAACAGCCATATCGATGACACCCTCATTCCGACGGTTAATCACCCGAGGATTCTGGGGGTTACATTTGACAGCCTGCTCTCCTACTCCACGCCCACTACCGGTAATTAACTATGCTGCGCCAGTGTGGTCGCCGGGAACCAGTAGGACACAGTGGATGAAACTGCAGACCTGCCAGAACGCCGTACTCCGCACAGGCACTAGAACTGAAGGACGAGATCCAGACGTACATATATAACGCAGCCGCTGGAGGCGTACCGTATCCGGGTCCTAAGCAATATCCACAGAGAGACAGTCACCATCACCATCGACGCTCGTCAGGCAAATGCCGTAATAGGATCCCAAACACCACCAATAGCAGATGAAGGGTACCTGCTGCTCCGCGAGTCCCGCGCCACTCTGACACAATTGAGATCTGGATATTGTAGTAGGCTCAACTCCTACCTATCCAGAATCAACCCTGACATACCCAAAACAGGTCTGGTCCAGCCCTGTCGAAACAGCACGTTTCCTGGGCCTCCCCCTAGAAGAGGGTGACGACGACCATGGGTGAATCCGCTCTTTACAGGGCATGGCTGGCCGCTCCAACAACAACAACAACAACAATTCATGTGTGGTAGCAGTATTGCAAAAAAAAAAATTTCATATATTCTGGTTTTTGCTTTTGCGGCAGGGCTGACACATTAGTAGTGTTTTTCTACGTACGAGTTTATGATAGTTCGTAACAATTGTTACGAATTATCATCTTTTGGCGTTTTCTTACGCAAAAACTTGCAAGAAACTTGCAAAGTTGGGGAAATTGAGAGAGCGAAAATGACAGTTCTTTGGAGGGGAAGTTACAAGTTTTTACTGGATAAATTTTTACTCGTAACAATTTGCCAGTACGGAAAACAGCTGATTGCAAGTATTTGGTCGATCACAAAAAGAAAGCAAATATTAAAAATTGCAATTATTTTAATATAAAAAGGTGAAAAATGGAAAAAGTGAGTAAATATATATACGTAAAAATGTTTGTGAAGTTCATAATGTTAATATATTAGGAAGAGGGCCGGAATCCGTGTGTTTGCGAAGATGGTGGTGCCCCTTCGGCCGGAGTGACTGCAAATAGCACTGCACTTTTTTAAATGTTCCAGGAGAACATGTTATTTCGATACTTTTTTTGTTATTATTTTCCATTTTACAATAGATTTATAATATTATATTTTGTTTGATTTGCGCGCCAAACAAGAATCAGCTGTCAGAAAAACTTACAAGTTCTTACTGGTTTTGCGTTTTCTTACTTTCTTGCAAGTTTCTCTCACTGAGAGCAAATTTTGCTTACGCTCTAAAATTTAGTTACTGGCAAGTTACTGGATAATTTTGTACGTGTACGCACCTATTATTCTACACATTTACATCACAAGCCAATGAGAACAAGTATGTGAAAAAAATTAAATTTGACACACGAAGCCGCAAGGAAAATTAAACAATAAAATCAGCTATTCCAGTAACACCACTTTATATAAATTCGCCTTGCAACTGACTTTTTTCATTTTCAATTGACGCTACCGCATTTTCAATTGGCTATGGTGAAGTTAGCTGCTGTGAAAATAAAATATCGCTATTCATTGAAATCAGAAGTTTTACAGCTGCATAATTACTATTTAAAAAAAAAATTGGTATTGTATACATATATATGTACATTTATATTTACAAAATTTAAATAACTTTTTATATACAAAAAACTATATGCAATATTTAAATATCAATTTTAAATAATATGTCAAAACACTTTTCACTCCTTAAAAAGGATTTGTAGAATGAATTCATTCTCTATATAATTATCAACAACGCATCGTTATTTAAAACAATCCCAAAGAAATTACGGGAATTTTGTCTGGATCGTTTGCATAGACCAAGCTTCATTGTTGTTAATGTTCACTTTTTTGGCAGAACATTACTTCTGCTTCCATAGCATCGCCTTTTAAAGTCACTAAGTAAACAATTTTGTAAACTATTATGATCAATATTAACCGACTGCGTGGTGTTACTGTAAATATTGTATTAAATAACATTAGATGCATATACATATGTACATTTTGGGGCTTATATGCTTATGTAAGTTTACCTGGTTTTGTTAAGTATTGCGCATCCATTAGCTAAAGAAATTTGCAAGGAATACAACGTAGCTAAATTAAGTAGACTATCGTGTTCATATATTTCTATATCAGGCAGACGGATCTGCCTTTGCCTCGGATCCTGTAAAAAGCGTGCGAGGCGCTCATTTACACTTGTTTTAATGCTAAATCCCGGCCTCTCATCTTTTATGCGTCGGCAACCAGCACGTATTTCTCTTATTTCGTTTAACTGAATCGGCGGAGAAGATAAAAAAGTAGTAGATGTTTCACCTGACATTTCGCTTTCTATATGTTTAAATGGAATGACTGTGTCATCGCAAATGCTTCGCTCTAAATCAAATCCTTTATTAGCAATAGCGATAGGTTCTGAAGGGCGATAGCGTAGTTCTAGATTATCATTCGATATGTTAGGAGACCAGTCTTCACTACCCAGCATAATAGTGTCATCTTCTCCAATAACAGAAGCAAGACTACATTCATCAGATTTAACTAGAGAATTATTACATTTCTTTGTAAGCTTCCGTTTAGAATCATTTTTGATATCAGCAGGACCGCTAACGCATTCATTTCCTGGCCAATCGGTAAGTTCGTCATCACCCTCTCTATCGGTATCGTTCGTGGTATGTTCGTCGTCAGAATCAGATGAGCTTAACGAGCTCGAACTTAAAAAATCTAGGCTACCGCAATCCATCGGATGCTGATCAACAGCAAACTGTAATTGTTGTAGTTGATTTCGGCAACATATGCTGCGTTTTTTTCGTAGGCTCTTAACGTCATGTTGCAGTGACTGTCCTGGCACTGATATTGTTGCTGAAATATTTGTTTCCGCAAATGTTAAATTTGCATCAAGAGATTTCTGATCAGTATCAGTTTTTTGCGATTGCGAAATTTTTGCAATTTTTGTCAACAGCCCTTTATTTAATGGCAACAGTCGGTCACTGTTAGGTTTTGATGTAGAGGAATAGCTTCGAGGACGTATTTTGTTATCCTCTATATTGTTAAAACGTGGCATACTTGTAGAGTGTGAGTTTGATTGATCATTATCTTGATAACGATCGCGATTTGATCGTTTACGTTTTCCACAGAACAGAAAATTCCCACGGTTGTTAGAATCAGGTTTAAGAACACGCTTCCTCAGAGTTCCGCATCCTGCTATACCAACCGTCATCGAAGATGATACGTCGGCTATTGTATCGTGGCTTTGAAGTGGAGTAATGCCTATATCGCATTCCATTGGCATGCGTTTTAATTTTCGTTTCCTTCTTGCACTGGATTTAAAAAACCTATAATTTTTTTAAGTTCGTTTAAAAGTTATTAATCAGATTTTATCACTTACCTTGCAGGACTAAATGTCTCATTCAATGAATCTGACTCAAGCGCACCTAGCCTATGGGACGATTTTAGAGAATTACTTGGTATGAGTATTTCTTTATCATCCGAATCACTCATTGTTGGTAACTTGACGTTCTTTATATCTAAACCATCTATATTTGTAGTTTTTCGTAAATCGCTTGGACTACTAGAAGAGTCTTCTTTTTCTGTTGGTTGAGGAGCGCATGCTTAAGAAGAATAAGTATGAGTAGATCAAATATACCCAAATATAAATCTAATTTTTTGTGAGTTTATACTTACGCAAATTTCCAGTTGATCGAGTCCTTCTTCGTTGGCCCCACCTACTCACACGCGCACGATCTAATAACGAGGTCTCTTCCATAAGCGCAACAGTTAAGTCATGTGAAAACTGGTCCATTTTTATTTCGAAACTTTTGATAGGCTTTTCAATATAGCCTATTAAATTTTTTTTTTTTTTCAAAACAATATTAAAGATGACATCTTTGACAATAACTTCACTGTAGCTTATATACTAGAATGAGTACTTTTGTTGCATCTTGAGAGAAACGAAACAGCTCTGTAAATGCCATATGGGGAATAATTGAAACTATACAGAATCATTAATATGAATGAAATCTGTTCTAAAAAATGTATGCTTGCATGGGTTTTTAATGATATAGCAACATGTTGCATTAAAATTTAAACCTAACTATGGGCTTTGCACTCAAACTGCAAAAAAACGCTCCAACTCGGATAAAATTTCCTTTAGTTGCAAAAACAACCCTGTTAAGCTCAATTCGCATATTTTTCCGATTTAGTGTTGTTGCTTTACATGCATTTTGTTATCCTATCTAGTGTTCTTTATAAAATTATATATCAAATGAAAGAGATGGCAATTATTAATTTTTTTTTTGAGTTTGTCGTAATATATATGTAATATATATACAAATATACACATCATTTGAATTCTTAATTGGAGGGAGCCAATTTTGACCCTTCATTCGGAGAGGAAGTTGCTAATTCGTGCTGGGAATTTAGCACAAGCTAGCAAGCAAGGAAAACAGCTGGTTGTGGAATAACAAAATGCGGGACGAAATGATCCGCCCATGAAAGTGTTCAACGCGGTACCGGCTAGTGGTTATTGCGCCAATTAAATAAGTAAGTAATTTGGGTTTTTGAAGTGATATTGTTATTTTTAGTTTAGAATATCAAGTTATAATATGCACATGAAATACAAGAATCATGAAGATATTCTATAAGTTATATTTTAGAAATAATCACATGCATACATACATATGTAAATGGAAGAATGTCTCGCATGAATAGTTACTTCCAGAATTATATTTCTTGAAGGATATTGGTATATTAATAATTTATTAAACAAAAGGTTGTACACCATGTTTCCTACTCAGGCTTTGAATTATAGAAGTAAGCTTCAGATTTTTTTTTTTTCGATGAGAAGTCCACCACTTCATCTGGATCGACGGCAATATCCCAGTGAATGGAAATCATAGCAAGCGCATTGAGTCTTCGAGGTAAGGTTTTTATTTTTTTTTAGAGTAGAAAATGATCTTTCCACGCTACAAGCCGTGACTGGAAGTGTAGCTAAAGTGGTAATGAACAGTTTTATAGCGCGAAAATACATCCTAACACAGCACTATAAAAATTTTTATATCCAACTGTCCAATCATACTGAAGTTACACAAAATGCCAACATTACGTCAGCTTTGCACGCTTTTCATACAGACTTGCTTATGGACACAAGTTGGCAAAATTGAAACAGAAATAGTGACATGTGAACTCAAATATAAACAAATTATCGTAACAAACAAATTAAAATTCTAAGTACATTGTTATACCTAAGTCCTCACAACACATAACCTTAAAAATTGGCATTTAAAAAAACAGTGTTATTGTTTTGTGCGGACGTTTCATTGTGGATTTAGGGCTATTATATTGGGATTTTTCAACTCGGAATTAATTACAGTTGAAATCTACACCGCCCCTCAGGACCTTTTTCTGGATGCAGATAAGTATATAGAGATTTCTGCCAACTGGACTGCTCAGTCGCCAAAAAATAGTGTCTATGAGCTCGAAATTGCGTAATTTCGGTTCACAGTTTCAGTTTTAAATTCTGAGCGTTTACACACAATCTCAATTTTAATCGCAATTTCGTTGACAGTTGTTTGCTTACAATTTTTGAAATTAGTCAGAAGCTGTTGTTGTAGCCGGTACGTCTCTGGATCCATTATCGAGCAATCATCGGCATAAGATACTATTGTGACTCCCACTGGCGGTTGAGGGAGCTTGGTCTTTGAATAATACTGATGATTGGCGACCAAACAGGTAATTCGCGGTCCACCGTTTCGGTCCCTGCCGTAGAGTAGATGCTTCCACGTCAGCTAGTAGCTTGGAATGACTAAGTGTGTCATAAGCTTTTGACAAGTAAAACCCTATCAAGACGGTTCTCTCTGGTTAAGACCGCGATTCACCTGTGCGTTTATGGCATTGAGTGCTGTTGTTGTACTGTGCACTTTCCGGAAGTCATGTTGATGCTTAGCCGAACCCAAGTGGTAAGCGTAGTACGGGAGGAGTAGGGCCCCAAGTACCTTTATCACAGGCGAAAGCAGGAAAATCGGACGATAGGAGTCTCCCTTGTCAGCCGGTTTCCCTGGTTTTAGCAGTGGAACCACCCTCCCAACTTTCCAAGCGTAAGGAATGATGAGGGTGGCCATGCACAGATTAAGGATCCCTGTGAGAAACTTAACTCCTTCGGGACCCAAATATTTTTGCATCAACACGCTTAGCCCGTCAGGGCCAATGGCCTTGGAGGAATTCACCTTCCTGATGGTCTCCTTCACCTTGAAGGATGCAGAATGAATTTTCGGCTAAAATAGCTTGCGCATCGCTTCGGATCTGACGGAGCCCGATCCCCGAATGATCTGTCCCATTTGCTCCGCTTGTTCTTGTACATCAGCCTCCAAACCGCCACGTTCAAATCCCTAATAAAGGGATAACGGGGATTGGAGTGGCGAAGGCGGGCACGCTCAATTCCTAGCGCAGCCGCGGATCTCGGGCATCTTCCCTGCCTTGATGAAACGATCCACAGCAGACGCAATCACCTTGTGGAACTTCTGCTCGCCTTTCCAAACGTTGGTGGGTGTAGAAACTCCGCGAACTCAACCCAATCAGCCTTTTTAAAGTTCACATAGGCCCGGTGGTCCGCAGATACAAAGTCAGCAGGCCTGTCACATATTCCAAACGGTTTTCACCTCTGAGATGCGCACTTATGTCAGGTGACAGGGGGTATATAAAAGTTGAATATTTCGAGCTCAACATCGCTTGAATGCACAGCTATTCCTTGGCATTCTAAGGTATTGGCCTTGCAGTCGATATCCTCTTCGATGAGGCGATACTGCGTTGTGTGACGATGCACTTTGTAGCCGCTGCAATTAAACAAGTTTCGTCTCCTGGACCGCAACTATCGACAGGTTATGCCGACTCATGAAGTCGGTTATCTCCTCGATCTTGGTCT
The DNA here is from genome assembly GCA_951828415.1 of Anomoia purmunda. Taxonomy (NCBI): domain Eukaryota; kingdom Metazoa; phylum Arthropoda; class Insecta; order Diptera; family Tephritidae; genus Anomoia; species Anomoia purmunda. The sequence goes on from OX639995.1 coordinate 87,600,961, forward strand.
GCAGCCGGTTGCAGTTCAGTTGAATAAGTCTCTTTTGCCTCAGTATTTTCAGTGAGCTAAATATTTGCAAATAGCTGTCGTATAAACTTAGCTGGCACCATGAATCTTTGAATTGTGAGAGTTACCGCCGAAAGTTTTCACCAGAGCACGGGTTTTATTTGAGAGTTTTACCCAATAACGTAGATTACAAAGAAAACAGAAAATCCTGGTTAATTTCACCATTAACAGAACTAATTCGACAGTTGCTTACTGATATTAGAATCTGATTAGATCAAATTGGTTTTTTGAGAGGTGAAATTGGAGGAAAATTCTTGGCACATCTACATCTACGTTCTTTGGTTTTACGATATCTAATTATAACCCAACCACAACCGTATTAAATATATCACCCTGCTATGTTCTTTGATACGTTATGGAGTCTTAAGTTCCTGTATTTTGCATGAATAGGTACTTCGAAATAAAATTGTTGTTTTCGATAAGAACATTTACTTATTTGTGAATATGAGTATAATATTGAGTAAAAGGATGGAGTTATAAACACTAGATTTGTTTATAGTAATGGTTTTATAAAAAGTGTGCAAAAAAAAAAACTCACGAAACCAGTGGGAGTTTGTAAAAAAAAATGGGTACTATAGCTTCGGTTTTGCAATGGAAATGTGATATATGTCATAGCATCGACCCTAAAAAATGCACAAATTGTGCCACTATGAGGCAAATTTTATCAAAAAATGCAAGTGAAAAAGATTATGAGCAAACAAACCGAATTTTAATTCAAAGTGCTGAGAAACTGCGAAAATCTAGAGGAACAGTATCTCCAACGGCAAAATCCTTTACCGAGATAGACCAATCGTCAAATGCGTCGTCAGAAGATGATGATATCGTAACGAAGTATGTTAATATATTTATATATATATACATATATATATAGTAAATACAAAACAAATGCGGTTGTTAAAAATCAATTGTGGAAAGTGTGTTAAACATCTATTGATTATTCAGCAACAAGCATTGGGTTTTGAATCGGATAAAAAATAAATTCTAAAACCCTTTCACAAAATTTCCATAAAATATAAATAGTGGTGCCCTTATTACTGTAGTAATAAAACATTCTACATATATATATAGTTCTATTTTCTTATTATCCATCTAGTAATGATATTTCTGAGCATAAGCAAAATTTGCTCTAAATCTGAGAAACATACATATGTATGTACATATGTACAAGAAAGCACGAAAACGCTAAACCAGCAAGAGGTTGCAAATTTGTTACATCTGATTTTTGTTTTGCGCGAGGTGTAAAAAATGCATATTTAAAATAAAGAAGTAGCACCACATTTCATATTTGATACAGTTTTACCTACGAAAACGCCATCCAGTAAAACTATTACTGGATCTTAAAACCCGGACACACTACAACGTAAATTACTTATTTTGTTCAAATTACTTCGCACCCACCAAGTGCATCCAAATTTTATTGAGATAATATCTTTTTTTATTTAAAAAGAAAGCAGTGAAAAGTAAGCAACAGTTGAGTGAGGGAAATGCTGAAAAAAATGAATGCTCTAGTTTGGTTATGGCAGAATGTGATTCACTTTTATTATCGCTAAAATTTAGGGACAATACTGATCTAAGAGGAATATGAATATGAATTTGTGGACAGATTTTATAGTTTCAGATTTTATAGTTTTAAAATAAAACAAAAACGGTTTGGGATATGAATTAAATTCTTTATTCCTGTGAAAGTACATTCGATGCCTTTATGTATGGAATGCGATTTCAAGCATAAATCGGCCGATACTGCTGCAATTTCACGTTCGATATTCGTACGAAGTTCATCAATCGTCGCTGGCTTGTTGGCATAGACCATATACTTGACGTAGCCCCACAGGAAATAGTCTAACGGCGTCAAGTCGCATGACCGAGGCGGCCAATTGCCACATATTGTCCAAGTCCATATCATCCAATTCGGGCCAAAAATATTCGGTTATTGAGCGGTAGCGATTCCCATTCACAGTAACGTGCCGGTTTTGATCATCACGGAAGAAGTACCGCCCAATGACACCGCCGGCCCATAAACCGCGTCAAACCGTAATTTTTTCGGGATGCCATGTTGACTCATGGAGTACGTGTGGATTGCTGCCTGTCCAATAACGCATATTTTGCTTATTGACGAATCCATTCAGCCAGAAATGACGACGACGTAGCGCTCTTAAAGTTGATGCCATTGACTCCGAATTTCGGTAGTAAATTTTAATAATGACGACTCGTTGGTGGATCGTATATCTTTAGCTGATGAAATGGCAAACTTTACTGAAGAGAAATGTTAAAAGAGCGGTCTACTTTTGTAGCGTCCGTATTGAAAAACCCGTTATATAAACTAGTGCATCACAAAATCTATGCACATTTCTTTGAAATATATTATATTATTTTCCTATTTCAAATTGTTTGGAAGTGAGTTGAAAAGCGTTATGCCTTTATGCATCAATGTATTCTGCGCTTTTGTAGTTTTTTGCGACTCAAGTCTAAAATCGCTGCCATTCCTTACTGGATATTTATGCGTATTTTCTAAATATTGGATATGTCGGAGCTGGATTGTGTTTGATTTTAAATATCATTATTGGTGTATTCAACTTCAGGCTTTGGCCAATGCTTAGGCATTTTAATGTTTGTAGCATGAATAGTTGAATTTTATTATGCACCTCATACACCTATTTTGCAGTTTATTATTGTATTATAGATTTTTATTGATGTAATTGTGTCCATTTTATTGCGTATTCTTTTAAAGAAATTAAATTTACACTCGCTGTTTATAATTACTCCTAAATATTTAATAGATTTTATTTCGATGGTTGTTTGATTTATTACTAAGTTTATTACTCTGTTTGAATTTATTAACATATACTTTCTAAGATATTTTCAAATGATTTAAAGGTGTTTATTGGACGAAACTCTTCACATGATCTTGTCTATTTTTTTCACTGGGGTTACTATTGAATCTTTCCACGAATCAGGAAATACACCTTAAGTCAATGATTGGTTCACAAGTTTTGTTAAGAATTGACCAAACACATTCCAGTTTTTAATTATCATTTTTGGATTTACATTTTCATTATCAGTTTTGTTTTTCATTTGCTTACATATTAACTTCAGCTCGCACATTGTTATTTCTTGGAACTGAAATCAATAAGATATTTAAGTTTCTTTAATATATCATTTTTATCCTTTATTTCTTCATTTTTATAAATTATTGATTCTATTTCATTTTTATCATTGCCAAGTATTAACTTTTTAATATTGTCCACATGCCTTTTTGATCTTCCGCGCTATTGACTTTCATTATGCAGTACTTGTTTTTTGCTTTGCTTATCTCCTTTTTGTAGGTTTTACAACAATTTTTATACTTTTCCCCTTCAGACCATTCCACTTTGAGTTAAACCATTTGTTGTGGTCCGAACTCATATGTATTATTTTTGTTTTCGCATTTTTCTAGTAGACATGTGTTTTGGTTTACTGTATGTGAGACAACAAACTTGAAGCTTTTATCCAGTGTCTTATTAAAATCAGTTCTGTTATAGTGAAAATAATTAATTTCTTTCTTATTTGCTTTATTTCTTTTCACGTAATTGTTTTTTTTATCAATAACCGATTTTCATGATCAGTTATTTTTTGTGATTTTTCAACTGTTACATTGAGATTATTTATGTTTGCTAATGCGTAGTCAATTAACGTTTCCGAATTTTTTGTTGTTCTGGTATAGTCGTTTACTTTCTGCTTAAGACCGTTAGTACCGTTATTATTTTCTCTGATTCGCGCTTGTAAAAACTGGGTTTCGGCCAATCAATATTGAAATCACCAGCTATTATAATATCTTTATTCGTTTTTATTTATTTATTTGTTTATGAAATCAATGAATACAAAATTCTTACAGACTACACATATTAGAAAGTATTACATATTCATTTTTTATTTATTTAGTCTACAGAAAGATATTTCTACAGACAACTTATTGATTAATTTGTAAATACATATATGTTTGGAGTTAAAAAAGGTATAATCTTTATAATGGCTGACATCGAATATAAGTGTGCAACCAGTGGAGACACCAGTAGGGACGTCGGTGGTATACTTTTAGATAAGCAAGTATGTACGCCAGAAGGGACGCCAAGAGAACGCCAGAAAGGACGCCAATATGAACTCAAGTACGGACGTCAGTAGGGACGCCAGTTTGGGTGTATATTCTTCAACATTATTTATAAAATTCATTTAAAAGCATTTTAAAGTTATATTTAGAAGAACCAACATCAATGGCCAGAGTATTTGAAAGCAAATTGAACTCTTTTAATGTACGAAGTAAAGGAGCGTGAAAGGCATAAATAGTTCGGACTCTTTCTAAGAAGAAAGGGTCATGATTTCGAAGACTTCTTTGCGGAATGTGAAAATAAATTCGTTCGAGAAGGAACGGAGAATCAATCTCACCACTTAAGATGTCAAACACGAAGGAGAGTGAGAGAATATTCCTCCTAATATGTAAGGATTTGAGATTAATTAACAGACATCTAGCATTGTACGGAGGTATTGGTTCTACAAAGTTAAGAGATCGGAGAGCAAATTTTACAAAAATTTTCTGAATACGTTAAAGTCTTTTAATGTAACAGTCGTGATACGGTCTCCATATGAATACAGCATATTCCAGCTTGGAGCGAACAAGCGAAGTATATAACAACTTAAGAGTGTAAGGATCTGTGAAATCTGTACAAAATCGGCGAAGGAAGGCAAGCATTGAGTAAGCCTTAGCGATAGTGCAGTTTATGTGACTATGGAATAAGAATTTTGTATCAAAGACCACCCCAAGGTCGGAAATTTCATCAAGAGTGGTGAGCCGAGAGTCATTAATGAAATATGTAGTAGGAATGAGGGAACGAGACTTAGAGAAAGAAAGATGAAAACATTTACCAATGTTTAATGGCAATTGATTTTTTCTACACCACGTTATTACATTATTTAGGTCTGATTGAACCTTTAAGGAGTCTGAGGGCCTCGAAATTGTAGTAAAAATTTTCAAGTCATCCGCATAAAGAAGAAAATTAGAGTGAGCGAAGCAATCAGATATATCATTTATAAACAATACAAAGAACAAAGGGCCCAAGATACTACCTTGGGGAACCCCAGACGAGGCAATAAAAGGATAGGAGGGAACGTTATCAACAACAACTACACAATAACGAAGGGAAAGGTAAGACTCCACCCAAGACAGGAACACAGAATGAAAGCCAAGACTAGCTAATTTGGAAATTAAAATTGAGTGGTTGACCTTATCAAATGCTTTGGAAAAGTCAGTATATACCACATCAACCTGGAGACGATCATTAAAGGCGGACATACAACATTCTGTGAATACAGCTAGGTTTGTTACCGTCGACCTACCGACCACAAAGCCATGCTGGTTGTCAGATATTAAACGTTTAACTGAAAAATACAACTTCTGCTTAACTATGTATTCAAATAGTTTAGAAACTGTCGACAGTTTGGAAATAGGCCGATAATTTGCAACGTTATTCTTATTACCATGTTTAAAAACAGGTGTAATAGAGGTTATCTTCCAAGCTTCAATGAATTCTCCGCATAACAGGGACTTATTGAAGATTAACAACAGTGGATAAGCAAAAGCTTCACACTTTTTTAGAAGAATAGGGGATAATCCATCTATATCAGTTTGCGAATTAGACTTGATATGCAAAATTCCATCCATAACGTCATCAAGGGATAAAGACAAGAACCAAAGTTGATCGGGGAACTAACATTTGGGATAATATTACTGGCGGGGTCAGACTCTCGTTCATAACTATTAGGCGACCTATAAATGCCCATGATGTATAATTCTTTTCTATCTAGCATACATTTTATATTTATCATCCAAGTTTTTGAGTCACTTGCAAAATAGTTTCTTATAGGTACTTGTTTTGATTTCCTTACGCATATAAATTAGTATCCCGCCGGTTTTTCGTGAGTTTGATACACAGTTAAATTTCTTAAAGTTTTTCATTCTTATTTCACTATCTTCTATGTCTTCAGTTACATCTTTTTCTGACAAAATTATATTATCGTATTGATATTCTTCTACAAGGTTTTCTAATTCCGCTTTGTTATTTATAAGTCGTTGTATGTTCGAGTAAAATATTATTACTGACTTTGATTGCTAGTACCCATTTATTTTCTTCTTAGCTTCTAACTTACGCAAATAAATAGCTATTGCTAAATTATCACATAATTGATATCCTGATAGAAGTTTAGCCTTTCATTTGCACGTAAACAGTTTATACATTTGTTAACAACTTCACAATTACACTCCTTTGATCTATGTTTTCCTAAGCATTTCACACATGTTAATTCATTTTTACATTCGGCACCCTTATGGTTAAATCCTCTGCTTTTAAAGCACTGTTCGACATCAATACCATCAAACACTTTGCATTTTTCCCAACCGATATTCAGTCTTTCTGCACCGATGACTTTTGGAAATGATTTCGGGTCCGCTTCAATGCCAGCATTGTAATATATTGAATTTTGTCTTTTCGTTTCAAATTGTTGAATAACTTTTATATTTTCTTCCTCAACAGATTTATTTTGTTTTTTAACAATTCAATTATATATTCGTTCGTATGTTTAAATTTCATTCTAACTAGCACAAATTTTAGATAACTGGCGCTAGGAATTTTCACGTAATTTTCGCCAATTCGGTTCTCTATGACACTTGATTTTATTTCTTTCATTATCATTTTCACTTTCTTTTATTATAATCCCATTAGATTTTGTTTGGATATCAATTATTTTTAATCCCTTATGGTCTATTTTTCATTAAGATCATTTCTTGTTTAGTCACTACTAGCTATTATTAGGGGTACTATCCTTCTTTTTTTCCAACGGCAGTTGGTTCTTATTTTTGTCTTTTTTTAGAACTTCAGCAAATGACATTTGGCAATTACCCGATTTTGGTTTAGCTACTAGATTTTTTATTTCATTTTGAGCTTTTTTATTTTCCTCACTGTTATTTTTTAATTTCAGTACATAACTTCTCACTTTCTCTCTTAAATGTCTCTGCTACATCTTTCATTTTTTGGACTTCAGTTATGTTTACCCCACATTTTTTCTGTACTTTTTGCATTTCTTTTATTCGCTCGCTGAATTTATATTCTATTGCTTCTAATTACTTTCTCATTTCCCACTGGTTTTGTTCCAGCGCTATTTCGAATTCGCTTTTACACTCTTCTAAGAGTTTACAATTTTTGTTTATTACTCTTTGCATGGCTTTCATTGATACAACGATATTATACAAGTATATACATATGTATAAGTAACACAGTTTTCGCACATAAATCTTAACAAGCGACTCTGGTTTAACACAGTTGATGCATACTCATCCAAACCCGAATATTTTGTTTTAAATGAAAAATTTTTCCACATACTCAATCACATCGTATACCAGTTTCCCCCCGTATAGCTAATTTGCATTTTTCACATTCCATTTTGTGTTCACTTTACTGACATGTAACAACAAAAATAACCCTTTTCATCTTTTCTGCTGTTAACCACTTTTACTAATCAGTCAATTACAAGTAATTTTAGCAAAGAAAAAACGCTGGAAAATTCAAATTTTCAGCGGTATTTTTTTTTACAAAACCGTAACCCCTGGCTATAGTTTAGTATATTATCAAACTTTTTCAGGTTTAACTGCGTTTAAAATCCAGAATAATTGTTAAAATAAGAATGAGCCGTAAATTGCGATAGTGTGTCCGGGCTTTTATTACTGCATTTTACTTTATAGCAGTGGCGTCAAAATTTCAATTCTTATAGCATTTTTCTCTGGTGCCACTAGGATAAAATGAACAATGGGCATTTTCGAAACTATTATTAGATATTTTGAACTTTCCACACAACAGTTAAATATGCAATATGCGCGTTATTAAAGTAAATTTCGGCGGCTCGACTCTCCCTTATAACACCTACATAGTATGTATGTACATACATATATAAATAATATGTACATAAATATAAAATTGTAACTATACATCAATAAAAAAATACAAGAAAAGTTCTCAAACCAAAATAAAGGCGAAAAAATAAGACAACACTCAACACAACATACAATAAACTAAATAAATTAAAACTTTTCGTTTATGCAAATTGATTAGTAAAAAGGGACAATTTCAGTAAAATATATATAAATAAATAAATAAATATAAAAATCATATGATTTTAGTATAACGAAATAAAATTTTACTTTTAAAACATAAGCAGAAATAAATGCATTAGAATAATTTTTTTTTACAAAGTTTTTAAAGTGACCTATACATGGCTTCAAGTAAATAAAATTAAAACAGAGAGGTTGAATTCTTCGCAAATTGCTTCGAATTATTGTTCATAATAAATAATGTACTCAGTTTTGATCCTTTTGCCTTAAAAATTGAGGTTTGTACATACAAATTTAATAAGTGTGTTAAGGCCCCCACCATCGACCATACAAATGTGTCACAATACACATCTCGCCATTTTACATTACAACTGTTCGTCGAAGAATATAATTTGCCGTTCTGTTAGATTTTGACCATAGTTCAGTTTTCGTATTCACTATTATTAAATTAAAAATAAAATTATTACTGGTTTTTACTGGATAGCGTTTTCGTGCGCCAAAACTAGCAAGAAAAAGCAAAGTAGTGGAAATTGAGAGAGCGAAAATGACAGCTGAACTTGGAAGTTTTGCCAGTAAGATAAACAGCTGATTGAAAGTATTCAGCTGATCACAAGAAGAAAACAATTATAAAAAATGTTTATTATTTCCATAAAAAGGGCGAAAATTGGAAAAAGTGATTAAATATTTAAATATACAACAAAAAAACACGAGTTTAGGGGACTCTTCCAGCAGACAAATGGCGTGAAGGGCGAATTTTCTATATTTTTAAGAGCAAAAATTTTTGTTATTTGTACAAAGGTTCTGCGGAACGTGTGGAGGGGTAGAGAGCGTGGCACCCGAAACCCACCTCATTTGAAATAGCATAGGTTTTAGAAAAATCATCTAACCCTCCACAGACCCCTGAGAATCCATTTGAAATTGGCGTAAAATTACTTTTTTTTCAGAGGAATTTTAAAATCCAAATGAATATTCAAGGTGCCATTGTTCGAAAACAATCAGACTCACAACCCGTAATAACCTTACGATACACTCACGAGGGAGATACTCTCAGATATGAATTGGCTAAGTGTGAAACAGCAAGTTTTCTATTATGCTATGAAATTTGTATCTAATATAAAGAATGGTAGGTTCCCAGACTATTTTAGTGACAATCTCCGGTACATAAGCCAGAGAACTTGTAAGAAATGAGAAGGCGCGAATGTTAAAAGAGATTTTTCATCAACAAAACTTGCAGGTGCAACCGAGAGAATTCGCCTCCGAAAAGTACTGAATTTAATTCTACCATACCAATAAAAACCATTTTCACCATATTTTGCTATATTTAGAGCAGAGGGGCTCTATTGCGGAGGCGAGCGGTTGCATGTGTACAAAAAGAATATAAGTAATAAATCAAAACAAAAACCATAGAAGAAAAATAAGTAAACAAAAAAAACTGTTTCTGGATCGCGAGACGCAACTTGAGACGGCAGACGAGTTATGCAACAAGTGTGCATAAGAGAAGGGTTGAAAGGGAAAGGGAAAGGGAACGGTAACCAAAAGAATATTCTTTTCTGTTTTTCGGCAATTTTTGTGTCGATTCGCCAATTGCGTGTGCACGTGTACTCAAATGAATTGATGCGCATTTGGACAAAAGTTCTAGAAAAATGCCAGCAATTTGTCAGACTACGTTGCCAAAATGCATTATTGTCTGATATTGCGATGTTAACACTTTTCAATGACCCTCGATGGTTTGTAAAATTTAAGATTTTAGCATTTTTGTGTTCGTCGCGAAAAAGATTGTTGCGGGGAATATTTGCGTGCGCGGGGAGATGAAATGCTTGCGCTTGTGAATGAACAGCTTTTGTTTTCAGAAATACACGCGAGCGTTTATGAATGAATTTTTTGTTGTTGTAGGCATGTACATATGTAAATATGTAGATATGCATGTATGTATGTATGTATATACAATGTTTCGCTGTGCACTTGCACTTGCGCATGTGTGAATGAATCTTTTCTTAAGTAAAATATCTGAAACTACATAAGTACATACGTACATACATATATGCATTTATAAAGCAATTCATGCGCGACAAATATCCCTGGAGAGGTTTTTTAAAATAAAAAAAGTATTTATTTAGAGCCAACTGCTCGTTTTGATTACAACTTTATTTCTGAGCCTTCTTTACATGTTTTGTGCTATTTTTAATAATAAAAGTGCAATAAATGCATAAAATAACATTTTGAAATTGGTTGAATCTTAGGAATAAACTTAATTGAACTCAAAGGTAAAATTAAAACAATTATGTTGATTAAGCATGCAGCTATTTTTGTTGTTGCTGTGCGGTTTGCTTTGCGGTTATGGTTGTTGTTGTTGTCTGTGCTCGTTGTTGTTGTTGTTGTTGTAGCGGCTAGTCGCGCCCTGGTCGTTGTCGTCGAACTCATCTAGGGGGAGGCCCAGGAAACGTGCAGTTTCGACAGGGTTGGACCAGAGGGAGAGGGGGGTTAGATGAGTGGGTTTGAGAGGGCATGTGAATAGGTGGTTGGTGTCGTGCGGAGAATCTCCACATGCCGGACATGTGTTGGGTATGTCGGGGTTGATTCTGGATAAGTAGGAGTTGAGCCTGCTACAGTATCCAGATCGTAGTTGTGCCAGAGTGACGCGGGACTCGCGGGGCAGCAGGGACTCCTCATCTGCTACAGGTGGTGGTTGGGCTCCGATGACTGCATTTGCCTGGCGGGAGTCAATGATGTTCGTGACTGTGTCTCTGTGGATGTTGCTTAGGACCCGCCGGTACGCCTCCGGATCCAGCGGTTGTGTGATGAGTGGCTGGATCTCGTCCTTTAGTTCTAGAAGATGTCTTCTAATGTGCCTGGGGGGCAGTTCCACTGCAAGCAGGTGCCCGTTTGGATGCCCCGAGCGGTGACATCCAGCAAGGAACTGCTTGCTGAGCATGAGGTTGTGCTCCTTAACTCGGAGCACATTGACCTCTTGGTGGAGATGCTCCTCAGGCGACATCAGAAGACATCCCGTCACCGTGCGGAGTGCGGCGTTCTGGCAGGTCTGCAGCTTCGTCCACTGTGTCCTGCCGGTTCCCGGCGACCAAACTGGCGCAGCATAATTTATTACCGGCCGGCCAATCGCCTTGTATGTTGCCAACAACGTTTCTTTGTCTTTTCCCCAAGAGCTGCCGGCGAGCGACTTGAGGACATTGTTGCGGCTCTGTACTCTATTGGCGATTGCGGTAGTGTGCGCGGAGAAGGAGAGCAGGCTGTCGAAAGTCACCCCCAGAATCTTCGGGTGGTTAACCGTCGGAATGGGGGTGCCATCGATGTGGATGTTAAGATCCAGCCTGACCTCCTTCGTCCAGGTGGTAAAAAGGGTCGCCGAGGACTTAGCAGGGGACAGCGCCAGGTTTCTGCTAGTGAAGAAATGGGCAAGATCAGAGAGATATCCGTTCACTTTCAAACACAGATCATCAATTACATTGCCGGTTGCCATTATCGAGCAATCATCAGCATAGGAGACAATCGTGACTCCCTCTGGCGGTTGAGGGAGCTTGGAGATATAGTGATTAAACAATAATGGGGACAGGACGCCACCCTGCGGTACCCCTTGTTTAATCCTCCTTGGTTTCGATGTTCTATCTCTAAACCATACTGATGATTGACGACCACACAGGTAATTCGCGGTCCACCGTTTCAGTCCCTGCGGGAGAGTTGATGCTTCCATGTCAGCTAGTAGCGTGGAGTGGCTAACTGTGTCGAAAGCTTTCGACAGGTCCAACGCTACTAGGACGGTTCTCTCGCAGGGGCGGTTTTGGTTAAGACCACGGTTCACCTGTGTGTTTATGGCATTAAGTGCTGTTGTTGTACTGTGCACTTTCCGGAAGCCATGTTGATGCTTAGCTGACCCAAGGTGGTATGTATAATGCGGGAGGAGTAGGGCCTCAAGTGTCTTTACCACAGATGAAAGCAGGGAAATCGGGCGATAGGAATCACCCTTGTCGGCCGGTTTCCCTGGTTTCAGTAGTGGGACCACCCTCCCAACCTTCCAGATGTCTGGAATGATGAGGGTGGCCATGGACAAATTGAGGATCCCAGTGAGGAAGTCAACTCCCGCGGGGCCTAAATTTTTCAGCATCAACACGCTTAGCCCGTCAGGTCCAATGGCCTTGGAGGCTTTCGCCTTCCCGATGACCTCCTTTACCTCGCCACAAGTGAAGGCAAGAGGCGCGCTGTTGTTCGGTAATTTGCGCAGCCTCCTGGTCACCTTCCGCTTGGTCCTATCCCCCGAAGGATGCAGTATAAACTATCGGCTAAAATAGCTCGCGCATCTCTTCGGGTCCGACGAGGCACGATCCCCGAATGAAATTTCCACTCGGTCGTCGTGCTTCGTCGGGTTGGATAAGGACTTCACGGTAGACCAGAGTTTACCAACACCCGTGACCAGGTTACAGGACTTCAGATGCTCTTCCCACTTGTTCCGCTTGTGTTGGTCCACCAGCCTCCGAATCTCCACGTTTAAATCCTGAATGTTAGGATTACGGGGATCGGAGCGGCGAAGGTGGTCGCGTTCGTTCGCTAGAGCGGCCGCTTCAGCCGTGTGCTCGTCGTTGATGTTGGTGGTGTGGGGAGCCAACATAACTCCTCCCCCCTTGGAGTAGAGCGATGGCCACAAGGATTGCGAGGTGGCCGGAGCGATGACTAGTGCTGGCTGCGGTTGATATTGTATGACCCTTTTAAACTTTAGTGTAAATATTAGGGCCAGGACTGTTATTCCAAGTAGTCCCATAGCGATGGAAGTATATGACAGATTCTTCTTTGTTGTTTCTTGCAGTGTAATGACGGCTTTTTTGTTGTGGAATTGATGCTGCTGAAGTTTTTCTAGGTTCAGGACTTCGATGACGGATTTCGGTTCAATTTTTGTATAGGTGGGTGGTGCGATGTGTATTTCGCCCCAGAAAATTGTTGGATCGTCCTCGTAGATGATATCCTTGACGGAAACGTAGCAGTTACTAAAATGAAGTAGAGTGTTATATATGGCTTTACTACAATTTCTTTTGTATTGTTTATTGGAAGTGGTATTATATGACAAAAATTATATTCTTCCATTGAAAAATTTGGTATCCTTATATTAAACACAATATTAGAGTTATTATAATATGCTTGTATGCCGAGTAGTTCATAAATGTGTTCGTTTGAAATGATTTTAACGGATTGGTTAGATATATGGTTATGAATTAGTTGTAGCTCTTCTTGACTTAAAATAAGTTTAGATATAACATTTAGTTTGGCTAGTACAATTGATTCAGCTAGGTTTGTGATGTGGTTACTTAGGATATCTATATTGTAGTTAATCTGATTCAAGTATTGAATTTCTTCTAGTATATTTTCTTCTTTATGGATTTTATTTGTTGTTTCTTGTGACATGTGTTTTATAAATGTTTCTAATTTAGTATGATCTCTGTTTATGTGTGAAGTAATATTTTTTAATCTTTCTATCATCTGACTGTTGAGATTATGTTGTTTAGCTAAACTTATTTGACTGTTAATTTTTTCGGTTTTTAATTGTTCTATTTGATAGTTGAGCTTATGAGCATCACTAGCGTCCATATTCCCTGTTATAAATTTAATGGCAGATCCTAAACCATCTATCAGTCCTCGTTTGTTTCGTTTGATTGGCGTTAGTGAGGATAGTTTATTTTTTAGTTCAATAGTTTAGTTATGTTAATGGTGTCGGTTAATTTACCATGTTTCAAGAATGCTTGAAGATTGTCAGAAATTTTCTTAATGTTAATGTCGTAGTCGTTTAAGTCCACAATATGAAGGAGGTTTGAGAAGCTATTTATAATTTTTGCCGGCCCGAGGTCCAACTGTATTATGGGTTGATCATTTTTTATATGCTGTATTTCTATGATTTGGGCAAGGGTCAATGGTATCCTGAGAATAGATAGAATAAATTAAGATTTATGTTTATTTTTGATTCTGGCTTTGTGTATTTTTTGTCGTTTTGATGTAATAAGTGTAATTTTATTATTTATGCTAACCATTTGTTTTGAAAACCTAGGGGTTAGTTTGTTTCTTCAGCATTATTTTCTATATATGGGTTTGTTTTCTTCAAAATTCACAGGGTCAACTCTTAATGTGTTTAGTTTATCTATCCGATTAGAAACGGAAGTTTCTAATTTTTCTTTTACTTTTGGATATAAAATTTCTTGGAATTCATTAAGTTTTTTTAGATATTCGTGTTCATTATTAAATTTCGTATTTTCACTGATTTTATAAGTTCTACCATGAAATAGTTTGTACGGAGTAAGTTTTGTTGCAGAATGTATTGCATTATTATATGTTATGACGGTTTCAAATATGATTTGTTCATGATCTAATTCTAACCTATTTTCTTTTCGTTTAGTCAATATGATTCTGTAAATTTCGGTCAGAGTTGAATGAAGTTTTTCAACTGGTGCATTACTGCTCGTCTGTTGGAATGATGCAAAATGAAGGTCAATGTCGTATTGTTTGCAAAAATCTTTAAATATGTTATTTGTTCGATTCGTGGCCCTGGAGAATAAATAAAACTTTCACGCTTCTTTATTTCAGTTGGTGAATTATCGTTTTATTTCCTATAGAAGGAATATAATTAGAATGTATAAAGTTACAATTTTTAGCCTACTTACACTTTTGTGTTCCTTCTCCAATATGTCAACCACGAATGCCGGCAAAGATTTTTTACATATAAGACAGTGTTCAAACGAGGAAACTTTTGTCGCGGCAACTCGTTACTTGTAGGTGAGAGAGGGACGGGGAAAGGGGAAGGGCACCGAGTTGATCGTGCTCGGGCGACACGCTTTGTGTTCTTATTCGTCTCAGTCGGCAGCTAAGAAATTTGACATTCCTTTTCATTTATAAATTCTTTCAGTGGGTGCAGTTTTGTTGAGTTTTAAGTGAATACATGCGGGAAGTTGGGAAATGAAATTTTGTTCTTATTTTTTTGCGATTAAATATACACATGTGTATGCATATACTATACATATTAACGTAAATTATGTTAAAACTTCATTTTTCAATCACCTTTTACTTATAATCACAAAATTTATCAGAATGGTAAATGCCGCTTAAGCGAAGCGTACAGAAATTTGCGAAAATGATATAAAATGAAATGCCAGAAAATCGCCTGTACAGAGTTGCTCTGTGTGAACGTGACGAGCAACACCAAAAGGGAAATCGCCGATAATAAGCAACAAAAGTTTCCCCGTTTGAACACTGTCTAACGGCAAGCATATCGGGTACATATTTGAAGGGCATTGCCATTTGCAAATACAATATTTAGAAATCGATTACATTATTGAGTTGCCACATTAATCTTATTTTAACTTATAACTTAAATAGTAAGCTGCGCCAACATCCCCGCCTCCGTGAATCTAACTAGATTCACCAACATCCAGTCTGGCCAATATACATGCTGGGTGTTTGAATGTACCATCGTTGGTTTGTACTCGCGCAGCTCTTACTTGCCCATCGACGCCTGGGAATACTTGTACAACTCGTCCCATTGGCCATTTTGCCCGATGTACGCTGCTGTCACAAATGAGGACGATGTCATCGATTGCTAGGGGGCTCTGCGCTGTGTACCACTTCGTTCTCCTGGTTAGATCTGGGAGGTACTCGTCTACCCACTTCCTCCAGAACTTATGCTGAATCTGCTGCACCTTGAGCCATTGTTTTCTTGTTGCTCTCATTTTTTCTTCGTGTGGATGCGGCGTTTGCTCGGAATTTGCAGTACCTAGGAGAAAATGATTAGGAGTTAGTGGTTCATCAGTGTGATCGTCCAGTGGTATATGCGTCAGTGGTCTTGAATTAACTATATTTTCGGCTTCGCACATAAGGCTAAACAGGCAGTGCTCTTGTAGATTTTCGTTATGCAATGCGTGCCCTATGGCTCTTTTCACGCTACGTACGAGTCGCTCCCAACATCCACCAGCATGAGGGTTCAGTGGGCAATTGAACACCCACTCAATATTTCTGTTTGCTAGTACATCAGATATTTTTCCAATATCGAATTCTTTCTTCTGGCGTTTCAACTCCCGGTCAGCTCCAATGAAATTCGTGCCATTGTCTGAACGGATGCGTACGGGTGTTCCACGGCGACTCATGAAATTACGTATGCACATCAGACAAGTATCGGTGGACAAGTCCTTGGCAAGCTCCAAATGAACTGCGAGGATCGTAAGATACGTAAATAACGCAATCCAACGCTTTTCACTTCTCCTACCGTTTGCAACGGTGAACCGACCCATGTAGTCCAAACCAACATACGAGAATGGCCTTACAAACGGCGTGAGTCTATCTACTGGCAGTTGACCCATTTGCGGTGGATAAGGCGTAGCTTTTTCTTTTTTACAAACTTGACATCTTTTTGCAGCACGCCGAACTTCAGCTCTTATTCCTGTGACCCAATATCGGCGCCGTATCTCTGAGACTATCGTACCTTCATTTTGGTGCTTCCAGACTCTGTGATAATGGTCTACTATTAGTTCCGTGAAATGATGACGTTTCGGCAGTATTATAGGCCGACGTGAATGCTGAGGAATAGCACTGGCGGCATCTATTCGCCCACCAACACGCATCAATTTTTCTTCGTCTAACATAGGCGTGAGTAATCTTATCGAACTGTTCCGTTCTACGTTGTTTCCATCAATAAGCGCCTGGTACTCATCCGCAAAACTCTCCATTTGAACTGCACGAATTATAGTTATCTCCGCTGTTTTTATTTCAGCCGCACTTAGCCCTTGGTACTGTCTCTCACTCACATCTGTTTTGCAGTTGTTTCTGAATCTCAAGATCCAGCCTGTCACCCATGTCAATCGTATCAATGTTGAAAAACTCGCAAATATGGAGGTGCTAATTTTTGTGTTTAAAACCGCGTATTTTGCTCGAACCTCTCCCATCGTATTAGCGTTCACTTCGTGCTGCGGCCAGAAATGCTGGGATTGCTGTAAAAACTTAGGCCCGCTAATCCACGAAGAGTTCGCTCTGTCTACCTTCGGACGAGTTCCCCAGTCAGCTGGATTTAAGGCACTAGGAATCCATCGCCACTCGATCAAATCGCTTGCCTCCAAAATTTCATTCACGCGATGCGCCACGTACGGTTTATATCGCCTGTGATCTGACTTGATCCAAGCTAACACCGTTTTGGAATCACTCCACATAAAAACTCTTTCAGGAATCTTGTCGTGACACTCGAGAATGTTCTGTCGTAGTCGCGTTGCCAAAACTGCTGCCTGTAGCTCGAGACGGGGTACCGACGTGAGTTTCAACGGTGCGCACTTAGACTTCCCGGCAATAAACGCGGGATGCATGCTGACTCCTTCAACCGACGGTCTCCAGTATGCTACTGCAGCGTACGCTACCTCGCTCGCATCTGCAAATATGTGCAGTTCCACTGGTGTCTGTTCGAATAACGGTCCATAACATCTCGGAACTTTGACGTTTTCCAAGCGTTTGATTGCTTTCAACCATCTCAACCAATCGTCGTATAATTCATCGGGAATATGCTCGTCCCAACCAATACCTTTACGCCAAGCAAACTGTAAAAGGAGCTTTGCTTCCATGGTATATTCTGCAGCCATTCCAAATGGATCAAATACTGACATCGTAACACTCAGCAGCTCTCGCTTGGTTGGTCTTCTCTTAATGGCAAGCACGGCTGGGTCCACTTTTGTGAATGAGAGCACAAACTTTAAAACGTCTGTGTTGGTGTCCCAGTGTAGGCCTAGCACTTTCTGGAACATGCCTTCGTTATCTCTATCAAGATTCACATCGGACGAGCACGGAGTTTTGTCGTTCATCTTCCGGGTGAGCCGCTTCGAGTTGGATACAAATCCCCTCAGTTCAAAACCACCCTGTTTGTGTATATATGCCACCTGCTCAGTGACCCGCATTGCCTGTTTTTCCGTGGAGAAACAATGTACAAAATCGTCCACGTAATGATTATTAATTATGGCCTCTGCCGCCTCGGGAAACTGATCTTTAAACTCCCCCGCATTCTTATTCTTCACAAATTGTGCTGAGCTTGGCGAGCAGGTCACTCCAAATGTCATCACGCTCATGGCATAGACATCAATGCGTTCACCGGGATCGGTTCTCCATAAGAAACGTGTTGCAGCTTGATCTTCGGCGCAAATCTTAACTTGGTGGAACATTTCTACTATGTCGGCGCATACACCTACCGGTCTCTGTCGAAATTTCATCAAGCTTGTTGACAACGGCTGATTTAGATCTGGACCACTAAGTAGAACCGAGTTTAGTGAAATGTTGTTAAATGTCGAGGCTGCATCGAAGACTAGTCGCATCTTGCCTGGCTTGTTCGCATTCCAAACTCCGAAGTGTGGTAGATACCATGTACGCTTACCTCCTTCAGCAACTTCAGCCTCTGTCAACTTTCTGGAATACCCTTTAGCCTCATACTCTTTTATTGTGCGTGTCTCAAAATGTATACCTTTTCTAACGGTGGTGCTCTCCAGCAACTGTTTGGCTCTGACCATATCTGAGGCTTCACATACCTGAGCCCCTTCTCGTGCACCAAGGCTTTCGTTAACTACGTAGTCGCTCACCAAACGCTCAAGCCTCTCCAGACCACTGTCCACTTTGGCAAAGTGTACGTAATTGCTTTGTTCTCCCACACCTCGGTCTCTTCTTCCGTAGACAATCCAGCCAAGCTTTGTTAGTGTTACTGAGTAACCATTTCTTCCATCGTCGACAGTCTTCTTTGAGATACTTAGGTGTGCATTATCTAGCCCCACTAACAATTCAGGAACCGCTCCATCGCAATTCTTGATCGGCAAGTGACGGTATTTATATGGCAACTCTGATAGCTGAAGTGTCTGCGCGGGCAATTGAAGGTCAGCTACTGTTCTGACATTCCGCAACAAAAATTTCTTATTAAATCTGCCTGTTCCTGATATTTGTACGTCAACCCTGCTGGACTGCTCCGTCACTGTGGTGTTATCAAACCATTGCAACCTTAAATTCTCGTTCTGCCCCTTAAGGCCGAGGCGCTTGGCTAAATTAGTGTTCATTATTGATATCGCTGAACCGTCAGCAAACAGGGCAAAGCTATGTATGACCTGACCATGTGCATATAATTTCACCGGCAATATCTTGTACAACAATCTGGAACTTGGATTCGGTATAATGGCACATTGCTTAACCATGGATCCTCTCGAGCGCGGGTGTAGCAGCTCGTGCCGCTTTAGATCACAGCGACCTATATTGCATTTATGCTGTTCGGTGCAGTTATTACTCCTATGGCCATTCCGTAAGCAATTGAAGCATACCCCCTTTTGTCGGACTAGACGCCATCGCTGACCCACCTGCATACCGAGGAACCTCTTGCATCGGCTTACGATGTGCTTCGCTTCACAAACAAAACATTTGCTTCCTTCGCGGCTGCCGCTGCCAACGTTCTGGGTGTGGAAGAGATGCGCACGACCCTCCGCTCTCGCATATTGCCTTCGCTCTGCATTCAAGTTTACACAAGCACTAGCGACCAACTTAGAAAGCTCTTGCAACCAATCGCTGAAGTGGGTTATGTTCGGCCTCGGTACAATAGTCAAAGCGTGTCTTGCCCAGTCAATTCGCTTTTGCACCGGCAACTTCGCTAATAGTTCATCCATAAGCGTCGGGTTCGCCAAGTGGTGATCGCAATTCGCTGATTGTAGAAATGATGATAAATTTTGTACCTTGGTGGCAAACGGCACTATTTGCTCGATGCGGTTTTCCATTATGGGCGCTATGCCCTGTATTTTCGCGATTTGGCTCTTCACTAGCAACTCTGGTCTACCGAAACGATCTTCAAGTGTACTGATAATGCGGGGTACATTGCTGCTATGTATCAACAGGCACTCATCTACTTCCCTGGCCTTACCTTTCATAGCCTTCTGCAAACGCATCATATTTTGGCGGTCACTGTAGCGATATTCTTCAGTAAATAACTCGCAGGAATCAACGAAACGTAGCAAATGAAACGTGAATGGATGACAGGAATCAAACGTAGTAATCGACGTGAGTGGATGATAAGGGTATGCACATAAAGCCAAGATGTTCAAACCAAGACTGAATCCAATACCAGTGAAAAAGTTAACAATCGCATAAATTAACAGAACAAATAATACGAAGTTCGATGGTAAAAATCCCCAATTCTAAATATTAAAGATGAGGTGTACACGGAAGCAGACCAGCTAACTATCACCCAACAAATGATTTTAGTTTTATATTAAATCGTTCAACGAACATCAATAGTAAACTCACACTTTTTTGACATCGAAAAAGTATTGGAGTGAACGTAACTCAGTATGTAAACTGCTTGCCAAGGATTATTTTAAAACTATTTTATCTTCAAATAATGGATAAGTAATTTATTTATAAAATCGAAAACATGTGACTGATGGAATTTTTCTTTATGTTGTTGCAAATGGTACACCCTGTACCTCAGCGCTCCGCTACTATATTTGCTATGTGGTTAACTGAATAGCTGTTTTTATTCCGTTATGTTTATCCACCGTTATGTCTGGTCGCATCACACTAACAAACGAACTAACCCCTAATAAAGCACTCCATGGTACTCACCTGATTTTCCAAATTCGTTTATCGACCCAAGACGCTGCCTTATATTGCTCACCGCTTCTATTTTATCGTCTCAAGCAGCTCTCCAGCTTGATCCTCAATTGTGCGTACCAATGTTTATTAAATGTGTGTGTGGGTGCTCGCTTTACGACTCAAGACGCCTCCTTTAGTTACTTTTGCTGTGATATTTCTGCTAACTCACTTTGCACTCTTATACATATGTACATATTTCAAAATTAGCTTGCTGGTATCACCAAAGGAAAAGTGAAATAAAAGCTATTTGTTCGATTCGTGGCCCTGGAGAATAAATAAAACTTTCACGCTTCTTTATTTCAGTTGGTGAATTATCGTTTTATTTCTTATAGAAGGAATATAATTAGAATGTATAAATGAGAATCCTGATCTTGATGTTATTGCTAAAAAGAAGTGGGTGCATGTCTCCTCTTTTAAGCCGACCGTGACTGAAGACATGGTTATAGACTATGTATCAAAACAATCTGGGATCGAACGTAAACATCTCGCCTGCCATAAGCTAGTCAAGAAGGATGTTTCTATTGATAGTCTGCGAAGTATAAACTTCAAATTTGGAGTTTCGCCAACATTCTACAAACAAATTTTTAGTTCAAATGTCTGGCCGTCAGAAATAATGGTTCGACCATTTCGATTTTTTCAAAAAGAGCTCATTACAGAACTGGTCAAATAGTGTAAGGTTAGAATCTAATAAGGCTACGAATAAAGCTCTTAAAATCTACTTTCAAAACATGAGTGGAATGCGAACTAAATCTAAGGATATTTTTCTATCAACGTCTCGCGCTGAATTTGACGTTTATGTTTTTGTTGAAACTTGGCTCAACAATGATTTTTATGCCGAAGAATATTTTGACCATAATCTATTTCATACATATCGTAAAGATAGAGACGCTACAAAAACAGGTCACCTCAGAGGTGGTGGTATTCTTATTGCTTTGAGGCGTTCTTTAAGATCCTCAATCTATCAACTTTTAAATTATGATTCACTTCTTGACCAGCTGTGTGTCTGTATTTTTGGCTCATTCGGTAAATTATTTATATGTGTTTCTTATATTCCTCCGAACAGTTCAGATGATTTGTATAGAGAACACGTTGATAACATTGTTAATCTTTACGAAAAAAATGAAAAATGTAATTTTTGTATCCTAGGCGATTTTAATCTCACTGATGTAATTTGGTCTCATTTTCAAAATAATGATACTTTAAGTAATGATATTTTAATACCAACCAATGTTAATAGAGCTCATGAAATTAATTTTATAGATAGTCTTTTTAGTATTAATCTAGTTCAAATCAATAATGTATTTAATAAGCTTACTAAAATACTTGATCTTGTTTTTGTTGATGAAAACTTAATATTTAATTTAGATGAGTGCTCTTTTCCCATAAGTACGACTGATAAACATCACGTGCCCCTTTCTATTTCTTTGGAATTTTACGATGTTGTTGGCAATGAAAACAAGAAATCTCTTTCTTATAATTTTCGTGATGCTAATTTTAGTGACTTGAACGCTGCCATATCAGAGATAAAATGGGATACTGTTCTTTCTTCAAATGATGTTTCGGAATGTGTTCAGAAATTTCTGCTCAAGATGTCCGAGGTGTTTTCGAATAACCTTTCCGTTCTCTTGCCTCGTCTCCACAAATTACCCTGGTACACCAAAAATCTTAAAAAACTTAAAAATCAACGAAATAAATATTATAAATTGTACAAGGCTTATAATAATAATATCTGTTACAAAGAGAAGTATTTTTATTACATGAATCAATTTAATGTCCTCGATAAATTTTTATACAATCAATATATATGTAGGTTTGAATCTGAACTGAAAGAAAATCCTAAAGCCATTTGGAAGTACATTCGTTCTAAAAAGGGCTGTACGAACATTCCAACGTGTATGAATTTTAATGGGGTCTGTTCACGAAATTTGTCTGATACTGTCAATTTATTTGCAGATTATTTCAAGACTAATTATGTGACTGACGATGGAATCGCTGATACAACCACCAATTTTGGTCATAACCAATCCCTGGATTTTGGTTGTCTTTTCTTATCTGAATTAGATGTTATTAATGGTATTTCCGCCCTAAAACCCTCTTTGAAAAGTGATATTGATGGTTTTTGCTCGAACTTTTTTAAGCAATGCAACTCATCTATTTGCGTGCCTTTACGTATAATTTTTAATATGTCTCTTTCTACAGGCGTTTTTATCGATCATTGGAAGATTGCATCTATCACCCCGATTTTTAAATCAGGCAGCAGAAATGATGTGGCAAACTATAGACCTATCTCTAAGTTAAGTGTTTGCTCTAAACTCTTCGAGAAAGTGGTTAAAGAGAAGCTTTCTTTTGCCATTAAATCAATTATTGAACCTCACCAACATGGGTTTGTCCGCGGGCGGTCCACCGTAACCAACCTAGCGGTTTTTTCAGAATTTTGTGTTTCAGCGTTTAAGTGTGGGTTTCAAGTAGATACTATTTATACTGATTTTTCTAAAGCTTTCGACAAAGTTTCGCATACCATTTTACTCCAAAAGCTAAAAAACTTGGGGTTTCACTCAATTTTTTTATCTTGGGTAAAATCATATCTTACTAATAGATCGTTGTTTGCCGAAATTGAGACATGCAAATCGTATTCGTTTGTAGCTACTTCTGGTGTTCCACAAGGTAGTATCCTTGGTCCTATCTTGTTTATACTTTTTATTAATGATATTGGATCTTGCTTTAAATATTCAAGGTTTTTACTCTATGCCGATGATTTGAAACTTTTCCGTAAAATAACACGCCCGTCTGACGTATATCTCTTGCAATATGATCTGGACAATCTTGTTTCTTGGGGTCTTAGAAATAAGCTTTCTTTGAATATCGATAAATGTTTTTACATGACTATCTCTAAGTCAGCAAATACCTTAATTTCATCCTATAGTATATTAAATCATCAGCTCACTGCAGTGAAAGATTTCGTCGATCTGGGGGTACTGTTTGACAGTTGCTTTACTTTTGTAAATCATATATGTTACATTCTGCCAAAGGCATACAGTAATTTAGCCTTTTTACGCCGATATGCGAAGGACTTTAAAGATCCCTATACAAGGAGTTTTCTATTTAATTCGCTTGTTCGCTCAAAATTGGAATATGCTTCCATAATATGGAGCCCAATTTATAACTGTCATGCTAATAGAATTGAAAGAGTGCAAAAAAAATTCACTCGGTTTGCACTTCAACCATTAAACTTTGCGGACCCCTTCCCAACGTATAGTGCTCGTTGTATGCTTATACATTTGAAATCTCTAGAAAGTAGAAGAATTATTCAATCATTAATGTTTGTATACGATGTGATTTGTGGTTTCATTAACTGTCCTGAACTCCTTGAGCAGATAGGCTTTAACGTACCCAATAAGGAATTGCGTTCTCAATATCCATTTTATCTCAATGTTGTCAGAGCTAATTATTTTACCATAGCTCCAACCCATAGGGGACTTTTAGAATTCAATAAAATATCGAAAAAACTGTTTACTGACTTTTCATTGCCAAGGTCGGTATTTAAATTCGGAATCGAATCATTGTATCCTTAGAATATATGTATATATTTTTTAAGTGTCGTAATAATTTACTTATAAGTATTACTTTGTGAGTCTAGTCTGTAAGGTTATTAAAATCATAGACTAATAAATTGAATTGAATATAAAGTTACAATTTTTAGCCTACTTACACTTTTGTGTTCCTTCTCCAATATGTCAACCACGAATGCCGGCAAAGATTTTTTACATATAACGGCAAGCATATCGGGTACATATTTGAAGGGCATTGCCATTTGCAAATACAATATTTAGAAATCGATTACATTATTGAGTTGCCACATTAATCTTATTTTAACTTATAACTTAAATAGTAAGCTGCGCCAACATATGTTGTTATTGAATTCTGTGCCTTGATCACATACTACTTTTTTGGGAATACCGAACTGGCTAATAAAATTTTTGAAGGCTTTAAGAATTGAAATACTTGTCCTGTAGAATAGAAGCAAATTTTAAAAATTTAGCGATAAGTTGTTGTTGTTGTTGTAACAGCATAAAACATTCCCCATAAAATTTTGGGGAATGCTGCTGAAGTGACAGTCCTTGGCCGGATATAGATCCGGGTCGTTCCGGTATCGTAGAACCGACTGTCGTGGGAACGTTTAGCAATAAGTGTTAACATTTGGTTATTATTTATCGTATATATTGGTTTTAAAGGTGTTTCTGACTTTTGAAATTTTGGTTTAGGGGGATGTCTGTCGTATTTAAGTGATTGACACTGCTCACAGTTGTTTATAGTTTGTACTATTTTGTTCTATTGGGATGAGAAATTGTCTCTGATATTCCTCTATGGTTATTGTTTTCATGATATTTTCGTATAAGTTGTTCTTGCTCGTCAGTCTGTCTAATATGAGTTTTTTTGTACATCGAGTAAGTTTAAAAATGTTACTGTTATATATACCGTCATCTTAGTGCCATTGGTGGCTTGGTTTGATGTTATGTCATTTATGTTTATGTCGGAGATTTTGTGTTCATTAGGGTTTTCAATTGTAATTCTGCTTAAGGGGTCGGCATTTGTGTTTAATTTGCTTTTTTTATAGATTATTTCATAATCGAATTCCTCTAATTTTAGCCTCCATCTGATCAGTTTTGGATTAGGTTCTTTAAAACTCATGAGCCAGGTGAGTGGTCTATGGTCTGTTACTATTTGAAATTTGTTTCCAAATAAATACGGTCTGAAATATTTGGTTACCCAAACAATGGCTAGTAGTTCTTTTTCTATTGTGAAGTAGTTGATTCTGAATCTGAAAAGGTTCGACTGGCGTAACAAATTGGTTTGTCGCTTCCAATTCGACCTTGGGACAAGATTGCTCCGATAGCTACATTGCTTGCGTCCGTGGTCAAAATGAAAGGCTTAGAATAATCTGGATATTGAAGAATTGTATCGTTAGTGAGGAGATTTTTACATGTCTCAAAAGTTTTGATGTATTCATCTGTAAATTGAATTGTTTTCCCTTTTTTTAAACATGTGGTAAGTGGTTTCACTAATTTTGCGAAATCTTTTATACATTTCCTATAGTAACATATTAAACCAAGGAATGATTTTATGTCTTTTTGGGTTTTTGGCAAGGGAAAGTTTTTTACTGCATGGATTTTATCGGGGTTTGGTTTGATATCAGTTGTTGTTACAACGTGTTCTAAAAAATTTATTTCTTTCCTCAAGAATTCCGATTTGTCAAATTGGACTTTAAGGTTTGATGTATGTAATTTATAAAATACTTCATTAAGATTTGAAATATGTTCCTGTAACGAAGTTGAGAAAATTATAATATCGTCTAGCATCGGCAGTTTTTTCCTATAAGGTCTTTAAGTACATTGTCCATAACGCGTTGAAAAGTAGCTGGGACATTTTTAAGGCCGAAGGGCATTCTGACATACTCGTAGTGTCCACCATCTTCCGTAAAAGCTGTTTTTGCCTATCTTTCGGTTGCATCTCGATCTGGTGAAACCCACTAGCTAAGTCAAGGATTGAAAAGTACATACATTTACCAAGTTTGTCCAGAATTTCCGTTATGTTTGGGAGAGGGTAACGGCCCGAGATAATTTTTTCATTTAACTTTCGATAATCAATGACTAATCTCCATTTTTGCTTACCGCTGGCGTCCTTTTTTTTGGTACTATCCATACAGGAGAGCTCCAGGGTGAATAGCTCGGTTTGATTACCCCTTGTCTAAGCATGTCTGAAATTTGTTTGCCTACTTCGTCTTTGTGAATAAATGGATATCTGTATGAGCTTGTATGAATTTGGGTATCGTCAGTTGTTTTTATTTTGTGTTTAACTTCGTTTGTAAATGTGAGCGACTGCCCTTCTTTGAAAAAATATTCTCAAAATTCTTACAGTTTTATAATTTCTTTCTTCTCTTCAGAGTTCAGATGGTCGGTGCGGATCAGATCCGATATACTATTAAAAGATGTCATTTGTGGGCCTTCAAGGTTCCAGTTATTTAATTCGATATATTCTGTGTTGTTCTAAGAAAGTTTTTTTCCTTGAATGTAGATGTCTCCGTTTTGAACATCTACCGGAAGTTTGATTATTAATTTAGAGAGTGCAGGAATATGGTGTTTTCCCGATGTAATGTTAGGTTTTAGTTTAAGTGGCAAGGTTGAATTTTTTGTAATTAATTTTTGATTTGTCAAATCGATTGTGGCACCTAATAGGGTTAATAAGTCAATTCCGAGTAGTCCGTCAAAATAGTTATGAAACTTGAATATAAGGAAGGTTGAGTGTCCTGGTTGTTTAAATTCAGTAAATGTGGGTAAAACCACTTTGGTTTTTATTTCATATTTATCTAGTATAGTTTTGATGGTTATAGGTTTGCAGTTAATTTGATCTTTCGATTTTATAAACTCTGGGTTAATAAAAGATGATGATGCTCCTGTATCAAAGAGGAACCTTAGTGGTCGACCGAATGTGGAAGCAGTACTTACGTATGGTAGAGTGTGTCCGTGAGTGTTTACGTCTACATATCCGGTTGGTTCGTCGAGGCATGTATACGAAAATTTTGTGAATCTTCTATGTTAAACATGTCTTCTGTCTCAATTGTATCATTTTTTTGTGTGTTGGGCATAATACCTTGAAAATTATTGCTTTGGTAATTCACATTATTTAATTCCGCGTTGTTTAGATTTGATACCCGTGATAATCGAGAGCGAAAGCTTTGATTGGTGTTATTGTTTCTCATAGTTAAATTTTTGAAATTAGTGTGAGCGGAAAGTGTATCCATGGATTCAGGTTTAGGTAAATTATGATTGAAAGTGTTTGTATTTTGATTAAAAGGATTTTGGCTCTGAAAATTTTGATTGATATTGTTTTGGTAAGGACGATTTTGGTAATTGGAAATATTTCGAATATAATTATCTTGATTAAACGGATTTTGGTGCTGAAATTTTATATTGCTGTTGTTTTGGTAAGGAGGGTTTTGGTAATTGGAAATGTTTCGATTAGAATTATGCTGATTAAAAGGATTTTGGTTATTGGAAAAATGTCGATAAGAATTATTTTGAGGGAAAGGATTTTGAATTGGTACGTATTTTTTTTTTTTTTTTTTTTTTTTGGAAGGGTTGGGGAGTATACGGTTAATTTGGTTGTAGTATGATTTGGATTACCTGGGGTTAAACTGATGATTATAGGGTGTGTATTGATTCTTAGCGTAAAATTTATAGGGATATTCTTTTTTTTTGATAAAAAATGTTTTGCTCTTTAATACAGTATGCGAGAGCTGTTGGCATTGAATCTGGCCTCATTGCCCTAACGCTAGAACCCAGCGGTTCTTTTAATCCTGTGAGGAATGTATTGAGACACATTTCTGAAAATACTAGTTCCTTTTTTGCCCCTATGACCCCTTGGTCATTTTCGTGAATAAGAATATTATTGCTTAATGTTGATTCTATCTCTACAATTTGGCTGTAGAAATTTTCGACATAATTGTTTGTCTGTTTCAAGTTGTGAAGGTCTCTAATTAGAGATGTCTCTATGCGCTTGTCGGAATAAGAAATAATTAGGTTATTTTTTATAGCATCCCAATTAAGGGGTGTGCCATACATGTTTAATATTTCGTTTGCTTGTCCTTCTATCTTGTTCCGGATGGATCGCAATAGAATTAGTCCTTGGGGTGTCTTGTTTGTTCCTCTTATGTATAGTAATATTTCTTCAACATTATTGATAAACTCGTGTAAGGTCCTGGGGTTACCGCCAAAACGTGGTAAATCCTTGATGGCATCTGGGATTCTTAAAGTATTAAAGATATCTATTGGGTCTGGTACAGCAGAAGTGACGCGGTTAATATCTGCACTACTACTTTGGTTTGCGTCTTCTAAGTTAGGCATCTTAATGTTTGACAATTCTTGGTTAACTATTTCGGGTATTGAGTCTAAGCTTTTAAAAAATCTTGGGTATGGATGATTTGCAATTTTCTTAGCTCTTCTAAACATGTAACGGTGTGTAATTTACAATCGTATGGGCAGGTTTATGTTTTTATTCTTAAGTTTATTTAATTTGTATTTTTTTTTTGCTTCTGTCTTAATTTTTCTTATAAATTCTATTTCTTTCTTAATCTCTGATTCTTTACCGTAAGAGTATAGCTTTAATTGCTTAACAAAATGATTTTCCATATGTATATATTTTCTACGGTAAAAGTTTTTAATAATGTTAATAATTTTGATTTTATTTAAAATTGCCAATTATCTTTGACACTTACAGGCATCCCAACACACAGATCCGCATTTTGGTATTGTTGAACGCTCTCGGCGTGCATCCACGAAATGCGTAGGTTTCCTTGTGATACGGGATTGAGATCCTTACAGTTAGTTTTGTTTGTAGTCGATATTCCTTCACTAGTTTTCACTTAAATGAGTTTTTTGTTTTTTTTTACTGATATTCCGTCAGTATTTTTCTGTTTTAGTGATATTCCTTCACTAATGCCACTTAAATTATAACTGATCAGTATTTGCTTGTTTTACTGATATTCCTTCACTAATGTCACTTAAATTATTACTGATATTCCATCAGTATTTTCTTGTTTTAGTAATATTCCTTCACTAATGTCACTTAAATTGTTACTGATATTCCATCAGTATTTTTGTTTTTCACTTATGTAAGTGTATTTTTACTAATATGAGGATATATCACTTTTTTAACACACAACTACCACTGCTCACAGACCCGAACGACTGCGCCACAAATATCTCTGGATAGGTTTTTTAAAATAAAAAAAATATTTATTTAGAGCCAACTGCTCGTTTTGATTACAACTTTATTTCTGACCCTTCTTTACATGATTTTGTGGTATTTATAATAATAAAAGTGCAAGAAATGCATAAAATAACATTTTGAAATTGGTTGATTCTTAGGAATAAACTTAATTGAACTCAAAGTATTGAAAGTGCATAATTAACAAATTGGTAATTCTTGGGAATAAACTTAGTCGAACTCAATGGTAAAATTAAAACAATTATGTTGATTAAGCATGCAGCTATTTTTGTTGTTGCTGTGCGGTTTGCTTTGCGGTTATGGTTGTTGTTGTTGTCTGTGCTCGTCGTTGATGTTGGTGGTGTGGGAAGCCAATATACATAACTCGCGCATCAATTCATTTGCGTA
Organism: Anomoia purmunda; assembly: GCA_951828415.1. Lineage (NCBI taxonomy): Eukaryota > Metazoa > Arthropoda > Insecta > Diptera > Tephritidae > Anomoia > Anomoia purmunda. The sequence continues at coordinate 87,630,956 of OX639995.1, forward strand.
CATATGCACGCGCTGATGGCGATTGAAACAAAAATTGCCGAAAACTCGAAAGATTTTTTATTATAATATGATACTTAAAATTTTCGAGAAATGCATTTTCGAATTTTTGAAATCTTGAAAAAGACGTTTTTTTTTAGTATTCCACAGTAAAAAAAGTTTTGGTCATCAAAAATTTTTCCTGTACTGAAAATTTGCGTTAATCCCCTATCTTCGCAACACTGCTAAGTAGACCTTCTGTGAGTTTTTTTTTTAATAAAAATTAATAAAAATCGTTAGCTAGCGGCGAAGCTCGCGTAAAGATAAAAAATTCATAACTCCCGAAGTTTTCATTTCTACATCGCAAATTTTTCACAGGTTATATAGTAATCACAGGCAATCATATTAAAATAAAAAAAAGTAAAAATAATTAGTCCCAAATTTGGAAAAAGTTTAATTGTTTAAAAAAAGACACTAATTTTTTATTAAAAAAAACTCACAGAACGTCTACTTAGCTGTGTTGCGAAGATTGGGGAATAACGCAAATTTTCAGTACAGGAAGAATTTTTTATGACCAAAACTTTTTTTACTGTGGAATACTGAAAAAACGTCTTTTTTCAAGATTTCAAAAATTCGAAAGTTCATTTCTCGAAAATTTTAAGTATCATATTAAAATAAAAAAATACGGGTCGATTATTTTTCAATATAGAACGCAAAAAAAAATATGTTTTTCCAAAATAATTTTTGAGTGCATACATATGTGCCAAATTTTCTCCTGCAGGTGGCTTAAATACTGCGCCTAAAACTATGCTCTAATGAATTCCCAGTTGTCACTACTGAACAAAGACAATTAAAAATGGTCGTAAATTGGAATACAAAACACTAGTTGAGGTGTTTTCCGCTTTACAGAACTGAGGTGGATAAAAAATATATACTTTACAAAGGTTTGAAGTGTTTTAACGAACTAGAATAACTTTTCTAGCTTTAAAAGACGATTAATTGATCACTTTAGAACTCTAGCAATTAGCCGCTCACCTAAAGTATGCCTTTCCATCCGTCTAAGAAGCAGAAGATCCAGAACGCGTCATACATTATGAGCATGGGTCGGAGACTTGTTCTCTCCTACCATCAACAGTTCTCAACAGTCCAGAGTTGAAACTAGGTTGTTGTTGTTGTAGCGGCTAGTCGCGTCCTGTGAAGAACGGATGCATCCATGGTCGTTGTCGTCAAACTCATCTAGGCGAAGGTCTAGAGAACGCGCAGTTTCGACGGTGTCGGGAAAAGAGGGAGATGAGTTGGTCTGAGAGGGCATGAGAATAGGCGTTTGGTTTCATATCAGGGTTAATTCTGGATAGGTAGGAGTTAAGTCTACTACAATATCCTGATCTTAATTGGGACAGAGTAGCGCAGGGCTCGCGATGCAGCAGGAACTCTTCATCTGCAATTGGTGGTGGTGCGACTCGAAGGTGGCAGTGTATGTTGCTTAGGATCTGCCGATACGCTGTCGGATTCAGCGGTTGGGTTACGTGTGGCTGGATCTCGACCTTTAGTTTGCGGAGGGTGCCCCAAACGGCGACGCTTAGTAAGGAACTGCTTGTTGAGCATGACGCGGAGCACATTCACCTCTTGGTATAGGTGTTCCTCAGGCGACATCCGCAGGCATCCTGTCACTGTACACTCAGAGAAAAATTGGTTCTAAAACGAACGAAACAAGTTCAAAACCCACAACATTCGTTGACGAAAGTCTATTAAGTACGCTTTTTCTTGATCCGTGAACGCGGGGCTTGTTTTGAGAACCTTTTTTTTAACCCCGGCGTTTGCATTGTAAGAACATTTTGGGCTTAATTAGTGAACACTTTGTGCATGTTTTAATAAGATTTTGTGCTTGTTTTGACATCGTTTTGCTTTATTTTAAGAACATTATGTTCTTATTTTGAGACATTTCTGTGTTCATTTTAAAAACACTTGGTGCTTGTTTTAACCTGGTTTTGTTTTGGTTAAAATACCGCTTTGAGCTTGTTTTGAGAACCCTATGTGCTTAATTTGAGAACATTTAGTAGCCCCTTTCCTTTTTAGCCCGAATCAAATTAATACAAATCATATTACAACAAACAGTTTATCCAGTTTATTCACGTTTACAATTTATACATTTATTTGCTTAAATATATTTAGCACTAAAATACATTTTTCCATTATTCATAGAATAAAAATGCATTGGCAATGTTACAAATTCATCAATGTTTTTAAAATAAAGTTTATCTTTAACAGATCCAACTTCGTAAGATTGTAAATGTTGATCAAACGATTTTATGTCAATTAAATAGCAAAGTACATATACACTACCGTGCTGTACAACGAAATATTTTATTTTATATAGTTCAATATGCTTGTTGTTAGAAGCTAAATAATAATTGGCTTTATACCGAGTACCTTTAAAATATATTTCATAACATATTTCACAGCTTTCAAATTCAATATTAATGGTTGTTTGTATATCATGAAAATAATCCTCTTTAGTTAAATTCACAATGTTAGACGATTCAAAACTAAAAGTAGATTCCAACCCATTCTCTCGAGTGATCAAAAAGTTTGCAAATTTAATGCCAGCCTTAATAGCTAAAGAGTGCGAGGAATTAATTCTTGAGTTTGTATTCTTAAAGTACGCTTTAGCCTCTTTATGTTTTGCTTCGAAACGCATGCCCCACAAATATTTCAGAGGGCCACATTTTCTTATTGCAGTAGTATAATGAACAAGAAAATGATGTTTAGGTTTTAATGGACCATATAGATTAGTATACATTGAATGATGTTTTTTAATTAAAAGGTCTAAATGACATAAGTCTTCATTAACAAAATTAGATTTTGAAAGTATTTCAATAATTTGCAATAGGGCTACTAAAACTTGCCAGTGCTTATTATTTGTAGGAACTAAGTCCCCTATCATAAGAGGTAAAAAATTAACAAAACAATTTGCTTCGCTAGCAGACATTTTTAAATTGAACGATTTCAGCCTTGAGTAATTTAAAGACATAGAATTATTACCCACTTCGATTTCTCCAAACGGAAAAAAGTGTTTTTCTATTATTGACGTTATTTAGAGAGATGACCTTTTCTTGTATTAATGCAAGTAGTATGTGGCAAACATCATATTCGCAAACTCCTTCGTAGATGTCGTGCATAATATCAAAACAAAAGTTATCCACGACATGGAAACTAGGAAGATTTTCAAATACGCAAGTGCTTTTAATTCCTGTTTCTTGAAAATTGTTTAGTTCTAAATCTCTCTGGTAATTGTTTTCATTTCGTAAGGAAGTCGAAATTTCATTTGCATCATATTGCATTTCTGTTTTAGATCTGACACATGCACGACAATATCTTTTTGAAGTAAACGATTGTACAAATCCTAAGATACTATTCCGGCTAGGTTGTCGCCCACAATCAAACCTAAAATGAAATTAACTTTGCGTATTTTTCCTTCGTTCGCTATTTCAATACCATTTTCTAATTCTTTCAGTTCTTCTACAAGGTGGTAGTAAGATCTTTCATTACCATTGATTTTTAAATTATAGGTCGACAGAAAGCAAACAGAAAATATATAATCTAGTTTGGATAAAATGTATTGAGGCATGGTAGGAAAATTTAAGTAACAACCACAAATGGAATATGTATGACTTCCAAGTGGGTTATTTATCTGAAAGTCATCAAAATAAAGAATATATGGAATAGTTAAATCAAACGGATACTGTTCAACTTTCTGTTTATATAAATCTGCACTGGCGAAGCTATTCAAAGTATTGGATTGCATAAATCTATTTGTATTTTCTAAAGTGATATCCAAAATCTTAGGTAATTGAAAAATTGATTTAAAAGTAAATTTTAATGGCATTACATAGATATTGGCCGTTTTTGGATGCAATGTTGGATTTCCTTGAATAATTACATCCGATATCGTTTGACTTATTGGGAATGATTTAGGTTTTTCGTATAAATTGAGTTCTTTCAAAATTTTAAGTATCCTGTATTCAGTTTTAATCTCTTTAAAGGGGTCTTTGCAAAAATGTAAGATACATTTCATATTCATTATTTCGTTTGCATTAAAACAACCCTCAATGGCAAACGAAACAAACAAAAACAATGTAGAAATCTCTTTTTGGATAACTGTTACTTGGTGTTGCTGCACGCCCGCTTCGCGATATAAATCTTAAGTTTAATATTGTTTGTTGTCATAGACGAACCCTGTATTATATGTACTTGCATTTATCATCTCTTCTGTTTGCATCTATGATCGTTCTTATGTATGCGCTATGCGTACGCATACACACATTCATATATTCTCTTACATGTAGTTGAACTGTCATTTACCTGCATACATATGTATGTACATAACTGCAATGCAGAGTTTATCACTTTATCTTCAGTGTTCATTCGTAAAGTTATTATTCTTTAATACATATTTAAGTACATAATGTGAACTTACCGCAATGTGTTAATCGCCGTTATTCCCAAACGCTGTTTTAAATACCAATCTGTTTCGAGCAAATTCATATTTATTTAGTCGCCGATCGGAGTTTGGATAGCGAAGGACACACTGCGGTAAGTATTACTGGTTCACATGCATTTGTATGAAATTCAGATTAAATCTTTTCAGAAATAAACCAAGTTTCAACGAAGCTATCAAATTGTCAGTCTAATGCCAAAGACTTTTTATTTATTGAACTTGCGTTAAATTCGCAAGCGTTATCGATCGGCGAAAAATCTTTATTTCGCAGTCCAATTTTGGAACTGCATATTTATTTGCAAGTTATTGCCATTGCCAACTTGCTGCTTGGTCGTCTATTATATCGCTGAATGTTATATGGGCAAATCACCTCGCCGTAGCCCTCGATTGAACGATATAATGGAGTGTAAAGATTCAGCATCGACTCCTGCCACGTCGAATAGTGCCGGAGCGAAAACCACCTCACGTCCCGATACTGCCACCACTACCACCACCACCACATGCATAGCCACTACCGCGTCAAACACCGCCGGAGCAGTTAGCCGTAACACTTCAACGTCCGCACCACCAACAACCGCAGCGCGTCAAGAGGCTATAATGCAAGCAATGCAAAAGCGTATTGCGATGTTGGAAAATAGCCTCAAAGCAGCTGAAGTGAAGTTGAGGGAGCATGAAGCCCAAAGTGAGGCTGACAATGCGTCAACCAGTGCTCGCATTGAGTCGGCTCGAGCTCCTCAACTACAAACGATGCAAAATCGAGTCGTACCTTCGCCAGAACTAGAAGTGCCAACGGTGACGAATGCCATCTCGGCACCGTTACCGTCACTAGTGAATAGTCGCCAATCGCCATACTATTTTGCAACATCCACTCCTACCGCAAATGTTCAGTACGTCACATCGAATGGTATGCCAGTGCCACACAATGCATATGCCTATTCAGGCGTTCCGCCAAGTGAGGCCATTTCTGTAAACTCCAACACGCCTGTTCATGCCAACATGGGTTCTGTAGCCACACAGTCGTCTTGCTTACCTCGGCAAATGCAAGCCTTGCCGGATTTTTGTGGCAAAGCAGAAGACTGGCCTATATTTTATACTGCCTTTACAGAATCCACCTCTGTCTATGGGTATAGCGATTTTGAAAATAATCAACGGCTACATAAGAGCTTGAAAGGCGAAGCTCGGGAGACCGTCAAGTCTCTGCTGATACATCCGAGCAACGTCAATAATGTTATTGATCAGCTGAAATTTAGGTTTGGTCGTCCTGAGCAGTTGATTCGTTGTCAACTAACTCAAGTAAGAGAAATCGCGCCCATCCCAGAGAGTGGAATGTTAAAGTTAGTGTCGTTTGCCACAAAGGTGAATAATATATGCATATTCCTTCAATCAGCCAGCGGAGGAGAACAGCATCTCGCCAATCCTACGCTACTCGACGAACTCGTCATGAAACTGCCCATGAGTAAGCGGATTGAGTGGGCAAGTTACGCAGCATTCATACAGCCATACGCTACTATACGACAATTTAGTGAGTGGCTGACGAAACTAGCGAACATTATATCTGCAGTGTATGATGTCGAGTCAGTGCGAGACCCCAAACGACGTGCCGTATTACACGCCGTAGAGTCACAACGTCCACCTAGATGCCCAATATGCCAGGGCGCACACAAAGCAGCTGAGTGCAGGGAGTTCATCGATCTCACAGTGCCGAATAGATGGACCGAAGTTAAGAGACGCCGCTTGTGTTTTTCATGCCTCAACGCAGGGCATGGCACTCGTAGCTGCCAGCGCCGGAAGCTTTGTTCAACCGAAGGGTGTAGAAGAATGCACCATAAATTATTGCATGAAAGGTACAGTGTCAGTAACATGCCATCAGAGATTCATCAACATAGTAGGAGCATCCCAATTGCCGAACGTTCCATGCATACTCATCAGTCATCACGTGATCAAAGATCAGAGGCCGCAGTTCTTAGCTGTAGTAATGGGTCTGCTGATAACAAGCTATATTTTAGAATTTTGCCAGTTGTGTTGTACAACGATAATAAGCGCGTTGAAACGTATGCGCTTTTGGATGAAGGTTCGTCTATTACAATGATCGACAATGCACTTTTACAAGAACTGGGGTTACGTGGCCGTGAACAGCGTCTAAATTTGCAATGGTTCGGAGGGCGCGCTACACAAGAACCAGCCGTAATAGTAGACTTGTTTATCAGCGGAGCCGGAATGCAGAAGCGACATAAATTGCGAAGCGTGTATGGAGTGTCGAATCTACAGTTGCCATCACAAAGCCTAAGTAAAGCAGAGTTAAACTGTGATGACATACATCTACGTAAGTTGCCAATACAAACGTACACACACATCAGGCCCAAGGTGTTGATCGGGCTGGACCATTGCCACCTCGGTTTGCCATCGTCCACTATGAAACTTAATAGAAGTGGACCGTTCGCAGCGAACACCGAGTTGGGATGGGTGGTGTATGGGCCAACTGCCAACAAACAACAGTCGTTTCCGCATTGCTTGCTCGTGAATAGTCAGAGCGACCAGTCATTGCATAATTTGGTGGCTGACTATTTTGACACCGAAAGTTTTGGAGTTAGACCATCGCCACCCATCGAAAATGAGGCTGATATTCGTGCGAAGAGGACTCTGGAGAAAACTTCATGCCGTGTTAATGGGAGATTTCAGACGGGTCTCTTGTGGAAGCATGATAGTGTTAGCTTCCTGATAGTTATCCCATGGCGCTTAGGAGGCTGAAAGGTATCGAGAATAAAATGGGTCGCGATGGTGTGTTCGCTGCCGAATATAAACGCATTCTAGAATCGTATGTATCTAAGGGTTATGCACGTAAGCTGCCGCCAGCAGATGCTGCCTTGTGGTCGCCGAGGACATGATACTTGCCACACTTTGCTGTTGCGAATCCTAATAAGCCAGGCAAGCTACGCTTAGTATTCGACGCTGCTGCTGAAGTTGGAGGTGTCTCACTTAACACGCATCTCCTGAAGGGACCGCAGGACTACAAGTCGCTGCCATCCATACTCTTTCATTTCCGTGAAGGTGCAGTTGCGGTATGCGGTGACATAAGAGAAATGTTTCACCAAATATTGGTGCAGCAGAAGGACAGATGCGCTCAACGGTTTCTATGGCGAGGCGGTGATGCTACTAGGAAGCCAGAAGTCTACGAAATGTGTGTAATGACGTTTGGCGCAGCTTGTTCGCCGTGCGCAGCCAACTACATTAAAACGGTCAACGCGCTAGAACATCGCAGTGGCAGCGACAACGTAAACCGTGCAGTGAAATCCATATTAGACCACCACTACGTAGACGACATGGTGGACAGCTTTGGTACAGAGGAAGAAGCCATCGCCATCTCGCAAACAGTGCGAACTATACACTTGAACGCTGGGTTCGAGCTTCGAAACTTCTCGTCAAACTCACAGACGGTTATGAATGAGCTGGATGGTAACGAAGGTACACGACCCATCTCGAAGAAGGAGAGCCTGTTGGTGGAAAGAGTCCTCGGCTTATTTTGGCAGCCTACAATTGACTGTTTTGGGTTTAAGCTAAAATTTAATAACGTGGATGAAGCCGTCATAAATGGATCACGGCTTCCCACCAAGAGAGAGATTCTTAGCGTCGTGATGTCGATATTCGACCCTTTAGGATTTTTAAGTAATTTTGTCATCGGAGCAAAATTGATTATGCGCGAGGTGTGGAAGCACAACATTCGTTGGGATGAGCCGTTGCCGGTTGCCATTAACGTTGCATGGGAGAAGTGGCGAAATCAGCTGGTTGCAGTCACGGAGTACTCTATTCCACGTTTTTATTTTCGTAAAGGTATGCCGAAAACTCTGCAGCTCCATGTGTTTGTCGACGCCAGCGAAGTCGCCTTTGCCGCCGTCGCCTACTGGAGGTCCGAAAGCTCCAGTGGCGGAATTGAAGTAGCGTTTATTTCCGCGAAGTCCAAATGCGCTCCAATCAAGCCATTAACCGTGCCTCGCCTCGAACTCCAAGCAGCTGTGCTGGGAACCCGCTTAATGGTCTGTATACGAGAGGAACATTCTGTAGAAGTTGATCAGTGCTTTCTGTGGAGCGACTCCAGGACTGTGGTTGGTTGGATCGGAAGTGAACATCGTCGCTACAAACCGCTCGTGCAACACAGGGTAGCGGAAATCTTAACTGCCACAAACCCATCAAACTGGAAGTGGCTGCCAACTGATCTCAATGTCGCCGACGAGGCCACACGTACAAATAGTCGCCTCGATTTCGGGTCAACAGCCCGTTGGTCATGTGGTCCAGCGTTTTTTCATCAGCCGCAACACCATTGGCCTAGTGACGACCCAGTAAAGCCCAATGAAGATAAGCCTGATGAAGAGCTTTGCCGCAAATATGCTCTGGTAATCGTAAATTTAAATTTATTCGAATTTAAGCGTTTTTCTTCCTTGTTAAAGCTGGAGAGAGTTGCTGCCTGGGTATTGCGCTTTATAGATGCTTGTCGCAGCCGTATTCAGCCAGATAGTCGTTATGGGTTAACTGCTCGAGAAGTCGAACTCGCCAAGAAGCTATTATTTCGTCTCGTTCAACAAGAATCGTTTGCCACCGAACTCCAGCAGATTAAAAATGGACAAAAAATCGCCCGCACTAGTGCTCTTCTACAACTTTCTCCATATATAGACGAGGAAGGTATTTTACGTGTGAATGGCCGCTTAGACGCCGCCAGCTGGTTGCCTATAAACTCCAGACATCCCATAATATTGCCGCCAACTCATGCCTTCACGAGACATCACCATGCACTATCACACAACTATGCGCCACCAAAACACAGAAGCTACAATATGCGAGATTCGTCGCCTTTATTGGATCCCTCGACTACGAACTTTGTTGCGCAGTGTAACTACGAGCTGTTTAGTATGCCGCCTAAGAAGAGTCCAGCCTGAAGCGCCTCAAATGGGGCCTCTACCGATTGACAGACTTACTCCAGATATAAGACCATTTAGTTACACGGGGATAGATTACTTCGGCCCAGTAGTCGTTACCGTTCGACGCAGTACGGAGAAGAGGTGGGTAGCTCTCTTCACGTGTCTGACAGTTAGAGCGGTTCATTTAGAGTTAGCCCACGACTTGGGCACCGACTCATGTATTGTTGTCCTACGAAATTTTATGAATCGTCGTGGAGTGCCTATACGCCTGCGGTCTGATAACGGGAAGAATTTTGTGGGTACCGAGAAAGAGGCCAAACGATTTAGTGAGGTATTCGACTGCGACCGCATCCAAGATGAGCTTTCAAGCAAGGGCGTTGAGTGGGTTTTTAATTCACCATATAATCCAGCAGAAGGAGGCGTCTGGGAAAGATTAGTGCAATGCGTTAAAAAAGTGTTACGTCAGACGTTGAAGGAATTGGCTCCGAAGGAACACACACTCAATTGCTTCTTAATTGAAGCGGAAAATATTGTCAATTCCCGGCCTCTCACGCACTTGCCTATATCCGCCGAACAAGAGCAGCCTTTGACACCTAACGATTTTCTTCTGGGTGAGCCGAACAACGCACATACTCCGATCGCAGAAGACGTCCTGGAGACAGTTTGCGTTCTACGCCAGCAATGGAGGATTGCCCGCCAGATGAGGAACCACTTTTGGAAGCGGTGGATAGCCGAATATTTGCCAACACTGACCCGCCGAGTCAAGTGGTGCCAAACAAAGAAGCCTATCCAAGAAGGGGATTTGGTCTTTATATGCGACCCTAACGTGCCTGGGCGAGAATGGTGCCGTGGTAAAGTAGAGCGGCTGTATCCTGGAGCGGACGGTGAAGTGAGGCGAGTGGACGTTCGAACTACTGGTGGTGTGAAGCGACGAGCTGTGTCCAAGTTAGCAGTCCTGGACATTGACGGTGGTGAATCAGGGTGATTCACGGAGGTGGGGATGTTGCTGCACGCCCGCTTCGCGATATAAATCTTAAGTTTAATATTGTTTGTTGTCATAGACGAACCCTGTATTATATGTACTTGCATTTATCATCTCTTCTGTTTGCATCTATGATCGTTCTTATGTATGCGCTATGCGTACGCATACACACATTCATATATTCTCCTACATGTAGTTGAACTGTCATTTACCTGCATACATATGTATGTACATAACTGCAATGCAGAGTTTATCACTTTATCTTCAGTGTTCATTCGTAAAGTTTTTATTCTTTAATACATATTTAAGTACATAATGTGAACTTACCGCAATGTGTTAATCGCCGTTATTCCCAAACGCTGTTATAAATACCAATCTGTTTCGAGCAAATTCATATTTATTTAGTCGCCGATCGGAGTTTGGATAGCGAAGGACACACTGCGGTAAGTATTACTGGTTCACATGCATTTGTATGAAATTCAGATTAAATCTTTTCAGAAATAAACCAAGTTTCAACGAAGCTATCAAATTGTCAGTCTAATGCCAAAGACTTTTTATTTATTGAACTTGCGTTAAATTCGCAAGCGTTATCGATCGGCGACACTTGGTTTCGAGACATTGAACGTTGTTGATAAAAATTTAAAGACAAACTTAACGCCCTTTTTTTAAGATTATTTACAGTGTTAGAAATATGAGCATTATTATTTGTGGGCGGAGATACAGCCCCAATTTGCTTTTGCCGACTTTGCAAATTTGTATCTATTGGACTCGACTTTTGAGTTGAACAATTTGAATTGTTATTAACTTCACTTTCAATGTTATCAAATTTGTGTTTCTTCAATTTTGAATGAGTTATTAATAGTTTAGATTTTTGAAACTTTTTGTGACATTTGAAACAAATATACATTTTGAGGTAATTATATATCAATTAATGATTTTAAAAGCGAAGTTACATTTGTCGACTTTATATCAAATATTGTATCAATCTCATAGAAGAATTTTTGAATAAATAGCCAAGCATGACTACATCCTGGAGGATATTTTAACGACAAAATTTGAAATATCTTAAAACACGTGTCTAAACTTTCCACGAATGAATTGAATTTGAAAAGCGTACTATCAAGGTACACATAATACCCTTTGATATCTATCTCAGAAAATCCTTCTACGATGAGAAAAGGCTGCACTGTTAATCCAGCAGAGTAATATTTAGAGATACCATCATCGATCTGCCTTTTGTAATCATTGATGGTTGTAACTCGCAGAACTAGACTCTCCTGTGCATCCACGATTGTCACTTTTTTATTTCGTTTGCCCGAATTGTCTTTAAATCTTGATGGCGATGGTAAAATTGCGTTCAGTAAAATTGTATATATGTAAGTAATCTTGAGCATCTGTAAGTAGCACATACATACATATATATTGTTTAGTGTCAGGTAATAATGGCCGGGTATTTGAAATATAACAATAAACTGGTATTTATTCAGGTCTTAAAATTATTACAAAGTCTTTTATTAAATTAAAGTTACAAGTTCACCCGTAAGCCAACCGTTCGGCTTGGCTGCTCGTACACGACTTCCTTAACTATCGGTTGCTCTCTTTCTTCACACTTGACAGCTCGGCCTCGCCTGACTACCACTAACCGGCCTCGGTTAGTCATCCGTTGAACTACCATCGCTGTCTTCGTCTTCAAATTCCGGACTAAGCTGACACCATCGTTTCATTTGGTCACTGGACATTATACTGCAGTACCGTCGTTGGGTCACTGGTGCATCTGGTATGTCCTCAACAATGTACCGGTCGTAGTCCAGTATCTTCGTGACTATATAGGGTCCCTTGTACTTTGCGTCTAGCTTGTGTGTCTCACCCGTGGCTGTTGATACATTGGTGATCATTACCAGATCGCCCTCGTCGTAACGTGTCGGCTGCTGATGGCGTTGATTATATCTTTGCTGCCATTTTAATCGTTCAGCTTCTATATTGTTTCTTGCTTTGGCGAATAACTCATTTCGTTTGGGTTCGGTTTCCGGATCCTGTTCGTCGTGAAGTGCTTGGATCAATCGGTTCTGGCTGTAGTCGCGTAAATCGTAGTTAAATATTATATCATTCGGGCTTACTTTCGTCGTTGCATTTAACTGAGAGTTAATACTCCATTGTAATGTGGGCAAGGTTGCGTCCCACTCTTTCGTGGTTTTCATCATTGTTCGTATAGCTGGTAAAATCGTCTTATTGACCCGTTCGGCTTGACCATTGCCTCGTGGTGTTCTTACTGCGATTTTGATATGTCGTATACCGTAGGTTTGTAAATAAGTCTCAAACTCTTTGGAGGTGAACGCTGTTCCGCGATCAGTGGTGATCTGCACCGGCTGACCAAACGTGGACATCACCTCTCGTAGCATAGTAATGACTGGTGCTGACTTAGTATTCCGTACTGCTTTTAAAATGCTGTATTTGGAAAAAGCACATACCAAGACAACGATGCGCTGATTCCCTTTCGTGCTTTTGGGAAACGGTCCCAAGTGGTCCATGTGAACTGATCGGAATGGTATCGGGGTTATCTCTGTCAGGTGCATTTGACCTTCGGACTTCCCTCCTCGTACTTTGTAGATGCAACACTCTGGGCACGCGGCTATGTACCCTTTAACGTAGCGTCTCATTCGATGGAACCAGAAGTCTCGCTGAAGTCGTTGTATAGTCTTTTCAATACCGTAATGCCCTGAATCGTCGTGGCATGTCTTCGTGATGCGCCATCTTATGGCTTGTGGAATCACTAGTCGTCGTTCGTCTTTAACTTTGCGGTATACCCGTCCTCTGTGTAGTTCGTAATCCTGATGAATTTGCTTTGCCGATGCGGAGCTGGACTTTAACGCTGCTGCTATTTCTTGAAGTTTCTTATCTTGCATTTGCATCGCAAATACCCAATCGTTGTTACCTTCCGCTGTAACCGCTAATATATTCTCGGCTACCGTCTTACATTCGCTGGGTGGTAACCTTGGCGCTCGACTCATCCCGTCTACATGTTGCATTTTATGGCCCTGTCGATGAACCGTCTTAAAATCGAACTCTTGTAGTCTCAACCACCATCTCGCAATACGTGGAAGAAGTGGTGTTGTTGCTTTCGTGGTAACAATAGCGTTACAATCGGTCACCACGGTGAACGGCTTACCCAGAAGATACATGCGAAAGCGTGTTAACGTTTCGACTATCGCAAGCACCTCTAGTTCGTGACTCGGAAATCGTGCCTCGTTCTCACTGCATTGACGGCTGTAGAAGAAAACTGGTTTTTCTCCCTCGTCTTCATATTGGAATAGAATACCGGAGAGGCCTACGTGACTCGCGTCCGTGTGTACCTCGTGCTGCTTGCCCGGGTCGTATAAGGTCAGCACAGGTTTGCTCGTTATAGCGTCTTTTAATTTCGTGAACGCTTCTTGCTGTGGAGTTGCCCATTGGAAACTAACATCGTTCTTCAATAACCTGGTCAACGGAGTTGCTAGCTGGCTGTATCTTCCTACAAATTTACGGAAAAATCCAGTTAGTCCCAAGAATTGTCTTACCTGCGTCGCGTTGGTCGGTTGTGGAAATTCTTTGATACATATCGTCTTCATTTCGCCTGGAGTTATACCCTCGCTTGATACTTCATGTCCCAGGAAACTGACTTTATTGGCTAGGAGTTGGCACTTAGAAGGTCGCAATGTCAGACCATCTCTCTTAACCGCTTCCAACACCTCTCTTAGTACTGCAAGGCCTTCCTCACAGGACGATGTGGTTATGATTAACTCGTCGACATAGCTAACCACCTTGTTCCGAGACTTGAGCGTTGATATCATTCTTACCACCATTTCTTGAAATACCATCGGTGCGTTTACTAAACCGAATGGCATGACGTTGTGCTCATACAGGCCCTCGTGCGTTAGGAATGCTGTGTATTTCTTGCACTCTTCATCGATCGGTATCTGGTAATACCCGCTGGTCATATCTAATGTTGTGAAAAATCTTCCACCGCTTAACTTCGCCAATTGTTCTTCAACGACTGGCATCGGAAAATGTTTGCGTACGGTTACCGCATTTAACGCACGATAATCCACGCACATTCTACTCTCACCATTGGATTTCGTCACCAGAACTACGGATGCTGCATGTGGCGATATACTAGGTCGGATAACGTTGACCAAAAGGTCCTTCAATATCGTCGATAACTCTTGCTGCTTTGCGAACGGCACCTGGTATCGTCTACCCACTATGGCACTCGGAGTAGTAACCTCAATGTTCATCGTTGCTGTCTTGCATCTTCCCAGCGTTGGAATACCCTCTGCAAAACAATTACCGTACTCAGCTAACAGTTCCATTACCCTCTGCTTTTGTTATGTTTGTAGATTTTTGTTAACGTTGAACTGGCTCGTAGTTTTAATTTGCAACATCATAGACCCTGCGTCAATGATCAATCGTTTATCTTGACCACACAGCACATCTCTACCCAGTAAAATATCGCAGCTGAGCATGCTGTCTGGTACTTCATAAAGCTTGGCATTGATAACTTCACCACCTAGTTTTATCCGCGTGTTGACAACTCGTGTCACTTCAACAACTGAACCACCAAACCCTTTCAATAGTTGATACGTTGGCGCCGTATGCGCGTTCGTCATTGTCGTTGATTCTCTTATTAGCGAATGATCGCTACCGGTGTCTATCAAGGCGTGACACTTTACACCTTCACACTCGACTTCCTCGACTATTGGCGGACTATGTTGCTGCTCATATACATTGCTATCAATCTTAGCAACCGTAACTTTAGATTCTGCTGGACATCGTTTTGCATCATGCCCCACCTTGGCACATTTACTACATCGTGGCTTCTTTGGAGGCTGCGGACATTTGGCTGCCATATGCCCGAATCCATTACAGTTATAACATTTCACTCTCTTACCTTTATCTTCAGCCGATACGGGGCTGACGTCTGATAAATTCACATTTCGAGTGACGCGTTGCACATCCCCATGTGTCGTTGCACGTAGACTCTCAAGGGATTGTCTCAACTCGTTGCTGGTCCGCACATTCATTGCCGATAATGTGCGAGTAAGCGTACTATCGTTCAAGCCGTTGATTATGTATGAATTTATTGATTCCTCGTCAATGCCTCCTCGCCTGCCTATGGTAAGCATTTCATAAAAATATTCAATGAGTGGCTCATTTGGTTTACGCCGTCGTGCTGCCAACTCCCTATGAACGTCGGCTTATGTCACTGTGTACGGAAAATCGTTTAATAACATTTGGACAAATTCTGCCCAAGATCTGAATACTGGTTGCGCATCCAACCAATTCTTGGCAATTCCCTTCAATCTATGTTGAACTGCAAGAAGCACTGTCTCGGTTTTCCAACCGTACACTTGTTGTAACTGCTCGATCTTTGTCACAAACTGCTGCGCTGTCATCGTTTTTCGCACTGGGTCAAACTCTGGAAGAACTCCTACTACTTCTGGTACACTTTGCGTTTGCACCATTTGTACTGGTAGACTTCGTTGCGGTGAGGGTTCAGGAGCCACTACTCCACCCTCCGTTGCTGCTACCGTTCTTACCGACTCGCTTCCATCGTTTTCTCGTGCCCCTGCTGCTGGCTTTAGCGCTGTCTCGATTGCTTTTACAGAATTCGCCAAACTCAATACTAGCTCTTGTAGCTGACTGAATGGCTGCTCCCATGGTTCTGCTGATGCTATCTCCTGCATTTCGACCTCATCCGTCCCTAAGGCTTCCATTAGGGCCGCTACTTTGTGTGCTTTATTGCCACTTATCGCCAATTCATTCATACGCAATAATGCGTTTAATTGCGCTACACTTAAGCTTGCCAATTTCATCATGACTGACTTTTCGTTTTTGCTGCACCTGTACAGCTTTTCTTGCTTAGCACACGCTTTTTCTCAGAAAAGACCAAAATTCTTATTCTAACCTTCTCGATGTTTCGCTGAATCTTCTTGTCGTCAACCGTCTGCTTTAAAGTTGTGTGTGTATGTATTTTACGTTGCACAGCCGTTGCTCTGCTTTCCTGAGCGTCGCTGTCTTTAATCGTTGTATGGTGTGAGCCTGTGTGTATGTATGTGCTTGTCGTTGCACAGTCGTTGCTCCGTTTATTCCTTTTGAATATTGTTCCTCTACGTATGCGCCGTTGGTAACCTGAGCGTTCATGTGCTATTACGTGCACAGCCGTTGCTCTGTCTTACTCTCTCTTCGTTGAGTCGTTTCCCTGCGTATGCGTCGTTGGTGATTTGAGCGTTCATGTGCTATTACGTGCACAGCCGTTGCTCCGTTTTACTCTTTATTCGTTGAGTCGTTTTTCTTCTTCGCATGCGGCGTCGGTTTAAGCGTGAGTATGTGCTATTCCGTGCACAACCCTTGCTTCATTGACACTCTTGCCGTTGAGTGCCCTCTCCCCTTCGCATGCGCATACAAGTGCTCTGCCACGTCGAGCGTTCTTATTTGATTTAAATATGAGCGTGTGTGCGTTTTATTCGTTGCACGAACTACTCCGCTTTACTCGTGAACAACTTTTTGTTCCACTTCTTTTAATTAATTTTCTAACCAATTTAACACTTTTGTAGGCGTTTTCGATACCCGCTTCTGAATCTGTCAGGTAATAATGGCCGGGTATTTGAAATATAACAATAAACTGGTATTTATTCAGGTCTTAAAATTATTACAAAGTCTTTTATTAAATTAAAGTTACAAGTTCACCCGTAAGCCAACCGTTCGGCTTGGCTGCTCGTACACGACTTCCTTAACTATCGGTCGCTCTCTTTCTTCACACTTGACATTAGCAAATAATTTATTCATACAAACTCATGGTCAAAATAAATTTTATACAATCTGACACTATATTTGTGTATGCAAAATGTTCAAACCTTATCAAAATGTATTTTGATCGCGAGTTTATGTACATATGTATGTATGTATATCTGAAGACTTTTGACAAAACAATATATTTAAAAATTTATAATTTAACTGCATATGAATTTTCTGAAAACATCTATATCAAAGTGATGTCTCTTTTATAAAACTTATTTTTAAGTTTTACAAAATACTATGTAGTTGTCTAGCCAAATGTTTTCAAATGTATTTCACATTAGTATTAAAATCATACCTTTATTGGTCAAAAATTTAGCACTTGCAAAGATCTGTTTGGAAAAGTCATTATGAATATTGCTTTCATAAAATTTAACAATTTTTGATTTGAAAGTTTCCCATTTTGAAAACAGCAAAAGGCCTTTTGATGGGTATAATATATCAAAATCGATGTTAATCTGAAAAATCAATGAATATGATAAGACAACATCACATACATGTATTTTTGCAACATATGCTAAACGAATATATGTACCATACCAATTCTGGAGCCCTGGCTGGGACAGCTTAGACCAAGCCAGAAAAAAATCATAACTATCCAATTCTTTTAAATCACTTTGACGAATGTGATAAGTCCATTTCCATTTGTCGCATACGTCATCCCAGTTTGCGCTGTCTCTATTTAAAGAAGTTTTTAAAGCAATCGCAATTGAAGTATCGAATTCCACCGGTTGAATAGGTGCAGCAGAGCCCTTCGCTTTGGCAATGGTCGTCTGTCGGCAAACATCTATTTTTCTTCTCTTACATGCCTTATTTTTGTATTTGGCAAACAACTTTCCACTAGCATTATTTTTTCCTTTTCGAGGTAGTATGTAATAAAAATCCTATTAAATAAAAACCAGTATATGCATGAATAAGAATGTAATCGAATCAAAACCTTTATATTAAATTGTCAACATTCATTAAGTCAGTTCGCAACTAAATGATAATGACCTTTTATAATGGCATTTAGAAAGTATAATGGTAATTCCAGTGGCACAAATATACTTTCGTTATTTAGTTAAACAAAAAAATTACGAAAAGGTTTAGCATGAAATTGAATATTAAAAAGAAGCACACTTTTCGACTAAACATTTGTGACACTTTGACACTATGTAAAATTACCTAATTCATTTGCACTATATTGTGAGCTGACTTATTGCATTTTCACTGTATTATATGAACATGATGTTTAAAATTTAATAAATTTACGTATACATACATATATGAAAGTTACCTGCATGTCATTTTCGGTGGGGAATACTGAACATATTTCATGAAACAAATCTTTAAAATCTTGCGGCTTAAGCACAATATTGTTTCTTATTACCTCCTCGATAATAATATCCATTAAGTCGTTTCTATGGCTGCAAGTTAAGGATTTATGTTCATGCGAATATTCAGCTATTGCTTTTCCTTTTGACGACTCACAAAGTAAAACTGATAAATCCTGTAAATTTGATTTTATATTTACCACTTATATGTATATGTAGGTTTAATTTTGGAGAATTACCTTTTTAAGTACTTTTCCTCCAACTGAACAATTTGTTGCCGGCGATATAGAACCAATTGAATGCTTATGCAACCAGTCAGTCACTTTTGACGGCATTGACAAAGTTTCATTTTCAATTCCAAGCTATAGGTACATAAGAACGATGTTATTAAAAATTAACCCAGAAACAATACTTTTTCAAAAAATTTACCTCTTCTTTTTTCCAACAAAAAAGTTTTTCCCGAAACTCCACATTTAGTCCTAAAGGCGGTACTGCTTCTTTAATGTCGTCACTTGATAAATATTGCAAACTTTGAAATGTTACTTCCGCAGCTGTAAAAAATAAAATAAATACATATAATCATTTGGACATACATATGTATATACATACATTGGCATTACTATGCCTACGCACTTGCACGGCGGTTATTCCAAATTGTTTTATATGCTGGTTGCTTTTAAGACACTGATCGTAAATATCAGTAACAACTAAGTAAATGCAACGCACCGCACAACGAATTTTTCAACAATAATATTAATACTCTGTAAAACATTTGCTATGTCGACGGTCACGTCGCGACATTCTTTTCGTTTCAGCAAAAAATGAGAAACAACTCGAAATTATGCATTAAAACCAAAAACAAATTTGTAACGGTGAATCTCTTCATAGAAGCTGCACAAGCGCCAGCGTACGTTGCTGTACAATAATGCATGCGTACATTTGTGTGTACTTATGTATGTACACACATATCTATTCTCCGTTAATAAGAAACGTCACAGCCAAACAAATCAGAACGCATTTTTTGTTTTTGGCGTAGAATACGTCTTACCTTACGGTATGGGCACCAATGTCAGGTTTTTATTGTTGTAATCTCTATTTCTTTAATTATAAGGAAACGGCTCGATTAATTTTTTTTTTTTTTTTTTTTGTAGTCAAATGAAGATGTTAGCTTTCGTTTGACATACATTTCATGTTGGTTGATATCTTCCTAATATTTAAATTTCTCAAATGAAAATTGTATAAACACATGCACACAAATATGTGTGTGGTGTTTGGTTGAGTGTTTGCTGTTGGGGGCGATTTAAATGTACTCGTGCAGCCCTTTCTTTGTATTGCATAATTTTAGGCGGGCAAGTTAAAGTAGAGTAAAAGAAGAGAAAATGCTGCCAAGCACTGCAAAAAAATAATAAAATGGATTCGCGTATGTTATTTATCATTTATCTTAACTATTGATAACAGCCATTGACTTCGTTTTTGCGAGAAATTTAATTGATAATTTAAAAACATTTTTATCCTATTTTTCCTATCATAAGCTTATGTATATCATCCAAAGTAACTATCAAATAAAGAAATTCATTTGCTTGTATTATTTATCATTTATTGTTACATATGTTTTCTGTCTTATCGGATGGCGTATTCTACGTTAAACTTAATGGCCGTGTCTCTGACACAGCCTGCTTCTTTTTGTTCATATGCATGTACATACATACATACAATATTGCACTGCGCAAGTGAGCAATTTATGTGCGTTTCATTTATTTACATTTCTAGTGTTTTTAACGAATAATTTCATACATATACATACATATGCATATGTACGTTTGTATACGAATGAATAGCCAAATAAGGCAACCAAATTTACGCACGCTAACTTTTGTATATATTACATATGTATGTACTTATATACACATTCCCATACGCACAATTTTCTCACTTTGATTAGAATCACAATAACTTACCTTTTAAATATGGAAGAACCGATTCCATATTCATGTTTTTTAAAAAAAATCTAGAGCCTGTCGTCCACCGGCGTTTCACTTTTATCACTCATTTTATTTTATTTCACTGCGACCGCACGTATCTACATACATACATACATGTATGTAAATAAACTAAAAACAACGCGAGCTTACAATGATATGATCACTGAAATTGAAGTAAACTGCAAATATGCCGAAAGCAACAATGGAAGTAGAGTTACCGAAACCAATGTAATTTTTTTTAATATTTTGAATGTTGAGGGGCTAAATTAGTTTAACATGTGTAATGATGTCACATTGAATAACTATTTCCATTTCATATTTCACGAGTAATTTATGGTTTTATTCCAAATTAAAGCTTAGCTGAAGGAGAATGGGGGGAGGTTAGAAAACCCTTTGGGTGGGGTTGTTACAGGTATGCGACGATTGATATTTTGTTTGTCTCCATTACCTGCCGCGTTGGTCAAGATATTTCAAAAAATCATATACATATGTGTAATTAAATAGAAATATATTTGCAAAAATTTACCCGCTAGGTGGCTTGGAGTTTTGATATTTTGAATAAACTCTTTAAAGAACGAATAAATTGTTTTTAAATATATACATTTCCCCCAAATATTAAATCCTGAACTTTGGTGGCAGCTCTGAATGCAAGCGCATTGCTCATATGTATACATCAGATGGGCGCACGACATGTACCGTTTCTTTCGAGTTTCTCTCTCTCTCATCTTACTTTAAGAAATGAGGTTTCATTTAAAGCACATATGTTCTTATTTTAAGACCAGTGCAAGCACGGAGTTCTAGTTTTCAGAACGGATGGTGGTTTTTCAAGAACAAGTGTTCTTATTTTAAGAACCAGGAAATAAGACCGCAAGAATTTAAAAAGGAGGCCGCTGGTGCTGGATTTTAGAACGCTATTTTTCTCTGAGTGTACGTAGTGCAGCGTTCTGGCAGGTCTGCAGCTTCACCCACTGTGTCCCACTGGTGCCCGGCGACAACACTCGCTCTGCATAGTTTATTACCGGACGGCCATTTGCCTTGTATGTTGCCAACAAATTTTCTTTGTCTTTGCCCCAAGTGCTGCTTGAGCGACTTGAGGACATTGTTGCGGCTCTGTATTTTGTTGGGGATCGCGGTAGTGTGCGCAGAGAAGGAGAGCATACTGTCAAATGTAACCCCCAAAATCCTTGAGTGATAAACCATCAGTGGGGGTGCCATCGACATGGATGTGAAGATCCAGCCTGACCTTCGCCCAGGTGGTAAAGATGGTAGCCGAGAACTTTTTCTTCCTTGATTAATTCTCCTCAGTATAGAAATTGGGCGTCTTAATAGTACCGATGATTGACGACCACACAGGTAATTCGCGGTCCACCGTTTCATTCCCTGCGGGAGAGTTGATGCCTCCACGTCGGCTGGCAGCGTGGAATGGTTTGCCGTGTCAAAAGCCTTTGGCAGGTCCAACGCCACCAGGCGGTTCTCTCGGAGGGGCGGTTCTAGTTAAGACCGCGATGAAACTGCCCGTCGGGGCCAATGGCCTTGGAGGCTTTCGCCTTCCCGACGGCCTCCTTCACCTAGCCACAGGTGAAAGTAAGGAGTGCGCTGGTGTTGGACTGTTTGTGCAACCTTCTGGTCCTATCCACCGAAGGATGCAGAATGGATCGTCTGTCTCCTCTAAAGCAACTCATAGCAGCAGGGTTGCTTCGCATCCCTACGGCTGGCATCGAGTTAAACTCTGGGCCAAAAACCTATTTTTGCTGCGTCTGCCAGAAAAGGCTCCATCCGAACTGCACTTCGGTAAGTGCTCTGGCCTTAAGACCTACAAGGAGTGGGCCACAAATTATGTGGTGCCATGTTGTTTGCCTGTAGAACCTCCTCCTCTCTCCTCCCCATCCAGCTCCGCCCCTCATGTGGGGACTAGCCAGAAGCTCCTGGTACCCCACACAGTCTGCTCTGTGTGTCATACCGAAATGCGGCATCAGCCAGGTGCAACTCGTGCCAAGATTGGTGGCACTTTCGTGTGTGTTGTGCGCACCAAGACATCGACCGCAGGGATACAACCCTTGATTGTCAGGGCATAGCTATCCGATCAGGCTATGTCGACCTCTAAATATTTAATGATATTATACCTCCTGTCACCTGCTGCCCGGTAGGATATCACCCTGATCGTAGAAAAATGAAATGGCAGGGCAGATAGACGATTCGACATTCTGGACAATTAACGACGACACCTCCATCGGGATTATGGGTAGTTGCTGCAGCTCGCCTGACCTAATAATAGCTAACGCAGGTCTGATAAATAACATATAAGGAGACCTATGCTATCGCTTGCATCACCGACAATTTATTTCGCATCCTTCGGTGGACAAGGCCAAACGTAGAGTAACCAGAAGGCTGCGCAAACCGCAAGCGTGGCCCTAACCTTCAGCAGCGGGGAGGTTAAGGAGGTCATCGGGAAGGCGAAAGCCTCTAAGGCCATTGGTCTTGGTGAATTAAACATGCTGATACTGAAAAAGGTGGGGAGGGTTATACTACTGCTGAAACTAGGGAAACCAGCGGACGAGTGTGATTCCTATCAACCGATTTCCCTCCTCTCACCAGTGGTAAAAACGCTGGAGGATTTGCTGCTCCCACCTAAGCCCGGCGAAGCATCAGCATGGTTTCCGGGAGGTGCACAGCAGCTAACGCAATAAAACTCAGGTGAACTACGGTCTAAACCGCCACCGTCCCTGTGAGAGAACCATCCTAGTGCCGTTAGATTTGTCCCAGGCCTTTGACACAGTCAGCCACGCGACGCTACTAGCTGACGTAGAGACAACAACACTCCCACAGGGACTGAAACGGTGGACTGTCAATTACCTGTATCGTCAACAGTCATCAGTGTGCTTCAGAGATGCAAACTCGAAACTGAGAAGGGTTAAACGCCGGATGTTGGCGTCCTCTCCCCGACAATGTTTAAATTCTACATCTCTAAGCTCCCTCTACCGCCAAAGGGAGTCACCATCGTCTCAAATGCTGATGACTGTTCGATAATGGTTGCCGGCAATGTAATTGCTGGCATGTGCTTAAAGGTGGTACCGACTATGACCTTATCCCCTAGAAGCCCCCAGCGACCCTATTCAGCACATGGACAAAGGGGGTCAGACTGGAACTCAACATTAATGTTGATGGAACTCCCGTCCCGACGGTTAACCACCCGAGATTCCTGGGTGTTACCTTCGATAGCCTGCTCTCCTTTTCAGCGCACACAACCGCAGTCGGCAACAAAGTACCGGATCCGATGGCGTATAGACAGGCTCTGAACAGCATTCACCGAGAGCCAACTCGCCCTGTGCTGTTATTTGAGTCAAACTGTTATTGGAGTCAAACCACCACCCATAGCAGACGAAGAACTGCAGATGCCTTGAGAGTTCCGCGCCACTCTGGCTTAATTAAGATCTGGATGTGCTCCACCCCTACTTATCAATGCTCGAGCCCAACAAGGCAAACGAATGTTTAGCAAGTGGAGATTCTCCGCACGATACCAAACACTCCTACTCATCTAACACCCCTCTCACTCTCTGGTCCGACCCCGTCGAAAACGCGCGTTTCTTGACCCTCCCCTAGATGAGTTCGACGACAACGACCATGGGTGAATTCGATTTTTACAGGGTGTGGCTAACCGCTACAACAATAACAACAACGCTCCATATAAGAAGGAATAATCCGTAAAATAAGTGGTATCAGCTGGAATTTTGCTCTTATGGTCTAAAAATGCTCTTTTGTAATGACCGGGACATGTATTGTTTTTTGTTTATTGAACTGAACTGTTTTTTTTAAGCTTGCATTCGTTTGGATGTTTTCTGTAGGTTTTAATAGTATTGGAGTATGTTCTTTCACAGGCATGTCATATAAATGGATGGATTTGGCCGAGAAATTTGTCGACCCAAAATTTTTGTATTGAGCTTCTACCAAGAATGCATCTTTCGGTGTAGGTGTTAGGAGTTCCGATGCCGTTCTGTAGAATTTGTTTAACGTAACGTTTATTTTATTGGAATTCATATTTGATGTACCTCCGTATAATGTTATGCAGTGCCGAAGAATTCCTTGAGTGATCGAGATTTTGAGAGTAATGGGAAAAGGTCTACATACACGCAACCCAGAACTAGCCGAATATGTAGCCGAATATGTAGCAAGCACATCAACAAACTGTGTACATTCTGGTGGGATGGTCTTAAGTTTGCAGGAGCAAAATACTGTTCTAAAAATTATTATCAGCTGACAAGCATGGCGGCGGTAACGTTATAGATTGGGAGCTGTTCTGGCAGTTAGAAGATTAGCATTTGGTGTTGGTAACATGGATCGTTATCAGTACAAATCTTTACTGGAACATACTTTGAAACTTTCGGTGTATAATTTGGAGCTTGGTGGAGTTTATATCTTTCGCCACATGACACACATAGTTACCGCAAAGCCCGAACTTAAATATTATTGAATATGTCTGGGAAATTTTGGAACGCAAAATTAGAAAAAATTAGGCTTCAAGCGGTTATCTATACTAACGGTGGGCCAAGTAAACTAGTTACTAAGTAATAAAAAGCAAAAAAAAAAAGACTATGTAAAATATTATAGTAAAGTTTTTTCTAATAGCGGTCGCCCCTCGGCAGGCAAAGGCAAATCTCCCGAGTGTATTTCTGCCATGAAAAAAACTTCTCACAAAAAAAACTTCGCTGTTCGGGGCCGGCGTAAAACTCTAGGTCCCTCAATTTGTGTTACAACAACAAGACGCGCACCTAAAATTGTAAGAGAAGTGCGACCAAGATCGCTTAAGCGGCTATGGCGCCAATTATTATTTTTGTATTGTATGTAGACTTTTATCAACGCTGTTTTAACATTTTACCCCCATAACTTCGGCATTTTATATAAAAGAGAGTAGTGTTTTAGTATATTGTGATAAGAAAATGTATTCAAATAGAACTGTATCAACATATTTTTCGATAAAGTATTTTAATTTTTTTATTTTTCGATAAGTTTTTTCAAATTTTTGTTTACTACAGAGATGAAAATTTTCTATTTAATCTCCTCTATAGTTGTTGCACACTTGTGTATATTTGCATTGAGAATATTTAAACTTGCACTCACTTCCTCTATTGTGCCAGAGGCTAGGGAAAAGATGTTACCCGCAAATACACCTAAGTATGTAGTCTATACTATGGGGGTTGATTAGTACCCTCTCTTCGTTCCCACGACAGTCGGTTCTACGATACCGGAACGACCCGGATCTATATCCGGCCAAGGACTGTCACTTCAGCAGCATTCCCCAAAATTTTATGAGGAATGTTTTATGCTGTTACAACAACAACAGTACCCTCTCCAGATGTTTGTGAAAAGCAGGACCGACAAAAACCATCTACTTTTACTGTTATCCTTCTGTGACAGAAAAAAGAAAACAAATATTAGTAAGATTTTTGAGGCACCCCAAACATGAAGCTCATGTATGATTCACAAAGCTAATACCCTATCAAATGTTTTTCCAAATCCTCGAAGATGACCACACTGTGCTTATGATTTTTCAAGTAAGCTTTGATCTGGTTTTCTAGGTGTGCATTCCATGATTTGGTATATAAACATGCTGATTTGGTATATTTTTCACAGCCTTTTTAAAATATTTTATTAAAGATTTTTGACAAAACCGGTAGGGAATGGATCTGTTTTTAAAACTTTACTATATAGCTCGCGTAAGTGTATTTTGTGTATATGTAGGTGTTGCATTCTTAATCATGTTGTATTTGCTTTTGTCGTGATGTGGTGGCTCTAATTCTTTTTAATACGCACAGATGAATTTCACGTATATGTGGCTGACTGGCAAAATAATCTTTTCTAAACTGCAACAGCTACGGAGATGAAATATATATCACAAGAAATAGGTTAATGAGGACAATCTGGCGAATTTATCCAAATACAAATTTGTTCCTGAAATATTTGTCGCCAAGTACAGCGCATATGAAGCGAAAATTCTGTATATCAATGCCGAAAATTAACGCGTGATCAAAAAATTCGCATATTGGCATTAGATAAAGAAAAGTTATCTTCTATGCAAATAGCTGTGTTGGAGCGTAAAAAGGGATCAGGTCGTCCTCGAAAGTCAACTGCGAGAACAACATACTGCGGCGGACAAGTTTAAGAGACCGCTTTATAAGTGCACTTTCTATAAGGGCGGAGATGAAAAATTTTCACCAAGTGGGTTTAAGTGTCGAAACCATACGCCGACGGCTTAGAGATGTGGGTGGACAAAAAATGAAGGCTGCATGAATTTCTTGGGCTAAAAGTACCAAAATTGGGATCAAATGATTGACAACAAATTATGTATTCTGACGAAAGCAAATTTAATTTGCTAAGCTCACAAAATTTGCTTTACGTGCGCCGTTCAGGTGGTGAGAGGTTCCAGGATAATTGTGTAGTAAAGAAAGTTAAGTTTCCTCAAAGTCAAATGATTTGGGGCTGCTTGGGACCTCTACACCTTGTTGATGGAATAATGAATGCACAAAAATATGCGACAGTGGTTAACAATTTTTTAGTACCCTCAATTGAAAAGCATTATTCTTATACGGATCGCCTAATCTTCCAGGATGACTCAGCGTAATGCCATCGTGCCAAATGGGTAAGTCTTGATTGGAAACAAATCTTGTATAAAACATCTATACAATATTGGTGCATATGATCCTATTCAGCTCGAATTTTTATTTTTAGTTGCCCAATACATTTAACGATCTAGGGATTCACCGCTTGGATTGGCCTGGAAACTCGCCAGATTTAAACCCTATTGAGCACTTATGACACATAATGAAGTGTGAAGTTGCTAAACAGAAGCCAACAAATAAAAGTCAACTGATAAAGATTTCGGAACTAGTTAGGTATGACCTATTGATAAGGAAATCAATTAAGGTCCTAGTGAATTCCATGCCTTCAAGAATTAAGGCAGTTATTGAGGCTAAAGGAGGACCGACTCGTTATTAGGAAAGCCTATTGTCTATATTTCTACCGTTAGGGGTGAAAATGATTTAGTCGTTTTTAGTTAACTTCACATTGTTTTCTTTTAATTAATCAAGAATATCATCGAATGTACATTTTTGTTATTTTTTTTAATTAATCGGCTATTCCTTATAAAAACCATTTTCGAGAAAAATTTTTGTGGATAACTAATTTACACTATGTCGCCAAACAAATAAAAATTACCCTAATACTCTAACTTAATAAACAAATTGCTCATGTGATCATATTTCAATTATATTTGGTGGTGCGTTTTTATTGGCCGCAAGTGTATGTACATGCATACAAGCGTAAACGGATTTGAGCCAAACAGCGATCAATTGAACTTGCTAAATATGCACGTATGTTAACATGTATTAAATAGACAATTCGTCCCTTTGCACTGAGATACAGCATATCGTTGACACAACTAACTAAGCATATGTACATATGTATGTATGTACGTAAGAGTATATGCGTATATACATACTTATATAATGCTATTATTTTCTGATTGAAGAAGATGGAAAGATCAATAAATACGAAAACTGCAATACACGTTTTAATAGCAGATATAACTTGAAAGTAAAAAAATAAATTAATAATTAAAAAAAAACTAAAAACGCTTTGGTGGTAGGTAGAACTATAAAGCAGCAAATAAGGTTTAATGTGTAAAATAATTAACAGAAAAAAATCTATATTATTTTTAAAAAGCGTGGGGCGTTCGAAATTAATTCTTAATAAATAATAGATTAGTTTGATAATATTAAACAAAAACCGTTGAAAAACCTTTAAGTTTCTTTAACAGTAGATTTAGTATAACCACTCTTTGAACCATGTATCGTTATTCTTTGATAAAGTAAATCACTGTCAGAGGTTCTGTGCTTTGAAAAGTTTATTGTATTTTTAACAAAAATTGATATCCCAGCCTTTGCATATGCAGATTTTCGTTGCTTTGAAATACATATGTTGTAATCAGGGAGGTAGAGAAAGTTTGTGTTCATGAGAGTTCATGAAGGTGGTGATTGACTCTAAGTGTATGCTATATGCTGTAAACCTGTATCTATTCCATGAGTGCTTGGGAGGCGGCTCGGCTAATTGCAAGTTCCTGTTTGGATGCCCCGTTTGATGTCATCAAATGAGGGACTGCTTACTGAGCAAGGTGTTATATTCCTTCACAGGAAGGATGGAAGCCTCCTGGGGAAGATGTGTCTCAGGCGACATCACCAGACATCCCGTCATAGTTCGAAGTGCAGCGTTCTGGTAGGTCTGCAGCTTCATCCACTGTGACATACTGGTCCCTGGCGTCAAAATTGGTGCAGCATAGTTTGCAACCGGCCGACGAATCACATTGTATGTTGCCAACACCGTTTCTTTGCATTTGCCCCAAGTGCTGCCGGTGAGCGACTTGATGACCATGTTGCTGGTTTTTACTTTATTAGATTGTGGTTGTGTGCGCTGAAAAGGAGAGCAGGATGTAGAAGGTAATTCCCAGGATCCTCGGTTGGTTAGCCGTGGTGATGGCAGTACCCTAAACATGAATGACCTCCTTTGTCCATGTTGTGAATCAGGTCACCTAAGAATTAGTAGGTGATAAGGTCATATTTCGTACAGTGAAGAAGTGAGCACGGTCTGAGACATAACTGTTTCCTTTCGCGCAAATTCCATCAATTGCATTACCGGTAGCCATTATCGAAGTCATCAGCATACGAGACGATGGCGATTCCCTCAGGTTGAATGAGTTTTGTGATGTAAAAGTTAACAGCATCGGAGAAAGGACGCCACCCTATGGACCCCCTGTTTAACTCTTCTCAGTTTTTAGCTCGCATCTCTGAAGCACAATGACGACTGCCGAGCACACGGTGATTGCCAGTCCACCGCATCGGTCCCTGTGGTAGCTAGTACCGTTGCGTGCACATCTATGTAAAGGGTGATATCTATCCATTCTCGTCTGGTTCTCTATATTGTGGTTGATAGTGACAGAATATCACCTGCCGACAATTTGGAACGTCTCCACGTTTCGAAACATTGCTCGGAACATCATTGTTGTTTTTCCACTGATTCCAACCAATATTGAATAGTTGATCTTGTTAAGATTCTTTGCAATGACAGCGTGTGTATCTCCACATTTTGATCTTTCAACAATTATTTGCCGAGCACATCCTGAAATAGGCCTTCCTCCCACCATGATGCAGAAAACTTAATGACTGAATCGCAACGGACTGAAACAAATGGCAAACTGATCTTTTTTTAATTGACCGAGGCGTTGTCATTGCTGTCATGATTCAATATTTCAATACTCTGAATTACTTCTACTGTAATCAAAACATATACCGAATTGATGGTGGTATATTTTTGTATATTCGATTGTTTTTTGTCCATTTCAGAGGCAATTTAATAAGCAATAAAAAATGTAATATTTCTAAAAAGAACTGGCTTTTGTCGTGCATCTGAGTTTTCTGTCAAAATTAACATCTGAAATCTTTAGCGAGATAATATGACCGATCTAAAATTTAGTCTGTCGAGCCATTCTAGCGAATCCAGACCAATTAGTCTTCCTAGAAGGCAACATATCTGGATCAGAATTGGAGCTCTCATTTGCCACCTTCCAGTTTTCGGAAATATCTCACTTATATCTAGCTTTAACACAATGCCAAGGACCTGTTTCCATCCTTGTATCCTTACTCGGGATTGTAAAGGTGACTGCAGCCCAAATATGGAATATTGACAGGTATTATGCCCCATATCCATGGAAATGTGTTTCATAAAAAAATTTAATAAAAATCGGAATTGTTCGGTAAAGTAGATATGACTGTTATTTTAACGGAACGGGAGACTGTTGTTGTTCTAACAGCTTAACACATTCCACATAATTTCTCAAGCTCACAGTACGTTGGCTTGCAGCTTCTGCTTGATGGGGGTTGTTTTCCCCCGGCCATACCCTCGGCACGTAGACTCATACCAATTAATTGGTTTGGCGATTTATGGAAAATACCTCAGCTCCGGCATGCCGAGACGGACATAATTCTAATTTCATATACCTCCCCTGTACTCCACCAGTATACGAGTAATGCGGCAGAGACGAGCCAAGATGCGGCGAAATACTGTCGATACTGCCTTCATCCATGGAAAGACTGCCGTTACAGCCTAGAAGATTAACCTCTCTGCTGTAAACTTAACCCAATTTGCACGTAATATGTAGGGGGAAGACAGGAAGGGGAAGGATGGTCACTTTCGGCCATATTTTGAAAGAAACTTAATGTACGGACACGACTTTTCTACAGTTTTATTATAGCATAGATTTTTTAACAAATATTATCAACAAAAAATAATGAATAAAAATTAACCCTTTTCGAAAATGCTTTAAAATACCTTAATTCTTTAAATAATTCTTTAACTGTTTTAATTCTTTAAACATTCTAAAAAGAAACTATTTTTTTTAGTCGAATCAAGTAAAGAAGAGTCTAATTCTTCGTTGTCATTAGGTCATATTTGGCATCAAATATTGACAGGTGAATGACGATTTGACGCCAATGCCAAATTCCAAATTGGCAACATACAATATGTACATGTTTATATTTCGTGGTATATTTTGGTGTCAACTATTTGACCCATTGAACACCAAGCATAAGTTCGGATGAACTTCGAGTACACGTGGCGTGTTTTATTTCAAATATGTAAACATTACTTGATATATGCAATAAATCCAATTAATATAATACACTGCATTTTGAAAACGTAAACAATTTTTATTTATTATATAACAATCAGATAATATTTTATTTTTCATTTTGAGAAGTTAAACAACTTTTTTCTTTAAATATAATACATTTTCCAAAATTTTGATGTCCTTTTTCCAAATGTGATCGAATTTGGTGATTGATGTATTAAAATATGAAATATTTAGATTTTTGTTGCGTTGCTGTTTCCCCCCGAATTTCATAATTCTCGAAATATTGTTCTCTGAGTTTAAATGTAAAGTGTGTACCAAATTTGATGGAGTTTGATACAGTAGTTTCAGAGGTAAATACATCTATGCGGCATCTATTGGCAAAGCGTCCCGTTTCTGCCTTAACCGCGTATCTACGCTTTTTGAGAAATTCGTTTTTTATACATGGCAGCACTGAGGAGCTCTCACCGAATGTGGGCTGAGAAATCGTACGTCAAAATAACATAACGGTAGTATTTTTTGTTAATTCTTTTTTCTCGTATCTACATTCATAGAACACAAGTTAAAGCAAACATCTCGTATCTACTCAGGTAAAACATAAAACGAAAATTAAAGGTTGCTTTGCTGAAAAATTAATTCCTATAAAGTGGCTGGAAATCGAAAGTGAAACAATATATTGTTTTTTAAAAGGTTTTGTTCGTGTGCTATCATATCGGTCATACATATGTGTGAATAATTTCTCATAATTGCAAGCGTGTCTTTTTGCCAACC
Organism: Anomoia purmunda; assembly: GCA_951828415.1. Taxonomy (NCBI): domain Eukaryota; kingdom Metazoa; phylum Arthropoda; class Insecta; order Diptera; family Tephritidae; genus Anomoia; species Anomoia purmunda. The sequence goes on from OX639995.1 coordinate 87,662,891, forward strand.
TTACATTTTTATGTGGTTATATAGGAGTTGATTAGAGACTGAAAATGTCTGCGATAGTAAATTCCCGGAAAGGTTTAGTTATTATTTAATGGGTGTAACTCTAATTAGGCGCAAAATTCTTTGGAAGATCAATAAGTTTTAATGTTGGATGAATGTACCAGAGAGCTTAAACTTATTGAAAGGGATACGATATCGTTGAACTACGCAGATTAATTCTAGACGATAAAATTGGAAAATTTATTGAAAAAGATCAGCAGAATTGTTTGAACTTTAATGAACACTGCGACGAAGATTCCACCTGCAATTACGAGGCATCTACACTAAGTTACTTCAGTGAGTCAACCGGCATATGTTTACGTAGAAAGGAAGTGGATGAAAGCTCTGGTATAGTCACTAGGAAAAGAAGAAAGAAAGAGCAACGGAAACCTGAGAAATGGAAGAAAAATATAGCCAAAAAAATAGAGAGCAAGGGAAAGAGTATTACAGCACACAAAAATTTAAAGGTGAGGTGATAGGAAAGTACAAAAGAGGAAAACGTAAGCTTAAACCTGGTTGTAATTCGAAGAAATGTGTACTTTAAATGCAATGAAGTATCAGAGGTTATTAGAAAAGAATTGTTTACTTCATTTTGGAAAAATATGACATGGGCGCAGCGAAAAGTCTTGATTTCCAGCCTAGTGGAAGAGCATCCCATAGCATATCCAGAGCATATCAGATGGAATGTGACTCAGTGCACTCAATGATAGAAAGGAAAAAGAAGTCAAAGGAAATGTATGTCCCTGCTGATTTTGTTCGAATCGTAACAGACGCCAGAGCCTCAAAGCCGTATAAAGTATCTTATATAGATCAAACATTTTTCAAAAACTTTTCTGGAATACAATTTTACAAATCAATTAGACCAGGCATTAAAACGGGCGATCCTCAAGTTACAGATTTAAAATGCTTAAAATATAATTCTTCGGGCATGTATTTTAAATTGGATTATGACAACGATTGGGATATGACCCCACAAAGAAAAGCAAAGATTGATATAACAAAAATATTGCTCCTCTCTATTCTAGTTCTTTGCCGATTCCAATTAGGAAATATAATGATTTACAGAGCATGAAAATGTTAATTCCACGAGATTATCACAGCTTTTTTGATAATTTAAACTACGTTTAATTATTAATGTAAATTTATATAGTAAATAGATGAAGACTTTTTTGAAAGTAACTATTTATAATTCCTCAAATGCATTGAATCGAGAAGTGTTCGGTGTAAAACTGTTCGTTTTTGGTTTTAACGAATAAACTTTAAGTTTTTAAATAAAAATGGCCTACTTTTTTATCCACATAAAAACGGCTTTGAATAGCAGAAATATTCTTAAGTAAGTTGTAACCTAGTATCTACTATTTACGCGCATCTAAATATGCATGCAGTAAGCTCGTAACTACCAAAGGGGGTTATAACATTGAAATAATAAGAGGGAAATAAAAAAAACGAATTGTCTAGTTATCAATACGGGAAACACGAAAACGAAAATTGACGTTTGTAGTTAATTTTGTTTTACTGAAGAAAAATAAACGTTTTTTTTAGTTTCTGAATAATTGCTGTTTTGTAGATACGAGGTTAAGGCAGAAACGGGACGAAAGCCGGCTTGCAAAATTTTTTCCAACCCATTAAAAAAAAAAAAACCACGTTATGTGGGCGTGGTTATGATTCGATTTCACTCATATTCAATACCAACCTGCATTGGGTAGAGGGAAATGTATGTGGGCGATTCTCCCTGAGCCCGCGTTTTTGTGTCCTTTGAGGATTGAGAGTATATTATGGGCATTTTGAATCAATAAAACACATGCTCAGGTAAAAAATGACTTTATGTAACAAATCCATATGAATTCATTCATCAGAGATTCACTATTGCCATGCTACAGTACATAATACACTACAAATGTCACAACCGTGGCATGTCCACAACCCTAATTTTAAGAATATTATGTACTGTCATGACTCAAATAAAGAATAATGGAAAAAATGGGATATATGTTTATAAAATATATAACTGTACCTGTAATAAAACGAGTTAAAACGATGTTTTTTCTTCCATTTTTCATACGAAAGTCGACTTCAAAAAGTGTCCATCAGTTTTGAGAAGAATAACACATTTCGAATTTGAGTGTTCGTATTGCTTATCTAGCGAACAAATTTGCTGAGCGCATGCGTCAATTTTAATCAGCAGGTGATTTTGTACGTTTTGATTGTATAGAAGCATTGTTTGAATCATTTGTGTTCATTCTATCCACCGACAAATAGTGAAAAACGGTATGTATCAAGCATAACAGGTCACAACCGTGGCAGTTGTTATTCTAAAGCAGTAGCTTATTTTTCGGTGATTGAACTATTTTTTGTTGAAGTTTGCTGGTATAAACTTAAATATTCTCGGAAAATTTTCTAACTTGAAATGGCTCTTTGTAATCAGCAAAAAACTATCAAAATGTCACAACCGTGGCACGGCATAAAATGTCACAACCGTGGCAAGTTTTCGATGCGAGGCAAGATAGATCGATGCGTGGAGCTCGTCCACTTCACGAGTGCATTCCAGAAGTATCAACACGTGAATTAGTAACAAAAAACGCGCGAAAATTAAACATTTTTTTCTCCGAATTTTTGACTCGCAAAAATGCGGGCTCAGGGAGAATCGCCCATGTACACAAGTTTCGTTGAGATATCTCGATATTTACTAGAGTTATGCGATACATGGACAGGCGGACGGACAGACTCGGCTACTTTATACTGTTGCAAACAAACGTTAGGTGAACAAAGTTACGTCACCCTGGGCGCTCGTGTATAAAAACATTTTGTTAAAGAGACACCACCAAAGGACATAATTGAACATATGTAGTTGTAACTAGCGTTATCGATATATGAGGGAACTAACGAAATTTCGTTTATTTGTTGATTCTTAAATCATTAAAACAAAAACAAAAAATACCAAACCCTTTAAAAGTTTTTATGAGACCTCTTTCTACATTGCAAAATTGACTTTTTAAACAGAGACGAAAAAGGTAAAATGGATCAGTCTCTAATAACGCAAACGGAAAGGTCGACCCTTAATTTCCATATGTACTTATTTATTTGTTTATTTTAAGTGTTCACTACTGTATTTTATATTGTTGTACTACAAAATACATATTTGATCTTACTGTACTAATGTGTTAATCAATAAATTAAATAAATGAAAGGTCGACCAAAATCTGCTATAGTGAAGTCCAAAGTTAACGAAGATCCACGATTGATACATGAGCTGATTGCTGATGAATTGGGTTTGAATGCCCTGGATGTATCGCGAATATTAAGCAGTAATCTGGGATACATGAAGAAATCTGCTTGATTGGTTCCACGAATTTTAAATTAGACCCAAAAAGAGGATTGAGGGAGTTTTGATAATTTTTTCCTCAATAAATTCGAAAATCGTCAGTCTAGGAACTTTAATAAAGTCGTTTCCGGTGACGAGGCTTGGATCTATAAGTACGATCCAGAAAACAACAGGAGTCCTTAATATCGAACCAGAAACAGTCAGAATGTGCATTTGATCTAATATCACATTTTATATAAATTTAGGCCCGCTGATTCTGAAAACGGCATACACATTTTTCCATTACACCTAGATTTTAAGTTAATTATGCATAAAATTATTTAAATTTTAAGATCCGAAACGTTTACATTCATATAGACTTTCTAACTATTTGAGCTATTTTTATGCCTCAACAAGTCTAAAAAATCGAAAAAATTGTATACTTACTTAATTGGCGCTATAACGGCTTAAGCGATTTTCGCCGAATTTCTCTTTAAATTTGCGATTTGCGTCTTGATGTTGTAACACGTATTGAGGAGCCTCCAATTTTACGCCGAGTCCGAACGGCGAAGGTTTTTTTGTGAGAAGTTGTTTTCATGAGAGAAATACACTCGTGAAATTTGCCGTTGCCTCCCGAAAGGCGACCGCTATTAGAAAAAACTTTTCTGAAATATTTGATGTTACTTGCCCCTTCCAGGATTTGAACCCGGGACTCACCGAATGAAGCGCGCACACGCTACACACTCGGCTACTCATACTGTTTCGAGTTATTTTCCGTAATAACTTCTGAACAAAAAACAAACCTAGAAAAAATTGATACCTAGATCTAGTCTGTGCAATGACGAACAAGGTAAGGAACTAAGCGTTTAAGGTAGATTCGCCGATCTTGTCCGTACAACATTATCTTTACTCTCATAAATTTTTTGTCATAGATTCACTATTTAGTTCGACGCTTTTTACTTAGATCTCAAAAGAAACAAAGATTGTTCTACAAAACAGGTTTCAGATGATAGTTTTACGCGTTTCTTCGTAAAAGTGCCGTTAACATTTTTCTAGCTTTCTCCGTTCACAAAATATTCTTCCTAATTTTGAAACCATAATTTGGCATAAAATTCTAACAGTTACAAAATCTAATAGAATGTAAATGTTTTGGATATCAAAATTTGCATCATTTTATAGAGAACATTGATAAAACGTCATCCTATGTTGTGATAAACTTATGGGAAACTTTCAGCTCCCTGCATCTCAAAATCTAGAGGTGATGGAAAAATTTAGTTGGCATTTTCGGTATCAGCGGAGCCAAATCGATATGATATATGATAAGTGAATGTAACACACATTTTAATTTTCCGCTTTTATTTAATTTACGTTTACTTTGACGTTTTCTGGCCGATTTAGGCGTTCTTAAACACCACATTTTCATAATGAAATTCTCTAGTGAAGATGAAGAATAAATATGATAATATTTTTTGTTTGTGTTTGTGTTTTGCTGGTCAACAAGGACTGGTACAAAAAGTTCTGCAAATTAAAAAACGGTCAGTAAGTCCATACTATTGGGTTGGTTTTATTTTTGGTTTTTATTAATATAAAAATAACTTTATATTATGATGATAGGAAAATAAATTATTTCAATTTATTCTTTGCTGTCCGTAGGCGCGAACTTTTCTTGAGAGGCCCGTCATCAAGTTTCGATGCTGTCCGCCATATTATTTTTATTTTTGTAATTGTTTTGATTGGTTTCCCATCTTTCAAAAGTCTGGCTTTCAGCACATACTAAAATAGCTCAATTGGCCGTTACTCTGACACATTAGGAGGATTCAAGTCTTTCCTTACGTAATGCACGTTGTTATCTTCGAACAACTTTTGGGTAGCATTAGCGTAATGGGCTGGAGCCATATGCACTCCAACATATAGTTGGACCATTATCGTGACGTAGGAATGGCAGGAGATATTTTTGAACTGCAAGCGAGTAAAATTGGTTACCCAGGAATGTCTTCAAGTACATTTTCAAATAAATGTCGCCGTCCATAACCACACAAAAATTTGTATTTGCCAGTTGTGTTTCATTGAACTTACGACCAAGGAAATGGTTTTTTGTTTATTTGTGGTGGCCATCTGGATCATCCAAATTACGTTCATTAGTTAACCGTTTTCTTCTGCATTTCCGCTTAGAAACTGGATTCTAACTGCTATCGTAACTTAAACTTTTTTTAGCCGTTCCGATCAAAATATTTTTTATTCTAACTGACCATCTCCAAACAAATGATTATTTACACTTTGACTAACTGATTCGAAGAGTTGTAGACTAAGCACACAACCAACACAAATAAATGTTAACTTTGTTTCCTCTATTTCAAATAATGGGGCGTCTAAGACTTTTGGCCAAGGCTGTATGTATGTACATACATATGTAGGAGGTAATTGTATACTGTTTACTAGTTTGTAACCCTCGAATAATCGGGTACGCTTTATTTTAATATTTTCCCACGCGAATATTTCAGGAACTAATTCTCAATTTGATAATTTTGATGTACTTTTTTGGTATATATATCACCGCTTTAACTACTGTAGTTTAGACAATTTCAGAATAACAATATATGTAAGGTCTGTTGTAACTGACTAGCAAAATACCATTCCAACTCGGCTAAAATTTCCTTTGGTTGGAAAGCATCTTTCGTGAAGCATGCGATTTGTTCAGTGCTATTTAAGAAAGAAAATTGTTGCGATGGCAAACTTTTAATTGATATTATATAAGTAAATAACAACGGATTAGGTGATAAATTGAAATTTCTTATGGCTTTTCTATGGGCTCATTCACAATAGCGAAGTTTTTTGTGCTTCACAACACTGGATCTCAGATCGGATATCATTTTACCGAGTTGGCTCAACTCGTATATTTTTCCGAGTTTGTGATGTTGTTTTACATACAAAATATTATCCTACCTAGTTTTATTTTGCAAGTCAGTTACAAAGAAACTATAACCCTGTTAAAACTGTAGAAAAGTCATGCCTGTACATTAAAAATTTTATCATGCCAAGATTTTAACAGAATACATTTGGGCAATTTTTAAAAATCTTGTCTGTCTGTTTGAAGTCACTAATTACCGAAACTACTTTAGGGGTTTTCATAGGGCTTTTACTGACTTAACTAGTGATAGTGTCGAGTGTCGCCATTTTAATACCACGTACTCGACGCCAAACTAGAGATATAACAATTGAGAGAAAATAAAAGAGACCTCTCGGATTGCAATCCAATTGAGGTTGCAAGAGTACCCAGTGCCCTGTGAAAACAGCGGTTACCTAGAAACATTAATATCCGTCAGATCCGTCACCAGATGAAACTCAGAGGCGCAAGAATCTCTACGGTCTCTGAGATATAATATACGGTGGAGCCGTTCCGAGCCAGCTCATCGACATTTTCGTTGCCGTGAATGTTAGGATGGCCTGGCATGACAGCATCAACGTATGGCGGTACTTATTTTCTTTTGTTGATTTTGAAATGTAGAAAGACCCTAACCGAAATAGTGGTTTTTCTTTTCAGACAGGAAGTTTTTTGCTTCTGCTGTCAAAAACTTTAATTATAGTTCGGGTATTTAAGCAATTCAAAAACCATATATATTTGCACATTTGTAGGTCACAAGACTGTAATAAAATAAAAACAAATATTTATCGTACAGAGCCACACAAAATTCCCTATAAATCAGAACAAGATTTACCGGATTCCTCTATGATTTTTTCCAATAAGAACCCCTTCTTATTATGACTGGATATGTCTTTTAAATAAAATCAAGAAGATAATCGGTAAAACTAAAATGGAAGCTTTTCAATATAATTAAGAATGAGATCCGTAGAATTAAGTTGAAAACCTTTTCAAAAAGTCTAGTCACCAATATTTATTTAAGTATATTATTGTCTGAAAGTAAATATCGAATTTTTTATTGAACTGTTTGCTTTATATAATTATACGAGTTGTATTTATAATTATAATAAGTTTAAGTATTTATGTATTATTATAACAGGTTTTACATATTTGCTATAATATAAGAACTATTAAAATAAATATAACAATTGGTGATGCCAAATTATGCGTACTATGGCACGTGTCATTTCTTGAACTTTAATACATGTTCAGACATGACTTTTATTGCACATCTGGCATCTTTAATGGCTCTACAATCTACAGTGACCCGTGAGAAAACATGTTATCATGCTCAATTTGCTCTTTGAGAGATTCATAAGCTGTTTGAAGCGTTTGTTAATGTACCCTCCCTATAGATACTTTGCCTGGCGTCGCCCATCCATGAAGTGCCAGTGTCTTTGTATTTGTATGTTTTTTTTCTTTCCTAAGCTCTTCCTTAATGGAGTGTTGCCTTATCACCATGAAGGGCGTGCCTAGCTGATCTATCAGCCTCCTCATTTCCTTTGATTACATTTTGGCCCGGAACTCAGAGGTGCTGAATATGGTTCCTCGTTGCTAGAGAGTTGAATCTCTCTATACTCTCAAGAACAAAAGAGAATTTTACCTCATATGATGATAGGACCTTGAGTGCAGCTTGGCTGTCACTTAACATGACTATAATCTTGATAATTCCTTATGAAATTAACCTCTGTACATAGAAGATTGGCATATAGCCAATGAGATTGCTCTCAATCCTGGAGGTTTCTTTTTCCTAGAAAAAGGTATAATGATCGTCTTGAGTAGGTTTATTTTAAGCCCTACTCCTGCACACCATGTCTTTGTCAAGTTTAACGCTCTTTGCTCAATGCCACATATAACGCTCTTAGCACAATGTCAGCTATAACGACAATGACATCTGCATAGCCTTGGCAGCGAATTCCATTTTCGGATACCTTTTGTAAGAGTTTGTCCACTGTTAGACTCGACAGTGGGGGTGATAGAACTTATGGGCATCCTTTACGGGGATTTAGCTGTATACAGTTATCTAAAGGATTTAGCCAAAGAATAGTCCCCTTTTCCTACATTTGGTATAAAGACGACCTTGGCTCCATGCCATTATTCACCGCCCAGCTGTAACAACACCGGTCGAATATCATTGACTCTCGGTGACTTGTATCGGTCGAACAAGTTCACAGCACATCTCACTGTGTGTTGGGTAAATGTTATGTTTTATGTACCGATGCATTCAGGAAATTTGTCGACACCAGAGCAAGCGCTCTTTCTTCTTCTTTAGCGGTATATCTACCATCTGGTAGCTTAATGGCTAATTTCGTCTCTACCTTTTCCTTTGCTAGCGCTTTGTTAAGCCTTGTCACCACCGGAGTGGAGGTGATGTCCTAACAGAAGCTTTTGAAGGTGCCCCATTTTCTTCTTATTATTTCTTTACTGTAATGCCGTATTCGTTGGCCCTCTATTCGGGGGAAGTAGGTCTTCCTGGAGTGGTGTGGTAAGAGGAGGTGGTCTGCTGCATATGGGCCTGGACCTCCTAGCACCGCTTGATTGTTTATTGTGGCCAGAATTCGGCGATTGGTGCCTTATTCGTGGTGTTGGGATCCGAAAGTCCCACCGAGTGCTACTCTTGGCATCGTGCCACTTTCCTGCTCGTAGAGGCCCCGCTGCGCCAGCGCCCTATCTGTGTCCGTTCTGAAACGAACGGAAAAATAGAAAATCAAATAAAAACAGTATATATTAAATCCAATGATATCCGCGATCTCCTCTGCGATGCTTACTACGTTTCCATACATTTACAGAAAAATTTTGAAAAAGTAAAATGCAGCACGAGAAAAAGTTTCCTATATGCCGCGATGTCTGAATTAAGTATCACTGAGCTGAGTCAGAATTCAGAAGGACCTCCTTGTCGTTTGATACCAAACGATGTTTAATGTCATGTGACTTCTTTAACGTTATTCTAAAAAAAAATAATTCAAGCTGCAGAATTATACCTGTCAGGCACCATTTTTTGTAAGAGAATGAAACTGCTGGCGTATGACGCTGACATCGACAACATTGGCCTCAACAACCGTGCCATTAGTTCTGCATTTTACAAGCTGGATAAGGAAGCGAAACGAATGGGTATGGAGTTGAACAATGGCCAAACGAAATACCTCCTGCCATCAAATACACAGTCAGGGCATTTGCGTCTTGTCTCCCTTGTCACTGTTGACAGTTAAAACTTTGAGAAAGTATGGGACTCTGTTTATCTTAAATTCAGCATCGCATAAAATATGGTGCCTGAACGGTTCAACTCTGCAGCTCGAATTATCTTTTCTAACATAAGGTTAAAGAAGTCGCACGAAACAGAGTCACCCCGTCTGAAACCTCGTTTGGTGTCAAACGGCTCGGAGAGGTCCTTTTCGATTCTGACGGAGCTGGTGGTGTTGTTCAACGTCATTTTACATAGCCGTATTAGTTTTGTTGGGATACCAAATTCAAACATTGCAGCAAATAGGCAGCTTCTTCTCGTATCGAAAGCGGATTTGAAGCCGACAAAAAGATGGTGAGTGTCTATTCTTCTTTCTCGGGACTTTTCAAGATTTGGCGTATCGTGAATATTTCCATGGTAGATTCGCCAGGTATAAATCCACACTGATAAGGTTCAATCAGTTCGTTCACGATGGTCTTCAGTCGTTAACACAATACGCTCGACAGAACCTTATAAGCTATGCTAAGAAGACTGGTCCCGCGGTAGTTGGCGCATATTGCAGGATTGCCCTTTTGTGGATTGGGCAGAGTACACTTAAATTCCAATCAGCAAATTAGCTGGTGCATGCACTTTACTAGCCCCTCGCCGCCGCACTTGAATAGCTCTGCTGGTAGTCCGTCAGCACCAGCGGCCTTATTGTTTTTTAGCTGCGCTATTGCCGTTCGAGTTTCGTCCAGGTCGGGAAACGGTACCTCGCTTCCGTCTTCATTGATTGGGGATTCGGGTTCATAATCTTCAATATTTTCCGCGGCACTACCATTAAGCATCGTGCTTCCTCCACAGTTTGAGTGTACTTTGGATATCGGTCATCAGGTCGCGGATTTCATTCTTACAAGAAATTGCCCCGGGCTTGAAACCTTCTATAATCCGCCGGACCTTCTGATAAAAGTTTCGGGCGTTTTTCCTATCGGCCAGCATTTCAAGCTCCTCGCACTCGTGCATCTGGCCTCCTTTTTTCCGAAAATGCGCCTCGCTTCCATCGTCAACCCCTGATATCTCATGCACGGTTCGCGTTACGCCCGATCGCAGCGTGACCCTACAGGCAGCATTTTTTTCTCCCATGGCGGCGCGGCATTCCAATGACCTTTTCAGCGGCGGTACGTCATGAGCGAGAAATGCTTGTTGAATATTGCTCTCAGAGAGTTGGAGTGCAAGTCGAGTGCCGTAATTTGGTGATTGCAGCTTTTGGACGTCATGCTTTCCTCGTGTCACTTAGCGCGCACTTTTTGCTGCACAGAGGTGCGTGTGAATCTTGGCTGCGTCAAGACATGATCAGTTTTATTTCGTGTTTTTCCATCGTAAGATAGCCATTTAGTTGGATGTATCTTTTTATGCTTGAACCTGGTCCCACATACTACCATATTTCGGGCCCCGGCGAAGTCGATCAGCCTCAGTCCGTTAGCGGATGCTTCGTCGTGTAGGCTGAATTTACCGACTGTTGGACCACAAATTCCTTGCCTTCCCACCTTGGTATTAAAATCGCCTAGCACGAGTTTTATATCGTGACGGGGGCACCGTTCGTGCGCTCATAGAATTGATCTTTGGTCACATCGTCCTTCTCTTCCGTAGGGGCGTGGGCGCAAATCAGCGAGATGTTAAAGAATCCAGCTGTGATGCGGATCATGGCGAGACGTTCGTCCACCGGAGTGAACGAAAGTACTTGGCGACGAAGTCTCTCCCACCACAAACCCAACAATGAACTTACTCTACATGGCAACTGTAGTAGACGCATCTCTTGGATGGCGGTGATGACAGCCTTTGCCTTTACGAGGACACCCACCACCAGGGCATAGGGTTCGGACATTCCAGGTGCATTCCCTTAAATAATAGTCCTTTAAACATTTGCCGTGGTCGTCATCACAATAGAGGGTATCATCCGAGGCTTTTTGTTAAATTTTTCATTGGGCGGTGTTCTTACGTGGCGGGTACCAAGCCCAGCGCACAACCTGATTCTGGGGCATTCCTTAGTTTAGGGCACATTTATATAGCCTAGGCGATTATAGCGCATTGATTGGAAAATGCAGCTTCGATGCAATTAAATAATGCCCCGTTGTCACAGTAAAGATGAAGTCGACTCTAAGCCTAGTAGCAATGATTTGATTTTTTTGATGGGATATCTGAGAAAATTGCTGCAAATAACTTAAGGGTTTGGTTTTTAACTTCACCAAGCTTATGACATTTGAATTTGGTCGAAGCATAAATATGGATTTTCTAGAAATGTCGACTACAGAGCCACACAGAGCTAAAAGGTTCAGCTATAATTAAAGAGATCGACGTCTAAAAAAGCTTGGTGCAACACAACGCAAAATTTTTCAATATTAAGACTTAGATTATTTATTCTCTCTAGTATTTCGTGCAGAAAAGGAGAAGATCAACATGGGCCCTGAAGTCTCAATAACAACACTTGATCTTGTAGAGCTGTGTTTTTTAAACATGTGTATTATTAAATTGAAACGAGTAGTACAAGATCAGTTTTTGATTACAAAAATATTAACATTACATATAATTTATGGTATGCTCGTATTAGTAATATTCATCTGGACCAGATTTTCAATTGCAAATTAGTTGTCATTGAAAAATTAAGTAATTTGTAAATTACTTTAAAATTAATTTCATTTCCCACAAGGTAATTTTGATAGGCATTTCGCTTAAATTAACTTAGAAAATAAACATGTCAACACATGTTACATACACATTATTATTAATCATATTGTAATTTGCAAGTCTCTTTTATAATAAAATTCATTAAACAGACCGAGATATTACGCGAAGCTAAAACGAATTATCTTTGTTTTCTTCAACATGATCAAGACCTTTATTAAATTCATAAAACATCCCAGCTACATCAGAAAAACATCTGTCGACGCCTTTACATCCCTGAAGATAATTTAAGGAGACCTTTTGAAGAGAAACCATTCTAGAAGGCTTAGCCACGAAGTGCGGAACTCCTGCTTCCAAAAGTCGTCTAAAGTACTTTCTACAAAAACTCTGCTGGAAGCCCTTCTGTAGGTAGCAAAATAAAGGGCTTTATGAACCTAAGAACATCTAGATATCTAGAAGTTTCTAACTTCATTCTTTTAATTAAAACGAATTTAAATATCTTAGGTAGTGCTCTACTAATATCTAGTTTAAATAGGAGGATATTCAGGTCAACTTTATTAGAGGCCTTCGAAAAATCTGTATATGTATATAAAATATAGTTGGACATGTGGACCAATTGTCGAAATTATGCTTTTACTGATTAATTGGGAATGGTCGATTCCCCTGGGAGTAACCCGTGTTGACAAAGTAGGGATTGCACGTAACCATATAAATTTTAATTTATAATGTGATCAAATATGTTGAAAAATATTTCTTGTTTAATAATAGCCCTATAGTTCAAAACGTTTTTACCAAGGGCCGTAACGGTTATGACTTTTATTGCTCGTAAACTAAACATTAGTTCTAGAGTTTTATTATTTATTCTGAAAATAATCGTTATTTCTTCAGTTTTGTTTGGAAAATAATCGTTATTTCTGGAGTTTTATTTTTTTATTGATTGGAAAATAATCATTATTTTTTTATTTTATATTTTGTTCAGAAACTAAAACTTAATTTGTGGGTGTTTTTTGTTTTCTTGTGTTTACCTTAAAAGCGCGGAAGTAAACTAAAAAATCGAGTAATCCGAGATCCATGGTTTTCTCAAATGTTGAAGAAATATTTTTTTTTTGATGTTTCGATGGAATTTATAGTAACAAGATTTGTTTTGTATGAAAGGTAATAAAAGCACCGTCAGGAAAAAAATAACAAAAATAAATGCTTGAACGCTAGCCACTTAAAACTTCCAATTTATTATAATAAAATTCAATTTTTGATGATATTTTTGCGAATTGCGTTTAATTTTTGTGAATATTATACACGGCAGTTCTAGATTGAACTATGAAAAATGAGTAAATAAAAACTAAGAGTAAACGATTTCAATTTGAATTTTGTTGCTTATGTAATAATGTGTTTTTTTTAGACTGATAGAACTTTGTATAAAACTGATGAAATAAAAACCTATGCTATTATTCACCCACCATTTCTCGTTCCACGTGATTCTTTGAGCTGAGACTGGAAATATAATCGTTATTTGCTCATTATTTAAACAACGACTAAAAAATATCGCAGGAAAGCTATTGCTCCGCTTCAGTTTTGATATGGCATATCCCATGTCGTAGAGATGTAAAAAGAGCAATATGTATATTCTAGAGAAGGTGGATAATTTTCATACAGTTTTTTTGAAGAATGACGCTAAAAGGTTACACGTTTCTTGTGTTGAATTCGGGGTTACTCCATCAAATGCCATTTTATATTATGTTCAAATTGCCACCATTTAACAAATTAAATGAAGATCTGGTTCAGGTCGTGCAGATTGTAGTTTCCGTATTTAACAGAGTGATCCATAAGAAATTAGTAGATTAGCATAATTTAACAGAGTGATGGAGTGAACAAATTAAGACAGCACCGGGAAGAAAAATTAGTATTTAAATAAGTTCTCCCTGCATTAACTGATTTTTATTTACATATTTGGAAACGGTTAAATTTTTAACAAATTGCATGTGATTTAACTTGTTTATGAACTGATTTTGCCCATTTCACCGGTAAAATACCATTTTATTAGTTTAAAGCGTCAATTTGAACATAGTACTATACTACTACATAGTTTTATACTACGTTCGAATTGCAAACATTAAATTAATAAATGGAGAACTGGTTCTAGCCGTTCAAATTGCAGCTTTCGTTTTTAAGTTAATAGAGCGACCCAATGAAATGAATAGATTAACAAAGTGTAACAGGGTGATCCATATGAATATGAAATGAACAAATTAAGTTAGCACCGGAAAGAAATATGAGTATTTTAATGATTCGCTCCTGTACTAGCTGAATTTTATTTACATATTTGCTACCACCAGAGGGTACCGCTTTCAACTTTTTCAGAGCCAGATAATTTTCTTCCATTCGTAGACGCGAATTTCAGCGAGGCCGGATGACAACATTTATCAATTTTAATTTTAATTTCTGGACATCAATCTAGAAGTCTCCGATCACATTCTAACAGGAATTCAAACCTGTACAATTCAAATTTTATCACATACAAGATCAAGTATTCTTATAGTAGGTGCATTTGCTGGGAGGAAAGACAAATTGTGCTATCGCTGTTTATCGAAAATTTCCTATTTTCTTTTGTTTTTGGGTATCATTTTGAACAAATTAGATGTGACACTAAAAATATAATTAAAATTATAGATAATTTGCTGAATTTTCAAAAAAAAAAATTTCATGAAAAAAACCGGGAGACATATACATATATATATATATGTATATACCAAAATTCTTAGCATTAATAGCGAATTTGATTAAGCCACATCTGTCTGTCTGTTCGTCTGTCCGTCAGTCGGGCAATTCGAGTAAATCTTAAGCTATCTTATCGAAACTTGGTATTCACGTTGCCCTGGATCAAGGTACTTTTGTATTGCAAATGGGTGAAATCGGGCAATAGCCACGCCCACATAACAGTGTTTTGTGAAAATCAAAAGATATTTCAGTAACTGATAATTTGACACATAGGATTCAGTTTGGGATATATATCAGAAAAACTTATATCTCCGAAACTACTTGACCAAACTCTACCGAGCAAATACACCCAATCAAAAAAAAATGGAAATGGGCGTGGGACCGCCCAATTTAGAGCAAATAAGTATATATCCGAAACCATACTACTAAATTTTTTACACATATTGCATTTTACCAGTACGTAAAATTTCGAAATTTTTTTAAAATCGGACAAAAACATCGCATACTTTTTATATAACGGTAATTTACCAAAATCTATAAAAACGCGCTATTTTAGTCAGCATTAATGGCAATTCGCTCAAATTTTATATAACGGACGGGGTGGTCTAACAAATATATCAAATCAAAAAAATTGTGAAACGAGCGCCGCACAGCCTATTTTAGAGCAAATAATTATGTCTCCTATCACATATAATATGAGTAAGCAAAATTACAAAAATTGTAAAATGGCATCAAAACTACGTCCACCACTCATATAACGGCAATTTTCAAATATCAAAAAATAGGCGTGGCAACACCCACTTTCGAACAACTAGGTATATCTCAAAAACTATGCCACCAAACTCCGCCTAATTTGGTGCTCACATTGCATTTCAAGCCAATGAATTTCAAAAATTCTAAAAATCGTACGAAAACCATGCCCCACTTCTCATATAACGGCAAAAAACTCCGATATTTATTAACTATACTAGGTAATTTGCACAAATTTTATAGACAAGATTGATTATAAAATACATGGAATCATAAATGTTGACAATAGTCATGGTATCGCAAACCTTAGAGTAAGCTGGTATATCACCGAAACTTCTTTGTCAAATTCTACCACATTCGTACACTTCGCTTTTATAGTCAGAAATCATAATTTCGAAAATGATAGAAATCAGACCAAAACCACGTTCACCTCTCATACTCGTATAACGGCAATTTGAGCAAAGAAAAATATTTAATATTTTACTAAATCATGTCGGGCATTCTTTCAAATTTGGTATAAAGAATTTAATTGGGAAGAAAACGTCGAATAGGATTTCCAAATTTGGTTAAACTAGTAAACCCGGCTTGCTTTGATGCGCCAATAAAGACATTTTTTTTAGATATTGAACAATTTTTTTGTGCTTAAAATATTCTTTATACCTTGCTCTTAAGGGATTATTTATACATCGAATATCAAATATCTTCGTCAAATAGCTGGAAAGATATTGTGAATAGTAGTTTCGTTTTAAATGGGGGCATGAGTTCGCGTTTTTCCCCAATAAATAATTTAAAGCCTCGTATATGGGATCTATGCACCAAATATTGTGCATCTACATCAAATAGTTGTGGAATTACACGGAATTTGGCTTTTTCATTGTATAGAGCTTGGCACCGCCCATTTTTCCAAAATGATACACAGTTTGATCTATGAGACATATGTATGTATGTATATACCCAATAGTTGCGAATATAGGACGAATTCAAATTTTCTCTTCCATGGGGGCGTGGCACCGCCCACTTTCAAATTAATATATACCTTACGTTCGGCCCACAGACCACATGCACCTACTGTAAAATTTCATAAAGATCGGCTGGGTAATTGGGACGCCTATAGAGGACTCCCATTCATTTTTATATACAAGATTAACTTTGAAATAAAAGCCTGCACCCGGTATTTAAGTTTCGGTTGCATCCGAACTTAGACTTTTCTATACTTTTCACACCAGAGCGCAGTGGTGCCCAGGGATTTTTGTTTTTGTAACAGCATGAAGCAACCCAGGTAAATATAAACATAGGCACGCCTTGCATTTCAACTCAGTAAGAAACCTTTTGAAAATTATGTAAGCCGTAATATAAAGTAATGATATTTGTAATGAGAAGGTCATAATTTTTGGGGATTTTATTCTATGCCTAAAGTCTACAGAGAATATAATAGAAAAGTTGCTTAAGGAAAGCAGTTTTAGATCGCTGTTAGGTCTAAAATGTTCTACTACACCTGCAGGGACGCAAATTGACTGCGCGTTTTTAAATTTGGATGGTAATATCGTTAACGCAATTACTTATGAAACAGTTCACAGTAACCTTGATAGTAGTTGCATTTCTGTCTTTGGCTAAATTCCCCTATTTTAATTTTAAGAATACCATTAGTAAATTTAATATACACTTATACTTTAGAAAAAAGGTATAACTGTAAGTAGTTATATTTTACAAGTATAGAATAAATTTGTTTAAGATGATAAAGAATAAGTATGTGCAATTAATACAATTTTTTTAATATAATATTTTAATAAAGCGAATATAACAATACTGTCTTAAGCTTTACATAAACATATATGTACATTAAAAGAATATCAATTTATTATAGTTTTTATTTAAATAAGAAAAGGCCATTTAATTTTCCAAATTAAAGATTATTACATTCACATTCAATGTTTTGACGAAAAGTTATTTAAACAAAAAGACTATTTCTAAAATTTTCCATAAACTGCATTGAAGTTAAAAATAATTAAAATTAGATTGCATATGAATGTATGCACAAAATGTAGTATTTTTACTTGCAAATTTTTATAAAATGTTCAGAACAAATTTCTTAAAAAGCAAAAAATTGCATAAATTAAAATTATTTATTAACTCTTTACGAAAAATATTATTAGCTTTCTTTCAACAAAAAATAATGTAGTATGGGTGTATATATGAACTTTCATTCAACATCATGAATATTATCAAAAATTATAAAAAGGCGAAAGTGTATAAAATTTTTTTTTACAAAATATGAAATTATTAAATAATTAACTCTTTTTTTAATTTTTCATACAACTTTCAGGGGAAATTACTTAAGATAAAAGAAAAAAAAATTGGTTTATATTAAAATTATTTGTTAACTTTTTACGAAAAAAAGCATAATATAGTATTTTTATCATGTCATCATGGATATTTTTAAATATGAAACAAAATTGAAATATTAAAATATCCAAGCATATTCATTTTTTTACTTACAAACATGCATTAATACAATTTGTATGTTCGTTCAATTCAAAAAATTGTTTAAAATGATTTTTTATAATATAATAAGTATTACTATAAGTTTGCTTCCAATTTAATATTTCATTTGGTTTCCTGTGTTGATTTCATTTTTCTGTAGATACGAAAAAATATGCCATCTGCATATATTACAAATTTGTTCATTTGTATAAAAAATTTGTCTTGGTAAAAAATATTCACGAGAAACTGAATCAAGTAGATGCAGTTGGTTGAAAAGACGCCACAATATTCTGTATGCTAGTTCAAAACCTGGCGACGCGATTTTCTCTTAAAATTTGAGAGTTGATTTAGAGTTTTACTTTTTTTCTTTCAATTCTATAATTTTGTCCAAATGCTCACGAGTTGAAATGTGAATAATTAGGCTTTTAAGCGACCACATTGCAACGTCTGCTGTGGCTTCGCTGTTTAGTTTATATAATGTAATTTTAAATTTTGCTTTGTCCAGAGCTCAATTCACACTCTGCGGGACTTATTTGTATTTCTTATTTTTTATTAAATTTATTATATGTAGGCATACTAAATACCAATACTTGCACGCGCAATTGGCGGATCGACACAAAAATTGCCGAAAAACGCAAAAGAATATTATTTTGCTTACCGCCCCCTTTCCCTTTCCTCCCTTCTCTTATCCACAATTGTTGCATAGTTCCACCTCCTCCTGCCTCATACCTCAACTTGGCCCAAAAAAATAAGATTTTCGCGGGTTACTCCTTTTTCTTCTTTCTTTCATTTTTAGTTTAATTCGTAAATTGGTCTCATTCTTTTCGCACATATTGATATGATTTGTATAATTAGCCGTTGAAGCAAACTCCGCAGAACGTCTGCTGTGGCTTTGCGCGTATAGTCGTCGGTCGCGTTATCATATTGCACGTTTTAGCTTTTGTCCCATAATCCGAATTCCAGCTTTTTTGTGTCATGCTTAATTTTTTATGCTATTTTTGTTAATTAAATAGGATATAAAATATTAACAATTATTAATTTTTTGATAATCTTTTTTTCATTCACATTTCTGTTCTGTTTTCATTTCGTTACCTATGAATATACAAAATAGTTGAAAAGTTTTCATTTTTTTTTTTTATAATTTAAGATGCACAATACACAGAAATTGCATTAAATTATTTTATTAAACTATTATGTTTATTACCACTTACTAGAAACCGAAAATATTGAAATAAATTTTAAGAAAAAGATCCATTGTATTAAATTTGTTTCTATTTTAATTTATATATGTGCCATTCCATGCAAAATTTACACTCAAAATTTTTTTTTGAAAAACATATTTATTTATAATCGACCCGTTTTTTTTATTTTAATATGATACTTAAAATTTTCGAGAAATGAATTTTCGAATTTTTGAAATCTTGAAAAAATTTCAGTATTCCACAATAAGAAAAGTTTTGGTCATACAAAATTCTTCCTGTACTGAAAATTTGCGTTATTCCCCTATCTTCGCAACAGAGCTTAGTAGACGTTCTGTGAGTCTTTTTTTTATAACAAATTAGTGTTTTTTTCTAATCAATTAAAATTTTTCCAAATTTGGGATTAATGTTTTAAAATTATTTTTATTTTAATATGATTGCCTGTGATTACTAAATAACCTGTGAAAAATTTGCGATGTAGAAATGAAAACTTCGCGACTCGCTCTGCATGTCCGTGCAGGTCCAAGCAAGTTCAGCGTCGGAGTGCGCTCGCTCGTTAGCTAGCGGCGAAGCGCGTGTAAGGATAAAAAAGTTCATAACTCCCGTCGTTTTTCAAGATTTCAAAAATTGGAAAATTCATTTGCTGAAAATTTTAAGTATCATATTAAAATAAAAAAATACGGATCGATTATTTTTCAATATAGAACGCGAAAAAAATATGTTTTTCCAAAAAAATTTGTGAGTGTAAATTTTGCATGGAATGACCTACATACATATATGTATATTTAAATAAAAATTAAATTTCAATAAAATATATACTTGTTTTAATTTATTTAATTCGGAAAATTGCTATCAACAAGGGAATGTTTCCGCAACATTGAATTTCTGTGTTTTTCCGCGGTTTTCATAGCCGAGTGTGTGCGGGGTGCGCGCTTCATTCAGTGGGCCCCAGGTTCAAATCCTGGCCGGGGCAAGTAACATCAAAAATTATAGAAAAGTTTTTTCTAATAGCGGTGACCCCTTGGCAGATAATGGCAAGCATCCGAGTGTATTTCTGCCATGAAAAAATCTTTTCACAAAAATGCATTCGCCGTTCGCAGTCGGCGTAAAACTGTAGGCCTCTCAATTTGTGTTCCAACATCAAGACGCACACCACAAATTGTAGAAGTTCGGCAAAAATCGCTTAAGCGGTTATAGCGCCAATTAGGTAAGTAACTAAGTAAGTGACATGCATTTAAACATTTTTCGGCCTTAACATTGCCAGAAAATGTTAATTTAACGTTTCTCTGACAAAGCCTTTCAACTCTGTTAAAAAATAAATAAAACTGTTTGACCTGAGTCTGAGTGTGCACCTTCTCATTGTTCAGAGTTCTCTGGCACAGTACAGTGCTGCTACACATCCATAGTTCTTGTTTTATTATTTAGTTCCAGCTACCATGTACAGCCAGTACATTACTTTAGAGGAAATCCCTCAGCTCCCCCAAGTCCTTTAGAGCTTACCGTGGGTTAGGAGATCGAGATTTTGGTCAAAAAGGCATTTACAATTTTTTTTTTTTATTTGAATGCGGCTCATATTATTCCCAAAAATACCAGAAAACTTTAAACTTGTATATAACTCAATCATAAAGCCAATATGGATGTACGGGGTACAGCTTTGGGCAGTACCTTCATTCTAATGTTGATATTATACAAAGAGAACAATCCAAATTACTATGAACAATAACAGCCATAATACATCAAAAACTCGAACATACACAGAAATATCCAAATACCAATGATTAGTTAAAATTAAAAACAGCAGAGAAAAATATCTCAAATAACTGCACTCCCACCCGAAACCTCTAGCTACTGCTCTTGCACACCCAACCGGCATATCACGTCTACAAAGTAGGGATAGCCCCTATTTATATGGAGATACGTAAATCGAGGAACCCACATAACGGGCTAAAAAGTGGTTAAATTAATGCCCCTACACACTGTCGTAATTTTTGGCTCATTCGTAATATATGAGAAAATTACGATGAAACTAAATAATTCCACCTTGTAAAATTTTTCCATAAATTAAGATGAAATGAGGTATGCTATCATACATCAAGAACCAAATTTCGAACAAACCTGCGCCGGCTCTAAATTTTACCGATAATAAAAGAAAAGTGTGTTCTATAGGAAAACTGTACGATCAATTTTTACTACCTCTAGAAGCTTGGTGGATAATATAACAATAAAATTTAAATAAATTAAAAATAATTATTAATTTGGACAAAAATAAATAATTTACGTTGTAGTAGGGCCGAGCTTTAGATTAAGATTTAAAAAACTTTCTGTTAGGCTTGTAAATAAAACAGTGTTAAAAAAGTTCAGATAAATCATATACCGAAGGCAATTTTTGTATCGCGCATTGGTAGACCTATGCATAGATCTTGAACATAATTTAGTTTAACATACTAAGATTGTAATAAGTTCAGGGTGATCAGTCGCTTCAGATATGTACATAAATAAATGAAAGGGAAAATCTATGGGATATATTAATTTTTGTTTGCTTGGTAGTTCACTTGAAAAATATTGACAGAAATGTGTATGTGTACTATATAGTTTTTATTGCGCATTCATTGGAGTTTCAATAAGTTTCGTCTTGCAGCGAAGTTTTGTATTAGTCACCAAAGGGTATAGTATTTTACATTTGCTGCCTCTGTTAGATATCGATTTAGTGTTAGTGGGTTCACGAGCTTCGCCTGTAAATGGTTACCCTATTTTCGTCTTTTAAACTGGGTATCGTGAAAAGTCCTAATATACAAAATAAAAAATGGAGAATTTGATGAACACTTCTTTTGGGTTACAGTCTGTCTATCTGAATCACTCGTTAGACATTCTTAAACATTTCGCAAATCGCTGTATTGACATGGAAGCAATTAATGTGTATAAATTGAATAATTTTTTCTAATATATTATACTTAGAGTGCAATAAATAAGATTAAACTAATTTTGTTAACTGTAAATAAGCAACTCTTTAAAAATCATTATTATGATGAAATTATTTTTATAAATGTAGTCATGTATATACAAATGTCTAAAATAATTATAATTCGCTTTTCAGAAATGAGTACAAGCGGGTTTATAAGTCAATGCTCAGAGGCTGCCTGCGACGACCGCAACGTAACAACAAAAATATTCCATCAAATTGTGTCGACTGCGAAGATACACGGAAGTACGTTAAAACGTCCATCGAACTATATCACCACTTTTCTAATCCATCGTTAAATCGGCGTTGGATTTGTAATGACTGCGAATCAGAAAATAGTTCAGTTACGTGGCACTGCATTATTTGTGACACAGTGAGCTACTTGGCGCCTATATATAAAGACACGATTCTAAATCGGGAGTACAGTCATTTTAGACATGGCAGTACAAAGCAACCAATAAATGCAGAAAGTAAAACAAAACAGGTTTTAAAACGTCCTAATTGTTTACGTAGAACCCAAAGCCTTACTACAGACAAGTCGTTCTCTTGTCGAAGTTGCCACATTTGCTTCGTAAATAATTGCAAAGACATTTTTAACCTTCCGGACAACTTTATGCTAAAATGCAATAAGAAGCCAAATGATTTATCTGGTGAGAAAATAATAATAATAATAATAGTAATAATAATGATACTTTCTTACAAACCGTTTAATTTTTGGCTTAACATTATTATCTTTTTTGTTAAAATATGCATACACTCAGATGCAAAACTTTAAGAATAATGATCAAATGACGTTGAAATACAAAATATAAATATAGAAGATATTCGATTTATCAATATAAATAGTATCCCAGATGGGTAGATATGTTCCAAATTGTTTGACGAGAGTCAGAAAAATATATCTTCTATCCTAACAAGTATGTTGAAGCAGACGCAATTTATCTCATTAAATGAGAAAGTTGTGGTTATCGATTTCCTACTACTAGAGCGTACACTACGCCTATGCTTTTTTCTGCTGGTGGAACTAGCGAGCCTAAACGAAAGACTTTCAGCTCAAGTTAAAAAAATTCAGCCACATATAATTTTTCTCAGACTGAGGCGCACACCCGAGGAGAGCTTTCGCGGTTCTAAAATCTGGTTCAAAGCCAAAGAAATGCAATGCAAGAGCAATGGTAGTCGTGGCCTTCATTTTTTTCCAATTGACTCCTGTTTGCAAGTTATTTGGAAATTTGTAAAAATTTGGAATAAATATTTTGTCAAATAAATACAGAAATATGTGGATTTTCGATCATTTCGAGTACGTTGGAGTTTTTTATGCTCAAAAGCAAATACTTCAAGCGGAATAGTCCCGCTATATCGTGATTTATTTATAGTTCTGTCATAAAAATTCACCAATTTTTCCTAACTACATTTTATTTTTTGAGAAATAGCAATTTCAAAAGTTATGTACATAAGGATTCCTTTGTCTATAACTTCGTAAGGCACATTGTGCAAAAATTGTGAATGAATTTAATTTTGGATAATTTTGTAGAACATTTTAAGCCAATACAAATAACGTAAAAGTATAACGACTTTTTTGTTTTGTTTTATTTTATTGGTATTTTTTTGCGAATGATCATAGCTGATACCCAATGCACATTGAACTGGTGATATTTTTTTCTTTTTCAGAAGCCGTTGATCTGTCAAACATTGTCTACATTTTTCCGTTTTTGTTTATTGGTGCGATTTGAGTAGTTGTGGGTTAGATTTTATTGATACTTCAGCGTCTAAAATACCAAATGATACTGCCTGTAGCCTTGCTGCTACCCTAATTTTGTGTTTACCTAATCAATAATATTCTCCTACCCGATTTTACACATAAGTGCTTGTCTGTATGAAATAAATATCCTTTTAACTATAAACAATTTTTGATTTTATTAATATTATTTAGAATAACAAATTTTATTTGTGCTTGGTCCATCAGTATCGCAATGAAAGCCATCACAGAATCTAAATAAGACTGATGTTTGTGACTCCACTGCTCCTTCTTCTAATTCTTCATCATCAAGATCTTGGAGCAAAAGCTTATTCTACCAGCAAGTTTTTGCAAGAATGACTGTGACTTTTCCTATGTATCTGTATTTTTTTAAAATAAGAATTAGTTAAAAAAATGTTTATAATACAAGGAATTATTGCCTCATTTCGACAGAAACAACAACTTCAGGAAAGCGCTCCACTTAGGCGTCAATTAAAATATTGTTGAATAAGTCAGTTTTCGTCAATCTTCGTATATTTGGACCACTAAGATCTCCTGAAGAGAGGAAATAATTGGAATAGAAAGTTATTATAAATATGTTTCTAAAAGTTTTAATAAAAGAGAACTGCATTTCTTTTAGTTTTAGTGACGTTTTTAATAAGCTCTAGTATAAACTGTATTTAATAGGGACCGAAGGTCGTTCTCTACTAACAACCAATAAACTTTGGAGTGTTAGCGATTTATTTAGATAACCTGGGACTTTGGTGCTAAACGATTTGTGATTACAGAAACGAAGCCAATTATTATGATATGCCAATGCCAATTTGGCAACAATTGAGCCAATCTGAGTTTAATTTCACTTTGAGGATAATTGTGAAGTGAAGTGAAATTTTCCGGCGAATAATTCTCTTGAACATTTAACCCTCTTCATTTTATTAATTTAAAAAAAGGGGTAAAAACGACCCTTTCGTGAGAGAGTTAATGGGTTAAAAGGCTCTACAAAATTATTCCTCTCGAAGTTTTACTATAGATATTTCTTTCAGATATGAATTTTAACTCTTTCCCTTTATGAAAAAAAACACTGGTAAAAAATTTCCAACTTATAAAATAAAATTTTACCTGCGAAAAAATTTGGAAGTTTTATATGGGTATAGTTCTTTCATTTCGCCGCCAAAAGTGATGCTTAAAGATTGAGAGCGAAAAGAAGTGATCAGCTACTTCGTCGGCACAAAGTGCTTTTTTATACTATATACTATAATTATGACGAAAAACTATATGCGCAGTCGCAAAGCACAAAATTCTCGCGTATGTAAGCAAGTATGGCTGATATCTTCACTCATAAAAAGACAGTTGAACGGTACCAAAGCGTACAATCTTACTTATATTATTTCATCAAATAAATTACCGTCGTCTTCCCCGGATCTAAATCCCTTAGATTCTTACATATGGGACTACATGTTGGACAAAATAAAGAACATAAAACCCTCTTCTGTTTTTCCGACTGAGTGAAAAGTTGATGTATATTTGAACGATTTTTCGTTGTCCCTTATCAGGTTTGGTTTCAAGGCAACCCAGTTTTGACGTTGCGCCATCTTCAGTGCCATTTTTTGTTCAGACCGGAAAATTGTTCCAATATACATCAACATAAAACACTTGAAGGTGGAGTAATTCAAATGACATAACAAAAGGTATGGGGTAAAATACCGGACGAAGTCTTGCGTCTCTGTGCTGCTTTTCCAAAAAAAAAAAAACAAGATTGAAATATTCGATTTCGTTGACACGCTGTATATCCTCAAACGGATAAGATTATTCTTCTGTTCTGCAATGATTTTAAGTTGATCAATAAAAAACGTGATTCATAGAACGGAATAAGATCCGAGAAGCGTGAATTACGCAACGTAAAGCGTAAAAATGCTTTCTGGACGCGTTTATAATGGAGACCAAATGAAAGAGGCATATTCAAGTTTGGAAGCATGGAATAGGATTTCGTAATAATAAAATTTATGTGGCTTGCAAAGGTAAGCTTATTATCAAAAATTACTCCTAAATCTTTAATTTCGTAGGTATCGAAAGTTTACGAAGTTGGTTTCATCGATGATTGGGACTTGGATTGGCGCGTGACTTCATAAATCACACACATTCATGTTTGGTAATTTTTTTTGTCAATCAAGTTCACACACACTCATGCAACCTAGTTTTTTCATCACGCACATTCACGCACACATTTTCGCAGAATATTCTTTTTTTTTATAAATTCCGTTATGTGTGTAATTATATTTTACTTAATTAATGTATCCATATACAGGTTTATTGTTATAATTCGATAGTATCGATAGTTACTACACTATATGTATATTCGCAATTTTATTTTTCAACTTATTTTTTAGTAGACGAAGATAATTGATGGTATATATTAAATTTTTTACTTATATTTTTAGATCGTAGCAATTATTTATGTTATTTTAGTAGCTACAACTTATATAAAAATGAGTATAAAATTGGCATTAAACAATCGCAATAGTTACTTAAGCATATACACCTCTGATATATGATGCAGACACCCGTTGTTTACTATTTATATTATTTTATTTTTTCAAATTGATTTTAAGTTATATTTTTGTAAAAATACGGCTCGTTATTAAAAAAAAAATCCTAGTAATCTTAATTTCAAACTAAAAACAGTTGACTTTTTTAGTTAAGTTTTTAAAACTTTCACAATTTTTTTCAGAAATAATAGAAAATTTTAAAGTGTCTATGCCTATGTATAAATTAACAAGAGCGCTGTATGATTCTTTATTATCACTTTATTAATCAGATCATGCTGTCTGATGAGTTCTCTGTTACAAACTGAAACTTACATTCTAAAGCAGGGGTGGGCATTTCATATCACGCGTGCGGCTCAACTGTACACATTTCACACGTATATGCTCACACGTATTTTGCCGAACAAAACCGACTAGCTAGCTCTGAAATTTTCAGCGAAAGCATTCATTCTCATGTCAGCTTCGTTCGGTGCCAGTTGCGCGCTCGCCTCTTCACTTGTTCATACATATTGTAAATTGAGAAAAATGTTTGACGAAAAATATGAATTGCAGTTTTTCTTTGCAGAAAATTTTTTCGGCAAGGCCGAGTGCTTGATTTGCCATTATACGCCGACGCGTTATTCCCCCTTTTATTTGGAGCGCCATTATAGGGGAAATCATCTCGATTATGACTGCTTCACAGGCGAGGAAAGAGAAAACTTAATTATTATTTTAAAAAAACCGTTTTACGAACAAATGATCGCTGACTCATTGGAGGAAAGTCAGTACAACTCTTTTCAATGCCAAAAAGCCTCTTATGTGGTTTCGTTGGCATTGGCTAAGAGAGGACGACCATTTGAAGATGGAATTTTTTTTAAAGACCTCAGTAAGAAGGTCTTGCAATGCTTTGGGGATAAAGGTGAAGAAGTATCTAAAATTATTGATGGTATTTCGTTGTCCAGACGCACGATTACTCGGAGAACGGAAGAAATTGCGCAACATATTTTCTTAAAAACTAAGGAAAGAGTGATGGCTTCTAAATATTTTTCTATTTGTTTGGACGAAACTACAGACATAAAAAATGTTAGTCAGTTGCTTATATGCGTTAAAACAATAGATGGAAATTTTTCCACTTTTGAAGAGGTCTTATCACTAGCGTCAATGCATGGAAATGTTAAGGGAAAAACAATATTTGATGTTATCAATAAAAATGTTTTTTCTTTTGTGCACAAAAGTAAACTAAGCTGCGAATGTAATGACGGGAAGAAACGAGGGATTAATTGGTTATTTTTTGAGAAATGGCATAGACGTCCCTTCATTTCATTGTATTATCCATCAACAATCCCTTTTCAGCAAATCGCTTAATATGATGAATGCAATGGTTGTAGGAATCAAAATTATTAATAAAATAAGGGGAGGGCATAATGCCCTTACCCATAGAAAATTTACTGCATTCCTACGGGAAATCGAAGCAGAGCACGGAGATTTGCTTCTTTTTACCGAAGTGCGATGGCTTAGCCGTGGTAAAAGTATGGCGAGACTCTTCGATTTAAGGGAAGAAGTTATTTCTTTCCTAGAACAAGACAATAGTTCTGCAGATTTAGTAAATCAGTTTAAAACCCCAGATTTTCTCTTAGATTTGGCTTTTCTATGTGATATTACTGAACATATTAACAATTTAAATTTGCTACTACAAGGTAAAAATAAAAACATATTTGATCTGGTTGCTGTTATAGAAGATTTTAGAAGAAAACTTAATATTTTAATGCAGTTATTTAAAAATAATAATGTATCAAGCATTACAAATAAGTATAATAACCAAATCAAGTTAACAATTTATTACACTATTTTTGAATCTTTATTAAACAATTTTGACAACAGATTCAAAGATTTTGGAAAAATTAAAAGCTTGATAGATTTATATAACAGACCTTTAACATGCGTTGTTAATGAGCAAAAAATTGAAATTCGAGACGAACTTTTAAAAATGCAAGTCGATTTAACGCTGCCTTTTGCTACAGGGATTGAGTTTTGGAAAAACGTTGATTACAAAACATATCCAAAAATTAAACACGAAATACTTAAGCTTTGCGCTATGTTTGGAATAACTTATAGTTGTGAGTCAGCCTTTTCCATTTTAAAACAGATCAAAAGCAAATCGCGAAATAGATTAAGTGACGAACATTTAGAAAACTTAATTCGGATTAAATGCTGCGAACGTGAAATAAATATTGATGAGATTATTCAAAAAATTTCAGCAAAAACAGCATAAAGTTGTAAAACTTAGCACAATCAATATTTGAAATATATTTTTGCATACATACTATACATATTACATACTTTCTACTTTAGCTTTCATCCAAAAATATCCTTTATTAAAAACTTTTTGTCGAAACGGCCAATTTTATACAGTGTACAAAACGACAAACAAACGAGCATGCACTTCAATCACCAAATCAGTATGCCATAAGCTGCCGCCATGGCATGTTGTGTGGCTTGCTCGCAAGCTATGCAGGTGCGCAGTTTATGTCGAAATTTTCAAATGTATTTACGCTTTTCGTAAATACAAGAAGCGAGCGCGCACGCCCTTCTCGTTTGAACTAAAGCTATCGACTGAATGTCTGATTCGTTCGCTCTCGGCAAAATACACTACCACGTGCGCAAAATGTGATAGTGTTGGTGTGCCCACCCCTGTTCTAAAGCTAATGTTTTAAATAGTTTCCTACACCTTGTTGTAGTTGTGTTCCGCAATTCGATGTTAGTAGTAGTTGTAGAGTTATTGCAGCGCATACGACGCCGACGCTTACGTTGGCAGTTTACCGCTAACGCTGTGCCTTATAGTGCCCACACTCACCGACGTGTCCGTTTGGCGTGTCTGTTAGACGGGAGATACACAAAATTGAGCAAAACTTGTGCCCGCGCGTATGTTTTGTAAACAAACTTTGCGTACATAAAACTGTGTTTGTATGCATCAACACAATGTTGCCATTCCTTTGTTTGCATACATACTTTTACACACATCCGCGTTGTCAATTACAATTTTTCATTGTATAATAAACCAAAGCCAAAAACCAACAAATGCAAATAGTTCATTTATCTATAATTAACATTATTAAACATGGATTTTAAATTAATTTAATAAAAATTTAAATTTTTATAAGGTTATTTTGTTAATGATTTTAAAAAGTTCTGCTTGGCAACACTGTGCGGTGAGAGAGCACTCAGCTGACACGGCTTCACGGCAAAAATCTAAATTTCTCAGTTTACACACGTACACGTCGCGCGTACCCGCCACACGAACACGTTGATGAGTTTGCATTTACATGGCGCTCTCATAAGTTTGATCGTGTCAGCTGACACGTAGCGTACGTTTGCGTCGGTGAGTGTGGGCACTATTACCCGTCAGCGTGAGAATGTGAATTCGCTGACTTGGGCCAGCTACAAGTTTGTTGCTGATAGTGAATGGATCGTCTTACGCTAGCGCTGTGACTGACCTGTCAGCGTGAGAATGTGAATTCGCTGACTCAGGCCACGCGCGGACTTTATTGTTGACAAAGGGCTGCTTATGTTAACTTATATACTTATGTATGTAACTCCTTTCTAGTATATTAAAGTGCAAGTATGAAATATTTTGTAATACTGTAAATTTTTGGTATTTTTAGTTTTGATTGTGCTGAGCAATTCGTTATATGGAAAAAGTGCTAACCATCGTTTTGTTAAACAAAGCGCTTATTTTAATAAAAAAGAATTAAAACTCAGTTTGAAAAAAAAAAACCGAAATATAGCCCAAAATGGGTGGCCGCATGGTTTTATCTCTGGGTGTGCCTAGTTAACATTCAAATGTAATCTTTGATCAACAACAATTAGCATATTTTTTGGCAATAAATGGTAATTTTACTAACGTATGTATGTATGCATCCCAGCTTTGTTCGAAATCAAAAACCAAATGGAATGATGTTCTAAAATTTTGGGAAAAGGGCACAGATTTTCCCCCTCTAAGAAGCCTTTCGAGGCAAATTTTAAAAATTCCGTGCTGCTAATGCAACTAGTGAAAGGGTTTTTTTCTGTATCAGACGGAATTCTTGAAAGGAGTCAGTATTATTACCGCAAATCATATTGATATCTTTTGAATTTCAAAGGTTGCTAAATAATCGGATAATTTTCTATCACTACTGATAGATTTTTATCGTATTTTTAAACGAAAATTTACAGATGCTCGTTTTGTTGGACGAAGCCGAATCGAACCGAACTTTCGGCCGTTCTCTAACAATAACTATTTACTTTTTCATACCGCGAAAGATTCTTGAACCTTTGCGTATTTATGGCTTCGAATACCGCATACGATGGGACCATGACCTTTATCGCGGCATAGACAGCCCAGCGAATTAAAATTCAGGGGCCAAAAGGAGAATTTCGTGAGAGAGGTAATGGGTTTAAAATGTTGTATGAATTTTAACCCTTTTTCATTTTATTAATACACTCAGGTAAAAAATTTTCAACTTATATAATCAAATTACTCAACAAAATTCCACCTTCGAACTCATTCAGTTCATTGCAAATGAATTGCGTACTAAATCTCTTTGACTTGAGACTTGTGCTCGCACGGAGGTATGATATCTCATTTCGATCATAAAATATTTGAATGGAGTGGGTCATTTAAATAATCGAAAAAAAGTGTAGCAATCAAAAATACTAAACTTAATTAAAAAATAATAATTGAAAAATGGAAAATGATCAAAACATTTATGTGTTAAAAAAATTTCAAAACAAATTTTTTAATAAAAAATCAGATTTATTTACATACATATTATTCTTTTGTTTGTTTTATGCTCGATATTTTTTATAACAGCCGCCTATCTCATTACGACAAAATCAAATTTGTTTGCTATATAACACAGTACGACAGTGGTTGGTACACATGAGAAATGTTAACAGAATATGAAAATAGGCTTAAAGAAAAGAAAATTCAAAGGACCGTGGAGGTTCACTTGTAATGGAAAAAAAAAATTAAAAAATTAAATATTAATAAAATAAAAGTATTACATTAGAATTTAACCTCCACGGTCCTTTAAAGCTTAAAATTCTCTAAATTCTGACGTGCTACAGCAAAACGCCGAGACACGTGTTTCTTTGTTTTAAGCCTATTTTCATATTCTGTTAACATTTCTCATGTGTACCAACCACTTTCGTACTGTGTTATATAACAAACTTGTAGGCGCTTCCATTTACAGTAAAATATGAAAATTTAATAAAATTTGAAACTTTTCAATTATAATTTCTATAAAAATTCTAAGCATACATTTCTACAGTTTTACCTTTCTAAAAAAATGTCGAACGTACTTTGGATGGAAGAAAATGCGAGTCACCGTCAGTAAGAAATTATCTAAAATCAACGGAAATGTTTAGCTACTTGGAGCTTGCACTTTATTATACTAAAATTTAATGGGCTATGAAACTGTCTACTTAGAATTTTTATACAAATTATGATTAAAATTTTTCAAACTTGTGTTAAATTTTGTTCAATTTTCATATTTTTTCTACAGAGTCTGAAATGTGCATTCATGCATGTGCATAAGTGAAAAATACTGTACGAAGTAAAAAATATAGAATAATTCCGTTAAGAATCGTTGTTCCTTTTCAGCGTACATATGTATATGTACATATGAATATAGAAGTGTTGCAAATAGTGAATAGACCTGCAAAGGTATCTATGTATTTACACGCATAGACGTGCATATATTCAAGCAAAAGAACGTTGGTACATGCATACATACATACATATCTACATATGTACATACATACATATTTTTTTTATACATCTATGTACTAGTTTTAGTTTTGTTATTTCGAACAATTTATTGTATACATTGTATAATCACCTTTTTTTTTCTTGTTATCGTTGGACCGAACGTCCGCTTTATTTCTCAATCAGTTACAGACTGCCAATCCATAAGTTTTACTTAAATCGAAGAGTCAAAAGTACATAAGAATTTTGTATATAAGAGACGGCGATTATGTGCGCGTCTCATATTTCTGAATAAAAATGTAGATTGTAAGTGCTTGGTAAGCGCAACATGCGCAACAGTTCAACGGCTTATAGATTGTTTACTTAAACAGTTTATTTGCTTATGAAGCAGAATGTTAGTTTACTTAACTTATGCTACTTCTCTCCCCTTAAAAAGGAAGCCTATGCTTCTGCTGAAGTTGATGGGTACAATTTGGGCAATTCAATTGGGTCTGAATTTTGCATTTTTAAAGTTGTCTTAGTTTTAATTTTCAAATATACGCAAACAGCGCAAATAACGAGGCTCATGATTAATGCAATTATACAGATTACAATATTGTTGTTAGATATAAGGTTTACAATGTCTTTAGGTTTTACTGATTTTATTTTTGTTAATTCTAAGGGTGTGTATAATGGGGTTACGTTAATTTCGGGATTTAAATAATTTTCGCTTAATACTATCTTTCCAATTTCTATTTTTCATTGTTTTATTGTTATTATTTTGTTGCCACTAATTGTTATGTTTTTATTGAGTTCTTGGCAATCTTGCCTTACAATGGTGTCTTTTATATTCCAAGTCAGAATGTTATTTGGTTCTAAATATTTAATTATTTGATTGGTTGTTATGGGGACAAAATTACACATTGGTTTCGTTTTTTTCATAATATTCCTAATACATTCATCATTAATTTCTTTGTAATCTTGATTATAAATTTTGTTTTCTTCTTCGAAATAAGTATCTTTTCCTAAATGATCAAGTTGATAACCATTGCTGTCTGGGTAGGGTATTATGTTAATAGTGTGAACGGTTTTTTGTTTAATGGGGATGTGTGATATGATGAAGATTTGGTTGGTGTTGATCCAGGTTGATGTTTTGGTTAATAATATGTTACTGCTGTCTACGTTTTCTAACTTGTCGTAATTAAACAATTTTGGGTTGACAGTCCCAGTCGAGAAAGTTGCATTCCCATTGCAATGTCTTCTATGTATTCGGTAAATACAATCAACTCGTATACAAGTTGCTCTCTATTGTTATGTTTATCTTCATATTCCTTGATCTGTTGTGTGTTACTGTTTATCAATTGTATAACGTCATTTATTTCGTGTAAACTAATTGAACTTGTTGCTACTGATTCTAATCGGTTTTGAATTTTTATTCGGTCATTGTCGTCTAATGTTCCAAATAGGTATTTGAATGCGGATCCCACAGCGTTAATTAACCCTCGCTTCTGTCTATTTGTCTGGTGTAGAGTTATCCCATTAAGTTCTCTCAACATTTTGTTATGTAAAATTTTAATTTGTGGAATGTTAGTGTAGTTAGTCATTTTAGTATTGAAATAATTACTTAGGTTTTCTATATCGGTAAGGTTGATGCGGATACAATGATGTTCAAATTCTGACGGTATTTTTATTGGTTTGTCAGTAAATAGGAGGTATCCGTGGTCGGTATCAATGTTGTTGATCTGAATCTGTTGCGTTTGGCATGTTTCTATGTTCATGAGGAAGTATATTATGACGAACCAGATGCCTGTAGAATGGGAATTTGATTAGTTTTCTTTTTCTTCTTAAATTGGGTCTTATAATAATGAGTTTCTCTATTTCTGTTAGTGATTTTATAGTGGTCTTCGTCAGGTTGTTCAACGTTTTTTGTCAATTTGTATGGGTTTTCCAATTTACCTTTTTGTAACGGTCCTTTTCTATATCTTGTGTCAACTTCGTACTCTTCTCTATTTTTATTTATTTAATTAATTTTGTTTTCTTTGTTGTGTTGTGTATCAAGTGTTGGTTGTCCGGCGTAAAGGAATATGTGAGCAGGGGTTTGTCCAGTAGTGTCGTGTTTAGTTTTGTGGTTGTAGATGAAAAGTATTGTTTCCATCTTACTTAGTTTTGCTTCACTGTCGTCTGAACTTTTAATAATGCGTATCTTTTCATTTATTGTTTTGTGGAGTCTTTCTATGTCTGCTACGCCTGTTTTGGTTGTATTAAGTTGTAATTCTATGTTTTCACTCTCGAGCCATCGTTTGAGGGCTAAACTGGCGAATGCGCCATCTCTATCTGCCTTCAAAACCTTGGGTTTTCCCAACTGATTAAATATGCGCATAAGGGCATTCTTGCATTCTATCCAATCTTTTGTCTTTATCTGTTCGAGGGTGGCGAACGTAGAATAGATGTCTATGCAGCTTAAATAATGATTGCCTTCAGAGGAATAAATGTCTATTACAAACTTATCGCGGCAATGTTCGGGTTTGGGTGTGAGCTTCATTGGCATTTCTGTTTTACGATGTTCTGTCTTGGCTAGGTTACATGTCTGACATTCATTGATTATATTTTGAATGAGAAGCTGGCTATTGGGAAAATAGTACGTCTCACCGAAAAGCTTTGTGGTTTTTTGAATTCCCGGATGCAATAGTTTCTCATGGGTAGTCAGAATCAACTCTTTGAATCCTGCATAAGTAGGTATGTTTTTTAGAAAAATAAGACTTCGGACGATTTTGCTGTGTTTTGGATTAATAATTTCTTCATATGCGCTCTGAATTGTTTCAAAATCTACGTCACTTTCTATGTATAGGGCACTATTTCTGGAGCAAAAATGGTCGAGTAAATATTGTTTTGCTGTTTCTATGGTCATGTTTTCATAATAAATGTATATGATTTGTTTCTTGAAATAAGTCTCGCATTTTATGTTATTGGGGCCTTTGACAAATATGATTTGCCTTTTATGGAAATTGATGGGCTTCTCCGATAAACTCATCAAGTTGCTACTATCTTCTTCTGAGCTATGTTGTGTAGTCTCTCCAAAAAATGCCTGTTCTATTGTTATTCTGGATAGGGCGTCGGCTACGTGATTTTCTTTTCCTTTAATGTATTTTATATCGAAATCGTACTCGGAAAGTCTAATCTTCCATCTTATTAATTTAGAGTTAGGCTCTTTTAGTTTATGTAGCCAACACAATGGTTGGTGATCAGATGCTATTTCAAAGTGTCGTCCTAGTAAGTAATGTCGAAATGTTTTTGTTGCCCAAACTATGGCCAGTAATTCCTTCTCCATGGCACTGTAATTCACCTCGTGCTCATTTAACGTTCTACTAATGTAACTAACGGGATGCCCATCTTGTGAGAGAACGGCTCCCAAAGCTACATTGCTTGCATCTGTGGTTAAAACGAACTTCCTTTCAAAGTTTGGTATTTTCAAAATTGGGTCTTCAGAGACTAATAATTTCAATTTTTCAACTGCTTCTAGGTAATCTTTTTGTTTTATGTCTAACCTGGCTCCTTTTTTCAAACATTTTGTCAGGGGTTTTGCTATGTCAGCAAAGTTGGGTATGAATTTTCTGTAATAACCCGTGAGTCCTAAAAACGCTTTAATTTCTTTAGGTTTGCTTGGTACTGGATATTTTATTATAGCCTTTATTTTGTCAGGGTTTGGTTTGATTCCGTCTTTCGTTATTACATGTCCTAAAAATGTTGTTTCTTGTTTCAAAAATTCGCACTTATCTAACTGTAATTTTAAATTTGCTTGTGAGAGTTTCTCAAAAACTGCCTGTAAAGATTGCAAGTGTTCCTCCAGGGAGGTGGAAAAAACGATGATGTCGTCCAGATAAACTAGACAATTCTTGTTCAGGAGGGGCCGAAGTAAATTGTTCATACATCGTTGAAATGTAGCGGGGGCATTTTTAAGCCCGAATGGCATTCGTGTATACTCGTAATGACCATTTTTGGTCGAAAAGGCAGTCTTGGATATCGATTTTGAATCCATTTCTATTTGATGGAAGCCTTTGGCAAGGTCTATTGTTGTAAAATAATTGCATTGACCCAGTTTACCTAATATTTCGTCCATGTTCGGTATAGGGTATCTATCGCTTACTGTAATTTCGTTTAGTTTTCTGTAGTCGATTACAATACGAAACTTCTTTTGTCCGGAGGCATCTGCTTTCTTTGGTACAACCCAAATGGGGCTGCAGTATGGTGAATTACTCTCTCGTATAATTCCCTGTTCTAACATGTCTTGTATCTGTCGGTCTACTTCTTTTTCGTAAGTCTGTGGGTAACTGTACAATTTTGAGTATATGGGAGAATTGTGTGTGGTATTAATGGTGTGTTTTTCCTGACCTTCGTGATACTGAATATTTTGAAAGCTTTCCAACAAATTAGTCAATTTATATTTTTCCTCTTTGTTTAAATGGTCTAATCGAAATAAATTTTCCTGAAGCGTGGACTTTTCTAAGAATATGGGGTCTTCGTGGAATAAGGGATACTCTTGAATAAGATTGTGCTCTGTGCTATTGTTTGTATTAATCAATCTGTATTCCTTTTCGAATAAGTTGACTGTTCCTTTTTTGTAATTTATTATGGCGTTAGCCTTGGCTAACAGTCTGCGTCCAATCAGCATATCGTACTGATCAGAGAAGTGGTGAATCAAAAATTCTTGAGCAACCGGAAAATAATTATTTGGTGGTAAAGTAGTAATTTCTTTTATGATAAGTGAGCCATTGCTAGTATGAACTGAACGTTTAGTTCGTTGAATGGGTGTTTCAAATATGTTTTTGGTCATCATATTTATTGTAGAGCCAGTGTCAATAAGGCATCTCAAATTATTCTTATTATGTTTAATTGTTATATATTGGCTTGATTCAAGGCCGCCAACTGAAAATTTTCCGATTGTTCTGTATCGCATTGTTTTTCGTCATTTGGTTCAGGTTTTTCTTCTGCGTTCTGGTCTAAGTTGTTGTATGTCTGTCCAGGAGTCTCGTAAATTGGGTTAGGGATGTCGGACACATGATAAGAATATGGTTCGAATTGTGGGTAATTCGAATAACACGGATAGTAGGGGTATGCTAAGTTGTATGGGTATTCGAATTGAGTTGGTGTTTCTTCTTGATATCTCAACTCTTCTACACTCATCTTTGAGTGTCCACTATCTGATGGTCTCTGTCTTTTAAAAGGATTATTATTTGTAACACCTACTCCCGGTAGGGTATTGGTCGGTACGCCGACGTAATTTGATCCGAAACGGTTCCGATCAAACATACTCTGTCTACTAAAGGTTGGATTCTGTCTGGGTAGTTGCATCATTGGTGCACTAGGTTGTGGGTGAATGTAAGAAGGTCGATATTGAGGAAAAGGCATGGTGTTAGTTCTGGGTATTTGAGGTGGTGTTTGAATAAATGGTCGATAATGAGGTGGATGAATTGAATTATATAATGGTTGGAAAGCAGCAGCAATTGGTTTGTTTTGGTTGTTTGGCTGTTTTAAATACATGCTATTTTGTGGGTTATTCTGATTTATTGGTTTTGCATTAATTTATTTGGGGTTGGCGCTTCATAGAGGCCTTTTTCTTGTAAAATGTTTATGAGTGTCTTTAAATTGGGAATATTACAGTTAACTATTCTAAGATAAATGTGAGTTGGTAGTTTTTGTGTTAAATTTTCGATACTTGTTTGGATTAGTCTGTTATACAAGGAAGTTTCGGCAAAGTCATTTTCCAATTCTAACTTACTGGTTAACATTTGTCGCTTCTTCTCAGCCTCCTCAAGAAACTTTCGGATGCTGCCTTTGTACGGTGTATTCCTGAATTCCTCGAGTAGTTGATGGTTGGGTACCTGCGGCTTGTAGTTGAGGATGAGTTGGTGTCTAAGCTCAGCCCAGCTGGTGAGGTTGCTCACTCCGAGGGTGCGGATGACGTCGCCACTGATGTTACGCTCTATATGACCAAAAATGATGAGCTTCTGTCGTTCTTCGGTGGTTTGGTACAACGCCAATATGAAATCGATGCGGCTTATGAAGGTATACAGGGTATTGGGGTCACATGTGAAGTTCTCCACTGCGGATATCTGCCTCTCAACCTGAGTCATATTTGGCTCGGTTAGAAGAATTACTGGTTCTGGTGCTGCCACTGCCATTGTGTATTATTTGATTTGGATATTTTTGTTGGGATTTGAGTTCGGGTTTATAAATCGGCTTACGTTGCTTGTTTGTGTGTAGAAATAATATTTTTTTTTTTTTTTTTTTTTTTTTTTTGTTCAATTAGTCATAAGGTTTTTGTTCACTTATTTATTAATTGGTCTGTAATTAATTAATTTTATTTTTCGTTTTGTTTTTCTTTGTTCACTTATTTATTAATTGGTCTGTAATTAATTAATTTTATTTTTCGTTTTGTTTTTCTTTGTTCACTAAATTCTAAGGCGTCTTCTTAGTTTTACTAAGTTTTTTTTTTCTTTGAACAGTCACACTCACGGTCACCGATTCACTGTCGAGATTTACGTTTGTAAATTTGAAACGATATCACCGCTGTATTGTGCGAAAGTTCTTTAGCGGATATTAAATTAGAGAATTGAATAGTCTAGCTATCGCATCAATAAATAATATCCTACCGACTGCGCCAATCACCTTTTTTTTCTTGTTATCGTTGGACCGAACGTCCGCTTTATTTCTCAATCAGTTACAGACTGCCAATCCATAAGTTTTACTTAAATCGAAGAGTCAAAAGTACATAAGAGTTTTGTATATAAGAGACGGCGATTATGTGCGCGTCTCATATTTCTGAATAAAAATGTAGATTGTAAGTGCTTGGTAAGCGCAACATGCGCAACAGTTCAACGGCTTATAGATTGTTTACTTAAACAGTTTATTTGCTTATGAAGCAGAATGTTAGTTTACTTAACTTCTGCTACTATATGTATGTATATGCGTGTACTGAGTATCTACATTGTGTGTATAAAAGATCAATTGAGTTTTAGCCAGTGTATATACATATGTATGTACATATATGTATGTTAAGGGAATATGATGAGATAATGCGATGCGGTTAGTAAAACTATCGCGTATTTTCCGGCTGTTAAACATTTTTGGATGCATACATATTTATATAAAACAATATTTTTAACCGAACTTTATTTTTTAATGGAACTTATTTTCAATCAACTCCGTGCACGATGTTTATGCAAGAGCAGCTGATTTATTTTTTTTATTCTCTTAGGCTGTAAATTGTCCAATTTCAAATATTCATTATGTGGAAATGGTCTGGCATTTTCAAGTTTACACATGAACCGAAATATACAAAAGTAATGGCCTTTTTCCCCAGTTCTAATTAGCCTTATTTTGTAACTGTAGCTTTTTTCTCTGCAGAGAACAAATTCAAAAGTAACAGAAAAATAAGTACAACTTTTTTCTTTCATTCAGTTTTAATAAATTGCTTTTGTTTCATATTTACAAATAAATATTCATTTCATTTTATTGATATTTTATGTGCAATGTGCAATTTAGAAAATTTGTGTAACAAATCCATATTTTTGTATATTTTTCATTAATTACTCTTCACCATGGATATAAATATTAAATTCCTTTTCATATTTACTTTATTCGAAAAATAATGAACGTTCAAAATATAACCACTTTTCCGCTTCTTTACAAATCGCATTTTCATTAGCAATTCAGTATCACCATTAGCATATCCCACTTGAAGGAAGTGATAACTCATCCAAATATAATAATCAGCTAACTAGCTCCAAACAATCAATTTTACAAACAATTTGATATCAGTTGTAATACTTAAACTTTATTTTTAATTTATCAGATTAGCAGGCATAAATCTATAAATATCTATCTTAATTTACTTTAAAAACTACTTCTGCAAAAATATACCACATCATATGCGTTTGCCCATATTTTCGAATTCATGTGAATTTATCAGCCCGATTCTAAATATTCTCGCGGAATTCTTTCCGCGCGCATTTTATTTTTCTCGAGAAAAAAATCCTCCTATTCTTTTCCCCGAGGGAGAAGAGGAATTGGGGAGTAGGAAGTTTTTATTAAAAATAGTGCAAATTTAAACAAATTTATAAAAAAATGCATAGCATAGCATTTCGAATGGTTGTAGATGTGGTCATTCCTACCAACTCAAAAATCGCCCTCTCTGTTGCCGAAAATGTATACTCCAGGTTAGGGCCACCGCCTGTTCCCTTGCTGTGCTTCAGGTTACTTGCTGCTTTCTGCCGCACATATTTTTTTTGGTCAGCCTACACCAAATTCAAGGTATTTAAAAAATTGATAAATGAAAACAAAATTGATTTTAGATAAACACCTTTTTCCATTCGGCAACACATTTTGTAGGCGGCCCCGCACAATTTAATTCCTCCTCAGCTTTGCACCAAAATATTGCAAAGATTTCCCGGCTACCTTTAAAAAATCCTCGCGCGATTCCAGGATGGCCCTGCATGAGGTTTACTAGAATCTCCAGTTGTTTATTCGTGCTCTTTGACCTATAAAATAAAAAGTTTAAGTATTTTTTTTTTACTTTTTGTATATAAATTTAATTGAAAATTTAATAAACTTACATTTTGTTCTGCGTTCTCTTCAAAATAATTGGCGGAAAAATTCCTTTAAAATGGCAGCGCAATTCCCCTTTTACTTGCATTCGTAATACCTACTTTTTCCCAAACAGGAAATTTCCTACTTTCGAACATCATTCAGAATAAGAGGAATGGGAGAGAGGGAAAATTTCCTAAGGAATTTCTATTCAGAATAAGAGGAAAGGCAAAAGGGAAAAACCTCCCAAGGAATTTGTATTCAGAATCGGGCTGATTATGAATTTTGATGAATTATTGATTCGACACACATCTTCGCCGGCTGCATTCATTCGTACCATTTCAAACTCTTCAAGCCTTCTTGCGACCGAAAAAATGGTTATGAATTAAATGTGCGTTCTTGAGTGAATGAATTCATGCAGATTTCTACCATATACTATATGGGTATAGGTCTTTCATTTCGCCCCAAAAATGCTCTTGCCCTGTTTAGTAAGCATCTAAAAAGGTAATCTTGATGAATATGTATACCGTGCCGACAAATAACTGTTATCTTTTTCAAAGCCCAATTGTGCCAGTCACAGCGGGCGTAGTATTCATTTTGTTTTTTCTGTTTTTATATACGACTGGGAATTGTTCCCGAAACCTCTAAGATCCTGGAAATGATCTGAAGCCACCAATGGGTGCAAGATGCATGCCTTGTATATCCCCATTAATGTTTTCGGTAAATGATTCTGAAAATTTATCTGATACGTCTTTAAATTCATTAAAAGATGAATAAAGTATTGGATTGTCCACAATTTAAAAACTCTTACTTTTTTCTGCTCATGTACTTATTCACGCTCCTGTGGAGTTAAAACCTGTAATCTCTGAATTCTCTTAAAAGGGAGCGATTCCATTAAATTTTTGTTGATTCCTGAACTGCTAATAAATAAATGGCTACAAAAAGTGCAGTTGGGAGTGTATGTCCATACATATGTGCATATCTATACATGAAAATCTCGTGTTAAAGACAAAAACCAAGTTCCCGCACGTCAATCTACGAAAAAATAACAGTACAGCCATACATACATACCTTCGTAGACTGAGCGGAGCAACGGGCTGTGGTACCGTGGAAAAGATAATGTACAAAGGAGAACGCATAGGGAGTGCGATTGGTGGCGCTGGTACCGTAACGCCCATCTATTCTATCAAATATCCTCGTCATATACATTTATATTCTTTATCCGGTGCATTTGCATTTTCTGAGCAATAAATAGAACTCAAGAAATAACGATTATTTCTTAACCAGTAAATAAATTCCAAAAATAACGATTATTTTCTGAGCTAAAAATAAAACTCAACATGATTAATGATTAAAAAGTAAATTGTTTAATTAAAGTTATAAACGTTACGGTCCCTGAAAAAACAGCTATCAAAAGAAAGAGAACTGAGCATGAAATGCGCTTAATAAATATTTACAGCTTTTGGAGAAAACAGATTTAATTTTACGTACGTTTTAATAAATGATATCATTCTATTGCCGAGATGAATTCGTAAACAACACTTCTATAGCTCACACATCAAACATGAAAATATATTAAACTTTCCAATGGAAACGTCAGGGTGCACCAGGCAAGATTACAATGATCATGCCCGCCATGCTAACAACATACTCATTTTGAATTGTATAAAATGTGCTAATTTTATTAAATAATAATATTAACTTCCGCATTGTAAAGGTTATTTTAAAAAAATCTACATAAAAACTTTTTTTTGCTAATAATTCCTTAGCGTTATTTTTAACCTTCTTTTGATAATTGTTGTATTTATATTTACTACATTTATAGAGCTTTTTATTACGTTTTATGTGTACCACATATGTATATATTATATATTTTATATTATTCTTCAACGCATTTCCTCTAATGGTTTACTTTTTCCCACATGTATAAAACAATTCTGTTTTAAAAAAGTACAAACAACACTTAACAAATGCATAAAATAAATAAAGTAAATCGATCCGTAATTTAACCCCCCGTCAAGCACATATTGTGAAACCTTCGAACAAACGCATATGCCTGGCCAAACCCCTATACATTTTCATACATTTGTATGGCAAAAATGGTACCGTAACTTTGAATTTCTAAGTGTGTTCGTATATTATTTTGGTCTTTAGACTAAATGTAAAATAATTTTTATTTTTTATTATTATTTTTTATCATTTTGTGGAAAGCATGAAAAACAAGTATAATCAACTTTAGAATGTTGTTGGCACACAGGATTATTGCATTTGGTGCAGTAAAAACGTGTCTTCCCACGCAGCTTTTCGTCTTGCGTGACACAAATTCTGCAATCTTTTCTGGAACTCAGTGTACTAGGGCCGCTTTGTTGGTTAGACAGCATGTTGCTGGGAATATTCAATGGCCTTCCAAAGAAAGATTCAATGGCCAAACGGGTTGAATGTTGTCCCAAAATATGGTTGTTGTTCATGCGATTTTCAGTATTAGCAAGCACCAATTGTTTACTCAGCGTGTTCAAGAGCAATCGTCGCTTCCCCTTTCTGGTTTCTTCTATATT
This sequence comes from Anomoia purmunda, assembly GCA_951828415.1. NCBI lineage: Eukaryota > Metazoa > Arthropoda > Insecta > Diptera > Tephritidae > Anomoia > Anomoia purmunda. The sequence continues at coordinate 87,706,214 of OX639995.1, forward strand.
TTCATTGCATATGATGTAAGTGGCTAATCCCATGACGTCTATCATGTTGCAAAAAAATGCTTATGGCCAACGTCCGTTTTGTGGAGTAATGCGTTACCATTTGGTCCATTGTATCAACGCCGGCCTTTGTTGAATTGTAAAATAATATAGCTTCCGTTTTTTTTTTGCTACGCCTTCAACTTTCTTGGTGTAGTGCACAATGGATAGTAGATTTACTGCTTTGTTTTTCTTTGGAACGTAGCTGCACAGTGATATAAGGTTATCATAGAAACCGAACACAGATGAAAGCACTGGCCGTTTACTGTCTTTTTTTACTTCTTTGGGAAGACACCTATTGTTGGATCTAATGGTGCCAACGTATGCTAGTCCAATCGACGAAAGAATGTTTAGCTGCGTCTAATGTTGTAAAGAAGTTATCAGCAGTAATAGTTCTGCCGCTGTTGGTGTATTGATTAGCCAAACTCATGAGCACATTTTCACCTTGGTTTGTCTCTCGTTGTTCTCCCTCCTTACCAGTGTACAGTTTTCCTTGCAACGGATATTTGGTTTTCGTATCGCATGCCCACCATACTTTTATGCCATACTTTGCGGGCTTTGATGGGATGTATTGCGTGAACTTTGAGCCCCCACGGTATGGAAATAGCTGCTCATCGATGGTTACACTTTCGTGTGGTTCAAAACTACTGGCAAGATTGTTATTCAAGAAGTTCCATATGTCGCGAATGGGAGCAGCTTTGTCGGTTTGTTGACGAAATGCGCGCGTACAACTATCGTCAAATCGAATACTGCGCATCAAAGTAACAAACCGTCTATATGACATGGCTGCACGGAATATTGGAAGTGCATCAGTTGCCACATCAATCTTGAGAGCTGCATAGTATTATGACTGACACCAAAAGCCAATAGTATCCCAATAAAAGCGTCAAGCTCAACACTTGTCATATCAACCCATACTCGTGGTGTGCAGTTTCCATGTTCTGCGTTCCATTTGCGTGTAACTTTTTCTCCATATAGATTTGTTTGTGTTACGATGATGAACGTAATATTCGGTGAAAAGAAAAGCTTGAACACCTAAAGCGGAGTGGTCAGGTTTGTTTTTGGTTCACCTCTGAAACGCATGGTGTTGTGCTGGCGGAATCTTACTGTAGCGGGTTCAGCTGTACTCCACTTGGTGCCATCTTTTTCAAGCAAAAAACCGTCTGCAGCTTGAGTTGGTGCATTCTCACTTTCTTCTTCGGATTCTTCATCGCTGTCCAATATTTCGTTTGCTTCAATTTCCAATTCATATTCAATGTCCGAGGAGTCATTTTCGGGCACAAAATCTGTGTTTTCACCGCTTTGGTCTTCAAATAAATCTAGTTCTTCGTCTGCTTCTGTGTGAAGTGTGAAATCACGCTGTAACGCTGAGGATAGTTGTTGTTGGAAATTAACATTAAGCCTGCCTGTACGCAAGCGCGTATTGTACACAAATTCTAAATCCTCTGCCATAATAATAGTAAAAATTTCACTTTAATTTCCGCACAAAAAATTTATATTTCGAACTGTCGTTGTTATATGTTCAGCATTCAATAATAAACTAACTGAACTCAAAACCAAAATCACAAACGAAAGAAAGAAAAATTAACACAGAAACTACCTGGAAGTAAACATCAGCATTGAATTCACGGAAAAACAACCCAAAATATAAAAAAAAACAAGTTTGACAACAAAATACCTGCAGAAAAATAACCCAAAATGTGTATAATAATAATTTATTTCATACAAATTGGCCAGGCATATGTGTTTGTTTGAGGGGGGACTTTTTTCTTTTGCAGTTTTCGTCGTGTTGGAACTATCGTTTTGATTTTTTTTTACAGATAGAAAGCCAACAATATTTTAGGCGGCTACCGGGAAATACAGGTATCTGCCTAAACTAGAAGTATGTTTAATTAACGCTCAAAAATGAAATATGCCTGGCCAGAACCATGTGTTTGACGGGGGGTTAAATTGAATAAGTGTGTGTATATTATGATTTGCGGCAACCGTAATGTAGGTTAGGTTAGATTAGGTTAAAGTGGCTGCTTCTAGGAGCTCACATAGATCTGGGATCCACTGTGATACCACAGTACAAACAGAATGCAATTATTTGTCTTAATTTGCAAATCGCTGCGTGCTTACAATGAAGCTACGGAGCTGGCCAATCTCCACTCCTGATATGCCCGCCGGAGAGTGGGTAAGTTGCGCTCCCTTAGTCTCGCGAAGGCAGGGCTGGTGAGTAAAAAGTGTGGAGATGATTCCATCTCCTCATCCTCCCAACGGCTACCCCAGTATAGGCTGATATTGAGGCACCTCATAGGGATTCCCGTGATTTCCTCCGGTCTACTGATGGCCAAAAAGGCCTACATGTAATAGTAGCTGTCCAGCGTTTGCCAAGCTGATCGCTGGTTCATTTGTTCAGAAGAAGCCGACAGGTGGCCTTAGGAACTCCGAAAAGCCTCTCTCTTAAGAAGCCCCTTTCAAGTGTGCCTTGCCTGACTAACTCATCTGCTTCACAATTCCCCGGGATATCAATGTGTACCTGGACCCTGATTAGTTTTATGGACAAATACTCCGAAGCTCTTGAAAGAGACCTCCGGCAATCCTGAATCCAATGATATTAAGTCCAGAGCTCTTATTGCCGCTTGGCTAACGGAGTAAATATCCGATCTATCCGTGAAGTTATTGAGCAGTCTTCGCAGTGATCGCATCCCTCTCAATCCTGCCTAGAGGGCATTTCGATACCAAAGAAACCCTAGGAAGCCATAGTGGATAAAACCCTCGAGTGATCATAGTCTGAGTTGAATTTGTGTCCTGACGTCGACCGGGGATGCCAGTATTTTTTCCGCAACATCTACTGGAATTATATTCAACATGACGTTCAGCGGTACCGTAAGTGCTGTACGAAGGGCACCACTGATTCCAATTAGAGCCGATTTTCGCACCCTTTCCAGCTTAGCGACTACCACAGTCTTATCTAGGGAACTCCACCAGACAAGAATCCTATACAGGAGTATTGATTTTACTACCTGCTCATATAACCATTTAGGCGAGAGACTCCAGCGCTTGCAGTTCCCCTCTACAACAGTATAATATCGGGTGTTTTTTTTACAGGTTTGTTTTTCGAATAGAGATAAAACTGGCATTTTGTGGTCAAATCTGGCAACTCTAATGTCATTTATGTTCAGTTTGGTTTGCCATTTCATCATGAACAGGTTGACAAAAGAACAACGCTTGCAAATCGTGCAAATTTATTTCGAAAATAATGGTTCAGTTCGCGAAGTTTACCGCGAGCTCCGTCAATTTTATGGTCGACATAATCGTCCATCAGAGCAATTAATTCGGTTAACCATGGATCGTTTTCGCACTACGTTTACTCTATGTGATAATACGCATCCGCAGAGACGTCGAACAGTGCGCACCGAAGAAACAATTGCCGCTGTAGAGCAAAGTGTTGAAGAGGACCCGAATGAGTCGATTCGCCACCGTGCACAGCAATTGGAGCTTTGTCCATCAACTTTATGGAAGATTTTGCGCAAAGATCTTGGCTTGCGACCTTACAAGATCCAGCTTGTGCAAGAATTAAAGCCGCGAGACCATGCAATGCGTCGTGATTTTGGTGTATGGGCCGAAAATGAGATTGATCTCGATGCTGATTTTCATCGCAAAATTTTGTTCAGTGATGAGGCTCATTTTTGGTTGAATGGCTACGTCAACAAGCAAAATTGCCGCATTTGGAGTGAAGAGAATCCACATGAGACCCTTGAAACGCCATTACATCCACAAAAACTGACTGTTTGGTTTGCTCTATGGGCTGGTGGAGTCATTGGGCCATACTTCTTCCGCAATAATGCTGGAGAGGCAGTTACCGTTAATGGAGACCGGTATAGAGCCATGATAACCGACTATTTTGTTCCCGAATTGGATGGCATGAATGTGGATGAGTTGTGGTTCCAACAAGACGGCGCTACATGCCACACAGCGCACGCCACAATCGATTTATTGAAGGAAACATTCGATGAGCGCATAATTTCGCGGAATGGACCTGTAAATTGGCCACCAAGATCGTGTGATTTGACACCATTGGATTATTTTCTTTGGGGATATGAGAAGTCGCTCGTCTACGCCAACAAACCAGAAACGTTAGGGGAATTGGAAGCCAACATTCGTGGCGTTATTGCCGACATACGGCCCCATATGCTCGAAAAAGTGGTTGAAAATTGGACCTGTAGAATTGGCTTTATTCGAGCCAGCCGCGGCGGCCGCATGCCCGAAATCATATTTAAACATTAATGGCATAAAATTATCCTTCCAATAAAGCCAAATCGATGGACCTTAAAACGATTTTCTTGTGTTTTATTTCAATTCGAAGTTCTATACCCCTAAAAAAAACACCCGATACAACCAGGACCTTCTTCGATCTTTCCTCTGTATATTGTATTTCCAGGAAAGTTTGCTGTCCAGTATTAAACATAGATACTTAATCCTATCAGAAAGCACGAGCCCCCCCAGCAGGGAAACGGTAGGTTTTTGGACTTTCTGGTGAAAAGAACGACTCGGTTTTCTCGGATTTGCAGTAAGTCCGCAGGTCCGATACCAACTGTTAACCGTACCTAGATATCCTTGCTTAGGATCACACAAGGTATCCAAAAACTCCCCTCTGACAATGACCGCCAGGTTTTCCGCGTGCTCAATAACCTGGCAGCCCTTCCTCTTCAGTCTTAATAGATCGTTGACAACCCAGAGTAACGGTGAGAGAACCCCTTGGGGTCCCTGCTTACTCTTCTCTGACGTAAGGCACTGCCTTACTAATGACAGTTTTGCCGATGGGCAGATAGTAGATAAGGCTTATGGGGTCGAATTCGATACCCAGACTTAGCCTTAGAGACTCTACTATAGTTCCAGGTAAAACCTTGTTAAAGGCCCCCTCGATGGCAATAGGTATGCTGTGAAGGCGATAATCTCTCGCGCGGAATCTCATTTCTTATGTGCAGGTCAATCAGCCTCTTCAAGACAAACGACGAAAGGCTGATTGGCTTGAAGTCCATGGGAGTATTGTGGGAGCTTTTACCAGACTTCGGTATAAACCCTACCTTAACCCCTTAGCAATGTTGCCATTTCGTAGGCAGCCTGCAAAAGCCGGGACAAGTCAGCGGCGCAATTCGCCTGAATCTAGAGGTCTCATTGCATCCCTCCGCGTTTTTGCAGAAGCTCCTCCATGAGTTCCACTTGGCATTGCTGAAGTCAGCTTTATAAATACTAGGACCTGCTCTATACAGATAACAGTCCGAGGGTAGTCTACTCCTCCTGACCCTGTTAAAACGACAACCTTAGAGTGCTTAAGATTGATATGTTAGATAATCATCTTCAGAAATCCAACCCTGCACTCCTACGGCGACATCACTGTCAGAGGCTGGGAGCTTCTTCTCTTCCGCCCCTTTCAAACCGTGGTCCAACAATGAAGACGGATCCCTCCCTCGAGGGAGCGGAATCAGTCCTGCCTAATCCTATGGAGTCTACTGCCATGCTCATGGAAGACTTTTTTCCACGGAGGATCTCTCTTGCCAACAAGTGCAACTTTGGGCTGAGCAGGCAACTAGGCAGTCAAGCCCTTTCTCGATGAACCAAAACTACACTATAAGTCTCTCATCATGCCCGTGATGTTGTATTTGGCTGAAGCATGGGCACACGGCGAATACCGCAGACGGTGGAACGATGAGCTGTATGAGCTTTACCGCGACATAGATATAGTCCAGCGAATTAAAGTATAGCCTTAAACCCGGGGACTGAAACGGGGTTTGGGAGTCGTTTCGCCGCTCCTCCACCACTCGAAGTGAATGCGACTTCGGCGATTTCGACGACCCTCGGCCCCAGGGTTTATGGCGACGGTCCCGTGACTAATCCGCTGGCAGTGCTTCGGTTCAAAGCAATCCCCTTGCAAGAGGAGCCAGTAGTGCCGGTTTTTTGAACCCCCTGTCTGCCTACCTTCCACCCTGGTTTAGGGGGTTGGTAGAACTTGGTCATCGTCCTAAAAGCAGCCCGAACTAGGAAAGTGGAGTGCCCTCGCTCAAGTTCTTGCCCGACGGCACTACCACTCTCTGATAATGTCTGGTTAGTGGTTCGACTAAGTCTCCGCATCACGACAAGGTGGCTACCATCGCGGAGGAACCGTGATGTATAAATCAAATAAAAACAATCAGAAACAAAAGCACGTGGTTTTCATTATCTTATGAGCATCATCCGCTGTAACACTAGACAAACGCGATTAAGCAGAACCATTGTTCATTTTATGTCCATCTTCCCGCTGAAACGTTGCCTATTGATATACCACTCCTTCATACAGGGATTTAAAAATCTTTCAACGCAAATATTTCGTAAGGGGTTTAAGGAATCATAAAGACTTTTGTGCAATACTGTGATCACATACTTTAATTTGATATATATTTGCCTCTGAACTGCAACTATTTATCCATTAAGTAGGTATATACTTTAAAAAAAATAAATTTGTATGTTAGCGGACAAAGTGTGCATTCTACCGCTTTGTATCGTTGTGAATGCGCCGATTTCTTTCTCTTTCTTCATTTCTCTGCGTTACATTTTTCGTTTCAACTATGTAACGAAATCAGCTTTAAAGAATTCACTATTTTTTTTCCTGCTTTAAGCATTTTACACTCCTTATTCAATTCTTCGCCTAAGAAGTTTTACTTCAAAATGAAGTGAAGCCATCAATATGTTATAATACGTTATATTCGTGCTCTTAAGAAAGTGTTTGCATATTTGGTGTTGTATCAATAGGTTGTTAGATTACCACGCCGAATTCAAAGGTTTCAGGACTGAAAAATTGGTACCCGTACCGGTGGAAAGTCGACAGCACAGAACACACCTCACCTAAAATTGGAAAGGCACAAGCACGCAGCGTGTAAATAATACTGGGGTTCAAGTGATCGATTTTATTCTATTTTGTTTAAAAAGTATCGAGTAAAAAATATCGGCATTGAATGCCAAAAGCTTCGACATGGCATGGCATGATTGAAATATTTCCAACATTGATTAGTTAAATACTCTTGGACATAATGCTTTGCCAAGATCCTTTTTATTTTGAACCCTTACGACTTTATCAAATAACTTTAAATTAAAGCGGCATAATACGGTGCGGCAGATTGCCGCTTCTGACACAAATAGGCTTTTGTTGAAATTTTTTCACAAATGTGAATTTCAACACTTACCAAAGAACCGCTCGATGTGGTCAATGTAAGGAAAGGTGGCCAAAAACCAAACTTTGACATGCACTGATTGACATCTGACATTATTTATGTACTTTTCAAAATATAGTTAAATAAGCCAAGATGATCAAATGTGAACGAGAACGATGTCAATGAACACAATCATATCAAAAGTAAGCACAGTTTGAAAGCTTAGAGACCAAATAAATATAAACAAATCAAATCAGCTTTTCTACTGCTATTGGCGTTCAATGTGCCTTCTTCTCATGAGATACAGACATTGATAATAGATGACGCTATGCGATGTTCTTCCAGTCAACTCGCGATGTGTATATTGAAAATCTCTTGTTCTATTTTTCTTACAGCATTTATTCATAATTTTATTACACATTTGTCTCTTTATGTGTATTGCTTTGCGCTCTGTCGCTTAGGGTTTTAAGATTCTTGTATTTAATATTGTGCATTCGAGCAACCAAATTCCTTTATTATGAAAAATATTTACATAACTTATATTAAAAAAATTAATATCCATAATAATATTTTAACGTTTAACAAAATAACAATTTAGAAAATATCAACTCTTTTCATTTTGCTTAATATACATGCTGCTTAAATAGGAGGAGGAAATCTGGGAACTATATCCACCGATCCTAACCAATATTTTAGGCGTTCGACTTTGAATGGTGATCAAAATTTTCCCAAACAAGAAGGAAATTTTACAATAACAACACTTTCCAAGATCAACAAAGTACATCCCGAGAATAATACTCTTAATTTCCCAAGTTCCAGCGTTTTAATATCCGTCAATGATTGGTCTTCTGCTAAAACCATACTAAAGTTTAAAAATGGAACACCTATGGATAGTAAAGATACAAGTTTCGAGTTGATGGAAGCTGATAAAATAAGCAAAAACGAACAACTTCAAAATAACTATGCCAACTTTAAAGAAGAAAAGAGAAAGAAAGCCCAGCATATATATGAAAACAATCAATTTTTTCAAACTAACGCAAGAAATGAGAATTCGTCTCTTGAAGAATGCACCCAACCTATATATGCTATCGTCGATAAAACTAAAAAAGTTAACAAACAAATTGTGTCATCTGAAGATTTACTACAGCAAGACTTGTTTCCCAATCCAACAAGTAATAAGTCGCAACAAATGAGCAATCTACTGAAAAATTATAACAAAACCAAATGTAAAGAAGATCTTAATAGTTACTCTGATATAACTGACAGTATAATTTCCAATGAAAATACTCTGGAGAGTGATTATACGAAAATCGACGCAGTCAAAATTAACGCAAGTTTGCTAACTTCAGAACCAAAAATGGATATTAATGCTGAGCATTCCATTTATGCGAAAGTGTGGAAAGGTCCTCGAAACACAAGTGAATCAAAAATGTATGATATGTTGCTAACTGCTAACTGTTGTTTGTTTTATATAATAAGTATTTATATATTTTATATTAAATGTGAATGCCAACACTTTTGTTTTCGTGGTGATAAAGACCGGTATAGAAAGTTCTGCAAATTAAAAAACGCTAGTGCAATATCGCTCAATTGGCAAGTTAGAACTTTTCTGCCAAACTTTTTTATCTGGATGGTTTTTTCCGATGCAGAAATGTCTTCGCCACAATTAGTTACCCAGCAATGTCTTCTAGGCCATTTTCAAATAAGTTTCGTCGTCCATAACCACACAAAAATTATTATTTGCCAGTTGTGTCTCATACAACTTACGTGATTTTTTAGTTTGTTTTTCGCTTCGTTTTGGAACTTTTTTCTTTTTATGAGTTTTTACACCATTTCTTTTCTTCCTAATTATGGCTATTACTTTCTTTTGCAACTGGGCGCGACTGATCCATTTGCACGGCCACTTCTTGGCTTATCCTCAACTGACCCCTTAATGAGCAAAACCCGTCTTTTGTGCAGTGCCATAAGATGATCCACTGAGTTTCGTCCACTACGACGTAACTGGGGTTATCGTCCAAATGTACAACACTTTTCGTTCAAGTTCATTTTTTCTGTTGTTTATGCCTTGACTGCACAAACTAATTAAGTTTCAAAAATGTAATTAAATACCAATTTAAAAACATTATTTTCAAATTTCAATCTCTAAAACTTTTCCACCGAGTTTAAAATTTGCAGAACTTTCTGCATCAGCCCTTAATCTCGTCGCTTTGGTGTCTCATATCGGTCGGAATATTTTTCATTGCTTTTTGGATATCCGACATTTACAGAAATATTTTTTTGAGAGCCGCATTAAATGCCGACAGCAACATTTTGTTTGTTTGGAATATGATTTTTGAGAATTTTTCTTACCGAAGATGTCTTCATATAAGAATGAGTTTTGTTTAATCGTTATATGGAAACAAATGCGATATGCGAAATTCTCAAAAATTAACGGCAATTTATAGCCACTTCAAGTTGAACTTTATTGTATTGAAATTTAATGGGCTTTAAGCCGGTACGAGTACAATAGACATGGCAACCCATTATTGCGAATGTACGAATTTGTTAGCTCCACACCCATTTTCGGATAGGCAGAGGATAAAAAATATGGCCTGATGCAAGAACAGGACGTCTTTAGTGGAAAAATCTCAGGCCCCTAGGATCAAAGCCTTTTTTAACATTTTTTATATCAACAATCGCTATACGAGTTTTAACCTAGTTTGTATTTGGAAATTTTTATTCAAAGCGGGAGAAGCAGGACCGTCGAGAGAAAATACGGCAGGCGAGCAAATCCGGTCATTCCCACGACAGTCGGTTCTACGTACCGGAATGACCCGGGTTTTACCCGGCTACGGACTGTTTTTTCGGCGATCTAACCCTTTTTAGATCGGCCTACCCCATAAGTCGTCTGTCTCCCCTGGAGCAACTCCAAGCAGCAGGGTTGCTTCACCTCCTTCTGCTCAGGGCTGGCATCGAGCCAAACCCTGGACCAGATACCTCTTTTTGCTGCGTTTGCCAGAAAAAGCTCCATCCGAACTCCACTTCGGTAAGGTGTAATTCGTGCGACGGATGGAGCCATCTTAAGGTCTGCTCAGGCCTTAATACCCATAAGGAGTGGTCCACAAATTATGTGGCCCCATGTTCGCGCCCTGCGGCGCCCATAGCCTATACGGCCCCCTTAGCTGCACCAAGTGCACCGGTGCCTAGCACCGGCAGAACCTCTACGGTTCATAGGAGCATCACACTGTGCAGTATCGTCTTATTGAAGAAGATATCGACCGCAGGGACACTACCTTAGAATGTCAAGGAATAGCTGTCCGGTCAGGCGATGTCGAGCTCGAAATACTCAATATTTATATACCCCCTGTCACCTGCTGCCCGGCAGGATATAACCCTGACATAGGTGCGCTCCTCAGAGGTGAAAACCGATTGGTAGTTGGTGACTTCAACGCGCACCACGATCTCTCGCACTCAAGCCTACCCGCTGATCGTAGGGGAAACGATTTGGCAGAGCAGATAGACGATTCGACATTCTGCACGATGAATGATGATACCCCCACCAGGATTATGGGTAGTTGCAGCAGCTCGCCTGACCTAACAATAGCTAGCGCAGGTCTGATAAATAGCATAACGTGGCGACCTGTGCTATCGCTTGCATCATCCCACCTTAATCATCTCAATTGACAGACCTGCTGACTTTGTCTCCGCGGACTACCGGACCTACATCAACTGTAATAAGGCTGACTGGGTCGGGTTCGCGGAGTTCACTGAAAATGTTTTCAGATCTCTTCACCTGAAGTCCTCCAACCTAATTACGGCTGACGGTAAGCTCTGGTCCACCGTGAGGTCCTTATCCAACCTGACGAAGCGCGACGACCGAGTGGCAATTCACAGTCAAACAACAGCGCACCTCTTGCCTTCACTCGGGAAGGCGAAAGCCTCCAAGGCAAATGGCTCTGACGGGCTAAGCGTGTTGATGCTGAAAAATTTAGGCCCCGCGGGAGTTGAGTTCCTCACAGGGATCCTCAACCTGTCAATGGCCACCCTCATCATTCCTGACATCTAGAAGGTTGGGAGGGTGGTCCCACTGCTGAAACCAAGGAAACCGGCCGACAAGGGCGATTTCCCTGCTTTCGCCAGTGGTAAAGACAATTGAGGCCCTACTCCTCCCGTATTACACTTACCACCTAGGGTCGGCTAGGCATCAACATGGCTTCCGGAAAGTGCACAGCACAACAACAGCACTTAATGCCATAAACACACAGGTGAACCGCGGTCTTAACCGAAACCGCCCCTGCGAGAGAACGGTCTTAGTAGCGTTGGACCTGTCTAAAGCTTTTGACACAGTCAGCCACTGCACGCTACTAGCTGACGTGGAAGCATCCACTCTCCCGCAGGGACTGAAACGGTGGGTCGCGAATTACCTGTGTGGTCGTCAATCATTTGTATGGTTCAGAGACAAAACATCTAAACTAAGGAGGATTAAACAAGGGGTACCGCAGGCAACCGGCAATGTAATTGACGACCTGTGTTCGAAGGTGAACGGATATCTCTCCGACCTTGCCCATTTCTTTACTAGCAGAAACCTGGCGCTATCCCTTGCTAAGTCCTCGGCAACCCTCTTTACCACCTGGACGAAGGAGGTCAGGCTGGATCTCAATCCATATTAATGGCACCCCCATTCCGACGGTTAATCACCCGAAGATTCTGGGGGTGACTTTCGACAGCCTGCTCTCCTTCTCCGCGCACACTACCGCAATCGCCAATAGAGTACAGAGCCACAACAATGTCTTCAAGTCGCTCGCCGGCAGCTCTTGGGGCAAAGACTAAGAAACGTTGTTGGTAACATACAAGGCGATTGGCCGGTCGGTAATAAACTATGCTACGCCAGTGTGGTCGCCAGAAAGTAGCAGGACGCAGTGGATGAAGCTGCAGACCTGCCAGAATGCCGCACCCCGCACGGTGACAGGATGCCTGCTGATGTCGCCTGAGGAACATCTCCACCAAGAGGTCAATGTGCTCCGCGTAAAGGAGCACAACCTCATGCTCAGCAAGCAGTTCATTGCTGTATGTCACCGGTTGGGGCACCCAAATAGGCATCTGCTTGCAGTGGAGCTACCCCCCAGACACATCAGAAGGCATCTCTTAGAACTAAACGACAAGATCCAGCCACTCATATGGCAACCGCTGGATCCGGAGGCGTACTGGCGGGTCCTAAGCAACATCCACAGAGAGACAGAGAGATTGACTCTCGCCTGGCAAATGCAGTTATCGGAGCCCAACCACCACCTCTAGCAGATAAGGAATCCCTGCTGCCCCGCGAGTCCCGCGTCACTCTGGCACAATTACGATCTGGATACTGTAGTAGGCTCAACTCCTACCTATCCAGAATCAACCCTGACATACCCAATACATGTCCGGCATGTGGAGATTCCCCGCACGACACCAATCACCTATTCACATGCCCTCTCAAACCCACTCATCTAACCCCCCTCTCCCTCTGGTCCAACCCAGTCGAAACTGCACGTTTCCTGGGCCTCCCCCCCCTAGATGAGTTCGACGACAACGACCATGGGTGAATCCGCTCTTTACGTGATAACCGCAACAAACAACAACAACAACAGAGAAAATCCGGGTAGGGGACTGAACAACTTTGGGCCCTGATACAACAATGAAACATTTTATTTTATTAAAGCTTGTATATCCAAATGCTTATGCAATAACTAATCTATATTCAACAAATTTATCCATGAACAATAAGTCATACAGAAATTGATGAGTTTAGAATAATGAATTGAGTTGCTAAGTGCAATAAAGTATGGAAGTCGAGAGTTAATATACTTCTGTTGTTTTATTCCATGATTCGATAAAAAAATTCAAATTATCGTCTACATTTTGACTAAAAGTAATTTTTGGTAATCTTTTAGTAATACACAGCACTTTTTAATTTTACAGGCGTGCTTTTCTTGCTTTCTGGCATGCAAATTGTTTTATAATTGTATTAAAATGCAACTGTCTGCTAAATGTGCTACTATACAAAGAGTGGCAAGTCCTGAAACACGCTCTTGGGTGGAACACGATCGATGAATGTTTTTTATTCTATCAAGGACACTAAAAGAACGTTCAGCACTAGCTACCGTGACAGGTATAGTGCAAAAAATACGCAAAGCAACACAAATATTGGGGAAAATTGTTGCCAAATTTCGAACAAAGATTGAATTGAGCAATTCAAATGCTGAATAGAATGAAAGCTATGACCTTACGAAGTAACCTTCTGGTAGAAACTTTTTTGAGCATTCCGAATTGCCGGGCCCGCCATTCGGAGTCGGTGTAAAACTGTAGCTCCCTCAATTTTTGTTACAACATCAAGACGCACACCGCAAATTGTAGGAGAAGTTCGGCTAAAATCGCTTAAGCGGTTATAGCGCCATTAAGTAAGTAAGTAAGTAAGTACTTGCAATGATACCTACTGTAAACGGGACAAAAAAAATCAAATAGGCGGCACTGCAGTCAATATGTTTCTATAACCCGTATTTTCAGTTTAATTCGATTCAAATTCGGAATATGTAAGTATTAGTATGAATATTTTATTTCAAAATTGAACCGGCATGTGAAGCTGAGACCGAGATATATTACATATTATATTGTTATCCAATATTTCAATTTGTAGATTATAGACTCGACAACTAATGAACAGATTGAGTGCAAATTAATAGGATGGTAAAAAAATCCGATTGTGCTGCAGTCGAGCAATTGCCGAGATAAAACCATAACGCACAGTTAAATTCGATTCAATGCTCCCGCGTTAGAAAATATGTACATACGTAAACATATTAAATCCTAATCGAAATTTTTTAATTTGTAGGGCGTAGCGAACCGTGTCGAATCAGCTAATCTTCATTTCTTTCTTATACATATATAAAAAGACAGAGTGTCTGTGTGTGTACTTAAGTTTATAGACTCGAGAACTAATGCACCGATTATGCTCAAATGCATAGGATATGTTTGCAATGGTGTCTATTGTGAATAGGGCAAGAAATTCGGAAGGTGGGCTGGAGTCGAGATATTTCTAAACCCCGTATATACATATGTACAGTGCGAGTTGGTTCAAATTCGCAACACGTATTAACCACATAAATATAAATAATTTATTTCTAAATTAGACCGATAGTAGTAGTAGGCTGTAGCGAAGCGGGCCAGGTCAGCTAGTAATATATAAGATGTAGGATAGCGTCCTACTTATTCTTTCTTTTTGATCTTCTGTTTCTTCGACAGGGTGAAAAGATGATGTATAACGAACGATTTGCCATCATCTCTTGCCAAGTTTGGTTTGGAGACAAACCGCTTTCGGCGTTGTGACATCTTCAGTGTTAGAACGAACCCGCCGAAATAGTGAATATGTTTTCAATGATAAGGCATAGGATTACAATTTTTAGAAGTGCATCGAATCTCTCCTTATTCTAAATAAGTAAGTTTAAATTGAGAATACTCTCAAACTTTCGCTACCGGTAAACAAACTCCGCAAGTTGCTTACGCTTTTCATATTCTACACTTATTACGGACGATTTTTTTCCATCGTATAGGGCGGTATAAATGTAATCGACAAAATGGTTTCTTATTTTTCTTTTGGAAACAAAAGGGAGTTAAAAACGCATGCTTCAAACATATTTAGCTTTGCGTAGATAATAAATCAATAAAAAATAATTAATAATACGAATAGTATAAATTGCACGAAAATTTGGCAACTGTGCCTCATCAAATATTCAATATTTGCCGATAGCATGCAGAATAGGTCCGTTAGTGTACCCGTAGATATAATCCTACTCCCAAACTCTGCGTTTTTATGCTCGTCAATTGAAGTATAACATTAGTTTTGTATGTAAATAAGTCGAAAGAATAAATGCAAAATTGTTCTACGAGGTTTTCAATCATTTCCTAACAAGTGCCGAGTGCACAAATAACAATGCAACACCTTGAGTACGTTTATTTCAGTAATGTTTAATTATACTCTTTATCCTTAACAAAGTAATTTAATAAAATTTGAAAACATGTATACAGTGGCTCCAAACCAAAGTCGGACACCGTAGAAAAAAAAGTAAAATATTTTTTTAATTAGTCATTTATTAGACTTCCAAAATATAAAACAAAACATATAAATTAATTCAGTATTATAAAATATTCTAGTAAGACATCAATAAGAGTAATTCGGTGATGATTGGTATTTCTACCAAGGCAATGATCAAAAGCGTAAGGCTTACAAAGTGCGTTGCTTTATAATTGCCACCATGTTCTGGAAACGCTACCCCAAAGTCCTGATATTAAACCTATTGAAAATTTATGGGACTATTTTAACACGAAAATTCGGCAGCACTCCGTTTCAAGCAAAAATTACTTGAAGTCTATCTTATTACAAGAATGGGAAAAAATCGAGCCTAGTTTTTGCGAAAAATTGGTTAAACCAATGCCTAACCGGCTCAAAATGGTTATTAAAAATAAGGGTCTTCATACAAAATATTAGTTTTTAAAATATATTTCGGTGTTTCAAAAAACTTGTTGATTGGCTTGTGCATTGAATTTACTCTTATTGTGGTTAATCTCCCTTACGGATTTTGCAAAACCAACCCTAAAAACGTGGCCGTCTTACTCAAGACGGTGTGTTGCAGTTCAGGGTTGTATTTCGAAGGATTGAGAATGTCACTTGTATTCCGCCTTTCTCAGCAGTAAGTGATAGGAGTGCCAAATTGCATGTTTTTATCAGCTTTAGTGTAGTAGTTATAACGCAAAAACTCATCTCTGACCAATCAGTTGCCACACGGTTTTAATTGTCTAAATATTGTATCTTGAAAGTAAAACATATCTGAACAATCAGTTGTATGGGAATTATAAGCTATAATGATCCGATCATAATGATTTTCATTGGATAATTTCTATTAATTAAAACGGAAAGCAGTGCCAAGTTGCATGTTCGTAGCTGTTTTGGTGATGAGTAATAACTCAAAACCTCGTATCTGAATAATCAGTTGTATGGGGGCTATAAGTTATAGTGAGTACACATGTTAAATGTGAAAATTTAAAGGACCGTGGAGGTTCACTTCTAATGGAAAAAAACAAACAAGAAAAAAATGAAGAAACAAAATGAAAAATGAAATATTAATAAAATAAAATTATTACATTGGAAGTGAACCTCCACGGTCCTTTGAAGCTTAAAAATCGGCACTGTGTTATACGTAAGTGATACGAGTGTCAAATTTCATGTTCTTAGCTGCTTATGTGCCATGGTTATTGCTACTATTATTATTATTTATTAAACTTATAATAAACAAGTAAGGAAGAGTCTAAGTTCGGGTGCAACCGAACATTAAATAAATCGCGCTTGTTGTATGCAATAAAACCAGTGAATGTAATAATCGTTATTTTGGAAAACTAAATAATTTTGTTTTTATTTAAATATAAACAGAAATAAATTGGTATGATTTTAATGTATGTGTTTATATATGTTTAAAAATCATGTTTTTCAATTTTCTTGTAAATTACTATTATGTCCGACTTATATAATTTTCGACACTGTGCTTTCTTACTAGAAATGCAAAGTGTGTACGAAATTTGATTGAATTTGACAAAGAAGTTTCATAGATATACCTATTTGCTCTAAGTTGAGCAATGCCACGCCTTTTCCCAACATTTTTGATTCCATATATTTCATTCTCAAACCAAATATTGCATAAAAAATGTGATCAAATGTGATCAAGTTACTTTGTATAGTGCCTAAAATATGGGATTTTTTTGATTATGGTAATTTTTGTCCGACTTACATATATAATTTTCGAAAGGTTTCTTACTGAGCTGAAATGTAAAGCGTGTCTATGTCTATATATTTACGTTGTTACAAAAAACCGTTAATAAAGGTTTAAAGCCCCGGGCACCACTGCGCTCGGCTATACAAAGTAAGGAAGAGTCTAAGCTCGGATTCCGAATATCCGGTGCATATTTATTTTTCAAAGTTAATCTTATATGTAAATATATAAAAATGAATGTGAGTCCTTTATAAGAGTCAAAATTACTGAACCAATATTTATGTAATTTGCTCAGTCGGTTCAAGTGATCCTCGGGCCGAACATAATGAACATAACATAAATTTGGAAAGTGGGCGGTGCCGCGCCCCCATGGAAGAGAAAATTTAGATTCGTCTTACATTCGGAACTATTCGGTGTATATTAATGATATTTGGGTATATACTATATACGTATGTACATTAGAGGTGTTCTTCGTTGTATGGAGATTTTTGAAATAGTGTTCTAAGTTTACAGAATGGGCTTATTTTTTTCCTTTCCTCTCAAAAATAAATAAAAACCAAGTTTTATTGAAATCGGTTAACGAAAAGTCGGCGCGGAAGCGACTTGAAAATGTCGCGTGTATTTTGTATAATAAAATACCAGTTTTTATGTATTCTAATTATACATTTCGAATTCTTTTATTAAACAAGTAGTAAAAGGCAGAAAATTCAAAAAACGGTACCCAGTAAGAGGTCTGATTGAAGATGTAGAAGACTTTTCTGAAGAGTTGGACAATTTGTTTGACATTGCTCATAGAAATGCCTTACAAACCATTCGAATAAGCGAAGATAAGGAATTTCTGATTCTACAAAGGCAAAAAGGGCGCCCTGGTTGTATGGCCGGTGTTGGCATGGTTTTATATCAACGACAAAGCAGAGCAGTTCACCGAATTGAAAAAGAGCTATCACGGAAAATAAAACATGATCAAGTGTCGGACGTGAATCGTAAGTATATCAATACCAAATCAATTTTAATTATTGTTGTTATGTGAAACTTAAAATGTTATTGTGCAGACGAATTCATAGAAAATTTTGGAATGGAAAATGAAGTGGAGATTGGTGACAGGTGATCAAAAGAAGAAGAAACCTATATAAATTATAATGAAATGAAAAGTACTTCAACTTGTGCTAAAAGAGGAACAAAACATTTTGTAACACCGCGATTGCTTTCAGTACTTGATAGCGCCAAAGTAACCGATGGAAAGGCGATGCACATTCTCATGGAGACTGCAGAAGCATTGGGCCATTGCACCAGCGAATTGGTAATCAATCGTTTTACTCTCCATCGGCTGCGAGTAGAGCATCGACGAAACGAAACACGGAGAATTCAAGCCAGTTTTATTGACAAAGTATATTTTAATAAAAAATCACGAAAAATATACATACATACTATGTTATATATAACTATTTATTATATTTTATTCTGGGATGGGAAAGTATTGCCAGATCTTGTTAGAAAAATAAATGCTGAGAGAATTGCAGTGCTTGTTAGCTACAATGGCGACCCAAAATTTCTAGGCGTTCCTAAACTTTCATCTGCCATTGTTGAAAATATAGCTACAGCAGTCTTTGACACACTGAGCAATTGGAATATTTTAGACCGAGTAGAAGGAATGTCTTTTGACACCACGTCCACTAATACTGGGCCAATGAATGGATCATGCACCCACTTACAACGCATGCTAGGAAGAAATTTGTTAGTACTATTACCATGCCGTCACCACATTCTTGAAATATACCTGCATAGTGTATTTGATTTACATTTCAAAGTGACGCAGGCACCAGAAGTCTCAATTTTTGAAAGATTTGCCAAGGCCTGGCCAAATATTGACACTTCGTCATTTAAAAGTGGGCTCGACGATGAGGGTATAAAATCCCAAATGAGCGACGATATCTGCAATGACATCAAACTATTTTGTCGCTCGCAATTTTATTCGTGCGGACTACGAAGAATTTGTGCGACTAGTGCTTACATTCCTTGGTGGCAATGGTGGTCAATTTAAAACACCTGGCGTTACAAGTCATGCACGCTGGATGTCAAAGGGAATATATTCCTTAAAAATATTTGTATTTCGTGAACAATTTCACTTGAGCAAATCTGAGTCAATGCGAATATTTCTTCTGAGTTAATCAGAAAAATGCAACAACACATGTGGTATTTGTCAGAGGAAAATGCCGCAATGGCCTTTTTTGATTTCAATGTGTCTGTAGAGATAAAGAAAAAAATGGTAAAAAGAAGCAGGCTGTGTCAGAGACACGGCCATTAAGTTTAACGTAGAATACGCCATCCGATAAGACAGAAAACATATGTAACAATAAATGATAAATAATACAAGCAAATGAATTTCTTTATTTGATAGTTACTTTGGATGATATACATAAGCTTATGATAGGAAAAATAGGATAAAAATGTTTTTAAATTATCAATTAAATTTCTCGCAAAAACGAAGTCAATGGCTGTTATAAATAGTAAAGATAAATGATAAATAACATACGCGAATCAATTTTATTATTTTTTTTGCAGTGCTTGGCAGCATTTTCCCTTCTTTTACTCTACTTTAACTTGCCCGCCTAAAATTATGCAATACAAAGAAAGGGCTGCACGAGTACATTTAAATCGCCCAACAGCAAACACTCAACCAAACACCACACACATATTTGTGTGCATGTGTTTATACAATTTTCATTTGAGAAATTTAAATATTAGGAAGATATCAACCAACATGAAATGTATGTCAAACGAAAGCTAACATCTTCATTTGACTACAAAAAAAAAAAAAAAAAAAAATTAATCGAGCCGTTTTCTTATAATTAAAGAAATAGAGATTACAACAATAAAAACCTGACATTGGTGCCCATACCGTGAGGTAAGACGTATTCTACGCCAAAAATTTAAAATCCGAAGAGCCAAATGTTAAGTTACAAGATAATCGCAAAATAAAAATTTTAAGTGCGTTGTTAAATTCTGATTTAAGCGAATTTGTTTCTAAAAACTGTTTTGCAGTATTTAATAAGCATAAGTTGTCAATCGAGTTTTTGAAGTTGGATCCTGAATATTGAAAATTACTAGTAACTAGTGATACAGCAGAAAGGGGTATAAAGTTCATAAAAGATTTCAACACTATTCTTACAAATAAAGAAGAAGAGAAACAGTTTCTGCTTCAAATTGTTGAAGAATACAAAAAAGAATTTGCATCCTACAAAAAATCTGAATTAATTTAAATCGAATGTTCCTAAATGTATAAAGCGTATTATTATAAAAATTACTTTTAAGAAGCAGGTTTATGTTATAGAGTAATATTGTAGGTTGAAGGAAGCATTGCCTTTGAATACATGAAACTTGATTTTTTTCTATTGGAAAGCGATTTTTTATTTTCAAAACGTTTCCGCGCGCAATTTTCGTTAACCGATTTCAATTAAACTTAGTTTTTATTTATTTTTGAGAGGAAAGGAAAAAAATAAGCCCATTCTGTAAACTTAAAACACATTTTGAATTTTAAGAACACGTCTAATGTACATATGGGAGTTTCCATTGTAACGGGCGCGACACCTTTGTGGATAATTCTTTAATTTTGAAGAAAACTATTAAAGTAACCATTGAAATATTATACGCTTAAAATACTGTCAGAAGTAAGGAATTAACTCATATGAACTACATTTTAGAAATAAATCAGTACCAACCAGAAAATGCCAAAGAAGAGCGTAACGGGTGCGACGTTATAAAATTGATAAATTGCGTGTAATCCACTTTCACACGAAACAGTGTAAAATTTTTAATTAAACTGACTAAAAATGCCTTGGCATATTTAAATTTAGAATGTTTCCTATTATTTCCGCATTCAAAGAAAAGACACTTCTTAATCCATTTAGATTTATTAACATTTTAAAGCGTAACGGGCGCGACACCTCGTTGTAACGGGTGCGACATGTCTATTTTTTTTTACATATTTCAACTATTTATTATATTTTTCATTACGATAATTCAATTAAAAGTAAGTACGTGGGTATGTTATTTATAAACGATCTTTCCTGATGTCAGCTTTAAGGTTTGGTTAAATCAGCCAAATATAAATCATTTATAAAAAATTAATAATTAAAGAACAATTTCATTAAAATTATTTTCTTAGGCAAAATTTCTCAAGCGTAGATTTTGCTGTCCTACCAGCAAACAGACAGCCGTCAGATTCTTCATCCTTAATGAAGAAGTGGTTCTCTTGCAAATTTTTGATAGGAGCAATGTATGCCCATCTCTGATCTAAAAATACTTGCTCAGCCGCGATGTCTTCCATCGAATGGTAGAGAATTTTTATACCGTTGAAGTTTTTCTCTTGAAGAAACTCAAAACACTCTTTTGGCGTTTTTAATACCACCTTCCGTGCTTTAGCTGCTGCCCACAAAGTCCTTTTTACTACAGCCCCGATACCATCAACGGCACCTTTGCCATGACTGGTGGCAAAAAACGACCAAGTAATGTTGGCACCGAAGTCATCTACTGCAGAGCACACATTGTAAAGGTTGTAGCGATTTTTGAATTGGGCAGCACATCCATCAGAGTATATGTGATTAACACCAATATTTTTGTCGCGAGCCTTGATATCGCTGACAATGCTTCTGAGGAATTTCCACACGCAAGTTTTACTATGTGTAAGGTCGTCACTTAATATTGCATACGAAAAGGGTTTTATTTCATTATTAGCTCTGACCCATACACAAGCTGTGAAAATGGTTGCTTGTCGGTGCCTCCAGTGTGCATTTTGTATTTCATCTTGATATACTATTTCGTAGTTTTCTGCAAAATCAATTTGCAGAACTGCTTCATTCGCCAGTAATGTTTCCTTCGTTTCTCTGAAATGTTTACTTTGAGTAGTTTGAACTAGCCAGTGTGGTTTGAACTTTTTTAATTGGTTATCAAACAAACCCAAAAAGTCCTCCAAAGTACCATTTTGAGCAGTAAGTTGCATTCGGTTTTCTCGTTCTATCCAGCTCTTCCAGGAAATTTCCGCTTTGTGATCAAATTTTGTCGGTAATAAATCTAATAAATTATTACACATTTTGCATCTATTTGTCAAGCAGAGTTCGCTTGACAGATTGCAACATATATTATCGAGAATGCTAAGAGGATTTGGTGGAAACGACGGAAAGATATTCTTGATAGCTTCAACAAAAAAACAAAAATTTGCGTGATAGACGCATACGCACATATTTTGTGGAGTTTCTCTTATGGGACGGACAAAACTTGGTCGTAAGGCAAAAAATTTTGACTTTCCAATCTGTGTACCAGGATATTCAGTTTCAAACATATTGAAGCATTCGCTTATACTCATCAATAAATACCTCTTCTGAAACTTTTTTCGTATTCCAGTTGATGTATTTTTAACGCATACAAACTCCTTTTTCCCAGGACTTACTACGCTAATATCATCTCTTTGGAAGAACTCTTGAACTTTACAAATGGTTTCATCGGAAGATCCGGAACCACTTTTTAGTTCCGAATTAGGTGAGAGAGTTCCACCAGCAAGCTCTTGTATTACCGCTATTCTCTTAGAAGGACTTTTAGGAAGGCTGCGTTTTACTATTGTGACAGCTTTTTTGAGGGATTTTTTGGACTTATAAGAACCAATTTGGTGAAGTATTAGCGCAAGTTTTTCTTGTACTTTCTCCTAGCTTCCTTTTAAGCTCTCTCAACAACTTCTGACGCTCCCGATTGTGTTCTCGCCATTTCTTTAGTGCCTCAGCGTCCATTGACCCTTTCTTTGCTGCTCTTCTCTGTCTGTCCCGTATTTGCTCCATACGTAAATGCGCTTTATATTTTCCATAATTGTTCTTCAAATTGCGATGTTTTTGCATTCTATTGGCAAACTCCATTTCGGTTTGACAAATTTCTTTGAAATTTTCGCAATATAATCCCTAGCAGTTACTTGTTACGAATGCAAAGATTTATTCATGCAACGTTACTAATCCTTTTACCACAAAACTAAATCCTTTTTTTGTGTAACGGGCGCGACACCAATTTTGCTTAAATTTAATTAATTACTGTGATTTATACTTACTTCGCAGAATCTTGAAAGTCAAGCCCAAGTAGAGCAAAAAAATATGTAAAATTTCACGTAGCTCAATTAAATATCCGTCAAAAATCGAAAACTTTGAAAAAAATACTATGCGACTATGATCACGATTTTAAAGTTGTTTAATATCATAGTGTTGTGAACTTTGGCAGGCGTTTACACCTCCATTACGATATCAAAATATAAAAAATTGGTAAATAACAATAAAGTAGACATGCGTGAACACAAATATCAGCCTTCGGACTGGCGGTGCCACGGCTTGTACAATAGAAAAGCCAAATTCCCTGTAACTTCACAGCTATTTGATGCAGATGTACAATATTGGGTATATAGATGCTATATATAAAGTTACTTATATTTTTTGTTGGTAAAACCGTCGGACGCGCCCCCCAATTTAAGCCGAAACATCTATTCACCATTTGTTCCATGCGATTTGGCATAGATGTATGCTATTATTAGATCATTTTGAAACCTTAAGCGACGTTCATTGATTTAAATAAAAACAAAAGGAAGTTAATATGCATTTAACGTACCACACTCATTTGCCAAAATTTTGATTCTTTAATTATTTTTCCGAAAATAAATTCTTGATATCAAAATTGAAAGAATTCGCGACATGATTCTGTAAAATATTGAATATTTTGATTTGTTGTAAATTACCGTTATATGAGAGATGAGCATGGCTTTAGTCTGATTTCTATAATTTTGGAAATTGTGCTTTCTGACTAGATATGCAAAGTGTGCGTAGTGTGGTAGAATGTGACAACGAAGTTTTGGAGATATACCTATTTGCTCTAAGGTGTGCGATACAATAACCATTCCTAACATTTATGATTCCATGTATTTCATTATCAAACTCAATCTTGTTTATAAAATTTGTGCAAATTGACTTGTATAGTTAATAAATATCGGATGTTTTTGATTTATGTATTTTACCGTTATATGAGAGGTGGGCATAGTTATTGTAAGATTTTTAGAATTTTCGAAATTTTTCTTATTGACTTGAAATGTAATGTGTGCAAATTTGGCAGAGTTTGGTGGTATGGTTTCGGAGATATACTTATTTGCTCTAAAGTGGGCGGACACACGCCCATTTCCAAATTTGTTTGATTCGTTGTATTTGTTAGTGTAACGCCATCCTTCATTTCAAATTAGATCGAATTACCATTAATGCTGACTTAAATATCGTTTTTTATTTTTGAAAATTACCGTTATATGAGAGGTGGACGTGGTTTTTGTCCAATTTCGAAATTTGGCAAATTGACTTGCAATATGTGTAGTAAATTTGGTAGCGTTTGGTCAAGTAGTTTTGGAGATATAAGTATTTCTTATTCCTTTCCCAAACCCAATCCTATGTGTCAAATTAAAGCAAATTTTCTGTACAGTTACTAAAATATCGCGGTCTTTTGATTTACACCGTTATGTGGGCGTAGTTATTGTCCTATCACGTAATACCAAAGTACCTTGGGTCCAGGGCAATATGTATACCAAGTTTCGTTAAGATAGCTCAATATTTACTTGAGTTATCCGACTGACGGACGGACAGACAGACATGGCTTAATCAACTCCGCTATAAATTCTAAGACTTTTGCTGTTACAAAGAACCGATAGATGAAAAAAGTATAAAAATTTAAAAGCTTAACATGGTCAATTAGAGCAAGCTTCAAAGGTCATCAGCTCAATGTACTTATTACTGAACCCATTATAAAGTAAGCTGATTACGTTTCTACAGTAATTTTTAACCCTTCTGCACAAATTGAGATTGTACCCCTCATAAACAATTTGTGGGTCAATATGACCCAATAGCAAAAACACGTCAGTATGGTAAAATTATAATGGCAAACTCATTTTTTTTATTATTCAAACATAAAATTAACAAATTCAAAATTGTATTCAATTGGAGTCAGTAAAAAATACATCAATTCTGACAATTTATACACATAACTGCCTTTACACTATGTTGTTTGCATATAAATTTCTAACATTTATCGCAACGAACTGAATGCTTATTGGAGTTTTTAGTATGTGGACAATAAAAACACCTTTGTCTCTTACCCAAGAAGCATAAAGAAGAATCTTGAGGCTGCACGACCGTGGATAAACTGGGAGTGTCTGCTGCGACTGCTTCCTGGATGTTTTCCACAACTCTTTTTGCAGAAGGACCATAGGGCATTCGCTTTCGGCGTGCAATGTGCGGGGTTACCAAAGATTAAGTTCGGTCCATATAACATATGCGTTATATCCCGAAACATCGACCATATTGGAAAAGAGTGCAACTGGCCATCGTTTCGTTTGGCGTTTACATGTGTACGTTGCTACTAATTGATCCAGCGCATCAACACCTGCTTTAGTCGCATTATAGTGATGTATTATTTCTGGTTTCTTTTTCTAATCATCCTTAGTCTCTGCCGAATGATGAAGAGTACTCATTACAACAACGAATTTGTATTTCTTTGGCATGTAGGTCACAACAGTCACATTTTGTGTGAAAAAGAATTCCGAATAATACTCTGGTTTTTTCCGGACGTCAATAGCTTGGAGGGGAAGAAACTTCTTGTTCTTTCTAACTGTTCCTACTACCGTTATTTTACCAGAGAACGTATATTTACAGAGAAGTAGCATCCCACTTCATTCCTGTTGACGTTCCGCGTTTTTGGGAAAAGGTCTATTTTTCGTCCAGCTCACCACCCAATAATTTTTCACCTACAAGGGGCAAAATTTAACATCGGTTGAGCGAAAACAACAATTTTAGAGAAAATTAATGTACGTTCTCTGTTATCAGCTACATTGTGTGGTTGCAGATGTTTTTTGGCGAAAATTTTCCTATTGTTTTGATAAGGAATTTTCGCAATTCTATTTCCAGCATTTAAAAAAAAATATTAAAAATATGTATTCTTCTATAATTTAAATTTTAGTGTTTTATTTTATTCTACTAATATTTTCCATACATAACTTTCAATAAATATTTTAAGTAGTTAAACAAAATCTTCAAAAAACACTAAAGAAATTGCATTTATTGTTTATCATACATATGTATGCACATGCATGCATTTATTTATCAATGCATATTTAATCGAATTACTTCCATGCAAAAGGGCGCGTATAAGCATATGTGTAGATATGTAAATAGAATAGAAATAACTATGTATGTACATATGTTTGTTCACATGCGCGCACATTCAACCGAACTCTAAGCCTGCGCGCAAAGTTTGACAAAATATCTTATCTCCAGTTGGACTTCAATTTTTACCATGTCAAAAATAACAATGTTCTAATGAAATATTTATACAAATAGTTAAACAAAGCTATAGTTCAACAGGCTATCGTGGTAAGAGTATAATTTAAATATTAAATTTGTACGTCAAAGATAGAAATTTATTGATTTGAAAATAAAAATTCGAAAGCCAAATAAGCTCTTTTGTCAAAACTCCACAGAAATAGTTGCTTCTGCCCGCAATTCACACGAAAAAGCTGCGTCGCAAAGCCGCCATCATTAGTCAGGGTTTAGTTGAATTAATTTGTATTTGAGGAAGGTAGAAGAAAAAAGTGGAGTATAATACAAATATTGATATACTAGATCGAATAGAGGAATATATGAAATAAAATACTTACATATAGATACATACATAAGATGTTAAGTTATTTGCCACAGAATAAAATTTCTAAATTAAAATTCTGGTACTTTATACCCTCTCAGAATAAAAATGGTACGGTTTATTTGCAATTTCGGGTTGAAAGTCTTTTGTATAGGTCATTGACCCAGATTGTTGGTTCAGGAAGAAGCAAAAGTAGTATAATTAATTAAAGGTCTCACAAAATACAATTAATTATAGCAATGTTTGCGTTTAATTAGACAATTGTTGAAAAATATGTTAAAAGGTAGTAGATTTTCGACTCCTAAATATATTATTCTGCTACTTGTGCTACATTTGTGATAAGACGAAAGCTCAGAAGCAAATGCGACCAAAATATAGACTACATATTGACATACATATGTGTAATGTACATATGTATGCAAGTAGGCGTAGCGGTAAGGCGTTTGGTTGCGCCGATTTGGAATATTTAGGGCTTTAAATGACATATATAACAGGACTTCGCGCAAAACACGTTTATAATGATAAGGGGTCGTGCATATATTACGTAACGCAATTTTTGATCATTTCAGACCCCTCATCATGTCACACTTTCAGAAAAATTGTTTTTATTAATCGTAAAATAAAATACATACAATGTTAATTAATATATGTTATATATTAGGCAAAGGGAAATCACATGTTACACTTCGTCACAAATCGCAAACCCCCGCCACCCCCCTATCGCATTACGTAAGATGTGCACGACCCCTAAGCAAACATATTAGATTAATAATAGATGAATTTCTTCATGAAATATTTTACGGGTACAAGCGGGCCAAAATAATACCTACATTCCCATTTGAAGTTGTGAGCATTTGGACCAAAATTACAAAAATCTTCAATTTATGATTTTTAGATTTTTGTCTTCGTCGCGAAAAATGTGATGGATGAGGGGCGCATGTGTTTGTGGGGAGATGAAATGCTCGCATTTATGAATGAACGGAAATCTGCTTTCAATAATATGCGCGTGCGTTTATGAATGAATTTTTTGTTGCTGTACTGCAGTTGCGCTGCGGTTGAAAACAAACACGCTGGCGGAGGGATGAAATAAATGCTGTATATATCTACATAACAATAAATAAATATATTATGATGACAGATATAATGCATATGAATGCATGTGCACTTGTTGACATTTTTTAGCACATATGTATGTACATACTTATATATAGTATATACATATGTACATACATATGTCTGTATATACATATCCATACGCATGTAAATATATATACATACATACGTATATTTGGATATTTATATACGTACACATGTACTACATATTATCTATATGTATATGTATATATATTTAGATATGTATGAATACTTAGTATGATAACGATTGTTACGCTTATAATACATAAATATGTATGTATACTTATAATGCATGCATAAAATCAAAATTGGCTCACTCTTATCATGCACATATTTAAGAAAAGCAAAATTTCACGTCAAATTGAATATTAAGATGATTATATCAATTCGTGGATATATTGGCAAAATCTAAAATTCGAGCCAAAACAATTAAAATTTATCAGAAATCATAGTCTGTTAAACAAATTTTGCCTTCGCTCAGCTCTGTTAACACGCCACTCTCACGATTTCCCCTGTCGGCCATTAGAGTGGTGAGCTGGACGAGAATTATTGATGCATTTTGACAATTCACACCGGCATCCTAACTTAATGCTTCTCTGTCTAATATACGTTCTCTGATTTTACGTCGTAGCAATTCGACAGCCAAATTGTAGGTTGTAAAAAAGTTGTCACACGTGACGGTATAACCTCTCCCCAAATTGCGTGTAAGATTTATAACTACATTTTCACCTAAAGAAAATATTTTTGTATTGTTTGTTTCACTGCTATTTTTCTCATGTTGAAAGCTCTTACCTTGGTTCTTTTCTGGCTGAGTATTTCTGGCCCTTCCTAGATAGACATCCATATTCCATGCGTAGTTGGACTTGGAATCGCAAAGAGCCCATATTTTTATGCCATATTTGGCAGGTTTGGAAGGTATGTACTGCCTAAAACAGCATCTTCCACGAAAAGGTACCAGCTGCTCATCGACGGTCACATTTTCATTTGTATTATACATCAGTTTAAGATTTTTGCTCCATTTGTCCCAAATATTTCTTATTGGAGCTAGCTTATCACGTAACCTTCTGGTTTCCCTATCTTCGTGGCTATCAAAACGGAGGCATCGTGAAATTTGCATAAATCGTTCAATATGCATAACAGCGCGGAATATGGGTCTTCCATTTGTTTCATCCCATAAACATCTCAAGCTTTCCCCGTTAGACTTGGAAACACCAGCCATGATCTGCAGCCCAAAGTATGCTTCCAGTTCCATTATATCAATGATCTCCCACTTACTTTCATATAACTGCACGCCCTTGAGGTTGGTCATTTCAACAATAATTTGTTTCAGTTCTAGTGAAATGAATAAATCGAAAGCACCTTTTATGCTAGCAACCAAGGAACGTGCGTGTTGTGAAGGGCCTGGTTTATTTGAAAGAATGCATTCTTGTCGCATTCTGCTGCATTGCATTTGTTGAGCATCTTTATACCAAACAATCGTACCATCTTTTGCGGGAAAACATTCATTATTTCCTTGTGTTTCTCTGCTAAGACTTTCAATGCTATCAAAAGAATCTGTAGATATATCAGACTCATTTATTTCAGATTCATCACATTGAAAATCTTGATCTTCATCAGACGCTTCATCAAGTGACTCGTCATCATCATTGACAATTTCTTCAATTCTTTGACGTGATAGAATCTATACAAATATGAATACATACCTACATATAATAAAACAATCGCAATATTATAAAAAAGTTAAATTATTACCTGGTTTCTTCGCTGCATTTTAATTGCGCAGATTTTTACATTCGCATATCACTGAGCAAAAAAATTGTCTACCCGAGCGTCTTCACAGTTGAAATAAATCACACAACTGACAACATTTTCATAAGCTTGGACGTATGTTTGCTGTATTTAGTAGAATACAGTTATCCCAGAGCAAAACAAAATTCACCAACTACATACATATGTACATACATAGCATAAAAAAAAATCAGAAAATAAAGTTCAATACCGTTATCACTAGGCACCGCAAAATTCACAAATGAGCACTAGCACGCTTTTTCTGTTTAGTCACATTTGAGCATAAATTTTCTTGGTGGTCAAAATGACCCACAAATTGTATACGCGTACGAAAAGTTTTTAAAAAATTATGTAAAAAAACTGGCTCGTCCTGGAAAAAAAATGTGTACGTACATCATAAGACTCAGACTGAGGACATCAAAATGGTTTTATAAGCAATTAGCCATCCTAAGGCATGGTAATACGCGTTTGTTTCTTAAATTTGGGTCATTTTGACCCAATTTGTGCAGAAGGGTTAAAGTAGTGACGAATTCATATATCTTGTTAATGTCGTCTTCAGATACGGTTTTCAATATGCAGAAGGTTTGGTTGCATTTTAAGAGATCTTTGCTATTAAGAGATCTTTTATTTTATTGACAGTATGCCAAGGTGAAACGTATGGGCTTAGTAAAGCTCTCATAACTGATAAACTATCAGCTATCTGCCTCTTTTCAAGAAAAAGTCGAATATTTACGTCCGTTGGTGTGAACTCGTTTTTTCGTAATTGAAGATGTCTATGTCGCATGAATGTTCGATGAAGATCTGAAGGGATTGTTATTGTCCTTTCAGTTTTATGAATATTTTCGACATGTCCATCTATGACTGAGTTGGTAAGAAATGGCACGATATGATTTTATTTCTTTAATATTTGTATTCTCTTTGGGAATTGGAATAATTGTTTCTACTCCCCAGAATTGTGTAATAACTCCACTTGTTAAAACTGAGTTGTATAGTGAAAGGACCTGTCTACTCGTAACTGCAGTGGGAAGGCAGTGCTTTTAGCATCTTATAGAAAATTCTATCGAACCCTGGCGTCTTGCCTATAAGTTACGCAAAAATTAATGTTACCAGAGTAACTGGCCCAGTCGTGGGCGAACACTCCGTTATTTTTTTTATTGTCTGAGGTAATTTTGTAATTTTTTAAACAAATGCAATTTCCCTTCTGGTGTTTTTTTGCGTGTTAATTTTTTGCGAAATGTGATTAAGTGACGAGGTTTTGCATATGCTTCGAAACTATTAGATTCACTGTTTTTTTTTATTTCTCTACGAAATTTTGAGTTAGCTCTTTTCAAAAAAGCTGAGTTTTGGGCAGTGAGTTGGTTTTTAAAGCTCTGCCAAGAATTCAATTGTGAGATTATTATTATTCCACCATGGTACTTGCCTTTTTTTTTGCTTTACTTTGTGGAATATACAGATTAGCAGCGGCTCTTATGGATTAGGCAAAAGCTGTCTGGTTAATGTCCGGGAGTGAATTTCTACTTCTACTCTCTTGGAATTGGACCAGTCGGCTTGATTTAATAAAAAAATGGTGGATGCTTTCTGTGGAGATTGATTATTGAGAATGGGAAAATCTGCTAGAGGCAGAAGGCAGTATCAACATGAAATATCTATAGACGTAAACGTAATGTGTATTGAGAAGTGAGTTGGTTTGTTGTGCTTCCAAATACACAATTGACATTGACATACACATAGCGAATTCCTGCTATTAACAGCTTAGTGCGACTGCATTAGGTCCAAGAGAAATCATAAGATCGGTGAGATCTTTTTCGACGTTAGTTTGCTCTGTATTTCGATGCTTACTGTTTGAATTGTTTGATTTACAATGATTTGTTTATGTGGTATATTTTCTTTGATTAACCATACAACTCCTTGTTTCGAGGAAGAGTTGGAGGGTGAGTTGAAATAGTAGCCATGGTTTCTTGTATTGAAATAACACTTGGATTTTTTTATTAAATTATTATGTTTAGTTCATAACCAATTCATAAACAATTTTTATGAAATCTTTAATATTCCATTGTAATATTCTAGACCATAACAAGGTTATTTAGGGATGTATAAACTATGTTTTTGCAAATTAAGTTTACACAAAAAACAGTGTATGAACTAAATATTTTCTGGGAGTAAATTTATGTGCTACCTAGATTATTGTCTTGCATATTATTGTTTGTAGATAAAGCTGAGGGGTATAGATGCTAGGGGATATTGAATTCCAGAGAGCTTGAAGCAGTTCGGCGGATACCGGACTGGTTGGAGGGAGTTGATTTCCATCTGCTTCAATAGTTGGATTAGACTTATCTGTTTTGGATATATGTATAATTGTTGTTATGTGAGAAAGGGAATTTGAATGAGAATGTGTCGGAGATTCTACTGTATTAACTGTGGTGAGTTTTGTTGTGACGCTATTGGGTGGTGAGTTTTTATTGATTGTTTCAGATGAAGTGTGATTAGTATTACTGAGGAGAGTGGGATTGTTGCTCAGAGAACTTGACTTTGTTTGACATTTATCAGTTTTGTTGTCTTTAGTGATTTCGGAATAAGAAGTTTGAGTAGGATTGCGAGAGTTATACAGACGGCGCGCTTCGTTAATGCTGCAGTATTCACTCACTCTGATTTTGAGTATCTCAGTTGCTGGTATTTTGGACAGTTTTTGCCATCTGCAGTGCGCAACACAGTTTGCGCACAGGGTTCTTGAGCACAGTGCCGGAATGTGGGAGGACAATTGCAGGCAAAACATGTGGCGTTGCTTCTCCACCTTTTGGAAGTGACCTAGTTTTAGGCATTGTTTACATAAGGATAAACTTTGACTTCATACCTTGCCACATCTACTTCAGTAGGAAGTCGCCACATATTGAATGTGAGGGCTAATCTTCCTGTTGGAGTCGAACCATTTTCGGAAGGGCGAGTGAATTTATAAGCTTCTGTAACGCCTTGTGATTTTAATTCGTCTACAATTTTTTTTTTCATCGACATGATTGGGACACGGTGCATATATGGTGCTTTGACAAATTTTAACTAGCTAGTGATTTTGGTTTGAGAAACTTTTCGGCAATGCGGAGGGAATGCGTTTGTATTAAAATATTTCCATCGCGTAGTAATTTAGTTGAATTTATCTCCGTTGAAATGCATTCTAAACCTTTTTTCATAGCGAAATGGCTTAGCTTAGTGAACGATTTATCTGGATCAGTTGGCGAAATCACAATAAATTTAGGGTTATTCAATATGATTTTTTTTGTTAGTAGAGTCAGAAATGTGTCCGGTTTTTGTCTTTTTGGATCTGATTCGTTCGTATAATAATTCGTATCTATTAGATCTGTTAAATCTATCTGGTGGGTCACCATCCATGTTTGAAAACTTTATAACACTTAACAAATTGTTTCTTTTTGACCTTCTCTGTTTCCGAAGGGTGAAAAGATGATTTATATTGGAACGTTTTTCCCTCATCCCTTATCAAGTTTGCTTTGGAGACAACCTCCCATATTTAGACAATTAAGACCGCATGACAACTTATTGTTCAGATATGAGTTTTTGCATTATAACTTCTACACTAAAGCTGCTAACAACATGTAATTTGGCACTCCTGCCACTTACTATGAATAAAAAAAAGTCCCCTGAAAACTATCAGGATCAAGTTACAACACTTATAGCTCCCATACAACTGATTGTTTAGATATGATGTTTTGCGTTATAACTCTGGCACAGTTATCGACTATTCCCCGTTGTGAACGTAGTGTTTTTCTCTCTGAGTTATCAATCGTAGTGCGCTTATTTCAGAAATTCTCATCTTCTTTTGGCACTAATGGACAATCAATTCTATATAGGTACATTCTTTGTGATAAACAAAATAATGAATTTTTGAAGTTGATGTATGTTCGTTTCGGCGTTGTGCCAACGTCACTCTCATTTTTCACTTTTTTTGAGAGTACAAAGCACTAAAAATGGCAAGGCGGAAACCGGTTTATCCCCAAACCAGAGTTGGCAAGGTATGACGGAAAATCATTTCAATATATCTACAGCATCCTTTTTTGTGAGATAATTTTCAAAGTTGCCTGTATTTTGTTACTGCTTTTATGGCTTTGACAGCCATCCTACTTACAGCAAAACCAAACTACATGCACATCGAAAGAAAAAATAAGAACGCAACTGTCTAGTGCTTCCACCTTATATGAATTCTCCTTGAACTTCGTTATATTATTTTATCCACCTATTTTTTGGAGAGAATTTTCGAATTAATTGAAAATCCAACCATTTTGATTAATTATAATTTTTATAGTTTTTATTTTTATATTTCGAATTTTTCACAAGAAAACCACACTTTTCTTTTTGTAGCCATACATTCTTTCAAGTAACGGAAATCGATAAACATCTTTTTATTCTGTCTATAAAAATGCGATCAATTTACAATGGTCTGTTATTTCCAGTTATTTGCACGCATCTATAATA
Organism: Anomoia purmunda; assembly: GCA_951828415.1. Taxonomy (NCBI): domain Eukaryota; kingdom Metazoa; phylum Arthropoda; class Insecta; order Diptera; family Tephritidae; genus Anomoia; species Anomoia purmunda. Next base: position 87,740,295 of record OX639995.1, read on the forward strand.
ATAATAATAATTTGGCGCTTACACCATAGCTTGATGTTTGGCCGAACTTCTACAATTTGTGGCGTGCGTATTGATGTTGTAACACAAATTTGAGGGCCTACAGTTTTACGCCGAATCCAAACGGCAAATGATGAAGATATCAAAATAAAGGAGAATTTTGAAAGTTAATAATGAAACCATAAAAATCGATTCACCATTCGAGTTCAGAACTTTTCTTTCTCTGTAATTGTTGTTGTATGTTTCTCACAATTCGAAACGATGCAGAAAATAACGAGTAATTTAATTATAGCTTTTTTTCTAAACTAATGGACGTTGAGATACTATCATACTATCTAGGTTTTGTTCTCAAAATCCCGATAAAATTCAAATAAGCATTTACAGATCAAGTTAAAATTTCGCATATTTGTAAATGCGTTATGATTTATTCACTATTCAAAATTAAAGAAATCTGGGCATGTGACTTGGAATTGATGTCCGTAAATTCTTGGATGTATTTTATTTTTCTTGGTACTATATTTTTTTAATTCCCCCTTTGAATATTAAATAGTGCTATTGAATTTTCCATTATAAATACACATATATATTCCAGATGTATGTACATCAGAAAAGTCGTATTTTCACTGTTTTCCATCGAAAAAGAAAGATTACAAAATATATGTATATTTTATAATAGTAATTGTTAAATGCAGAAGGTTAAAACCTTTACGTCCATAGATTTTTTATGTTAATTTTCTTTCATAAAACCAAAATTAATTATACAACGAAAATGCATACTGTGAATGTACTTAATCCAAAGTGTCAAAATATGTGCACAATTCAGAAAAAATCCACAAACTGTTCTCAGCTTTTAAATGTAATATATGTACATATGAATACTTTTAAAAAGAATTTTTAGAAATCTTTCAGTTATGTAGTTTATCCATTGGTAATTGATAATTTTTAGGTTGACTAAATTTTCTTCAAAAAAATACTACACTCCAACGATGAGTCTTAAGTTTTGGGTTGATTTAAGTTTTAATTAGTAAAAGAGATACTGAGGGCATATGTTTAATGTGACTGCATTGGTGGAAATTATTTCTTTTTTTTTTTTGAAATTTCGATACGGTGCATCTTAGAGATTCAGAAACAAAAGAGTTAAGTGTAACCGTAATTGTGATGCATATAATTTGAAATTTAACGAACGGAAACTATTTGATAATATTTATTTCACGATCATAGATTGAACGCACCTTCGAACCGATGTGTACCTCACCCTGACAATAATATGCTGAACAATGCAAGAAGAACGTGGACGTGCTCGAAATGCTCATATGCATATAATCGGATATGGACGGATACCTGTGAGATTTGCGAATCAACGTGTAGCCAACCGACAGTAGATCTGCCCAAATTAATGGCTCTAACAAAAGCTGAAAATGCAATATCAGTCAGTGGTAAGCAAATCATTCAATTTGAATTCATTTAACGGCTATTATATATTATTAACCAATTATAAGACTACATGTTGGACAACCTATTTTCAATGTATTTCAATATTTGAAACGGAAAAGTGTACTTAAAAAGTGTTTTGCGTATTCTGGACTCGTCACCTTCACTGGTATGACTATAAATCTGTTGTAGAACATTCTTTTGGAATGCATCTAAACCGATTTCTCGATTTTTTTTAACTCCATACATCTTGATACGGTCTAATGTACACCCTTGGTCAAAAGTATTAGGCATTCTGTACTTTACTGAATTTTTCCTTTTAAAAAAGTGAAGTTACGATTAATACAATTGTAAGGAATTTGTAAAAAAAAAGACGTTAATATTTGGTAAAACCACCGATTGATTTCAAGACAGCAGCAATTCTCTATAATTCTGTATAATAGCGCGTATAAGCTATTTGCTTGTCATCAATGGAGTAACAGCTTGCGGCAGGGTTGCTCCAAATTCTTATCCGGGTTCCGGGCGGGCGCAGAACCCAACCCTCCCCAAGAAGAGTATTTCTGTTGTGTTTTCCAAAAGAGATTCTATCTGAACTCAATTTCGGTTAGACGCAACTCCTGTAATAGATGGAGCCACCTTAAAACTTGTTCAGCTCCACTGAGCAGTCATGGAATCCCCGACCTCTGCACTTCTCCCTCTCACAGTCTGTTCCGTGTGTCAGGTCAGAGTATATAGGACTATGACATCATTTTTGCCTTGGATGGTGTCATTTTCGTATATGGGTATGTTGCTCCTTGTTGTACGAATACGAATCGCGTCAGATCCGCTGAGGACATCGACAGTCTTACAATTCAACTGTAACGGACCCCAGGGTAAGATCTCAGAGATAACTGACTTAATGAATCGGCATAGGATAAAGATAGCTGCGGTACAATAAGCCAAGCTAAACAGCAACTTCGATCTTCTGAGTTCTATAGGTTTCAACGTCTTAAGTAAGCATCGCGGGCGAGATAACGGTGGAGGCTTAGCATTCATCACACAACACTGTGCAATATCGTCTTATCGATGAAGACATTGACCGCAGGGATATCACCCTAGAATGCCATTACAAAGCCGTTCGGTCAGGCAATGTGGAGCTCGAAATATTTAATATATACATACAGACAGGATATTTCCCTGATATATGTAACTTAAAGTTGAAACCCGAATGCGCACCTCGATCTTTGGCAATCAAGCCTACGAAATGATCGTATTAGAAACTAATTGGTAGAACAGATAGACGGTTCGATGTTCTGCACCATGAATGACGACGCCCCCACCAGAATAGTGGGTAATTGCAGTGCCCCGCCAGACATCACGCAGCGTTTCTCCGGTTAATCTTTCTTGGTTTCGATGTACGTTACCGTTCAAATAACAGGTGGTATCACAATGTACTTATTTACTATGTCTGAGTGAGTTCCCTCTGCGGGGACTACCACATTAACCTAACCTTATCTCGGGATGGCGGAAAATCGTTCCAATATATAGTATGTACATCACGTTTTCACGGCGGGGAGAATATAGGTTCATAACCATGTTTTAAACAGGGTAACTCCCTGCTTGATGAAAGCCGAATTTTATGCATTTATACACAAGTTATAAGAAATAGGAAAAGGTTTATAGATGTATTTTGAGGAGAGTTGCCCCCTGTTAATTAAATTATAGACACTTGACGAGGTCAAGGATGATGCCTAAATTTTACTTAAATTGAATTATATTATACACAAGTCGTATGTGAGAGAAACCGAAATTAAATTTTTGATTGAATATGCAAAGGATAATTAAAAAAATAATAAAGGCAGGGCAAAAGCTGTGGCGTTAATAGGTGTTGGGGCTGGGATATCTCGTATTTATTGCCCGATTTTATTTAAATTCAGAACATTTATTAGCCAAATAAATATAACTATTTAGTTTTAAAATTGGAGCGATAGCTATCGCAGTAGTCGCGGTATTTCTAAAAGCCATATTTAAAGTCCGATTTCACTCAAATTCAAATTTAATTGATGGTGCCGCTGGATCCGAGTTATAATATATGTACATAAACATATAAAATCATAAACGCAATATCTCAATTTTAAGAATGTAGCTAATCGCGCCGTGTCAGCTTATATATTATATATATATTACATTTATATTCTTGTAATACATATTATATATTCATCAGGTAAATTTTGTATGTATTAGAAGTGTTCATCATTTGAACGAGGTCTTTGTCAATTGCGAAATCATGACAAAACTTTTCTTCCTTAAATTAATCATTTAAACACTAAACAAGAACATAGATCTTTGTTTTGTCTTGACAATGTTCATAGCGGTGAAAATGAATTCGACTTCTGGTGAGGAGTAAGATAAGAAAAATTAAAAACAAAACTATAAAGGGTTGCAAAAGGATTTTCGCCCGGCGCGTTTTTTATATTAACAAATCTCTACACAAAACTGTACATTAGATTGTAAATTTTTCCACTGATAAAAGTGTAATTTATTCTATTGCATTTCGATGGCATTTATTTCATTAGTATCTGATTTACACTTTTAAGAAAATAAGAAAAAAGGCTAGAGGCTAAATTAGAAAAAAAGCTAGATCTAACCGAAAAAAGGCTAAAAGGGCAACACTGCCTGGTATACAAGTTTTGTATTTTATTTTTAGCTTGTACATATATACCGGCTTTATAACTTTGGGAATATTTGTACAATCTGCAATAGCTCTAATAAAGGTTCAAATTTAGATTTTTCTCAAGTTTTTTGATTCACATAGTCAATGGTATTCAACTTACCTTAAAGTTTTCAAAATCAATAGAAACACATAACATTAAACTTTTCAATGAACATGAGATTATCAAAATCCATTGAAAACTGTCTAAATTATGACCGGTGTTTGGCGTTTGGGGAATTTGGGGTTGTACTTGAAATTTAGGAGCGCCGTGTAATTCTTCTTCTTCTTAATTGGCGCTTTGTTTTGTTAACTGACGCCAGCTAGATACCGCATGTGAAGCCAAATCCTTCTGCACCTACATACTTAAATGTTTATTGGGAAGTAACGTGATGAGTAGAAAATTACGGTATTGCAAAGATATGTAGTCACATGCCATAGTTCTTTTATTAATTTATGAATGTAAATAACAATTTTTTTCTCTGTTATTTATAAAATAGATGGAAATGGAAGTAAATGGGCATGCAAAAAGTGTACATTGGTCAACGATCCAACTTCCATTGCTTGCGCCGTGTGTGGAGGTTCAAAGTTACGAAGTATTTGCTCAATAGAAGATATGACTTTGCGGAAAGGAGAATTTTGGACTTGCGGTCAGTGTACTTTAAAAAATAACCTTTCTACCGGAGTATGTAGCGCATGCAAATCCGTAAGAGCACTACAAATTAAATCTAAAGGAGTACAGCTAAATGAGCTTAATACCGAAGGTGAGACAAATTTTTATTAGAACTTAATTAATAAATGCACGAGTTTTTGAAATACGTTATAGTTACAAACCTCTGATTTTATGCCGCGCTCGAGCCACTGTGAGTTACACGGTATTACATTGATTATGAACTTTTATCAACGCAGCATCCCGATTTAAATCTATGCCGAGGGATATGAAACATCGAATCAATGAATGATTTTTTTCGAATAGTGGATTTTTCGATTAGAAAAGATTTCTGAAGTCTAATGCTTGGTTTTCATTACGTCGAATCTCGTCAGTTGAATGAAAACCACCATCATTTTAACAATTTTCGATTCGGCAATTATATAATGGCAATATGTGGACATTTCGTGTCATATTTTGTCGTCAAACATTTGACTTAATGCAAACCAAGTATAAGTTTAATGCGCTATTGTCATTCGAGTTTCGTCCAAGTCTGGTAACGGGGCTCGGCTCCATCATCATTGATTGTAGATTCGGGCTCTGACGGTTACCGTGTCACCACCATTAATAAGCGTGGAGAAGTACCACTTCACTTGATGGCGGTCGTATGGTTGCCATTTTCATTCTTACAGTAGATCTCGCTTGGACCCGAACGCAGCATGGCCCTCTAGGCAGCATCCTTCCTTCACGAGGCGGCGCGACATTCCTCGTCTTGATTCCACAAATAAATTTTTACGCAGAGGTATGTACGAGGCGAGGTTAGCTCCTCAAACAGCGTTTATTTATTGATTCCTCAAAAACGAGTTTAAAATGCAGTTTTCCTGCATAATAAAAATTTGTTACCATCTTTGACGCGCACTTATAGTGGTCACTGTAAAGAAACATATGTGTAAATTTGTATTAGAAAAAATTAAATACGAAAAAATGGCTAATGTTTACAGATTTTAAAGTTGTCTCATTGTTAACTGCCTTGCAAGCAGGATATACAAAATATTGCTGCTTCTTTTGCGGGTGGGATAGCCGAGCGCGATAACAACATTTTAATAAAGAAAATTGGTCATCCCGTCACTCTCTCGTAGGGAGAAACAAAAACATTAAATTTGAACCTTTGGTCGAGTGAAATAAAATTATTTGGGATCCATAAACGCGTACAACGCTAAAAAAAGCTTATTGAAGATTCGTCTTTTCCTTCTACTCTTAGCGACGTTTGAAAGTAAATATGAAACGCATTTATTGACGTCACCAAGAATTCCTTTGGAAAAATTGCATTTCTTTCACACACATTTGGGCTTTTTTCAAAAATATGATAACGGTTGAAAACGAACGTGGACATCTTTAAGATGTCGATGCATTCAAAAGGCTAATGTGATACAGAATATAAATTTCAATAGGAATCTTACGAAAGATGTCCTGAACTAAAGTTCAAACGGGAAGCCAGATGTACCTGAAAAAAATTTCTGGTTCAATTGAACCCTCATTAAAAGTTAAAGTAAATATTTTAGTTTGCCATTGAGACCCAGCTGTTTGTCTGCGGTTTGCGATGTGGCAAACAATTTTTTATATGCATATTCTTAGCAGATACCGACCTATTGAGAGAAACAAATAAAAGTTAATCAATAATTATTACAGTATGTTAAAAATTTTCCGAGAAATCTGTAACTATTATTCAAAGAGTTATTTTATAAAAGTCTTTTCATAATCATTATCCGCGAGATAAATACTTTTAAGTGAGACTTATTATAAAAGTCTTCTCATAAGAATTATCAATGAGGAAAACTTTTTAAGTCTAAGGTACCTTTTTAGGACGATTTCGGGATTAGTTCGAAATCATTTTGAGATCGCTGCTGGGTTAGTTTGGTACCATTTCGAGACTAGTTTGGGAACAGTTTGGTATCAGTTCAGGACTAGCCACCAACTCTGGCAGTGCCTTGATCCTTATTTAATTTCAAGTTCTTTATAATATTTCGAAATTTCACGCTTTTACGCGAAAAACAATAAAAAAAACTAAGTTGAAGGAGTCGTCAACTAGTCCAGAAGTGACCCCGAAATTATTTCGAATTTGTCCCAAACCGGTCCGGAATTAATCCCGAAGTGGTGCGGAAATTTTTAAGACATAAAAAATTGGTCTAACTCATAATTATTATGCAAAGGCTTATTATACAAAACTCAAAATAAAAATCTTTGAAAGACGTTAAGAATAGTGTCTTGTTGATAATTATTATGGAAAGACTTTTATAATGTAAGTCTCAAAATAATAGTTATTGTCAGTTTTAAAAATTTTACTCATAATTGTTATGAGTGAATCTTAATTCACTGTACTACGTCAATGCCGCTATAATGGTTATACAGCCATCGTTCCAACGTCTGCGGTATTCGCCGTCGCGAAGACGTAAAGATCCAAAAATCTTTCAGAAAATCTCTCGAACACTCCAAAGGCCTTCTCATCTGATGCTTCTGCGCAATACAGTAGTACGGCCATCTCGAGAGACTTATAGAGCCTTGCTTTCGTTTGTCGAGAGATGGATTTATCGCTAATTCGCCTATCCATCCCAAAGTACCACTTGTTAGCAAGAAAGATTCTCCGTTGGATTTCGAGGCTGGCATTGTTGGTCTCGTCTACTTTGACAAAATTGGAACTGTAAACAGTGACGCGAATGCACTAATTCTTCATTCGATGACAGAAGTTACTTCGCTTCTTTATCCAGCTGAGAAAAGGTAGAAATAACCGCGCCGTTATTGAATCATTGAGTCTAATGATGTCGATGTCTGTGGCGTACGTTAGTTGCACACTCATATAAAAGAGAGTTTAATTCTGTGGCTCGAATTGTCTTTTCTAGCATAGTGTTAAAGAATTCACACGATGGAGTCACCCTGCCTGAAACCTCGTCCTTCCCAATTCTGATGGAGTCGGTGGTATTGCTCAGCGTCATTTTACATAACCGTATAAGTTTTGCAGGGATATCAAATTCAGGCAACGCGACATATAGGCAACTTCTTCTCATGCTGTCGGAAGCTGATATAAGTTGGCAAAGCTGATATAAGTTGACAGGCGATCCTCTCATCAGGGGTCTTTTCCAATATTGTCGTTTCGTGAATATCTGATCGATGGTAGATTTTTCAGGTCTAAAGCCACACTGATAAGGTCCAATCAGCAAATAAGCTGGTACATGCTTGTTCCATAACCGCGTTATTACTATCCGAGCTTCATCGAGGTCGGGTGACAGGATGTTAATGCCGTCATCTGCGACTTGGGATTCGGGATCTATATTCTGCTTTCGCTGTCACCATTTGGCAATGTGGAGAAATGCTCCCTTCACAATTTAAATATGCTTTGGACATCAGTCATCTTGTTCTTACAGGTCCCCGGTCCCAAAACATTCCGTGAGTCGCCTCACGTTCTCATTAAATTTTCGGGCACTTTTCCTGTCGGCTAGCAGCTCAAGTTCTTCGCTCTCACGTATTTCGGGCTCTCTTTTCTTTCTTCGAATAATACATCTCTCTTCCTTTCTCAACTCCCAGTAGAATTAGCGTTCCACTTTTCTGCGGAGCCGCGACATTCCTCATCGTACCAGAACATGCACCAGCGGCGGTTCGTAGAGAACGAGAACGGTGCTATTAGTGAGCAGGTGTCAGAGTCAAGTTGTGAAGTTTTTTAGCTGTCTGTTGCGATTGTACATTAACTGTGCCATAATTTAAGTCACTGTTATTACTTCATCAAGATAATTTTGCTTCTCAATTCATTTCTCCATCTGAAAACCCAAGTTTTGAGACATGTCGGTTTTTAGATAATTATATTTTCCTTTTCGAATCTACTGCTGTAGTCCGAAGTCTGTGTCGATAACGTGTTTGTATTTCAATAGAATTTGAATAGGCCAATAAACATATACAGGCTTGCTCTGCGTTGCGATACGGTTTGAAAACTAAAATTGATGCAATTCCGACTCGCTTTGGTGCTGCTCTTGATTCCGAGCGAGTTCGATAGATAGCCGGAAATAAGTTTGAGCAGCTATTGTCAATTATTTATGTTTCTTGAAAAATTTAAAAGTGATGTTTGGGTGTGCTGTGACAAAAAAGCATGTTATTGCACGTTCAAAACAACAAAAATTATTAGCTGAGGTTAAGCGTGGGCATATAACTAAAGCTGAACTCCAAGCAAGTTTGGCCTATAAAGAGATTTACATTATAAAACCTTCTTAATTTCCTTGGTTTTGATTCGAATTAATGAATGAAGTTTATTTACAAATATAATCAGCTGGTATCAGTCGTATATTCTGTACAAAAACTATGATTCAAATAAAATATTTCCGCAAAACTCAATAATTTAACAGCACCAATGTATTTTTATAATGTTTTTCAACCATTTACTAAGGCTATAAAGAATATAAAACGAATTATAAATGGCAGGAATATAAAAGTTTACTTTCAAATATTATTTATAATGCTTGCAAATATGGAACATTTCGAGCATGCGCTGAATCAGAATCGAGAAAAGATCGGTTTTATGCTGATCGTGTTCCCTGTATTTATTTTGTCAAATAGAAATTTTCTGATACAGATTTATCAAAATATTTAAATAAAGATTAGAGCAACAAAGGAATTTACGGAAACATGCAGATTTTATGGTCAGCCGATAACTTGCTGTTATATAAAAGCATAAATATATAATAAACATACAATAAATAATATTTATTTCTGTTTCATAATTTTTCCTGTTATTTCGGAGTCGGCGTAAAACTGTAGGCCCTCAAATTTGGGTTACAATAACAAGACGCACACCACAAATTGTAGGAGAAGTACCACCAACCATCAAGCTATATGGTGTAAGCGCCTAATTATCATATTATTATTATTATTATTTGAAAGACGAGTGATAAATCATTCGCTTACATTATAAGAGGAGTACTAGCGTCTAGGGCCTTCGGCTCGCTTATTCTAATTACACTTATTAGACTTAAACTAAGATGATGATACAATTTTGGATACAGTTAATTCTGAAATGAATAAGTAAAGATATTTATATACATTTTTTTAATTCGGTTTTTACTAAAAATTCATTGATCAGCTCTATTTTTTCTGGGTCTGTTTCGGTCAGCAGGCTCGAAGGTCTGATTTTATCGAATAGTGAATTTCTTGTTCGAGCGTATTGTGGGCAACTGTCCAACAAATGGCAAACGGAGAGGTCGTTTACACTACAGAAAGGGCATTGAGGTGAACTCGATCCCAAAAGAATATAGCTGTGGGTGATAATTGTGTGCCCAATCCTTAGACGAATAAATGATTTTAATGCGCTACAGCTAACATTGTAAGGTAAAGTAGGCTTTTTGCATTCTGTGTTGATGTTCGAATAGTGATGGCGGTAGTTTTTCCATTCATTTTGTTTCTTAAAAAACTTGTTTGAATTTATACTATTATCATATTATATTATTTGAAGGGCATTGCAGACCAAGTGACTAGACTAGAGTAGTTGTCAATACATATAAACGAAGTTCTGACAAAAGTAGTTTGTTATGGAAATGTTTAAAGAAATAGCAATTGCTAAACTATATTATCTTATAAACAAACTAATAATTTTTTTAAAATGTATGTTTGATTACAGAAACTATCGCTTCTAATTCAGCGGATACTAATCAGCCCTTTGAACAATCTATTGCGAAGACAGTAAATTTACAGCCGAGTCAAATAAAGATTTCAAGAAGCCCATCACCACGACAGAATCGGAGTTCATGTCATGCCGGTGCCATTCCTAAAAGGCACAGCACGGGTGGTAGTGTTTCAACCCGAACTTTGGGTTCTGCTATTACAACCGTTTTATCACCAGCGTCAAATGATAGTAGCAGCCAAAATGCGCTCAATTCAAATATCAGAAATAATATAACTCCATCCAAAACGTGGCAGTGCCCAGCTTGCACATATGAAAACTGTTCTGCCTCTGTGGTTTGCGATATGTGTTCTAGTCCGCGAGGGTTAGCAAGCAGCTTAAGTGAGGTTACTCTTCCAATGTTCGGAAAAATTATTATAGACATTCGTCAGGAAAGCAAACTAATGGAAAATCTAAGACAAAATGAAGAAAAGGAAGCTCTAAATAAATGGAAGAATATTATTCAGTACTGTAGCGATAACAATGAGCTCTTTGTCGATGATTCCTTTCCTCCAGCTCCCAAGAGTTTATATTACAATTCAACGAATAGCCTTCCTGATGGTAATCCGGTCGTGCAGTGGAGACGTCCTCATGAAATAAGTTATGAAGGCGGAGCTTTTCCGCCATGGGCAGTATTTAGAACCCCTCTTCCATCGGATATATGTCAAGGAGTTTTAGGAAATTGCTGGTTACTCAGTGCACTTGCTGTATTGGCAGAACGAGAAGATTTAGTTAGAGAAGTTTTAGTGACAAAAGAAATATGTTTACAAGGTGCCTACCAGGTACGTCTATGTAAAGATGGAAAATGGATAACAGTATTAGTTGATGACCTATTGCCTTGTGACAAACGCGGTCACCTTGTTTATTCGCAAGCTAAACGAAAACAACTTTGGGTTCCTTTAATCGAAAAAGCCGTTGCGAAAATTCATGGATGTTATGAAGCTCTCGTGTCTGGGCGTGCGATTGAGGGCTTAGCGACCTTAACGGGAGCTCCTTGTGAAAGCATTCCTTTACAGGCAAGTTCGCTACCGATGCCTAGCGAAGATGAATTAGATAAAGATTTAATATGGGCGCAACTACTAAGCTCTCGATGTGTTCTATTCTTGATGGGCGCTAGTTGTGGTGGAGGTAATATGAAGGTAGACGAGGACGAATACCAACGCAAAGGCCTACGCCCTCGACATGCATACTCCGTATTAGACGTTAGAGATATTCAGGGACATCGTTTATTAAAATTACGCAATCCTTGGGGTCATTACTCATGGCGTGGAGATTGGTCCGACGATTCTGAGCTTTGGACCGAAGACTTACGAGAACTATTGATGCCACATGGCGCATCGGAAGGAGTTTTCTGGATTTCATTTGAAGACGTTCTAAATTACTTTGATTGCATTGATATTTGCAAAGTTCGCTCCGGATGGAATGAAGTTCGGTTGCAGGTACCGTAAAAGTAATACATACATTGTACATACAATCCATTAACACATATTGCGTTTGAATAAAACGTTGGTAAAATACAAATTTATGTTTGAGTACCGTCATCTGTTATCGTGTTTATGGATTTTTCTGAATGAAGACGAAAGTCTTTCAACGGGGAAGCCATTCCTTACTATTAGATACGAAGTTAGTTTAAGACCGGCTTAAATTTGGCTATTTTATAGAGCAACACTGTTGTCCAAACCCCTCCCAAAATCATAAACCTGTAGGTCAATCTTGAAATTAATTAACTTGGACTAAACCACGCCCACCTCTCATATTACGGTAATTTAATACGAAAGATGGGGCTGGATTAGCAAATACACCGAATTAAAAAAATTTTGAAATGGGTGTGGCACTGCCCACTTTAGAGCAAATAAGTATATCTCCGAAACCGTGCTGCCTAATTTGGTACACACATCACACTTGTAGTAAATAAGCAAATTCAAAACATTTAAAAAATCGGACCAAAACTACGCCTAAGGGTAATTTTTAAAAATCAACACAACCAGATTTTTAAGTAATATTTACAATGAGTTTACATATGCAAATACACGGAATATAAAAAAATATATAGGATGCAATCCCGAGTATTTCGATACTCGAGAAATCGAATTCTCGTTCTCGCGTGAAATGTCGAGTATTTATCGAGACGATTTTATGTCATTGTTTAGAGTAAAAATAAGGCAGCACGCACAAGTGCAAAGTAACAAAATGCATACAATGGAATTGAGTATGGAGAAGCTCGCGAGAAAGCGATCCTCCCTAGCAGATGCTTGTGGGTTAGGATAATTAGTGCAAGAAATCCAGTTATCTTATAGAATAGAATATTGAGAAGCTCGTTAGGCTCGTGAGCTTCTCGATACACGAGGCTCTGAATAGCATTCACCGAGAGAGAATCACCACCTTCAGCTCCCTCGATAGTCCCGCGTTACTCTGGTTCAATTACGTTTTAGATACCGTAGTAGATTCAACTCTTACTTATCGAGACTCCTTCCACTATGGTCCAACCCTGTCGGAACAGCTTGTTTCCTGATCCTCCCCTTAGATGAGTTAGAGCTTAAAACAATGAGTACAATTACTTAAAATTAAATTAAAAGTATAATTAAAGTTCAGGTACATTCAGCTGATAGGGAAAAGAAATACATAAAGAGTAAAGTTGCACAGATTGATTAGAATAGAATTAGAGAGTGAACTGCAAGTTTCAAGCGCCTTGGATTACTTTCCAATTTTAATCCATTTGATAAGGAGTTCCATAATTTCACAGCTCTAAAGAAAAACATTCCTGACGTTACTGAATACTTGGACTGTGGTACAATGAGGTTACATGTGCGACTGGACTGTGCAAACGTTACTTTCGAAAAAAGATATTTCGGGACCCTGTTGTAAACTAGCCTATGAATAAATATTACTGAACGACGATCAACAAATTTTGACAAGCTGCAGCCAATACTGTTGGTGGAGAACTCCGAACTGTGATCAAATTTTCGCTTTAATAACCAATTGTAATTTATACAAGGAAGCTTTATCTAAATAACTATAAACTAATTCTTGGTAGGATATTAAAGAGACTATTAAGGTTTTACAAGTTTAAGATTAGTAGTTTGCGGAATATATGCCGCAGTTCTCCACAGTTGCCTCAACACAAAATATGACTTGCTAACTGATGTGTTGACATGGTCCGTACATGTAAGAGTCCCATTAAATTTAAAGCCAAGGGGTTTAACAACATTCTCATATTTTATGACACAATCATTCAGCATTAATGGTGAAACACCTTCGAGATTAACTCCATATGAGACAAGGCTATAGCTTGGGTTTTAGATGCATTGAGGTTGAGCATATTTCCCTTTTACCATTGTGAGATCGAATCTAAATCCTCATTGATTCTGCGATTAAGTCCTCCGAAAGACCCATAGGCGCTGATAAGTATATTTTACATCATCTGCCTATAAGTGAATATTAACATTTTTACATCATTTCACTAAGTCATTAATCTATAGGGGTTTTCAATAGGAATGCTACAAAAGTTTTTTTAAATGAAACAAAAACGGTTTGTGATATGAATTAAATTTTTTATTCCTGTGAAAGTACATTCGATGCCATTATGTATGGAACTCGATTTCTTTTGCATGGGCACCACGGGCACGCATGCAGAAGTCCAGACGCTGAACCCAATTTTCGACGGTTTTCAAGCATAAATCGGCCGATACTGCTGCAATTTCAAGTTCGATATTCGTACGAAGCTCATCCACAGACTTGACGTAGCACCACAGGAAATAGTCTAACGGCGTCAAATCGCACGACCGAGGCGGCCAATTCACTGAGCCATTTCGTGAGATAACACGTTCATCAAACTTGGTTTTCAATAAATCGATTGTGACATTCGCTGTGTGGCTTGTGGCGCCGTCCTGTTGGAACCACATATTGTCCAAGTCCATATCATCCAATTCCGGCCAAAAATATTCGGTTATCATTGAGCGGTAGCGATTCCCATTCACAGTAACGAGTCGGTATTGATCATCACGGAAGAAGTACGGCCCAATGACACCGCCCGCCCATAAACCGCACCAAACCGTAATTTTTTCGGGATGCCATGTTGACTCATGGAGTTCGAGTGGATTGCTGAATGTCCAATGACGCATATTTTGCTTATTGACGAAGCCATTCAGCCAGAAATGACGACGACCATAAATTATACATAGCGCTCTTAAAGTTGAGGCCATTGACTCCGAATTTCGGTAGTAAATTTTAATAAATTCGAATCGTTGTTGTATCGTATATCTCAAGAGAGCGGGGAAAAATATGGCGTCGTTTGCTGTCACTATCGGTCAACTTTTGTGCGTCCCTATTGCAAGACCCGTTACAAGCAAAACAAAACTGTGGATAGAACCCTGTGGAACATCAGATGTTATTGCGAATAGTCAGAACACGAACCTTTGGATATTACTCTCTCCCATCTATTTGTTAGATAAATTTTCATGAATTATTGTGCATGGTTGCTGAAACTGATACATATATTTTTTAAGCTTTGCTAATAAAATATTCTAACAAACAGTATCGAACGCTTTTGAAAAATCTAATAAAGTGGGGATTGTGAGGTGTCCTTTATCAAAGTGTGGTCAAGAACTTTTAACATGACAGTAGAACAGTCATGCCCCCGCCGAAAACCTGATTGGCATTCCGAAATGAGGCGCTTGTTTAAAATTAGTTTTTCAAAGACTTTCGACAATGACGAAGAATGCTTATAGGTCGATTGTCTGAAGGTAACATTGCATTGCTTTTCTTCGCAGCAGGTATTACATTGGATATTTTCCAGCTATCAGAAAACGTTAACGATGTTAAAGAAAAATTAATGATATAAGTCAAGGGTGAAATAATATATGACAAAATTATCTTAATAAATGTTAAGCTTATTTTGTCTTCACCAATTGTATTAGATTTGATAGATAGAATACATGTATCACGTCAGACTCCGTCACATGAGAAAAATTAAATTTACTGCCCTTTTCACACATAAGGTTACAATCAGGTTCAAAAGCTACATTTTCGGCAATTGTTCGAGTAGAAAAAAACTCACTCATGTCATCTACGTCAAATTTGCATTCCGCGGTTGAGCTAGATTCCACCCCAAGATATTCTAAATTGTTCCATAGCATCTTAGGAGGAAGATCGCAATCGAGTTTTCTTTGGAAGTAGTTCTTTTTGGCCAGTCGCGTTATAAAGGTAACTCTACTACTTTGAATGCCAAGTGACTTTTATTGCGATCTCTTATAGCCTTAAGCACCTCCCTGGTGAACCAAGGTTGCTTATTTTTGTTAATCTTGCGTTTTCTAAGAGATACATATTTTTCAAATACATAATTAACATGGTTGGAAAACTGTTGCACCTTTTTATTAACATCGCTCAATACCAGCCTCCATTCATTAAAGAGCAAAAGCTTCAGCATCTAATTCTTTTATATTTGTGTTATTTAAATTTCAATAATACAGCAAATCATTTGACGTACTAAGAGGAACACTTGCCTTTAAATTATAAGTCGAAAAAAGTAATTCATGATCGCTAATACCACTCAGCGAAATTGCACATATTGGAGACACAAAACAAATCAAGTAAACTAGTTTACTATGAGGGCCAAAACGAGTAGGCAATGAATTTATTAAATTTTACCCCACACTTGACATATTAACTAACAAATTCCTGGCACGTTCATTTTTCGCCACACAGAAAAATTTGTTCATAAATTGCACTATATTTGGATATAATAGAAAATAACTTGCTTAAATCAGAATATTTGCAGGTGATCAGACTTATGCACAATTTTTGATTGCATTTATACCTTAGTAGTACTAATAAGAGCATTTAAGTCGGCTCTCGTTTTCATAATTTTGGGTACTTCATTCGGGTTTAACCGCACAAGAACATTGCCGCGGATGGAGAATGCTGATGCCAGTAGCTTCTTCCCCTTTAGCTCAGAAGCATACGACATAACTTCTTGCAATGCAGTTGGCAGGCTCTCGTGTTTGTTAATCATTCCATACCCAGGCTGTTCAATATGGGCAAGTGAAAGCGACCTCTTCTTCGATTTGTAGAAGACAGCAATTGTTTTAAAGAGCTGACTTCGATCGTCTGCAGAGGATAGCTTTCTGCGTAGTTGTTTTTACCTTTCGCAGTCGAAAAACTTCACGCAGCAGCGGAGTTTTGTGCAAAACAGCATCGCAGACTTAGTGAATATATCAGAGAGGATCCCATCCGTTGCTTGGGGGATACCGTTGATATCCGAGAAGCAGTTGCAGTTGAAAATATGGTCTGTAACAACTCGTATCACAAGCGTGCACAGTTTTACACCAACAAATTGGAAAATAGCAATATGAGCCGCTCAGTGCACACATCGATTAACTCCATAAAACGAAAAGTTGAGAAACGCGATGATGTAATGTATATTGTTTTTAAAAATTCCTCTGATAATATGAATTCAAATATATAATGTGGAATGCATAATTGCAGATATAGCTTTCATTTAACGGTATATAAAATTAATAAGAAAGAATTGCCAACAAACAATCGTCAGTAATAGTCTTTTCATTATTAAGTTTTTATTACAGAAAAAGTTAGTTATTATACATTTTTATCACAGCTTTTCCATAAAAATGAATGTTGGAAGTTCGGTTATAAAATAATTTTCGTAATTAATTCATAGCAGCTTTATGTTAGCGGCATTATTCTTTGGGATGATTTAGCAATATTATAAATAATGTCTTCTTCATTTCGATTTGTTGACAAGTTCTTATAGTAATCGTGTTTAACAGGAGGAATGAATTCCATCATGTATCTCCATTTTTCCTTTGTCACAGTTCTACCTTTAGGATATAATAAAGGCTGATCTATATTTTTCAAACTTTGCGGTCTACCCACTAAAGATTTTCTTATATTAATGGCTTGAAATTCTGTATCTTCATTATAGTCACATTTGAATTGTATGAGATAGGGTTTGGACCTTTCTAACTTTATCCAGCGTATTTTAAGCCAATTTACTGGAAGCCCTGTGACGGTTACTTTTCTGTTAATGATAGACTGTTCTAAAGGTTTTGGTGACAAAAAATCTTGGTGAGTCTTTTGGATTAGATGAAACGGCGCTTTCTTTTTACATGTTTTGATTATATGGTACCAATCATCTGGTGAAAAAATGTTTTGATTTTTTTTCGCACATGATTCAATAATGGCAAAATCTGAGTCATTGGGCAAATAGCTGTGTCCACTTACCCAAAATTTCATGTCAATTGATTCAGCTTTGATTTCCGTGCTTTGAACAAGTTTCAATAAACTTAAGACGGTTTTAATATTTCTGTTTTCACCGGTACACGAATCCGAATATGTTATTATTTTTTCGAAGTTTGCAGCGTGAGTCTTTATGTACTTTTTTAGACAAGATGAAATTTCTTGAAACTCACGAGATCCTTCAGTTTCTGGCCAAACAAACATGTGGCTTATATTTTTATTGAATTCATGACATCCAAAATTATAAACATATAGATTTCGCTTATAATAAACTACGGATGTGGTCAACTTGGGAAAGGCTAAAGCTTTTTCCAAGTCAAAAGAAAATACGAAAAATTTTTCCGATGCTGCCATTCGATCGGCAGCCATTTGACTGCGAGCCCGTTCAGCCTCTTCTAAGTGATTTTCCTTTTCAATGTTTGCCATTTTAATTCCCTCATCGTCTGAAGATTGAATTTTTATTTGAAATGCATCACAAGTTTGACACGTATCCTTTGATGGTTGTTTAAAATGAATTTAAATTAAATTTTGTAGAGAACACATTATAGTAATATTTTTCTTTCACTGGTGCTACGTTTTCGTTTTCACATTCTGTGGCGTATAGTTCATACATCTTCTTAATGTTTAAGTCAGGATTTAAATATTGTCGTATTGGATTATGAGCTCTGGTGTAGTGACTGCTGTAGGCTGGAAATGACTTTATATGCTTTATAACATTTGTATCATCTATTTTATTGCTTGCAACGCGACCTTTGCGCTTATCAACCAAAGATGTAACTTGTTCTTTAGAACAACAATCGTATATCCTGCCGTCACTCACCTGATAAGTGTCTCTAAAATATTTCTTACAAACGTAATATCAAGTCCCTCTTTTCGAAAGTAATATGTAAACGAATGTGGTCTTCGTTCTTTAGTTTCATTCGTAGGGCGCCTTCTTTTTATTTCGTTAACTTTGATACAACCTCTTAAGATAATATTTTGGCCAAGTTGACTATGTAAACTATAAAATTCTTTCATGGCAGCCTCTCTCTCATCCGAAATAATCACTATGCTAATCACTGCTATACTAACTACCGCTTGCATTGTGCTTCTTTTTATCTGTTGACCGATGCGATTTTGTTACGAATATTATTGAGAGGGAGAGTGCATCTTCGGCTGTTTAAAAACAAATAAGCGTCGATGCACGGCCAGAACAGATACGGCGTTACTGAAACGATTTATATTAGAGTATGGAGTTAATCGAAATGACTTCTGAAAGAAATTACTTATTATTCAGTTGCCAAAAAGATTTGCCATTTAACGGTGCTAATATTTATTATTCAGGAAATTTATTATAAACATAAAAAGTTATGGCTATACCAAGGGCTTTGACACTTAAATTTAAGATTTTTCAAAAAGTGGAGTTAATCGATGTGTGCATTGAGCGACTCATATGATACCCACAAAAACTTTGTAAACTTAACAGCGCCGCACTAACACGTCTTACTCACTCATCATCACTTTACTAATCCTCACTTACTTGTTTCGAATTCCTTTTAAAATTCAGCAACACTTGTTTTAACATATCTGTAGAATTTTCGGAAATAATTAGATAATTTTTGGCACATATGTACATACATATACATTTATATACAATTAATATAAAAATATTTAAGTAGTCGATTCAATTCCTATTGGATATAGTTATTTAATATGTTAAATAATTTAAAATAGAGTCAAGCTAGCTTTGCACGACTAATTGAAACCCAAAGCTATCGCTAAAATTAGATAAAGCTTAAATCAGAGTACATTGATTAATAATAAAATACGAATGATATTTAAAACAAAAATTTGCTAATTCAAGGAATATTCCAAAGCATTATGGATGTTAACGTTAATTTGAAATAATTTGAAATTTTAAGTTGCATTTAATTGCTCTGCAAGATAACTACTGCGCCATACAATTCTCAATAATAGAACCAGATTTTCCGTCAGCTGTCGTACGTATAGAACCCACAATGTTTAAAATTTACCTATCACGACAAGTGAACCATCGTGATAATGCAACTATCGAGCTAGTAGTAATATCTATTGGTAATTTTATTACGTATGTCATAATTTGTTGAGAGTTTTCAGATTCTATGAATAAGTATTGCCAAAATCTTAATTATTGTCAAAACGAAATTTCTTTAAAATATGTATTTACATATATACTTTAACCGCGTACTTGATACCTGCTTCAGTACCATGATTCAAAGGTTGTTTTCATGTTACCTAAGCAAAAATTCTCATGAACATTACCCAATATGCAATTTTAATCTTTCATTCAAAGAGAACATAGAAGTATTTGTGTTAGAGATAGTTCAAAAGTGGGGCGATTTGCATGTTCGCGTAAAAATGCAAATAAATTGCTTCGCAAGCACTCCTTCCAGACTACGGAAATAAAATATCTTGTACGTTTAAATTTCGTTTTGTTTGTTACTTCAACAGTTCCAAGATTGAATTAGAAAGGTTTTATGCTGTTACGACAATAACATGTTCTGAAACCAAACACCGTATGTCGTTTGTTAAGGTATCTATTGGAGTAGGTCCAACTTGAAAAAATTCCGCGTTTTGCTTATATAGTACGCTGATAAATAAACTCACATAAAAATTAAAACCTAAAAAATACGATTAAAATTTAAAATGCTAATTGCAAATATATATAGTGATTGCAATATGTATGTATATTTCTCATGTTAAGTGTTTTCCATTCTATTATTTTTAATACACTTTTAATTATTATTAGGACACTTTGCAACCATTGTGCTCGATTTCATGTGTTTTGCTTACGGTTTTGGAGCCAACAGAAGCTGAGTTTACTCTCTTCCAAGAGGGACAACGGAACTCTGAAAAATCACAGCGATCACAGTTGGATTTGTGTGTTGTGATATTCCGTACTCGTTCAGCAGTGTCACCAGAGATCGGAAGGCTTGTTGAACATAGCAAACGCCAAGTAATTATTATTTTAAATTAAATAATTACGTTTTAACAGATTAATTGTTGACGCTTAAATATTTAGGTTCGCGGATTTGTGGGCTGCCATAAAATGTTGGAACGTGATATATATTTATTAGTTTGCCTGGCGTTCAACCACTGGCATACTGGAATCGAAGAGCCTCAACAATATCCACAGTGCATTTTAGCAATACACAGTTCTAAACGTCTTCTCGTGGAGCAAATTACTCCGTCACCGCATTTGCTAGCTGATGCAATAATAAGTCTGACTTTAACAAAGGGTCAGCGTCACGAAGGAAGAGAGGGAATGACTGCTTATTATTTAACCAAGGTATTGCTATTTTTAACTTTATGTATTGAAATTCTATAATTTTACTGTTGGCAAATTCAGAAGTGCGTAAGGCTAGGCGCCGATATTCAATTTCCGTACGACAAGTAGAGGTTGCATGTAAGCGTCTAGCCTAATGGAGAAGTTGTAATTAAATTACAGAAAACAACTACAATTTTGATTGTTTTCAAAAGGGTTCAAGAACATGCGCTCGTACCAAAATCAAAAGTAGGCAATTTCGCTGAATTTGAAGGACAAGGCTTGTTAAATGCTAATTTTTATTCTAGTCCGTAAGTTAACGTAAATGAAATAAAGGTCAAATATCCTGCTAAACCCCTAGACGGTTATACTTATACTTCGTCGAATCGATGATGCACTCTTCTTCACGTTAATATAACTCCAGTTTTCAGACCTTAAAAATATATTATTGTTTCATATTTTTTCTTAATTTTGAAAAATTTAAAATGTTTTTTTTTTTATTATTAATATGTATTTTTAGCGCTTGTCGATTTGGCGAAGTATAAATTGAAAGGGTTTTCAAACATACACATACATACGTACATACACATACATATGTAACTGTAAAATTCATGTTTAATATAACCAGAAAATTCAATATCAAACAAATCCATACAGTAATGTGAAAAAATACCGAACCCGAAATATTGATCAGTTTTAGGTAAAAAAATCTCGTGTATATACGGTTGGTTTTAACCTATTTGAAAACTCAATCTAAATTAAAATATACAACAATTTTATGAAGTATTAAAATATGAGAATCAAGTGGTTCATCTCGGCATGAAGGTTCATAACTTTTATAACTGCTATAAAAGTCGAATATATATCTTATATATAATACAGTGTTCAAGCACCTACATATGAGGGCGGCCATGACACTATCCTTACTGCCTGCTAATAACAACATCATAAAAATACAGCAGAAGAACGAAACCTGACACTGCAGATGGCACAACGCCGAAACCGGTTTGTTTCCAAATCAAACGTGGCAAGGGAAGACCGAAAATCGTTCCAATATACAAAATCTTTTCGCACTGTCGGAAGATCAAAAAGAAATATTTAAATTTTATTGTGATAATATTTTTTTTTAAATTTACGATCACGAGAGAAAGCTTCTAGAGGCAGTAAAAATCAAGGATCATCGATGTTTTGTTCGTGATTGGGTTCTTAATTTATGATAAAATATCTCATTTCCTCTTAATTTATTCACAGATTTTACAAAGCCAAATTACTCAGTTTTATCGCAATTTCAAGAATGATCACTATCGCATAGATTACGAGAGCGTGTCTGGGCTTTTAAACTTTCTTTACACCCATTCGCTTAACCATGCATATTGCAATGTTTGATTTACATTGTTAATTTAACCTTAAAAATAGATTATATGATAACTCATATAATGGAGTACCTAGTATGTGCCAAATATGTCCAGTCGTCATATTGCAAATACGCAATTTAACTTATTTATTTAATTCAATATAACTGCTGCAATATGTGTCAACTCTCTTTAAAAATATATTGTACTATGTGTGTTACTCAGGTTATTTGCTATTTATGTGTCAAATCTAGCCGTTTGGGCATGTAAAGATAAAAAACATACATATGTATTTACACACAAACTTTGACATTTATAATATTTGTAGGATTTCGTTCGTCCTCATTTAGTTTTGTTACAATAATGTTACGAATGTTGTGATTTTAAAGAATTTGGCGAGTTTATATATTATAATATCCATTCTTTTTCATTATTTTCTTTTATCTAAGCCTTTAATTATCTTCTGATTTTGTCCCCCTGCTCTTTTTTTGTATCCGTTGTTCGACGCTGAGGCGTATATTGTATTTGGTTCTTTCTTGTAATGCTATATATTTATGAGCATACAACGTCACTCCTAGGTTATTCTTTATATGTTCCATGTAGTGTCGTTCCAGGCTTTATATGAACACCCCATGAGGATTGCCGATGTTGGATTTCCCATTTGATTGTTTGTCTACATACGCTGTTATTGACTTTAAACTAATTTTTTTGCATTGTAGTATACATGTATATGCATCTTAACATAGCATAAAACAAAGTCGATTCCCGCTGTCTGTCCCTACGGGTCCGTAAAACTTTAAAACTACTCAACGAATTTTAATGCGGGTTTTTTTTAGTAAATATAGTGGTTCAAGGGGAAGGTTTTTATGTATATAACGTGCATATTTTAGTAGAGCAACACAGATAATTGTTGAGGTTTCCAATGTTATGTCGTAAAAACACATTTTTTTGACACTTACATTGCAAACGCTGGCTGAATTCTACAATATAGATAAAAATAATGTACTACAGTATTGTACACCTTAAAAAGGTCTACAAAAAGTCTGCGGTGGTATATGTCTATCTATTAGGCATAACCCATAATAACCATTTTTGATGTGTCGAAGGCGTCAACTACGTCGAAGCTATGAACATTAAAAATGATATGTGGTTGTTGTACAACAATAGTCTCTGCCTGGAGACAGGTTGATGTAGCGGCAGAAACAAGTTGTCTTTTCTTTTTGCCGCGCCATCTACTGTTAGATATTCCAGATGAAAAAATAAAAATATTCAAGACACAACCCAAACAAAGTCATGCCAAGACGTCGTCCTTCGAACATAGCAAGGGGTGCGGAATCATCAACGGAACGTGAGGCTAGCCTCAGCCGGCTTAGGGATAGATATAGAGCTAAGAGAGAAAGAGAGTGCACAGTAGAGTGTGAGGCTCGCCGTAGCCGCGATCGGGACAGACATAGAGTTCAGAGAGCCAGAGAATCGTCTTCGACTTTTTTTTATACTATGTTAAGATTCACAATACTCACCGGATGTGATACAGGAGAAGATGTATTGATTTCCCGAATTCCTCTGATACTATCGGATTAACCGTTCCAATTTAAACGCTTACAATTTCCGGTAAAGGTATCTTTTGCAATGACCATTAATAAATCGCAGGGTTAAACTTTCAACGTTGCAGGCTTAGATTTGTTTTTCACATGGCCAACTATATGTCGCTCTTTCAAGAGTAACCTCTTAAGAAAACATGTTTGTATTATCTAATGACAAAAAAGCTGTGAACGTTGTATATAAAGACAAGAAGATGTAGTATCAGCATTGCACCCGTGCGAAATCAGGGCTCATTCAAGTCTATTCAAATAAGTCACATTGAAATTTTATCACTAACATATGTTATATTTTTACTGTGGAGTTTTTCTGAAGGCGTTAAATTAGGACGAAACGAAGTTCGCTGGGTCCTCTAGTTGTATATATTATTTATATCGAGAGGTATCTAACTTTTGTTTTATTGAGTAGCGATCGAAGCAAGATATTGAGTTTTTCTGTATATTTGATATCAAACAACTCAAATCTGACGTGTATAGTGACAAAAATGCAAAGAGTTTCGTCCCATATTATCTTTAATTTGACCCTCAAATATGAATTACATTTTAACCGCCACGAACTGAACTGTAATTTGTTAGGTTTATTTATGCACGTACAAAGTTTGGGCACTAAACTTTGTTTTTTTACAACTTTATTTATTGAATCTGCTTTGTAAGAGACTAACAATAAGTTTTAAAATCTTAATTTAATTCTTAAAACATATCCCCTATTGGAGGAATATGTATGCTATACGGGTCCTTATTTTAATTACCGGGCTCGAAAATCATTTCGTCTGAGTCGTGTTTATGTTGCTTGATAGGCAAGTGATTGTCCTAGTTGATTTTTTTTAGCTTTTCCAAATACTTTTCCTTGATTTTCGTTATTTCATTTTGTACGGATGGGATGTTGAGGTCTTCATGGATGTTCTTATTCCGAATGTACTAAGGAGCTGCAGTTATTGTCCTAAGAATTTTTGATTGAGCTCTTTGTATAATGTCCACATTACTAACTCATGCATTACCCCACAACTGTGAGCAATACGTCCAGCAAGGCTTTCTAATAATAGTGTGATCCAGTTTGGTGGGGAACGCGAGATGATGAGCCAATGAAAACTGTTGGATTTCAGCTCCATTTGAGTTTTCTTAGACTCAATGTGCTTGCGCCAGTGAGACGCCTGTCGATATGCACACCAAGATATACCACTTCATTTGTTTGCGTAAATCGTAATGCTATTTAGGGACAGTGGCGGACAGGAATTCCTATTTAGTGTGAAGGTGACGTGTTTAATCTTTTGTTCATTGACCCTTATGCGCCAGTTGGCCAACCACTTCACGAGCAGTAAATTCTGAGCTAGAAATCTGTTTGCATTGTTAGGGCATCGAGATCTGCTAAGGATCGCAGTGTCATCCGAAAATGTGAGACGGAAATCTGTCGGAATATCTGCTGTGCAGAGAATATACAGGAATGGCCCAATAACGCTTTCTTGAAAAACTCCGGCTGCGATATCGAATGCGACTTTGTGTGTGTTCGCAGGAAGTAGCGTCCGTATTTTATATATTAGACCGTTCAGCTAAATGCGGTCAAATGGTTGAGCTTCGTCCAGACAAATTGCTGAGCAGTACTCTTTTCGTTAATACGCCGTCCTCGGATGTTAGAAGGTTAACTTGTTCTATCGAACTCGCTTGTGCACCAAGCTTGAGGAGCAAAGTCTTTTCAAAGAGCTTTGAAAAGCAAGGTAGCATGCTTATTGGCCTATAAGAGCAAGCCTGGGATTTTGCCTTTCTTGGTTTGGGCATCGTTATTATGATCGACTTCTTCCAATATGTCTGAAAGTGGCCATGTGTCAAAGAGATTTGAGATGAATGTTATGGCAGGACCTGGAAGTTCTTTGATCATCTGTGGGGTTATTAGATCATGGCATTCCATATATGTACATATTTTATCGGGTGCCTTTATTTCGCCTCTTAGTCAGCAAGCAATTGGATAAGCTGATTTTGATTTTTCATAAGCATGCATAAAAGTCATGAAATTCATCATGTTTTGTTGCAAGGAGACGATTATGGTCTTAATACTGTTGAGTGTTGGCGGATACAGGTGCTAAGGCAGGTGTAGTTGACTGAAGAGTAGGTTGCTGAAGTCCGGTATTGATGGCATCAGCAAATGAGACGCTGGAAGCAGCCTTTGAGTTGGACATGGGTGCACGTGAGAAGACCACTTCAGATAGGGTTTGAGATAGTAAATATGATGGTAGTCCACGAACTGCTGATTTTTAAATTGCGCCACAGTTTTAATTCTTTTAAAACAGGGCATCCCGTATAGTTAGCTGTGTGGTTGCCCTACAGTTGTTGTATTTTTTCATGGTGGGAACGTTCTTATTCACGTGACATGACTCGGTGACATGAAGGTCTCCGCAAGCTACACAAACAGCGCGTATGCTTTTGTGTGTCCAAATTCTTAGCAATTGGTTCACTGGATAGGGCCGTTTCGTTTATGGGGCTCTTCGACAGTAACTCTGCGGTGTAATAGGTACTGAAGGTTATTAATTGGGTGTTCTTTCCAAGGGACTTATTTTCTGGCTCTAACTCTACTTTGAACATAGTCTGTGGTACCTTATTTCTGTTGATTATATTTATTACAGCCTTTGCATTGAACCTTTGGAGTTTCTATGGTTGACTCGATACCTTTATTTGTAAGTCCTTTGCACTTTTAAGCTGGTAAGTATAAAAGTTCATTTTAGCATCGTTAAGATATTTCGATACCATTTGGTAATGCTCTTCCGCGTATATTTGTAGTTTCGTCTCGTGAATATTGCCCTTGGTAAGTGAGATTATACGCAAGGTGTTCTCGCCGATTAATTGCACTAGTTTTTTTTAACAAACCATTTGAATTTTGATCACGGATAAATACATTAGGCGTCATAAGTCTACGCTCCTAAGGTACTCTATTTAAAAACGTTAAAAAATAAGACACGTGACTTTTTAAAAAATTATCTTTATATTGGGCACTCCAATAAGTTTTTTCTGTATATTTTAGTTTACTACTTACAGTTTTAATAAAAAATTAAATTTTCAATTTGAAGATCAAAAACTAGCGCGTTCAAAAATCAAAATAATATGCATACATTGTTATATAAAATTCAAATAAACGTTAGTAATGAGCTGGATATCCACGGCATTTAAGTACTTCCCTAAGCCTTCTTTGCATGGAATATACCAGCTTTCTAGTTTCTTCGGATGCAATTTTATCCTATTCTTCTCTAACACTGCGTTACAAAAACGAGCTTTAGTTCTGTCCTATGAACCAAATATACTTTTTCGGAAAGGGGAGAAAAAATAAAAATACACGTGTATCGGCGATTTTCCGACTTTTTTTTTTATGTATAAAGTATAAAGCTCGTATTGTCCATCTGTCCGCCTGTGTGAAAGACTTTGGATCGATTTTTAACCCTTTTTCCGTGATCCAATCGAGCTGAATTTTTGCAGGCAGACTCATGGAAATGTCTGTATCACGTCAAATTTTTTAAAAAATTGATTTTTATCAATTCTCAGATTTTCCTGAATTTTTTTTTTTAAACTATTTATGACTTTTACAACACTTACAAGTGGTATGACAGATGAAACATTTAATTGCACAATTGTTTTAAGTTGTGTTGTGCGAAAACGTATTTCTATATATTTCATCTGAGAAAAAATGCAGTGCCCGACTTGAAATAACTTTTGTTACGTTTGTGGCTTATTCGCACCAAGTAAAAATTTTAAAAATATTACGAAAACAATAAAGTACGATGTACCAACAATTTGGCTACCACATGCACTGCAATGAATTGTGCTACTTTTGCGTAACTTTTACTCAAACTAAAGGGTACCAATACCTTCGCCGCAACAAAATTCGCTACGCTAATATAGAATCGGTTATTCCAGCTCTTCTGTACTCACCAGAAGAACGTATAGCGGCTTCAATGGAGATTTTTGAGGATGTTCCCGAACTAAGCGATGGAGAACCAACAGTAGTACCAACAATGCTATCAACATTTCTTGCATCGAATGCGAGATGCGAGAATCCAGAAGTATCGGAATTTGTACCAACACCCAGTGAACTTGGGACTGCAGTGCCGGATTTAGTAACGCAAGCCGACTTCAATGACCTTGTACGAGACGGAAATTTGTCAAAGAAAACAGCGAAACTCTTTGCATCACGCTTGAAGCAGTGGAATATAGTGGCGGCTGAATTTAAAATAACAGCTGCTCGTGATCGACGTAGCACTATTATTGTTATAATATTGATGCGATGTTTGCAAAAATTGGTTACCCTCGTATTTCAGAAGAGTGGCGACTTTTCATCGATGCATCGGTCACAGCCTTACAGTCGTGCTGCTTCATATCGGTAACATACATCCAGCTGTCCCGGTCGCATATGCCACAAACCTCAAAGAAACATACGAAGACATGCAATTAATATTACATCTGATAAAGTACCAAGAGCATAATTGGAAAATATGCTGCGATCTGAAAGTGGTCGGATTACTCATGGGTGTTTAGCGTGGATTTCCAACCCACCAGTGTTTTTTGTGTAAATTGTACTTTATTGCACGTGTTCTTTATTGAGTTCCATTAAAAACTAAACTTAATAGTTGCCCTAACTTTCCACCTAACCCACGACGTTGGATAACGCTGCTGCTGCTCTGCTGGCGGTTAGCGACGTTGACACAATCGTTGCGCTAACGATGTTTACTTGATGATGTTGTAATAGCTGCTTTTGCTGATGCAGCTAAACATGATGAAGAGAATTGTGGCGCTTGTGATGTTGTCATAGCGCAATGACCACAGACGATAGCAATAGCTATTGTTTCACTGACACATCGAAGTGTGCCAACAACGATATGCGATCATACCGTGTGATCGCATTTCTGCTGATCCAGCAAGTTGCATGAGGTGGCGTGCTGTCGTAATTTGGCTGAATGTGATTGACCTAGGCGAAGGCTAGGAAGACAACTGTGACATTTGGTTAATGACATTTGTGGGAAGAAACTTGTGATAACTCTTCCCCTTCTAAGTGAGGGACGTCTGCGGGCTTTGTGGCGGCATTTTCAATAACGGCTTTGATGGATTTGGCTAAGGACGCTTTCTTCCTGTTCGCTGCTGCTCGCTGAAATGCGTATGCGAGCATTCCTACAATGAGTAGGGCTCCCAAAGCGGCGAAACTTACCAGGTTATTGCGTTTGACGCTTTGCTGCAGATGTTTAATATGCTGAAGGTTTTGCTGATTTACGTGGCGAAGGTAAGGTGCGCTCAGAATTTCTATGTGCCGTGTCAAGTTGATATCTGGGGACCATGGCGCTTCAGGTTTCAAAGGCGCCGTGGAATTTTCGTTATAAAATAGGGTGCCGTTAACTCTTACCATTTTCTCGAAGGCCACCAGGTAAGTTCCATTTACTGTAATTGGAGCTTCGTCGTTTTATTCTATGACCGCCGTTTGGTCGTTAATAACAATCACACCATCACCTATCGATGTAATAGGTGCGAGATTGTTGTATGTTGTACCACAGTTGGCCGTGTTGCGTGTCATTAGCTGTAGAGCGCATGATGTTGCTAATGATGTTAGGCAGAATGTTGGGGTTGTGTTACTACAATTTCTTACCGCTACAGTTTGGTTGTCGCATGTAGCTAAGGTGGGTTCTTGCAAATGTAGAATTTGGTGGTCGTGGGCTACTGGAAAAATTCGTATTTTCTTGCATCTAAATCTAGGTATAGGATATTTCATTAAAAAGTATATTACGTTATTATATTGGACTATTTTAATCTTAACTAAAGGTATGATATCGGCTATCGTGAGGTTTGTGAAGTGCTTCAATTTGATTATTGAATTTATCTCCGCATTATCCAGAAGAATAGGATTGAGCGTTCCAATTTTTGCGAAAGTAATGGAGGTGAGCAAGTTATTTAATTCTGTTATCATTGCCCTATTTCTGGCCATAAGAATGTCGTAAAGGTAACCTGTGTCTATTTCTCTTTGTTTTGTTTGTTTTAGGATCTTATTCACTGTGATAGTAAGGCTATTAATTTCCTTTTGTACCTCCGTATTAATAATTAACTGCCTGTCCTATGAGTCGATTAATTGTTCTTCTGTGCTACTCAGTCTGTCGAAATCATCGTGGCCAGGAGTGCCGGTAATATACATATTTTAATAATGTCCCGAGGGCGTTTAAACTTCTCGCCTGCCTATGGTGCGTATTTATCAATTGTAGAAGTGTGTCTATTTGGCCTATGTCTGCGTGCAATATTTTCTTCATGTGCGATTGGGGGAAATGGTCTGTCGCGTTAAACGTTTCGTCTCGTAGTAGTTCGTAGAGAGTTAAGTTTGTGATAAGCTCGATGTGTCCCAAATTTTCCCAGATTATAATGTCTCCGTCTACCACTGGGATGTACCTTGCGTTAGTGTAGTCCATTATCCGTCCCGTTGACAACGATGCCGATAACAATGTGAAAAATACCAGGGAAACCCTAAAAATAAAAATGTAAATGACATAAGTTACTTAGCTCGTGCGAAGGTTGTCCTTATGGACCCTCCTTCCTCTTATAAGCACCGTAGTGCCGAGATCTTTTTCGACCTCCTCTTCGGTGTAGAGAGGCGTCAATTTATTTCCTAGTCTTCTATTGTTTTTAACTAGTACTTTCTCTCCCACCGCAAACTCCCTGTCTGGTCGATTCCTATTATGTATTTCAAGCTCCTTATCCTGCGCTTCCTCCAGGCGAGAGGTTACCAGTTCATCCTCTTTGCCTGGCTGAAAAATTGTAATAGGTTTCATTTTCGTTACTGTATGAATGGACCTATTGTATTTAATTGTGGCCAAAAGAATAATTTCTTCAATGTCATCCATATTTGTATCAAGTTTGAGGCATCGCGATATTTCTATCAATGTGCTATGGAATCGCTCCACCTGGCCATTTGATGTACTGTGAAGGGGTGGGGCATTCGCGATGTCAATATTAAAATGATTCTTCAGCATGGATTTGATACTATTAGAATTCAGTGACTTTTCATCGTCACAGTAAATAGTTTTTGTACCTGAAAACATGTTGATTAGCTGAAGAAGCTGTGGCTTTACGTCTACTATTGTCCTGGACTTTAAGGACTGTACTATAGCAAACTTTGAAAACTTGTCAATGCAAGTTAAGAAATACTTGGAGCCCGTTGAAAATATGTCGATGTGGAGGATCTCTCCACAATATGTAGGAATGGGCGTCTGAGCAATAAGTTGCTTTTTAGGATGGCGATCATACTTCGCCCGAGTTAATATCGATACTCGATATGAATTCAAAAATTATAATATTTTGCTGTGCCAAAATGCGTGCTCTTTATTACTATTCTTAAACTAACTTGTTTACATGAATCTTAGTGCTACTTATAGTATTGAGATGCGTCGGTCGTTATCTGTTTACTAGTAGGTAGTGATTTGGGCTATTATTGTTTGTTTTGGTGATACTACATTTCTATTGTTATAATGTTTGTCCGTTGCAGTCCGTGGTAATCATGTTGGGACAAGTTATGTTGTTTTGATGTTGTGTATATTATTATCATACGAGTACAAGGCCAAAGGGCATATGGTAGTTTATCTACATTTTTGTCTGTGAACAATAATTATGTATATATGTATGTAGTGTATACATTTATATGCATACATATGTATGTTTGTACTAACGTCGTTAACTCTCCTCCCTCTTAAAACGGAGCGTCCCCGCTATGGTGCTGCTATGAGTTGCTGCTGAAGACGGTTCAGTTCGATTTCGTATAGGTCTTCAATTTGTCTTTTTCTCTGAAGTATTCTTCTTTTTTCATAGCATCGGCAGAGATGTACCATGCCATAAGTGATGACTGCTAAGGTAAGGAATCCCATTATGATAAAGAACGTAAATTGTACTGGGTTTTCTTCAATAGGTATCAAAAATGCTGAGAGTTTTTGGATATTGCTGAATTTGTAGATTGAGTTTGAGGAAAAGATGCGGAGTACTTCAAGTTGTTCGCTATGTTGATTGTGTATGATTTTTCTGAGTTGTCGTTGATGATTGTAGTATGTGATACCATCGATGGCTGTAGATTCATTAAAGTGTATTAATTTAGGGCCTGATATATGCATGTTGTTCCAAGTGTGCTGGTAATCTGTGAAAATGTATCCATTCTCTAGGATGCGGAGTGGAGCATTATTTTCATGGGTTGCTTCGCATTGGGCCGATTTGTCCTCTAGTATTTTTATAGTACAATTGTCAGAGGGTTCGGACTTACATATAAAGTTACTCATATACTTTCTACATTTGGATATTCTTTGATATTTGTTACATTTTGCGATCTTAGGGTCTAAATTAATTTTACCATGCTTATGTGCTAAAGGATAAACATTGAATAGGCTACATTTAGTTTCGAGGATAGGATATTTGTATATTGTTATAATTGCTTCTTGTAGGTAACATATATGAATGTCGGCATATTCTAATATATTAATTATTGGAAGATCTAGTTTTTCGTGCTTTATTAAATCGTACACATCTTTCAAATTTAATGTGCCAGAATAAAAATTATTAGTTTTCGCAAAATTTATAGTATTTGTTATTGATTGAAGTTCATTGTAAACTTCTGATATAACAATGTTTTCGGTTATTGTTTTGGGATCAAGGGTTTCGAGTATTCTTTCGAACTGTGAGTTAATTTTCCTTTGCTTGTTGTTATTTTCTATTAGCATATTAAGTGAAGTTTTGATTTCTACTAGGTCATCGTGGTCTGGTGTACCAGTGATGAACTTTAACACGGAGCCAAGAAGGTTGATTGATCTTTTGGGTCTATAAATATTGGGAATGAGTTGATTTTTCAGAGTTTC
This sequence comes from Anomoia purmunda, assembly GCA_951828415.1. Taxonomy (NCBI): domain Eukaryota; kingdom Metazoa; phylum Arthropoda; class Insecta; order Diptera; family Tephritidae; genus Anomoia; species Anomoia purmunda. The sequence goes on from OX639995.1 coordinate 87,773,092, forward strand.
GATTTTGTTCACTAAAATTTGAGTTTCAGGTTGGTTTTCTAGATTGTATAATGATTTCATTATGCTTTCGTATGGCGCTAGTATTTTTGAAAGGTTAGATATGTGATAGAGAAAAGCTGTATCCTGATAAATGTAAACAGGGTCGGTTTCCACTAAGACATATTTCCTATTAGTTAAATCTATTATATTGTCACAAAGTGCAATAGAGAAAAGTAAGGTAAACACTATTCCGTACATGCCTTTACTCTAATATTGTCCTTATGGATAATAACTCTTTTATTTGTCGTTACTGTTTCGCCGTTGTCTTTTTTGACTATATGTCTGGCGTATTTTTTTACGTTTTTGTTCCGTCTATGCGTCTTTGAATATATTACGTCTCCTTCTTTGTAGTTCAGTTGTTTGCGATTGCGGTTGTGGTATCGCAAAACTCTCTCTTGGTTTTGTTGAAGACGCTCTTTGATGTCAGGATACCCCCTTTGATTGAAAAACACGTCCTCGGGTTTCTCGTTGGTTACCGAATGGATAGTTTTGTTGTACTGTCGGACTGCTTCAAATATCTGTTCATCGGGTGCCGAACTGTGTTGGTGTGCCAAAACTTTTGCGAGTTCAATTATGGTGCTATGCGTTCGTTCAACTTGACCGTTTGTTGTTGAATGATAGGCTGGAGTTTTGGTATGCGTTATTTGTAGTCGCTTGTATATTTGTTGTGCACATATGCCAGTAAATGTTGACTCGTTATCAGTCATTACAAACTTTGCGTTAGGGTATATTTGTGATAGTATCTCGTCGATGTATTTGTATGTGTCTTTCTTTGATGGTATTTGTCTCAAATAGCAAAATTTTGAGTACTTGTCGGTTGAACTAATGTACATATTATTGCTTATAAAAAATAAGTCTAAGTGTATGTATTCGCCTACTTTGTTCGGTACTGGTGCTGAACCAATTGGTTGTTTATTTGGTCGGCGTTCATATTTGTTTGTGAGGCAAATTTCGCAGTCCTGTACTTCCTTTTTACAAGCGTTACGTATGTTCGGCCAGTAATATTTGAGCGAAATTTCCTGTGCGTTATTTTTGTAGTTTCTGTGAGCACGTCTGTGTGTGTCTTGTATGATTTGTTTTTGTTGTTCGGTCTCGGTGATGTCGTCAACCAATTTCTGCGCTAGTACAATCGATACGGTTGGGAATGTGTCGATAAGGTCATTCTCGACGTAAAATAATATTTCTTCGCCTATTTGCAGGGCATTAGTTACGTTAGGTCTAATTATATTTTTTAGTCTGTCTAGCAATTCAGTTTTGGTGTTAAAAAAAATCGTATGTCGGCTGTTAGAAAATATATTTTGTGAGGATATTTCGATGGGATTCTGATCTGATTGTCTTACAATAATTTGATTTCTAAATGCGTTTAGTGGTTGCTTTACTCGTTTGACTTTTTGTGTTGGGGAGCTTTGTGCTGAATGTTGGGAGTCATCAGAGTTTACCGTGTTGTTTATTTGCTGGCGAGAAAGTGCATCAGCGACAACGTTCTGATGTCCGGGTTTGTAAACGAGTTTTGCGCCGTATTCTTCGATGAAATTTTTCCATCGTTTTAGTTTTGTGTTTGGATTTTTATCCGAAATTGAAAAGATGAGTGACTGATGGTCTGTATAAATCGTTAGATCTGCTATACCGTATAGGTGATTTCTTAATTTTTGAAGTGACCAAACGATAGCGAGTAATTCCTTTTCATTCGTGCTGTAATTCTGTTCAGTCTGACTAAGAGTTCTAGATATAAAGGAAATAGGTTTCCTGTTCTGAGAGAGTACAGCTCCTATTGCAAAGTTACTTGCGTCTGTCGTTAGTTCAAAAGGTTTGTTGAAGTCTGGTTGGAATAATTCGACTTGTGCTTGTAGTGCGTCTTTTATTTTTGTTAAAGCCTCGAGTGCTGGTTCGTCTAGATTAATTGAGACCTTTGCGCTCTGATTTTTACTTATACCACCATTGTCTCCGCGTAGAAATGTTGTCAGGGGTTTCGTTATTGTAGCGAAGTTCTGAATAAATTTCCTGTAGTAACTCGCTAGGCCAAGAAATGATCGTAATTCTTTTAAATTTTTTGGAGTTGGATAATTCTTTATAGTTTGAATTTTATTTGGATCCACAGTTATTTTATTATATTTTATTATGTGTCCAAGGTATTCAACTGAATCCTGGAAAAAATGCGATTTCTCGTTTGAAATCTTCATATTGGCATTGTGGAGGGCATTTACTATTGTACGAATATGTTCCATGTGTTCCTCGGGTGAGGACGAATATATGAGTACATCGTCAATATAAACATATGCGAACTTGCCAATATATGGACGTAGGATATCGTCTACGCATCGCTGAAATATGGAAGGTGCGTTCTTTAAACCGAACGGCATCCTAAGGAATTCATACTTTGCGCCATTCACACTGAATGCAGTTTTTTCTCTGTCTGATTTTTTTATCAAGATCTGATGAAAACCTGACTCTAAGTCTATCGTTGTGAAAACCTTTGCTTTACCTAAATTTTGAATTGTCATTGCAACGTCTGGGATAGGGTATCTATCAGTGATAGTCTGAGCGTTAAGCTTCTGAAAATCTACTACCATTCGTCTTTTAGGTTTCCCTTCGTTATCGGTACCTTTTTTTGCGACGGTCCAGATTGGAGAATTGTAAGGACTTTTACTAGGCTGAATAATTTGGTTGTCTAATAATTTATCTATTTCTTTGTTTATGAATTCATTGTCTGCTATCGGATACGGATACTGTTTCACCCAAATAGGATCTTCTGATTCTGTCCTAATTGTGGCTTGTATTGTAGTCGTAAACGGAAGGATTTCATTAGTTTCGTCGTTTATTCTCATGATATTTTCAATTTCAGTTTTATACTTGTCGTTATTAATTGTGAAATTAACTTTTTGTTCGCTTACTACTTTCTTTTTATATTTGTATAAGAGTTTATACTCAAAGATGTTAATTTCTGCTTTCAATACCCTAAGACCGTGTTCACCTAGAAGCATATCAAACTCCTCTAAAGCTTCGGTTTCAAAAAATACTAAGTTATGATTGAGTAGTGTAATAACTTTCTTAGCTTTGGTCAAAGAGTATCCATGAAGCGTTTTAACTTTAACCGGTTTTATGGGTATAGATTTTCCTAATTTGCACTTAGAACTAATATAATTATTTGTAGCACCTGTATCAATTAAAATATTAACGGATGTACCTGTCGTTTGACAACGCCTTTGGAGACACGGTAATCCGTTTATTCTCCTAAAAAAACACTTCCTGTCTCATAGATGTCGTCAGTATGTGCGGCGAGTGATTGTAGCTCTTCGTCTCTCGTCTGGTTTATTCTTTGTACCTTGTTGGTGTTGAGGTTTCGTGAAGAAGGAATTCTTCCGCGTTTTGCTGCTTGTTGGTCTTCTCTGAACGGGTTATAGTACCGTTGAGGTTGCTGAAGGTTGTTCCTTAGCTGGAGTTGATTGTTGTGTTGTGTTGGTCGTACGTGTTGACGAGAGTCGTCCACTTCCATCGGTTCTTGGCGTGGTTGATGGTTATATTGTACTTGCACATTTGGATTATATCTCCTTCTATCATCATATCTCTGTTGTGGAGGATTCCGTCTTTGGTTGTATCCTTGTGGCGTAATTTGTGCGTCGAACTGCATGTTTGAACTGTCGTGGTAAATCGTGCTTGCGATTGCATATGCGGTTTCCAAGTCTTTTGGGTGATGACTGTATAATGTGCCGCTTGTATACCTGCTGTTGAGTCCTGTGATGAAAGTACGGACTGCTTCTTGATTTGCATATTCTAGCATGGATGCAGGTCCTTGTTCTCCTGACATCTCTATCTTTGAGAGTGCGAGATTCAGTGCTTTGCTGATTTCGCTGTGAAACTCCGATAGTGTGCTTCTCCCTTGTGTGATCTTTTTCATTTCTTCGAGTAGTACATACAGCGGTCGTTGATCAGCGTATGTATAGTCAAGTCTGTTGATTATTGAATAGAAATTCAGCTTGGTGTTGTGATTGATTAAGATGTTTGCTGCCTCCCCAACAATTTTTGAGTGTATTATTGTAAACGCTGTATAGTAGTTCGGGTGGTTGGAAAATTCTTTAATGTTTTCCATGAATGTCCATGCCCTTTTCCTCCAGGATCTGTACTGGTTCTTGTCTCCGCTGAAGCATGGTATGGCTTCAAAGGTTTTTAAATTTATGAGGTTTCCATTTGTAATGTTCGGTGTAAATTCTACGTGTTGGTCTGCTGTAGTGACTGTCTGGGAAGGTTGTTGTGCTTCCAGTGTATTCACTTTTAGTTGTGTATTTTGTAGAGCTTGAGTTAGTAGTTCTACCTGTGCTCGTAGAGTTGCGATGTCCTGAGCCATTGTATCGTCCTGTGGTATTAGGCGCAGATAATTGAAACTTCGTTGGCGTTTAGTGCGTGAGTCCAGGGTGAGCGATTCTGTTTAAAGTCAGGAATCTTCAGTTTTCGTTTTTCACTTTTCACTTTTTTGATCGGTTTAGGCTGCCTGCTATTTCAAGGTTTGCTTTTACGCGACTGGTTAAATTTGTTATATCTCGCTTTTTCAGAGATTGTTTTTATGCTTTTCTTCAAAGCTGTGGAATTTTTATTTTATTACCCTGTATTTCAAGGGAATTTGGCTGCAGTCAAGAGTTAGACCGGCTTGAGCCCCCAGTTAATATCGATACTCGATATGAATTCAAAAATTATAATATTTTGCTGTGCCAAAATGCGTGCTCTTTATTACTATTCTTAAACTAACTTGTTTACATGAATCTTAGTGCTACTTATAGTATTGAGATGCGTCGGTCGTTATCTGTTTACTAGTAGGTAGTGATTTGGGCTATTATTGTTTGTTTTGGTGATACTACATTTCTATTGTTATAATGTTTGTCCGTTGCAGTCCGTGGTAATCATGTTGGGACAAGTTATGTTGTTTTGATGTTGTGTATATTATTATCATACGAGTACAAGGCCAAAGGGCATATGGTAGTTTATCTACATTTTTGTCTGTGAACAATAATTATGTATATATGTATGTAGTGTATACATTTATATGCATACATATGTATGTTTGTACTAACGTCGTTAACTCCCGAGAGCATGTGTGGCAGTTAGAGGCAAATTGTTTGGCTTTTCTCTCCATTTTAGGGAAAAAATAGTCTTCCAATATTTGCTTAACGTTCTCTTGGGGGGTTCGATGTGCCCGATTATGTTCGGCAGCGATAATTTCTTCTGCTCGTTCGGGTCAGTTATGTCGATGACAAATTTTTCCGTATGTCTAAATTTGACTGTTGGAAAAAGTTCAACCAGTTTGTCCTGGAATTGTGCTAGTGTATGTAAGTCGCAATATATTGCGTTAACAATATCCACTTTTACCGCTTCTTGTAGGAGGCTTATTAAATCCTCTTTACTCTTAAACGAGATTAGATGCCTAGTTTTTTTTCCAAAAATTATAAACGTTCTTTTTCCTTGTTCTATGCCTTCTTCTACTAGTATCTGATTACGAAAGCGGTTCACTGGTTTATGAGTTCTCTCAATCGTGTTAGTTGACGAAACTTCGCTATGAATTGTTTCGGTACTCATGTTATCCAGGGCGTTCATATGTTGCCTAGACAATGCATCTGCGACTACATTCTCTTTACCAGGTTTGTAAATTAGTTTCGCGTTACATTCATCTATCCATCTTTTAATTTTTGAATTTGGGTTTCTGTCTGAAACCGCAAAAGTGAGCGGTTGGTGATCTGTATGAACCTTAAGATCTGTTACGCCGTACAGGTAGTTTCTAAGGGTTTTAAGTGCCCAAACGATGGCCAACAGCTCTCTTTCGTTTGTGGCAAAATGTTCCTCACTACTGGTCAAAGTACGGGATATCATTGTTATAGGTTTCCCTTCCTGTGACAGGACAGCACCTATTGCGTGCGACGATGCATCCGTGGTTAAATCAAACGATTTATTAAAATCAGGGTAGGTTAGTGTCACCTCCTCTGATGCTAGTATTTCCTTTAAGGTAGTGAAGGCTTTTTTCTGTTCCTCAGTCAAATCAACTTCGAATTTTTTCGACTGTGACGCAGTAACTCGGCCATATTCACCCCTCATTATATTCGAAAGTGGCTTCGCTATTTTAGCGAAATCCCTAATGAAACAGCCGTAGTACCCCGCTAAACCCAAAAATGATCTTAGCCCCCTCAGAGTAGTGGGCTCCTGAAAATTTCTGATGGCATCCACTTTATCTGGGCACGTCTTGTTTCCGCCCTGTGAAACTAAAAAACCCAGGAATTCTACTTCGGTTCTGAAAAATTTTGATTTTTCCGCCGACACTCTCATGTTGGCTTCAAATAAACTTCTCAAAATCACTTCCACATCATCTAAATGTTGTTCTTCGTTTTGGGAAAATATAATGACATCATCCATATAGACAAAGCATTTGCTTCCTATGTGTTCTCTCAACACACCATCTATTGCCCTCTGGAAAATGCTGGGAGCATTCTTTAGACCGAATGGCAATCTACAAAATTCATACTTTCCATTTTTTACGGAAAATGCTGTTTTTTCTCTGTCCCGTTCCAGCAGGTTGATCTGATGGAAACCAGATTTCAAATCAAGGGTAGTAAAAAATTTACTTCCACCTAGATTTGATAAAATTCCCGTGATATCCGGGATTGGATATTTATCGCTGATGGTTTTTTCGTTGAGCTTTCGAAAATCTATAACCATCCGCTTTTTTTCTTGCCCAGTTTCGTCAAGGCCTTTCTTTTTTACCACCCATATGGGATAATTATATGGTGACCTGGATGGCCGAATGATGCCGTTTGCTAGCAGTTCTTGAATTTCTTTGTTCACGAAATCCGAGAGGCCCAATGGGTAAGGGTATAGCCTTGAATACACGGGGTCTTCGTTTGTAGTGCGAATCGTTGCTACTACGTTTGTGTTGTATGGTAGTGCTTCGTTGGGGTCTGCAAAAACCCCATTTATGCTACCAATCATTTTCGAGAATGCTTCTTCTAGATTTTGTGGGACGTTTTCTGCCTGCAGTCGCAAATGACTAACATCCTCGCTAGATACAAATAGTATAACCTCCTTACCAAAATCATGTGTTATTGTGTTTGTTTTTAAATTAATAGACGCGTGCACCTTGTTCAATAGGTCAAGGCCAATTACACCGTCAAATGAAGTAAGATTAGGTAATAGAAAAAATTCTGCTATTGTCCCAAAAATTTTAACCTTGCATTTATGTTTGATGGGGGTAACTCCATGAATAGACTTTACTAAAAATGAGTTTTCTACTGGTTTTATTCCTTTCAGCCCTGGAAGGGGCCTGATATAGCTCCTTGACGCCCCCATGTCAACAAGGAGCTTGAGTTCTTTTCCTCCTATTGACCTTGAAATCCAAGGAGGGATGGACTTTGCCCTAAAAAATTAACCTCATCGGATTCGATGTTGTCGGCTGCCTGCTCGGCTTCGTTATTGTATGTTTCTTCATTTTGCGACTCCCGCTCGTCGGTAAGATGGTTTACGCGCTGTATTTTGGGTCCTGTGTACCGCCCTGAGTTCGCTACACGTTTTTGCCCGTTCCCTTGCGGCTTACCGTATTGTTCGTGGCTACTGGTAAATAGTTTTTGGGTATTTCCATAATTCTGTGGACGACTGGCCTGTTTATTTTGTTTGCTTACTGAAAAATGCGGGTTTTTATGACCCACACCGTGATCGTAGTTAGGTGTCTTTTGATTGGCCGGATTCTGATTTCCGCCAGGTTTTTCTTGAAATCTGTTCGCGAAATTCATTGCGAAAGCGTAACGCTCATTGTTGGCATCTACCTCTTGTGCCAAAGCCAGGGCGGATGGGAGGTCAGATGGCCTAGATGCGAACAAGATATCACATAGTGGTTTCCTTAAACCTGATATAAATACTCTGAGTGCATCGGCCCTATATTTCTCATTTATAGTGTCTGCAACACCACTCTCATAAGACATAATTGTCTTATTTGCCAACAAAGTTAGCTTCTTTTCTACCTCATCGTAGAATTCTAGGCATGTCATTGATCCCTGTCTCAGGGTGGATAATTCCTGCTCGATTAAGTATATCGGCCGTTTGTCCGCGTAAGTAAAGTCAAGTCTGGAGATTATAGCGCTAAAGTTAGCACTGTGTTAAAAGAAGAAAGTACTGCGTCGGCAGCACCTCTCACTTTGTTTCTAATAATAGAAACGGCTTGGTAATGGCGTTCACTGCCATCGTACCTCCTAAATAATTCGTAGGCATTGTGTGCGGCTTCCCGCCAGGATACGTACGTGCCTTGGTGGCCAAAAAATTCCGGAAGGGACTTTATCGCGTCTAGCGTAATGTCGCAGGTAGTTAGGGGGTTGATTGTTACCCTAATATATTTTTCTACCTTAGGTTTGTTTATTGTTACTTGATTCTGTAAAGCAAGAAGCCTTCTGTCAAACTCCGTTGTCTGTTCGGCTAAAGCTCTCCTGACCTCTGCTTTTACTATCTCGCTAACTTGTTCCGTATTCATTGTATTTTGTCTGTTTGCTGCTAAATTTAAATTCTTAAAGAGGTCCTCCAACACCTCGGTCGTCTAACATTCAAAGATTTACTTGAAAAATTTTACAAAGGACACAGGTTTATTTAGCACCTATTTTTTATTAATTATTTAATTTTTTTTTTTTTTCAATTTCGGTTTTGCACTTTCACTAATTCTTTTAGAGCACTTCACTTACCTCTTCATACTTAGGTGTTATCCTAGCCTACGTTAATTCTTGATTTTCTTCTTTGGGTTGTAACGATTCTTGTTTCTACTCCTTCCGTTGTTGCTTGCTACTCTTCGATCTATTTTATTCGTATTCACCAGGATGCTTGTTTCAAATCCTTCTAACTGTTTGCGGTTATTATCATTAACTTCGTATTCACCAGGATCCTTGTTTCTGCTTTCTAACTGTTTGTGGTTATTATCATTAACTTCGTATTCACCAGGATGCTTGTCTCAAATCCTTCTAACTGTTTGCGATTATTATTTGTCCATTAGGATCAAAAATGATTAGTGTTTTCCAGCCCCACGTTGGGCGCCAATTGTGTTTTATTGCACGTGTTCTTTATTGAGTTCCATTAAAAACTAAACTTAATAGTTACCCTAACTTTCCACCTAACCCACGACATTGGATAACGCTGCTGCTGCTCTGCTGGCGGTTAGCGACGTTGACACAATCGTTGCGCTAACGATGTTTACTTGATGATGTTGTAATAGCTGCTTTTGCTGATGCAGCTAAACATGATGAAGAGAATTGTGGCGCTTGTGATGTTGTCATAGCACAATGACCACAGACGATAGCAATAGCTATTGTTTCACTGACACATCGAAGTGTGCCAACAACGATATGCGATCATACCGTGTGATCGCATTTCTGCTGATCCAACAAGTTGCATGAGGTGGCGTGCTGTCGTAATTTGGCTGAATGTGATTGATCTAGGCGAAGGCTAGGAAGACAACTGTGACATTTGGTTAATGACATTTGTGGGAAAAAACTTGTGATAACTTGTACATGGGAAGGTCGCAAAAGAGATCAGCATTAAACTGAATTTAAGTGGAAGCCGCGAACATGCTACAAAGTGGGCGTAGAAAGTATAGAAAATCTACCATTGGTGCAGCCATCTCAAATCATTTTGCCACCACTACACATTAAGCTCGGTCTCGGTATCAAATTTTGTTAAAAAACTGGATCGTGAGGGCGAGGCGATTGCAAGTTTGCGCAAAATTTTTCCGAAATTGAGAGGCGCAAAGATTCATGCAGGTATTTTTTTAAGAAGGCATTCAGTAACTTTATTTTTTTTTAATGATGTGTATGATTTAAAGTGTTTTCAATGGTCCGCAGATAAAAAAAATAGTTGCAAGTTATGAATTTTCATCAAAATTGAATGCTATCGAACAATGTGCATGGAAAGGCACAGTTGCCGTTATTGAGCAGTTTCTTGGCAACAAACGAGCTGCCAATTATTAAAATATTGTTGCAGAAATGATTTCGGCATATGACGAAATGAGCATATTAATGTCGCTAAAGATCCATTTCCTTCACAATCATTTAGATTGCGACTATTGAAAAGCGCTTTAAAGGACAAGGCATTACGCCTATGCTTGGCGAATACTGTTGGTCTATTTGTCGCGATACTGACACAAATACTTACAAACGTAAAAATAAAAGGCCTAAGTTTCTTTAAAAACATTGCAATTTTTAATGTAACAATTTTTAATTTTAATATAATAAAATTAATAACTTTAAAATTAAGAACAAATAACCATTTTTTCAAAAAAAAAAAATTAATTCAGGAAAATCTGAGAATTTATAAAAATCTATTTGTTTTTAAATTTGATGTGATACAGACATTTCCACGAGTCTGCCTGCAAAAATTCAGCTCGATTGGATCACGGAAAAAGGGTTAAAAATCGATCCAAAGTCTTTTACACAGGCGGACAGACGGACACTACGAGCTTTATACTTTATACATAAAAAAAATTCTGACGTGTACATGAAAATCGCCGATACACGTGTATTTTTATTTTTTCTCCCCTTTCCGAAAAAGTATGTATATTTGGTTCATAGGACATAATGTGTGTAACGCAGTGTAATGACTTCTTTCAATATTGATTTACTCGTAATATTGTGCTTATTTACGTTCCAATAACGCCCAAAGGTGTTCAATTGGATTCATATCCGGTGATAGTGGTGGTGTTGTCAGTAGTTAGGTACGTTATAAAGTAGACATAACCTGAAAATTTCGGCCGTATGTTTGGGGTCGCTGTCATGTTGAAAGTAATATTCGTTACCTAACCCCAACCTTTCAACGCTTTGGCTTTTAAAATATCCAAATATACAAACATATCCATAGTGGATTCAATAAGTTCGAACTTTTCAACGCCACCAGCTGCCACACACGCCCACATCATTACTCCTCCACCACAATGTTTGACGGCGGGCAACAAATTTTCTTTGTTGAGCGCTGTACCCGTTATTCTCCAAGCAATTTTCCGAAAATAAAAGTTTCATCCAGAACTCTGGGGGCATGTTGAATGCGATACGTTTTAACGGCGTTTTTCAAAATTCTTCTGGAAGTGGAAGTACTTATAGACTTTTCGAAACTTTATTGAATGTCCAGCGTCAGTTTAGATGCAGTGGTCCTGGGATTTGTCTTAATAAGGACACAATACTTCGCGATTCCCTGTTCGAACCGATGTACAAGCTCTTCCAACAGCATTGTTAAAATGATTTGTCCTTCGCCAACGTCTACTTCCTTTCTTTTTGGTACCATCATGAAAATAATTTAAAAAAAAACAGTGAAAATGTATAAGATAATATAATATATAAGATTTATACAATATATAAACGCTCTCGTTATTAAGTTCAACGTAGTGTGGCCACTATAGCTTGAACCGAAATATAGTGAGCGTGTACTTTTGACGCAAGCGTTATTAAGCTGCAGTAGCAAAAATGCCGTTATCTCTGACGTCGTCTGACTGTGTAGAAGAATCTTAGTTTGCTATGACTAATACCGAGTAAGCAAAATTTCAATAAATTTGGCGCTACTTTTTTTTATTTTGTGAGATAAAGTAGCCGAATATGTAGCGTGTGCGCGCTTCATTCGGTGGGTCCCGGGTTCAAATCCTGGACTGGGCAAGTAACATCAAAAATTGTAGAAAAGTTGCCGAGTGCATTTCTATCATGAAGAAACTTCTCACAAAAAAAAAACAGTCGCCGTTAGGTCCTTCAATTTGTTTTACAAGATCAAGACGCACACCACAAGTTGTAGGAGAATTTCGGCCAAAATCGCTTAAGCGGTTATAGTGCCAATTAAATAAGTAAGTGAGTAAATGCTTAATTTTTATATGTATAGGCGTGGTCTTACTAGTCGTGGAGTGACTTCTGCAGTATTATTGTCCTGAACTGTATCGCTAACCAATGCAAATTTATTGTGGCTTAGTAGAGACTTTTTATCTCTTTTGATCTCCTCTCATATTGATTTTGCTTTATTTTCTATACTTACATATTTGGGGCTAAGTTTTCTTTTTATTTGTATTTATGTGCTCATTTTAATCGGTGGGTGAGCAATGGTTAATGCCGAAGCCATAGTGGGCAGCAATGTTAGCGAATCACATTGCTGACTCCATGACAAATTTGAATTAGTGGCGATGGAAGTAATCGAGCGTTCACTTTCTCTGGTTGTTTTTGGCGATGGCGTTCTTGCGGGCACCGGTGACACATACGAAAAATAAGCGTTGTTGCGTTGTGCTGACGGCGACACTCCTCTTGGTCTCTTTGCCGCGGAGTGTGAATATCACTCTGGCTCGTACTTACTTACTTACTTAATTCGCGGTACAACCTCTTAAGAGATTTTGGCCGAGTTTAACAAGTTGCGCCAGTCACTTCTTCTTCCTGGTAACTGGCGCCAATTGGAAATACCAAGTGACGTCAAGTCTTTTTCAACTTGGTCTTTCCAACGCCGAGGAGGCCGTCCTCTTCCTCTTTTTCATCCATTCGCACGACATGTCCCAGCCGCTGTATTTTAATTCGCTGGACTATGTCTATGTAGCGATAAAGCTCATACAGCTCATCTTTCCATCGTCTGTGGTATTCGCTGTCGCAAAGACGTAGAGGTCCATAAATCTTTCGCAGAATCTTTCTCTCGAACACTCCAAGGGTCTTCTCATCCGATGCTGACAGTGCCCATGCTTCAACGCCTTACAATAGCACGGGCATGATGAGAGACTTGTAGAGTGTGGTTTTGGTTCGTCGAGAGAGGGCTTTACTGTGCAATTGCCTACTCAGCTCAAAGTAGCACTTGTTGCCAAGAAAGATTCTATGTTGGATTTCCAGGCTGGCATTATTGTAGGTGTTAATGCTGGTTCCCAGATAAACAAAGTCCTCCACTTTGTCGAGATTGTAATTGTCAACAGAGATGCGGGGGTCGAGACGCAAGTGCGCTGACTGTTTATTTGATGACAGGAGGCACTTAGTTTTGCCCTCGTTCACTTCAGACCCATACGTTTCGCTTCTTTATCCAGTTTGGAAAAGGCAGAAGTAATTGTTGAGGACGATGATATCGATATCATCAGCATACGCCAGAAGTTGCAGGCTCTTATAAAATGTAGTGCCTGAACGTTTCAACTCTGCAGCTCGAATTATCTTTTCTAACGTAAGGTTAAAGAAGTCGCACGAAAGCGAGTCAAGTTGTCTGAAACCTCGTTTGGTTTCAAACGGCTCGAAGAGGTCCTTCCCGATACTGACGTAGCTGGTGGTATTGCTCAACGTCATTTTACATAGCCGTATTAGTTTTATTGGGATACCAAATTTAGACATTGCGGCAAATACGCAGCTTCTTATGCTATCGAAAGCGGATTTGAAGTCGACAAAGACATTGTGTGTGTCTATTCTTCTTTCTCGGGTCTTTTCCAAGATTTGGCGTATCGTGAATATTTGGTCGATGGTAGATTCGCCAGGTCTAAAACCACACTGATAAGGTTCAATCAGCTCGTTCACGTTCACACAATACGCTCGACAGAACCTTATAAGCTATGCTAAGAAGACTAATCCCGCGGTAGTTGGCGCATATTGCAGGATCTGGCTCATACTGCAGTTTTCTTTATGAACTGATAATTAGCAGAATGCTCGTACGCTATCATTTATTATCTGCTTGCATAATTTATTATTATTATTGCTATTTTATGTAGTTGAATTTTCACTCAGTTTACTGACTAAGGAACGAATTTAAAACACGTCTGCACTCTTCGACGGTTTTATACCGTACAAATATATAAACTCTTCGTAAACGCTTTTGTATGGAAATATAAAATATTTGAAATACGCTTTATAAGCTTGCAATGTGAGGTCTACGACGTTGGAAAGAATTTGTGAGCATGGATGAGTATTCCCAATGCGTTTCTAAGGGTCGTTACTCAGTGGAGAGTTAACTACAGTTAACGGCAGTTAACCGCAAATTTTTAATATCGCCATTTATTTATAAGCAAAAATAAACTGCATTGTGGTCGCATTACTACCAAGTGTACATTTGTAACACGGATACAAAATAATACCTATATTATAAGAAAGGCAAAGTTGGCTACCGAACGTGAATAAACTCTCACTTTAAAAATATATGTTTTACAATATAAAAATAGTTTTCTAATAAAATTAATTTCGTTTTTTACTTATGCAGGGATGGGCTGGACTGGTAGTTATGGTTGAAAATCGTCACGAAAATAAATGGATACATGTTAAATGTGACTGTCAGGAAAGCTACAACGTTGTTTCGACGAGAGGAGAATTGAAGACGGTTGACTCGGTTCCACCGTTGCAACGGTAAACATAACAATCAACATCACAGTTTTAAAAAGTAAATAATTAATTTTTTTTTGGCGTAATTAGGCAAGTTATTATCGTGTTAACACAACTAGAAGGAAGCGGTGGATTTAGTATTGCACATCGGTTAACACACCGACTTGCTAACTCTAGAGGACTTCACGACTGGGGACCTCCAGGAGCGACACATTGCCCGCCAATAGAGAATGTCCACGGATTGCATGCACCTCGTTTAATTACTTAATTTTCTAGCATTCTAGTCAACGTTTCGCGGTTCTGATATATACATACTTATATATAAATACGAGTAGCCGTAGGTTTAATAAATAATTTGAATGTTTTGTTTTCGTAGTAATGTAAGACAGAAGTGAATAAATACCAAAAACAAATGTTACTCTGGGATATACATTTTGACATTATACGAATTACTTAGAATGGAAAGCTTTCGTTTGTCTTGTACAGAGTACTCAATCTTATCCTAGAGGAAAGCTAGGACGTGTTCGAAAATGCATTAATACAAAGCAAAGCATCGGTATATTCATCCAATACCATAGTACAGAGAAATATCGAATATGACCAATTAAATTGAATATAGTAAATAAATAAACGAACCAAAATTTATAACTCTTATCGCAAGCAGAGACAAATTCATCCATGTCGTTCTTACACCCCAAGTCTAAACATAAAATGATTCAATGTCATCATTAACTGCGCGCACATGATCTTTATTTCCTTTATCTTCTATCTATTTAAATGATTTTACTGGCCTATAACCTACTATCTGCCCCAGGTATCCTGATATAAAAACTATCACTTTGAAAATTAAGATGAAATGGGAAGAGCATCCGAGTTGTAACTTTGCTGCAACTGCTTCGAGCAAGTTCTTGTTCTCGGTAAGGCCCTTCCCTAGCCCGACGACGGTCAACAAGAAGCAACATTTTTGGAATGGAATAAGAAGGAAAAAATTAAAACGTAAAAAAGAAAAACTCTAACTAAAACAAAAGAGTTTTGAATTTTCTCTGAGTGGAGTGATCCATTTTTAATTAAAACTTTACGTTCATTTATCACATTTGTATAGTTTCTTTCAAGCCAGATGAACGAAGAAAATAACAATATTAATAAAAATTATGTCGCTAACTATAAAAGTAAGAGCAAGCGAACAGCTACCCTGCAGCCGATTACTATGAGAGCAACGGTGCAGCGATATCGGGAAAAGAGTACGAAGAGCTTGAGATGGTGCTTTTTTAGACGATACTGTGTGCGGAACTAAAGCCTTATATGAATTAAGTGATTGGACCTTATCAGTGCGGCTTTAGACCTGGCAAATGTGCAGTGCGTGAAATCCTGTAAAAGAACCCAGAGAAACAAACCGACAGACACCACCTTATTGTCGAGTCTAGATCTGCTTTTGATAGCTCGAAAAGAAGCTGCCTCTATGACGCCATGTGTAAATTTGGGATTCCCGCCCAATTAATTCTGGTGTGTAGGGTGACGTTGACCACAACTTTTATCTCGGTCCAGATTGCGAAGGACCTCTCCGAGCCATTCGGGACCAAATGAGGTTATAAACAGGGCGACTCACTCTCGTGTGACTTCTTCAATCTAGATGGATTTCGCTCACGTTTTTTTCACGGTTGGGGCTCGGCACTATTCCGCTGCCGTTGGCTTCAAGATCAGGGCCGTCTGTGCAGCATTCTCTAGCCTAGAGGAGGAAAAAGGGGAGCATTCCCCTCTTTTCATATAGCGCAAAAGCGTGGAAGATGTCGAACAAAGATGGAGGAAAGTGGAGGATAATAGGCATCCGCCTAATTATATCCGTGAATAAAATTAAACTGTTCTATTAAAAAAAAGTGTAGATAATCGGTGAAAACTTATCACAATATACACGGAATATCTAAGCGATAATCAAATACAGTTTTATATATTTAAAAGCACAAAGGGCCTACAAGTCGTCATTAAAGGCATGTAATCCACTGTGGAATCTACAGAAATCATAAATGTTATAAATATAATAAATAAAATAAGGTACTGCAGCCAATGTTCACAGTGGTGCTATAAAACCTAATATACCGCAGAGTTACCGTTTAAGAAACCCATAAACGAAACGGTCCTGCCCAGTGCACCAATTGCCAAGAATTTAGACACACAAGCATATTGCAGCCTATGCCCCGATTGCGTCGCTTGCGGAATCTTTATATAACGGAATCGTGCAATATGAATAAGAACGATCCCACCATGAAAAAATGCAACAATTGTGAGGTCAACCACAAGGCTAACTACAGGGGATGCCCTGTATAAAGGAATTAAAAACTAGTTTAAAAAACAGCTATTCGTGGACAACCAACATATTTTCCATCTCCAACCCTATTTGAGGTCTGCTTTTCGTGTGCACCCATGTCCAACTCAAAGGCTACGGCATCAGCTAAAAGCCAACGTTTTGACACTTCATCTAAACGACGTATTCCAGCCAAACATGTCATCACAGGGATATGTTTTGCCTTTATTTCCTGATGTTTCTCAACCTGAACCAATATCTTGAAATTAAGAACATCATGAAAAAGCCACTGAATTTAAAGCAAGCACCGGAACATGATCTAATAACCCCACAGAGGATCATAAAACTTGCGCGTTCTGCCATAACATATGTCTCAAATCTATTTAACGCTATACAAAGATAACGCAATTTTCCAACATATTGGAAGAAGTCGAATATAATAATGATACCCAAATTAGGAAAGAAGCTTGTTCATACAGGTCAATAAGTTTGCTACCTTGCTTTTCAAGCTCTTTGAAAAAACTAGCACAACACGGGACTATACTTATAGAACAAGTTAACCGTCTAATATCTGAGGTAAGGATGACGTTTGAACAGAGAGAATATAGCAATTTTTCTAGACCTAGGTCAAGCATTTGACCGCGTTTGGCTGGACGGTCTAATATATAAAATATGAATGCTACTTCCACCCGCAAAGATCTTGAAAGCTATGTTAACGGCCAGATTTTGCCGTACAGCACCTATACAGCAGCATTACAATTCTGCAGGCCAATGAAGTGGTGTAACTTGGTGTGCATCTCAACAGGCGTCTCACTTGGCACATTTCTTCAAAGAAAACTCAAATGAAGCTGAAAGCCAATGTTCTTCATTGGCTCATCAACTCGCGTTCTGCACTAAAACTGGAGTGCAGAGTATTTCTGAACACTAGTATTATAATGCCATTATAATGCTAGACGTACGTGTCACAGTTGTAGGGGAATGCATGCGCCAGTAATATGGATATCATTCAAAGAGCTCAAAGTCCTTAAGACAATCACTGGAGCTCCGTGGTACATTCGGAATATCCGTACAAAATGAAATAGCGTAAATCAAACAAAAGTATGTAGACAAAACAAATATACTAGCACAATCATTACCAATCAAGCAACACAAACACAACTCAGGTGAAATGATTTTCCAGCCCGGCAGTTAATATAAGGGCCCGTATAGCAGACATATTCCTCCAATAGGGGTTAGTTTTTTTGATTACATTAAGATTTTAAAACTTTCTCTTACTTACAGAGAAGATCCAATAAATAAATAAAGTTAATAAAAATATATATTAATTTTTAAACATTTGAACGAAAAAGCATCTGTTTGAATTCGCTATTGAAGAAGCTTAGACATGCGTCCACGTTGTAGGTCTTTTTATTAATTTTGGATTTTGATGTTTAGAGTGATTCTCTTTTTTCAAAACAATTTTGCTCAAAGGAGTAATCAAATTGAGTGTAGTGAAAAACAGATATTACAATTGTGTTGTTCACGATTGTGCTATCTCAACATTTTCTAGGAAAACTTTTTGATTTAGGCAACAGTGATGGTAATGACGCTTTTTTTAGATATTTTAATTCAATCTGATATTGACTTCAGTGATAATGATGACGATGCCGATGAAACTTTGGCTCCTTTCAATGTAAACGCCCATGCACAGGAGAGTGACAAAAGCATAGGTAACGAGTATGTTATTGAACCACACGCTGAACCACGCTGTGAAACGGCCCATAGTCTAAAATTTTGTGTGTTTATTTTCATTGATTAATGAGGTGGATTATTGGGTGGCAAGTGATATAGAACAAAAAAAATGATTTTATTTTATGAAATTATGGCATGACAAAAAATTGTATGCATATATATATATATATGTATTTTATCGTAAATTTTATGTATTTATGTATTTATGTATTTATTATGTATTTGGTGCATTTATGCGCCAAGTGTCCAAAAACTTTCATCACCCACTGTAAAAATGGTATTTGGGTGTGATCGCATCGGTACACTTGCGCCCCCCATCGGTACATGGTGCCTAACTCCAGTTGCTCTTGAGGGTGGTGGACCTGGCTATGTTCCACAGTTGCGAACGTAATATGGCATTACGATATATTTTCATATATCGTAAAAACACCTGAGTGCATTTAATTATTTTAATATTAAAAAGAAATAAAAAATTGATATGAACTACCTATTCCTGAATTTCGGTAATCGCGGAAAGTGCCCCCCACCATGAAATGGCTCAACATTCTGTTGTTTGTGTGGTTTATGTACATACATATGTACATTAGATATTTGCAGAGAACTTAGAAGTATGAGAAAAAATGTTGTCTGAAACGTTTCCAAACTGGGTTTCCCCACAGCTATTTAACATTTCCACATAACATTCTAACAGGGAGGTCAGTAAGAAAATGTCGTGAACATATATTTATTATGTTAAGATGTGACAATTAACTGCGTGCCTACCAATATTATTATTATAATTTTGCTTCGTTTTACTTTTTTATAACTGATGTTGAAAAATTTTTGAAATTTCATTTCGGAAATTTTTTCCTTACTTAGTTTTAGAGTTTTTACAGCATCATATTCATTTGTGCCTAAATATAATCAGATCAGAACTTTTGTGAAGTGATGCAACTGTTTTCAGGGATTGCTGTAACTACAAAAATGTACGGATAGTTAATATTTTATTTTATATCCTATTTAATAAATAAAATATGTAATATGTTTGCATTTCGCTTTTCAAACTATTCAAAAAAATTCGACACGTGCAAACTCTCACGATTTTGTATATTCATTTGTAATGAAATAAAATCAGAGCAGAAATTTAAATGAAAAAAGATTTCCATAAAATGAAGGATAAGTTGTATGATATTTTATTTTCTATTGAATTAAAAAAAATATAAAAATTAGACATGGCACGAAAAAAAAGACATGACACGAAAAAAAAGCTGGGATTCGAACTATGGTGCAACAATTCAAACGTGCAATATGATAATGTAGCAGGCGACTATACGCGCTAAGCCACAGCAGACACTTCATGGAGTTCGCTTATACGGCTATTTATGCAAATCATAGCAATGTGTACGCAAAAAAGAAGAACAATTTACGAATCCAACTAAAAATGAAACAAAGAAGAAAAAGTAGTAACCCGAGAAAAAACTGTTTTTTGCTTGCCAGAGGGGCAAGTAGAGACGGAAGAGGGGTTATGCAACAATTGTGGATAAGAGAAGGGTTGAAAGGGAAAGGGAACGGTAAGCAAAAGAATATTCTTTTCTGTTTTTCGGCAATTTTTGTGTCGATTCGCCAATTGCGCGTGCACGTGTACGCAAATGAATTGATGCGCATTTGGGCAGAAGTTCTAGAATGTTCTAGAATGTTCTAGAACATTCTAGAATGCCAGCAATTTGTCAGATTACGTTGGCAAATTGCATTATTGTCTGATATTGCGGTGTTGAAATTTTCAATGACCGTCGATGGTTTGTAAAATTGAAGATTTTAGCATTTTTGTGTTCGTCGCGAAAAAGATCGTTGAGGGGAACGTTTGCGTGCGCGGGGAGATGAAATGCTTACGCTTATGAATGAACGGCATTTGTTTTTAGGAATACGCGCACGCATTTATGAATGAATTTTTTGTTGTTGTATGTAGTTTCAGATATTTTAGAATATTTGGCGCTGGCGCAGGCACAAATGCAGCTGCGGTTGTGATTGCGCTGTGATTTGATTTTGATTTAGCGTAGGTCAAGGTTGAATTTTTTCACATGCGCTTACATAAGTACATAGATATGTGCATATGTGTGTATGTATGTACATGGATGCATATGAATTTATGTATTTAGATATGTATATGTACATATGTACATACATAGATATGAATACATATACATACATACTTAGATGTGTGCATATATGATTGTATACTTGATGATATTTTAGTTTTTTGTGACTGTACATTCAAATGTAGTTATGTACTTACATATGTATGTAGTATTCTCTGGTAGTATATATCAACTTACATACATACATATGTATATACATATGTACTACTATATACATATGTATGTACATATGCTAGTGCAAGAATTTGCAAAAAAGTAAAAATCTAAATAAACACCCTTCCCCCCCAAAACCCCAATCCTTTACAATTACAAAAAACTTGCCTTGAGCTCAAAAATTATTGCTGATATTTAGAATTTTCTACAAACTTATTAATATTATTTGCAAACCAATAGAAGAATCGTTTCAGATTGAGGGATGATGAATTTAACATTTAAGTTAGAAATATAAAATACTTTATAATGCAGTGTAAGAAGTTCACGATTAAGTAGTGATTTAGAGGCGGCGAAATTTTTGCCAGTTTTTTTAAATTTCATATTTTATTTTTAATATAACTCTTGATTCAGAATCAGTCTTGCGCTTTAAGTTTTAAGTACCTACAAAATATTTATTTTCTTAGCCTGCATATATTCATACTACATATGTACTATGTATGTATTGGCGAACATTTTTCCTGTATACATATGTATGTATGTATCTACATATGTATGTACATATGTATGTGCACACTCTCATTTATAAAAATTAAATAGCTAAAAACATTAATTTGATAAATATGTACATTAAACTCTTTATTTTGTTCTGAATATCAGCACAATCTTACTTTCTTAAGTTTTTCTATTTATTCTCATCTTCATTCGTCTGCATATTTGTTAACATCAAAATTTATATTTTTCCCTGCTAACATTAAATTTAACATTTTTGGTGGCTTAAAAATGCTAATTTAACAGTGTGGTGCAGACCCAGTTTGGAAACGTATCAGCCCTGTTAACGACCATCGCCGAATAGTTTCCACTTTCAATTTGCAGCTTCTCATACTTCTAAGTTCTCTGATATTTGATTGTGGTGAGGTAGGTTAGCAATCTGGCCTACCACCCACAAACAGTTTGTATGCCACTGTGCTTAATTTGCTGACCACAGTGGCTGTTCCAAAAAAAATTATTTAAACGTGAATTTTTGACGCGAGTGGTAGTGGCAATTTTTTTTTGTGAATAATTTAAATTAAATTAAATTAAATTAATTAAATTAAAGTTAAAGTTATTAATTAAATAGAAAAAGTGGAAGTGTTTAATTGTGAAGAAGTTTTTGTTTAGCAAGACGCCACGAATTAATGAAAACTCGAATGCGAACTGAGTTTTCATACGACGGCAGCTGAAGCAGCGACGTGGGCAGAATTTTGTTTCATCGTTTTGGAAAGAGGAAAATATGATCCGAATGGGCGTCTTTCCGTATGCTTAGCTAGTTTTCCATTGCGTGGAATCTTCCAGCTAAGCACCCGGAAAAAATACGTGTTTTGAACACGTAATTTTTGAGGTTGGCGTACATGTCGCCATGTGCAGCTGGCCAACAGTGCCTGTCGTACATATGCATACATCGCATTCATGGCGATGGTGGACGCATGCATGTGTACGGCGGCGATGATCAGGTAAGTGGTATTTATATATTTATACTAATAATATCATAATAATTTTTGTACATAAATTTTTGAGTTTTTTACGTACATATGTATGTAAGTAGGTACATGTGCATGTATGTATGTATACGGATATAGTAGCATAAGTTAAGTAAACTAACATTCTGCTTCATAAGCAAATAAACTGTTTAAGTAAACAATCTATAAGCCGTCGAACTGTTGCGCATGTTGCGCTTACCAAGCACTTACAATCTACATTTTTATTCAGAAATATGAGACGCGCACATAAACGCCGTCTCTTATATACAAAATTCTTATGTACTTTTGACTCTTCGATTTAAGTAAAACTTATGGATTGGCAGTCTGTAACTGATTGAGAAATAAAGCGGCCGTTCGGTCCAACGATAACAAGAAAAAAATGTGATTGGCGCAGTCGGTAGGATATTATTTATTGATGCGATAGCTAGACTATTCAATTCTCTAATTTAATATCCGCTAAAAAACTTTCGCAAAATACAGCGGTGATATCGTTTCAAATTTACAAACGTAAATCTCGACAGTGAATCGGTGACCGTGAGTGTGACTGTTCAAAGAAAAAAAAAACTTAGTAAAACTAAGAAGACGCCTTAGAATTCGCCAGGGTAATAAATCCACAGAGGTTGCCCTTAACCAGACGAAATAGCTAAGTGTGCATACAAATTAACAATTATAAATAAATAAACCAATTAATAATAAGTGAACAAAGAAAAACAAAACGAAAAATAAAATTAATTAATTACAGACCAATTAATAAATAAGTGAACAAAGAAAACCAAAACGAAAAATAAAATTAATTAATTACAGACCAATTAATAAATAAGTGAACAAAAACCTTATGACTAATTGAACAAAAAAAAAAAAAAAAAAAAAAAAAAATATTATTTCTACACACAAACAAGCAACGTAAGCCGATTTATAAACCCGAACTCAAATCCCAACAAAAATATCCAAATCAAATAATACACAATGGCAGTGGCAGCACCAGAACCAGTAATTCTTCTAACCGAGCCAAATATGACTCAGGTTGAGAGGCAGATATCCGCAGTGGAGAACTTCACAGGTGACCCCAAAACCCTGTATACCTTCATAAGCCGCATCGATTTCATATTGGCGTTGTACCAAACCACCGAAGAACGACAGAAGCTCATCATTTTTGGTCATATAGAGCGTAACATCAGTGGCGACGTCATCCGCACCCTCGGAGTGAGCAACCTCACCAGCTGGGCTGAGCTTAGACACCAACTCATCCTCAACTACAAGCCGCAGGTACCCAACCATCAACTACTCGAGGAATTCAGGAATACACCGTACAAAGGCAGCATCCGCCAGTTTCTTGAGGAGGCTGAGAAGAAGCGACAAATGTTAACCAGTAAGTTAGAATTGGAAAATGACTTTGCCGAAACTTCCTTGTATAACAGACTAATCCAAACAAGTATCGAAAATTTAACACAAAAACTACCAACTCACATTTATCTTCGAATAGTTAACTGTAATGTTCCCAATTTAAAGACACTCATAAACATTTTACAAGAAAAAGGCCTCTATGAAGCGCCAACCCCAAATAAATATAATGCAAAACCAATAAATCAGAATAACCCACAAAATAGCATGTATTTAAAACAGCCAAACAACCAAAACAAACCAATTGCTGCTCCTTTCCAACCATTATATAATTCAATTCATCCACCTCATTATCGACCATTTATTCAAACACCACCTCAAATACCCAGAACTAACACCATGCCTTTTCCTCAATATCGACCTTCTTACATTCACCCACAACCTAGTGCACCAATGATGCAACTACCCAGACAGAATCCAACCTTTAGTAGACAGAGTATGTTTGATCGGAACCGTTTCGGATCAAATTACGTCGGCGTACCGACCAATACCCTACCGGGAGTAGGTGTTACAAATAATAATCCTTTTAAAAGACAGAGACCATCAGATAGTGGACACTCAAAGATGAGTGTAGAAGAGTTGAGATATCAAGAAGAAACACCAACTCAATTCGAATACCCATACAACTTAGCATACCCCTACTATCCGTGTTATTCGAATTACCCACAATTCGAACCATATTCTTATCATGTGTCCGACATCCCTAACCCAATTTACGAGACTCCTGGACAGACATACAACAACTTAGACCAGAACGCAGAAGAAAAACCTGAACCAAATGACGAAAAACAATGCGATACAGAACAATCGGAAAATTTTCAGTTGGCGGCCTTGAATCAAGCCAATATATAACAATTAAACATAATAATAATAATTTGAGATGCCTTATTGACACTGGCTCTACAATAAATATGATGACCAAAAACATATTTGAAACACCCATTCAACGAACTAAACGTTCAGTTCATACTAGCAATGGCTCACTTATCATAAAAGAAATTACTACTTTACCACCAAATAATTATTTTCCGGTTGCTCAAGAATTTTTGATTCACCACTTCTCTGATCAGTACGATATGCTGATTGGACGCAGACTGTTAGCCAAGGCTAACGCCATAATAAATTACAAAAAAGGAACAGTCAACTTATTCGAAAAGGAATACAGATTGATTAATACAAACAATAGCACAGAGCACAATCATATTCAAGAGTATCCCTTATTCCACGAAGACCCCATATTCTTAGAAAAGTCCACGCTTCAGGAAAATTTATTTCGATTAGACCATTTAAACAAAGAGGAAAAATATAAATTGACTAATTTGTTGGAAAGCTTTCAAAATATTCAGTATCACGAAGGTGATAAACTCACTTTCACCAATCAGGAAAAACACACCATTAATACCACACACAATTCTCCCATATACTCAAAATTGTACAGTTACCCACAGACTTACGAAAAAGAAGTAGACCGACAGATACAAGACATGTTAGAACAGGGAATTATACGAGAGAGTAATTCACCATACTGCAGCCCCATTTGGGTTGTACCAAAGAAAGCAGATGCCTCCGGACAAAAGAAGTTTCGTATTGTAATCGACTACAGAAAACTAAACGAAATTACAGTAAGCGATAGATACCCTATACCGAACATGGACGAAATATTAGGTAAACTGGGTCAATGCAATTATTTTACAACAATAGACCTTGCCAAAGGCTTCCATCAAATAGAAATGGATTCAAAATCGATATCCAAGACTGCCTTTTCGACCAAAAATGGTCATTACGAGTATACACGAATGCCATTCGGGCTTAAAAATGCCCCCGCTACATTTCAACGATGTATGAACAATTTACTTCGGCCCCTCCTGAACAAGAATTGTCTAGTTTATCTGGACGACATCATCGTTTTTTCCACCTCCCTGGAGGAACACTTGCAATCTTTACAGGCAGTTTTTGAGAAACTCTCACAAGCAAATTTAAAATTACAGTTAGATAAGTGCGAATTTTTGAAACAAGAAACAACATTTTTAGGACATGTAATAACGAAAGACGGAATCAAACCAAACCCTGACAAAATAAAGGCTATAATAAAATATCCAGTACCAAGCAAACCTAAAGAAATTAAAGCGTTTTTAGGACTCACGGGTTATTACAGAAAATTCATACCCAACTTTGCTGACATAGCAAAACCCCTGACAAAATGTTTGAAAAAAGGAGCCAGGTTAGACATAAAACAAAAAGATTACCTAGAAGCAGTTGAAAAATTGAAATTATTAGTCTCTGAAGACCCAATTTTGAAAATACCAAACTTTGAAAGGAAGTTCGTTTTAACCACAGATGCAAGCAATGTAGCTTTGGGAGCCGTTCTCTCACAAGATGGGCATCCCGTTAGTTACATTAGTAGAACGTTAAATGAGCACGAGGTGAATTACAGTGCCATGGAGAAGGAATTACTGGCCATAGTTTGGGCAACAAAAACATTTCGACATTACTTACTAGGACGACACTTTGAAATAGCATCTGATCACCAACCATTGTGTTGGCTACATAAACTAAAAGAGCCTAACTCTAAATTAATAAGATGGAAGATTAGACTTTCCGAGTACGATTTCGATATAAAATACATTAAAGGAAAAGAAAATCACGTAGCCGACGCCCTATCCAGAATAACAATAGAACAGGCATTTTTTGGAGAGACTACACAACATAGCTCAGAAGAAGATAGTAGCAACTTGATGAGTTTATCGGAGAAGCCCATCAATTTCCATAAAAGGCAAATCATATTTGTCAAAGGCCCCAATAACATAAAATGCGAGACTTATTTCAAGAAACAAATCATATACATTTATTATGAAAACATTACCATAGAAACAGCAAAACAATATTTACTCGACCATTTTTGCTCCAGAAATAGTGCCCTATACATAGAAAGTGACGTAGATTTTGAAACAATTCAGAGCGCATATAAAGAAATTATTAATCCAAAACACAGCAAAATCGTCCGAAGTCTTATTTTTCTAAAAAACATACCTACTTATGCAGGATTCAAAGAGTTGATTCTGACTACCCATGAGAAACTATTGCATCCGGGAATTCAAAAAACCACAAAGCTTTTCGGTGAGACGTACTATTTTCCCAATAGCCAGCTTCTCATTCAAAATATAATCAATGAATGTCAGACATGTAACCTAGCCAAGACAGAACATCGTAAAACAGAAATGCCAATGAAGCTCACACCCAAACCCGAACATTGCCGCGATAAGTTTGTAATAGACATTTATTCCTCTGAAGGCAATCATTATTTAAGCTGCATAGACATCTATTCTAAGTTCGCCACTCTCGAACAGATAAAGACAAAAGATTGGATAGAATGCAAGAATGCCATTATGCGCATATTTAATCAGTTGGGAAACCCCAAGGTTTTGAAGGCAGATAGAGATGGCGCATTCGCCAGTTTAGCCCTCAAACGATGGCTCGAGAGTGAAAGCATAGAATTACAACTTAATACAACCAAAACAGGCGTAGCAGACATAGAAAGACTCCACAAAACAATAAATGAAAAGATACGCATTATTAAAAGTTCAGACGACAGTGAAGCAAAACTAAGTAAGATGGAAACAATACTTTTCATCTATAACCACAAAACTAAACACGACACTACTGGACAAACCCCTGCTCACATATTCCTTTACGCCGGACAACCAACACTTGATACACAACACAACAAAGAAAACAAAATTAATTAAATAAATAAAAATAGAGAAGAGTACGAAGTTGACACAAGATATAGAAAAGGACCGTTACAAAAAGGTAAATTGGAAAACCCATACAAATTGACAAAAAACGTTGAACAAACTGACGAAGACCACTATAAAATCACTAACAGAAATAGAGAAACTCATTATTATAAGACCCAATTTAAGAAGAAAGAGAAAACTAATCAAATTCCCATTCTACAGGCATCTGGTTCGTCATAATATTCTTCCTCATGAACATAGAAACATGCCAAACGCAACAGATTCAGATCAACAACATTGATACCGACCACGGATACCTCCTATTTACTGACAAACCAATAAAAATACCGTCAGAATTTGAACATCATTGTCTCCGCATCAACCTTACCGATATAGAAAACCTAAGTAATTATTTCAATACTAAAATGACTAACTACACTAACATTCCACAAATTAAAATTTTACATAACAAAATGTTGAGAGAACTTAATGGGATAACTCTACACCAGTCAAATAGACAGAAGCGAGGGTTAATTAACGCTGTGGGATCCGCATTCAAATACCTATTTGGAACATTAGACGACAATGACCGAATAAAAATTCAAAACCGATTAGAATCAGTAGCAACAAGTTCAATTAGTTTACACGAAATAAATGACGTTATACAATTGATAAACAGTAACACACAACAGATCAAGGAATATGAAGATAAACATAACAATAGAGAGCAACTTGTATACGAGTTGATTGAATTTACCGAATACATAGAAGACATTGCAATGGGAATGCAACTTTCTCGACTGGGACTGTTCAACCCAAAATTGCTTAATTACGACAAGTTAGAAAACGTAGACAGCAGTAACATATTATTAACCAAAACATCAACCTGGATCAACACCAACCAAATCTTCATCATATCACACATCCCCATTAAACAAAAAACCGTTCACACTATTTACATAATACCCTACCCAGACAGCAATGGTTATCAACTTGATCATTTAGGAAAAGATACTTATTTCGAAGAAGAAAACAAAATTTATAATCAAGATTACAAAGAAATTAATGATGAATGTATTAGGAATATTATGAAAAAAACGAAACCAATATGTAATTTTGTCCCCATAACAACTAATCAAATAATTAAATATATAGAACCAAATAACATTCTGACTTAGAATATAAAAGACACCATTGTAAGGCAAGATTGCCAAGAACTCAATAAAAACATAACAATTAGTGGCAACAAAATAATAACAATAAAACAATGTAAAATAGAAATTGGAAAGATAGTATTAAGCGAAAATTATTTAAATCCCGAAATTAACGTATCCCCATTATACACACCCTTAGAATTAACAAAAATAAAATCAGTAAAACATAAAGACATTGTAAACCTTATATCTAACAACAATATTGTAATCTGTATAATTGCATTAATCATGAGCCTCGTTATTTGCGCTGTTTGCGTATATTTGAAAATTAAAACTAAGACAACTTTAAAAATGCAAAATTCAGACCCAATTGAATTGCCCAAATTGTACCCATCAACTTCAGCAGAAGCATAGGCTTCCTTTTTAAGGGGAGGGAAGTAGCATAAGTTAAGTAAACTAACATTCTGCTTCATAAGCAAATAAACTGTTTAAGTAAACAATCTATAAGCCGTTGAACTGTTGCGCATGTTGCGCTTACCAAGCACTTACAATCTACATTTTTATTCAGAAATATGAGACGCGCACATAATCGCCGTCTCTTATATACAAAATTCTTATGTACTTTTGACTCTTCGATTTAAGTAAAACTTATGGATTGGCAGTCTGTAACTGATTGAGAAATAAAGCGGACGTTCGGTCCAACGATAACAAGAAAAAAAGGTGATTATATATATGTACATATCTACATGCACATGGTGGCGTGATGCGTTCGATTGCGAGGGCACAGTCGGAGGGAGGAGGGGTATGCCATGCGAAGATGGCGGATGATCGGAAGCAAAGAAAGGAGTTTGTAAAGTATTAATGTGGATCGAAATTTTTTTGTTTTTTTTTTGTGTTTAATCAATTTTGTACACTGAACTAATTTGTTTTATTTCCCAACAGGTGAACAATTAAATGATTTTCACGATGTGAGGAGCAGGACAACAGTGGAGCTGTAACCAAGTAACTGTTTTGTTTTTATACTTATATATACATATATATTTAAATTTTTTATGTGTATAGGGTTAACATTAGTACATAGATGTTTCCAAAAAATTTTTTTTTTTTTTTTTTTTTTTTAACGGATAAAATTGGAAAGATCTAGGTACTAGCGAGAATTTGCAAGTTGGTTAAAAAAAAATGATTGAAAATTATTGAGTTGATCCAAAAAAATATAAAGTTATAATTAAAGTTATTAAAATTTGGAAAATGATAAAATATTTAAATATACAAAATGTTTAAATATATCGAAATATTTAAAATATATAAAAAAACTTGCAACTTCTCATTAGTTTTACGTTCTCTCCGCTTCTTGCGTCTTTACGTTTTTCAAATTTTCTTTACGCTCTAAAATTTAGTTAGAGCCGTTTTCACAGTGATTAGTTAACGATTGGTTGACTATTAGTCAATGTAGCCAACAGCTGTTTGTTAACTAAAGCAATGTTTTTCACAGTGCTTAGTTATAAAAATAAATTTTCTGGCTAAAAGTCTGGTAGCACCATAGAAAACATATGATCTTGACATTACAGTTTTACAATTTATGTTTTTATTTCATTTCACAATTGGTAAAAATTGCAATTCAAATGGCGACGAAAAAGATCAATTTCAGTGAAAACGACGTAAATTTATTACTTGCTATAATAGAACAACATACAAATGTGATAGAGTGCAAAAAAAGCGATACTTTTACGGTAGATGTGAAAAATAAAGCTTGGTTAAAAATTCAGGAGGAATATAACAACAGAACCTCGTCTTCATTTCGCGATGAAAAAATGCTGCGTACCAAATATTACAACATGAAAAAGGAATTAAAGAAAAGGGTAGCAGCCGAAAAAAGAAGTTGCATCGCGACAGGAGGAGGGCCGCCATTGAAAATTAGCACCAATGATATTGATGTAATGTTAACATCAATAATAGGCTCGGAGCAGTTAGAAGGAATGGAATCTGTATACGATTCCGATAATCCTTTTGTGCGAAACAAAACGGAGGATGTTATCGTTAGCATTGGTAAGAAATTACTTAATTATTCTGCTCTTGAATTGGGAGGTTTCACTGTCTATATTCATGCTGTTACTCAAATACCATCATTTAAATGTATTAATGGTTTTGCAGATAAGGCAGCAAATAACATCAGTGCTAAGCAATCTCAGGATGGGAGCGAGGAATTTGAAGACATCAAGAACACATCCAACACAGCTACTACTTCGAAAAATTGGAGTACATACACGCCTGCAGATTTAAAAGCTCCTAAATGTAAAAAACTTATAATCGACGAATCGCAAAGCAAAGAGAAAAATACATCATGGTCGAAGCTGGCCGCTGTTAAATCAAAATGGACCGGAGAAAAATGCCGCGTAGAGATTGAAATATTAAAAGCTGAACATGAAAAGCGAGTAAAGATGTACGAGCAACATATAAAGCAATCTGAAATGGAACACAAAATGCGTATGAGAATTATGAAAGAGCAATTAAAGGAAATTCAATGGCGCAATCTTCAATTGGAAAAAAAACAGTACAAGCACAAAATAACTTGACACATACAAAATAAAAGTGTTTTAAATAACATTGTTGTATTATTTGCTTCTGATTGATAGTCTTACAAAGCTTGACTTGCAGTTATAAGGTTGCAAAGTACCCATTTATTAAATTAATCCTCGTCACATTTTTTTCAGTACGCCGATCAGAGCTGCGATTATTCGGTATGCTTAAAACTGACAAAATTTGCCTATCAATCTCAGGATCTAAAGGAGGAGCTTCAGTATCGCGATGTAAGCAGCATATATTTTGCAACACTGCTGTGGCGACAATTATTGATTGGACTTTGGTGCAATTCATTCGTATACCCAAAGACAATACTGGAAACCTTCGCTTCCAAACACCATAAGAGCGTTCAATTGGATTTCTTGACCGAATATGTGATTCGTTATATAGTCTTTCAGCTGCACTGTTAACGGAATGAAGGGGTGTTAAAATCCGTTTATTATTTTCATACCCTTTATCAGCAAGCACAAGTCCATCTCCGAACTCTCCGTTCTCAAGACGAGCAAAAATACGAGAGTTTCGTAATATGGTAGCATCATGTGTTGATCCTGGCCACCTAGCAACTATGTCTAAAATCATCAAACGAGCATCGCAAATCGTTTGTACATTAAAAGAAAATATGCTTTTTCTATTACGAAATAGTTCCGCATGGTCTCCGCCTGAAAAGGAAGGAAACATGTAAAAATAGATATTCATTACGGTTTTGAGGTGTTTCAGCTCACCAGGTGACTGAATTTTTACGTGCGTGCAATCTAAGGCACCAATAACTCTGGGAAATTTAGCAATTAGAAAAAACTCTTTCTGTTTTTGATGTATATCTTCCGTTGTAGTAGGAAATCGTATGAAACGTTCTCGCAACCTTGTTATTTTATCTGAAACAAGAGTAACAACTCTTGATACTGTGCTAGTAGACACTCCTGACACATCTCCAATCAATTGCTGAATACTGCCAGTGGCATAAAACCTCAATGTAATGGCCAATATATGATCCGGCGACAACGCATTATTCCTAGGAAAAAATTTTATGTAGAAATCGGCAGGCAAAGCGTTAAAAAAGCTATACCATGTGGTAGCATGCTGTATATCTGGACGTATGAGCTGCAATACTTCCCATGCAGCATCTTTGCATAGGCGGAAACGCTCTCTAAAGTCCTTTTCATCATAAAGTTGAAAGAAATTAAATCGCTCCCGGATTTGTTTTTTCCGACGGAAAATTACCACTTTTAGCAGCTCTTCGTAATCGTCGTCACTGTCACTGAACTCCATTGTTGTGATCACTACTTCCCACCAAATTGCTTTTTAGATTTATTTTATTTTTCTTTTAATAAAAATAAATAGTTTGACATTCGAACAGCTGTTTGTTAACCAATCGTCAACCAATGCCCGGGAGATGAGTTAACTAATGGTTGACAATTCACTTTGAAATGAAAACCAATTAGTTATCTTCAACCATTCGTTAACTAATCACTGTGAAAACGGCTCTTAGTGGACAGGGTTTTTAGGGTTTAGGGTTTTCACCACTTATGTTAGGGTTGAACCGGGCTGATTTTTGACAATCGGTCATAAATTCCGGAAAATTAACTCGAGCTATTGGTTAGTTGTCGGTTAATTTCGAAATAGTTTCGGATATCAAAATGACCACTTTTCCAAGTTAACTGAAACTATTGGTTATTTTCTCGGTTAGTTTTGAAACAGTTTCGGGTATTAAATGACCACTTTTCAAAATTAATTCAAAACTATTGTTTAGTTTGTCAGTTAATTTTGTACGGGTATCGGGTACCAAATAACCACTACTTGATGTATGTAAAAAACATGATTTCGCAGATTTATTTATTTCTGTACGCCATCGTCGTACGTAATCCATCGGTACATTTTCAAGTTAAGTACTTATATCATTTAGAAAAAATGGCAGTGCAGAATTCTTTATTTTCTTGTACTTCACGTACTGTTTATGAAATATATATATATATATTTTTTTTTTTTTTTTTTTTTTTTTTTTAAGTACTTATCCTTAGGTAGGGGAAGTAGCGGTACTTTCGATGGAGGGAGCAAAACCAATTTCGTTATTGGTCTGCTGGTTTGTCCCTTCGTAGTATAGATGTCGACGACGCGTACCCGGTTATCCGAGCCTGGGTGTATGTTGATGACTCGTCCCAGTCTCCACATGTTAGGCGGTAGATTATCTTCCTTTATAACCACAAGATCTCCTATTTTGATGTTAGTTTGTGGATGTTTCCACTTTGTGCGTTTCTGCATTTCCAGCAGATATTCAGCCTTCCATCTTTTACAAAATGTTTGATGTAGGGCTTTAAGTTTCTGCCATCGGTTTACGATCGAGGCAGCGCTTTCGTTGATTTCTAGTTCAGGTGGAGCTAATAGGTGTCCACCTACTAGGAAGTGACCGGGGGTAAGAGGCTCCAAGTCGGAAGGCTCATTCGAAGAGGGGCTTAACGGACGGGAGTTAAGGCATGACTCGATTCGGCATAAAAGAGTTGTGAACTCTTCGAAGGTATAACTGAAGCCGGAAGCGATCTTTTTAAAATGGGTTTTAAAACTTTTTACCCCTGCTTCCCACAATCCGCCCATATGAGGCGCTGCAGTGGGTAAGAAATGCCATGTGATTATCTGATGGCTATATTTAATCATTGTATTATTTCGCGCTTCAGTTATAAATGCTTTGAATTCTGATCGTAGAGATCGCGAAGCTCCGACAAAGTTGGTGCCATTATCGGAGTAAACATTTTTTGGGCATCCTCTCCTGGCTATGAACCTAGCAAAAGCTGCCACAAAAGATGCAGTGCTAAGGTCATTGGTGGCTTCCAAGTGTATAGCCTTAGTGGCGAAACACACAAACAGGCAGACGTAACCTTTTGAGATGCGACAACCGCGGAAGTTTTTTATATCGAAAGGTCCTGCGAAATCTACACCCGTGTTTGTAAATGCACGCGAATAGGAGGTGCGTTCCTGAGGGAGCACTCCCATAAGCTGCGTTTGGGTTTGTTTTCTGTGGATTGTGCAGACCTTACAATTATGGATGACAGCCTTTACCATATTTTTGACTCGGGGAATCCAGTATTGAGTTCTAATGAGACGCAGCATTAATTGATTCTCGCCATGCAGGGAGATTTTATGGATAAATTGGACAACAAGACGGGCCAATCGGCACTTATAAGGAAGGATTATTGGGTGACGCTCGTTGTACGCTAAATCTAGCGATGCGCCAAGACGACCTCCAGTCCTCATAATCCCATTTTTATCTAAGAAAGGGTTAAGGGGTAGCACTTCGCTTTTTCTATCGATGGGTTTCTTTGACTCTAGGTTCGAATATTCATCACTGTAGTATTGCTTCTGATAAAGGATTATTAAGCGTTGTGTCGTTGCCTTAATTTCATCGGATGAAATTAAACAAGACTCTGCTCGAAAGGAAGCTTTTTTGTTCGGATGAGTGCTTTGGTAGAATCTCATGATATATGACAAGATTCTCAAAGCTCTCGGTAAATCTGAAAACCTATCGAGAATGTCATCAAAATTTTTTATTGTTACTGTTGCACATAAATGCGCCCTTTTTTCTTCGATGTTGGTGTTATAGCTTGTCTCTTGTCTTGGCCAATTTTCCTTGTCTTCTTGCAACCAAGAAGGGCCATGCCATCACAGAGTGTTATCGACTAATTCGTAGGCGAGAACTCCTCTGCTTGCCATATCTGCTGGATTTGATGCCGACTCCACATGAAGCCAGTCCGTATTTCCGACTTTGTCGACAATTTTGGTTATACGATGTGCTACGAACGTTGACCACGAACATGGAGGTTTACGTATCCATGCAAGCACAATTGTGGAATCTGTCCATAAGTGTACTTGTACCTGTCCTAGTGGTAGGTTGCCAAGTACCGACTCAATACTTTCGGCGAGCAATACCGCGCCGCATAGTTCTAATCGGGGCAGGGAAATAGTTTTAACTGGAGCAACTTTTGTTTTTGCTACCAGCAGATTCACTAGAACTTCACTACCCTGCTTAACCCGTAAGTATACCGTAGCTGCATACGCTTTTTCTGAAGCATCGCAGAAGCCATGTACTTCGACGTCATGGGCGGGAGAAAAATAGACCCAACGCGGTATCTTAATCCTCTCTATCTCGCGGTAGTGTTTGGTGAAATTTTGCCATTTTTCCAAAGTAGTTGAAGACACAGGTTCATCCCACTCTGTGCCTTCCAGCCAAATGTTTTGCATCAATATTTTGGCTACTATTACAATGGGCGCAAGCCATCCTAAGGGATCGAACAGCTTGGCGATCGAAGACAATATCGACCTTTTAGTGATTGTGTCACAATGCTCCATTGGTCTTGTTAGGAAGTAAAAATAATCCGAATGGGCGTTCCACCTTATTCCAAGAGCCTTAACTGTGCTGGTGTCTTCGAATTCCAAAAAATCTTCGCTTAGTAGATCCTTTTTTGGAATGTCTGCAATTATATCGCAGTTGGCCGTCCATTTTCGTAAGGGAAAACCTGCTGACCGCAGTACCGTAGAAATTTCGTCCCTTGCCTTTATGGTAGATTCGATGCTGTGTCCTCCTGCAAGTACGTCATCTACGTACATGCATTTTCGCAGAATATTTGCTGCTATTAAATGCGAGCTTTCTACGTCATCGGCCAACTGCAACAGTGTTCTTATCGCCATCTTTAGTTCATATAGGCTCGTTGATTCGTTCGGGTTTTCCCGAAAGACGATGCGCTGATATTTCGACTGGTTATCGTTTATCCAGATTTGTCTGTACATTTTCTCAATGTCACTGTTGAAAACATATCGGTATAATCTCCAGCCTAGAATCAGTATCGGAAGATCTGATTGCAGTACTGGACCTGGTAGGAGGACGTCATTTAAGCTTTTCCCATTAGCGGTTGCACTTGAGGCATTGAAAACCACGCGAACTTTAGTTGAGGAACTCTCTGCTTTTGTAACGGCATGATGAGGCA
This sequence comes from Anomoia purmunda, assembly GCA_951828415.1. Lineage (NCBI taxonomy): Eukaryota > Metazoa > Arthropoda > Insecta > Diptera > Tephritidae > Anomoia > Anomoia purmunda. The sequence continues at coordinate 87,809,108 of OX639995.1, forward strand.
GGAAGTAATTTTCATATGAGTCCGCTGAAATGTTACTATTTATGCTAACACCCTATTATACTCTTTTTGTAGGACGGGATCCTTGGCTATCCGTGTCTCATTCCGGAAGAATTGAGAGCTGGCTTTTTTAAGAGAAGGGCCTAGTTGTATGGTTACTGGAAATTCCTGTCGGAATGTATGTATTTTCCCTCATTAGTTCTGATAGTGGTCTTTTTATAAAGCTCTTCGCAATATTTGTCATCTTCATTGAGGCTTTTGGTTTTGGGTAAATTTTCTAACTCCCAGAATGCCGTAAGTTGCTTATCCAGCGAAACTTCGCTGAAGCACGAAATTATATTTCTGCGGGTCTTTGTAGTATCCGTACTACCGGTTATAATCCAACCGAATACGGTTTCTTGGGCTAGAAGTGTCCTCAAGACGTTTTTCTTTATCCCACTTAATATGATTTGTGGATAAATGTCTCCACCAAGAATGAGGTCTATTTGTTCATTAACAAAAAACCTTTTATCCGCTAATACCAGGTCCGGAAATTCTTGCCTCGTTGTCGCGCTTATATTTGTTGTAGGCAGATTTCCGGTTAGTTGTGGTAAAACCAGGACAGTTGCAGTCAAGCTAAACAATGGGTCGACGGGGGACCGCAATTGTATGTTACATGCTTCTTTAACCTGGGCATTTACCGAGTTTGTGATGCCCGAAACTTGGGCATGCATCTTTTTTGCAGATAGATTGATTCTGCGTTTGAGCCTCTCTGTTATAAAGGAACACTCAGAACCAGAATCAATCAGTGCTCGTGCAGCAAAATCTGTGTCATTGAGACGTATATTTACGCGAGCTGTTCCTAATAGCACAAATGTACTTGAATTCGCAAAGCAGGACTTAAAATTTCTGTTTGCGTTTTCTGTTGCTTTATCGGAATCACGTTGTGCTTGCGCCTGCCTAGATGTCGATGGAGAATCATCGGCAGGCCTTGAAGACGTCCAACGCGTCATTGCCTTTGGCTGAATTGCATTTAGATGCAGAAGCGTGTGATGTCGCGAGTGACACGTATTGCAATTGTAAGCACTAGTGCATCTTGCCACAGTATGTCCGGAACTAAGGCAATTCAGGCAACAATTATTTTCCTTTAAAAAATTCACTCTATTTGTAGGTGTGAGCTGTAGGAATCGGGAACAGCTGCGCAATTTGTGCTCGTTTGTATGGCACATTTTACAAGTAAAATTGGACACGCTTGCTTGGAAGGTGCCAACTCTTTTAGTTGGGGTTTCGAAAGGATGACGTGAGATTTGTGGCGGCTTTGGCACTCTCACAGCTCTACCATCCTTCAACCCTGACAATGTCTCAAGGGTCTGAAAACGATTGGACAGGAACTTGTCCATATCGTCCCACTTGGGTATGTCGTTTTTATGGTCTATGGTTTGTTCCCATAGAGCCAGTGTACTGTCAGGCAGCTTCGTCGAGCAGAGCTAAACTACAATTGCGTCCCAGTTCGATATGTCAATTTGATGACTCTGCAGGGCTAATAAGCAATTGTTTATCTCCCGCTGCAAACTTTTTATTGAGCTACCACACTCAAATTCTATTGCCTTTAAGCTGAACAATAGTTTTAGTTGCGTGTTGACTAGAATACGCTTGTTTTCATAGCGTTCGCACAGGTTTTTCCACGCTGTAGTAAAGCCTTCATTCGTTAGGGGACACTTTCTGACTATTTCTTTGGCCTCCCCTTGTGTCTTATGGTTGAGATGAAAAAGTTTCTCAACCGGGGTGAGGCGCTTATTGAGGATGTAGACGGCCGTGAACATATCACGGAATGTTGGCCATGAAAGATAGTCGCCCTTGAACACGTCTGTATCGCACGGTGGAAGGTGGATATTGTGTTCGCGGACGGACTGCTCCGCTACATCCTTTTGTGAGTTAGTTAATCCTTCTGCTTGAGTAGCCATAGGAGACATGCATTTCACATATGTCGAAAAACATATTCTATATTTCTTTTTTATCGCCCTAAGATCTTCCTTACTTAAACCTTCTGAGCTCGCTAGCGTATCGTACGCTGCCTTCGTCTTCTCCCATAACACTTTTAATTCGTCTTGCTGGATAGCAAGGCCGTGCTTATTTTGTTCGGAGGCGGGAGTGCTGTTGAAGTCAACATCGAACCCTGTGATAGATTCTGCTAAACGGATGTATGAATCCATAATGAAAGCTAAGAAGGATTTACTGAAGTAACCTAAATCTGATATTTTTAAAAAAGACCCACAAAATGACAATCACCAGTAAATTTTTATTTGTCTGTATCTTTATTTAATGGTTTTCTTTTAATTTCAGTCAAGTGGTTAATTTTTTTTTTTTTAGATGTGTGTGCCGCCCTAATGTGTGAAAATGGCACTTGATGCAAAAGAAAAAAAAAACACTTGCCACCCAAAATGTGTCGACGTATATATGTATATAACTGTGTTTTAACAAGTAAAGTGGGTACTTAATTATGTACCAGTGTTATTGTTGATTTACTTGTTAGTTATGTATAGTATATACAAAATTACAACAAAGGCTCAAAAGTGATTATGTGAAAACGCAATAGTGCAATAGAAATAGTGACTTGCAAATAACCAATTGTGCTAAGCCAATGAACAGTATTGAACAAGGAAATTATGCCGATTTACTTTAAAGTAAATAAAAGTGAAAAATCCAAAATAAAACTTTAAATTAAAATTCGACGAATTGAACTGTTGCAATACCGTACCACTGTTCACTGTTGTGCGTGTGTGTGTGCGACCGTTAGTGTTTGTTGTTGTCGCTCGCGGACAAACGGAATTAGCACTGTATAATTTTTCTTTTCAATTGTAACACTATTTCGTTTTCACAAAAAAAATCACTTGCCTTGTAAGGCGTTGTTTCACCAAAAAATTGATTAACTGTTATAAATGCTATTGGAAAATATAACACGTACCTTAATATTTGTGATTTGTGGTGATGGCAATTGATTGTGTTCGCTGTTGGTGTGTATGCAGCTGGTATGTATATGTGTGCAGCTTGTGTATATGTGCGCAGCTGGTATATGTATGATTGCCTTGTTTGGGTGGATGATTGTGCGGCTGTGTCTTGTGCGGCTTTTTTAACTTGTGCGGCTTTGCTTTGCTTTTGTGATGATTAAGTGGACTGTATCTTTATCTCGGCGCAGAAAGACCATGTAAAAATGTCCAGACGCACGGTTGGATATTTGAAAATAGAAATTAAAAAGATTTTGTTTAGTTTTACAATGTAATGACGATTTATTCAATTGCATATATGTAGATATACATGAATTTTGCTTTACCTGTGTGAATCCGTGGTAGACCTGTGTCGCTCTTGAAATCCTGTGAACGAGTGCAATTATGAAAAAACGTACGGTTGCCGTCAACCGCAGTTTTATTGGAAAGCAATTAATGGAAATGTTAGCAAAAGGAATTATCCGGCGGGAAATACGGAGTAATTCGCAGTTGCATGTGTATGCGTACATACACACGTATTAGGGCGGTTAGAAAATATTTACGCTGCGGCGTTAACAGTATGAATATATGTATGTATATTCATATGTACATATGTAGTAATATATGTATGAATAACTACTAGCAGAATCTTCAGGGCGAAAATACAGAAGGCGCGCTCCCAACCCGACGACTTTCTTCAAATCGAAGAAAATAAATTAAAGGAGCAAAAATTGGCGAACAATCTGGAAAAGGAATAAATAGCAGCCATAAATTGGCAGACCGAAGCCATTAGAAAGAGCGCAGAGGTGAACGAAGGCATCCTGCAGGTGCTGCAAAATATTTTACATCTAATGCAGGAGAAAAAATAAAAAAAATTGAGTTATGTTTTCTAAATTTTATGTTTTATTTAAATTTTATTTATAATTAATGAATTTTTTTTAAATATTTAATGCATTTTTTTCTTTACAAAATTTTAAAAGAAATGTAAGTTACCAAATGGTACCCGTGTTTGTAATATAGTGGCATAGCAACTTCACAACCACCGTGTGTGATCACTATGCATGCTATTAATTGCAGGGAGCCAGGCTAGCAACATGCTGAATGGCGGGCAGAATAGTAATTAGTGGGAGAGATATATGACAGCACGCGATGCATCAACATGATGTTAAATATATGATGTTATAAAATTATGAAATAATAAAGTGTTTAATTAAAGTGTGTAAATTAAATCAAATAAAGTGTTTTATTAAAAAAGCAAGTTTATTAGATCACTTGCTTAATTTGTATAATAATTACGATGTATGAATAAGTGATGAATGTATACTGAATGGTTTAACCAAAAGCATTTTGAACAATTTCTAATCGTGTTCTTTTCGCAATAGCAAGGGTCTCGCGAGATGAAACGGACAATGAAGGGGTTGTCGGGTTATTCTGACTCAATCTCTACTTCTTCAAATGGCACTCTAGCACGCATTAAATAATTATGTAGCACTAAGCAAGCATTCATTATAAGGGCCGCCTTTAAAGGGCTGTAAAAAAGAACTCTCTCCTTGGATAAACAACGAAATCTGCTTTTTAACAAGCCAATACACCTTTCCAAAATATTTCGAGTAGATTTGTGTGCTTTATTGGATTTCTCTTCCGCCAGATTTGAATCTGCGCTAATTTTCGTCACAAGCCAAGGCTACATATAAATTGATTAATTTAATTTCTTTAAAATAAAAAAGCCGCATAATATTACCTGTAGGGGATAGCCACTATCGCCCAGAAGCCAGAAATCACGTTCACCTGAATTGTACAAATCTTCCAAATTTCGGCAAACATGTGATCAGCGCCACACATATGAATCATGTGAAGTGCCTCTGAACTGAGCATTAGCACTAAGAATTTTGTAGTCCGCATCACAAATTATCATCACATTTTTCGAATGTCCTCCTTTCCGGCAGTAATATATGTACATGCTCTACCTCCTTTTTTGGTGCACTAATCTTTATATGTGTTCCATCTATTAATCCAATTATGACAGGAAATTGATGCTTTTGCATAAATTTAGCTTTTAATTCAGGAAGAGTTTCCTTTCCTTTTGAAGGAAATTTAATATATTTATGAGCATTTATTTAAGGCTTTTACTACTTCATTCAGACTTCGGCTGACGGATGTTTGGGATAGTGAAGCCAAATTGTCTTGTCCAACGCACCTCTGAAAGCTGTCAGTCGCAAAAAAACGTGGAGAACTCAAAATCATAATAAATTTAGGAATAGCATGTCCTCTTATAGTGGTTTCCATTTTAGGCAGCAATTCATTTATTAATTCTATGTATAAAGATTTTGGAAATCTGTATAAATCAATGAAATGGCTTTCGGTTGTCATATCGAAAGGATTTTGAGTATCGCGAAATGTGCGCCTTAGACATCTTAAGTGATTACTAAAACAAAATACAAACAAATAAAATCAAAAAGTTTTTAAAACTAATTCAAACTTACATTTCTTCGTCATCTTGTGCTCACAAAATTGTAAAAATATAAATTGACATGATTCCAAGATTCGGCTACTACCAGCAACGTAGTGACTGCGCAGCCAACTCAGGTGACTGCTGCTATTACGGATGCTCAATTATCTTCTTTGCTGCCCGTTCAAATTCGCTCATCATTGTTGCCTTTGCACGATTCGGCGACTACCACTAACTTAGTGACTGCCACGACTACTCCGATGATTGTGCTCAGTTATCTGCTTTGCTGCCTGCTCAAAATTCTAATTCTAATTCGTTTGCTGTTGCTGAGTCGCCTGCATCAATTGTTGTAAATCCGAACGAATGGACTACTGCGCGTCATAAAAAAGGGCATAAATTTAAGAAAATAGTTTTTGGATGTAATGATAGTGCCGAGTTGGATGTTGTTAAAAAAAAGAAGTGGTTACATATATCCTCTTTCAAACCGTCTGTAACTGAGGATAATGTAATATCCTATGTTTCTCGACATTCGGGCATTCAAAGTAATCAATTTGCGTGCTATAAACTGATTAAGAAAGATGTTTCTGTAGACAATTTTCGTAGTATAAATTTTAAATTAGGCGTTTCGCCATCATTTTATTCGAAGGTATTAAATCCAATTATTTGGCCAGCTGATATTAAAGTTCGTCCTTTTCGTTTTTTTCAAAAGGAGGTAATTGCGGAAGAAATCAAGTAGTAACAAACTGTCTTAATAAATCTCTTAACATTTATTTTCAAAATATGTCCGGAATGCGGACCAAAGCCAAAGATATTTTTCTAGCAACTTCTCGCGCAGAATATGACAATTACGTGTTTGTTGAAACGTGGCTAAATAAGGATTTTTTCGATTCAGAATTTTTCGATTCAAATCAGTTTGTTGTATATCGCAAAGATAGGGATGCTCTAAAAACTGGCCATCTCAAGGGTGGTGGTGTTCTGATCGCCGTGAAGAGCAGTTTACGATCTTCAGTACAACAGCTATCAAAAAATGACACCTTTTTAGATCAGTTGTGCGTCTGCATTAGCAGTTTCCGTAATATATTTATATTTGTATCATATATTCCTCCGAATAGTTCTGACAGTGTATATAGTGAACATGCAGGAAATATTGTAAGTCTTTGCGAAAAAAATCATGATTGCAACTTTTGCGTACATGGTGATTTCAATCTTAGCAATCTGGTTTGGTCTGACATACAATATAATGGTGTCTTAACACCGACTAACGTAAATAGATCTCATGAAATTTACTTTTTAGATAGCCTTCTTGGTCTTAATCTTATCCAAATTAATACTTTATTTAATAAGTTGAATAAAATCTTGGATCTTGCATTCGTTGATGATAATATAATATTTAATTTATTTGAATGCCCATTTCCAATAAGTAAAATAGATAAACATCATGTGCCTTTTATCATAATGTTGGAGTTTTATAGTGTTGTTGCAAATTCTAATGAAAATGCCATTTCTTTTAACTTTCGTAATGCTAACTATGATAGGTTAAATGCTGCCTTAACGGAAATAAATTGGGACTCCGTTCTTAATACTAGTGATGTAGCTGATTGTTTTGACAAATTTTTGAACATAACTCACGATGTTTTTTCGAGAACCCTTTCAATTCTGGCACCTCCTATTCATAAATTGCCATGGTATAACAAAAATCTAAAAAAGTTAAAAAATCAAAGAAACAAGTTTTATAAATTGTATAAAGCGGAACGCATTAATTTAAATTTTAAAGAAAAATACATTTTTTATATGAATCAGTTCAATGTTCTTGATAAGTTTTTATACAATCAATACATATGTAGATTTGAAACCGAACTTAAAGACAATCCAAAAGCTTTTTGGAAATACGTTCGTTCCAAAAAGGGTTTTACTAATATTCCAACTTGCATGAGCTTGAATGGGCTGTCTTCGCAAACTTTATCTCAGTCTGTAAATTTGTTTGCAGAATTTTTTAAGTCAAATTTTGTAGCTAACGATGACCTTGTTTGTACGCCCGTCTGTAATGCCTCTACCCATTCACTGGATTTCGGGTATTTGTCAGTCTCTGAATTAGTTGTTCAGAATGGTATAACGGCTATAAAAACTTCTTTGAAATCTGATTACGACGGTTTCTGCTCTTACTTTCTGAAGCAATGTAAATTTTCGATCAGTAAGCCTCTATGTTTGATCATCAATCTATCGCTTTCTACTGGTGTGTTCATTGATCGATGGAAGTTCGCCTCGATTACTCCAATTTTTAAATCAGGTAGTAGGAATGATATAAGCAATTATAGACCAATATCTAAACTAACAGTATGCTCAAAGCTTTTTGAACAAGTGGTTAAAGAAAAAATTACCTTTGCTACCAAATCTATTTTAGAGCCGCGCCAGCATGGATTTGTCAGAGGGCGTTCTACTGTCAGTAATTTAGCTGTTTTCTCGCAGTACTGTATCACAGCATTCAAAAGTGGTTCTCAAATAGATACCATCTATACAGACTTCTCGAAAGCATTTGATCGAGTATCCCACGCAATTTTATTGCATAAACTCGAATGTCTTGGTTTCCACTCTGTTTTCTTGGCCTGGCTAAAATCTTATCTCTCAAACCGATTGTTATTTGTTGAAATAGAAAATTGCAAGTCGTTTTCTTTTGTGGCGACCTCGGGTGTTCCACAAGGTAGCATTCTTGGTCCAATTCTATTTATTCTTTTCATTAATGACATTGGTTCTTGCTTTAAAAACTCAAATTTTCTACTTTATGCTGATGATTTGAAGTTTTTTCGTATTATTACTTGCGAGAATGATTCTCATCTCCTGCAGCATGACCTAAACAATCTGGTCGAGTGGAGTCGCAGTAATAAACTTTCATTGAATACTAGCAAATGTTTCCATATGTCATTTTCTAAATCTCCGGAGTTTCGGAAATCGTGCTATATTATTACAAATCACCAACTTATTTCAGTTAATGATTTTGTTGACCTTGGAGTTGTGTTCGATAACCGTTTTACTTTCCGGAATCACATATGTTATGTCCTTCCAAAGGTTTATAGAAATCTAGCTTTTTTACGCCGCTACTCTAAGGATTGTAAAGATCCGTATACTAGGAGACTTCTTTACAATACCTTAGTTCGCTCGAAACTCGAGTATGCTGCTGTTATTTGGAATCCGATTTATGATTGCCATGCTGCTAGGACTGAAAGGGTTCAGCGTAAGTTCATTCGCTTTGCACTCCAATCGATCAGATTTGAAGAGCCGTTGCCCTCATACAATGCCCGATGTTTGTTAATAAGCTTAACATCACTTCAGAGCAGAAGAACAATTCAGTCTTTAATGTTTGTTTATGATGTAATTAATGGTTTCATTGACTGTTCCGAACTTCTAGGGATGGTTAGTTTTAATATACCTAGTAAAGCTCTTCGTGGTCAAAAATTGTTCTATCTCCAAGTTGTCAAAGTTAATTATTTTTCTCATGGACCAATTTTTAGAGCGCTTTTAGAGTTTAACAAAATCTCAAAAAAAGTAAATATTGATTTTTCGTCACCAAGATCTGCCTTTAAATCAGTCATAGACGATCTGTATGGGTAGTTTTTTATTTTTTATTTTTCTTTAATTTGATTGTACCGCTAGTCTGTAAGACTTATCATGTCATAGCCCGAATAAATTGAAATTGAAATTGAAATTGAAATTTCACAGTTTCACAGAACGAGAATTGACCCCCAGAACTCGTATTGTATCTAACGCTTTCGTACAAGAATTTTCTAGTTGCAGGTCGAAGAAGTCAATACCCATTCTATCGCCGCTGACATCCTCGTCGCTATGTTACACACTGGACCCCAAATGATGCAATAAGCAATTCAGCGTCGAGATTTCAGGTCAGTCAGCTTTATCGCTGCCTTCAATCGCTCCACCATTCGAACAGGGTACTTACTTACTTACTTAATTGGCGCTACAACCTCTTAAGCGATTTCGGCGGAGTTCAACAAATTTCGCCAGTCGCTCCTTCTTCCTGGAAACTTACGCCAAATGGATATATCAAGTGACGTCAAGTACTTTGGTCCATTTGGTCCTTCTAACGTCCTCTTCCTCTACTACCACCAGAAGGTTGAATACTTTCTATGCTGGAGCACTTTCTTCCATTGGCATGACATGTCGCAGCCAACGTATTATTTTAATTCGCTGGACTATGTCTATGTCGCGGTAAAGCTCATACAACACATCGTTCCAACGCCTGCGGTATTCGCCGTCACAAAGACGTAGAGATCCATAAATCTTTCGGGGGATCTTTCTCTCGAACACGTCAAGAGCCGTCTCATACAATAGCACGAGTATGATGAGAGACTTATATAGTTTTGGTTCATCGAGTAAGGGTTTTACTGCGCAGTTGCCTACTCAGCCCAAAGTAGCACTTGTTGGCAAAGGAAATTCTACTTTGGATTTCAAGGCTGAAATTATTGTAGGTGTAATGTTGGTTCCCAGATAAAAAAAGTTCTCCACTTTTTTGAAATTGTAATTGTCAACAGTGATGCGGGAACCAAGACGAGAATGCGCTGACTGTTTATTTGACGACAGGGGGTACTTAGTTTTGCCCTCGTTCACTTCCAGACCCATACGTTTCGCTTATTTATATAGTTTGGAAAAGGCAGAAGTAACGGCGTGGTTGTTGAGGCCGATAATATTGATATAATCAGTCTATGCCAGAAGTTGCACGCTCTTACAAAATATGGTGCATGAACGGTTTAATTCTGCAGCTTGAATTATCTTTTCTAACATAAGGTTAAAGAAATCGCACGAAAGAGAGTCACCCCTCTGAAACCTCGTTCGGTTTTAAACGGCTCGGAAAGGTGATTCCCGATTCTGACAGAGCTGGTGGTGGTGTAATAGAGTACAAAAGTTACTTGGTCTACCAACAACAAAAATTAATTATGAAATACTTGGAATGGGTGGACAAACACTCCAAAACTCCCCATAATTTAACTCCCCATAAATTGACGCACTTTTTACCATCATTCAAGGCGACCTATGCTGATCTCCAAGAATATGCTTCATTACCTCTAGCAGATACCAACTGCACGCACCCGCCAGAATTAACATGGTGATTGGTAGCGAAATATTCCCAAAAATACTTATTCCAGGCCTCAAAAGCAATGTCGGTGGAGGCTTAATAGCCCAAAACACCATCTTTGTGTGGATATTAATTGGCCATATATCTGAACAAGTCTCGACATTTTCCACCCAAGTGGTCGAAAATTCAGCCGACTCCCTAGGAGATCTACTCAAAAGATTTTGGGAATAAGAAGAGGTCCTACAGGCTCCCACTCACACAGACTAGGATGAATGGTGCGAGAAGCTCTACAAAAATACTACCTATCGGAGAGAAGACGGTCGCTACTTAGTAAAACAAAGTCCCGCGAAGTAATATGTTATGGAAAGCAGTAAAACTACTAAAATCCGCATAGTTTTCAATGCATTAAAACTCTCTCACTCAATTAAGTACTTCACACAGGTATCGTGGTCCAAAACGACCTGATATAAGTTATCCTAAAATGACGATTATACCAATATGTTTTCAAAGGCGGCATTGAAAAAATGTATCGCCAGATATATGTACGTCCATAAAGTAGGCCAGGATTTGCAAAGAATCCTATTCCGCAGATCCCCTGAAAGTCCGATAGAAGACTTTAAACTGAAAACAGTTGCATTTGGCGTGAATTGCGCTTCTTATTTGGCTATAAGAACACTCCACCAGTTGGATAAAAACACTCAACAAAAATCCCCACGAAGCTCAGAATTTTTAGTTAACAAAACTTATGTTGACGACATTCTCTCAGGCGGACATGACCCGGACTCAGCCAGTGAATCGATATCTCAAATTATCAACGTCCTTAAATCAGCAGGATTCCCATTGAAAAAGATCACAGCAAATCACAAATCTCTACTGAATGATATACCCCAGTCTGATCTCCTAGACTCGGAATTTCTCCAATTTCAAGATGTTTATAAAATAAGTCCACAGGTACCTTGTCTATATATGTGCATACATACATAAGTGCATAAGTGGAAGTCGGATATTATAATCTGCTCACATTCACTCACATTCATAAAATTAAGTAGATTTTAAAAGCTTTATAAATCATAAATTTGTATGAAAATATTTCTCTAGAAAGCTTTTTAAATCTACTTATATCACTTTGTATAAATAAGGTCATTTATTTTTTATGAATTTGTGTAATAAAATGTATGTACATATGTAGGTAGAAAAAGCTCTCATCAATTACTCAGGTTACTTTTCCGATATTTATACATTCCTGGATGATAAAAATTAAATATGTCTAACTCTCTTCATTTTCTGCCTAATAATAGATATAATTTCAAGCTTTCTTCATCATTTATTAAACTTCATGCAATTTTACAATGTGAAAAGCCATCGGCAAAACAGCAAGTGAAGTAAGCTATTTTGGCATATGTTTCAATATATATGTATAACCTAATTGACTCATTCTTATCATGCATTTATTTACATAAGTAAAGCCACAGCCAATTTCACATCAAATTAATTATTTAGATGTTTCCATAAAGTTGTTAATATCATTGCAAAAAAATATCGTACCAAAACAATTAACATTTATTAGAATTCATATGCTGCTAAGCAAATTTTTCTTCGCTCAGCTCTGTTAACTCGGCACTCTCATAATTTCCCCTGTCGGTCATTGGAATAATGAGTTCGACGAGAAATATTAATGCATCTTGGCAATTCACACCGTCATTCCAACTTGATACTTCTCTGCCTAATATACGTTCTCTGTGCCGATAAGTGGGATTTGTAAACAAGATTTCACTCATACAACAAGCTTAAATGAATAACTGCATATTTTATTTGTCGACTCACAATTATCGAAACCGTTAACCAGCGCTGAAAATAGCAAAGCAAGGGGTCAATTCTCGTTCTGTGAAACTGTGAAATGTAAACTTTTTTATCGTTTTAACAACCGTTCCAATTCTCGTTCGATGAAAAATGAAAAGTTATGGTGACATGTGAAAAAGCGAAACGAAACGGAATATAGTTTTCACAACACTGATTCTCGTTGAGTGTAATAGTGTACTTACTATTTACCGCCGCAAACCACGCAATCTTGTATTCTATTATTCTTGGAGAAGGAGATCCGAGGAAAGCGCGCCAGCGACAACCAAAAGGAGTATCTGATAAATTGGCTTAAAGAGAACTTGGACATAGCTAACGACAAGTAAATATTTTTACTGTATGAATATATGTATATTCATATGTACATATGTATGTAGTTATATATGTATGAATAACTACTAGCAGAATCTTCAGGGCGAAAATACGGAAGGCGCGCTCCCAACCCGACGACTTTCTTCAAATCGAAGAAAAGAAATTAAAGGAGCAAAAATTGGCGAACAATCTGGGAAAGGAATAAATAGCAGCCATAAATTGGCAGACCGAAGCCATTAGAAAGAGCGCAGAGGTGAACGAAGGCATCATGCAGGTGCTGCAAAATATTTCACATCTAATGCAGGAGAAAAAATAAAAAAAATTGAGTTATGTTTTCTAAATTTTATGTTATATTTCAATTTTATTTATAATTAATGAATTTTTTTTTTAATATTTAATGCATTTTTTCCTTACAAAATTTTAAAAGAAATGTAAGTTACCAAATGGTACCCGTGTTTGTAATATAGTGGCATAGCAACTTCACAACCACCGTGTGTGATCACTATGCATGCTATTAATTGCAGGGAGCCAGGCTAGCAACAGGCTAGCCTAGCGCGTAAGATCACTACGCAGCCTAGTAACAGCAACATCTTGCTGTTGTGTTTTCCAGGCAGCGTGATACCGGCGCTGCTTAGCAATTAACCACGCAGCCTTAGAACAACAACACCTTGCGCAAAGGTTTCTCAAGGACTTTTACAATGTTTGCGCGTGACAAAGAGTATTTAAGCGGGCAGAATAGTAATTAGTGGGAGAGATATATGACAGCACGCGATGCATCAACATGATGTTAAATATATGATGTTATAAAATTATGAAATAATAAAGTGTTTGATTAAAGTGTGTAAATTAAATCAAATAAAGTGTTTCATTAAAAAAGCAAGTTTATTAGATCACTTGCTTAATTTGTATAATAATTACGATGTATGAATAAGTGACGAATGTATACTGAATGGTTTAACCAAAAGCATTTTGAACAATTTCGTGTTCTTTTCGCAATAGCAAGGGTCTCGCGAGATGAAACGGTCAATGAAGGGGTTGTCGGGTTCTTCTAACTCAATCTCTAAGCAAGCATTTATTATAATGGCCGCCTTTAAAGGGCTGTAAAAAAGAACTCTCTCCTTGGATAAACAACGAAATCTGCTTTTTAACAAGCCAATACACCTTTCCACAATATTTCGAGTAGATTTGTGTGCTTTATTGTATTTCTCTTCCGCCAGATTTGAATCTGCGCTAATTTTCGTCACAAACCAAGGCTACATATAAATTGATTAATTTAATTTCTTTAAAATAAAAAAGCCGCATAATATTACCTGTAGGGGATAGCCACTATCGCCCAGAAGCCAGAAATCACATTTTAACGTGCCACACCCATTTTTCGACATTTTGATTTGGTGTAAAATTGCCGTTATATGAGAGGTGAGTATAAACCACGCTGACTTCTATAATATTCGAAATTGTGCTTTCTGATTATAAATGCAAAGTGGGAAGTGCCATTCATAATACCCAAATTTTTTAACTCGTGTCATTCGACATTTAAATTTTCTAGTTCTTGAAAATTACCAGTATATGAGAGGTGGGCGTAGTTTATATCCAATTCTTACAACTTTTGAAATTTTGGTTACTGACTTCAAAAGTTTTTTATGTACCAAATTTGGTAGACTTTGGTAGCTTTATTTCGGAGGTATATTTATTTGCTCTAAAGTGGGGATGTCACGCCTATTTCCTTTAATTTTAAATTAATTAAATATTTAAATATACGGAATTTCATTTATTTTAAAGTATTTCGAAGCTAAAGGGTGGTTAAATTTTAAGGGCCGATGTTGAATGTGAACCACTCCTAAACGTCAAGTTTTTTTCTGCATTTCATTTGACATTTCTAAATTTCAGACTAACTCAATTTCAACATGGAAATATACACAATCGAGCAACATGTTAAAGTTATTCAGGCTTATTATGAAAATGGGCGTTCAAATCAAAATGCATATCGTGCATTTTCGAAAAAAATCATCTTCAGTGATGAGGCACATTTTCATTTTGATTGTCGAAAAACCAATGCACTTACAAAAAGTGACTGTTTGGTGCGGTTTATGGGCTGGCGGCATCATCAGGCCGTATTTTTTCCAAAATGAGGCCGGTCAGGCAGTTACTGTGAATGGTGTTCGCTATCGTGAGATGATAACGAACTTTTTATGGCCCGAATTGGAACATATGGAACTTAAGCCCTGACCGAATCGGGCTTTAAAAAAATTAAAGTTGCGGTGAACCAACTGTTCACCGATATCAATAAACACACGATTTAATTTAGTCGGTTGTACTTTATTCCGCATTCATTGCGGTTCGGCTCAAGACTAAAACTTACAACTCAAACTTCTTACCAGCTAACTTCTTAATCTAAGTTAAATTGCTAACGCTGCAGTTCCCACCACTTGCCGGTATTTCGCAATCGTTGGGTTGCGCGTGTTGATCAATGTGCTTGCGTTGTAATTCCCACGCATTGGATATTGGTGTTGATCGCTTGCGCGTGTGCCGCGTCAGCGAAAGTTCTTCTGTGAACCTTAATTAGAGCAATGAAGTCACGTGTAGTGCAATGTGATCACAGGGTGCGGCATTGGGAAGTATAGTGGTATAGGGCAACATAACTCCTCCCCCTTTAAAGATCTGCGTCCCGCAGATCAAAAGTTGAAAATTGCGAGGGGGTAAGATTTTGTAGAGAGTAATTACAGTTTCCTGGCGACGTATTGGTACTGACTGGTGTGACTGGTAGGCTATTGTCCAGGCGATAAATTTTCCTCTAGTGATTCTGCTGTTCTGAGTGTTTTCTGACCAATGAGTCGGAATTTCAACTGGCGGAAGGTTTAGCTTTCTATTGTAGCATCTCCACAGCATGGCGGCAATGAGAACAATTGCGTCTATCGAGAGGATTTCTGAAGCGAGAGAGAAATTTACTTTTTCGTTAACGTACCCAAGATACCTTATGTTTTCCATAGTCAGGTCGTGGACGTACTCTAGGTTGACCTTCATTGTATGGCTCTTCACCTTTGATAGCACTGCTGGAATTGCCTGTGCGGTAATGGTTTCGTAACTAGAAAATACTTGGTCACCAATGGTGACTGTTTCGTTATTTAATTGGATTACATAGGTGTCATTTATCGTACTCGAGGCATTGCTACTGTTGATTACTCCTTGGAAGTTTGATATAAACACAGTGTTCTCGTTTATCAGCTCTATATGTGACCCATTCTGTCTGATGAATTCGCAGTTGGCTTCTCCACCTATTAAGAGTCGTGGTAGGCAACTGCTTTCCTCCAGTTTTGTTAAGGATTCTGGTTTACATACCGTGGATGAGCTAATTACCAAGCAATTTTTTGCTAGGCCGTACGTCTCTTCCTGGTTGACGAGCATTTTGTCGAAAGGAAGATTTACTTGCTTACCTCCATAGATTCCAGCGCGAGTGACCAGGAGATTATATTTCTTAGCCGTTACCTTTGGCATTGAAAGGATGTAGAGGAGAAGTGCCCCGTTAGTCAGTACCGACGGTTGGCCATATTCGATTGCTTCTATTATATTCTGATATGGGAGCGTTTCTATTTCGGATAGAATCTGGTTAACTTCATCCATATCCAGTAGGTTGGTGTTGACAATTCCATTCTTTGCCAACTGACATCCCCGCACCATTTCGTTTACATCTTCGCGAAGAAGAAGAATGTTGTGAAGTGCGTTTGTCTGAATTCCATGATTTCTGTTTCCTTTACCACGTTATTCATGCGGTCCACGACTTCGTCGTCCTGTGTAGCCGTGAATAGTTTTTTATTGACCCTGTATTGATGGTTGCTGTTCTGAATTATCTAATTTTGACTATGAAGGATATTGTTCCAATCCGTTGCGTCAGGTGATCCTGCTATCCATTTCCTCGCTGAGCCTAGCCAGTCAATAGATCGAGTACTTCTTCTACCTGTGTTGCCCATTAGTTCATGAAGTCGTTCTAGCGTTTGATTAATGTAGTGCTGTGCTAATATCTGGTCCTCAATTTGGTTTGTTAAGTTTTCCATTTGCCTCATAGTTGTATCATATTGTTGTAGATTGATGACGTGTACCAGTTTGAATGATCCACCCGTTTCCATTTTGGATCGTTACGATCGGAGCCTTGTAATTGAAAATGTTCAGACCGCTGATGGCATTTGCCAGCAGTGGGAATCTGCAACGCAAGATGTTATTATTGTTAGTGTGTTAGTTAATGTTAGCTTAATTAAAAAAATTTTGTTTTACAAGAGCGTTTGTAGTTTTTATTTTAAGTTTTGCTTTAAGATTTCCAAATTCAACAGTACTACTTTTTATTACATATTGCGTCTATAAAAAGGATCTGAATGGTTAAAGGAATATTTTTGTTAGTATTATAACAGTGTAAGAGAAGAGAGAGAAAAAAAAATTGTATGCTTGATTTCACATTACAATTTACAATTGTTGATTGCTCTCGTTTCATTTAGTATGTTAGTGCTAGATTATTAGTTTTTTTTTTTTTTGCTTTAGTGTTAGGTTAATAATTTTTTTCTTTTTCTGCTATTCTGCGGATTAGGCGCAGGAATTGAATAATTTTTTCTTTAAAACATGTTTTTATATATTTTTTTCTCTAAATTTTCTTGCGGATTAGGCGCAAGTATATTAAAATTCGAAA
Source organism: Anomoia purmunda (assembly GCA_951828415.1). NCBI lineage: Eukaryota > Metazoa > Arthropoda > Insecta > Diptera > Tephritidae > Anomoia > Anomoia purmunda. The sequence goes on from OX639995.1 coordinate 87,826,441, forward strand.
TTTTTTTTTTTTTTTTTTATTTTTTTTTTTTAATTTTTTTTTTGTCTCCTGCGGATTATGCGCAAGGATTATGTATCAATATATGTTTTGCGGATTAGGCGCAAAACTATTTATTTTTGCTTTCTTGCGGATTAGGCGCAAGGATTATGTATCAATATATGGTTTGCGGATTAGGCGCAAAACTATTTCTTTTTCCTCATTTGCGGATTAGGCGCAAGGATTAATTATCAATGTATATTTTGCGGATTAGGCGCAAGTTTGTAAAAATTCAGTTTTAATTCTTTTGTTGGATAAAGGTCCATACTGTTCTCGAACCAGCTACGGGGAGATCGCCAGAATTCCGTTTGGAAGTAGCGTAGCCATTTGTCAACTTCGATGGCGCTACGAGCCTATTAGGGCACGATTCATCCCACTAACAAGCCCGCTCTTGTAGCAATGACCATTTCTTTTTGTTCTGGACTAGAGGTGTTACCATTTCTCGAAACAGCTATGGAGAATCGTGTTATCCGATTAAGGCACGATTTGTCCCACTTACAAGCCCGCTCTTGTTAGATAAACTACCCCATAGTACCAAGTTCTCTTTCTTGTTTTAGTTTATTTCGGTAGTCTTTTCATTTCTTACTCAGCATTGTTTGATGTGTTAGGATATGTATTTCTGTGTTTCACATTTTTTATGTGAGTTTTATGTATTTTCTTGCCGCTTAGCGTGGTGACTGATACTTTGTTGTCCTTTGCAACAATTTCTTTTCTGTACACGGGTTTTTGCTTTCCCTTGATCTGTTTGTCCTTCACGTATATGACATTGTTTTCGTCATAACGTTCCGGCAGAGATCTTTTCTTATTGTGACGTTTGATCTGGTCTAGCTGCTTTTTTGTCAGCAAGGCTTTCAAATATTTATTAGTTTTTCTACTTTTTTCTAACAACTCTTGATAGTTAGAGGATTTTGCTCGATTAAAAAATATTTAACTTGGTTTTTGGTTTGTAACCGAGTGAATTGAATTATTGTATCGATCTACTGCTATGTTAATTAATTCTTTTGTCTTTAAATTTGGGTTGTCTAGCTTCAGGCATCTAATTATTTCAATTAAGGTGGAGTGGAGTCTTTCCACCTGACCATTCACTTCGCTTCTTTGGGATGGTGTGCGATACAATTTTATTCCCAAAGAGTCTAACAGGTTCTGGATTATTGGACTAATTAAACCGCGCTCATTGTCGGTCACGAGAATATCAGGTGTAGTGAAATAGTGTAGGAGTTTTATTATTTTGTCCTTAAGGTGCAAAGTAGACTTGTTTCTTAGATGGAAGAGTTTCGCGAATTTTGAGAATTTGTCGATAACACTAAGGAATTTCTCCCTTTGAATTTCGAAAATATCTAAATGGATGATCTCACAAGGACGTGATGGGATTGGTGTTTTTTGTAGCTCTGGTGCATTCGGGTGTCTATCATATTTACTGACCTTACATGTTTCGCAGGACGAGTTATACCCTTTGATTATACTATTCATTCTGGGAAAGTAGTATTTCTCTAGGATTTGTTTCTTATTTTCTGTGGCATTGCGGTGAGCTCTTTTATGTTCTCCCCATATTACCTCACAAATCCTATCAGGGTCCCTCAAATCTTCTACCATAGCTTGAGCTACCCGGATCTTATATTGTATAAAATTTTCTAAATATACCTTCTGGAGTAGTCCTAATTTACCCTCTGGCATTTTAATGCCGTTGACCACATTTGGCCTAAGTTTCTCCTTGAGTACATTAATGAGCTCCTCCTCGCTAATTCCGTCTATCATTAAGTAGTGTCGCGAGTAACCTGGATGAGGTTCCTCAAATATTTCTAGTCTACCTCCAAATACAAGCTGGTTTCTGAATACGTTTAGAGGCACTTCAACGAACGGAATAAGGTCACAGTTGTCCTGTTCTGCACTATGGACGGTGCCATCGTCTTCGCTTTCAGAATCTGCTGTTGACCCTGTGGTTGCGTTCCGACTAGCGGCTTCAAATGTGGATGTTGTCAGGGGGTTCGCCTGAGTTTTGAGTCGAGACAGAGCGTCGGCCACGACGTTAGATTTGCCTGGTTTATAGATTATCTCGTAATTGTATTCTTCAATCCTGGCCTTCCAACGTTTTAGCTTGGCGTTGTAGTTTCGGTTGCTTAAAGAGAAAGTTAACGGTTGATGGTCAGTAAATATACGTATTTTTTTTGCACCGTAAAGATAGTTCCGGAGATTGTCCAATGCCCAAACGATGGCGAGCATTTCCTTTTCGTTGGTCGCATATGCTTCCTCCGTAGTACTTAGGCTTCTTGATATAAATGCTATTGGTTTATCTTTACCATCGTAATCTTGTGACAACACGGCACCAATGGCGAAGTCGGAGGCGTCAGTTGTCAGATTGAACGGTTTGTCGAAGTTGGGGAAGGTTAGGACCTCCGATGTCGTCAGTATTTCCTTGAGATTAACGAATGCCTTTAGCGCTTCTGTGTCCAAGCTTATCGGTACCTTTTTGGATTGCGTTGCCTTTACCTGTGCGTGCTCTCCTCGTGTGAGATTGGTTAGCGGTTTTACAACTTTAGCGTAATCTCGGATAAATTTTCTATAATATGATGTTAAGCCTAGGAAACTTTTAAGCTCCTTTAAGCTGGAGGGGGGTAGCATTTTTTTTATAGAATCTACCTTTTTTGGGTCTGGAAGTATTCCCTCAGGGGTCACAATATAACCTAGAAACTCTACGCTTGTTTTAAGGAATTGTGTTTTTTCTAGATTAACTCTGAGACCCGCGTTCAAAAGCCTGTGGAGAATGGTCTCGATGTCCCTTAAATGAGTATCCTGGTCTTTGCTGAAAATTATGATATCGTCTATGTACACGAAACATATACGACCTATGAATTCTTTGAGCACGTCGTCTATCATTCGTTGGAAGATAGAGGGTGCATTTTTGAGACCAAAAGGAAGCCGCAAAAATTCGTATTTTCCATTCATTGTGGAAAATGCCGTTTTTGCGACGTCGCTTTCCTTCATCGGAATTTGGTGAAATCCCGAAGTGAGGTCAAGTGTCGTAAAATATTTAGCGTTACCAAGACTCGCGATGGTGCCATTAATGTCAGGTATAGGATACGTGTCCGGGACATTTACGGCGTTTAACCGCTTAAAATCTATGACCATTCGATATTTCTTTTCGTCATCAGACTGAGATTTTTTCGGCACAATCCATATGGGGGAATTGTATGCGCTTTTTGAAGGACGAATTATTCCTTCTGAAAGTAGATTCTGGATTTGCTTCTCAACTTCTTCGCGCATGTTTACAGGGTAGGGGTAACTTTTTGTGTAGATAGGGTTTGCGGTATTAGTTCTTATTTCGGCTTGGACATTGGTTTGAATTTCCATATTGCGGTCAACCGGGCCAAACAAAGTTTCGTATTTATTTAATATTTGGTAGAGCCTATTTTTAGTAAGGTTAGTAATATTGGGATCCAGCGGGATGTTTGTTTCTATTTCATTAACTTGTTGTGCTATTTTTCGCTTAAGGGGCAATACCACATTCGGTTTTAGCATAAGGACGTTGAGTTCTCTATCTATTACCGCTTTAACTTCAGTCAACGTGTCGTCGCCTATGATCCCGTCGAACGATTTGAGTCCTGGGAGGACGAAAAATGTGGTGGGAGTGTCCTTGCCCACAAACTTAAAAAAATATCCACATACCTTTCTGTCTACTTTTATGTCGCCACCCGCAGAGGTTACTTTGAATGGCTTTTCCACTGGCATGGTGTTGCGTGCTACGCGTTCACTTATGTAGTTTTTGTTTGCCCCTGTGTCTACTAGAAACTCTAACATACCCTGATCATGCGTAACATATTCTAAATATAGTACGCCAGACATGAGGCTCCCATGGTAAAATTCACCTGGTCGTTTGTGAGTTGCTCTTTGTCTGATGTATCCTGGATTCCTTCTTTATCTACCGGTACCAGGTGGAATAACCTTTGTTGTTTTCCATGTGTCCCGTGGAACCTGCACTCCTCTTTGCGCCGTCGTATCCGGAAAATCTAGTGTTTCGCGACTGGGAAGATGGCTCGTAATTTGCTTTTACCAACGCCGACGGAGTGCTCCGCCAATTTTGCGTTCGCGTTTGCCCCGAACCTGAGTAAGACGGTCTTGGTATTTCTCGGTTGCCGTCTTGCCACGTTCGTTTATTGTTCAGCTGGCGTGGACGATACTGGTCTGAATAGCCTTGGCCTGAGCCGGTGTAATCCCTCCTGTTACGGGAGAAGGATGGGGTGTTAATAATATTCCCGTCACCTCTGTTTGCTAGGGATGGACGGTGGAATGCATTTCTGCGGTCCGCATTCAGCATGTTCAGGCAAGCAGAGTATGCCTCTGGCAAGGATTTAATATTTTGAACGAGGAGCAGGGCCGGTAGATCCCCGTTAAGCCCCCTAATGAACACGTCTAGTGCTCTTCGACGGTGCGCTTCTGTCAGCGCTTCAACCGTTTCCTTATGTGCGTATTTTTCTGGTTTGATTGTGTTTATCATCAGGGATAACTGTTTCTGAATTTGTGAATAGAAGTCGGATAATCTCTGTCGCCCTTGCGACATCAACGTCAGCTGCTGATCCAACGTTTGTATGTCTCTAATGTCTGCGTAGTGCAGCGAAAGGGTTTCTTTAATCTTCGCCCAGTCTGAATCGTGGATGTTATGCGCAATTAGCGCAGAATCCGCGGCCCCCCTAATTTTCCCCCTAATATGTCTTAGGATGGCAGTATATATCGGCTTGTGCCGCACTATTTCGTAATCTTTTATCACCCCCTCTACACTATGCACCCAGGAACCGTAGTGTTCTCGTGAACCATCGAACACCTGCAGCTCCTTGACACAGTCAGGAAGCTTGGCCACTTGAGCTAATTCGCTTTCCGTTCGAGGCGTAACTAGCGGCTCGACTGGTTCTGGCCTGGTGTCCGTGGACTGTCTCCGTACCTCCTGTACTTCCCTCTCTATTCGTTCCAGTTCCTGTGTAAGGCCTTGCAAAGAGTCATCTCTGGTCGTCGCTTCCACTCTATTGAGGCGCTCCTCAACTTTCTTTACCTTAGCAAGAATGGCATTCAAAGCGCCATTCATTTCCGTGAGGGACCTCGAAATCTCGTCGGCGTTCATGTTTTAGTGCTATAATGAAAAGAGATTAACAGATATAATTTACTTACAAAATCCAATATCTCATTGGAATTCGGTAGCTCCGTTTATAGGATTTTCTTAGTTTCGTCTCTTGGGGTTATGATTTCCCTCTTCGCTTGCTTTTCTGTTTAACTACGTACGATATTAAAATCTTTGTTCGAGTGTTGATTTCATTTAGCCAAAAGTAGCAGCTGCAAATGTCATAAATTTGTGACTCACTGTCAATCAATAAGTTTTATTAATTTTTATTTTTATAAGTTAAAAGGTGACGAATATTGCACATTTGGCGCATGTCTTTTCTGATGGTGTTTTTTTTTTTTTTTTTTTTTTTTTTAAACTCTCCGTATTTCTTCTTTTTTAATTAATTTCTTGTTTTGTTTGTATTCGCATTGAAAATGTATTCTTATTAGTTTTCGGCTTTTATTATTTTATGTTCATAACGTCTTTGATTTTCTTCACAGGTCTTCACTTTATTTTATTTATCCTGTTTCTGTTGTCACAATTCTTCACTAAATATTTGTCTTTCCACGGATCTTTTGGTTTTTTTGTCTTTGTTATGCCATTATTTTCCAAACTTGGCAGCTTATTAAAAGTAGAAATTATTCTTCTAGGAAAAATTAGGAACTTTTGTATACACAAAATTTGTTACTATTTTGTTCTAAAATTGTCCTTTTTTGAAACTTTTATGGTCCTTCAGGTTCGGACTGCTCGGGCGCCACTTAAGCCCTGACCGAATCGGGCTTTAAAAAAATTAAAGTTGCGGTGAACCAACTGTTCACCGATATCAATAAACACACGATTTAATTTAGTCGGTTGTACTTTATTCCGCATTCATTGCGGTTCGGCTCAAGACTAAAACTTACAACTCAAACTTCTTACCAGCTTACTTTTTAATCTAAGTTAAATTGCTAACGCTGCAGTTCCCGCCACTTGCCGGTATTTCGCAATCGTTGGGTTGCGCGTGTTGATCAATGTGCTTGCGTTGTAATTCCCACGCATTGGATATTGGTGTTGATCGCTTGCGCGTGTGCCGCGTCAGCGAAAGTTCTTCTGTGAACCTTAATTAGAGCAATGAAGTCACGTGTAGTGCAATGCGATCACAGGGTGCGGCATTGGGAAGTATAGTGGTATAGGGCAACATAACTTGGATGTGGACGATATGTGGTTCCAACAGGATGGTGCCACTTGCCACACAGCCAACGAAACAATGGCTCTTTTGCGCGACATATTCAATGGCCGTGTTATCTCACGTGGTGGCGATATCAATTTGCCACCAAGATCATGTGATTTAACACCGTTGGACTACTTTCGTTGGGGTTATTTGAAAGAAAAGGTGTACGTCGATAAGCCAGCATCAATTCAAGAGCTAAAGGATGAGATAATTCGGTACATTAACGGCATAGAACCTCAATTATGCCTCAGCGTCATCGAAAATTTGGACCATCGGATGGAGGTGTGCCGCCGAGGTCGCGGAGGACATTTGGCCAATATTTTGTTCCATACATACATAATTGAACCACACCACACCATGTAATTTCCAAAATAATTTGTGTTTTATTCAAAATCAACATCGGCCCTTAAAATTTAACCACCCTTTTTATACCGCAGTGTACTCGTAGTGTAGTAATATAAACTGTCAGAAATCAATGACATTTGTTTTCTGTATGCAGACTTGGCAGATATATTGTCGTTTTTTGTTCTACTTCATTCGTCAGTAGTTTTTTAACCCGTTTAGTGATTTTTTGTTTTTGATAAAAAAATGAAAATAAAAAACATGCCGGGGAAAGCAAAGATTTCGTATACAAAAGAACACAAACACATAATTTTTAGTGTTAGCGTATTGCGGCGAAAAGTTTCCGTAAAGGTTTTATATATTTCACAAATTGTAAGAAAAAAATTGTAGAATCGAGATCTCTAATGGGTTAAAAACCACAATTATAATAAGAAAACTTCAAATACGTACGACAATTACCTCGCACACTTTATATCATTACACTATGCTATATAGATACATACAAATGTATACAGGATCAGACAGTTTAATAGAGTCGCAATATTTTGGCTATTTTATCCATCGTAACGGTAAAAAAATGCAATATTTCAATAACTATTGAAGGTGGCCGCCGCAGCCGAGTTGTAACGTGTGCGCGCTTTATTTGGTCGGTCTTGGTTCAAATCATGTTCAGGGTAAGTAACATCAAATATTATAGAACATTTTTTTTCTAATAGCGGTCGCCATTCGGCAGGCAATGACTAATTAATAAACAACATTTTTATCCAAAGTTTTGTACTTTTGTTTATCTTTTGTGATGCTCCCTTGCTCTGCCGAAATGCCTTTTATTCTTAATTTTTTAAAAAGTTTTGCTTCTATTACGCGTACGGTCTTCTTACAAGGGAAAAACTGGTATATATATTGGAACGAGTTTCCGTCATTCTTTGTCACGGTTGGTTTGGAGACAAGCCGGTTTCATTAAGAAAACAACAAAATTCTGCTGTGCGACAGAAACCACGGCACCTGAACGCACTTGGGAATATGGAAATATAACAGAAACTCAGACGTAATATTTGAGCCTTAAAATTTGTTAATGAAAAACAAAACAATAACTTAGGTAGAACAGGTATTAACATACAGATCCAACACAAAATATTCCACAGGACCAAAATTACTAACTTCTACCTGCCTAAACACGCCACAGACATTAACGCGAAATGAATAAATCGTATACACCAAAACTAAGTTATTATTCTTTTGACGTAACTCGTCAATGATTTAATAAAATACCAATTCTATAATTTTCAAAATTATGTTTGTTAAGTTAAAATCTATAATTTGGTAGAGTTTGATACAGTAGTTTCGGAGATAAATTTATTTGAAAATATCGAATTTGATATCTATCAAAGTTATAATACCCTGTGTGCTACCGCATTTGGGTAAATGTTTTTATAATTTGTTATGACCATGGTGTACATATAAAACGAATAAATATAAGCAGAGACAAAAAAGAACAGTTTTTCTTTACCTTATGTGCATCCACCCCTGTAACTCTGAACAAAGAACATTAATTAAAAGTCAGATTGGATCAAATTAGGGTTTCCACTTCCATCAGAAGCCGTTAAATTTGTTTTAATAATAATGATAATTTGGCGCTTACACCACAGCTTGATGTTTGGGCGAACTTCTCCTACAATTTGTGGTTTGCGTCTTGAGGTTGTGACACAGTTTTACCCCGACTCCGAACGGTAAATCATTTCTGTGAGAAGTTTTTTCATGGTAGAAATAGACTCGGAGGTATGCCATTGCTTGCCTAGGGCAAACGCTATTAAATAAAACTTTTCTATAATTGTTGATGTTACTTGCTCCGGTCAGGATTCGAACCCGATACACACCGAATTATGCGCGCACATGCTACACACTTTGCTTCGGCGAACGTCGATTAAAAAGGATCCTAAAAATATAACGATTATGATTTTAAAATGAAAATCTTTCTAGCAATCAGTTTAAGTTATAGTTACCCGATGATTTTCGCTGGACACTCTATTTATAAAATTTAACGGGAGGGCCAAATTTCAGTTATAACGTAAAACCTCAATAGAACCCTCTGTTGTATGTGAGCTATCAGCTATAGTTATCCGTCTTGATGATTTTCGTTGTGGGCTTTAAATTCAAGTGAAGGGAAAGAAGTGACAAATTGCATATTATTATAAACTTCAATGTAGTAAGAATAATAACCTCTTATTTGAACAATCAGTTGAATGGGGCCTATAAGTTATAGGGACTCGATCCTGATAATATTCATTGGATACTTTTTATTCAAAATAAATGAAAATAAATAGTGAAAGAAGTGTCAAATTTCATGTTCTTAGCTGCTTTCGTGTAAGAGTAGTGGTTAAAAGCCTCATATCTATCAGTATCATATAAATCAGTTGTTTTACAGCTATATATGGTTCGATCTTATCGGTTCCGACAAATAATTAGTGTAATATAAAAACACACCTTTCTACCAATTTTCAGTTAGATATCTCTAAAAATGAGGGACTAATGTGCGTTCAAATATATAAGTACATATGGACTTGGCTTAATCGAGTTGGCTCGTCGTCCTGATCGTAGTGATATACTTTGGTATGTGTCCATCCCTTCCTCCTGTACTTATGACCAAATTTATAATGTCTATTCATTTTCCTGAAATATGTACAAAATATGTGTCGTGGGATATTTAGGTTATCTCAGTACATACATATGTATATTTAAAAACAGCAATTTATGTTACAGTTTGGCATGATACAAGTATATAATATTTGAAATTTTTAATTCTACCAGTATGTAATCAGTATGTGTGGTATCAGCTGTTATTCCGTTAAGTCATAGGAAATTGCATGAAGGGAATTGTCTAATAAAAAAAGAGTCTGGCATGTACGTCCTCGATCTCGTACATTGGTACGGCTAAAACTTATTGATCATGGGAAATCACCTTGAAAGAACGTGCATATAAATACATACAGAAAATTCGACGTCGGAAAGCGACAATTGCAAAAGATAGCTACCAACTTCATCACTTGACTCTCACACCTGCTCACTACGAGCACTTATTATTCTTGGTTTCAAGCGAACCATAAAGAACTGTTTATGACTTGGATTCAGCATGGAAAAATATACATATGTTCATATGTATGTATATTAGGGTATCTCACCAAAAAAACTGCGAAATTAGAAAAGTTATTAATTCTGTTTATTCTTATTATTTTCCGAAAGGTTGAAAAGTTGATGTGTATTAGAACGATTTTCCGCCATTCCTTGTCAAGTTTAGTTTGGAGAAAACCCGGGTTGGGCGTTGTGCCATTTACTACAGCTGCCATGTAAAGGAGCTCAAGTTCGGTGTTGGATATATGGTGGGGAAGAGACTTCGTCGTCAAGTCTTATCGTTCAATCTGGTGGTCGAGGGCCTCGCAACGATTCGCATCAAAACAAGATTATTTAACATCTCCTTATTTGTGTCCACGCCCGACGGTATAGAAGAATGATGTGATCAAAGATCACTTCTCCAGCGATATCAAAATCGTCCTTGACAACTTCAATGTCAGGGTGGGTAAGGAAGGGATATTTGGTCACACTGTCGGAAAATTCATTCTCCACTAACGGTCTTAGTCCGTTCGGTGGACTGCACCAGGTTTCAGTTCAGGAAAATACACCAAGCCTCGTGGCTGTCTGCAAATCGAAAGCGCGATAGCAAGTCTATAATATTACGTTAGACGGTTAGACCACCTCGATATTTGAAAGACCAGGTGGAGGACTTGGCTTCACTTGGTGTCTCCAGTAGCAAAGCAAAGGAACGCTTGGAGTGCTTTATTAGAATCGGTCTAAATCGCCTAGGCGGTTATAGCGCCAGTTATTGATTAATTGATTGATAAAAGATATCAAGAGAAGAATAACTTACCACTGGAGTTTTATTTATTGAAAGAAAAGTAAAACTCAAAATATAATTTTTTATTGCGAATAAAAAATAATAAGCCTTACATTGAACGAAAAATAAAAATTAAAGCCTAAGAACGGAATGTGATATTTTGTGACAAAGCTTATATCTGTTATGGTCCCTATTTTATTTTAATGATAACGAAACATTTTTATGAGAGTATTAACCACTTTTTATTTTAATTTAGATTGTGACGTCAGACTATTACAACAGTATACAAGTTGCTAATGCTATTGATGTAACTGGAGATGGAGATTCGCGTGCATCAAACTGTGGATGTTGATAATTAGTTAAAATCAGCGCTGGCTGTAATTTTGAAATAAATAATATGTATGTATGTATGTATATCCATAAGTAAGTCAAGCTAATATATATGTATACATAGAACATTTGTATTTCGTTAGTCTATCAAGTTGATGCAATAATAAATGTCCAATAATCTCAAAAAAACGCTTTACTTTTTGGTGAACAAGTAGACATCGAGTATAATAGCTTTATTGTTATATACATACACGGTGCCCAATAACTATGCATACAAAATTAATGCCCCATAAAAGCATAAAACTCATAACTTTTATTTTTTTGACCTCACACAATTTGTGTAATATAAAAGTTTACTTTCTTATTAACTTTTGTATTTATTTATTCCGACAGCATTTGGCTGTAGTCTTGAGTACCTGTACGTAGCTAAGTTGCTAATACAAAAGTAAGCATTACTTATACTACCCTCATGCTCTCCGCTGTTGAGAACGCCGCCGACGACGCTGAGAACGCAGGAACTTGCTGACTCAGGCCACGCGCAACCCTTGGATGTAACTTTAGAGTTGTTTGATCTTTCAGCTTCTGTGTTCGTTAGCTGTTACATCCAACCTACCACGCGCAATATTTTCTGACTGTTGAAAACTTGACTGGGTCGCTCGTGATAACTCTTCCCCTCCTAAGTTAGGGACGTCCGCGGACCTTCCTGTTAACCCGCATGCGATGTTTTCAACCACTCTTACTATTACAGTCAGTCTGCTCTGATTTTTAACAAAATTTACGCAAAGCAGTAACGCGACGACGATGGCTAGTGTTATTAGAATCAATGATGTAGTTAATACCGGCAATTTTCTATTGCACGATGTCACAAGTCATGCCCAGTAATATTTATTCGCGTAGACGAGGGAGTTTCCGCCGTTCTTATTTGGAGGGCGTTTCAATTGAAGAATACAGTTCCATTCACGCTAGCATCTCCCGAAAATGTCAGCAGGTAAGTACCTCTTTTCGGAGGAATAGTCTCATTGTCAGATTTTACAATTGCGGTGTGATCGTTCATGACAACCAGTCCGTTACTCGTATCAATTTCTTGCACGGGATCTAGCTGACCAAATGTTTTTTGTCGATGTAGTACCAGCTACTGGCTGCTGAGCGCAAGCAGGGATATTTGATTTTCTGCAAAATTTTATAGTCGTATCTGTGTAGCCGTCTATGGAGTAGATGTCTTTACTACATACTGCAACTGCGTTATCTTGTAGGAATATAATTTTGTTGCTGTGAACTATGGGAAGTATAGTCTTCTTTTTACAAATAAGTTTAGGACTAGGATAATTAACTAGGAAATGAAAGAGATTATTAACATGAAATACTTTAAACTCAGAAATTAATAACAAATCGGTTACATTTAGGTTGCCGAGGGACTCGTTTTCCAGAATTTAATCGATTTCGACGTTATTCAAAATAACGGAATTCAGTAATCCTAGTTGTGCTAGGGCAATCGATAATATAATGTTATCTAAGTCATTGATAATAGCTCTATATCTGGCTAAAAGAATTCCATAAGGTACCCAGTATCTATCTGTCCTAATTTTTCAACATTCAGAATTTTATTTACTGTATCAGTTAAATCGAGAACTTGTTTTTGTAATTGTGAATTTACAGTGATTTGGCGATTGTTATTGTCACTTAGTTTGTCTAGTTCTATCGTAACTCTTTGGAAGTCGTCGAAGCCAGGGGAGCCCGCTACAACCTTGAGATTAACGAATATTATCCTTATGCACTACATACAAAGGAGTGAGTTTGTTACCTAGACGTTTATTCTACTTAATGTGCACTGTTTCTCCTACTGCAAATGTTCCTGCTTACCTGTTCTTATTATGGAGTTTAAGCGCTGATTCCTGAGCCTTTTCAATATTATTTCGGGCTTCTCCGATTTTTCCTACCCGTGAATGAAAAATAGCTAAAGGTTTTTCGCCTGTAACCGAGTGAATGCTTTTGTTATACCTTATTGTTGCCAGCAAAATAAGATCTGTAGTGTCCTCAACAACTTGCTCATTTGTGGCAAAATGCTCTTCTTTTTTTTTCGAGTGTCCTTGAAATCATTGTAATCGGTCTCCCCTCCTGAGAGCGGACCACGCCAAGGGCATATGAGGAAGCATCTGTAGTGAAATCGAAGGCCTTCTTGAAGTCTGAATAGGCCAACTTGACTTCATCGAAAAAAATTTGGATTTTCTTGGATTGAGAGGCAGACACCTTTCCAAACTCTCCTCCGAGGATATTGCTTATAGGCTTTGCAATTTTAGTATAATCGCGAACAAAACATCTGTAGTATCTAGCCATTCCTAAGGCCGAACACCCCTTATTGTTGTTGGTTGAGGGAAGTTTTGTATTGCCTCGACTTTCTGTGGGCAGGTTTTTGATTCCCCCTTTTTAAATATGAATTCCAAGGTACTCAAGTTCCGTCTTAAAAAATTGCGATTTTTCTACAGAAGCCCTCATATTTGCTTCAAGCGAGCTTTTTAAGATAGCCTCTACATGTGCCAAATGGGCTGCTTTATCTTGAGAGAAAATTATGACCTCATCAATATAAGCAAAACAGTATTTGCCGATATGCTCCCTAAGGACGTTAGGCCAAAGGTTAGACGGCAGAACTCGTATTTGCCATTACATGTCGAGAATGCGGTTTGCTCCCGATCTCGCTCGGCGAGCTCAATTTGATAAAATAACCCCCACGTTGGTGATAGGATATGAGTCCTCAATTGTTTTTTCATTAAATTTTCATTTTCACTCCGTTTTCGTCGAAACCTATTTATCGACAACCCCTGGGGTTGTTGTGTGGCGGCCTCGAAGGTCGTATTATATAATTTTTTAGTAACTCTGCAATTTCGGATTTTATAATATCCGCAACACAGATTTTATTGCAAATTTATTGTCAACATACTTGACGCTCCTTAAACCCCCTAGAGGCTTGATATAATTAATAATAAAGTATTACCTCCTACCCACCTAGTGTTTTAGAGATCCAGGGTAGGAGAGACCTTCCTCTAAAAAATTAACTTCCTTTGCTTCCAGATCCTCGACAGCTGGCTCCGATAATTCTTCATATGACTCCGAGTTTGATTTGTTACCATAATTTTTGTTTAAATTATTCACTCTTTGGAATTTTGGTGCTGTACGCCGGTCGGAGGACTAGGTTTCGATACGAAAGAGGACATAATGGTTTTCTGAGGCCGGAAATAAAAACTAAGCACATTCTCACGATATATATTAATGCGTCTCCAATATTCATTTCGGATAATTTTTTTCCACCACGTCATGAAATTCTAGTACGCTAGAAGAGCCCTGTCTAAGCGTAGAAAGTTCCTGCTAAACTAAGTAGTTTGGTCGCGTGTCGGCATATGTGAAATTAAGGCGGGCTATAATAACCTCAAAATTTAAAATTTCAAGGATGATAGAAGTGCATCGGCAGCTCCACGGATTTTATTCCTTATAATGTTAACCGCTTGATAGTGTCATGAGCTATTATCGTAGCTCTTGAAAATCTCATATGCGTTATGTGCCGCCTCACACCACGACACATAACACTCAGGTTGTCCTGAAAATTCGGGCAAGGACTTCACGTCCAGTGATTCTTCGCAGGTTCTGTCAGATATAAATCTAATTTTTTAACATTCCGCAACTATTGGCTTTTTGAATAAATCTACAATTTGGTCCTGTCTGACCCTAAGACTATCCTCAAACTCCCGTCTCCGCATCCCTAAAGCGGAGACGGCTGCGTTTACCACCTGTGCGAGCTGTGTCTCGTTCATGTCTGTCCGCTCTGATAGGTCGATATCATCAAAAGTAGAAATTAAGTCAGAAAGACCTGTTGTGCGTTCGTTAGTGTGATTAATATAGCGGGCAACCAATTAAGAAATATAATCACAAATATTTACCTTTGTTTAGAAACCATCTAATAGAATTTTAACGTTAAATTTAAAATTTATAAATGCTGGAAATTTCTTTTATTAAAACAATTGAAAATCGAGTCGCTCACTCACAATAATTCCATATTAGTAGTTTTTGGTTGAACGTGCTCTAATCCCTTTTGTTCTAAATTAAGATTTAACAATGATTGTAACGACAATCGCACTTGGCCGGCTGACCTTTTCCTTTTCTCCGGACTTCAGCAATTCGTTGCGAACAAATGGTGTTGCTGAAATGTCCAGCGGCGGTATTCAATGATGCGATCTGATAACTTGTAACGGACATTATATCTTAATTTAAGGCATATTCTTCATTTATAAGCAAATTAAGCTGAAATTAAGTAATTTCGTTTTGTAAAATATGTCAATAAATTTAGAAAGAATGATGTAATATATCTTAAATCTATAGCCAAATAAAAAATAAATCAGTGTCGCCTCGATAATAATCGAAACGCGTATTCTCCCATAACCATTAAATGTGAAATATTAGCATTTTACTCTGTTTTAATCCCTCTAGAAGCTTTGGTGTGTGGAAAAAAAAAAAGATTTCACAATTAAATTGAAATATAATAAACACGTACACAATACCTTACATTTCTTCCTTTGATCAAAAAAAACTAAAGCTTGTAGCTATAGAGATATCAAAACAATGTAGAAATGATTCGTATTAACGCACTTAATTTATGTGAAGTAGTTTGCCTGATATTAAGTAATTTATTAATAATAATTACCCTTTTAACGAATATAGAAGGTTTTTATTAATCACGCCTGTTTTAAATAAGCTTAGTAAGCGAAAACGTTTATCAAACGAGCAACAGCCCTGCAATTTGGAACATTAGCCGGCGCTGTCTCTTAAAGGGAGATCAAGGGCATTTAATTTATTCCTGATTGCCTCCAACTGCAGTTTAAGTTAGATTGAGCCGTTCCCTTTTGAAGCCCCTTTGCTAGGCAAGGTCTGTTTATCTAACTTAACTACAAGAGTTTCAAATTGTTCATTGCTAATCTAAATCTATGCAGATAAATACACATGTTATAATTCAATTTAATTGTGTATGTATGTATGTACATACAATTTATTAAGAAAAAAACAAGTATAATTAAAAATTTTCTTCCAGTCATCAGAAAACACAGTGTTGAAATATGTATCAATAGTTGTCTTTAGGTATCGACAACATCTGTGCAAATACCGATTTTGACAAGTTGTCGTCGTTTAGTGTCGACGACGCAACCGCAATAGGGGTGAATTTTTTATCAGAAAATACGGATTCGTCTGTTACTTTTTTCGTAAAACCATCACGCTTTGTAAACTTGTACAAATGAATCGTGATTAATAAAAACCTCCTATAACTGTTAAAATGTATTATACAATTTGTTTGAAATGAAAAAATAGAAGTAATGATATTTTTGATTTTATGGGTCCTAATGGAAGGATGGAACCGTGTGAAGAAGTACACGCAAGTGGGGAAAGTCTCAGATTGTCATTCACCTGGGAGCGTCTAGGACGATTATTCTGCATGCGGTTCAAGCAGCTCACAACTTCCGAGTGATTTCACTCAAGTGTCCTCTGGGTAGCTCCGGAACATCAGTTAGTGAGTGAGCTAAAATGAAAAGAAAACCTGGTGGGTCACTCCGACGTTTTCGGTTTAAGGGCTCACCAAGGTTTTACAGCGTCTGTTCATCAGTAGGTGCGGCTACGAGCGGTTGTCTGACTTGAAGCAATCGGCTCGATATAAATATGTCCTAAACTAAAACTACATAAGTTTCTTGTTGTGCCTGCCACGTGAAAACAGTTTCCAATGAAAAATTTCAACAAGTCTCGAATGAGATACCCTATTCCGATGACGACCACGGCAATCGTTGAGGATGGCCTCCTCTGCGTTTGGAAGAACCAAGTGGAAAATGAAGGAACAGGAAAAAGGAGCGACTGACGCAATTGTTGAACTCGCCCAAAATCGCTTAGACGGTTATAGCGCCATTTAAGTAAGTAAGTAAGACCTAAATCTTGTATGCAAATTTAATGAATACCGTGAACAATTCAAATTAAAAAGTTTTAGCTGTTATGCTAACATAATACGAGGGAATCTCTGAAAGTCTCCGGAAAAACATAGATATATACACATTTCATTTCATGATATAAACATTTATAAGGTAAAACCCCTGGAAGCCAGGCTGAATATTTTTAAAGTTTGATCACAATATAAAAAAATTCCAAGCTAATTTTCTCACACATACAACTTAATTTTTTGTCTGAAACCAAAACAAATTTCAATATTTTCATTTGTTTATTTTGTATTTTACATTTGTTTGGCATTTGCTTCGCTCTCAATAGTAAAACCAAGGCGAATCCATACAAGGTGGTGTTATAAATACAACTGCAAAATTCCTATGTATTTTGTTTTTGTTTCTGCGTAAGAGTTGTCAAAATTTAAATACATTTTGTTTTTGCTTTTACGGCTTTTGAAAACTCATAGGCAAAAGCAAAAACAAAATACATGTAGGTGAACAAAAAAAATCAAATCAGCTGTTCTTATGCCATCACCTTCTATAAATTCGCCTTGAGTAAAACTTTATAATGCTGGCAAACTTAAACACTTACACTGTTTGTATCATGTTTCATTTAAAAGAAACGCTTTATCGTTTTCAGAATATTTGCCTGCAAGATCTATAAAATTTTGTATTTGAGGAAGCCAGTTGTGATTTATCAACTCTGAAGGGGGGTACCTCTGTAACTAAATGCCTCAACGACCTCTTTAAATGTTGAAACACGCTCACCACATATTTTGTTCTCACCGAGCGATAACACAAAGAATTAATTTGGTGATAAATTAGGTCAATGAATCGTGATTTCGATTTTTTCCTCCTTCAAATAATCAACTGTTTCATACGCTGTGTGAGACTTGGAAATGTCGTGCTGAAGGATGATTCAACGGTTCCAGTTATGTTTTCTGATTAGATCGATGACTTTCCACAATCAACAGTAGCAACTGGCCTAGTTTTACGGAAGAATAAAGCGATAAAGTGAACGAATAATGCATATATCCAAGCTACGTCACCTGTTACGATACCAGATGGACTTTTTTGAGCATTTTTATGCTCCAGTCTGCACGAGCTATTTTTTGAGCTATAGTCAAATTACGTTGGATTCAGAAATTCTTCTTTACTAAATGCTCATGCTAAATTGTTTGTATTTTACTTATGGAAATGTGCAAGGATACCTCCATAGTCTGAAATGTGACATTTCGATCCAACTGAATTATTTCCATTATCATAAACAATGAGTTTTGATTTCGTTTCATTGCCAAAAGTTTAATAAAGCCGTGCCGCACTTTAAATCGTAAAAAATCATTGCACAAAAATTTAGAGTATTTGTATAAAGGTTTTGGGGTATTGGGCGGAGAGGAAGTAAGAGCGCTGCCAGAGGTTTTAGAACACGTACCCTCCCCCCTCTAAACCCTCTACAGACCCTGGGATCACATTTGTAAATGGGGTAAAATTACAGTTCTTTCAGAGAAATAAATAAATAAAGTCCAAATGAATATTCAGCCGACCCCTGTTACTGTTTAACATTTCTTGTACAAATGAATATTTACGTTCATAAAAACACAGCATGCGCTTAAAAAAGGAACATGTATTTCAACTGAGTTTTTCCGTTTTCTGTTTTGTATTTTATCCTTGGTTCATACTATTTCAGAGTTTGACAGCTGAGATCCGTAATTTAATTACATATTTTATTAAAGGTGCAAAGTAATTTTCAGAGTGATTTTATTTAACAAATTGTTATTAATTACTTTAAACTAAAGCTTTTAGCACTAACTACTACCTGTGCAAAGTGTTAAGTGTATATAAACCAAAAAATTTATAAATTTACTGGCTAAGTTGAGGTAGAATACGAGTAATTAATGGTCCTTTATTTTTGAAATATGCAAAAAAGTCCATATTTCAATCCGAGTTTCTTAATAAACTAATGATCAGAAAGGATTTGTTTTAAATAATTGCTGGATCCATTGGCTCGAGTCACGCATTTGGGCAGGCGAAGATAAATATTTAAAAACAATTTTTACATTCACTTTCGCGAACGAGAACATAAAAAAAATCCAGTTCGTTCGCGTTCGAGAATGATTCGTGCCTTCATAAATGTAGCTACAAGGGGCTTCGATGCATTCGCGAACGTTCAGGGCTGTCGTTCATCTTCATAAATGAATGTACATATGTATATGTTGCGTCGAATATTCGCAGAAGGTTGGTGTAGTAAGCAAAATGCAGCAATATTGAGAACGTTTCTTTGTAACCTAGTTTCAAAAGAACACTAGGTAGGACAATGAATTGCATGTAAAGCAACAACACTAACTCGGAAAAATATGCGAGTCGAGCTAACTCGGTAAAATGATATCCGACCTCAGATGTAGTGTTGGGAAGTGAAAAAACTGCGCTATTGTGAATTAGCCCAAAGAAAATTCATGGGGAATTGAGATTTAAGCCCTTATTCATTTTTATTTGCATAGTATTTGTAAATATATAACTAATCGCAACTTACATGAAAGATGCTAACAGGGTTGCTTCTGCAACTAAAGGAAATTTTATCCGAGTTGGAGCGTTCTTTTGCAACTCGGTTACACTCAAACGGAGCCATTATATATGTATGTATAAGCAGTGGTAAGAGAACACATATGTATGTACATACAGATATGTGTTTTTTGTATTATACTTAATAGAAAAATAATGATATAAATTAAATGAGGTGTATGAAATCAACATTAATTTGCGAACCTGCATACATTTATTTATAGGTGCACACATACATATGTATGTAAATATGTTTATGAAAATACTTACATAAAGATAACTTCTATTAAAGTAAAATATAAATTATACTAATATAATTTTATATATAGCAATTACATTTTTTATTAATAAATAAAATATTATTAATAAATAAATATACATATGTATACATATATTATATATTTATTTTCGTATGCTTAACGAAATTTTATGTTGCTTTTGCTACTAAAGGAAGTTTTATCCGAGTTGGAGCGTTCTTTTGCAAGTCGGGTACAATAATGTGGGCCCATAGTTGAAAGGCACTGAACGCTCTCTCAACAGAAACTTCCCAACAGGAAGATGGAATCAATGAGAATCGAGCAGGTAATCAATTGCTTGTATGCAGCATTAATTCCGTAATTCATTATTGCTAACACGCATGATGTCCTATGAAAATAATCACTTCTTTAAATGTGTTCTAAGAACGCATTATATAATTCATTCACTGTAATACATTATTTGAAAGCGTTTCAAGAATTCATTATATAATTCATTCGTCATAATGCATTATATTACTAATTCCTTTGTAATTAGTTATTATTGCAATATATTAGTTATTATTGTAATACATATATTACTTACATATGCCTGTTTAGTATATAATTCATTCCTGATATATAAATTAAACAATCTCCTAGTTTTCAATTAAATTTGATATATTTACATTTATTAAAGGGGAAAAAATATTACGCAGTAAAGAAACCACAAAATTAATTCAATAAAAAATTAAAAAAAAACATATATACAGTTAAAAAAATAGCAAAATTAATTCAAATAAATTATTACATAATAATTTTAAAAATAATTCCATACAAAATTTAAAAAAAACATATATACAGTTTAAAAAATTCACAAATTAATTCAAATAAATTACATACGAATTTTTAAATTAATTCATAAAAAATTATTACATCAATTCATCACTTTCTACATTTTCACTTTCTTGGGCAATACAATTTTCTTCTGCACAATTATCAACACCACTAATATTTTCATGCAACGGTTTCTTTGCACAAAGTCTATTTTTTGGAAGAATTCTGCGCCAATGACGCTTTGAATACATTTTAATTTTTAATTCACTTTAAACCTTCTATCTTCCACGCGTTTCACCACAAAATGATTTATTTATGCATTTTTGAATATGAAACGCAAAACTTGTTGGCGACATAACGGCGTCGTCAGATAACAGTTAATATTCGAAGAATATTCACACACGAAAAAATTTACACGAAAACAATACATTCTATCTTCTGCAGATATGGGAATGTACTTGGTAATCACAATGCCCTGTAGTGTTATGAGACATTACCACGTACATTCTTTTGAATACATTATATTTTACACCAGAAAGAACTAATTATATAATTAATTCTCAAAGTAATGCATACCATACTTTCCTTCTGGGTTATATTGCAGTAATGGCGAGTACAACTTATGTACATACATACATATATACAAATTAAGTATAGATATGTGCATGCGTATATATGCAAATGCAATCGCATGTACATACATATATATGTATGTATCTACTAAGTGGATTTTTAAGGGATGTTTTTGTTTCGCCCAAATTCATAAAGGTTAACAGGTACTGGTAGTTTTATAACCAGGGGTATTTTCCCAGAGCTGTCTTAGACCGACCCCTGGGCTTTAGGCACTTTTGATATATTTTTGTCTCATTATAACAACAAATAAAGTATTTATGTACATATGTATGTATCTCTACATCTAGCAGAAATTTAGAAAATGTTACCATAATAGGAGATAACAAAAAAAGTGTTTAAACTACTAATCTAAAACCTGCTCTAATTCGTATAATAAATAGAAAATGCAGATGTCTTTGATATATTGTTGTTTAGTAAAACTAACTAGTAATATAAATCGACGACCCCCACAAATCCAATTGAAAAACTTAATTGTACATACATATATACATATCTTGTCTTATCTTCTTACATATTATAAAACAAAGTCTAAAATTTTGGAAAGAGCTAATCTCGGGCACTACTGAACGGATTGGGATGCAACTTTTTTTTAAATTAATGCTTGCAGTTATCACTACAATGATAGCTACTTAAATTAAAAATTAGCCTATTCATTTCTGATATATTTAAGTGTAAAGTTTTAAAAAATTTTACACTAATAACACGTCTATTCTGCACGTTACCGGAAATTTTGTAACCGGCAAATTTTATTACCGAAAAATTTTACCACTTCTTGTAACCGGCATTCTTGCACACTGGTAACGCTGTCAACAGTGTAAAACTCACCATACGGTGTTTGCTTTGGTGTGGTGTGAATTTGAACACAAATTTTACAAGCGAATCACAATGGAGATGAATAAGTGAGTGATTTACTAAAGTAAATTTAATAAATTATTATAATATCATTAATTTTTAATTGCAGAAAATACGCAAGGACAACCCAGCAGCAATTACGCTGGTATGTAGCCTTCGTAAAGGACCGTTCGGAGCTGCTCCAAGGCAAGAACACCCCGAAGGCACCGAAATTGCATGCTTCCTTCGGCATTCGAAAATTCTGTTTAAAAATTTCGTTTGGTAAACTAAATGGATCGCTGTTGTTCCGAAGACTTTTCAGTTGCTGTCTACGTAGGGATATTTCATCATCCTCCTCATCAATCAGCAGTAACATTACCAAAGAAGACGCCATTATGTTTTTAATATTGAAAACTCGTATTGCAATTAGTTTAATAAAAAAATCAACGTTTAATACTTCACTACTCTTTAATTTATTACAAAAATGTAAATAAACGTCAGATGTTTTCTAATAGTTACCACCTAGTGCAGTGGTAATAAAATTTTCCGGTAATAAGAACGTGCAGAATACCAAAAGGGTTTAAAAGTTGCCGGACGTTTTTATTACCGGTAATAAAAATGTTGTTACCGGTGCAGAATAGACCCGTAAGTACAGCATTGCTACAACCGAATGTAAAATCAGTGTCGTAGCGGGAAGATGTGTAGTTGTGTGAGTAGTAAATCAACTGCTCTTCGTTGCTACTTCGTTCGGCTATGCACAGAGAGCTGTGCTGTTGACTTCGTTGATAAACCGATGCAAGGCGAAATGATAACTTTGATCCACACTGTTAGATATGTATGTTTGTTTTTCAGATGCTTTGTCATCATACAAGAAACTAGAAACTACAGCTGAATTTTTAAAAGTTGACTACGGTTGCGCGAGGCTTCGCCACTCGCTTTCTGTTTATGTATATGTATAAGAAATTACTTACTATTAGTTACTTTGGTTCTGAAATAGTTTGATTTTGCATTTACCTTAATTCCTAAATATACAAACTCATAAAAATAACAATTTTATGTTGCATACAATTGCAATTAAAACTTTTTATTGGACAGACATCAAAAAATTCTTTGTATACAATACAAGGACGGAAAGATATTTTTCCTTGATGCTCCTGGCGGCACGGGAAAAACATTTTTAATAAATTTACTTCTCACTAAAGTAAGTTTTGGCAGTAACGTTGCCCTTGCGGTAGCGTCTTCTGGGATCGCAGCTACCCTTTTAGAAGGTGGAAGAACGGGGCATACTACATTTAAACTTCCTCTAAATATTTCTGACGATTGTGCCAGCGTATGCAACATTTCTAAGCAAGGTAATACTTCTAAGCTTATCCAGATGTGCTCACTGATAGTTTGGGATGAAGCCACAATGTCACATAAAGCGTCAGTTGAAACCCTAGATAGGACTCTGCGTGATTTAAGAAGTACGAACACACCTATGGGTGGTTGTACGGTATTATTTTCGGAGATTTCCGTCAAATATTGCCAGTTATATCTAGAGGAGCCAGGGCTGATGAGGTGAATGCGTCATTAAAACGAGCATACCTTTGGTCCCATGTAATAAAATTAGCACTCAAGATTAACATGAGAGTGCTTAAAGCCTCAGAAGATAACATGATGTTTGCTGACATGTTACTGAAAGTTGGTGACGGAGAGCTTCCAACAGTTTGTGGGGAAATCTCCTTCAATAATGATATATGCGTTTCAGTCACCGACCATCAACAACTGATTGACAAAATATATCCCACAATAGACCAACTTGCTTATAAACCTGTATCCTGGTTAAAGGAACGAGCAATATTAACACCTACTAATGAACAAGTCGAAAAAATTAACGAATTGGTATTGGTAAAATTCCACGCACAAACGAGAGAATATTGCTCGGTGGATACAGTAGTCGACGGTGAAGAAGCTGTGCACTACCCAACGGAATTTCTAAATTCTATGAACCCTTCAGGTATGCCTCCCCACAAACTTACTTTAAAAGTTGGAGCTCCAATAATTTTATTGCGAAATTTAAGTCCCCCACGGTTATGCGATGGAACTCGCCTGCAGGTAAAAAGGTTACATTTTTATCTGGTTGAATGTACTATTTTAACTGGTTGTGGTACTGGAAAATCTACTTTAATACGTAGAATTCCGATGATACCTACAGATTTGCCATTAAGATTTAAAAGACTTCAGTTTCCGGTAAAGGTTTGTTTTGGAATGACCATAAATAAGGCACAGGGGCAAACGGTGGGGTGCAATAAGGCCATACGCAATAAAGCCATATTGGTAATAAAGCCATATTTACATCGAAAAGAAACCTTTTTGTCCTTGCAGAGGGAGGGACGCTTAATATTGTATACAAAGAAATTTTTTGATGTTTGTCCAATAAAAAGTTTGAATTGCAATTGTATGCAACATAAAATTGTTATTTCTATGAGTTTGTATATTTAGGAATTAAGGTAAATGCATAATCAAACTATTTCAAAATTAAAGTAACTAATAGTAAGTGATTTCTTATGCATATACATACATAAACAGAAAGTGCGTGGCCAGCTAGTATATTATAAAAGAACTTCAATAGGTGTAAAAAAAATATTATAACAGTCTAAGAAAGTTTTTTGGTAATTTTTTCACACCTTGGGTTACATTATTGGAGTTTTACTGTAGATCCCTAATTTTTTTGAAAATTTAATATAGCATATGTTCACCGGAGATAGTGTAGCTTCCCAACAGTGAAAGAATTTTTCAAATCAGTCAAGTGGTTTCGGAGCCTGTTCTATGCAAACAAACAAAAGAACAATCAATCAATCATATTAGTATAGAAAATCTAAATAAAAACGCCTTCATGGCAAAAAAAAATATTCACATATACATACATCACAGTTAAAAAAAAAACATTTAAGGATTAAGGTGTCTGTCTACGTTTCCCAGCTCAAAATTTAAAAGTTCTGTTTTAACTCTTAATTTGTCTAATGCAGTCTTTTCCATTACAGCGTTGTGCCTTTTTGTTTCTTCAAGGATACTTATGTAGAAGAACTGCGTTACCTTGATTTTTTTTTGGTCGCCCAGCCGCTCTACTGCTCTATTCAGTCTTTTAACATTTTCCTTCAGGTACTCAAAATGTTTACCTTGGGAGTCAACACCTTCAGACACTTTTTCGAATAGACTCCCTTGAACACCTATTTGTTTTTCTAACAAATCAAAATGTTCAGGTCTCTTTTTTCTTTTTTTAATTTGATTCCCAATATTTGGATCATTCTCCAGCTTCTTCTTTACCGCCGATTTATAGTCTGACCAAACCTGCAGTTAAAATTTAGGGGAGTTTTACTGTAGATCCCTAACTTTTTTGAAAATTTAATATAGCATATGTTCACCGGAGATAGTGTAGCTTCCCAACAGTGAAAGAATTTTTCAAATCAGTCAAGTAGTTTCGGAGCCTGTTCTATGCAAACAAACAAAAAAACAATCAATCAATCATATTAGTATAGAAAATCTAAATAAAAACGCCTTCATGGCAAAAAAAAATATTCACATATACATACATCACAGTTAAAAAAAAACATTTAAGGATTAAGGTGTCTGTCTACGTTTCCCAGCTCAAAATTTAAAAGTTCTGTTTTAACTCTTAATTTGTCTAATGCAGTCTTTTCCATTACAGCGTTGTGCCTTTTTGTTTCTTCAAGGATACTTATGTAGAAGAACTGCGTTACCTTGATTTTTTTTGGTCGCCCAGCCGCTCTACTGCTTTAATCAGTCTTTTAACATTTTCCTTCAGGTACTCAAAATGTTTACCTTGGGAGTCAACACCTTCAGACACTTTTTCGAATAGACTCCCTTGAACACCTACATATTTGTTTTTCTAACAAATCAAAATGTTCAGGTCTCTTTTTTCTTTTTTTAATTTGATTCCCAATATTTGGATCATTCTCCAGCTTCTTCTTTACCGCCGATTTATAGTCTGACCAAACCTGCAGTTAAAATTTAGTAAAACATTTTTTTATATAGCTATTAAATATTTCAAACCCCTTTTTCCATTCAGCAATGCTTTTAGATGGCGGCCCTATCGAGTTCCATTCCTCTCGCAGACTTTCCCAAAATCTTTCCACGACGTCAGGTGCATTTTTGCTATGTCCGGATGCTCTTTCATTTTGGAAACTAAACATCTGAATTGCTGCCTGCTCGTTGTACGCTCCAAAAAAAAACACAAATTAGTTAATTTTTACTATCTATTATTTAATAAAAGACAAATAAATGCATTTTTTCTTACATTTTATTGCTTTCCATGGTTTATTTATAAGCATCCGCAACACAATTTACTGAGAATTTCAAAGTGATGCTACTTTTTTACTTCATCCGCTCACTGCATTATCGATCGTTTTTGATAATACCGAAAGCCATCCGAAGTGAGTATAACTCCCTCCGCAACCATCCGTCGGCAACCATAATACGCTTATAGATCAAACTGTGTATCATTTTGTAAACACAGAAGTATAGAAGATAAACCTATTTGCAAATTTTCTATGATAGGCTTACTGAGTTGAATTTCATAGCATCGTATATACATATGTAGTTACGGAAATATCCAATTTTATAATATTTCATCACAAGTTTATTAATTAGGATATGATGAAGCTCCGCAGCACGGATGGTTGGGCATCACCACAGAGCGCAGATGCTGCTTTAGGAGCTGCTTTTTTTAAATGAAACGCATTTTATATGCATTCCTCCGGAACGAGGATGCCCGAAAGAATTGGGCCTTTTCGTGTAAATTGCAACCGTCATTAAAAACTGGCAGGCTATTTATTCGCCAACGCCATTTTGAGATTGAATTTATCACAAAGTATAAACTGTTAAATGGGGATTTTCCTTGTTTAAATTTGGAGCCATTACATAGAAGTCGCTCTCCTAGTGTTGGTTCTGAATGGGTTTGCCCGCCCGTTACTAAAACATATGCTAGAGTACCTAACAATGAAGATGATTTAACTTTAGAAGAGTTTGAAAAATTTTCAATTTCAGAAGAAAGACTCTGAAGCCGCGAACGATTTGCTCAGGCTGCTCGATATTATCAGAGGTAGACGCTGAAATTAAATAAAAAATTGAAGATCTCGAGCAAGAAAACGAAAATTAAAAAAAAAAATATTGGAATTTTTGTTCTCGTGCGATCATCGAAACTTCTTGCAGAGCTCCCAAAATGATCATAAGATATACATATGTACATATTGCCCGGTTGTACCCGGTTTTGACGCCAATGTCTTCGAAAATTTAGCCCAAGTGGTGCACAAAATGTCCCAGAGTCTTTGCGTACTACTCGAAAAATGCGACAATTGTTTCTAATGGCCTGGCGAGACGATCAAATAATTACGTCAAGCATTGCATAAGAAAACGGAGTGGATGAAAGTTTGGTACCAAAAACGGAAGCAATTTACTCATGAAAATCAATTAGATGAATATTCCATAAAGCTGGTAAGCATTGGTACAGTTCGATGAAATTCAAAATAAATTTCTTCTCGCTCGCGCACTTGCTCATACTTGAAATATCACAACGCAACTGAGCTTGTTTTTGTCAAGCATAAGTGGAGACGATCAAATTAGCGCCCGTCAAACTCAAATATCAAAAAATTTTGATTTTCATCAAACAGAGCCGACAACAAGTCGGTGTAATATACGTGTAGCCGACAAAAGCCGACGACACCAATACACTTATGGGCCGTTTACATAGAACTTTCCTCGCTTTGCTTGGCAGTTCGAACTTTAACAACAAAGCGTGAGGCGTAGAAGGTCAGCTATTTAGAACGCTTTGACAGTTTCTGCGTTAGTAGTTTGTTATGAGTTGCGATTTGCGTTTGTTCAGAGTGTTTTGTTTAAAGATAGAATAAAAAAATGAATTTTACTGATATGATGGAAGTGATAACAGCTGATTGCCAAAGCGTACAAAAGTTGAGAGTTGCCCATAATTTTGCTTCGCTTTGCTTTGCTCTACTAAATATAAAAAACTCGTTTATTTCATTCTCGCATATGTAAAACCATAGCTAGCGAAGAGAGTCGCTAATGCATCGTTTTGATGAGTCCTATGATAGTAATTTGCACGGCAATTTGACAATCAGTGCGGATATTATGAATGAAAATGTATTGGTAATTATATCAGCATGTCCTTAAAAGGGGCAGTAAAAAACGGGAGTAAAATTCCATGGCGAGATATGTATCTTTGCTGCAAGGAACGGTCTAATAAAAGCATAGGCCCTTTCAACTAATCGTTTTCAAGAAAGTTATAACTATAGTTGCTAACCAACTTACAACCCGTCCAAATTATTTTTCATGCAACTCTGTGTTTGTTCCCTTGACCTGCAAGTACACATCACGCCCTTAGCTTTGAATGTGTCGCGACTTGATTGTCGAATAAAGTTTTAGTTTACTTGCCACTTTATTCGTAGAATTGCAGTTTTAACTGATTTAGTTTAGTTAAGTGCGCTGAGGTATGTAGATCAGGCAACTTTTCTTATTCAAGTAATCGCCTGATAGATGCCTCCAAAATCGCCTTATGTAAACACGTGGAGCTTTTTGACATAATTTCCAATGCATTATGTGCAACGGTTTCTATTCAGAATTGGCCTGACATATTCATTGCCTCGGTATACTGAATACAGAAGGTGACGCCTTCACAGGTGCCGCTACTTTGACTTTTACCGATTTTGACAATTCTCTACTGCAACTACACAAAGTTTTTTTTTAATAAACGGAGGTGGAGAGCCCATTTTTAGTATTTTGCAGATTTATTTATTAAATCTCTTCCTATAAATCAT
Source organism: Anomoia purmunda (assembly GCA_951828415.1). Taxonomy (NCBI): domain Eukaryota; kingdom Metazoa; phylum Arthropoda; class Insecta; order Diptera; family Tephritidae; genus Anomoia; species Anomoia purmunda. Next base: position 87,855,220 of record OX639995.1, read on the forward strand.
ATTTTTACTCTTATGGTGCCCACAGTCACCGACGTGTACGTATGCCGTGTCTGTTTGACGGGAGATACACAAAATTGAGCAAAACTTATGCCCGTATGTATGTTTTGTAAACAAACTTGCGAACATAATGGTGCCCACAGTCACCGACGTGTACGTATGCCGTGTCTGTTTGACGGGAGATACACAAAATTGAGCAAAACTTGTGCCCGTACGTATGTTTTGTAAATAAACTTTGCGTACATAAAACTGTGTTTGCTTGCATCAACACAATGTTGCCATTCATTTGTTTGCATACATACTTTTACACACATCCGCGTTGTCAATTACAATTTTTCATTGTATAATAAACCAAAGCCAAACACCAACAAATGCAAATAGTTCATTTATCTATAATTAACATTATTAAACATCGATTTTAAATTAATTTAATAAAAATTTAAATTTTCATAAGGTTATTTTGTTAATGATTTTAAAAAGTTCTGCTTGGCAACACTGTGCGGTGAGAGAGCACTCAGCTGACACGGCTTCACGGCAAAAATCTAAATTTCTCAAATTACACACGTACACGTCGCGCGTAACCGTCACACGTACACGTTGATGAGTTTTCATTTACATGGCGCTCTCATAAGTTGGATCGTGTCAGCTGACACGTAACGTACGTTTGCATCGGTGACTGTGGGCACCATAAAACTGTGTTTGCTAGCATCGACACAATGTTGCCATTCATTTGTTTGCATACATACTTTACACACATCCGCGTTGTCAATTACAATTTTTCATTGTATAATAAACCAAAGCCAAAAACCAACAAATGCAAATAGTTCATTTATCTACATATAATTAACATTATTAAACATCGTAACCGTCACACGTACACGTTGATGAGTTTTCATTTACATGGCGCTCTCATAAGTTTGATCGTGTCAGCTGACACGTAACGTACGTTTGCGTCGGTGACTGTGGGCACCATTAAGCATAATTAAAACACGCTTCTCATTGAGATCTTAGAATTTATTAATTTTTCTTGTTCCCGTATTCTTGTTTACTAACGACAAGATCTGCCACTCCGTTGCATAAAGGTGCAAACTTGTATTCTATCATATTTGTTTCTTTGCGAGGGGTCTTCACATGCTTGAAATTCTCGCCTGCATTCTGCTTGTTGTTCTCGCGAGCTATAGAGAGTTTTACTTCTGGGAATTTTGAAAGCATACTTTTTCTGTTTGTCGTCAAATATTTCTCGATTGATGGTGAAATATTCTAGGGATCCTATGAGGTCGGTATATTGCCAACATAACTGTCAATAATTTCCATTCCAAGGAACTTTGCTACAGTTTTTCAGAGGCCCTTTAATGACGCACGGTCGCAAAGAATATAATCAGGAACATAATGTAATACCTTTTTGACACCGACAGCAATAGCTACAGTATTTTAAAACTCTGGTGTTGCTAGCAACAGGAACAGAATTCAGTATATCAGCAACATAAACTGAATAGAATTCTTTGGACTTGTTTCTATTGCTGGTGAAGGGAGAAATATTAAATATTTGACCAAATCTTCACAAAACCAATATTTTGTAGAATCTTAAGCTACTATACGTTATGTTGAATAATTTTATTTTAATAGTGTGAAGAATAACCCGCACAACGAACGAAAACATAAAATAATATGAATAACGCTTCGATTTCGGTTTTTTTCGTCAGGTCCTGTTCCTGTTTCTATCTGCGACACCGCGCCTTAAGTGAATACCATATTAAAAAGACTCAAAAACAACATTTATCTTATTTTTCACATAGTCTGGCAACTTAGGGCTAAGCCGCCATGATTTTATTGCAATAAGACAGTAGGCAGTGTGGCAAAATTAGACATTGAAATGTATACCGTGAAAATTAATTAATACAAATTAATTGGATGAAATTCCAGGTTAGAAGCATAGTTGTAAAATAGCCACTTGTGTCATCACTGCACATGAAGAAGTAATATTTTATTGAAATAATTGTATTAGGTTAGTTACTTTAAACATCATGTCTTATCCATCGCGAACACCTATACCACCATATATGAATCCAAATATACCACCTCCTCATGTAAGTTGTATATAAAATAAATGTACATTTTGCATTGAAATTGCTTATTTGCTATGTAGATGATGCCTCCTGTGCCCTCAACAGCAAGAAATTATAGAAACTCTGCCACTATCAGCTCGCAGCCAACTGTTTACCAACGTTTACCCGACCCAGTTCCTCAATTTCGTGGACCTATAATTACGGTTTTTGTTGGTATGTATGTATATAAGGAAAAATGTATGTGCTTATTATACGTATTTGTGTAATTACAACAGGAAATATAAGTGAACGTGTGCCTGAAGCGTTGATTAAAAGGATACTATCGGCTTGTGGTGTAGTAGTTAATTGGAAACGAGTGTCGACTTTCGGCTTCTGCGAATATGAGTAAGTTTCAGTTTTGAAATATAAATAATAAAAATAGCTGATTTAAATTTTCTTTAGTGGCCCTAATGCAGGAATGCGAGCTGTCCGTCTGCTCAGCGAACTTGATATAGATGGAAAAAAACTTGTGGCCAAAGTGGATGCAAAAAATAAACTTCTATTGGATAATTATAAGGAAGAAGAGTTAAAAAATGGTGTTAATGTTTCACCGGTAGATGAAAAGTCGGATGATGACTTTGTTCTAAATCAAATGAGAAAAATAATTGATGATCATAAGCACGAATTTGATGAATTTGATGGAAATTCTCGTGGAGATATATATGGTGGCAGAATAAATAAATCGAAATTAGTTCGTGCCGAGGATAAAATAACCAAGGTTCTTCATGAAACAAATCTAGAAGAAGAAAAAAGGAACCTAATTAGTAGCGAAATTGGAAAATTTAGGAAAAGAGCAGAGGCTGATGAAAATCGAAAGGAGAGGGAGAAGGAGAAGGAGAAAGAGAAAGAAAAAATTCGCGAAAAGGAGAAAGACAAGGACAGAGAACATGAAAAAGAAAAAAATGTTCCTGATGTGATAAAAGACGACATCAGTGAAGAAGATTGGGATGTAGAGGAGCAAAAAGTGCAATCTTCAGAAAAAGTCGATAGAGTAGTCAGTAGGAAAGATCGTCAATCGGATAGTTTGTCGCCTAATAAAAAAGAAAAAGAACGAGAAAGTAGACGCAGAAGAAGTAAATCTCGCTCAAGAGAAAGGGAGCGTGATCGAGAATATAGGGAACGTGAAAGAGATCGTGAACGTGAACGGGAACGTGAGAGAGAACGAGAAAAAGAACGTGAGCGAGAACGCGAGAGAGAGCGGGAGAGAGAAAGGGAAAGAGAAAGAGAAAAGGAACGGGAAAGAGAGCGAGAACGCGAGCGTGAAAGGGAAAGAGAAAGGGAGCGCGAAAGGTAAGAATGAAAGATATGCAAAATAATTAGTAACGCTGCTGTGATTTAAGAATAATAGAAAAACTAATCGAGCTGTCATTTTAGTCAAATATTAACAAACCTAGGCCAAAATATGCACAGACGTTTTAAAAAGGGGTATACGAAAACCTGAAAAAACGGATATGATTTTGACTGGTTAGGAAAGTAGTTATAACATGCTCTTAGCGTGTTATGAAAAGAGGAATTGAGCTGCCATGTTAGTAATATACTAAAAAATCTTGACTACGACCACTTCCTGTTCTCCAGTACTAGCTACGTTCTAAATTTATCCACTAATTATTTAGATATCTAAACTACTGTTGATTTCGGGTTCGAACGTTTTGAGTGATATCAATGATTTTTTTTTTGGATTTGATGACAGTTGTACATCAAAACGATTTGAAGAATTCCAGGACGTATTGATTGGAAAGTCATTACATTTTGAACAGCGATAGATACGGCCACAGAGTTTTGCGATTCTGGTGCTGCAAGCTACAGAAACAGAATTCAGTACTGCATACTATACTATACTATGCAGGCCCAGTTTTGTAAAGATCCGTTGGGCCTTTCAAATTAATTCGCATGTAGTTGATAGTATCGGGGTCGTTTCGGTATCGCAGAACCGACTGTCGAGGGAACGAGTGTCAATGGGTCACTGAAGTTAGTAATATTCCTGCGTTTGAAATCTATCATAGTAAAGGATTTCGACACAACATAATTCACATGGTTAGAAAATGGCAATTTAGAAACGAAAATTATACCAAGATATTTAACTGTGTTATTACCGACACAATTTTTGCTTTGGAGTTTTTAGCAAAAGTAACGACACTACACTTATTAATGCTTATAGGTTTATTCTGCATGTTACCGAACATCTTGGTAACGGTAAATTCTAACCACTTCTAGTAACGACAATTCTGCCGAAAATCGTAACGTTGTCAACGCTTGTCCGTTAAAAATGCCAAATATTGCCTGATTCACGGGGTGCTTTTGCTACTTTTACCTACAATTCACGCAAAAAGAACTGTAAATAAGATTGAATTTGTATTTCTAACTAAAAAAGGAAATAAACATAAGTATATTCTTCTTACGTTGTTATTACCAACATATATAATAGTAATAAAATTCACCGGTATTAAGTGTACACAGAATACAAAAAGGATGTAAAATTAGCCATAGTCTTGTTTTACCGGTAACCACGTGTTTATTACCGGTGCCGAATTATTGAGCAGATTATTTGATGCACACCAATCATATAAGATGTTCAGACCGTTTTGGAGATTAACACAATCAGTAGTATTGTGTGACTCCAAAAATAGTTTCACGCCATCCGCATACATAAGGCAATCTACAGCCTTATGTATCTGAATAGGTGAAGAATACCTTCATTAATATAAAAATGCATTGATTTTAAAATACTATTTATTTTTCGCATAGAAAAAACCAATACAGAAAAATTCATCAATAACTAATCAATCAAAGTTTGTTGTTTTGTAGTAGGGAAATTTGCTAGCAATGAATGTAGCCCAAGTTAGCTCAATCGCATCCTAAGGAGTGCAGAAAATGTTAAAGTCTCCAACCAAAAAACCTATTGTTGATGATTTCTCAGTAGACCTTGTATGATTTATAAGTAAATAGTTTACACAATTTAAATGTTTTAACTGTCTACATATAGGAACTTTAAATTAAAATCTTCTATCTGAACAATTCGTCGTATGCGAGCTATAGTTACAGTGACTCGATCCTAATAATAGTTTTCAGTGGACACTTTTTTATTTATAATATGTAAAAGGTGGCCCTAATTTCATGTTGTTTTTGTTGTTGTAGCGGCCAGTCACGCCTTATGAAGAGTGGATTCACCCATGGTCGTTGTCGTCAAACTCATCTAGGGGGAGGCCCAGGAAACGTGCAGTTTCGACAGGGTTGGACCAGAGGGAGAGGGGGGTTAGATGAGTGGGTTTGAGAGGGCATGTGAATAGGTGGTTGGTGTCGTGCGGAGAATCTCCACATGCCGGACATGTGTTGGGTATGTCAGGATTGATTCTGGATAGGTAGGAGTTGAGTCTACTACAATGTCCAGATTTTATTTGGGGCAGAGTGACGCGGGACTCGCGAGGCAGCAGGGACTTCTCATCTCCAATTGGTGCTGATTGGGCTCCTATTACGGCATTTGCCTGGCGAGTGTAGATGGTGGTGGTGACTGCCTCTCTGTGGATGATGCTTAGGACCCGCCGGTACGCCTCCGGATCCAGCAGTTGCATTATATACGGCTAGATGTTGTTGTTGTTGTTGTTGTAGCGGCTAGTCGCGCCCCGTAAAGAGCGGATTCACCCATGGTCATTGTCGTCAAACTCATCTAGGGGGAGGCCCAGGAAACGTGCAGTTTCGACAGGGTTGGACCAGAGGGAGAGGGGGGTTAGATGAGTGGGTTTGAGAGGGCATGTGAATAGGTGGTTGGTGTCGTGCGGAAAATCTCCACATGCCGGACATGTGTTGGGTATGTCGGGGTTGATTCTGGATAAGTAGGAGTTGAGCCTGCTACAGTATCCAGATCGTAGTTGTGCCAGAGTGACGCGGGACTCGCGGGGCAGCAGGGACTCCTCATCTGCTACAGGTGGTGGTTGGGCTCCGATGACTGCATTTGCCTGGCGGGAGTCAATGATGTTCGTGACTGTGTCTCTGTGGATGTTGCTTAGGACCCGCCGGTACGCCTCCGGATCCAGCGGTTGTGTGATGAGTGGCTGGATCTCGTCCTTTAGTTCTAGTAGATGTCTTCTAATGTGCCTGGGGGGCAGTTCCACTGCAAGCAGGTGCCCGTTTGGATGCCCCGAGCGGTGACATCCAGCAAGAAACTGCTTGCTGAGCATGAGGTTGTGCTCCTTAACTCCGAGCACATTGACCTCTTGGTGGAGATGCTCCTCAGGCGACATCAGAAGACATCCCGTCACCGTGCGGAGTGCGGCGTTCTGGCAGGTCTGCAGCTTCGTCCATTGTGTCCTGCTGGTTCCCGGCGACCAAACTGGCGCAGCATAGTTTATTACCGGCCGGCCAATCGCCTTGTATGTTGCCAACATCGTTTCTTTGTCTTTGCCCCAAGAGCTGCCGGCGAGCGGCTTGAGGACATTGTTGTTTGAGAGCAGGCTGTAAAATTTAACCTCCAGAATCCTCGGGTGATTAAACGTCGGAATGAGCGTGCCATCAATATGGATGTTGAGATCCAGCCTGACCTCCTTCGTCCATGTGGTAAAGAGGGTCGCCGAGGACTTAGTAGAGGACAACGCCAGGTTTCTGCATGTTAAGAAATGGTCAAGGTCGGAGGGATATCCGTTCACTTTCGAACACAGGGAACTCGGAGAAATAGTGGTTAAACAAGAGTGGAGACAGGACGCCACCCTGTTGTTGTTGTTGTTGTTGTAGCGGTTACCCGGACCCTGCCAGATTGGTTCAACCATGGTCGTTATCATCAAACTCATCTAGGGGAAGGCCTAAGAAACGCGCAGTTTCGACAGGGTCGGGCCAAAGGGTAAGGGGGGTTAGATGAGTCAGTTTTAAGGGGCATGTGAAAAGGTGAGCGGTATCGTGCGAGGAGTTATCACATGCCGGACACACATTGGGTATGTCTGGGTTAATACTGGATAAGAGTTAAACCTGCTACAATATCCAGAACGTAGTTGGGCCAGAGTGACGCGGGATTCACGAGGCAGCTGGAGCTCCTCCTCTGCTATGGGTGGAGGTTTCACCCCGAGGACGGCATTCACAGGGCGAGAGTCGATGAAGGTGGTGATTGTCTCTCGGTGAATGTCGTTCAGGACTACCCGGTAGGCAGCAGGGTCCAGTCTGTTAGAGGTGTGCGACTGGATCTCGGCGGTCATATCTAGGAGATGCCCCCTGACATGTCTCGGAGGCGGAGCCATTACGATGGCAACCAACGAGAAACTGCCTGGCGAGCATAAAGTTGTGCTCCCTAACTGGGAGCATTGAAGCCTCATGGTGTAAATGGTCTACCGGAGACATCAGAAGGCATCCCGTTGCCGTCCGGAGTGCTGTATTTTGGGTAGCCTGCAGTCTCATCCACTGGGTCCTGCTTGTCCGGGGCGACCAAATTGGAGCGGCGTAGTTTAAAACCGACCGGCCAGTCGCCTTGTATGTTGCCAACAACGTTTCTTTGTCTTTGCCTCAAGTGCTGCCGGCTAGCGACTTGAGGACTTCGTTGCGGCTCTGTACTTTATTGCAGTTGTATGCGCAGAGAAAGAGACCATGCTGTCGAATGTAACACCCAAAATTTTTGGGTGGTTTACTGTCGGTACAGGTGTACCGTCCACATGTATGTTTAATTGTGTCTTGACCTCTTTCGTCCAGGTGGTAAATAAGGTCGCCGTGGATTTAGCAGGGGAAAGAAATAAGCTTCGACCAGTGAGGAAACGAGCAAGTTCTGAGAGGTAACCATTCACTTTTGAGCACATGTCATCAATTGCATTGCCGGATGCCATGATCGTACAGTCGTCGGCATAGGAGACTATTGAAACCCCCTCGGGTGGCTGAGGGCGCTTCGAGATATAGTGATTAAACAGAACCGGGGAGAGGAGCCACCCTGGGGTACCCCTTGTTTAATTCTTCTCGGTTTAGATGTTGAGTCTCTAAAATACACCGACGCCTGTCGACCACTCAGGTAGTTCGCGGTCCACCGCTTCAGACCCTGCGGGAGAGTGGATGTTTCAATGTCTTCAAGTAGCGTTGAATGGTTGACCGTATCAAAAGCCTTTGATAGGTCCAACGCCACTAAGACAGTTCTCTCACAGGGACAGTAACGATTGAGGCCACGAATCACCTGGGTGTTTACGACGTTTAGTGCTGTTGTTGTGCTGTAGACCTTCCGGAAGCCGTGTTGATGCTTAGCCGGGCTCAGAGGGGGTGTAAAATAGGGAAGTAGCATAGCCTCGAGTGTCTTAACCACTGGTGAAAGGAGGGAAATCGGTCGATAGGATTCTCCCTTTTTAGCCGGTGTCCCTGGTTTCAACAGCGGTAGTACCCTCCCAGTCTTGCAGGTCTCTGGAATGATGATGGTAGTCATAGACATGTTGAACAGTCTCGTAAGGTATGCTACTCCCTTGGAGCCCAAATTTTTTAGCATGCTTCGTCCGTCAGGACCAATGGCCTTGGAGGCTTTCGCCTTCCCGATGGCTTCCGCAACCTCACCACTTGTGAAGGCAAGAGGCACGCTTGGGTTTGGTAATTTGCGTAGCCTTCTGGACACCTTCCGTTTAGTCCTATCCACCGAAGGATGCAGTGTAAACTGTCAGCTGAAGAAGCTCGCGCATCTCTTCGGGTGCGACGAAGCGTGGTCACCGAATGAAATCTACACTCGATCATCACGCTTCGGCGGATTGGACAAGGACCTCACGGTGGTCCAAAGCTTGCCCACACCTGCCGTAAAGTTGCAAGACTTCAGGTGCTCCTTCCACTTCCACGGACGAATCTCCTGTATTCTTCCAGCGGGAACGAAGCGGGTCGTAGCGGCCGTGACCACCCTGCGGAACTGTCGTTCGCCAGCGCGAACATCTGTTGGTGTGGGTAGGGCACCGAAGGTACTCTCAGTGAATTCCGCGAATCCGGACCAATCAGCTTTTTTAAAGTTGATAAAAGTCTTTCGATCCGCGGAGACAAAGTCGACAGGTTTGTCAATCGTGATGATTATGAATAGGTGGTCTGATGCAAGCGATAGCATAGGTCGCCACGTTATGCTATTTATCAGACCTGCACTAGCTATAGTTAGGTCAGACGACCTGCTACAACTACCCATAATCCTGGTGGTGGCATCATCTTTCATCGTGCAGAATGTCGAATCGTCTATCTGCTCTGCCAAATCATTTCCCCTACGATCTGCTGGCAGGCTTGAATGCCAAAGATCGCGATGCGCATTAAAGTCACCTACAACTAAGCGGTTTTCACCTGTGAGGAGCGCACCTATGTCAGGGTGATATCCTGTAGGGTAGCAGGTGACAGGGGGTATATATACATTGAATATTTCGAGCTCGACATTACTTGACCGGATAGCTATACCCTGACATTCAAGGGTAGTATCCCTGGGGTTAATGCCTTCTTCGATAAGACGATATTGCACTGTGTTGTGTGTGATAAATGCTAAGCCTCCTCCATTATCACGCTCGCGATCCTTACGATGCACATTGTATCCGTTGCGATTCAACAGGGTTGAATTGCTGCGCAGTTTCGTCTCTTGGATCGCAGCTATCAACAGACCATGTCTTCTCATAAAGACGGTTATCTCCTCGATCTTGCTCTGGAGTCCGTTGCAGTTCATCTGCAGGAGCTTAATCCGCCCAGGATGAGTCGACGCGAGGGGGGGAGTAAGGGACTGGTGTGGTTGTACACCTTGCCTCAGTTGCGCTTGCCGCTGAGCAAGTTGCTGCCTGGTGGAGATTGGGGGCAGCGCCGGAGGAGGTGTATGCGGCTGCAGAGCTCTGCAACATGGGGCGCGGTAGTCACCTGTCCACTCGCGTGTGGTGCGCAGACCCGAACACGTTCGAAAGTGACACCAACCTTGGCACAGATTGCACCTAACTGATGCCACATTCCGACGTATTCTGGCCTGACACACGGAACAGACAGTGTAGGGTACCAAGAGCTGCTGGGTAGCCCTAACACTTGGGTGGGAGCAGGATGGGGTTGGATGGGTTGGGAGAGGTGGGGGGTGTGTGTGTTGCTGCTTGCTCCTTGGAGCCGTGGAGGCCCTCTGGGTGGCACCGGCGCAATTGGCGCGACATTTTGAGCAGTAGAGGCTGTTGGCGCTGGAGAGCGCAAGCAACACGGGGCCACATACCGTGTGGTCCACTCTTTGTGTGTCTTAAGGCCTGAGCAGACCTTAAGATGGCTCCATCCATCGCACGTATTACACCTTACCGAGGTGGAGGTTGGATGGAGCCTTTTCTGGAATACGCAGCAAAAATATGTTTCTGGGCCAGGGTTGGATTCAATTCCAGCCCTGAGCAGAAGCGTGTGAAGTAACCCTGCTGCAAGGCATTGCTCCAGAGATGATAAACGACGAATGGTATGCGCCGATCTAAACAGGGTTAGATCGTCGAAACAACAGCTCTTGGCCGGATAAAACCCGGGTCATTCCGGTACGTAGAACCGGCTGTCTTGGGAATGTACCGCCACCCTGCGGTACCCCTTGTTTAATTCTCCTTAGTTTCGATGTTGAGCATCTAAATAATACCGGGGGTCCTCCTTGCCGGGATGAAGCGATTCGCAGCAGACGCAACAACCTGGCGGAACTTCTTTTCGCCCTTGGTAATGTCAGTGGGTGTATTAAAAGTTTTGAAGGCATTCTCAGTGAACTCCGCGAACCCGACCCAATCAGCTTTCTTAAAATTGACATAGGTCCGGTGGTCCGCGGAGACTAAAGTCAGCAAGCCTGCCAATCGAGATGATTATGGGTAGGTGGTCTGATGCAAGCGATAGCAAAGGTCGCCACGTTATGCTATTTATCAGACCTGCGGTAGCTGTTGTTAGGTCAGGCGACCTGTTGCAACTACCCATAATCCTAGTGGGGGTATCATCGTTCATCGTGCAGAATGTCGAACCGTCTATCTGCTCTGCCAAACCATTTCCCCTACGATCAGCTGTAAGGGTTGAGTGCCAGAGATCCTGGTGCGGGTTGAAATCTCCTACTACCAATCGGTTTTCACCTCTGAGGACCGCACCTATGTCAGGGTGATATCCTGCCGGGCAGCTGGTGTCAAGGGGTATATAAACGTTAATTATTTCGAGCTCAACATGGCTTGACCGGACAGCTTGAGATCTTGCCCTGCAGTCCGTTGCAGTTTGGCTGGAGGAGTCTTGGTTGTCTCGGGAGAGTTGTCGCGAAGAGAGGTGTGGCACATTAGGCTGCCTTCTGGTGTTGGTTGTCATCGCCACCACGGGCGTGTGCGGCTGCAGAGTTTTACAGCAAGAAGTCAGGTAGCCACCCGACCAGTCACGAGTGGTGCGCAGAACAGAACACACACGAAAGTGGCACGAGCTGCACCTGACTGATGCTAGATTTCGGTATGACACACGGAGCAGACTGTGTGGGGTACCAGGAGCTGCTGGCTAGTCCCCACACGAGGGACAGGCGGAGCTGGGTGGGGGAGAGGAGTCATAATGTTGTTGTTGCGTGCTCCTTTCAACCGTGGGGGTTCTACCGGTATACTGGGTGCGGCTATGGGCGCGTAGAGGATATGGGTGACGTAGAGCGCGAACAACATGGGGCCACACAATTTGTGGACCATTTCTTCCGGGTCTTTAGACCTGAGCAGACCTTAAGATGACTCCATCCGTTGGACGAATTACACCTTACCGAAGTGGAGTTCGGATGGAGCCTTTTCAACCGAAGAAGCTGTAAAAAAATTATATTTGAGTCTATTCCGCAACCAACCACCAAAAAATCGGGAATGCCATTTCAAACCCAAAAATGGCAAAATTATTTTATACTCACCAGAGTTATCAGTCAACTTAAGCGTTCAATCATATGTACCCAAATGTCATTAACCTGCACCGATATAAGACGAATTCAAATTTTCTCTTCCTTGGGGCGTGGTACCACCCATTTTTCCAAATTTTTATAGCTCCTGTATTTGCCCTGGAGACCACATGAACCTTCTGTTCAAATTTCATAGAGATCGGTTGAGTACTTTGGGCATATTTTATTCATTTATATTATATACAATTTAAGCTCAAATTATTGCTAAAAACTTGGGCAGGGTATCTAAAGTTCGGTCCCTTACTCGTTTTATTATTATCCTTACACAAATCAACACCCCCCATTTTCGAGCTCCGGTAACATTGCTTGTATTCCTTCCGGATTTTTCAACTATCCCAATAATTCAATTATTCGGAAATCCGGATAATAATAATTTAGTGTTTACACCATATCCTACAATGAACCCCGCACACGCTACAGCCTCGGCTATGGAGGTCGCAGGATACTTAAAGGAAAAATCCGGATACCTGGATACTATCATTTATTATTGTTCATTAGTACGTTGATTTCGGGTGTTATCCGTATCAACTTTCTTTCAACTCCCCACAGTCTTTCGAAATACAAAAATCTTTTGTAAGGCAAAAGTCTCTTCATGTAACTATCTTTAAAGCTCTTTTCATATATATATTGTATATACATATATGTACATATATATATATACATATATTAAATTTGTAAATTAAACATTTTAACATAGCGAAATTCATATTTTTATTTTTAAAAAAGTAAAATAACCGCTAAAAACAGCGAACCTGAGGTATACAAGCTTGCAAGAAAATTTCAGCAATGCAAATTTTAATTAAATTTGTAGAAAAACGCCAGGTTGTTGAAAATCACAGATAAATAAAATTTGAGTTCGCATGTCCAAGTGAGCATCGAACCTTCGATTACCGGAACGCGTAAACCACATCGACTAAAATGAACAGAGCTTTTCGTTTGCTTATTGTCTTTCATCAGTTTTTGATATTTGTTTTCTTGTCCTTCGGATGACTGTAAACTATCTTTGCCAGAATAGGCCTGTTAATGCTCATGCAAAATCGTTTGACATTTGCTAATGTGTGCATGCCACATTGTGACACATCTAAATCCTTTCCTGCTGCAACAACAGCAGTTAATGGACGGTCTCTGTGAAATTTATAACAGGCTGAGGCGTCCACACTTCAATTCTACAAACCAGTTATAAACAGTGGATTTTGGTCGCGCTTCATTACCAGAGCCGAATGAAGAAGTTCGAAACTTTTTTTTTTAATAATCGCACATCCATAGTTAACCCAAGTAAATCAAACTCCATGTTATTGGGCTCATAATAAATAACGAACCCAATCTGCCTACATGAATCGAGCACAAATGAGGTTATATTGCCTATAGCGGAGAGAATCAATCGCATTTGTGTATGCTTTTACGGAAGGACGCTCCGCCGGTGAGTAGTTGAACCGAAACTGTCGACTTTAACATTGATCTAAACAGGGTAAGATCGCCGAAACAACAGTCCTTGGCCGGGTGAAACCCGGGTCATTCCGGTACGTAGAACCGACTGTCGTGGGATCTCTCTGATCTTGCCCATTTCTTTACCGGCAGAAACCTGGCGCTGCCCCCTGCTAAGTCCTCGGCGACCCTTTTTACCACCTGGACGAAGGAGGTCAGGCTGGACCTTAACATCCATATCGATGGCACCCCCATTCCGACGGTTAACCACCCGAAGATTCTGGGGGTGACTTTCGACAGCCTGCTCTCCTTCTCTGCGCACACTACCGCAATCGCCAATAGAGTACAGAGCCGCAACAATGTCCTCAAGTCGCTCGCCGGCAGCTCTTGGGGCAAAGACAAAGAAACGTTGTTGGCAACATACAAGGCGATTGCCCGGCCGGTAATAAATTATGCTGCGCCAGTTTGGTCGCCGGGTACCAGCAGGACACAATGGATGAAGCTGCAGACCTGCCAGAACGCCGCACTCCGCACGGTGACGGGATGTCTTCTGATGTCGCCTGAGGAGCATCTGCACCAAGAGGTCAATGTGCTCCGAGTTAAGGAGCACAACCTCATGCTCAGCAAGCAGTTCCTTGCTGGATGTCACCGCTCGGGGCATCCAAATAGGCACTTGCTTGCAGTGGAGCTGCCCCCCAGGCACATTAGAGGACATCTTCTTGAACAAAAGGACGAGATCCAGCCACTCATCACATAACCGCTGGATCCGGAGGCGTACTGGCGGGTCCTAAGCAACATCCACAGAGACACAGTCACTAACATCATTGACTCCCGCCAGGCAAATGCGGTCATCGGAGCCCAACCTCCACCTGTAGCAGATGAGGAGTCCCTGCTGCCCCGCGAGTCCCGCGTCACTCTGGCACATCTACGATCTGGATACTGTAGCAGGCTCAACTCCTACTTATCCAGAATCAACCCTGACATACCCAACACATGTCCGGCATGTGGAGATTCTCCGCACGACACCAACCACCTATTCACATGCCCTCTCAAACCCACTCATCTAACCCCCCTCTCCCTCTGGTCCAACCCTATCGAAACTGCACGTTTCCTGGGCCTCCCCCTAGATGAGTTCGACGACAACGACCATGGGTGAATCCGCTCTTTACGGGGCGCGACTAGCCGCTACAACAACAACAACTTTAACATTGAATTTAATTCATCTTTATTCGAAGTACTAAATTATACATATTTTTTTTTTTTTGAAATAGCTCGTTTTATCACCGTCTGATAGATAATGTTTTCACAAAAATTAATATACTCACAAAGTTCTTCTACCCATCACAAAAAGTTCCGACAAATTCACTTCATCACTTCCTAAAATTATCTGGGGGTGGCAACCCCACAGAGAACATATTTAAATGCATTAGTTCACAATTTAATTTCACAATTTAATTTTAGCACGATATTTAATGATGTAAATTAAATTAATATACGTTCTGAGCTCGAGCCACATCACACCATAAAAATGGGGTTTCTGAATACACCACCTATAGGTTCGATTTTTTTGGGATTTAATTAATGTACATTCTAAATTTATCCAATAATTGTGCATGTTGGGACATTTCATGTAAAAGAGGTTGAAACGGAAAACGTAGAGTGTATATTTTACAACCAGAAAATTCCGTTTTGAATATTAAGTAGTTTGGCTAAAATTCGTTTTTAAATTTTTTAAATGCACAAAGATAAAATAGAGAGATTCTTCGGTGTCCCACCAATCATTATTATTTATATTCAAACAGTAATTTTACTATTGCACTCTGGAGTCAAATGTCCGAGTCACAATGGAATTCAGCCTCTGTTATTAACAAAGAAAACGGGTATCATTTTATATATATGCGATATAATTGAAGTTCTCTATAAGGCCCGATTATCATTCGACAACTTCTCTGATCAATTGGATCTGGCCATTGAGCCCACTCGATATAAACATTTATGATGACTTGATAGCGTAATACGAAGTTTATAAACTTTTCGGATATCAGAAATCAGTATCGAGTAATATACCGCTGTAAATTTAATTGTAGTATTAACCCACCATCATACGCCTATACACGTTTTAACAACTGCCCCCAACACCCAATATTCGATTTCTAATTGTCTGACTGTTTGTGAAAAATTGACATTCTGAGCATACTAATTTCTTCATACCCAGCCTTGGATTCCAATGATTGTCATGTTCAATATTTATTTGGACGCTCTTAATAAACTTCGGTACCAGCAAAAAAGCCAAAAGAAATGCATTTACATTTTTTAATGAATAGTATGATAGTATACACTAATGCTTGTGGAGTGATAGTTCTATGTACCCCTAATAAAATATCATGAATGGTGGCCAGGGCCTGTAGTAAGTCGGAAGGTTTCACAGCTTCTATATACATATTTCCTTTTTACCAATATATTTATCATAATAATATATGTTCACTTAGGGAACGGGAGGAAAAAATTGTAAAAAATATTAAAGATCTGCATAGAGAAAAAGAAATTGAAGAAGAGCTTAGAGAACGTAAAAAAGCTGAAAAGAAAGCAAGAGAAAAGGAGGAAGCTTACCAAGAAAGGCTTAAAAATTGGGAGTTGCGAGAAAAGCGAAAAACGAAGGAGTACGAAAAGGTAAATATGAAGTTATTGCGCATTAAGAAAAAATCGCTAATTGAAAACTTAACTTTTGAAAGATACGGATCAAGGATAAAATGAAACATGACGAACGAGAAAAAGAAGCGAAAAGACTAAAAGAATTCGTCGAGGACTATGATGATGAACGAGATGATCATAAATACTACAAGTAAAGTATTATTTAAAATATCACTGCTTCTAAGTCGAAAATATTGAATGTAAGGCAAAACATGTCGGTACCTTGTCAAATGAACCATGTGCAAAGTACCACTAAAAAAAAACTGTTAAAATTATTATCGATTGCATATATTCAATAGGTTGACATGGTCGCGACAAAATACTGACAATTTTCACACAGTTGAAAAATACGTGTACATTAAAAAAATCATTGTAAAATTATAATAGATTAGAAGACAATCAATTTTCCATTACTGGTTTTACAGGGGTCGAGAACTTCAGAGAAGATTGGGAGATCGCGTTCGAGAGGCAGATCTCGATGCTAAAGATCGGAACAAAGAACAAGAGGAATTGGAGGAATTGCGTAATAAGATATTCAGTGGTGAATATGAAAACCCTACGGAAGAATATGAAAAAGCGAAGAAAGAGCATGATAAGTTGTATAAACCTCAAATATTAATAGACGTAAATTTGGAAAATTTGCAACGTAAAGAGCGTGAAAAAGAGCGAATAAGAGAAAAATTGCAATCAATTGAAAGCCAACGTCACATTCTTGATATTAATTCAAATGATGAAGGCGAAATTAATTCCAAATCGTATTCCATAGAGTCAATTTCAAATGAAGATGCTAACTCAAGACCAGATTCAACATCAAATATTGAAAGCCACTACAGTCGCCATGGTTCTGAGTCGCGTGATGGTGTATCTAGCTTAAATGTCCATGCATGCAATTCTACGCCGTCCGGTTCATTACAGAGTGTAGGAAATTCCAGGACTCAGAATGCAGATGCAACTACAACACCTACACAGGCACCCGTTATATGTCTGAATCTGGGCGCGAACTCCAAAAAGAAGAAAATTGAGTCTACCGGTGTCTTTAATGCCGACGAGGACATAGATGATGAAAGTAACTCAAAGAGGCGGAAATTGGTTCCATTAGGTAAATTTTCTGCTTTAACAGTTTCACACATTCTTATATTTTTAATGTAGATTACGATGACAATCAAAGAAGTGGAGGAAGCTCATCACAGACAGATCGTCATAATTCAAATGTCGGAAAACCTATTTCGAAAAAACATGGTAAGAATGATACAGCCACTACAGAAATAGTGAATAACAAAAAGGAGGAAAATAATACTAGGATACATGACGAAAAACGCCGCCACATTAAAAGCATTATTGACAGGATACCTACACAAAAGGAGGATTTGTTTAATTACAAGCTCGATCGCAACGAAATTGACAGCAATCTTATGGAACGAAAAATTCGACCATGGATAAACAAAAAAATCATTGAATACATTGGGGAGCCCGAGCCCACGCTTGTGGATTTTATATGTTCTAAGGTACTCGCAGGAAGTTCACCGCAAAGCATTTTAGATGATGTGCAAATGGTAAGGAATTAATATCCTCGGTGTATTTCACTTCCAATTATCTTACGAAATATCCTTTTAGGTCCTAGACGAAGAAGCAGAGGTCTTTGTTGTTAAAATGTGGAGATTGCTAATTTATGAGGTAGATGCAAAAAAGATTGGTATAGGTAAATAAATATGTGTGTAATATTAAGTTACATATTTATATAAATAAAACAAAATCAATTCAGCTAGTTTATAACTTGGATTAAAACTTATTTTTTAAAAATTAAATATAGACATCAGCTGCATTAATTTCCTTAGAAAACATTTTTTGACGCTTTTCAAAGGCATTCTCAATTCAATTAATTTGGTTTACGTGTTCCTCCTTTCCCTAATACTTTCATTGTTACCACAGTTTAAAAGTGATTTACAAATCTCGTGTTTGCTCATAACGTGAATGAATATGAAATATGTCTTGTGCCACTGTCAGACATCTTCAGTTTGGTCCATAATTTAACCACAAATCGCCTTGCAAACCAACAACGCTTGCAAATTATTGAACTTTATTATCAAAATGTGTGGTCTGTTAAGAATGTTCATTGGGCTATTTGACTAAATTTCGCACCAAATGTACATTGCTAGACATTAAACCACCAACACGCTTACGTAGTGTACGAACTGAGGAAAATATTGGAGCTGTATCGGCCAGTGTTAGTGATGACCGTGAATTATCGATTCGGAAGGTTTTAATTGTGAAGGCTTTCAAAGCTGGTGCAAGAATTGAAGGCGAACGACCTACCACAACGCCATATTTGGAAAGTTGGCCGAAGACCCATTTTTGTATCGAAAAATTGTGTTCAGCGTCCAAGCTAAGGAGGGAGCAGCCAGAAGCATTACAAGAGCTACCAATGCATCCGGCAAAAGTCAATGTTTGGTGTAGGTAATGGGCTGACATTACTGTGGATGGTGAGGCCTACCGTGCGGTTATAACAAACTTTCTTTTTTTTTTGCCCAAAATGGGAGAACTTGACTAGCAGCTTGTTGAAACCACAGCACGTGAGACAATGGAATAGGTCCATAGAGGCGAGTTCAGTGAACAGTTTATTTCACGTTTGCTTCGATTGACGCACATTGAACCATTTGTTCGTGAGATACCGGCCGAAATGTTGGAAAGAGTATGCCAAACTTAGAATAAGCCAGCAAGCCGGGCAGTACTTTTTGAGCTACTGTCGTCTACATGCGAAAATTAAGGATATTTGCGAGCTTTTTCAAAGAGTTTTAATTTGTAATAACTATTTTTAGTGCTTAACTTAATAAATAATTAAAAAAATTTTGTTGAAAGAGAATTTCATTACAAAATGTGGAGCCTAAATAGCACAGAAAATGTAAAAGTTATTACAAATTAAATAAAAGAGGCAATTTAAATGTTTGCTACATTCACTATTTCAGTTGGAAATATGCCAAATGTGGGTCCGCCGATTCTGAAAATGGCACCCCAATTTTTCCATCACGTCTAGATTTTGCGATACAGAGTGATGAAGTTTTTTCATGAGTTTTTCCCAACATAGATCGGCTTTTTCTCAATGTTTTTCAGCACCGCCATTCTAAATACTGATCTGAATTTAGCATAAAATTACGCCCGTTTTGGTGTTCAAACCTTGGTATTAAAAACTTGTTTATAGATTTTGTAACTGTTAGGGCCAGTTTTATGCTAAAAAAATATAAATATTTAACACTTCCGGATATTTCTTGTTATAACTTCAGAATCAATTTTCAAAATGTGCATATTTTTTGCTTTTAGCCCCAGTAACTCAAAAATTTCTAATCCGATTTACACAATAGATAAGATATATCATGGTAAAGACGCTGAAAGCGATGCAGTCTTTTTGGCAATAACAACAAAATAATTTCCAAAACAAATAAAATTCTCAATATTTGTAATTTAAGTAATGTATTACTATTAACTTAGAATTTTTCTGAATTAAAAAATATGCGTTTTTAAAAATCAGTTTGTCTTAAATTTATTTTAATGCATGTTTAAATACTCTACATTATTATTACTGATTACTTTCAAAATATGTAAAAATCTGTTCCGCTAAACTTGTACCCTATAATGCGTCATTCACATTTTCAATTTTTTGGGCATCACATTTGATTTTCGTATTGCATTGCTTCGCGTATCATATCAGTACCCCCAAGTCTGATCAACATTATTGCCACCTTCCTTTCTTAAAAGCTAAATATCATTAGCAAAAGCCTAAGCCAAATTTTCATAAAAGTCCGCGATGCCGATTATAAATTAATTCCAATTCATTGCTCAATCGAATTTCGTCACATACGCTTGGCAAAAATTTAAGTAAAATGTGTTATAACTATGGAACATACGACATCCATTTTTTTTCTTTTGTAACCTTTGATCATTTGAAAAAATATTGAAAAATTAGGAAAGCAAATTTAGTTTTTGGTTCTTGTTAATACTTACACTTAACTGTGCCATCCTGTGTGTCTGTTACACTGCACTCTCTTGGGCATAGAATCATACAAATCTTTGAAATATTCTGGCGTAATTTCCTCTTACCATAATTTTTTGGGTTTTTGTAGGCTTGTTGTTGTGAATTTTAGTCTAAACGTTTTCTATTAAATTGAGGTCCGGACTATTCCCTGGCCAATCTAGAGACACTATGCCCAAATCTTTCTTCAGTAATCTACCGTCTAACAATATACCGTAAAATAGTAATAAGTGGTTAAATAGGTAAAAGTTCATGACCAGACGTACAGTTCATGCCCTATAACATTGGGCTGAATCGTCCTGAAAAATTGGATATGGTTAATTTTCTGTTAAGGACTCTAAGCTGGGTAAAATCCTATTCAGTGCAATAGATTCGTACTTTTTGGAATTTAGAGAGTATACTATTATAATTAGGAACTCTGGTTTGTATTTTGAAATGAATCATGGTATGATATATGGTTTATAGTAGGAAGTATGCAATTTTTCGCAAATCGTTCATCTGGTCTACGGCGAATGTTGCGATGGCCATCAGGGTCAAGCTGAACTTGGACAAGACATATGACATTTTTGCGGTTGAAAGCGGCTTTTTTGCGGGCTTCATTGCCGACACACCTATCTCGTTTAACCGGTATTGAACGGTACTGATCGAAATATCCTTTGGAAGCGATTGCTGCAGCTCTGTTTTTATCTCGGCGCACTAAACTTCCATTGTATTGTAAGTCTGCTGCTATTTACGAACAGACCTTTTGGTTGAACGCCAATATAATAATTACGGCTTTTTGAGCCACAGCAAACTATGTTTTCTATGGCATGACTTCTCGACTATCCTACACAAGCATATTAGATCTAAACTTGCGAAATGAGCTTTGGAATGCTAATAGAAGGCAGAGAAATAATTAAAAAGCCCCCTAAGCAACATTCAACTCATGTTATTAGTATTTGGGGAATCAGTTCACAAAAATCAAATCGGACCAGGGAGAGAGAGAGGGGTGCTATATGACTAGGTTTGAGAGAGCATGTGAAAAGAACCTCCCTCGTCCAGGTGGAAAACACGGTCGCCAAGCGATACCTTCCAGATGTGAGGAATGATGAGGGTGGCCGTAGAAAGATTGAGGACCCCTGTCAGGAACACAACTCCGCCGGGCCCAAATTTTTTAGCATCAACATGCTCAACCCATCAGGGCCAAGTGCGATGGTGTTGGACTGTTTGCGCAACCTATTGGTCACCTTTCGTTTAGTCCTATCCACCGAAGAATCCAAAGCATGATCTCCAAATGATATTTCCACTCGCTCATCATGCCTCGGCGGGTTGGATAAAGATCTCCTGGTGGACCAAAGCATAGCACACCTGTGACTAGGTTATAGCACTTTAGGTGCTCCTCCCACTGGCTACGTTTAAATCCCTGATATGGGATTTATGGTGATCGGAGTGGCTCGTTCGCTAGTGCAGCTGCTTCAGCCGGGAAATTGGGGTGGATTTAGGGAATTCTCCCAAAGGATGTTGTTTCGGCGATCTCACCCTGTTTAGATCTGCCTACCCCATAAGTCGCTTGTGTTCTCTGGAGCAACTCATGGCAGCGGGGTTGCTTCACCTCCTTCTACTCAGGCATCGAGTCAAATCCTGAACCAAAAACCTATCTTTGCTACGTCTGCCAGTAAAGGCTCCATCCGAACTACGTGCGGCGGATGGAACCAGGCCTTAAGACCGACAAGGTGGGGTCCACAAATTATGTGGCGCCCTGTCATACCGAAATGCGGCATCAGTCAGGTGATTTTGCTTTTACGGCTTTTGAAAGCTCATACACAAAGCAAAAACAAAATACATGTAGCTGAATAAAAAAAAAATCAAATCAGCTGCTCTTATGCAATCACCTTCTATAAATTCGCCTTGCGTCATTGTAAAGCATTCCTTGAAAGTTTGGGATGATGATGATCAAAACTGATCAAAAGTGATCAAAAATAAAGAGTATTCTACAAAATAACTAAATTTTCTAAAACTTATGGTAAGGCATCTAAAAGTCTATTGTACATTACAACATTTGGAAGAAATGTGCGCAACTCGGTCTATATGTTGGCCCGTAGTCAAAGTTGTAGATATAACACCTTTTAACTAAAATCAAACTTTAACTTAAAAATTGTCATCAAAATTTTCAACTTTTTAATCCGGATTTTAAAAAAAATGTTAGGGTATGCATTTTGGAGCCAACTCAATTTCAATATAATAATGTGCAAGTTTCAAGTGACTAAAAATTCGCGTTGATTTTATAATAATTATTTTTGGTAACGGTGTTGGCCATTTCCCTCCACATAACCGCACACCCACAGCGAAAAAACATTATCAAAACTCAACTCGAATTTTAAGCCACTTAAAACTTGCACATTATTATATTAAAATTGAAAAGGGTACAAAACTGCATACATGAAAAGTTTTTAAATATTCTAATTAAAAGTTTGAAAATTGTATGATGATATTTTGAAATTTGATGAATTTTTGTTAATTTCGTGAAACGTTTGAAACTTTTATTTATATGGTTTTATACAAAATTGTTAAAAATAAATCAAAAAATCGATAATCGATCGCGACTTAATATGCTGGGAAAATAAGCGAAGTATTGCGGATGAATATAAATACGTCCAGTTTCCTAACAATTCATTTAATAGAAAGACTCTCAAGTTGACAGTTGACAAACAGTGCTGCGGTTTGAACATCACTTACATTTACATAAGTTCTAATTATAAAAGTGCTTAGCAAAGTACTCGTTTTTGTTCAGGCCATGAGCAAAAAATAAGTAGTTTGTCCTTCGTTGTCTGATATTTTATCGCTTTTCTACTAACGGGAATTTCATATTTCGTCCATCAACCCATCATTTTGATGGTTATAATTTACATAGAGCTGATAACTAAACTGCTCATTGTTGTCATCATTAATAAATTCCAAACAAAAAATATTTAGGAAACACGTTATTAGAGACTAATTTAGAATGTTTGTTGCCTAAACTGCTCAGCAATATCTTGTAGGGCCTAATGTTAATTAGGCGGGAACATGACGGGCGCCTTGAACGAACGTTCAAAGCAACTTGAAATGATACACACAGGGCCGGAACTTGTGCCGACAATTATTAGGTTTATGTAGGTATATATTTACAAATACAATGCAAATAAAAACGAATTAGGTCTTAAATCAAAATGTTCCATGTATTTTCTTAGGGCTAATCCACAATAGCGCAGTTTTTCACTTCCCAACACTACATCTCAGGTCGGATATCATTTAACCGAGGTGGCTCAACTCGCATATTTTCCCGAGTTAGTTTTGTTGCTTTACATGCCATTCGTTATCCTACCTAGTGTTCTTTTGCAACTAGGTTACAAAGAAACGGACTCAATGTACAATTTATAGAATACAATTAATACACTATTTTGTATACACCTATAAATATTAAATACACTATTTTATATACACCTATAAATATAAAATACACTATTCATTAACTGTTGCATATACAATAGAGATAAGAGTCAAAACTTTAGTACCTAACTCGAAGACAATGAGGCATTCTGAATAATCAAGAACTGAGCCAACTCTTTGACATTTTTCACGGGGATATTTTCTTTCTGAAACGTAGACCTGATAGAAAGGAATTCAGAGGAAAATGAAGACGATACGTCATCCGAACATTTTTTTGAGATCTCATAAGATTTTCCCTCTAAATCTTTAATCGAAGCATGTTCTAGGAACTTGTTTTATTTAATACGTTTATTTGCAATCTATTTTAAAATAATAACACTCGATAGTCATCCAAAACATCTTTCATTCCAGCAAATCTATTTTCAAGTTGCGAAAATGTGGTATCAATCATCGGATAGAAAATTGTCGCTCGGAAGCGCTGTTCAGGATCATTAAATCTTTCATCTTGGGTCAGTTCATCGAAGTGACTCTTGACTTTACGTTATATTTGTTCCACAAATTTTTTCGGTATTTACCACACATCGCATATTGTTGAAACATCTCGAAATAATGAATCGAACCCGTCCCTCAGCTTCTTTGTACCTAGCAAGGCATTTTGCAATTGACCATGTGCGACTGCAATTGCTTTTGAATGTGCAAAATTCAAAAGGCTCCCGTTTTATAAATTACCAATTTATACTTCAAATGATAATGGAATATGCGGACAATGAAGCAAAGCGAGATGAAAATAGTGTTGCACATAAATTATAAAGTGATATTAAACAAACTTCATATCTTGACATAGGTCATAGCAAGCTATCTTGAAATAAATCATATTAACATATCAAACTAATCTTCCACATCCCCACTCCCGTGAATCGATCCAGATTCGCAACCAGCTACGTCCAGTTTCACCAGTTTGGATGCAGGACGCCTAACTGTTCCGGTGGAACTTAATACATCTGCCCGACGAACCTGCACATCTTTACCAGGGAATACTCTTTCTATCCGACCGCGCCGCCACTCTTTTCTAGGCTGCCTCGTATCACAAATAAATACAAGATCCCCTTCCTCCAGCGGCTTTGTTGACAAGCACCACCCGACGTGTTAGTGTTGGTAAATATTCTTCTTCAAAAACCGACTTATTTCTTTTTTATACCTTATTTACAGTAAACGTCATACAATAGAACATAAATATGTATATAAATGTGTTTGGAAGTATACCGCTTATGTTTAGGTGCCCTGTAGGAAATTCTTAAGTCTAGGTACCCGCTAAGAACGGCGGAAACATTCCCCCCCTCGTAAGCGAGTCCGTGGAGCTTACTCCTTTGGATTGTCGACGTCTAACTTAGCCAATTTTGTGGCAGGTCGCTCCAGAATTCTAGTGGCTGTTTTTACGGTTGCCCGCCTCACTTGAGCATTCTTCGCTGTAACAACGTTTACTATGACGCCTTTCGGCCAACAGTTCCTTGCCATAGTTTCATCGACGATTACAACTACGTCGCCAACCTTTAAAGGAGGTTGCTTCCCGAACCACCTGGATCTCCGCGTTATGATCGGCCGATACTCCTGGATCCACCTCTGCCAGAGCCTATCCACATACAATTGTGTTTGGCGATAGCGCTGACGCAGGTTTCCGCTGATTCCGATTGGTTTATAGCCTGCGGATGAGCCCATTAGCATGTGATTCGGTGTGAGTGCTTTATCGTCGGAGTCGTCTATGGTGACAAAGGTAAGCGGCCTAGAATTGATAACGAACTCAACTTCTATGAGCGCGCTGCGAAGAGTCTCATCATTAAAGTTGTGATCGGGATGCATTCCATTTAGCACGGTTTTTATTGACCTTATTAGGCGCTCCCACGCGCCTCCCATATGAGGCGCCGCCGATGGGTTGAACCTCCATTTGATATTGACGAACTTGGTTTGGATAATTGCGTAGTCTATTTGATCTGCTTCAAGACGTAAGATGTTACTGGTCGCTTTAAAGTTCGTACCATTATTTATTTTATTTATTTTATTTATTTATTTATTAGTATCCAACACAACAACCATTGGCTATATTTCAGCATTGGATATATCTTAAAATAACAATATATATAAATCCAAAACTTAATCTAAAAAAAAAAAATTTAAACTTAAATAATATGCATGACAGAGTTTAGCTACATTATAAAATCGATAGGAAATGGGAAAAATACGACAAGAGGCAGAAATCAATACTATTCAATTGATAAAGTGTTTACGAAGCTCGTTTTTATAACGCAATGAGTTACTGACATTTTTCAGCGTAAGTGGAAGACTGTTCCAAAGACGAATAGCGAAAACAAAAAACTGGCGTTCTGAAATTAATGATTTGAATTTAGCGTGTAGAAGCTGAGAAGATCTGATTGACTTGGAGTGTTGCAGTCTATGGCAGAGATACACCTCAGCTTGATGACATTTTCAAGAGGCATTGAAAAAATTTTATGCGCATGTATTGTAATATGCTCTCCACGTTTTACACCGTATATGTATCTAGCAATGCTGTTATATAATACATTAAGCTTTTTGTTGCAGGTACTGTCACAGCTGGCGTATATTTCACAGCCATACAATAGAGTCGGAAGCAAGTAAGCTTTAGCTAGAAGTAATCGAATTCTCTCTGGCATTCCAACGCCAAGGTTTCTTGCAGAGTCCACATAATCAATCACTGAGTTATTTAAGATTACGATTATCAAAAGCGTCAAGTTTGAAATTCTTTTTGTAAATGGCAATGCATTAGGATTTACTTGGGTTGAGGACTAGACCGTTATTATTAGCCCACTCATTGACTCATTGACAGCACTTAGATCATTATTTAACTTACAAATACTTGCATTAATTGAATCAAATGGACAGCTGAGACATAACTGGACGTCATCGGCATAAACATGAATATCACAGTGATTAAGCACCTCAGTAAGGTCATTGATGTATAACACAAATAACAAAGGACCAAGCACGGAGCCTTGTGGGACACCTTTAACTACAGACATAAAATTGGACGAATGGTTATTAACACAGACTGCCTGCGAACGCTCACAAAGGTACGACTTGACAAGGTTAATAGCTGAAGATGAGAAATTAAATAAATTTGTCAACTTTAAACACAATAAGTCATGGTCAACAGTATCAAATGCTTTGGAATGGTCAAGAAGGGTTAGAAAAGTCACAAGATCTTTATCCAACTGAAGCCTAATATCATCATTAACTTTTAAAAGTGCAGTTATACAACTTCTGTTAGATCTGAATCCAGATTGGCATTCGCTCACTAAAGAGTTCTTCTTTAAAAACGAGTTAATCTGACGATGCATTAACTGTTCTAGCACCTTGGACAGAACAGGCAAGATAGCAATTGGCCTGTGATCTCCATTCGGTTTTAATATTGGAATAATTTTGACTTGTTTCCAACTGGTAGGAAAGACGGACTTGGTAACGATGTTGTTTAGTGTAAACGTAATATAAGGTAAAACCTTAGGCAAGATACATTTCAGAAATTTAGGGTGGATTCCATCAAAGCCAGTAGCGTTGGATTTGATTGCAAGTATTGACTCAACTACGTCGCAGTCGTCTACGCAAGTAAAGCTAAACCTTTGGATGAGACTCACTGGACAAGTATCATATCTATCACGATAAGTGCTTGTTTTAGGGAGGTCCAAAAACTTTGCGTTTAGCACGTTTGCATCAACAGAATCGGAGGTTGAACTCTTCTTACTACAGATACCTATTTCACGGACATGCTTCCAGGTTTGCTTGGACCCTACAGCTAGGCTGAATCTGGCCTCATAGTAACTCATTTTAAGAACCTTTATCTTATTTTTGACTGCCTTCCTAAGTTTCTTGTATTCAGTGTATAAAAAGTCACTTCTGGAGCATTTCCATTTATGATACGCGCTATTCCTTTCAGCAATTAATATTTTTACGTCACGATTGAACCAAGGGCGGTTGATACGTTTGACAGGTCTGGTAACTAGCGGCACATGGTAGTCAAAGAGACTGCTGATATATCCCTGAAGAAAATTAATTTGGTCATCTGTCGATACCATATTACGCACAGATTCCCAATTTATTGAATCAACAGCTCGTTCAAGTTGATAGTAATTGATGTGCGCAAAATCGCGGTACGAGTAGCAGCCCACGTTGCTATTTAAATCCAAGATAAAATCGTATGTCAGGTAAATTAAATCATGTTTGGAAAAATTTGGTAATAGAGAGCTGGTCATAAAGCAGGATTTTTGATTTGGAATCAATAAAAAATAAATCCAAAAGAGTTCTGGTCGTACGCGTGAAATGAGTAGGCATCGAAGAGTTAACCGGAAATAATCCAAGATTTGTCATAGAAAATGCAAAGTTACTGTCACTAAGTAAATCGCTATTAAAATCGCCAGATATAATTATATTGCGGTGAGATAACGTAAGATCCTCAAGAAATTCCAGCAAGTAGGTATAGTCAACCATCTTGTTAGGTCTGTATACACATCCAATTAACATTTTATCATTCTTGGTATGAATTTCCAAGAAAATATATTCAATGGCGCTTGTATCACTAGAAGTGCAGATTACTCTACAAGATATATTATTTTTGACATACACAGCAACTCCCCCACCATGACCAATCCTATCTCGCCGGAAAAGTTTGTACCCACTGACACCCAGAGAATCATTACTGTGGCAAGAAGTGAACCATGTTTCGGAAACGCAGACTATATCAACGTCGGAGTGTTCAAAAATATACACAAACTCATCAATTTTCTTAGTTAAGCTTTGCGCATTAATATGACAAAGTTTAAGACCACTTTTTTGTTTGCTCAAAATTCTGATCATGCTTTGCGTATTGTCTCTGGTACAGCCATAATTCTTTGGATTATACATCATCGAATATATATAAAAGAAATCGCATTTCAAAAACAAGCCTTAAGAATAATCTACGCATTATGAGAAGAAGGGTATACATATTTCTGCCAGATGTGTACAAATATAGCAATATCAAGAGAAATAAAGAGAAAGAAATTAAATAAGTACAAGAAAAAGAGAATACAAAGTAAGAGTTAATTATAATTGGCATAAGTTACTACTATGTATTATTGTTGTTGTTGGGCGCTGCAATTTTATTAACGTCATCAATTGTGCTTACTTTTACTGCTTCAGTTTGCGGGCGAACTCTTACATGTACTTGTCCACGGAGTGAGAAAACAGTCACCAGTCGATTCAGTCTCCTTAGCTCAATTGCATGCTGCAAGACTTCCCGATTATGCTTGGTCAGGCATTCATGTATCATCACATGACCGTCAGCATCAATTCCCAAATGACGGAGTGCAGGAGATTTGCGGTTGGACTTGCAGTACCGCGCATTTACTCTGCATACGGATGAGCGTTCGTTCGCAGAGCCAAGTTTTACAACGATAGGCGCATCTTTGTTGTTCTTCTTCTTCAGGCGAAAAATAGCTCGTATAGGGGGAGAGTTCATTTGAAGTGTGTTACACAGCTGAGAGAAGGTGTCACTTAGATTATCATCTTTAAGCTGGGGGACACCTCTCAGAATCAGATCAGAAGAGATAAGAGAGTTCTCGCAATCGTTCAGCTTTACTTCAAGGGTGCGAACGACATCAACCAGCTGTTTCATTTTGTCGTTCTCTCGCTCCACTTTTTCAACACGAAGCTCAACACTGCTCACATACCTTTTTAAATTAGATAGCTCAGCTGCTAACTCACCGAATCGATGCATTACTCTCTCCTCCGTCTCCTTCATTCGTGCCGTTAGCTGTTCGATTATAAATTCCTTTTGTGCATCTATTTTGTTTTCAAGTCGTGCTAACAGGTTAGTCGCTGATGGGCTTTCTCCAGTTTTAGAACGTAAGTTCGAAGGTTGTAGGGGAGATGTAGTTGACTGCTTCGCGGCCTTACGTGTCGTCATAGCATTGGTACTCATTTTTGCAATTTACGGCAACGATAATTCATATATTTAATTTCCCCTTGTATAGCTAGTATTAGCAACAAAATCACAATATACAAAATCCGACCACACGGTAATAATAAAGGTTTTATTCAACAATTTTGAAAATATTTATTAGTCAGCGGAAATAGCTAAAATTAATAATTAGTTGCAGCGCTCAAATAAACACGTCTACTCCGTAAGCATTGCTTTATTAAAGATCGGTGTAAATTTCTCTCGGTACTCCGCGCCGTGAAATGAAATTACGTAAACAAAGGACGCAGGAACTTGTATCGAGGCTATAAGCGATTTCTCTGTGGATGGCTCTCACCGTTAGGCACGTGAAGATAACGCCCCAACGTTTTTCTCGATGTCTGCCAACGGAGACGGCCATTGGGCCGAAATAGTCGATCCCGACATAACTAAACGGTCGTTCGAAACTAGCGAGTCTGACGGCGGGCAAGGGAGCCATTTGAGGAGGCCGTAGTGTCGCGAATTTGTTCTTACAAAGTTGACACATTCGGCGCACCATTCTATACAGGACGCGGAGTCGTGGTATATGAAATCGCCCTCTTATTTCATTTATGGCAGTTTCGTGTGCTAGGTGGTGATACCTTTCGTGGGCGTCTTTAGCTATAAGATAGGTGACGTGGTGTTTAACTGGCAGAACCGCAGCATTACGAGCTGCCAGGAATTCGGTCCGACCTCGAGCACGTATGACGTCATACTCATCTATAAATATATTGAGTGCTTTTAGCTTACTATTTTTCTCAAGACTCTTACCGCTTTTAGGCTAAGTAGGTCCTTTCCATGCTTGCTAATCTGCGCCTGATCTATTAATATCATTTTTTCCGTTTTAACCATTTCAAACGTGACCATGCTGGGAGGTTTTCGCAACCGAACCTTTGCTTTCACTCTCTCCACGTATAAAATGAACGCAGCCAACGCACGATACAACCTTCTCCAGCTTGAAAAATATGCGAAGTTGATAGAGAGCTTCTTCTGTTCTAGCGTATGGATATGCAGTACATGATTTTTTACTTCGCTGTTGTCCATTGGTCCCAAGTCGTCGCGGTAGGGCCACTTGCTCTCATCATGTTGCAGAAATGGGGGTCCATTAAACCAAAAGCTGATATCGGTTTTAGAGTCGACCTTAGTTGCCAGGTCCGAATGATTTAAAAGCGATGGAACCCATTTCCATTGGTTCATGTTCGTACGCTCTAGGATGTCGGCAACTCGAAACATTACAAATTGGCGGAACTGGCGGGGATCCATACCGAGCCATTTCAGAACTGTTGTAGAATCCGTCCAGAATATTTTCCTTTTAATTTGTAGCCGTGTTATGCCTTGTATCTTTGCAGACAGTCTAGCGCCCATTACTGCTGCTTGAAGTTCCAGCCGAGGAATTGAGACCGGGTTTAGAGGTTCTACCTTTGACTTGGCGGCTACGATAGAGACGTCGATGTGGGAGCTGCTTTTGACACGTAGGTAACAAACTGCTGCGTATCCAAGTTCGCTGGCATCCACGAATGTATGCAGTTCAACATCTTCGGCAACGTCGAGGTACAATGAGTAGCACCTAGGTATTTCCACGGTGTACATGACTGATAGGGCGTTCTTCCACTGGCGCCATTTTGTCTTCATTGCAGCGTCGATTTCCTCGTCCCAACCTAAGCCAGAGCGCCATATCTCTTGGAGTAAAATTTTCAACATTATTGTATAGTGCGATAAAAAGCCAAGTGGGTCAAAAATTGACATTAAAACCTGAAGTATCTCCCGCTTTGTTGGGGTGGTATCACCTGTAACAACATTTCGTTTCAGTTATGTGAACCTGAACGCATATTGGAAGACGTCTTTGTTCGGATCCCAGTACACTCCTAGAATCTTTTCGCCCGAGTTCAATTTCAATGGCTCTAGAGTCCTTTTGCAGCTGCCTTCCATATGTTTCAAGCCCTCTGTTGAGTTTGAAGCCCAATTGCGAATATGAAACCCGGCTGAGGCGTGTATTTGTTTTACCTCTTTGGCCAGTTCTATGGCCGCCTGTTCGCTGTCCCCGCTGTAGATAAAGTCGTCGACGTAGTGGTAACGTTTTATAGCATCGACGGCTTCCGGAAATTGTTGAGCGAAGGTGTTCGCATTTCGCATGTCACGTACATAGTGCGCGATGCACGGAGCACAGCTTATATCGAACATGACGTATACGCTGGGTTTGCTAGTGTCGTCTTCTTTGTCTAGCCAAAGAAACCTTTGTACGTGCATGTCGTTGACAGTTACGTTAATTTGGTGGAACGTATCGGCGATATCCCCGCAGATTGCCACCTTTCCAACGAGAAATGTTAATAGGATGTCCACTAAAGGGATCAACAGATCGGGTCCCCCAAGTACGGTATCGTTAAGTGCTACGCCTTTACTTTTAGCTGCTGCGTCCCAGACCAGGCGCACTTTACCTGGTTTATTTGCTAAAAGGTTGTCGACCTGCTTCTACATGGATAACTTCAGTGCCGGATCCTTGCGAAATCTGTCGTTGAGGCACACGAGGCGTTTGTGAGCCGTTTTGTAGCTGTCGGGCAATCAGGTTTCCTCTTGTCGCCATAGTAGTCCAACCTCGTACCTGTTGTCGATCTTTTTGCAAGTGGAGTCGAGTATGGCTAATGCCCGTTGGTCATCGGGTGAGCGCAGCGTCGTTGGTTTAGGGTCGTCTAATTTGAAGTGCTCTTTCACCAATTCGTGCAGTCTTTCATATTCGGCCATGCATGCGTATGTATGTACGTTCAGGCACGCGTTCGACGGGGCACTACCACAACTACCTTGTATAGCCCAACCCAATCTCGTTTTCGTTGCTATAGGTTGGCACCAACTGCCTTCTCGAATTTTGAGCTGTACGGCTACTCGCCAGTTGTCGGAGCCAATAAGTATTGTCGGCTTTGCGTTAGAAGAGTTTTGCCTGGTGTCGTTATGTGAGTGAACAATGGCGCTGGCTGTCGCTCTACGGTACTCATGTTGTTGTTTTCTGTCTTCGGGGACGTACTTCCGTGCAGGAGCTGATGGTGTTTGGCTTTACAGCCGTCTACTCCGCAGGTCTTGATAACGAAGCATCTGCGTCCGTGAGCGTTAAGACATTGACGGCATAGTTGTAACGCACAGACGACATCCCATCTGCAACTTGAACTCAGCTTTCTAAAGTCTTTGCACTGTGCCACTCGGTGCCCATCAGCTTTACAGTGACCACAGGTGGCGTCTCGTTCTGCGTTGGATGCTTGCATATGCGTGTTGAGCGGCACTCCATCCATTTACAGGCGTGAAACTTGACGGTGATACGCCATGTGCAGACGAGGATGTTGATTGCAGGATGTGCGAATTAGATATTGGTACCGTGTTGGCGCGTGCTTTGTTCGGAGGAGCTGCAGCACTCGTAGTTGCGGTGGAAGTTAGCGGACTGCATTTTGCGCAATTCCAACTCTCGTCTTCTATTCCGCTGTTGACCCCGACGCAGGAGAAATGGTCACATTGTACCATGCTATCGCTATCCCTTTCGGTGCACTTGTGGCAATTAAATTCTCCAATGGAGCCTCCTTGACTTTCCATTTGGAGTAATGTTTATATAAATTTAGGACTTGTAAGTACGCGTACCGCGGTAGAAAATGTTTTTAAAGAATTTGTTAATTCGCGAGATCGCCTTTAAAGAAACAACTTTTCCGAGTAGTTAGTTTTTATTTCTGACACAACTTTAAAAACATTTGCTTCTCTTGGCGTGTGTAGACGAACGAACTCCTTTTATTGGACGTTATTCCTTTTTTATACTTTTTCGTCATGCCACCTTATTTACAGTAAATGTCATACAATAGAAAATAAATATGTATATAAATGTGTTTGGAAGTATACCGCTTATGTTTAGGTGCCCTGTAGGAAATTCTTAAGTCTAGGTACCCGCTAAGAATGGCGGCAACAGAAGGTGTCCAGAAGGCTAAGCAAACTGCCAAAATCTTGCGTGCCGCTTGCCTTCACCTGCGGCGAGGTTGCGGAAGCCATCGGGAAGGCGAAGGCCTCCACGGCCATTGGTCCTGATGGACTAAGCATGTTGATGCTGAAAAATTTGCGCCCCAAGGGAGTAACATACCTTACGAGACTTTTCAACCTGTCGATGACCACACTCATCATTCCGCAGATCGGGAAGACTGGGAGGGTGATACCGCTGCTGAAACCAGGGAAACCGGCCGAAAAGGGGGAATCTTATCGACCGATTTTCCTTTTTTCATCAGTGGTAAAGACACTCGAGGCTATGCTGCTTCCATATTTCACACACCCTATAGACACGTCAGGGGCATCTCCTTGTTATGTCCGTTGAGATCTAGTCGCACACCACCAACAGACTGGACGCTGCTGCCAACCAAGTGGTCTCCAACGACATTCACCGAGAGACAATCACCACCTTCATCAATTTTCGCCCTGTGAATGCCGTCCTCGGGGTCAAATCCATAGGAGATGAGGAGCTCCAGCTGCCTCGTGAATCCTGCGTCACTCTGGCCCAACTACGTTCCGGATATTCTAGCAGGTTAAACTCCTACCTATCCAGGATTAACCCAGGGGGTCTACTCTGTAAGGTGTTACGAAAAGCAATGCGCTGCGAAAATGAATTGCGTTGCGAAGGGCAATCGGTACTCTATTAAGCTTGCGCATTATAAACAATGTTGTCGTATTTTCCCGGTTGCATAATTTAAATGTAGTTGGTATTACTGAACGAAACGAAGGAGAATGAAAACAAAACCAACGATAGAAACATCAGAAAAAGTGAACAAAACAAAGAGGATTGATTCAATTTGATTAGTGTTTTAAATTAAATGTAAAAATTTTTAACAAAGAATAAGTGAAAATATGTATTCTGTCGCGTTATGGCAGCAATATCCAAACAATGAACGAGTTGAGTGGACAATTTTTAGGGACAACTCTAATGTAATGGGCTTAAGTGAAAAAAGGCAAGTTTGAATGATGGAGTTTAATGTGATATTTAAAACTGCTTTGTGCTTTTAGTTTCGTACAGAATTTTCGCCTAAACAAGGAATCATTCAAATATGTCTTGGACAGCATAAGCGGCGAGCTGAAAACTCCACGGCTGTCCACAGGAATACCCGAAATTGTTAAACTTACAACAACTTTAAAGTTTTTGGCGCAGGGAGCATACCAACATCAGATTGGGCAAGACCACCATACAGGACTAGCGCAACAAACAGTTTCGAATTTTGTGTTTGAAGTTTGCAAAGCAATTGAAAAAGCGCGGTGCCCAAAAAATATAACTTTTGCAATGTCTTCGGAGGAGAAGAATGATGCGAAACGAACTTTTTACTCAAAGTCTAAAATTCCAGGAGTAATTGGAGTAATGGATGGCACCCACATCCAAATAATTCGACCGACAGTTAATGGGCATCTATATTTCAATAGAAAACTAAAGCATAGTATAAAGGCTATGGTGGTAAGGCAAATAAGTTAATAGTAATCTTAGTTCTTAATAAATATTGT
The DNA here is from genome assembly GCA_951828415.1 of Anomoia purmunda. Lineage (NCBI taxonomy): Eukaryota > Metazoa > Arthropoda > Insecta > Diptera > Tephritidae > Anomoia > Anomoia purmunda. The sequence continues at coordinate 87,890,217 of OX639995.1, forward strand.
TTCACTAACCTAGATATGTGATCATAAAATGATGATAAGAGCTGTTAATGGTCGATTTGCAGGAGCGTGCCATGATTCACATGTTTGGAATTTGTCCAACGAGCGTCAGTATTTAAAAACAAACTATGAGAATGACGAAATAGGAGTTCGCATTCTTGGTAAGTATATAAATTCATACATACCAGTACATTCGTTCATTCATAAAGTAATGGTACTTGTTTGCCATGATATGCATTATTTGTTTTCCATACTTAAACTTTTTTCATATAGGCGACTCCGGCTACCCACTTGAGCCATGGCTTTTAACTCCATACAGAAATGCTGTTGAAAACTCAGCTGAAAGTTACTACAATCGAAATTTTTCAAAAGCAAGATCTATTATAGAACGTGTATTTGGAATATTAAAAGTCTGGTTCCGATGCCTTTTAGCTACTAGAGAACTACATTACGGTCCAGAAAAAGTGGTGCAAATATTAAATGTATGCTGTGCTCTTCATAATATTTGTACCCTCTATAATGTACAATGGACGCTGAAGAAGTGGAACCTCTCCATAATGACACCGTAGGAAATGTGAGTGAAGCCAATATTGCTAAGCGTTTAAGGGACCAAATAAAAAACAGTATGATTTCATAAAATAAAATAACAAATATGAATAATCTTTTTAATTTAAAAATAAAATTTATTAAAATTTCAAACTGCGTCGGGTTTGTTTGTTTATTTTTCGGATTATCCCTGTTAAAAAAGGCTTTTAGTAAAATAAAATTGCTAACATAATTTATAAACTCACATTTTTTGTCCTTTGCGCTTGCGAATTAGATGTCGAACAAAAATTGAATTAAACACGTGAGTTTGACTATCGCTTGCGCAATACAGGGTATTACCATTGCGAAGGGGAAAAAGAAATGCGTAAAACGCAATTTTCAATGTGCTTGTCGCCTTACAGAGTTACTTTTTTTGCGTTTGCGAACATTTTTACTTGCGCAACGCCTTACAGAGTAGACCCCCAGACATACTCAATGTGTGTCCGGCATGTGATAACTCCCCGCACGATACCGCTCAGCTTTTCACATGCCCTGTAAAACCGACTTATCTCACCCCCCTTTCCCTTTGGTCCGACCCTGTCGAAACTGCGCGTTTCTTGGTCCTTGCCCTAGATGAGTTTGATGATAATGACCATGGTTGAACCGATCTTGCAGGGTCTGAGTAACCGTTCCAACAACAACAACAACAACATGTCAATGGTCGCACATATGGTGTCGCACGGTCGTCTGGCAACAATCCCATTTTCGGCGTATTCTGCTGTTGATAATACCGCATAAAACCTTCCTCACATTGGAAATCCAGTACTTCCGACGTATTATCTTGGTCGTTGTTTCTGTATTTTGGTGCAGCATCCGTCTATGCTCATGTACTACCAGAAGTTTCGTGAGTGCATGTAAGGATGGCAAAATAATTGGGCGCTTCGTCTCATATGGCAGCCAGTCGATCGCATCCAGACGACCACAGACACGAAGAGTTCCTTCATCGTCAATGTACGGCGTGAGGGTATACAAAGGGTTATCCTTTCGCAAGGCGAGCTCCCTGCAGTTATTTATGAAGCGGATAACCCAGGCGACTATTCTGTGAATTTTATTGAATGTTAAAAATTCGTCAAAATTTATTAAAGATTGTTTAGTAATTAGAAGTACATATTTGAGTCGAAGCTCTTCCTGGTCGTCAATTAAGTCGGACGTTGTATTATCGGTTGGCTAAAACTGCTCCCATGAGTTTAAAAATTTGGGTCCTGTAAACCAGCAGGATGATGGAGTTAAATTCATATCCCTGCTGGCTCGCGTCGCTTCGTCTGCAATATTCTGCTTTGTTGGCACCCATCTCCAATCCGACGACTTTGAAACGTTTAGGATTTCGGCTACTCTATGTGCTACAAACGGTTTATAGCGGCAGTGTTCACTTGATATCCACTTGAGAACAGTTCTTGAGTCACTCCACAAGATAAACCGGTCGAAGCCTATAGTGTGTTTCCCCGCTATAGTTGTCAGCATACACCATCCCAACAAAGCGGCTTTCTGTTCTAAACGAGGGATGGTAAGCAGCTTCAGCGGAGCACTTCTTGTTTTGGCAAAGACTATGGACACCTCTACATCACCGTTTCGTTTTCTGCTCTCCACTACGCTACTGCTCCAAATGCATCTTCACTGGCATCGACGAATACATGTAATGGCAAAGATTTTGGCTTTCCCATCCGGAAATAATGACGCGGCACTTGACATTCACCAACCTTGAGCAGCTGCTTCCGAAAGTGATTCCACATTGCGTTGATCTCGCCTGTAACCGACTCGCCCCAGCCTAAGTTTCGTTTTCAGATTTCACGCGTCATCGACTTGGCTGCTATCGTAAAGTGACACAGAAATCCTAATGGGTAAAAAATGGACATGATGATACTTAATAACATTCGTTTTGTGGGTACTCGTTCGCCTTTCATAATGGGTGCATCAACCCTGTGAAACTCGAAGTGGTTGGTGAAGTGATCATTTGACGGCTGCCAAAGAATTCCCAAAACTTTTCCAGATTCCATACTTTCCTTTGACTTAGAGGGCAACATCGATGTTTCTCCGGCCAGGGCAGTAATCACTTCCGGAGCATTCGATCTGAACTCCCGCAATTGGAAACCTGCATCGTTGTGAATATCTTTCACTTACTGCGATATCATTATGGCTTCTGAGGCTGAGGAGAAGCTACCACATAGTCGTCGAGGTAGTGGTAATCGGTGATGGCAAGAATCGCTCAAGGATTGTGGTCGCTATGCTCCAAAGCATTTTTCACTTTGACATAATGAGCTGAGCATGGGGAGCACGCTGCTCCAAAGGTCATCACAGTCATCTCGTACACATCGTGCAGCCAAGGGCCCTGAGGCAACTTAAAATATGGGGCCCCACTGCTATGTAAACTGATTAGGTTTTATCCAATAAAAATATGAAATATACAAATACTTTAAAAATGCTGAGGTATTTTTTGTGCACTGCAGGGCAGGTAATAAAAATATTAAACAGTAACAACATAAATTCCAATTGATACTTGGTGTAGGTTTGGCTAATAAAACGAAATAGAGAAGATTCAAGGGTGTATTGTATAAAGGTCTGGCCTACCAACTGACTAAATAACAATTATATTTACAATTTTTTCCTAGCTTTAGTTTTCGCAAAAGTATCAATGACTAATCCAGGGTGTCAAGCGTCACCGTGCCCATTGGTCGGTTTGCAGCCAGGGGGTCTAAATTCCGGCTGTATTTTAACGGCGCCTCCCTGACACCGGGCCACCTCAGGGAGTAAGTTTGGCCTTACCGCGGCAAGGGGCGCTGTCGTGGTGTACCACCCATTTCCCCCCCTCTATATTCCTAGACCGCTGCGCTTGCCTCGTCGAGCAGGTGGTCGTACGACCAAGATGAACACAACTAAAAATAAATTTACAGCAACAACAACAACAACAAAAACACAAAAAAAATTGTCTTCCCCATCTCGGGGTAAGACAAGTATGAAAATTTCTTCTTCCCCATCTCGGGGTAAGAATGCGCAGGGGCAAGCGCCTAACGCGCCGCTTCGCTCCGATAGGAGCTCTTCCGGGCTGGAGGTGAGTGTTGCACGCCGGCCCGTGACTATGGGTGTTATGGCGGGGCCTAGCACCAGCAAAGCTGCGGCAGATCGCTCCGAGGCGGTAGGCACGCACAAGATAGTGATGTTGGAGTCGGAGCGCTTCAAATTCGCTGACAAGCGTAAGGCCGCGAAGACGTTAAAAAGATACGACGGGGTCCCGTTGGAAACGCTGTCCCAGAGCGCGAAGGAAGCGGTGGAAAGGGCGAAAGCCCTGCTGCCTAACTTCCGGGTCACTGGGGCTTCGGTGGAAAACCGGGTGCCTCCGTCAAAACGACAAAGATCGGCGGAGGAACAAACTCCGGCCTCAAAGAGAATCCGGCCGCACTCCTGGGTGGGCAGGCCTAGCTTTGCCGAGGTTGCGAAGGACAGGATCCTTATTTGGGTCCTGGACCGAGGCAACGAGCTCGGGTCCATACCAAAGGACCAGTGGAGGTGGGTGAAGGCAGCTCTGGCGAACGTCATCTTTGACGTTCTGCTGGAGAACCCTGGACCCCCCCCTGCCTGTAAGGACGCTGGTTGGTACCAGGGCCACATTAAGGTGGTCGCCTGTGAGGACCTGAGATCGGTGCCGCTCTATAAGGCCGCCGTTGCACAGGTGGGCCCTGCCTACTCAGGGGCTAAGTTGGAGGTGGTGGACTGGAAGGACATTCCAGTCAGACCCCGGGCGAGGGCATGGGTTCCGGTGACACCATCGGCACCGGAAAGCATTCTAAAGATGCTTCAGGTGATGAATCCGGCCCTCCCAACAAGTGATTGGAGGGTCGTCCGGGTCGAGGACGCGGAAGGCCATCGGACTCCTTGAGAAGAGGCAAGGCCGCGTCTGCTATGGCCTCGATGAGGTCATCATTAAGGTGTACAGCGGGGACGCTCAGCGTGCCTCTGTTGCGGGTGCAGCAATGGACGTGGACATTGAGGCACCCGAACCGGAGCCGGAACTGGAACTCTCCGACGCTGAAGGAGCGTCTCCTCCCAGACAAACTTTGTACCAACAATGCACAAGATGTTTGCGGAGGAGGAGCTGCTGCTCAGCGACGGAGAGTGCGAGGCTGATGTCACCGTCCTGGCTGGAGGGGAGGTAGCGGCTTTCTCGCATGAGAATTCGGCAGATAAACCTCCACCGCTCTAAAGCAGCCTCAGCTGCTCTCCTAGGTCGCCTGAGCAAAGGCGACGTTACGGTGGTACTCATTCAGGAACCTTGGGTTTGTAACTCAAGGGTATGTGGGTTGAGTGCCACCGGCTTTAAGCTTTTCGTGGAGCGCGGTAAAGGTAAAATAGTGTTCAAATTTGAGAGCGGACACATGTTGGTCGGCAGCGACGCAAATGCTCACCATGTCAACTGGGGGAGCACGGACATCAACGATCGAGGTGAGTTACTCTTCAACTACCTTCTAATTACTAACCTACTTATATGCAACAAAGGTAGGGATCCCACCTTCATTACTAGCAATCGTAAAGAAGTTTTAGATATAACTCTATGCAGTGATAGTCTATCTGAATTGATCGAGAGTTGGAGGGTTCTAGATGAACACTCCTTCTCTGATCATCGTTATATTGAAATCGTATTGAACTTTTCTATTACCAGCCCAAAGGTGCGAAAAAACCTAAAAAACACAGATTGGTGCTCTTACAAAATGTTATTTGAGGATAGGCTAAACAGCGAACCTCTTATTGAACCTAATTGTATCGGGGATCTAGAGAACATGGTGGACGTTTTTACGCTGACCTGCTCAAATGCCTTAGATCAGGCTTGCCCTGAACCAAAACAGTGGGGCAAACGTAAACCCCATTGGTGGTCACGCGAGTTGGACTCACTACGAAAATCTTGTAGGAAAAACTTCAACAAAGCCAAGAGACTTGGTCTCGAGCTGGTATGGCTAGAGTACAAAAAGTCTCTTCAGACCTATAAAAAAGCTCTAAGGGCGGCAAAGAGATCCTCGTGGAGAAACTTCTGCGGCGGCATCGAGGGTGCTTCCGAGACAGCCAGGCTAAGGAAGATTCTCTCAGGATCCTCTAACCCGGTAGGTTTCTTGCAAGACGGTTCCTGAACCTCAACGTGAAAGGAAACCCTTGAATTGCTATTAGATACCCATTTCCCTGGTAGTACAACTGCGGAGGAGGGAACTCCTCCGTTCATCTACTCCAACCCCGTTAACATACCGGTTTCCGAAGAAAAGGTTAAATGGGCTATCCAAAGCTTTAAACCATACAAATCTGCACTGGAGCTGTCTGCAAAATGGCTCTCTACTATTTTCAGGGCCTGTTTCAAACTAAATCATATACCGTTGGCATGGAGAAATGTTACGGCTGTCTTTATTCCTAACGCCGGTAAGGCCTCACACACTAATCCAAAGGATCTTAGGCCTATCAGTCTATCATCCTTTGCTCTTAAGGCACTTGAAAGGATTATTAGTAGCTACCTGTCCGATACCATCGACAGTCGACTACTGTCTAATGACCAACATGCCTACCGCAAAGGCATATCTACTGAGACTGCACTCCATAGCTTGGTCTGTCTTGTAGCCTTCCTGGACATTGAAGGCGCCTCTAATAACGTATTTCCAGAGAATAACTGGCGCCGTTAGGGATCTAGGCGTTGAACACTCACTGCTTGACTTTATCGGCCAGCTACTCTGTTGCAGAGTAGTAAGGGCTAAGCTGAGTGCGAGCGAATTGTCACGGCACGTGTCGAGGGGGACGCCACAAGGAGGCGTCCTATCCCCACTTCTGTGGAACCTCACCGTAAATACGCTACTGCGGGATACGGCATGGGGTGGCGCAAAAGTCGTCGCGTACGCTGATGACGTCGCGATTGCACTCAGGGGAAAGTTTCCGCAGACATTATGCGAGCTGATGCAACGAGCGCTTCGGGAGGTATCCAAGTGGTGCACCCACTGCGGGCTCAGGGTCAGCTCAAGTAAGGTGGAACTTGGACTTTTCACGAGAAGGTATAAAGTGCCTTCGGTGACTCCACCGGTACTAAACGGTACCCGGTTAAGTCTTTCTACAAGTGCCAAATTTCTAGGCGTTATTTTAGATAGGAAGTTGAGCTGGAAGGAGAATCTAGTTCAACGTTATGAGAAGGCTTCCGTAGCTCTCTACACATGTAAGAGAGCCATAGGCATGAAATGGGGTCTTAATCCCCGGATCTGTCGATGGATTTTCACAGCGGTCGTCAGACCAATACTCCTATATGGGGTGATCGTGTGGTGGCCTGCATTAAAAAAAGAGGTTAACCTTAGACTACTCACCAAGGTGCAAAGATCTAGTATGATCTGCATAAGGGCGGCGCTCAGAACCACTCCAAATGAGGCCTAGAACGTCATTTTAGACCTTATTCCTTTAGATTTGGTTGGACAACAAATGGCAGCGATGACTGCTTTGCGACTAAGAGAGACATCCCAGTGGCACCCTGAAAGCCAAGGGCACTCTTGTATTTTGAATAAGTTCTGCTCTATTCCGAGCAGCATGGATCGGTGCGCCTTGACATCGGTTTCTGAAAGTAATTTTATTACACGCATTCCAAGCAGGGAGGAGTGGAAACTTGAGTTTCATACTCCACCTGATAGCATTGTCATCTATACAGATGGCTCGAAACTCGATAATAAGGTAGGAGGAGGCGTTTTCTCACGAAACCCTCTCCTGCAAATTTCCTTTAGGTTACCAGATCACTGCAGCGTCTTCCAGGCTGAGGTCTCAGCTATCATGGAGGCGGTAGAGAAGATTGGGACCGGGATTATAGGAATAGACATCTTCATTTTTAGTGACAGTCAGGCTGCAATCAGAGCTCTGAGCTCTTTCACTTTTAACTCTAACATCGCGCTGGACTGCCGCCTATCTCTGCAGGAGATGGCCAAGCAGAACAGACTGTACCTCATTTGGGTCCCCGGTCACCGGGACATAGAGGGAAACTGCATGGCAGACGAACTTGCAAGACAAGGTACGACCAAGCAGATTCTTCAAGATAAAGAACGCATTGGTATGCCGTTTGTCACTTGCAAACTGCAACTCAGAGATTGTACATATAAGCAAGCTGACAATAGATGGAGGCAAAATACGACCTGTCGAACCTCAAGGCAGATGTGGCTTAAATGGGACCGGAAACGGTCGCGCAGCGTTCTCTCTCTAAGTAGGGAAAACATTTCCAACGTCATCGGGGCTCTAACAGGGCACTGTCTGATAGTACCCTTCCGAAGATGCTGTAGGATCTTGCATTTACTGTGTAAGTGTCCTGCACTGTGTAAAAGCAGAATGCGATATCTGGGATCACCGTTTTTGGATGACCTTAGTGAGGTTTCAAGCACCGAGGTAAATTGTCTGTTGAAGTTCATCAGCGAGGCAAAATGGTTTGGTGAGGGGTAATTTTCCTCTTGGATGGTACAAATTTTTCCTTGTGGTAACACAATGGGCCTCCTAATATTGACCTAAGTGAGCCGCTGTAGGCGACTGCCACTCCAACCTACCTACCTACCTATCAATGACTTCGTTTAAATCCAGGCTTGATGCGGTTTTGTTCTCAATTGCTATTAGCGATAAATGTCGGAGTCGAGTTTGGCCCGTATTATTTCTTAAATAATTTTTTATTATTTTTAATTTGCTAATAATAACATTGCTGTAAATGGTTCCGTTAGGTCGCATTCTAGCACTCCATATTTGCTCATTATTTCCTTACATAATTGGTGAACAGTCCATGCTTGAGTTAGTTGGGGTAAAACTGGGTGGTAAATATTAATAAATTGAAGTAAAAACTAGGGCCTATTATATCTGAATATTTTCTTTAAAATTCGTCCCACTTTTGTAATAAAGTTGCTTCATCAACATTTAATAAAAATGTTGGTGTTAGAAAATCGAATATATGACAGACTGCACTCATACCAATAAAACGTGTATCTAATTGAGATATTACTGTGTCTAGTACATTATTGAAAATCTCAATTTTAAACATTTTTTCTCGGTTTGCAAATCGATGATCAGCAGCTAATTCATCAAAATGTTTTTTAACTTTTATTTGCCTTTTTTCTTGAAAATGGGTATTAATACCATATTTTCTTACAGTTTCACTGGCTTTGCACTTGAATAATTCGAAATCATTTCTATAAATTTGCAACTTTGCTTTGGTCTCTGCTAAAACTTTACTCGCGTCGCTCAAATTGATGTCGAATTTTTGTAAAGCTTTGGATGCATAATTGATGTCGTTCAATACACTGTACATGAATTCGCAAAGCAACACGAACTCGAAATTTAGCATTTTTGTTTTAATACTCTCTGCTTCACTACGCTCATCTTTATTAGGACTCTTTAGAACTATTTCTGATAATGCTTTGATAATATCAAAATAACGAAGTTTTATTGCAGATATCATATTGACCCTACAGGACCATCTAGTCGGATTTAGTTTCTTTAGAGTGGTGTCCGATTCGCCAGTGAATTTTGAAAGTAGATCCCAACGTTTGATGATGTTTTCGAAAAAGTTATACAAATCTTGCAACGTTGCAAAAAAAATCTGTATTTCCACACAACTGTTAATGGCATCATTTATCACCAAATTTAAATTATGAGTGACACAATGTACGTACTCGTTAGGCTGGATATCCTTAATATGTTTTTGTACATCATTATACACACCACTCATCATAGCATTGCCTCACACATTTTTTTAAATCAATATTTTTGTCGATAAATAATGTTGTTACTTGGTTGACTAAATCTACTGCGCCATGTTTGATGGCTGCATAAAAGCCTAGAAACACTTCTTTTACTTCTATATCAATTGGCTGTTCATTTTCTGATCTGGTTATTAATGCATACCTCACAACAATGCTTAGCTGATCTACCTTCGATATGCCCTGTGTAGTATCCATTATGATGGCAAAAAACGGTGACGCTCTAATTTGTTCTAGTAGATGGGTTTCGAGTTGGTCCCCAAGCTCTCAATCATTTCATTTTGAATTGTTGCATTCAGATATCTTGTAGATCCTAAACACATAAAAAAACACAATTTCAAAAAAGTCCTGATATTAAACAGTTAATAATTATAAACAAAATAAAACGATAAAAAAACTTAGGACTAATTATTAATGTAATAATACTTACTCACTGTTCACTGACGACGTTAAAAGTAAAATAAAAGGAAAGAGAGAGAGAAAAACAATGATACGCTACAAGTGTCTTTGGGGAATCCCCGGAAAAAAATTATCCCCGTTAGTGTTACCACATTTAACGGTGGAGACCATGAACGATCTCCTGCCCGCGGATCAGAATTAATGTACCTACTGCAGGTGACTTGCATTTTTTCACGATATTTCGCGTTATACAATGAGCTGTAGCAGAAATCTATAGATTTGACACGATTTATTGACTTAACGGACATCAATATGAGTGGTAAAATCAAATAAAATTGAACCACTATATTGACCAGTGCAAAAAAGTTTATTGACATTAGCTTACTTACTCCTGATACAGCATTAATTTTTTAAAGGTTCTCGTTAACTCGAATTCACAATAAAACGCACATCGATGAATAATAAACGCACATATCACTATCCGTCAATTTGACAACACTGCCAACCTACAAAAAGAATTTAGGGGAATTTCCTAGGCATAACTTTTGAATTTCTCTCAATGGTGTCGTTCTTCAATAATAAACCGGATTGAAAACGATCACATATTTTCACGTCAGCTGCACGCATGATCTCCTTGGTGATCCAAACACAACACAACCCAAATCCGTGAATGCAGCGTATGGTCCGTTTTGATGTATTACAAGGGGCTTAGTAGGCAATCCCAGGTGGCAGTGTTCTAGTCCGATCAAAAGTTTTGGCGTGGCGTTTTCATATTGACGCAATGGCCTCTTCTCTCTGAAGCTGGTGGCGTTGCATATATATTTTGAACTAAGACTTTGTGTAGGTAGATTCAAATCGGCGAAACCGTGTACGTTACGAAGTAAATGGCGTTTCTCCATGCCTAGACCGCTGACGTAAAGAATGACGATCGCCACCATTTTATTAACTGATTTACCTCGAAGCAACTGGATTTCCACCCGGCTTTGTTGAGCCTTTAAACCTAGTCCTGCACGAGTGAGTCGTCCACCATTGTGATTGATGAGCCCTCATCCAGAAGCGCATACGTGTCAACGCGTTTATTTGGACCACACAGTGAAACAGGAACGAAATAGCAAATTTCCATGAGAGTGAGCGGAGCAATTGACGACGGAACTTTTAGCTGATCGTGTCTCAGATGCAGCAGTGGACGAGGCCAAATTACGTACTTCACCGTCATGCAATAAACGATTCTGATACCGTGGACACCCATCAACTGGACAGACTTTACGGCGGCGACAGTTAGGAGTTGCATGCCCATGTTGAAGACAACTGAAACAAAGACGTAGGCTTTTAATAATTTTCCATCGTTCAGATACGGTAGCATCAAGTAGACGGCGGCACTCTGATACTCTATGTTCATTTTGGCATAAAATGCATTTTACCACGCGTTGGTCCCCCGCTACATGCAGTACTGCTCGACGTTTCGGTTCTCGACCTTCATGATATTGAACCATTTGCACCAAACTTGCCACCTCAGATAACCAATTGCTAAAGTTAACGATAGTAGGATGTGGGCGGATTGAAGCGGAGTATTTGGCCCAGTCTAACCGTTTACTAAAGGGCAAATCTGCAATTAATTCCTCTAATAATGTCGGATTCATTAAATGCTTGTCTTCCCCAATTGATTGCAAAAATACAGTTAAATTTCTCGTAATTGTAGCAAACGAAATGACAATACCATGTAATTGTAGACAGCACTTGATTCGATATACGACGCGTAAAATATAGACCATTCCTCTGGAAGCCCTGAAAACTGTGGAAATTCTAACATCTTTCGGGGTAACTGCTAAGGGTTAAATGAAACTGCAGGACTCAACAACAAAGCTGTGGAGCCATGAGGGCGCGTGGCGGCAGGCCCTGAGGCGCCAGCAATTTCTTCGTTGTACCGCTCTGCCGGAAACGGTGATTGACCATTGTTTTCTACGGAGCTCCACGAAACCTGTTGTCTATGGTGCGAAATATTCGGTGGATTACTGATAACTTGTGGCTGGATTTTAGTTGGCATGGTTGCTCGGTTAAATCCCGGAGACGTAACAATAGTAATTGGCTGGCCATTAGCTGGCCCGTTGAATATTACGGCACCACTATGTGTTGGTACATAATTAACGTCAAACGCCATGATTGGAGGTACCCCTGGTAACAGGGTAAATGAAACGGCACAGTTTTGCGGTACACTTTGGGTACAATTATTTGCACTTATATTTGTAATCGTTGAATGAGGCGGCACTGCAGTTGACAACGTCGAATGCGATAAAACTCTATTTAAACGTTGGCGCTCGCATTCTGCGATTTTAGTTTGTGCATTTTGTAGTTGAACTTCTAACTTAGAAATTTGCTGTTGCATAGAAAGAAGTATATTCATTTTATATACATACATATATCGTGGCGTGGCAAAGCTAACTGAGGTGGCGCTGGCGACGGAATAGGATTCTTTGCAAATTCTGGCCTACTTTATGGACGTACATATATCTGGCGATACATTTTTTCAATGCCGCCTTTGAAAACATATTGGTATAATCGTAATTTTAGGATAACTTATATCAGGTCGTTTTGGACCACGATACCTGTGTGAAGTACTTAATTGAGTGAGAGATCGGAGTGAGAGAGTTTTAATGCATTGAAAACTATGCGGATTTTAGTAGTTTTACTGCTTCTTTACTCTTTACTCTTCTTATTCCCAAAATCTTTTGAGTAGATCTCCTAGGGAGTCGGCTGAATTTTCGACCACTTGGGTGGAAAATGTCGAGACTTGTTCAGATATATGGTCAATTAATATCCACACAAAGATGGTGTTTTGGGCTATTAAGCCTCCACCGACATTGCTTTTGAGGCCTGGAATAAGTATTTTTGGGAATATTTCGCTACCAATCACCAGGGTCAGGGTCAGTCAGGGTCGCCTTGAATGATGGTAAAAAGTGCGTCAATTTATGGGGAGTTAAATTATGGGGAGTTTTGGAGCGTTTGTCCACCCATTCCAAGTATTTTATAATTAATTTTTGTTGTTGGTAGACCAAGTAACTTTTGTACTCTATTACACCACCACCAGCTCTGTCAGAATCGGGAATCACCTTTCCGAGCCGTTTAAAACCGAACGAGGTTTCAGAGGGGTGACTCTCTTTCGTGCGATTTTTTTAACCTTATGTTAGAAAAGATAATTCAAGCTGCAGAATTACACCGTTCATGCACCATATTTTGTAAGAGCGTGCAACTTCTGGCATAGACTGAGTATATCGATATTATCGGCCTCAACAACCACACCGTTACTTTTGCCTTTTCCAAACTATATAAATAAGCGAAACGTATGGGTCTGGAAGTGAACGAGGGCAAAACTAAGTACCCCCTGTCGTCAAATAAACAGTCAGCGCATTCTCGTCTTGGTTCCCGCATCACTGTTGACAATTACAATTTCAAAAAAGTGGAGAACTTTTTTTTATCTGGGAACGAACATTACACCTACAATAATTTCAGCCTTGAAATCCAAAGTAGAATTTCCCTTGCCAACAAGTGCTACTTTGGGCTGAGTAGGCAACTGCGCAGTAAAACCCTTACTCGATAAACCAAAACTATATAAGTCTCTCATCATACTCGTGCTATTGTATGAGACGGCTCTTGACGTGTTCGAGAGAAAGATCCCCCGAAAGATTTATGGATCTCTACGCCTTTGTGACGGCGAATACCGCAGGCGATGGAACGATGTGTTGTATGAGCTTTACCGCGACATAGACATAGTCCAGCGGATTAAAATAATACGTTGGCTGCGACATGTCATGCCAATGGAAGAAAGTGCTCCAGCATAGAAAGTATTCAACCTTCTGGTGGTAGTAGAGGAAGAGGACGTTAGAAGGACCAAATGGACCAAAGTACTTGACGTCACTTGATATATCCATTTGGCGTAAGTTTCCAGGAAGAAGGAGCAACTGGCGAAATTTGTTGAACTCCGCCGAAATCGCTTAAAAGGTTGTAGCGCCAATTAAGTAAGTAAGTAAGTACCCTGTTCGAATGGTGGAGCGCTTGAAGGCAGCGATAAAGCTGACTGACCTGAAATCTCGACGCTGAATTGCTTATTGCATCATTTGGGGTCCAGTGTGTAACATAGCGACGAGGATGTCAGCGGCGATAGAATGGGTATTGACTTCTTCGACCTGCAACTAGAAAATTCTTGTACGAAAGCGTTAGATACAATACGAGTTCTGGGGGTCAATTCTCGTTCTGTGAAACTGTGAAATGTAAACTAAGTTTTCATTTTCATTTCCGCACCTACTTTTCACTTTATTATATTTTGCGATTCTTATATGTTTTATGATAACTACTTTTCACTGTGAAAAAGTTGTGAAAAAATGTGTTCCATTCTCATTTGTACCAAGCAAATTTATCAACTTTGTTATTATTATTATTATTATTTATTAGAATATCAACTTTGTTATTTTGAAATATTTGTGGAAAAGCTGAATGCACACAAAACAACAATCATGTCAATTTATATTTTTACAATTTTGTGAGCACAAGATGACGAAGAAATGTAAGTTTGAATTAGTTTTAAAAACTTTTTGATTTTATTTGTTTGTATTTTGTTTTAGTAATCACTTAAGATGTCTAAGGCGCACATTGCGCGATACTCAAAATCCTTTCGATATGACAACCGAAAGCCATTTCATTGATTTATACAGATTTCCAAAATCTTTATGCATTGAATTAATAAATGAATTGCTGCCTAAAATGGAAACCACTATAAGATGACGTGCTATTCCTAAATTTATTATGATTTTGAGTTCTCCACGTTTTTTTGCGACTGGCAGCTTTCTGAGGTGCGTTGAACAAGACAATTTGGCTTCACTATCCCAAACATCCGTCAGCCGAAGTCTGAATGAAGTAGTAAAAGCCTTACATAAATAAAATTGCTCATAAATATATTAAATTTCCTTCAAAAGGAAAGGAAACTCTTCCTGAATTAAAAGCTAAATTTATGCAAAAGCATCAATTTCCTGGCATAATTGGATTAATAGATGGAACACATATAAAGATTAGTGCACCAAAAAAGGAGGTAGAGCATGTACATATATTACTGCCGGAAAGGAGGACATTCGAAAAATGTGATGATAATTTGTGAGGCGGACTACAAAATTCTTAGTGCTAATGCTCAGTTCAGAGGCACTTCGCATGATTCATATGTGTGGCGCTGATCACACGTTTGCCGAAATTTGGAAGATTTGTACAATTCAGGTGAACGTGATTTCTGGCTTCTGGGCGAGAGTGGCTATCCCCTACAGGTAATATTATGCGGCTTTTTTATTTTAAAGAAATTAAATTAATCAATTTATATGTAGCCTTGGCTTGTGACGAAAATTAGCGCAGATTCAAATCTGGCGGAAGAGAAATACAATAAAGCACACAAATCTACTCGAAATATTGTGGAAAGGTGTATTGGCTTGTTAAAAAGCAGATTTCGTTGTTTATTCAAGGAGAGAGTTCTTTTTTACAGCCCTTTAAAGGCGGCCCTTATAATAAATGCCTGCTTAGTGCTACATAATTATTTAATGCGTGCTAGAGTGCCATTTGAAGAAGTAGAGATTGAGTCAGAAGAACCCGACAACCCCTTCATTGTCCGTTTCATCTCGCGAGACCCTTGCTATTGCGGAAAGAACACGATTAGAAATTGTTCAAAATGCTTTTGGTTAAACCATTCAGTATACATTCATCACTTATTCATACATCGTAATTATTATACAAATTAAGCAAGTGATCTAATAAACTTGCTTTTTTAATGAAACACTTTATTTGATTTAATTTACACACTTTAATTAAACACTTTATTATTTCATAATTTTATAACATCATATATTTAACATCATGTTGATGCATCGCGTGCTGTCATATATCTCTCCCACTAATTACTATTCTGCCCGCTTAAATACTCTTTGCCACGCGCAAACATTGTAAAAGTCCTTGAGAAACCTTTGCGCAAGGTGTTGTTGTTCTAAGGCTGCGTGGTTAATTGCTAAGCAGCGCCGGTATCACGCTACCTGGAAAACACAACAGCAAGATGTTGCTGTTACTAGGCTGCGTAGTGATCTTACGCGCTAGGCTAGCCTGTTGCTAGCCTGGCTCCCTGCAATTAATAGCATGCATAGTGATCACACACGGTGGTTGTGAAGTTGCTATGCCACTATATTACAAACACGGGTACCATTTGGTAACTTACATTTCTTTTAAAATTTTGTAAAGAAAAAAATGCATTAAATATTTAAAAAAAATTCATTAATTATAAATAAAATTGAAATATAACATAAAATTTAGAAAACATAACTCAATTTTTTTTATTTTTTCTCCTGCATTAGATGTAAAATATTTTGCAGCACCTGCAGGATGCCTTCGTTCACCTCTGAGCTCTTTCTAATGGCTTCGGTCTGCCAATTTATGGCTGCTGTTTATTCCTTTCCCAGATTGTTCGGCAATTTTTGCTCCTTTAATTTCTTTTCTTCGATTTGAAGAAAGTCGTCGGGTTGGGAGCGCGCCTTCCGTATTTTCGCCCTGAAGATTCTGCTAGTAGTTATTCATACATATATAACTACATACATATGTACATATGAATATACATATATTCATACAGTAAAAATATTTACTTGTCGTTAGCTATGTCCAAGTTCTCTTTAAGCCAATTTATCAGATACTCCTTTTGGTTTTCGCTGGCGCGCTTTCCTCGGATCTCCTTCTCCAAGAATGATAGAATACAAGATTGCGTGGTATGCGGCGGTAAATAGTAGTTAAGTGAAAACAAAATTTTCATATGAAAACAGTTGTTTACACTATTACACTCAACGAGAATCAGTGTTGTGAAAACTATATTCCGTTTCGTTTCGCTTTTTCACATGTCACCATAACTTTTCATTTTTCATCGAATGAGAATTGGAACGGTTGTTAAAGCGATAAAAAAGTTTACATTTCACAGTTTCACAGAACGAGAATTGACCCCCTGCTTTGCTATTTTCAGCGCTGGTTAACGGTTTCGATAATTGTGAGTCGACAAATAAAATATGCAGTTATTCATTTAAGCTTGTTGTATGAGTGAAATCTTGTTAACAAATCCCACTTATCGGCACAGAGAACGTATATTAGGCAGAGAAGTATCAAGTTGGAATGACGGTGTGAATTGTCAAAATGCATTAATATTTCTCGTCGAACTCATTATTCCAATGACCGACAGGGGAAATTGTGAGAGTGCCGAGTTAACAGAGCTGAGCGAAGAAAAATTTGCTTAGCAGCATATGAATTCTAATAAATGTTAATTGTTTTGGCACGATATTTTTTTGCAATGATATTAACAACTTTATGGAAACATCTAAATAATTAATTTGATGTGAAATTGGCTGTGGCTTTACTTATGTAAATAAATGCATGATAAGAATGAGTCAATTAGGTTATACATACATATGTATTGAAACATATGCCAAAATAGCTTACTTCACTTGCTGTTTTGCCGATGGCTTTTCACATTGTAAAATTGCATGAAGTTTAATAAATGATGAAGAAAGCTTGAAATTTTATCTATTATTAGGCAGAAAATGAAGAGAGTTAGACATATTTAATTTTTATCATCCAGGAATGTATAAATATCGGAAAAGTAACCTGAGTA
This sequence comes from Anomoia purmunda, assembly GCA_951828415.1. Lineage (NCBI taxonomy): Eukaryota > Metazoa > Arthropoda > Insecta > Diptera > Tephritidae > Anomoia > Anomoia purmunda. Next base: position 87,907,596 of record OX639995.1, read on the forward strand.
ATTGATGAGAGCTTTTTCTACCTACATATGTACATACATTTCATTACACAAATTCATAAAAAATAAATGACCTTATTTATACAAAGTGATATAAGTAGATTTAAAAAGCTTTCTAGAGAAATATTTTCATGCAAATTTATGATTTATAAAGCTTTTAAAATCTACTTTTTTTTATGAATGTGAGTGAATGTGAGCAGATTATAATATCCGACTTCCACTTATGCACTTATGTATGTATGTACATATATAGACAAGGTACCTGTGGACTTATTTTATAAACATCTTGAAATTGGAGAAATTCCGAGTCTAGGAGATCAGACTGGGGTATATCATTCAGTAGAGATTTGTGATTTGCTGTGATCTTTTTCAATGGGAATCCTGCTGATTTAAGGACGTCGATAATTTGAGATATCGATTCACTGGCTGAGTCCGGGGCATGTCCGCCTGAGAGAATGTCGTCAACATAAGTTTTGTTAACTAAAAATTCTGAGCTTCGTGGGGATTTTTGTTGAGTGTTTTTATCCAACTGGTGGAGTGTTCTTATAGCCAAATATGAAGCGAAATTCACGCCAAATGCAACTGTTTTCAGTTTAAAGTCTTCTATCGGACTTTCAGGGGATCTGCGGAATAGGATTCTTTGCAAATCCTGGCCTACTTTATGGACGTACATATATCTGGCGATACATTTTTTCAATGCCGCCTTTGAAAACATATTGGTATAATCGTCATTTTAGGATAACTTATATCAGGTCGTTTTGGACCACGATACCTGTGTGAAGTACTTAATTGAGTGAGAGATCGGAGTGAGAGAGTTTTAATGCATTGAAAACTATGCGGATTTTAGTAGTTTTACTGCTTTCCATAACATATTACTTCGCGGGACTTTGTTTTACTAAGTAGCGACCGTCTTCTCTCCGATAGGTAGTATTTTTGTAGAGCTTCTCGCATCATTCATCCTCGTCTGTGTGAGTGGGAGCCTGTAGGACCTCTTCTTATTCCCAAAATGTTTTGAGTAGATCTCCTAGGGAGTCGACTGAATTTTCGACCACTTGGGTGGAAAATGTCGAGACTTGTTCAGATATATGGCCAATTAATATCCACACAAAGATGGTGTTTTGGGCTATTAAGCCTCCACCGACATTGCTTTTGAGGCCTGGAATAAGTATTTTTGGGAATATTTCGCTACCAATCACCATGTTGATTCTGGCGGGTGCGTGCAGTTGGTATCTGCTAGAGGTAATGAAGCATATTCTTGGAGATCAGCTTAGGTCGCCTTGAATGATGGTAAAAAGTGCGTCAATTTATGGGGAGTTAAATTATGGGGAGTTTTGGAGCGTTTGTCCACCCATTCCAAGTATTTCATAATTAATTTTTGTTGTTGGTAGACCAAGTAACTTTTGTACTCTATTACACCACCACCAGCTCTGTCAGAATCGGGAATCACCTTTCCGAGCCGTTTAAAACCGAACGAGGTTTCAGAGGGATGACTCTCTTTCGTGCGATTTCTTTAACCTTATGTTAGAAAAGATAATTCAAGCTGCAGAATTACACCGTTCATGCACCATATTTTGTAAGAGCGTGCAACTTCTGGCATAGACTGATTATATCGATATTATCGGCCTCAACAACCACGCCGTTACTTCTGCCTTTTCCAAACTATATAAATAAGCGAAACGTATGGGTCTGGAAGTGAACGAGGGCAAAACTAACTAAGTACCCCCTGTCGTCAAATAAACAGTCAGCGCATTCTCGTCTTGGTTCCCGCATCACTGTTGACAATTACAATTTCAAAAAAGTGGAGAACTTTTTTTATCTGGGAACCAACATTACACCTACAATAATTTCAGCCTTGAAATCCAAAGTAGAATTTCCCTTGCCAACAAGTGCTACTTTGGGCTGAGTAGGCAACTGCGCAGTAAAACCCTTACTCGATGAACCAAAACTATATAAGTCTCTCATCATACTCGTGCTATTGTATGAGACGGCTCTTGACGTGTTCGAGAGAAAGATCCCCCGAAAGATTTATGGATCTCTACGCCTTTGTGACGGCGAATACCGCAGGCGATGGAACGATGTGTTGTATGAGCTTTACCGCGACATAGACATAGTCCAGCGAATTAAAATAATACGTTGGCTGCGACATGTCATGCCAATGGAAGAAAGTGCTCCAGCATAGAAAGTATTCAACCTTCTGGTGGTAGTAGAGGAAGAGGACGTTAGAAGGACCAAATGGACCAAAGTACTTGACGTCACTTGATATATCCATTTGGCGTAAGTTTCCAGGAAGAAGGAGCGACTGGCGAAATTTGTTGAACTCCGCCGAAATCGCTTAAGAGGTTGTAGCGCCAATTAAGTAAGTAAGTAAGTACCCTGTTCGAATGGTGGAGCGCTTGAAGGCAGCGATAAAGCTGACTGACCTGAAATCTCGACGCTGAATTGCTTATTGCATCATTTGAGGTCCAGTGTGTAACATAGCGACGAGGATGTCAGCGGCGATAGAATGGGTATTGACTTCTTCGACCTGCAACTAGAAAATTATTGTACGAAAGCGTTAGATACAATACGAGTTCTGAGGGTCAATTCTCGTTCTGTGAAACTGTGAAATGTAAACTAAGTTTTCATTTTCATTTCCGCAACTACTTTTCACTTTATTATATTTTGCGATTCTTATTGCTGTTATTATTATTATTTATTATTATTATTATTATTATTTATTAGAATATCAACTTTGTTATTTTGAAATATTTGTGGAACAACAATCATGTCAATTTATATTTTTACAATTTTGTGAGAAAATTCTTGTACGAAAGCGTTAGATACAATACGAGTTCTGGGGGTCAATTCTCGTTCTGTGAAACTGTGAAATGTAAACTAAGTTTTCATTTTCATTTCCGCAACTACTTTTCACTTTATTATATTTTGCGATTCTTATATGTTTCATGATAACTACTTTTCACTGTGAAAAGGTTGTGAAAAAATTTGTTCCATTCTCATTTGTACCAAGCAAATTTATCAACTTTGTTATTATTATTATTATTTATTAGAATATCAACTTTGTTATTTTGAAATATTTGTGGAAAGCTGAATGCACACAAAACAACAATCATGTCAATTTATATTTTTACAATTTTGTGAGCACAAGATGACGAAGAAATGTAAGTTTGAATTAGTTTTAAAAACTTTTTGATTTTATTTGTTTGTATTTTGTTTTAGTAATCACATAAGATGTCTAAGGCGCACATTGCGCGATACTCAAAATCCTTTCGATATGACAACCGAAAGCCATTTCATTGATTTATACAGATTTCCAAAATCTTTATGCATAGAATTAATAAATGAATTGCTGCCTAAAATGGAAACCACTATAAGAGGACATGCTATTCCTAAATTTATTATGATTTTGAGTTCTCCACGTTTTTTGCGACTGGCAGCTTTCAGCGGTGCGTTGGACAAGACAATTTGGCTTCGCTATCCCAAACATCCGTCAGCCGAAGTCTGAATGAAGTAGTAAAAGCCTTACATAAATAAAATTGCTCATAAATATATTAAATTTCCTTCAAAAGGAAAGGAAACTCTTCCTGAATTAAAAGCTAAATTTATGCAAAAGCATCAATTTCCTGGCATAATTGGATTAATAGATGGAACACATATAAAGATTAGTGCACCAAAAAAGGAGGTAGAGCATGTACATATATTACTGCCGGAAAGGAGGACATTCGAAAAATGTGATGATAATTTGTGATGCGGACTACAAAATTCTTAGTGCTAATGCTCAGTTCAGAGGCACTTCGCATGATTCATATGTGTGGCGCTGATCACACGTTTGCCGAAATTTGGAAGATTTGTACAATTCAGGTGAACGTGATTTCTGGCTTCTGGGCGAGAGTGGCTATCCCCTACAGGTAATATTATGCGGCTTTTTTATTTTAAAGAAATTAAATTAATCAATTTATATGTAGCCTTGGCTTGTGACGAAAATTAGCGCAGATTCAAATCTGGCGGAAGAGAAATACAATAAAGCACACAAATCTACTCGAAATATTGTGGAAAGGTGTATTGGCTTGTTAAAAAGCAGATTTCGTTGTTTATCCAAGGAGAGAGTTCTTTTTTACAGCCCTTTAAAGGCGGCCCTTATAATAAATGCCTGCTTAGTGCTACATAATTATTTAATGCGTGCTAGAGTGCCATTTGAAGAAGTAGAGATTGAGTCGGAAGAACCCGACAACCCCTTCATTGTCCGTTTCATCTCGCGAGACCCTTGCTATTGCGGAAAGAACACGATTAGAAATTGTTCAAAATGCTTTTGGTTAAACCATTCAGTATACATTCATCACTTATTCATACATCGTAATTATTATACAAATTAAGCAAGTGATCTAATAAACTTGTTTTTTAATGAAACACTTTATTTGATTTAATTTACACACTTTAATTAAACACTTTATTATTTCATAATTTTATAACATCATATATTTAACATCATGTTGATGCATCGCATGCTGTCATATATCTCTCCCACTAATTACTATTCTGCCCTCTTAAATACTCTTTGCCACGCGCAAACATTGTAAAAGTCCTTGAGAAACCTTTGCGCAAGGTGTTGTTGTTCTAAGGCTGCGTGGTTAATTGCTAAGCAGCGCCGGTATCACGCTACCTGGAAAACACAACAGCAAGATGTTGCTGTTACTAGGCTGCGTAGTGATCTTACGCGCTAGGCTAGCCTGTTGCTAGCCTGGCTCCCTGCAATTAATAGCATGCATAGTGATCACACACGGTGGTTGTGAAGTTGCTATGCCACTATATTACAAACACGGGTACCATTTGGTAACTTACATTTCTTTTAAAATTTTGTAAAGAAAAAAATGCATTAAATATTTAAAAAAAATTCATTAATTATAAATAAAATTGAAATATAACATAAAATTTAGAAAACATAACTCAATTTTTTTTATTTTTTCTCCTGCATTAGATGTAAAATATTTTGCAGCACCTGCAGGATGCCTTCGTTCACCTCTGAGCTCTTTCTAATGGCTTCGGTCTGCCAATTTATGGCTGCTGTTTATTCCTTTCCCAGATTGTTCGGCAATTTTTGCTCCTTTAATTTCTTTTCTTCGATTTGAAGAAAGTCGTCGGGTTGGGAGCGCGCCTTCCGTATTTTCGCCCTGAAGATTCTGCTAGTAGTTATTCATACATATATAACTACATACATATGTACATATGAATATACATATATTCATACAGTAAAAATATTTACTTGTCGTTAGCTATGTCCAAGTTCTCTTTAAGCCAATTTATCAGATACTCCTTTTGGTTTTCGCTGGCGCGCTTTCCTCGGATCTCCTTCTCCAAGAATGATAGAATACAAGATTGCGTGGTTTGCGGCGGTAAATAGTAGTTAAGTGAAAACAAAATTTTCATATGAAAACAGTTGTTTACACTATTACACTCAACGAGAATCAGTGTTGTGAAAACTATATTCCGTTTCGTTTCGCTTTTTCACATGTCACCATAACTTTTCATTTTTCATCGAATGAGAATTGGAACGGTTGTTAAAGCGATAAAAAAGTTTACATTTCACAGTTTCACAGAACGAGAATTGACCCCCTGCTTTGCTATTTTCAGCGCTGGTTAACGGTTTCGATAATTGTGAGTCGACAAATAAAATATGCAGTTATTCATTTAAGCTTGTTGTATGAGTGAAATCTTGTTAACAAATCCCACTTATCGGCACAGAGAACGTATATTAGGCAGAGAAGTATCAAGTTGGAATGACGGTGTGAATTGTCAAAATGCATTAATATTTCTCGTCGAACTCATTATTCCAATGACCGACAGGGGAAATTGTGAGAGTGCCGAGTTAACAGAGCTGAGCGAAGAAAAATTTGCTTAGCAGCATATGAATTCTAATAAATGTTAATTGTTTTGGCACGATATTTTTTTGCAATGATATTAACAACTTTATGGAAACATCTAAATAATTAATTTGATGTGAAATTGGCTGTGGCTTTACTTATGTAAATAAATGCATGATAAGAATGAGTCAATTAGGTTATACATACATATGTATTGAAACATATGCCAAAATAGCTTACTTCACTTGCTGTTTTGCCGATGGCTTTTCACATTGTAAAATTGCATGAAGTTTAATAAATGATGAAGAAAGCTTGAAATTTTATCTATTATTAGGCAGAAAATGAAGAGAGTTAGACATATTTAATTTTTATCATCCAGGAATGTATAAATATCGGAAAAGTAACCTGAGTAATTGATGAGAGCTTTTTCTACCTACATATGTACATACATTTCATTACACAAATTCATAAAAAATAAATGACCTTATTTATACAAAGTGATATAAGTAGATTTAAAAAGCTTTCTAGAGAAATATTTTCATGCAAATTTATGATTTATAAAGCTTTTAAAATCTACTTTTTTTTATGAATGTGAGTGAATGTGAGCAGATTATAATATCCGACTTCCACTTATGCACTTATGTATGTATGTACATATATAGACAAGGTACCTGTGGACTTATTTTATAAACATCTTGAAATTGGAGAAATTCCGAGTCTAGGAGATCAGACTGGGGTATATCATTCAGTAGAGATTTGTGATTTGCTGTGATCTTTTTCAATGGGAATCCTGCTGATTTAAGGACGTCGATAATTTGAGATATCGATTCACTGGCTGAGTCCGGGGCATGTCCGCCTGAGAGAATGTCGTCAACATAAGTTTTGTTAACTAAAAATTCTGAGCTTCGTGGGGATTTTTGTTGAGTGTTTTTATCCAACTGGTGGAGTGTTCTTATAGCCAAATATGAAGCGAAATTCACGCCAAATGCAACTGTTTTCAGTTTAAAGTCTTCTATCGGACTTTCAGGGGATCTGCGGAATAGGATTCTTTGCAAATCCTGGCCTACTTTATGGACGTACATATATCTGGCGATACATTTTTTCAATGCCGCCTTTGAAAACATATTGGTATAATCGTCATTTTAGGATAACTTATATCAGGTCGTTTTGGACCACGATACCTGTGTGAAGTACTTAATTGAGTGAGAGATCGGAGTGAGAGAGTTTTAATGCATTGAAAACTATGCGGATTTTAGTAGTTTTACTGCTTTCCATAACATATTACTTCGCGGGACTTTGTTTTACTAAGTAGCGACCGTCTTCTCTCCGATAGGTAGTATTTTTGTAGAGCTTCTCGCATCATTCATCCTCGTCTGTGTGAGTGGGAGCCTGTAGGACCTCTTCTTATTCCCAAAATGTTTTGAGTAGATCTCCTAGGGAGTCGACTGAATTTTCGACCACTTGGGTGGAAAATGTCGAGACTTGTTCAGATATATGGCCAATTAATATCCACACAAAGATGGTGTTTTGGGCTATTAAGCCTCCACCGACATTGCTTTTGAGGCCTGGAATAAGTATTTTTGGGAATATTTCGCTACCAATCACCATGTTGATTCTGGCGGGTGCGTGCAGTTGGTATCTGCTAGAGGTAATGAAGCATATTCTTGGAGATCAGCTTAGGTCGCCTTGAATGATGGTAAAAAGTGCGTCAATTTATGGGGAGTTAAATTATGGGGAGTTTTGGAGCGTTTGTCCACCCATTCCAAGTATTTCATAATTAATTTTTGTTGTTGGTAGACCAAGTAACTTTTGTACTCTATTACACCACCACCAGCTCTGTCAGAATCGGGAATCACCTTTCCGAGCCGTTTAAAACCGAACGAGGTTTCAGAGGGATGACTCTCTTTCGTGCGATTTCTTTAACCTTATGTTAGAAAAGATAATTCAAGCTGCAGAATTACACCGTTCATGCACCATATTTTGTAAGAGCGTGCAACTTCTGGCATAGACTGATTATATCGATATTATCGGCCTCAACAACCACGCCGTTACTTCTGCCTTTTCCAAACTATATAAATAAGCGAAACGTATGGGTCTGGAAGTGAACGAGGGCAAAACTAACTAAGTACCCCCTGTCGTCAAATAAACAGTCAGCGCATTCTCGTCTTGGTTCCCGCATCACTGTTGACAATTACAATTTCAAAAAAGTGGAGAACTTTTTTTATCTGGGAACCAACATTACACCTACAATAATTTCAGCCTTGAAATCCAAAGTAGAATTTCCCTTGCCAACAAGTGCTACTTTGGGCTGAGTAGGCAACTGCGCAGTAAAACCCTTACTCGATGAACCAAAACTATATAAGTCTCTCATCATACTCGTGCTATTGTATGAGACGGCTCTTGACGTGTTCGAGAGAAAGATCCCCCGAAAGATTTATGGATCTCTACGCCTTTGTGACGGCGAATACCGCAGGCGATGGAACGATGTGTTGTATGAGCTTTACCGCGACATAGACATAGTCCAGCGAATTAAAATAATACGTTGGCTGCGACATGTCATGCCAATGGAAGAAAGTGCTCCAGCATAGAAAGTATTCAACCTTCTGGTGGTAGTAGAGGAAGAGGACGTTAGAAGGACCAAATGGACCAAAGTACTTGACGTCACTTGATATATCCATTTGGCGTAAGTTTCCAGGAAGAAGGAGCGACTGGCGAAATTTGTTGAACTCCGCCGAAATCGCTTAAGAGGTTGTAGCGCCAATTAAGTAAGTAAGTAAGTACCCTGTTCGAATGGTGGAGCGCTTGAAGGCAGCGATAAAGCTGACTGACCTGAAATCTCGACGCTGAATTGCTTATTGCATCATTTGAGGTCCAGTGTGTAACATAGCGACGAGGATGTCAGCGGCGATAGAATGGGTATTGACTTCTTCGACCTGCAACTAGAAAATTATTGTACGAAAGCGTTAGATACAATACGAGTTCTGAGGGTCAATTCTCGTTCTGTGAAACTGTGAAATGTAAACTAAGTTTTCATTTTCATTTCCGCAACTACTTTTCACTTTATTATATTTTGCGATTCTTATTGCTGTTATTATTATTATTTATTATTATTATTATTATTATTTATTAGAATATCAACTTTGTTATTTTGAAATATTTGTGGAACAACAATCATGTCAATTTATATTTTTACAATTTTGTGAGAAAATTCTTGTACGAAAGCGTTAGATACAATACGAGTTCTGGGGGTCAATTCTCGTTCTGTGAAACTGTGAAATGTAAACTAAGTTTTCATTTTCATTTCCGCAACTACTTTTCACTTTATTATATTTTGCGATTCTTATATGTTTCATGATAACTACTTTTCACTGTGAAAAGGTTGTGAAAAAATTTGTTCCATTCTCATTTGTACCAAGCAAATTTATCAACTTTGTTATTATTATTATTATTTATTAGAATATCAACTTTGTTATTTTGAAATATTTGTGGAAAGCTGAATGCACACAAAACAACAATCATGTCAATTTATATTTTTACAATTTTGTGAGCACAAGATGACGAAGAAATGTAAGTTTGAATTAGTTTTAAAAACTTTTTGATTTTATTTGTTTGTATTTTGTTTTAGTAATCACATAAGATGTCTAAGGCGCACATTGCGCGATACTCAAAATCCTTTCGATATGACAACCGAAAGCCATTTCATTGATTTATACAGATTTCCAAAATCTTTATGCATAGAATTAATAAATGAATTGCTGCCTAAAATGGAAACCACTATAAGAGGACATGCTATTCCTAAATTTATTATGATTTTGAGTTCTCCACGTTTTTTGCGACTGGCAGCTTTCAGCGGTGCGTTGGACAAGACAATTTGGCTTCGCTATCCCAAACATCCGTCAGCCGAAGTCTGAATGAAGTAGTAAAAGCCTTACATAAATAAAATTGCTCATAAATATATTAAATTTCCTTCAAAAGGAAAGGAAACTCTTCCTGAATTAAAAGCTAAATTTATGCAAAAGCATCAATTTCCTGGCATAATTGGATTAATAGATGGAACACATATAAAGATTAGTGCACCAAAAAAGGAGGTAGAGCATGTACATATATTACTGCCGGAAAGGAGGACATTCGAAAAATGTGATGATAATTTGTGATGCGGACTACAAAATTCTTAGTGCTAATGCTCAGTTCAGAGGCACTTCGCATGATTCATATGTGTGGCGCTGATCACACGTTTGCCGAAATTTGGAAGATTTGTACAATTCAGGTGAACGTGATTTCTGGCTTCTGGGCGAGAGTGGCTATCCCCTACAGGTAATATTATGCGGCTTTTTTATTTTAAAGAAATTAAATTAATCAATTTATATGTAGCCTTGGCTTGTGACGAAAATTAGCGCAGATTCAAATCTGGCGGAAGAGAAATACAATAAAGCACACAAATCTACTCGAAATATTGTGGAAAGGTGTATTGGCTTGTTAAAAAGCAGATTTCGTTGTTTATCCAAGGAGAGAGTTCTTTTTTACAGCCCTTTAAAGGCGGCCCTTATAATAAATGCCTGCTTAGTGCTACATAATTATTTAATGCGTGCTAGAGTGCCATTTGAAGAAGTAGAGATTGAGTCGGAAGAACCCGACAACCCCTTCATTGTCCGTTTCATCTCGCGAGACCCTTGCTATTGCGGAAAGAACACGATTAGAAATTGTTCAAAATGCTTTTGGTTAAACCATTCAGTATACATTCATCACTTATTCATACATCGTAATTATTATACAAATTAAGCAAGTGATCTAATAAACTTGTTTTTTAATGAAACACTTTATTTGATTTAATTTACACACTTTAATTAAACACTTTATTATTTCATAATTTTATAACATCATATATTTAACATCATGTTGATGCATCGCATGCTGTCATATATCTCTCCCACTAATTACTATTCTGCCCTCTTAAATACTCTTTGCCACGCGCAAACATTGTAAAAGTCCTTGAGAAACCTTTGCGCAAGGTGTTGTTGTTCTAAGGCTGCGTGGTGAATTGCTAAGCAGCGCCGGTATCACGCTGCCTGGAAAACACAACAGCAAGATGTTGCTGTTACTAGGCTGCGTAGTGATCTTACGCGCTAGGCTAGCCTGTTGCTAGCCTGGCTCCCTGCAATTAACAGCATGCATAGTGATCACACACGGTGGTTGTGAAGTTGCTATGCCACTATATTACAAACACGGGTACCATTTGGTAACTTACATTTCTTTTAAAATTTTGTAAAGAAAAAAATGCATTAAATATTAAAAAAAAATTCATTAATTATAAATAAAATTGAAATATAACATAAAATTTAGAAAACATAACTCAATTTTTTTTATTTTTTCTCCTGCATTAGATGTAAAATATTTTGCAGCACCTGCAGGATGCCTTCGTTCACCTCTGAGCTCTTTCTAATGGCTTCGGTCTGCCAATTTATGGCTGCTATTTATTCCTTTCCCAGATTGTTCGCCAATTTTTGCTCCTTTAATTTCTTTTCTTCGATTTGAAGAAAGTCGTCGGGTTGGGAGCGCGCCTTCCGTATTTTCGCCCTGAAGATTCTGCTAGTAGTTATTCATACATATATAACTACATATGTACATATGAATATACATATATTCATACAGTAAAAATATTTACTTGTCGTTAGCTATGTCCAAGTTCTCTTTAAGCCAATTTATCAGATACTCCTTTTGGTTTTCGCTGGCGCGCTTTCCTCGGATCTCCTTCTCCAAGAATGATAGAATACAAGATTGCGTGGTTTGCGGCGGTAAATAGTAAGTGAAAACAAAATTTTCATATGAAAACATTTTGACAGTTGTTTACACTATTACACTCAACGAGAATCAGTGTTGTGAAAACTATATTCCGTTTCGTTTCGCTTTTTCACATGTCACCATAACTTTTCATTTTTCATCGAACGAGAATTGGAACGGTTGTTAAAACGATAAAAAGTTTACATTTCACAGTTTCACAGAACGAAAATTGACCCCCTGCTTTGCTATTTTCAGCGCTGGTTAGCGGTTTCGATAATTGTGAGTCGACAAATAAAATATGCAGTTATTCATTTAAGCTTGTTGTATGAGTGAAATCTTGTTAACAAATCCCACTTATCGGCACAGAGAACGTATATTAGGCAGAGAAGTATCAAGTTGGAATGACGGTGTGAATTGTCAAAATGCATTAATATTTCTCGTCGAACTCATTATTCCAATGACCGACAGGGGAAATTGTGAGAGTGCCGAGTTAACAGAGCTGAGCGAAGAAAAATTTGCTTAGCAGCATATGAATTCTAATAAATGTTAATTGTTCTTATGTATGTATGTACATTAGGGTGGGTCGATTTAGCAATCGATATTGTGCCATGGATTTTTCGATAGCTTTTGGCATGAGGAAAAAAAAGTTCCACTACGACATATCCAAAAAATCATTTTCGAGGCGCCAAAATTTCAATTGTTTGACTTTTTTTTAAACGATTTTATTGATTTTTCATAAGCGAAAAATATGGGAATTTATTTTAAAATTCAGATATTTCGTTGCAAATTTTGCTTGGATTCCATTCGACTCATTTTACTTCGGCTAGCTGACGTAGTCGCCATGATCCCTTCGCGGTTTTTATGAATTGCACGTTTAGCTACGCTGGTTAGGAGTTGAACGTACCGCTCGGTACCTTGAATATGGCATGGAATCTTCGGATCGTCTAGCGGTGGAGCTTCATTTTCGTCATCATCAAAATAAGTTTTCAAATGTTCATATGGTATGCTTCTTGTGAATGGTGGTTCTGACAGGTTTTCATCGTCGTCCAAATCAATCATATGAACGTAATCAGTGGCATCAAAATTAATTTTCGGTTTTATGTAGGTACGAATATTGGACGGTTCATATAGGTCGTTACGAAAATGTAAAATTTTTTCCAGTGCATACTTCCGAATATGTTGTCGATCGTCGAAGAGCATGCTGAGCAAAACATTTTCACAATGGGCAAAATATGAATTATTTTCAATTACGGTGTTTACCACCGAACGTAAATTGTTTGGCAAATATTGCGTCCACCGTATGAATTTTCCAACCAAAACACTACCATATACAACCGACTCATAATATTTGATGTTAAAATACATGGGAACGTACACGTGAATTATGTATCTTGCCAAAATTTTCAAATTTTCGGACGGCTTGCTTGTTGCAACGTAAATACGAAGTATTCTATTGGCTTTTGTGAACCATCTAGCATGTGATACAGGACCCGGTTTAACATTTGCTAGTTGAGTTGAAACGCGACCATTCGAGACAGCATTAGCAATTTGGTATAGATACTTCACATCCGTTGAAAGTTCTTTCTGTTGATCTCCATCCAACGGTGGAGGCATGTTTTCAAGAGGGATTGCTTCAAAATTCGGAACAACCTAAAAATAATATTGATTATTCAAAATTGATTACAAAATTATGTGGCTTATAGGGAATTTTTTTTTTTTAATTTTGATAAGTACCTGTAGGGTATGGCAATCCTGAATCTCTTTTGCTAACACTCCAGTTGCGGTTCTTGGTCCAGTCGTTTGTGATTTTTCCAATGTATTCCACAAACTTCGAAACGGCAACTCATTGAAATGTAGTAAACAAATCCACCAGTGTAATGGTCTCTTCAGCTGCAATTCAAATCGTCGCAGTATACCTCTCTCCGTACCAGTATTTGTAACTTCACCGTCAGAGCAAATGCCAATTAATTTATCAAGAGGAAGTTCCTTTGCTTGGAAAAATGCATTTAAAGCTGCTTGTTTCGCTTCAGCATTTTCACCTTTGCCTTCCAAGTTAACATAACCAAGTAATTTGGAATTTGGCTCATGAGCGACGACTAAATGCGATTCTTTCTGCATTCTCAAATGGTAAACTTCATCAATTTTTTCTCGAGTCAATGCGTCGTTTTTCCGACCGTCAAATGAAAAAGCTTGCAAGCACCCTTTTTGCCGTTGTCGGATAACTTCCGTTCTAACTTTAGCTCTTTCTCTCTCTATCTTGTTTTTGTCACAGACACCGGTTTGACCACGCTCATCTTTAAATGCAATGTCTTCAAACAAAGCTGATGCTAGACAAGATGCCACTCTGTTTGACACGCCAAATCTGTCACAAATCATTGCAAATTTTGGTATACTGTATCTTGGAGAATAAAGTGATTCGACCGATGTATCAGCCATTTTCATTGCAATATCATCTTGCAATTCTGAAGGAGTTGGTAGATATGTTTCATCAACAGATGATTCAAGTCTTGGCGCGATTGTAGACACTTCGGTTTCTATACGATCCTCAACATCAGGAATAGTTAATTTTCTTTCATTGTGCTGATCAAACATGAAGCCCTTGAGGTCATCTGGAATTTTACCACAGTTGCAACGATTTGATTTTAGTTAGCATTTGCATTCCGCGATGTAGAATATTTCATTTGTACCATCAACGAATAGTTTAAATTTATGATAATTTTTTCCGCATTTATTCAAATACTTATAGTTGTCAATTAGTGTATTTAGTTTTTTTGTGACGGTTAATCTTTTAACTAGATCAATCTTCAATTTGCCCCAAATTTCTAAAAGTTTATCGACAACTTTTGGTGTGAATGTCTTGTACGAGAACATTTTATTCCCTTTTTTCCACTGGTCGCCCAAAAAAAAGTAATATTTCAAAATATCAAAAGAAGTTGGCAAAGAAATTCCATCTAGTTCGCTTGGTGCACCGAATAGTAGCACATTATGTGAAGGCATGTGTTCTAAAGCCTGTGCTGGTGGTTCTCCCTCTTCTTCCATATTGTGTTCTAAATTTTCTGATGAATTTTTATTTTATGTATTTAATTTATTAAAAACACACTGTCACTAAAGTCGCAAGAAACAAACCAAAAAAGCAATAACAGAGTTATATACGAAAATTAGTTGCTGTGAAACCTTCAGGGCTGCTGACGATACCTGTGGAGAAGAATAAACTTAAAAATTAATGCTTCAAAAAAATGGATTTTTCGACAAAAACTCGTTCAAAACCTAAAGAAAAACATTTTTTTTGGCAAAACTGCTATCGCCATCGTTTTTAGCGTACAATTTCACCTTGGAAATTTAATATTTAAAAAAAAATTAAATCAGTCCATTTTTTTTATTACCTACTAAAAAAAACCTTAAAATTAAAAGTTGAGAAAAAGTCAAACAATTGAAATTTTGGCGCCTCGAAAATGATTTTTTGGATATGTCGTAGTGGAACTTTTTTTTCCTCATGCCAAAAGCTATCGAAAAATCGATGGCACAATATCGGAAAATTGTTGTCCTTACAAATCGACCCACCCTAATGTACATATATAGACAAGGTACCTGTGGACTTATTTTATAAACATCTTGAAATTGGAGAAATTCCGAGTCTAGGAGATCAGACTGGGGTATATCATTCAGTAGAGATTTGTGATTTGATGTGATCTTTTTCAATGGGAATCCTGCTGATTTAAGGACGTCGATAATTTGAGATATCGATTCACTGGCTGAGTCCGGGTCATGTCCGCCTAAGAGAATGTCGTCAACATAAGTTTTGTTAACTAAAAATTTTGAGCTTCGTGGGGATTTTTGTTGAGTGTTTTTAGCCAACTGGTGGAGTGTTCTTATAGCCAAATATGAAGCGCAATTCACGCCAAATGCAACTGTTTTCAGTTTAAAGTCTTCTATCGGACTTTCAGGGGGTCTGCGGAATAGGATTCTTTGCAAATCCTGGCCTACTTTATGGACGTACATATATCTGGCGATACATTTTTCAATGCCGCCTTTGAAAACATATTGGTATAATCGTCATTTTAGGATAACTTATATCAGGTCGTTTTGGACCACGATACCTGTGTGAAGTACTTAATTGAGTGAGAGATCGGAGTGAGAGAGTTTTAATTCATTGAAAACTATGCGGATTTGAGTAGTTTTGCTGCTTTCCATAACATATTACTTCGCGGGACTTTGTTTTACTAAGTAGCGACCGTCTTCTCTCCGATAGGTAGTATTTTTGTAGAGCTTCTCGCACCATTCATCCTCGTCTGTGTGAGTGGGAGCCTGTAGGACCTCTTCTTATTCCCAAAATCTTTTGAGTAGATCTCCTAGGGAGTCGGCTGAATTTTCGACTTGGGTGGAAAATGTCGAGACTTGTTCAGATATATGGCCAATTAATATCCACACAAAGATGGTGTTTTGGGCTATTAAGCCTCCACCGACATTGCTTTTGAGGCCTGGAATAAGTATTTTTGGGAATATTTCGCTAAAAATCACCATGTTAATTCTGGCGGTGCGTGCAGTTGGTATCTGCTAGAGGTAATGAAGCATATTCTTGGAGATCAGCATAGGTCGCCTTGAATGATGGTAAAAAGTGCGTCAATTTATGGGGAGTTTTGGAGCGTTTGTTCACCCATTCCAAGTATTTCATAATTAATTTTTGTTGTTGGTAGACAAAGTAACTTTTGTACACTATTACACCACCACCAGCTCTGTCGGAATCGGGAATCACCTTTCCGAGCCGTTTAAAACCGAACGAGGTTTCAGAGGGGTGACTCTCTTTCGTGCGATTTCTTTAGCCTTATGTTAGAAAAGATAATTCAAGCTGCAGAATTAAACCGTTCATGCACCATATTTTGTAAGAGCGTGCAACTTCTGGCATAGACTGAGAGGAAGAGGACGTTAGAAGGACCAAATGGACCAAAGTACTTGACGTCACTTGATATATCCATTTGGCGTAAGTTTCCAGGAAGAAGGAGCAACTGGCGAAATTTGTTGAACTCCGCCGAAATCGCTTAAGAGGTTGTAGCGCCAATTAAGTAAGTAAGTGAGTACCCTGTTCGAATGGTGGAGCGCTTGAAGGCAGCGATAAAGCTGACTGACCTGGAATCTCGACGCTGAATTGCTTATTGCATCATTTGAGGTCCAGTGTGTAACATAGCGACGAGGATGTCAGCGGCGATAGAATGGGTATTGACTTCTTCGACCTGCAACTAGAAAATTCTTGTACGAAATCGTTAGATACAATACGAGTTCTGGGGGTCAATTCTCGTTCTGTGAAACTGTGAAATGTAAACTAAGTTTTCATTTTCATTTCCGCAACTACTTTTCACTTTATTATATTTTGCGATTCTTATATGTTTCATGATAACTACTTTTCACTGTGAAAAGGTTGTGAAAAAATTTGTTCCATTCTCATTTGTACCAAGCAAATTTATCAACTTTGTTATTATTATTATTATTATTTATTAGAATATCAACTTTGTTATTATTATTATTATTATTATTTATTAGAATATTAACTTTGTTATTATTATTATTATTATTATTTATTAGAATATCAACTTTGTTATTTTGAAATATTTGTGGAAAAGCTGAATGCACACAAAACAACAATCATGCCAATTTATATTTTTACACTTTTGTGAGCACAAGATGACGAAGAAATGTAAGTTTGAATTAGTTTTAAAAACTTTTTGATTTTATTTGTTTGTATTTTGTTTTAGTAATCACTTAAGATGTCTAAGGCGCACATTGCGCGATACTCAAAATCCTTTCGATATGACAACCGAAAGCCATTTCATTGATTTATACAGATTTCCAAAATCTTTATGCATAGAATTAATAAATGAATTGCTGCCTAAAATGGAAACCACTATAAGATGACATGCTATTCCTAAATTTATTATGATTTTGAGTTCTCCACGTTTTTTTGCGACTGGCAGCTTTCAGAGGTGCGTTGGACAAGACAATTTGGCTTCACTATCCCAAACATCCGTCAGCCGAAGTCTGAATGAAGTAGTAAAGCCTTAAATAAAATTGCTCATAAATATATTAAATTTCCTTCAAAAGGAAAGGAAACTCTTCCTGAATTAAAAGCTTAATTTATGCAAAAGCATCAATTTCCTGTCATAATTGGATTAATAGATGGAACACATATAAAGATTAGTGCACCAAAAAAGGAGGTAGAGCATGTACATATATTACTGCCGGAAAGGAGGACATTCGAAAAATGTGATGATAATTTGTGATGCGGACTACAAAATTCTTAGTGCTAATGCTCAGTTCAGAGGCACTTCACATGATTCATATGTGTGGCGCTGATCACATGTTTGCCGAAATTTGGAAGATTTGTACAATTCAGGTGAACGTGATTTCTGGCTTCTGGGCGATAGTGGCTATCCCCTACAGGTAATATTATGCGGCTTTTTTATTTTAAAGAAATTAAATAAATCAATTTATATGTAGCCTTGGCTTGTGACGAAAATTAGCGCAGATTCAAATCTGGCGGAAGAGAAATACAATAAAGCACACAAATCTACTCGAAATATTGTGGAAAGGTGCATTGGCTTGTTAAAAAGCAGATTTCGTTGTTTATCCAAGGAGAGAGTTCTTTTTTACAGCCCTTTAAAGGCGGCCCTTATAATGAATGCTTGCTTAGTGCTACATAATTATTTAATGCGTGCTAGAGTGCCATTTGAAGAAGTAGAGATTGAGTCAGAAGAACCCGACAACCCCTTCATTGTCCGTTTCATCTCGCGATGCCCTTGCTATTGCGAAAAGAACACGATTAGAAATTGTTCAAAATGCTTGTGGTTAAACCATTCAGTATACATTTGTGGCAACTGTGCTGTATGAACGGGTCGATGGCAACCCAGACTACGAACGGCAAAAAGCAAACAAACTAACGAGTGCACTCATCAACTAGTTGCCATACATACATATATACATACATACGTACGCACATATAAAAGTGTCAACTACCAAACAAAAGAACCAACATCTGCAGCGAGTAGATTCATTCGCTAAATAAACCTCGACGTTTAAACATTGTATTTCAATTCGCGCTTTTCATAATTAAATTAAAGATCTTTGTAATTTGTATTTTACTTTAAATTTTACTAAAATAAACACTGGATTTGACTATCCCCACACTGGTGACCCCGAAAATAAAGGAGATAGCGAATCTAGCATCGAATCAAATCACAATCAACATCAGGTGCCGCTGTGCCGCTGCACCAGCCTGCAAGCTATTAAAATCAAACGATTTCGTGGAGTTTCAGAGCCACGGAAAATTCGAGCAAAATTGGTGGACATAATCGTGTCTCGTGGAGCGCCTACAAAGAATTTTTGGTACAGCTACACACCGCGAATAAATATCGCGCCACCAAAAATCCGTTATAGGGGAGCGACAATAAGTAACGCGCAACTGTAACGCATACAAGCCGGCATCATGAGCGACGAAGACAGCAACAAGAATGCCGAAGAAGTCGCTATCGATGACAGCGCTGCGGGTGGTGGCATCAGAGCCAGCGCAAACGTTAGCGCAGACAGCGACAGACCGCAAATCAATGCGGTGTTCGGTAAATTACCGTTTCCGAAACTTAATTCTAAGTACAATATCGAATCGTGGTTTATCAAAGTGGACGCATGGTTCGAGTTACATGGCTTTGGGGTACGCAAAGAAAAAGATAAGTACACAGCCATTATCGCCCATGCCGATGACTACATTCTCGACCAAGTGTTCGAATTGGTGCGAAATCCACCAACCACAGCGCCGTATACAACACTTAAAAATGCAATAATAAATAAGTTTAGCGATTCAGCGATGGCACGAATGCAACGAAAGACGAATCTGTTATTCAGCAGTACTGGCTTAAACAGCTACCGGAAGCCGCACGCGCCGTTATCGCCGGCATGCTACAAGCTCACCCGAGCACACCGTTACACCAACTGGCCATTACCGCAGATGCAGTTCTCGACGCGCTGAGCCGTGATTCAAGTTCGACGCCATCAAGAGGACCAGCAGTCAACGCCATCGAATCGAAAAGCAATCAATCGGACGTTCTCAAGAAACAAATAGAAAAACACGAATCCATTCTAGAGAACATTAACAGCAAATTGAACCGGCTCATACTACGGGATCGCAGTCGTCAGCGCGAGCGTTCACAAATCAACGGCAATCGTTCTAACACTCCCCACCGAACCGCCAGCGTACAACAAAACTCGACGTGTTGGTATCACCGCGAATATGGAACTCAAGCCCGTAAATGCCGTTTTCCATGCGATTTTTCAACAAAAAAGCCAGACTCAACAAAAAACTAGCGCTCGCCGAAACTCTCTTGCTCGAAAGTTCCGGCATTAAATCATCATCGAGCAAAAAGTCGCAGTGTGAACTCGAGGTAAAAATTTCAGAATTCATAAAATATAAACGATTCTTCATCGCAGATAGGAATACAAACCAATCCTTCTTGATAGACACGGGAGCGGAGGTTTCGGTTGTTCTACCAACTCGGGCATGTCGCCTATCCAAAACTGGAAGTAGTCCCCTGTATGCCGCTAATGGAACCGCCATCAAAACGTACGGTACAACTCGCCGCACAGTCGACCTTGGCCTCCAACGAAAATTTACATGGCACTTTGTTATAGCAGAAACAAAGTATGCCATAATCGGAATCGACTTTCTTAAATATTTCAATTTAGTCATCGATGTTGCGAACTCGACTCTGTCGGACAAATCAACTGTTCCACGATCAGCCATATGCAGCTTAGCATCATCGACCGCCATCAAGGCACACGTTCAACCCGAAGGTATCGAAAGCCTACTTCGAGAATACGCAGAAATAACGAACCACAACGCATCAGCTGCTTCCGCACGTCATACAGGTGTGACCCATTGCATCGAAACACGTGGGCCACCTGTGTTCGCGCGACCAAGACGTCTCACGCTAGAGAAAATGAAAGCGGCAAAAGAGGAATTTGAATTTTTATCCCGGCTCGAGATATGTCGTCCTTCGAAAAGCTCGTACGCTTCTCCGCTACATTTAGTTAGGAAGTCGAACGGCAAGTGGCGACCATGTGGAGACTATCGTGCCCTTAATGCGCAAACCGTTCCAGATCGCTACCCGCTTCCTCACATACAAGACTTCACACATTTTCTGTACAACAAAGACGTGTTCAGTAAAATCGACCTCAATCGAGCGTACCACCAAATTCCCATCGAGCCGGGCGACGTACATAAAACGGCAATAACCACACCGTTCGGGTTATTCGAATTCACACATATGACTTTTGGTTTGTGCAATGCTGCACAAACTTTCCAAAGGTTCATGCACGCAGTATTTCAAGGCTTCGATTTTGTTTTTGTATATATCGACGATGTTTGTGTAGCGTCTGAGGGAATCGAACAGCACAAAAAACACCTGCGACAAATCTTCGAACGACTCCGACAGTTCCAGCTAACAATAAACTTAGCTAAATGCGAATTTGCTCAGTCGAAAATAAACTTCCTGGGACATGTAGTCACGACGCAAGGTATCAAACCGTTGCCAGAAAAGGTAGAATTCATCGAAAATTTTCCATTGCCCATAGTCGCCAAAGAATTGCGTCGATTTTTGGCAATGATAAACTTTTACCGTCGTTTTTTTGCCAAACGCAGTACATCATCGAATGCCGCTCGTACAACTCATCCCTGGGAACAGAAAAAACGATACCACGCGAATTAAATGGACTGAAGACACCGTAAACCATTTCAACGAATGTAAAAATGCGCTGGCAAGCGCCACCCTGCTAGTTCATCCAGCGCCGAATGCTCAAATATCGCTTAGCACAGACGCAAGCGATACAGCCATCGGGGCAGCTCTGCATCAAATCGTACGAGACGAGTTTCAGCCTTTGGCATTTTTTAGCCACAAACTGTCCGAAGCACAACAAAGGTATAGTACCTACGACCGCGAACTACTGGCAGTGTACCTAGCCGTTAAACACTTCCGTGGAATGTTGGAGGGAAGACCCTTCGAGATACGTACGGATCACAAGCCGTTGATATATGCATTTAAGCAAAAGCACGATCGAGCATCACCGCGACAGTTGCAACAGCTTGACTTTATAAGTCAATTTACGACGAATACTATCCACGTCGCCGGCGTCGAAAACACGACAGCGGACACACTATCGCGCATCGAGGCGTTGGAAACACCAATCATCGACTATAATCGAATCGCTGAAGGCCAGACAAAATGTCCCGAACTCAAGAAGCTCATCGACGACAATAATACATCTCTGCAACTGAAAAGGTTTCGAACACCAAACGTAGAAAAAGAAATATACTGTGACGTCTCTACAGCGGATGTCAGGCCATTCATACCACATCAACATCGTCAAGCGGACATCCAAAAAATGCATTGCATTTCGCATGGAGGAGTTCGAGCGACTACTAAGCTCATCAAGGCACGCTTCGTTTGGCCCAACATGGGCAAAGATATCTCAGAAGCCGTACAACGTTGTCTAAGCTGTCAGCAGTCCAAGGTGAGCAAACACGTTCGCGCACCGTTACAAAAAATTGCTCTTCCATCATGCAGGTTCGAACATATCAACATTGACCTCATCGGCCCACTTCCGCAATCGAACGAGTATCAGTACTGTCGCACCATTATAGACAGATATACAAGATGGCCGAAAGCAGTTCCGCTCAGGGACATTTCCGCAGAAACGGTTGCCAAGGAGCTCGTCAACGTTTGGTTTTCTCGCTTTGGCATACCGGCACGAATAACAACCGGTCAGGGAAGACAATTTGAATCGCAACTCTTCAACGAATTGTCTCGCACGCTGGGTATAACGCATTTGCGCACTACTGCGTACCATCCGCAATCAAACGGCATCATAGAACGCTGGCATCGCTCACTCAAGACAGCGATCACTTGTCATCACCGCCAAGACTGGGTAAATTGTTTGCCCATAGTCTTGCTCGGACTGCGCACAGCTTTCAAACCTGATATCAACACAACGGCCGCAGAACTTGTTTACGGCACTACATTGCGGTTGCCGGGTCAATTTTTCAACCAAGTTCAAAACCCGCGCCCACAATCCGACTTTGTGAGGCAGCTAACCGACATCATGCAAGACATACGTCCGATCCAAACCGCAAATCACGACACTCCGGCAAAATTCGTAACCAAAAAACTAACGGATGCAACGTACGTTTTCGTACGAAATGATAAGGTCAGACCGGCATTCCAACCACCATACGACGGCCCATATCAGGTAGTATCGAAAAATTTGAAATACTTCACCATCAAGATGAACAGGAGCAACGTTAACGTATCCATAGACCGACTGAAACCAGCATTCATCGAGTCGCCACAATTGGATATGCGATCACCAACAATACCGACGCAACAAACGCCAGCCCAGTTGAACACATCACCAGCAGAACAAACACCCGCTCTCGAATCACCGGCGGAAGGCCGCCTCGGACGTGAAGTAAAACTCCCCGTCCGTTTTAGGACGTAAAGTCTGAGGGGAGCAGTGTGGCAACTGTGCTGTATGAACGGGTCGAAGGCAACCCAGACTACGAACGGCAAAAAGCAAACAAACTAACGAGTGCACTCATCAACTAGTTGCCATACATACATATATACATACATACGTACGCACATATAAAAGTGTCAACTACCAAACAAAAGAACCAACATCTGCAGCGAGCAGATTCATTCGCTAAATAAACCTCGACGTTTAAACATTGTATTTCAATTCGCGCTTTTCATAATTAAATTAAAGATCTTTGTAATTTGGATTTTACTTTAAATTTTACTAAAATAAACACTGGATTTGACTATCCCCACACATTCATCACTTATTCATACATCGTAATTATTATACAAATTAAGCAAGTGATCTAATAAACTTGCTTTTTTAATGAAACACTTTATTTGATTTAATTTACACACTTTAATTAAACACTTTATTATTTCATAATTTTATAACATCATATATTTAACATCATGTTGATGCATCGCGTGCTGTCATACATATATCTCTCCCACTAATTACTATTCTGCCCGCCATTCAGCATGTTGCTAGCCTGGCTCCCTGCAATTAATAGCATGCATAGTGATCACACACGGTGGTTGTGAAGTTGCTATGCCACTATATTACAAACACGGGTACCATTTGGTAACTTACATTTCTTTTAAAATTTTGTAAAGAAAAAAATGCATTAAATATTTAAAAAAAATTCATTAATTATAAATAAAATTTAAATAAAACATAAAATTTAGAAAACATAACTCAATTTTTTTTATTTTTTCTCCTGCATTAGATGTAAAATATTTTGCAGCACCTGCAGGATGCCTTCGTTCACCTCTGCGCTCTTTCTAATGGCTTCGGTCTGCCAATTTATGGTTGCTATTTATTTCTTTTCCAGATTGTTCGCCAATTTTTGCTCCTTTAATTTCTTTTCTGCGATTTGAAGAAAGTCGTCGGGTTGGGAGCGCGCCTTCCGTATTTTCGCCCTGAAGATTCTGCTAGTAGTTATTCATACATATATAACTACATATGTACATATGAATATACATATATTCATACAGTAAAAATATTTACTTGTCGTTAGCTATGTCCAAGTTCTCTTTAAGCCAATTTATCAGATACTCCTTTTGGGTTTCGCTGGCGCGCTTTCCTCGGATCTCCTTCTCCAAGAATGATAGAATACAAGATTGCGTGGTTTGCGGCGGTAAATAGTAAGTGAAAACAAAATTTTCATATGAAAACATTTTTACAGTTGTTTACACTATTACACTCAACGAGAATCAGTGTTGTGAAAACTATATTCCGTTTCGTTTCGCTTTTTCACATGTCACCATAACTTTTCATTTTTCATCGAACGAGAATTGGAACGGTTGTTAAAACGATAAAAAAGTTTACATTTCACAGTTTCACAGAACGAGAATTGACCCCCTGCTTTGCTATTTTCAGCGCTGGTTAACGGTTTCGATAATTGTGAGTCGACAAATAAAATATGCAGTTATTCATTTAAGCTTGTTGTATGAGTGAAATCTTGTTAACAAATCCCACTTATCGGCACAGAGAACGTATATTAGGCAGAGAAGTATCAAGTTGGAATGACGGTGTGAATTGTCAAAATGCATTAATATTTCTCGTCGAACTCATTATTCCAATGACCGACAGGGGAAATTGTGAGAGTGCCGAGTTAACAGAGCTGAGCGAAGAAAAATTTGCTTAGCAGCATATGAATTCTAATAAATGTTAATTGTTTTGGCACGATATTTTTTTGCAATGATATAAACAACTTTATGGAAACATCTAAATAATTAATTTGATGTGAAATTGGCTCTGGCTTTACTTATGTAAATAAATGCATGATAAGAATGAGTCAATTAGGTTATACATATGTATTGCAACATATGCCAAAATAGCTTACTTCACTTGCTGTTTTGCCGATGGCTTTTCACATTGTAAAATTGCATGAAGTTTAATAAATGATGAAGAAAGCTTGAAATTTTATCTATTATTAGGCAGAAAATGAAGAGAGTTAGACATATTTAATTTTTATCATCCAGGAATGTATAAATATCGGAAAAGTAACCTGAGTAATTGATGAGAGCTTTTTCTACCTACATACATATGTACATACATTTCATTACACAGATTCATAAAAAATAAATAAACTTATTTATACAAAGTGATATAAGTAGATTTAAAGAAATATTTTCATACAAATTTATGATTTATGTATAAAGCTTTTAAAATCTACTTTATTTTATGAATGTGAGTGAATGTGAGCAGATTATAATATCCGACTTCCACTTATGTACATATGTATGTATGTACATATATAGACAAGGTACCTGTGGACTTATTTTATAAACATAAAAATCGTAATCATACTTAAGTACATACATACATATCCACAAATATACGTACACATGTAGAATGTACATACATTCATATATAAGTAAGTATATATGTACATTTGAACGTCCAATCATAAATAACTAAGATGTCAACAAGTGCGCAAGCATCCAAATGTATTTATATCTATTTTTATTGATACACATTTGCATACATATGTATGTATGTACATACATTTATACTGCATACATATGCACAAATATGTACATATGTATAAATATTGACCATTTCACCCCTTCACCAGCGTGTTGGCAGGTACAACTGCGCCGGCGCCAAACATTCAGGAATATCTTCAAGTGCTACATGCAACAACAAAGAATTCATTCCTAAACGCACGCGCATGCTTCTGAAAGCTAATGCCGTTCATTCATAAATGCGAGTATTTCATCTCCCTGCGCACGCAAGTGCCTTTTTCAACAATCTTTTTCGCGACGATCACAAAAATGCTAAAATCTTCAAGTTTACAAACCGTGGGCGGTCTGAAACGCACAACATCGTATTATCAGATGATACTGCAATGTGACAACATAGCGTATGCGCTGGCGAGACGATCAAATTAACTCATCAAAACCTTAAAGGCCCGTTCACATAGGACTTTTGCTTTGCTTTGCTTCAGAGTTTCGCTTTGACAGATAAGTTCAATACATGATGTTATATGAGTCCTGCTAAATACAAGGCGAGAAAAGTAGAGCAAAGCAAAATCATGGGCAACTCTCAACTTTTGTACGCTTTGGCAATCAGCTGTTATCATTTCCATTTTATTTTTATTTTGGCGTGCGCATACACACTACAGACACTCGCGAATTTCAAACATTAGTAGCATAACTACTACTACTTACTTCCATCATATGAGTAAAATTCATTTTTTTATTCTATCTTTAAACAAAACACTCTGAACAAACACAAATCGCAACTCATAACAAACTACTAACGCAGAAACTGTCAAAGCGTTCTAAATAGCTGACCTTCTACGTCTCACGCTTTGTTGTTAAAGTTCGAACTGCCAAGCAAAGCGAGGAAAGTTCTATGTAAACGGCCCATAAGTGTATTGGTGTCGTCGGCTTTTGTCGGCTACACGTATATTACACCGACTTGTTGTCGGCTCTGTTTGATGAAAATCAAAATTTTTTGATATTTGAGTTTGACGGGCGCTAATTTGATCGTCTCCACTTATGCTTGACAAAAACAAGCTCAGTTGCGTTGTGATATTTCAAGTATGAGCAAGTGCGCGAGCGAGAAAAAATTTATTTTGAATTTCATCGAACTGTACCAATGCTTACCAGCTTTATGGAATATTCATCTAATTGATTTTCATGAGTAAATTGCTTCCGTTTTTGGTACCAAACTTTCATCCACTCCGTTTTCTTATGCAATGCTTGACGTAATTATTTGATCGTCTCGCCAGGCCATTAGAAACAATTGTCGCATTTTTCGAGTAGTACGCGAAGACTCTGGGACATTTTGTGCACCACTTGGGCTAAATTTTCGAAGACATTGGCGTCAAAACCGGGTACAACCGGGTACAACCGGGCAATATGTACATATATCTTATGATCATTTTGGCGAAATTAATAGCAGCTCTGCAAGAAGTTTCGATGATCGCACGAGAACAAAAATTCCAATATTTTTTTTTTTAATTTTCGTTTTCTTGCTCGAGATCTTCAATTTTTTATTTAATTTCAGCGTCTACCTCTGATAATATCGAGCAGCCTGAGCAAATCGTTCGCGGCTTCAGAGTCTTTCTTCTGAAATTGAAAATTTTTCAAACTCTTCTAAAGTTAAATCATCTTCATTGTTAGGTACTCTAGCATATGTTTTAGTAACGGGCGGGCAAACCCATTCAGAACCAACACTAGGCGAGCGACTTCTATGCAATGGCTCCAAATTTAAACAAGGAAAATCCCCATTTAACAGTTTATACTTTGTGATAAATTCAATCTCAAAATGGCGTTGGCGAATAAATAGCCTGCCAGTTTTTAATGGCGGTTGCAATTTGCACGAAAAGGCCCAATTCTTTCGGGCATCCTCGTTCCGAAGGAATGCATATTAAATGCGTTTCATTTAAAAAAAAGCAGCTCCTAAAGCAGCATCTGCGCTCTGTGGTGATGCCCAACCATCCGTGCTGCGGAGCTTCATCATATCCTAATTAATAAACTTGTGATGAAATATTATAAAATTGGATATTTCCATAACTACATATATACGATGCTATGAAATTCAACTCAGTAAGCCTATCATAGAAAATTTGCAAATAGGTTTATCTTCTATACTACTGTGTTTACAAAATGATACACAGTTTGATCTATAAGCGTATTATGGTTGCCGACGGATGGTTGCGGAGGGAGTTATACTCACTTCGGATGGCTTTCGGTATTATCAAAAACGATCGATAATGCAGTGTGCGGATGAAGTAAAAAAGTAGCATCACCAGAAACGGATTCGATCCGTGATTAGAACAAATTGTTCACTTTGAAATTCTCAGTAAATTGTGTTGCGGATGCTTATAAATAAACCATGGAAAGCAATCAAATGTAAGAAAAAATGCATTTATTTGTCTTTTATTAAATAATAAATAGTAAAAATTAACTAATTTGTGTTTTTTTGGAGCGTACAACGAGCAGGGAGCAATTCAGATGTTTAGTTTCCAAAATGAAAGAGCATCCGGACATAGCAAAAATGCACCTGACGTCGTGGAAAGATTTTGGGAAAGTCTGCGAGAGGAATGGAACTCGATAGGGCCGCTAAATAAAAGCATTGCTGAATGGAAAAAGGGGTTTGAAATATTTAATAGCTATATAAAAAAATGTTTTACTAAATTTTAACTGCAGGTTTGGTCAGACTATAAATCGGCAGTAAAGAAGAAGCTGGAGAATGATCCAAATATTGGGAATCAAATTAAAAAAAGAAAAAAGAGACCTGAACATTTTGATTTGTTAGAAAAACAAATAGGTGTTCAAGGGAGTCTATTCGAAAAAGTTTCTGAAGGTGTTGACACCCAAGGTAAACATTTTGAGTACCTGAAGGAAAATGTTAAAAGACTGAGCGGCTGGGCGACCAAAAAAAATCAAGGTAACGCAATTCTTCTACATATCCTTGAAGAAACAAAAAGGCACAACGCTGTAATGGAAAATACTGCATTAGACAAATTAAGAGTTAAAACAGAACTTTTAAAATTTGAGCTGGGAAACGCAGACAGACACCTTAATCCTTAAATGTTTTTTTTTTAACTGTGATGTATGTATATGTGAATATTTTTTTTTACCATGAAGGCGTTTTTACTTAGATTTTCTATACTAATATGATTGATTGATTGTTTTTTTGTTTGTTTGCATAGAACAGGCTCCGAAACTACTTGACTGATTTGAAAAATTCTTTCACTGTTGGGAAGCTACACTATCTCCGGTGAACATAGGCTATATTAAATTTTCAAAAAAGTTAGGGATCTACAGTAAAACTCCAATAATGTAACCCAAGGTGTGAAAAAATTACCAAAAAACTTTCTTAGACTGTTATAATATTTTTTTTACACCTATTGAAGTTTTTTTTTTATTATACTAGCTGGCAACGGTTGTGCGAGGCTTCGCCACGCACTTTCTGTTTATGTATATGTATAAGAAATCACTTACTATTAGTTACTTTGGTTCTGAAATAGTTTGATTTTGCATTTACCTTAATTCCTAAATATACAAACTCATAGAAATAACAATTTTATGTTGCATACAAATGCAATTCAAACTTTTTATTGGACAAACATCAAAAAATTTCTTTGTATACAATATTAAGCGTCCCTCCCTCTGCAAGGACAAAAAGGTTTACATTAAATGTTTGCCCCTGTGCCTTATTTATGGTCATTCCAAAACAAACCTTTACCGGAAACTGAAGTCTTTTAAATCTTAATGGCCAATCTGTAGGTATCATCGGAATTCTACGTATTAGAGTAGATTTTCCAGTACCACAACCAGTTAAAATAGTACATTCAACCAGATAAAAATGTAACCTTTTTACCTGCAGGCGAGTTCCATCGCATAACCGTGGGGGACTTAAATTTCGCAATAAAATTATTGGAGCTCCAACTTTTAAAGTAAGTTTGTGGGGAGGCATACCTGAAGGGTTCATAGAATTTAGAAATTCCGTTGGGTAGTGCACAGCTTCTTCACCGTCGACTACTGTATCCACCGAGCAATATTCTCTCGTTTGTGCGTGGAATTTTACCAATACCAATTCGTTAATTTTTTCGACTTGTTCATTAGTAGGTGTTAATATTGCTCGTTCCTTTAACCAGGATACAGGTTTATAAGCAAGTTGGTCTATTGTGGGATATATTTTGTCAATCAGTTGTTGATGGTCGGTGACTGAAACGCATATATCATTATTGAAGGAGATTTCCCCACAAACTGTTGGAAGCTCTCCGTTACCAACTTTCAGTAACATGTCAGCAAACATCATGTTATCTTCTGAGGCTTTAATCACTCTCATGTTAATCTTGAGTGCTAATTTTATTACATGGGACCAAAGGTATGCTCGGTTTAATGACGCATTCACCTCATCAGCCCTGGCTCCTCTAGATATAACTGGCAATATTTGATGGAAATCTCCTGAAAATAATACCGTACAACCACCCATAGGTGTGTTCGTACTTCTTAAATCACGCATGGTCCTATCTAGGGTTTCAACTGACGCTTTATGTGACATTGTGGCTTCATCCCAAACTATCAGTGAGCACATCTGGATAAGCTTAGAAGTATTACCTTGCTTAGAAATGTTGCATACGCTGGCACAATCGTCAGAAATATTTAGAGGAAGTTTAAATGTAGTATGCCCCGTTCTTCCACCTTCTAAAAGGGTAGCTGCGATCCCAGAAGACGCTACCGCAAGGGCAACGTTACTGCCAAAACTTAATTTAGTGAGAAGTAAATTTATTAAAAATGTTTTTCCCGTGCCGCCAGGAGCATCAAGGAAAAATATCTTTCCGTCCTTGTATTGTATACAAAGAAATTTTTTGATGTCTGTCCAATAAAAAGTTTTAATTGCAATTGTATGCAACATAAAATTGTTATTTTTATGAGTTTGTATATTTAGGAATTAAGGTAAATGCAAAATCAAACTATTTCAGAACCAAAGTAACTAATAGTAAGTAATTTCTTATACATATACATAAACAGAAAGCGAGTGGCGAAGCCTCGCGCAACCGTAGCCAACTTTTAAAAATTCAGCTGTAGTTTCTAGTTTCTTGTATGATGACAAAGCATTTGAAAAACAAACATACATATCTAACAGTGTGGATCAAAGTTATCATTTCGCCTTGCATCGGTTTATCAACGAAGTCAACAGCACAGCTCTCTGTGCATAGCCGAACGAAGTAGCAACGAAGAGCAGTTGATTTACTACTCACACAACTACACATCTTCCCGCTACGACACTGATTTTACATTCGGTTGTAGCAATGCTGTACTTACGGGTCTATTCTGCACCGGTAACAACATTTTTATTACCGGTAATAAAAACGTCCGGCAACTTTTAAACCCTTTTGGTATTCTGCACGTTCTTATTACCGGAAAATTTTATTACCACTGCACTAGGTGGTAACTATTAGAAAACATCTGACGTTTATTTACATTTTTGTAATAAATTAAAGAGTAGTGAAGTATTAAACGTTGATTTTTTTATTAAACTAATTGCAATACGAGTTTTCAATATTAAAAACATAATGGCGACTTCTTTGGTAATGTTACTGCTGATTGATGAGGAGGATGATGAAATATCCCTACGTAGACAGCAACTGAAAAGTCTTCGGAACAACAGCGATCCATTTAGTTTACCAAACGAAATTTTTAAACAGAATTTTCGAATGCCGAAGGAAGCATGCAATTTCGGTGCCTTCGGGGTGTTCTTGCCTTGGAGCAGCTCCGAACGGTCCTTTACGAAGGCTACATACCAGCGTAATTGCTGCTGGGTTGTCCTTGCGTATTTTCTGCAATTAAAAATTAATGATATTATAATAATTTATTAAATTTACTTTAGTAAATCACTCACTTATTCATCTCCATTGTGATTCGCTTGTAAAATTTGTGTTCAAATTCACACCACACCAAAGCAAACACCGTATGGTGAGTTTTACACTGTTGACAGCGTTACCAGTGTGCAAGAATGCCGGTTACAAGAAGTGGTAACATTTTTCGGTAATAAAATTTGCCGGTTACAAAATTTCCGGTAACGTGCAGAATAGACGTGTTAGTGTAAAATTTTTTAAAACTTTACACTTAAATATATCAGAAATGAATAGGCTAATTTTTAATTTAAGTAGCTATCATTGTAGTGCTAACTGCAAGCATTAATTAAAAAAAAAGTTGCATCCCAATCCGTTCAGTAGTGCCCGAGATTAGCTCTTTCCAAAATTTTAGACTTTGTTTTATAATATGTAAGAAGATAAGACAAGATATGTATATACATATGTATGTACAATTAAGTTTTTCAATTGGATTTGTGGGGGTCGTCGATTTATATTACTAGTTAGTTTTACTAAACAACAATATATCAAAGACATCTGCATTTTCTATTTATTATACGAATTAGAGCAGGTTTTAGATTAGTAGTTTAAACACTTTTTTTGTTATCTCCTATTATGGTAACATTTTCTAAATTTCTGCTAGATGTAGAGATACATACATATGTACATAAATACTTTATTTGTTGTTATAATGAGACAAAAATATATCAAAAGTGCCTAAAGCCCAGGGGTCGGTCTAAGACAGCTCTGGGAAAATACCCCTGGTTATAAAACTACCAGTACCTGTTAACCTTTATGAATTTGGGCGAAACAAAAACATCCCTTAAAAATCCACTTAGTAGATACATACATATGTCTATATGTATGTACATGCGATTGCATTTGCATATATACGCATGCACATATCTATACTTAATTTGTATATATGTATGTATGTACATAAGTTGTACTCGCCATTACTGCAATATAACCCAGAAGGAAAGTATGGTATGCATTACTTTGAGAATTAATTATATAATTAGTTCTTTCTGGTGTAAAATATAATGTATTCAAAAGAATGTACGTGGTAATGTCTCATAACACTACAGGGCATTGTGATTACCAAGTACATTCCCATATCTGCAGAAGATAGAATGTATTGTTTTCGTGTAAATTTTTTCGTGTGTGAATATTCTTCGAATATTAACTGCTATCTGACGACGCCGTCATGTCGCCAACAAGTTTTGCGTTTCATATTCAAAAATGCATAAATAAATCATTTTGTGGTGAAACGCGTGGAAGATAGAAGGTTTAAAGTGAATTAAAAATTAAAATGTATTCAAAGCGTCATTGGCGCAGAATTCTTCCAAAAAATAGACTTTGTGCAAAGAAACCGTTGCATGAAAATATTAGTGGTGTTGATAATTGTGCAGAAGAAAATTGTATTGCCCAAGAAAGTGAAAATGTAGAAAGTGATGAATTGATGTAATAATTTTTTATGAATTAATTTAAAAATTCGTATGTAATTTATTTGAATTAATTTGTGAATTTTTTAAACTGTATATATGTTTTTTTAATTTTTTTATGGAATTATTTTTAAAATTATTATGTAATAATTTATTTGAATTAATTTTGCTATTTTTTTATAAGTATATATAGGTTTTTTTTTAATTTTTTATTGAATTAATTTTGTGGTTTCTTTACTGCGTAATATTTTTTCCCCTTTAATAAATGTAAATATATCAAATTTAATTGAAAACTAGGAGATTGTTTAATTTATATATCAGGAATGAATTATATACTAAAAAGGCATATGTAAGTAATATATGTATTACAATAATAACTAATATATTGCAATAATAACTAATTACAAAGGAATTAGTAATATAATGCATTATGACGAATGAATTATATAATGAATTCTTGAAACGCTTTCAAATAATGTATTACAGTGAATGAATTATATAATGCGTTCTTAGAACACATTTAAAGAAGTGATTATTTTCCTAGGACATCATGCGTGTTAGCAATAATGAATTACGGAATTAATGCTGCATACAAGCAATTGATTACCTGCTCGATTCTCATTGATTCCATCTTCCTGCTGGGAAGTTTCTGTTGAGAGAGCGTTCAGTGCCTTTCAACTATGGGCCCGCATTATTGTACCCGACTTGCAAAAGAACGCTCCAACTCGGATAAAACTTCCTTTAGTAGCAAAAGCAACATAAAATTTCGTTAAGCATACGGAAATAAATATATAATATATGTATACATATGTATATTTATTTATTAATAATATTTTATTTATTAATAAAAAATGTAATTGCTATATATAAAATTATATTAGTATAATTTATATTTTACTTTAATATAAGTTATCTTTATGTAAGTATTTTCATAAACATATTTACATACATACATATGTATGTGTGCACCTATAAATAAATGATTGATTTCATACACCTCATTTAATTTATATTATTACTTTTCTATTAAGTATAATACAAAAAACACATATCTGTATGTACATACATATGTGTTCTCTTACCACTGCTTATACATACATATATAATGGCTCCGTTTTAGTGTAACCGAGTTGCAAAAGAACGCTCCAACTCGGATAAAATTTCCTTTAGTTGCAGAAGCAACCCTGTTAGCATCTTTCATGTAAGTTGCGATTTGTTTAGTGCTATTCAGGAACGGATAATAGTTCTGCCGGTAATTTTTATGTTTATGTAGTTATATATTTACAAATACTATGCAAATAAAAATGAATAAGGGCTTAAATCTAAATTCCCCATGAATTTTCTTTGGGCTAATTCACAATAGCGCAGTTTTTTCACTTCCCAACACTACATCTGAGGTCGGATATCATTTTACCGAGTTAGCTCGACTCGCATATTTTTCCGAGTTAGTGTTGTTGCTTTACATGTAATTCATTATCCTCTCTAGTGTTCTTTTGAAACTAGGTTACAAAGAAACGTTCTCAATATTGCTGCATTTTGCTTACTACACCAACCTTCTGCGAATATTCGACGCAACATATATATACATTCATTTATGAGGATGAACGACAGCCCTGAACGTTCGCGAATGCATCGAAGCCCCTTGTAGCTACATTTATGAAGGCACGAATCATTCTCGAACGCGAACGAACTGGATTTTTTTTTATGTTCTCGTTCGCGAAAGTGAATGTAAAAATTGTTTTTAAATATTTATCTTCGCCTGCCCAAATGCGTGACTCGAGCCAATGGATCCAGCAATTATTTAAAACAAATCCTTTCTGATCATTAGTTTATTAAGAAACTCGGTTTGAAATATGGACTTTTTTGCATATTTCAAAAATAAAGGACCATTAATTACTCTTATTCTACCTCAACTAAGCCAGTAAATTTATAAATTTTTTGGTTTATATACACTTAACACTTTGCACAGGTAGTAGTTAGTGCTAAAAGCTTTAGTTTAAAGTAATTAATAACAATTTGTTAAATAAAATCACTCTGAAAATTACTTTGCACCTTTAATAAAATATGTAATTAAATTACGGATCTCAGCTGTCAAACTCTGAAATAGTATGAACCAAGGATAAAATACAAAACAGAAAACGGAAAAACTCAGATGAAATACATGTTCATTTTTTAAGCGCATGCTGTGTTTTTATGAACGTAAATATTCATTTGTACAAGAAATGTTAAACAGTAATAGGGGTCGGCTGAATATTCATTTGGACTTTATAATTTCTCTGAAAGAACTGTAATTTTACCCCATTTACAAATGTGATCCCAGGGGTCTGTAGAGGGTTTAGAGGGGGGAGGGTACGTGTTCTAAAACCTCTGGCAGCGCTCTTACTTATAGGCTGGTTTTCGTGTGCCACGCCCCGTTCCTCTCCGCCCAATACCCCAAAACCTTTATACAAATACTCTAAATTTTTGTGAAATGATTTTTTACGATTTAAAGTGCGGCACGGCTTTATTAAACTTTTGGCAATGAAACGAAATCAAAACTCATTGTTTATGATAATGGAAATAATTCAGTTGGATCGAAATGTCACATTTCAGACTATGGAGGTATCCTTGCACATTTCCATAAGTAAAATACAAACAATTTAGCATGAGCATTTAGTAAAGAAGAATGTCTGAATCCAACGTAATTTGACTATAGCTCAAAAAATAGCTCGTGCAGACTGGAGCATAAAAATGCTCAAAAAAGTCCATCTGGTATCGTAACAGGTGACGTAGGTTGGATATATGCATTATTCGTTCACTTTATCGCTTTATTCTTCCGTAAAACTAGGCCAGTTGCTACTGTTGATTGTGGAAAGTCATCGATCTAATCAGAAAACATAACTGGAACCGTTGAATCATCCTTCAGCACGACATTTCCAAGTCTCACACAGCGTATGAAACAGTTGATTATTTGAAGGAGGAAAAAATCGAAATCACGATTCATTGACCTAATTTATCACCAAATTAATTCTTTGTGTTATCGCTCGGTGAGAACAAAATATGTGGTGAGCGTGTTTCAACATTTAAAGAGGTCGTTGAGGCATTTAGTTACAGAGGTACCCCCCTTCAGAGTTGATAAATCACAACTGGCTTCCTCAAATACAAAATTTTATAGATCTTGCAGGCAAATATTCTGAAAACGATAAAGCGTTTCTTTTAAATGAAACATGATACAAACAGTGTAAGTGTTTAAGTTTGCCAGCATTATAAAGTTTTACTCAAGGCGAATTTATAGAAGGTGATGGCATAAGAACAGCTGATTTGATTTTTTTTGTTCACCTACATGTATTTTGTTTTTGCTTTTGCCTATGAGTTTTCAAAAGCCGTAAAAGCAAAAACAAAATGTATTTAAATTTTGACAACTCTTACGCAGAAACAAAAACAAAATACATTTTGTAGTTGTATTTATAACACCACCTTGTATGGATTCGCCTTGGTTTTACTATTGAGAGCGAAGCAAATGCCAAACAAATGTAAAATACAAAATAAACAAATGAAAATATTGAAATTTATTTTGGTTTCAGACAAAAAATTAAGTTGTATGTGTGAGAAAATTAGCTTGGAATTTTTTTATATTGTGATCAAACTTTAAAAATGTTCAGCCTGGCTTCCAGGGGGTTTACCTTATAAATGTTTATATCATGAAATGAAATGTGTATATATCTATGTTTTTCCGGAGACTTTCAGAGATTCCCTCGTATTATGTTAGCATAACAGCTAAAACTTTTTAATTTGAATTGTTCACGGTATTCATTAAATTTGCATACAAGATTTAGGTCTTACTTACTTACTTAAATGGCGCTATAACCGTCTAAGCGATTTTGGGCGAGTTCAACAATTGCGTCAGTCGCTCCTTTTTCCTGTTCCTTCATTTTCCACTTGGTTCTTCCAAACGCAGAGGAGGCCATCCTCAACGATTGCCGTGGTCGTCATCGGAATAGGGGATCTCATTCGAGACTTGTTGAAATTTTTCATTGGAAACTGTTTTCACGTGGCAGGCACAACAAGAAACTTATGTAGTTTTAGTTTAGGACATATTTATATCGAGCCGATTGCTTCAAGTCAGACAACCGCTCGTAGCCGCACCTACTGATGAACAGACGCTGTAAAACCTTGGTGAACCCCTAACCCGAAAACGTCGGAGTGACCCACCAGGTTTTCTTTTCATTTTAGCTCACTCACTAACTGATGTTCCGGAGCTACCCA
Source organism: Anomoia purmunda (assembly GCA_951828415.1). Lineage (NCBI taxonomy): Eukaryota > Metazoa > Arthropoda > Insecta > Diptera > Tephritidae > Anomoia > Anomoia purmunda. The sequence continues at coordinate 87,944,873 of OX639995.1, forward strand.
GAGGACACTTGAGTGAAATCACTCGGAAGTTGTGAGCTGCTTGAACCGCATGCAGAATAATCGTCCTAGACGCTCCCAGGTGAATGACAATCTGAGACTTTCCCCACTTCCGTGTACTTCTTCACACGGTTCCATCCTTCCATTAGGACCCATAAAATCAAAAATATCATTACTTCTATTTTTTCATTTCAAACAAATTGTATAATACATTTTAACAGTTATAGGAGGTTTTTATTAATCACGATTCATTTGTACAAGTTTACAAAGCGTGATGGTTTTACGAAAAAAGTAACAGACGAATCCGTATTTTCTGATAAAAAATTCACCCCTATTGCGGTTGCGTCGTCGACACTAAACGACGACAACTTGTCAAAATCGGTATTAGCACAGATGTTGTCGATACCTAAAGACAACTATTGATACATATGTATTTCAACACTGTGTTTTCTGATGACTGGAAGAAAATTTTTAATTATACTTGTTTTTTTCTTAATAAATTGTATGTACATACATACATACACAATTAAAGTGAATTATAACATGTGTATTTATCTGCATAGATTTAGATTAGCAATGAACAATTTGAAACTCTTGTAGTTAAGTTAGATAAACAGACCTTGCCTAGCAAAGGGGCTTCAAAAGGGAACGGCTCAATCTAACTTAAACTGCAATTGGAGGCAATCAGGAATAAATTAAATGCCCTTGATCTCCCTTTAAGAGACAGCGCCGGCTAATGTTCCAAATTGCAGGGCTGTTGCTCGTTTGATAAACGTTTTCGCTTACTAAGCTGATTTAAAACAGGCGTGATTAATAAAAACCTTCTATATTCGTTAAAAGGGTAATTATTATTAATAAATTACTTAATATCAGGCAAACTACTTCACATAAATTAAGTGCGTTAATACGAATCATTTCTACATTGTTTTGATATCTCTATAGCTACAAGCTTTAGTTTTTTGATCAAAGGAAGAAATGTAAGGTATTGTGTACGTGTTTATTATATTTCAATTTAATTGTGAAATCTTTTTTTTTTTCCACACACCAAAGCTTCTAGAGGGATTAAAACAGAGTAAAATGCTAATATTTCACATTTAATGGTTATGGGAGAATACGCGTTTCGATTATTATCGAGGCGACACTGATTTATTTTTTATTTGGCTATTGATTTAAGATATATTACATCATTCTTTCTAAATTTATTGACATATTTTACAAAACGAAATTACTTAATTTCAGCTTAATTTGCTTATAAATGAAGAATATGCCTTAAATTAAGATATAATGTCCGTTACAAGTTATCAGATCGCATCATTGAATACCGCCGCTGGACATTTTAGCAACACCATTTGTTCGCAACGAATTGCTGAAGTCCGGAGAAAAGGAAAAGGTCAGCCGGCCAAGTGCGATTGTCGTTACAATCATTGTTAAATCTTAATTTAGAACAAAAGGGATTAGAGCACGTTCAACCAAAAACTACTAATATGGAATTATTGTAAGTGAGCGACTCGATTTTCAATTGTTTTAATAAAAGAAATTTCCAGCATTTATAAATTTTAAATTTAACGTTAAAATTCTATTATATGGTTTTTAAACAAAGGTAAAGGTGTGATTATATTTCTTAATTGGTTGCCCGCTATATTAATCACACTAACGAACGCACAACAGGTCTTTCTGACTTAATTTCTACTTTTGATAATATCGACCTATCAGAGCGGACAGACATAAACGAGACACAGCTCGCACAGGTGGTAAACGCAGCCGTCTCCGCTTTAGGGATGCGGAGACGGGAGTTTGAGGATAGTCTTAGGGTCAGACAGGACAAAATTGTAGATTTATTCAAAAAGCCAATAGTTGCGGAATGTTAAAAAATTAGATTTATATCTGACAGAACCTGCGAAGAATCACTGGACGTGAAGTCCTTGCCCGAATTTTCAGGACAACCTGAGTGTTATGTGTCGTGGTGTGAGGCGGCACATAGCGCATATGAGATTTTCAAGAGCTACGATGATAGCTCATGGCACTATCAAGCGGTTAACATTATAAGGAATAAAATCCGTGGAGCTGCCGATGCACTTCTATCATCCTTGAAATTTTAAATTTTGAGGTTATTATAGCCCGCCTTAATTTCACATATGCCGACACGCGACCAAACTACTTAGTTTAGCAGGAACTTTCTACGCTTAGACAGGGCTCTTCTAGCGTACTAGAATTTCATGACGTGGTGGAAAAAAATTATCCTTGCTCGCTAACAAAACTAAAATGTCTTACGAAATGAATATTGGAGACGCATTAATATATATCGTGAGAATGCGCTTAGTTTTTATTTCCGGCCTCAGAAAACCATTATGTCCTCTTTCGTATCGAAACCTAGTCCTCCGACCGGCGTACAGCACCAAAATTCCAAAGAGTGAATAATTTAAAGAAAAATTATGGTAACAAATCAAACTCGGAGTCATATGAAGAATTATCGGAGCCAGCTGTCGAGGATCTGGAAGCAAAGGAAGTTAATTTTTTAGAGGAAGGTCTCTCCTACCCTGGATCTCTAAAACACTAGGTGGGTAGGAGGTAAGACTTTATTATTAATTATATCAAGCCTCTAGGGGGTTTAAGGAGGGTCAAGTCTGTTGACAATAAATTTGCAATAAAATCTGTGTTGCGGATATTATAAAATCCGAAATTGCAGAGTTACTAAAAAATTATATAATACGACCTTCGAGGCCGCCACACAACAACCCCAGGGGTTGTCGATAAATATGTAGGTTTCGACGAAAACGGAGTGAAAATGAAAATTTAATGAAAAAACAATTGAGGACTCATATCCTATCACCAACGTGGGGGTTATTTGATCAAATTGAGCTCGCCGAGCGAGATCGGGAGCAAACCGCATTCTCGACATGTAATGGCAAATACGAGTTCTGCCGTCTACCCTTTGGCCTAACGTCCTTAGGGAGCATATCGGCAAATACTGTTTTGCTTATATTGATGAGGTCATCATTTTCTCTCAAGATAAAGCAGCCCATTTGGCACATGTAGAGGCTATCTTAAAAAGCTCGCTTGAAGCAAATATGAGGGCTTCTGTAGAAAAATCGCAATTTTTTAAGACGGAACTTGAGTACCTTGGAATTATTTAAAAAGGGGGAATCAAAAACCTGCCCACAGAAAGTCGAGGCAATACAAAACTTCCCTCAACCAACAACAATAAGGGGTGTTCGGCCTTAGGAATGGCTAGATACTACAAATGTTTTGTTCGCGATTATGCTAAAATTGCAAAGCCTATAAGCAATATCCTCAGAGGAGAGTTTGGAAAGGTGTCTGCCTCTCAATCCAAGAAAATCCAAATTTTTTTCGATGAAGTCAAGTTGGCCTATTCAGACTTCAAGAAGGCCTTCGATTTCACTACAGATGCTTCCTCATATGCCCTTGGCGTGGTCCGCTCTCAGGAGGGGAGACCGATTACAATGATTTCAAGGACACTCGAAAAAAAAAGAAGAGCATTTTGCCACAAATGAGCAAGTTGTTGAGGACACTACAGATCTTATTTTGCTGGCAACAATAAGGTATAACTCGGTTACAGGCGAAAAACCTTCAGCTATTTTTCATTCACGGGTAGGAAAAATCGGAGAAGCCCGAAATAATATTGAAAAGGCTCAGGAATCAGCGCTTAAACTCCATAATAAGAACAGGTAAGCAGGAACATTTGCAGTAGGAGAAACAGTGCACATTAAGTAGAATAAACGTCTAGGTAACAAACTCACTCCTTTGTATGTAGTGCATAAGGATAATATTCGTTAGCTAAATTTAATGTCAGTAACGGCTGACCTGGAACGAATCGATAAGCTTCTTCGAACACTAACTGGACCAACACATGTGTATCCTAAACATCTTGGGAACTAATCTCAAGGTTGTAGCGGGCTCGCCTGGCTTCGACGACTTCCAAAGAGTTACGATAGAACTAGACAAACTAAGTGACAATAACAATCGCCAAATCACTGTAAATTCACAATTACAAAAACAAGTTCTCGATTTAACTGATACAGTAAATAAAATTCTGAATGTTGAAAAATTAGGACAGATAGATACTGGGTACTTTATGAAATTCTTTTAGCCAGATATAGAGCTATTATCAATAACTTAGGTAACATTATATTATCGATTGCCCTAGCACAACTAGGATTACTGAATTCCGTTATTTTGGATAACGTCGAAATCGATTAAATTCTGGAAAACGAGTCCCTCGGCAACCTAACTGTAACCGATTTGTTATTAATTTCTGAGTTTAAAGTATTTCATGTTAATAATCTCTTTCATTTCCTAGTTAATTATCCTAGTCCTAAACTTATTTGTAAAAATAAGACTATACTTCCCATAGTTCACAGCAACAAAATTATATTCCTACAAGATAACGCAGTTGCAGTATGTAGTAAAGACATCTACTCCATAGACGGCTACACAGATACGACTATAAAATTTTGCAGAAAATCAAATATCCCTGCCTGCGCTCAGCAGCCAGTAGCTGGTACTACATCGACAAAAAACATTTGGTCAGCTAGATCTCGTGCAAGAAATTGATACGAGTAACGGACTGGTTGTCATGAACGATCACACCGCAGTTGTAAAATCTGACAATGAGACTATTCCTCCGAAAAGAGGTACTTACCTGCTGACATTTTCGGGAGATGCTAGCGTGAATGGAACTGTATTCTTCAATTGAAACGCCCTCCAAATAAGAACGGCGGAAACTCCCTCGTCTACGCGAATAAATATTACTGGGCATGACTTGTGACATCGTGCAATAGAAAATTGCCGGTATTAACTACACTAATAACACTAGCCATCGTCGTCGCGTTACTGCTTTGCGTAAATTTTGTTAAAAATCAGAGCAGACTGACTGTAATAGTAAGAGTGGTTGAAAACATCGCATGCGGGTCAACAGGAAGGTCCGCGAACGTCCCTAACTTAGGAGGGGAAGAGTTATCACGAGCGACCCAGTCAAGTTTTCAACAGTCAGAAAATATTGCGCGTGGTAGGTTGGATGTAACAGCTAACGAACACAGAAGCTGAAAGATCAAACAACTCTAAAGTTACATCCAAGGGTTGCGCGTGGCCTGAGTCAGCAAGTTCCTGCGTTCTCAGCGTCGTCGGCGGCGTTCTCAACAGCGGAGGGCATGAGGGTAGTATAAGTAATGCTTACTTTTGTATTAGCAACTTAGCTACGTTCAGGTACTCAAGACTACAGCCAAATGCTGTCGGAATAAATAAATACAAAAGTTAATAAGAAAGTAAACTTTTATATTACACAAATTGTGTGAGGTCAAAAAAATAAAAGTTATGAGTTTTATGCTTTTATGGGGCATTAATTTTGTATGCATAGTTATTGGGCACCGTGTATGTATATAACAATAAAGCTATTATACTCGATGTCTACTTGTTCACCAAAAAGTAAAGCGTTTTTTTGAGATTATTGGACATTTATTATTGCATCAACTTGATAGACTAACGAAATACAAATGTTCTATGTATACATATATATTAGCTTGACTTACTTATGGATATACATACATAAATACATATTATTTTTTTCAAAATTACAGCCAGCGCTGATTTTAACTAATTATCAACATCCACAATTTGATGCACGCGAATCTCCATCTCCAGTTACATCAATAGTATTAGCAACTTGTATACTGTTGTAATAGTCTGACGTCACAATCTAAATTAAAATAAAAAGTGGTTAATACTCTCATAAAAATGTTTCGTTATCATTAAAATAAAATAGGGACCATAACAGATATAAGCTTTGTCACAAAATATCACATTCCGTTCTTAGGCTTTAATTTTTATTTTTCGTTCAATGTAAGGCTTATTATTTTTTATTCGCAATAAAAAATTATATTTTGAGTTTTACTTTTCTTTCAATAAGTAAAACTCCAGTGGTAAGTTATTCTTCTCTTGATATCTTTTATCAATCAATTAATCAATAACTGGCGCTATAACCGCCTAGGCGATTTAGACCGATTCTAATAAAGCACTCCAAGCGTTCCTTTGCTTTGCTACTGGAGACACCAAGTGAAGCCAAGTCCTCCACCTGTCGAGGTGGTCTAACCGTAATATGATAGACTTGCTATCGCGCTTTCGATTTGCAGACAGCCACGAGGCTTGGTGTATTTTCCTGAACTGAAACCTGGTGCAGTCCACCGAACGGACTAAGACCGTTAGTGGAGAATGAATTTTCCGACAGTGTGACCAAATATCCCTTCCTTACCCACCCTGACATTGAAGTTGTCAAGGACGATTTTGATATCGCTGGAGAAGTGATCTTTGATCACATCATTCTTCTATACCGTCGGGCGTGGACACAAATAAGGAGATGTTAAATAATCTTGTTTTGATGCGAATCGTGGCGAGGCCCTCGACCACCAGATTGAACGATAACACTTGACGACGAAGTCTCTTCCCCACCATATATCCAACACCGAACTTGAGCTCCTTTACATGGCAGCTGTAGTAAATGGCACAACGCCCAACCCGGGTTTTCTCCAAACTAAACTTGACAAGGAATGGCGGAAAATCGTTCTAATACACATCAACTTTTCAACCTTTCGGAAAATAATAAGAATAAACAGAATTAATAACTTTTCTAATTTCGCAGTTTTTTTGGTGAGATACCCTAATATACATACATATGTACATATGTATATTTTTCCATGCTGAATCCAAGTCATAAACAGTTCTTTATGGTTCGCTTGAAACCAAGAATAATAAGTGCTCGTAGTGAGCAGGTGTGAGAGTCAAGTGATAAAGTTGGTAGCTATCTTTTGCAATTGTCGCTTTCCGACGTCGAATTTTCTGTATGTATTTATATGCACGTTCTTTCAAGGTGATTTCCCATGATCAATAAGTTTTAGCCGTACCAATGTACGAGATCGAGGACGTACATGCCAGACTCTTTTTTTATTAGACCATTCCCTTCATGCAATTTCCTATGACTTAACGGAATAACAGCTGAAGACACATACTGATTACATACTGGTAGAATTAAAAATTTCAAATATTATATACTTGTATCATGCCAAACTGTAACATAAATTGCCGTTTTTAAATATACATATGTATGTACTGAGATAACCTAAATATCCAACGACACATATTTTGTACATATTTCAGGAAAATGAATAGACATTATAAATTTGGTCATAAGTACAGGAGGAAGGGATGGACACATACCAAAGTATATCACTACGATCAGGACGACGAGCCAACTCGATTAAGCCAAGTCCATATGTACTTATATATTTGAACGCACATTAGTCCCTCATTTTTAGAGATATCTAACTGAAAATTGGTAGAAAGGTGTGTTTTTATATTACACTAATTATTTGTCGGAACCGATAAGATCGAACCATATATAGCTGTAAAACAACTGATTTATATGATACTGATAGATATGAGGCTTTTAACCATAACTCTTACACGAAAGCAGCTAAGAACATGAAATTTGACACTTCTTTCACTATTTATTTTCATTTATTTTGAATAAAAAGTATCCAATGAATATTATCAGGATCGAGTCCCTATAACTTATAGGCCCCATTCAACTGATTGTTCAAATAAGAGGTTATTATTCTTACTACATTGAAGTTTATAATAATATGCAATTTGTCACTTCTTTCCCTTCACTTGAATTTAAAGCCCACAACGAAAATCATCAAGACGGATAACTATAGCTGATAGCTCACATACAACAGAGGGTTCTATTGAGGTTTTGCGTTATAACTGAAATTTGGCCCTCCCGTTAAATTTTATAAATAGAGTGTCCAGCGAAAATCATCGGGTAACTATAACTTAAAGGTACCATACAACTGATTGCTAGAAAGATTTTCATTTTAAAATCATAATCGTTATATTTTTAGGATCCTTTTTAATCGACGTTCGCCGAAGCAAAGTGTGTAGCATGTGCGCGCATAATTCGGTGTGTATCGGGTTCGAATCCTGACCGGAGCAAGTAACATCAACAATTATAGAAAACTTTTATTTAATAGCGTTTGCCCTAGGCAAGCAATGGCATACCTCCGAGTCTATTTCTACCATGAAAAAACTTCTCACAGAAATGATTTACCGTTCGGAGTCGGGGTAAAACTGTGTCACAACCTCAAGACGCAAACCACAAATTGTAGGAGAAGTTCGCCCAAACATCAAGCTGTGGTGTAAGCGCCAAATTATCATTATTATTAAAACAAATTTAAAGGCTTCTGATGGAAGTGGAAACCCTAATTTGATCCAATCTGACTTTTAATTAATGTTCTTTGTTCAGAGTTACAGGGGTAGATGCACATAAGGTAAAGAAAAACTGTTCTTTTTTGTCTCTGCTTATATTTATTCGTTTTATATGTACACCATGGTCATAACAATTTATAAAAACATTTACCCAAATGCGGGAGCACACAGGGTATTATAACTTTGATAGATATCAAATTCGATATTTTCAAATAAATTTATCTCCGAAACTACTGTATTAAACTCTACCAAATTGTAGATTTTAACTTAACAAACATAATTTTGAAAATTATAGAATTGGTATTTTATTAAATCATTGACGAGTTACGTCAAAAGAATAATAACTTAGTTTTGGTGTATACGATTTATTCATTTCGCGTTAATGTCTGTGGCGTGTTTAGGCAGGTAGAAGTTAGTCATTTTGGTCCTGTGGAATATTTTGTGTTGGATCTGTATGTTAATACCTGTTCTACCTAAGTTATTGTTTTGTTTTTCATTAACAAATTTTAAGGCTCAAATATTACGTCTGAGTTTCTGTTATATTTCCATATTCCCAAGTGCGTTCAGGTGCCGTCGTTTCTGTTGCACAGCAGAATTTTGTTGTTTTCTTAATGAAACCGGCTTGTCTCCAAACCAACCGTGACAAAGAATGACGGAAAATCGTTCCAATATATATACCAATTTTTCCCTTGTAAGAAGGCCGTACGCGTAATAGAAGCAAAACTTTTTAAAAAATTAAGAATAAAAGGCATTTCGGCAGAGCAAGGGAGCATCACAAAAGATAAACAAAAGTACAAAACTTTGGATAAAAATGTTGTTTATTAATTAGTCATTGCCTGCCGAATGGCGACCGCTATTAGAAAAAAAATGTTCTATAATATTTGATGTTACTTACCCTGAACATGATTTGAACCAAGACCGACCAAAAAAGCGCGCACACGTTACAACTCGGCTGCGGCGGCCACCTTCAATAGTTATTGAAATATTGCATTTTTTTACCGTTACCGTTAGATGAGGGGTGGGCGGGGAATTGTCCGATTTTTATAACTTTTAATACCAAAATATCTTCGGGTAATGTGTGGTACGTTGATTTGTCTTAATATTTATTCGAGTTATCCGATGCACGATGGATAAAATAGCCAAAATATTGCGACTCTATTAAACTGTCTGATCCTGTATACATTTGTATGTATCTACATATATAGCATAGTGTAATGATATAAAGTGTGCGAGGTAATTGTCGTACGTATTTGAAGTTTTCTTATTATAATTGTGGTTTTTAACCCATTAGAGATCTAGACTCTACAATTTTTTTCTTACAATTTGTGAAATATATAAAACCTTTACGGAAACTTTTCGCCGCAATACGCTTACACTAAAAATTATGTGTTTGTGTTATTTTGTATACGAAATCTTTGCTTTCCCCGGTATGTTTTTTATTTTCATTTTTTTATCAAAAACAAAAAATCACTAAACGGGTTAAAAAACTACTGACGAATGAAGTAGAACAAAAAACGACAATATATCTGCCAAGTCTGCATACAGAAAACAAATGTCATTGATTTCTGACAGTTTATATTACCAGAGAACGTATATTAGACAGAGAAGCATTAAGTTAGGATGACGGTGTGAATTGTCAAAATGCATCAATATTTCTCGTCCAGCTCACCATTCAAATGGCCGACAGGGGAAATCGTGAGAGTGGCGAGTTAACAGAGCTGAGCGAAGGCAAAATTTGTTTAACAGACTATGATTTCTGATAAATTTTAATTGTTTTGGCTCTAATTTCAGATTTTGCCAATATATGTAGGGATTGACGAATTGATATAAACATCTAAATATTTAATTTGACGTGAAATTTGACTTTACTTAAATATGTATGTGCATGATAAGAGTGAGCCAATTTTGGTTTTATGCATGCATTATATACATACGTATTATAAGCGTAACAATCGTTATCATACTAAGTATACATATGTATGTAAATATGTGTATGGATAATATGTAGTACATACATATATAAATATCCAAATATACGTATGTATGTACATATAGATATTTACATGTTCATGCACATGTATGTACGTATGTACATACATATGTACCAAAAAATGTCAACAAGTGCACATGCATTCATATGCATTACATATATCTATCATCATCATATATTTATTTATTGTTATGTAGATACATATATGCAGCATTTGTTTCATCCCTCCGCTAGCGTGTCTGTTTCCAACCGCAGCGCAACTGCAGTACAGCAACAAAAAATTCATTCATAAACGCACGCGCATATTATTGAAAGCAAATTTCCGTTCATTCATAAATGCGAACATTTCATCTCCCCACAAACACATGCGCCCCTCATCCATCACATTTTTCGCGACGAAGACAAAAATCTAAAAATCATAAATTGAAGATTTTTGTAATTTTGGTCCAAATGCTCACAACTTCAAATGGGAATGTAGGTATTATTTTGGCCCGCTTGTGCCCGTAAAATATTTCATGAAGAAATTCATCTATTATTAATCTATTATGTTTGCTTAGGGGTCGTGCACACATAACGCAACGCGATAGGGGGCGGCGGGGGTTTGCGATTTGTGACGAAGTGTGACATGTGATTTCCCTTTGCCTAATATATGTATAACATATATCAATTAACATTGTGTTTTATTTTACGATTAATAAAAACAATTTTTCTGAAGGTGTGACATGGTGAGGGGTCTGAAATGATCAAAAATTGCGTTACGTAATATGTGCACGACCCCTTATCATTATAAACGTGTTTTGCACGAAATCCTGTTATATATGTCATTTAAAGCCCTAATTATTCCAAATCGGCGCAACCAAACGCCTTACCGCTACGCCTACTTGCATACATATGTACATTACATATATGTATGTCAATATGTAGTCTAAATTTTGGTCGCATTTATGTCAGGGCTTACGTCTTATCACAAATGTAGCACAAGTAGCAGAATAGTATATTTAGGAGTCGAAAATCTACTACCTTTTACCACATTTTTCTACAATTGTCTAACTAAACGAAAACATTGCTATAATTAATTGTATTTTGTGAGACGTTTAATTAATCATACTACTTTTCCTACTTCCTGAACCAACAATCTGAGTCAATTACCTATACAAACGACTTTCAACACGGAATTACAAATAAACCGTATCATTTTTATTCTGAGAGGGTATAAAGGACCAGAATTTTCATTGTAAATTGAATTCTGTGGTGTATAACTTAAAGTCATCTTATGTATGTATCTATATGTAAGTATTTTCTTTCAGATCTTCCTCTATTCGATCTAGCAGATCATATTTGTATTATACTCCACTTTTTTCTTGTACCTATCTCAAATACAAATTAATTCAACTAAACCCTGATTAATGATGGCGGCTTTGCGACGCAGCTTTTTCCTGTGAATTGCGGGCAGAAGCAACTATTTCTGTGGAGTTTTGACAAAACAGCTTATTTGGCTTTCAAGTTTTTATTTTCAAATCAATGAATTTCTATCTTTGACGTACAAATTTAATATTTAAATTAAACTTTTAACACAATGGCCTGTGGAACTATAGCTTTGTTTAACTATTTGTATAAATATTTCATTAGAACATTGTTATTTTTGACATGGTAAAAATTGAAGTCCAACTGGAGATAAGATATTTTGTCAAACTTTGCGCGCAGACTTAGAGTTCGGTTGGATGTGCGCGCATGTGAACAAACATATGTAAATACATATGTAATTATTTCTATTCTATTTACATATCTACACATATGCTTGTACGCGACCTTTTGCATGGAAGTAATTCGATTAAATATGCATGGTTAAATAAATGCATGCATGTGCATACATATGATAACCAATAAATGCAATTTCTTTAGTGTTTTTGGAAGATTTTGATTAACTACTTAAAATATTTATTGAAAGTTATATATGGAAAATATTAGTAGAATAAAATAAAACACTAAAATTGAAATTATAGAAGAATACATATTTTTAATATTTTTTTTTAAATGTTGGAAATAGAATTGCGAAAATTCCTTATCAAAACAATAGGAAAATGTTCGCCAAAAAACATCTGCAACCACACAATGTAGCTGATAACAGAGAACGTACATCAATTTTCTCTAAAATTGTTGTTTTCGCTCAACCGCTGTTAAATTTTACCCCTTGTAGGTGAAAAATTATTGAGTGGTGAGCTGGACGAGAATTTGACCTTTTCCCAAAAACGCGGAACGACAACAGGAATGAAGTGGGATGCTACTTCTCTGTAAATATACGTTCTCTGATATTACTACACTACGAGTACACTGCGGTATATAAAGGGTGGTTAAATTTTAAGGGCCGATGTTGATTTTGAATAAAACACAAATTATTTTGGAAATTACATGGTGTGGTGTGGTTCAATTATGTATGTATGGAACAAAATATTGGCCAAATGTCCTCCGCGACCTCGGCGGCACACCTCCATCCGATGGTCCAAATTTTCGATGACGCTGAGGCATAATTGAGGTTCTATGCCGTTAATGTACCGAATTATCTCATCCTTTAGCTCTTGAATTGATGCTGGCTTATCGACGTACACCTTTTCTTTCAAATAACCCCAACGAAAGTAGTCCAACGGTGTTAAATCACATGATCTTGGTGGCAAATTGATATCGCCACCACGTGAGATAACACGGCCATTGAATATGTCGCGCAAAAGAGCCATTGTTTCGTTGGCTGTGTGGCAAGTGGCACCATCCTGTTGGAACCACATATCGTCCACATCCATATGTTCCAATTCGGGCCATAAAAAGTTCGTTATCATCTCACGATAGCGAACACCATTCACAGTAACTGCCTGACCGGCCTCATTTTGGAAAAAATACGGCCTGATGATGCCGCCAGCCCATAAATCGCACCAAACAGTCACTTTTTGTAAGTGCATTGGTTTTTCGACAATCACTCTTGGATTATCATTCGCCCAAATGCGGCAATTCTGCTTATTGACGAATCCGCTGAGGTGAAAATGTGCCTCATCACTGAAGATGATTTTTTTCGAAAATGCACGATATGCATTTTGATTTGAACACCCATTTTCATAATAAGCCTGAATAACTTTAACATGTTGCTCGATTGTGTATCTTTCCATGTTCAAATTGAGTTAGTCTGAAATTTAGAAATGTCAAATGAAATGCAGAAAAAAACTTGACGTTTAGGAGTGGTTCACATTCAACATCGGCCCTTAAAATTTAACCACCCTTTAGCTTCGAAATACTTTAAAATAAATGAAATTCCGTATATTTAAATATTTAATTAATTTAAAATTAAAGGAAATAGGCGTGACACCCCCACTTTAGAGCAAATAAATATACCTCCGAAATAAAGCTACCAAAGTCTACCAAATTTGGTACATAAAAAACTTTTGAAGTCAGTAACCAAAATTTCAAAAGTTGTAAGAATTGGATATAAACTACGCCCACCTCTCATATACTGGTAATTTTCAAGAACTAGAAAATTTAAATGTAGAATGACGTGTTAAAAAATTTGGGTATTATGAATGGCACTTCCCACTTTGCATTTATAATCAGAAAGCACAATTTCTAATATTATAGAAGTCAGCGTGGTTTATACTCACCTCTCATATAACGGCAATTTTACACCAAATCAAAATGTCGAAAAATGGGTGTAGCACGTTAAAATCATAGTAATTTCCTTTTGTTTTTATTTAATGCTATGAACGTCGTTTAGGGTATAAACATAATGTTATACTAGCAAACGCAGCTTGTTTTAATGTGCAAATAGAGACATATAAAGGAAATATTATATATCAACGTCAAATAGCTGGGAAGATATGGTGAATAGCGTTTTCGTCTTAAATTGTGGCGTGACCCTGCCTTTTTCCCCAACAAATAATATATAGCCTTACATATAGGATCTTTATACCAAGTATTACACACCTGCATCACATAGTTACAAAGTTATAAGGAATAAGGCGTTTTTATTGCATAGGGCGTGATACTGCCCATTTTTCCACAACGATACACAGTTTGATCTATAAGATGTATGTATATACATACTATATGCCCACATATTATTCATCTGCACCGAATAGTTGCGGATATAAGACGAATTCACATTCGCGGGCGTGGCACCACCCACTTTTCCATCACAAGCAAAGAACGTAGATTACAAAGAAGTTACATGGCGTTTCGTTTCATGTGACAATATTTCTCGTCCAATTCACCACATACAGAAGCCAATTGGATTTAATCAGATTCTAATATTAGTTATCAAAAGTGAAATTAGTTCTAGTATGGTGAATTGGACGATATTTTCTGTTAGAGAAACGGAGTGATATGGGATGCACCTTCTTTGTAATCGACCTTCTTTGCCACAATCCAATAAAATTAGTAATATAAATTGAAATACCAACCACTGACTGTGTAAATATTGATTCAGCGAATTTCTGTATTATTATATATCTTTTGAGATGATCTCTCTATATCTGCCTCGCGTGCTAAATCTTATTCTTAGCTTGTAATGCAGTGCAACACGCGGTTTATTTTTATTTCAGTTGCAGAAAATATATAATTAGTCTTGCCATAAATTCTGTTACACAATTTACAATGCATACGGCGAGGACAAATTCCCAGAAAAAATTGCCTTTATTTTTTATTATAATTTCTATGCAGTGTCTACTCATATATAATAATCAGTTGAGGGTTTGCTTTTGCTTATTAACAATAGAGTGGGGAGCTAAAGCAACTCGTATTGCAGTGATTGCTTTACATGAGTGTGGGCTGTGAGCAAGTTATAAGCTTTTTGATCGTTTTTCACGAACGTCTTCAGTTGATGACAGAAAGAGAAGTGGTCGACCTCGCGTGGTTCGAATCAATTCAAGCATTCAGTTGCAGAAATCCCCTTAGAAAACAGAAAATTATGTCAAGGGAAATTGATATATCGATCAGATCAAAGTCAAGACTCATTCGAGATGATCTCCACATGAAAGCCTACCGTCGGTCAACTGCTCATCTTCTGACACCTAGCTTGAACCAAATTAGGCTCAACAGATGCAAGCGGCTTCTTCAGTGGCACGCGGTCAACGGCCATGAAAATATCCTTTTTACAGATGAGAAAATTTTCACCGTTGAAGAAGTTTTTAATGAGAAAAACGACAAAATCTACGCAAAAACTTTCAAAGACGCAAAAAATTGTATTCCAAGAGTTCAACGTGATCACCATCCAGCTGCTGTAATGGTTTGGTGGGGAGTATCCTGTAAAGGCATTACACCTCTTTACTTCTGTGAAAAATGGGTAAAACTGGATCAAAAGTGTACCAGCAGGATGTTTTAGAAGGCGTGGTAATATATGTATGTATATATGTATGCAAACATACCCATATATAGTTAATACGAAAAATTTTAAGCGCCAAAAATTGTAAAAAAAATGCGTATTACTTATTGTTATTAGAGAACAACTGAATACCGATTTTTAGGGCCGAACCGAACATTTTTAACGTATAAAAAATGCGTGATTCATTGAATTTTTAAAATTCTAGATTTTCTTTATTCATATTAAAAAAGGTGCATACATTAGTTTAAATCAAATCTATTTTTGTTCATCACATAAATAGATACATACATATTAGAGCGTGTCAAATTTTTTTTCAATCAGGAGTATTGCAAAAACGTAATCTACATATGATTCTAAGAAAAATTGCTGAAGACACCACAGCTCTAAGTCCAATTTCGAGTCCCCCACTTTTGCAAAATAGATATTTTGCCATATGAATGTGGGGTTTGGACAAAAAATCTTCATAGCTTTTGATAGAATTATAGGAAAAATATCATATTGGGCTTACTTTAAAGGAATTTTACGTACATTTCAGAATCTGTATTAATATCTATAGTGTTTTTGAATTTTAGTAGAGATATCAGGCTTAAATTATGAGAAATTAGCTTAAAATTAACTTTTAACTACTGTATTATCATTTTTAACAAATTTCTTATGGAAATTTTTTTTTCTTTACAGCTAAAAAAAAGTTCAGAACATTTCCAACAACTTTCAATCGTACTGAACGGTATACTTTTTTTCGCAAAGAATAAACATCAAACAATATTTTTTTTCGCGAAGAAACAATAAAAGAAAGTTTTTTTTTTAATATAACAAAATTAATTAAAAAATATAAAAGTTTACATTAAAGCAAAATTTTTGTATTTAAATTTAAAATGGATGAACCAAATCCTTCTACGTCATCTGAATCCACTTTATCACATATACTTGAACACGATATTATTGCATTTGGTTTATCAAGTGAATTAAATAATCTGAATTTACCGTCTTTTAAGATGTTATTTTTTTTAAGTGATCATGCTAAAATTCAAAGTAAAATGTTTTCGCATAAAAATTTAACTCCTCATGTAATTGATAAATTGGTTGAAATTGGGAATAAATTTAATATTCAACTAATTGATAGACGTAGTATTCTAAAAAAAGTTCAGGAATTTACAGCATTCGTACAATCAACAAATGAATTATTTCACATTGGAAAATGTAAATGCAAGTTAAAAACAACATAATGCTCATGTGGTTTAATACCAAACCATTTAAAAGAATTTATGATGAACCAACATAATGAAAGAAAATTCACAATACCTGAATATATGGATGATATTGTAGAAGAAACACCTACAACAATACCAACAATGCCAACAGTTAGTGATGATCCAACATACAAACCAATTGGAACAGATATGGAAACAGGTGAAGCACAAATTGCAAATGAAGCAGTTGCAGAAGTATCTGTTACAATGAAACGAGTACATTATACTCAACATCGTATCGTATAAATTTTGCTATGATGTGTGACAGATTCGTTGTTTCAGATGGAGTTGCTTCATGTTTAGCAACAGCCCTTTTCGAAGATATATGTAAATTTTCGAGATGTTCGTGGTGAACTTGTCATAATGGATAAATATAAAGTTGCAAGAGAAAAAAATAAAGCTAGAGGTGAAGTGCTTCGTAAACGATACATAGATTCCAACATAACTGCATTTTCTTTCGACGCCAGAAAAAATGATTCATCAACAAGAAAGAAAATTAATGAGAAATTTCATACAAATATGGTAAAAGAACCCCATTTAATTGTTCTAAAAGAGCCTAATGCTGAATAACTTAGATATGTTAATTCGGGTGAAGAAGAAAATGCAAAACACAAATTTAAAAAAATTAAATGAATTCTTCAATAGCAAAAAACTGTCAATAGATCAATTAATTGGAAACAATTGAAACAACTACTAATACACCATCGGAAAATTTGAAAACTCTAGCAGTTTATATTATTATAATTTATGTGCCAACGTATTTCAATGTAAAATACTATAATTCTGTTGTATACGGCAGTGTACTTTAATCAAAGTTTATTCGTTGGACACGATACCTACCACGTAATTTACTTAATATTGTAGATGGTGTAATCCAAAATAATTCATATTACGCTCATCCAGAAAACATTTTATTAACAATGTTATTTGATGATAGAAAACCCATACGGGATAGAGCTATCAAAATTTTATACTATCGAGAAAAAATACTTGACCCAACTAAACTCTGAGTTTACAAAAAATATAATATCAATTTTATTGCTTCAGATTATACTGATATGATTGATCTGAATGACGATAATTTACTATCATAGATTATTATGAGCCAACATTAGATGATCCTAATATTCCAATGCATATACAAGGAACAGAAAGATATGTACAGTTGAGTGTGTTCGAGCTGCGATTATTGCGGCAGTGTTACTTTTGATGATAGAGCATCACGTTCTTCGGCAAAATTTCGGCAACAGTGGCAACGTCACGCGTTCGTTGAATAAAATGTTGACAATCTGTTGCTCATCACTAGTAAATCAAACGCAATATAAAAATTTTTACTGCGCAATTGAGATGGAGGAAGAAAAGTACATAAGTAAAGTTTTTAATAAGTGTTATTTTAACATGTAATATTGTTTTTAGCTTAAAATTAAGCGTGACTGAAACCAAATTATTGGTCAGGTGTCGATTGGAGCTGGAAGATGAGTTTACTTGCGGGAGGAGAAAGAAACATGTCCTTTGGGGCAAAGTACTGGACAAGATGAAAAGTGATGCTCCAATTTTCACTTCCTCACTTTTCTTCTTTTGGAACACTCTTCAAACAAGAAACGTTTTATCTTATGTCTTCTCCGCCTTCTTTTGTCCATGTTTATCAAAAATTTATCACCGCCCCTTTCCATCATCTCATCAGCTATCAAATAAGTTAAAATCTCCATATTTCCCAATTACGCGTTATGTGCAAAATAAATGCTGCAATATTGCTGCACATTATCAGCTGAGTATCAGCAACAGAGTATCAAGTAAGTAACAGGGTTGCAATATTGCTGTAATTATTGAGCGGCTCGAACACACCCGTTGTTAACATGTTTCCAAACGTGTTATAGAAAAAAAACGTGAAGGTGTTATGGCTGTTACAGCAGAATGCCGTGAAAAACAACCCCGAATGGAGAGCAAAAAAGATTTTAAAAAATAATAACATAACAGTACTTTTATTTTGAAAAATACGTTAAAATGGTAAATTCTAAGTACAAAAATCGTTTGTTAAATAAATTACATTAAAATTATAAAAATTGTGTTTTTTTGCTCATTAGTTGAAAATATAGGGTTTTTTGAAAATTTTCTATAAGAAATTTGTTAAAAAAAAATTGTTAAAAATTTTAAGCTAATTTCTCATAAATTAAGCCTGATATCTCTACTAAAATTCAAAAACACTATAGATTTTAATACAGATTCTGAAATGTACGTAAAATACCTTTAAAGTAAGCCCAATATGATATTTTCCCTATAATTCTATCAAAAGCTATGAAGATTTTTTGGCCAAACCCTACATTCATATGGCAAAATATCTATTTTGCAAAAGTGGGGGACTCGAAATTGGACTTAGAGCTGTGGTGTCTTCAGCAATTTTTCTTAGAATCATCTTTAGATTACGTTTTTGCTATACTCCTGATGAAAAAAAAAACCATCCATACAATTTGACCCGCTCTAATACATATGTATGTATTTCTGTAAAAATAGCAATAAAAAAAAATAGATTCTTAATACTCTAAATTTAATACTTATATATTTTAATGTAAAATTATTAGCAATTTCAATAGAAAATATCGGCTTTAAAAAGTATTAAAAAATTTCGCAATTTCTTGGCACATCTGCATTGATGCTCAAATCGGAATGGACAATTTCTTACTGCAAATAATAGTGCAATCACGTAAATTCGAAAGGCTTATTTGCCTTTTGTCCACAGAGAAGCATATTCAAAGGAAAATTTTATACAATTTATATACTAGTAAACATTTGCCAAACATGGGCGAAGTCAAAGTTCGGTCGTTCTCTGCTTATTATATAAAATTACTTATTTTGAATTTAACGCCTTTGACAAATTAAAAGGATTTGATTTAAGAAAATGGGAGAATTTGAGCTTTTTTTTTAGCAATTTAATAAAGTAAGTCAGGGCAATTCTATTGAAAATGCATATAAAATAACTGAGCTAACGACTCCATTGTAAGAAATAGCACGTACATACATACGTCGGTGCGCAACGACGGTCACAGCTGCAATGCTGTTTTTCTGCCTTACAATGTTATAATTAAATTAACAATTTGGATGGGTTCATAAATTACAGATGTTGGAGACTTAATCTAGTCGTCGGCATGCCGCCGCCCTTGCACGGATGCAATATTTAGTCGGCGTGGAAGATCCAGTACCGATGTCAATGTCGTGATAACTAAAAATTCAAGCCAGTGGGATACGGGATTCTTGTTCTTTATTCTCTGTTGATTGCAAGGCTTTTTGTCACCTTACGTAGGTTCGACTTCGGCGAAGAAGAGTGTGGTGGCCCAATTGGCATACCCGGCAGTTTTTTTTTTTTTTGAAGAAACAGGATCTGGTAGTGAGAGCGGCCCAAACAGTTGTTACAGTATTTATGTACTCTGACGGTTCCTATGCGCTCAGCCACACTCATTTCCCGTAAACAGACGCATGCTTGGAGATGGTAGAACCGACAACACAGTTGACATCGGTGGACAATCGGTACTCTGCAAAAGATTAACACATGAATTAGTAAGAGAGACTAGAGTGGGATAATAGACTGTAATTAGAATCGAACTGAGAGATAATTGGACTACAATTAGGTAAGATAATTAATTTGGACTAAAGCCGGCCTGTGAAGGTAAGGGGCATAATTTGTCTATGGGTAGCGTATAGATTCTAGTTTGAGTTTTGATCTCAGCGACTCGAATATGGTTATCAGAGTCTCGGTTGGGTTTAAGTACTCTTCCAAGATGCAACTCCTTGGGTGGTACGAGATCATCATTAATGACTACTAACTCTCCTTCTTTAATATTTTTTTGGGGTTGTTGTTGTTGTTGTAGCGGTTACTCAGACCCTGCAAGATCGGTTTAACCATGGTCGTTGTCATCAAACTCATCTACACAAGAAACGCGCAGTTTCGACAGGGTCGGACCAAAGGGAAAGGGGGGTTAGATGAGTCGGTTTTAAGGGGCATGTGAAAAGGTGAGCGGTATCGTACGGGGAGTTATCACATGCCGGACACACATTGAGTATGTCTGGGTTAATTCTGGATAAGTGGGAGTTTAACCTGCTACAATATCCAGAACGTAGTTGGGCCAGAGTGACGCGGGATTCACGAGGCAGTTGGAGCTCCTCCTCTGAGATGCCCCCTGACATGTCTCGGAGGCGGATCGTCATCAAGCAGGTACTCGTTAGGGTGGGCACTAAAATGGCAACCAACGAGGAACTACCTGGCGAGCATAAAGTTGTGCTCCCTAAGTGGGAGCATTGAAGCCTCATGGTGTAAGTGTTCCCGTTGCCGTCGGGAGTGCTGCGTTCTGGGTAGCCTGTAGTCTCATCCACTGGATCCCGCACCCAAAATTTTTCCCAAGACAGCCGGTTCTACGTACCTGAATGACCCGGGTTTTACCCGGCCAAGGGCTGTTGTTTCGACGATCTAACCCTGTTTAGATCGGCGCATACCGTTCGTCGTTTTTTTGGGGTCGGCGCCATATATGACGTTTGTGAGGTTCGCGTAGATATTCTGGTTTTCAGGGTGTATATTGAGATTGAGGCGAAACTAAACCACGAGGTAAACTCAAAACACAAGGCAACAGGTGCAGGTGGACCTTCATCAACTATTTGGTAGTTTTCTTATTTCTTAGCTGAATGACCAAATTAATTTTTTTTTTGCAAAGAAAGTATACACCGTCATTGAAATCTTTTGACAACGTTTTAATGTGCATACATTGAAGTTACTTAGAAAAATTTGTCAGGACTTTATATCGATAATTATAGTTGAGATGGTATTGCGAATATTGCCTCTCTCAAAGGGCGAGTATACTCGTACACCGTGTAGCTGCCAAAGTCTCCATCCGACTCAACAATCAAGTTTTCGTCTTCATTAGAAATATACTGGCTATGATCTATCGTAGGGATTTGCTATTAAATGGACTTGTTACGAAATTACAATTATATGAAGGAAAAATGGCTATTTTACCATGTTTTTCATTACATTAATTGTTATAAAAAAACAGAAAATTATGTATTGCAAAAATCCTGCGATATATCCAAGATTGTATTGTGAGTATTTGCATATAAAAATCTTTGGAATCGGTTGAAATTTGTAGGAGATATGTGGTGTACCGTTTTTAAAAACCGTGTTTAGAGAAAAACTCGTTTAAAGTTTCTATACATGGTGATGAGTGTTCGAAGTAATGTTACCATTAATCCGCAATTCCGGGCCCATAAACCTGACCTTCCTGAGTTTCCTGGGCTTCTCGTTCTTGTTTCCTGCTCGCTAACGCCGACTTTCTTGCATTTTTCACTGCATCACTAAGTCTACTGCCTGCAGAACTGACCCGTTGCTCATCAGCTTCCTCACAGTAATCGTGGCATTCACGGCTAACTCCAAGCCCCAAAACTTGCATTATTTGCATGAGACTTCTCGATATGTCGTTGAAGTTGCATACAGCAATGTCGATAGCTATATCGAGCTTGATAAGTAACGATAAACGGGTTTGATTGCTTCATAAACTTCTTGCGATAGTGGGAATTTGACCTTGTATGTTCTCAGACTTTTTGTAGCTTTTGCACGTTGATACGAGCATCTTGACTCTGCTCCAGTGGGACAAAATTGGTGTTGCGGTTTCTTTTCGGTTGAAATTTTATGGTAAAGCGTTCTCCAAATGGCATTTTTCATATTTTCAACTGAATTCGAATTTTGACGGATCGCTAAACCATAATAAACAGACAATTCATCAATTAATTTCCCAGTGAGTTTGCCGCGACTTCACCACAGCGACGCCAAAAAATGACGAAAAGTCCCATTTGCGCTAGGTCCCGTCAAGAAAAAGAACAAGAACAAGACGTCGATTGATGTCATACGCATGATTTTCGATTTGCGGAATAGCATTAATAGTTTGCTCGGGACACTTTTCACACTGAACAGCAATTTTATATCCAAGTTCACGCTTAGATTGCTCGAGAATCTTTACAGAATTACCGCAAGTTTTGCAAACTACAATTTGCGAAAGTGCTGCGAAAACAGTTAAAAAGTCGATGAAATGATAGCCAAAACTCGGATCCACATTTATCTTGTACTCTTCTGTCGAGGTTTTGAATTTCTCCTCTGAAGAGCTGACACTATCACACATTTGTTTGCTCGAGGCTGGTGCGGTTCCGGTCACTCAGACGCGCATGGCTTAAAACAACGAAAAAACAACTTTAACCACCAAAATTATGTATGATTTTATGTTTCCCGTAATCTCGGGACTATCAGGAAGCGTTTTAGCTAATTAAAAAAAATCGATTATTAAAAAATTCCAAGGTGGCTTAACCCCTTAACAGATCAGGACGCTTTTTGTGAGCAGCACTTCGTAAAAAATTTCGTTCGTTTGCCATCAGGGACCTGTTCGGTAAGGCCGCCTAAATAGGATTTTGATGCACTTGGTGACTCATATGATATTGCTTTATGTAGACTCGAGGAACTAGAAAGAAAGCTCTAAAGAGATGAACCCACTAAGCTTGCATATTCCGCATTCATACAAGAGTATAAGGATATTGGTCATATGTCACTGGCAGTGGTAAAAGCAGAAGTACCAGTTTATTTCTTACCGCACCATTAAGAAAGGTGATGGCCATAATTAGGAAGAACCACTCCATGTCTGCAAGAGATGTCGCCAAAAAAAGATAAAACCATACATGCAAGTTACTTTAATTATAAAGAGAAATGGTATGAAAACTTATAAAAAGAAAAAAATGCAAAACAAAAGGAAAAACAAACTAAAAAAAACATATCCCTAGCGCATAAGTTGTATGAGACATAACTGCTAAAAAAAATGTTTGTGTGATTATGGACGGTGAAACTTATTTGAAAATCGACTTGAAGACATTGCCTGGTAAACAATTTTCTGCTTGCAGCCTGAAGAAGAGATTTTTGACTCGAAAAAATCACGGTAGAAAAGTTTGGCAGAAAAGTTTTAATTTGGCAAGCTATTTGTGGATATGGACATAAATCGACGCCGTTCTTCACTATGGGAACCATCAACATTGAAATTTGCATGAAGAATTGTCTTCAAAAACGTCTCCTCTATATTTTGGCAGGATTTGGCAGCACATTGCGCCAATGTCACCCAAAAGTGATTCGAAGATAACAATGTGCATTACGTAAGGAAATACTTGAATCCTCCTAATGTACGAGAGTTGCGACCAATTGAGCGATATTGGACTGCGATGAAAGTCTTTTGAAAATTGAGAAGCCAACCAAAACTATTACAGAAATAAAAAAATATGGCGAACAGCATCGCTAAAAGTGGGCAAAACCGTTGTACAGAACTTGATGACGAGCTACTCAAGAAAAGTACGCGCGTATGGGCAGCAATTAATAAATTTAAAAAAAAAATGTTCTATCATCACTATAAATATGTATTTTATATTAATAAAACTAAAAACTTTAAATATGCAGTGTCTTTCTCGCCTGCACCTTCGTTACAATTATCTTAACCGGGTCAATCGACTGATCTGACCTCTTGGAAAGGTTAACTTTTAATATCTCTTTTCGCAGTTTAAGGCAGTTCTCGATATTTTATACTGGATTTTCTAATACTAATTATGCTAAAAATGCTCCTCTGATGCGAACTATTTCGGAAATTAATCTATTGACCTTGATCCATTTCTTCTAAGGTGCACAGAGCCTAGTTTACTATATAAATATTTTAAATAGTTCTAAGCACTTTTGTTAATAGTCAGTGAGGAATGTGTTCTTTTGACTGAATTGAAATAAATAAAAATAAATAAAAATAAAAAAACCAACGTTCTGTAGTCACTCAAATTGATGCGACTTTCGGCTGCAAATTTCAGAATTCATTCGGAAAGCTGCAACGCGTATTTGCTTACGCCTTTGAATTCTGCCAACTCAGAACAAAACACACTTCGCCTGCAGGATTGAACGTTCTGTACCGTTAATTACGTAAAATTCGGCACACTCCTTTTGATTAGCAAAACCCAACAATTTCCCTTCGGAACAGAATACACACCGTCTCCAAACTCGTTAACAAATGTATAAGGTGAATTTGTAAGAACATGTCATACAACCGGTGTGATTATGTGCGTAACCGCCTGACAGTCAAATGCATTTCCGTTTGTTTTTCGACAAAGGCGAAGATAAGCTGGCATTGAGAACCACATGGAGGGGAAATTTAGTCCACCCAGTTCGTCACACTTCGGTGGCTTATGAGAAGCTGCAGTCAAATTCGCAAAAATTAATTTTTTTCGCACCGTTGGGTTTTCAGTTTTAACTTTTAATGAGTTTCACACTTTAGTCTGCGAATTTATGATATTTTGAATTCTCGCCCTCTTTGTCCAATTACAGAAAATCTGAATGATCTTACGCAAGCGCATTTTCTTACTGGTGCACCATTTATAGCTGCTAACGAACCAAACATACAAATATTTTGGCACAAGTGGAGTACTTCGCATTTATCGTTGCTGCAAGGTGATATGGTGATTATAAAGGGCAACCTATCTACCTTTAAATGGAGCTTGGGACGAGTCGAGTCGAGTCCAAATTAAGTGGTGACGATGGCTGTGCTGTGCTTCCGGTTAAAGCCGGGTTGGTTGAAAGCCTACACTTTCCAACGAGGGAAATATGTTCACGGGAGCAATATGCATAAGCCATACGATGCGCAAATACCATAATTCTTACACATCAATGTTTCAAAATATATTTATGTTGGAGTCAAACTCCAAGTAGCAGTAGTACCATTCGATATTTGACAAATATGTATATGAACATACTTAATCTTCCTGTAATCTTGCCTTCTTATTTATTGTTAGTAAAATTATCTAAGTTAACTGAGTATGCTCACCTAAGCACAGGTTTTTTTATTTCATAGACATTTTGTGCGCATAATACGCATAAGAAATTACTTAATCCAAAAAACACAGATTTCTTTTAGATTGACGAAAGTTTATGCTGTGATATGTGGATATGAACACCGGTATACTAATTGGGATGATTTAGTATCGTTTTGATGTTTTTGAAGTCTCACGGTTTCGAAAAGAAAAAAGTGGTGATATGAGCGATTTTTTTTGTTATAAAATCTTTAAGTTTTGGAGTTCTCAACAGCAAGCTACCACCCTAATATGTATACGTGGCTGTGTATGTATTGGTGTGTTTGCAAAGTTGTGGGAATGAGTGTAAGGCTAGAGAGAGCACGAATGTGCAGTTGCATATGCTTATGAGAATTCAACGATATTAAATATTGGAGGTTTCCAACTAATTATGTAAAATTGTTTTTATACTACGAGTATATATATGTATAAGTACATATGTGTTATATTTTTAAATATATTGATTTTCTTTAAATACTGAATAGTGATGTGTGTTTGTATATTCAAGGTATCGAGAGCGAGAGAATTGTGAATATATTTGTTGGTATGTACATATATACAAGGACAAAACGGGACTGATGCAATTGCGACGCAGCTGCGGCCAGCAAGTAGTATAAATATTCGGTTAGCAACCAGTATAAGCCAGTCGTAAGTCGTAAATTGACTTCGCCAGCCATAGGAAATAGTTAGAGGAGGGCAGGATCTACTCCCTCTCTTGGAAGGTTATGGGCTAGTTCTACTCTCACTCCTTTATTATAAAAGAAGACTAGACGAACTAGTGCGAAATAGTATTAAAAACAAACAAAACTGATGCGGGATCGAGCATTAGGCTGGCTTCGCAACAACAAAAACGATGGTCAACCTGGGAGCTATTTAGAAGGGACTTTATAAAATTACTCCTATCGTCCCGGTACTTCGAGAAGTAGGACGATGAGATCCGACAGCGAGTCCATGAACCTTTAAAAGACTTCGTCGTCGTATTACAAAATTTAATGAGGTATGCCGAATGTACTGAAGAAGAAAAACTTTACATCAAGCAGCGTGAGTTTCAATCGCTGGAAGAACTTGTGAGCCTTGCGGAAGATTGCGAAAATATTATGTCTGACAGAGGAATGCAACAAGCCCGACAGAGACCAATGCCACCTCGACTCCACGAAGCGCATCCCAACTCCTTTAGTCGCCAACCGAATGCTCAGAGGCGCCAAGAAGAGCGGGTCCACATTCGAAGAGAAACACTGGTAAACTACAATGGTACAGCACAATGGCGACTCAGCGGCGACGGCCGAAGGCTGGCATAGGTACACGTCGACACTATCGCCTACGGGTGCCGTAACTCCCGAATTAACTTTTACTGGAAGAATATAGGGAAACGAGCAGAGGTCCCCCGAGAGCGAGCGGAAGCGACCCCAATCACGACGCCTCGCTTCCACTAAGGGCGTTCCTACGCCAAGACGATGAGACGCAAGTACAGGCGACAGTAGACACCAGAGCCACGAGGAGCTTCGTTTGCGTACCGATAGCCAAACGGTTCCCACCATCGAGGGTCAAGATGATTGAAACGAGTACTGATGGGCAATGGCCGACCAACCATGGTGTACGAGGCTATAGACGCGACGGTCGGTCTGGGTAACGAAGCCCGCGAAAATGAGCTACTGGTTTTTCCACGGCTAGCAGATGACACGACCCGGCATCATTGTAACCAGCACATCCATTGAGGAACACATCCTACGAATTCGAAAAGCGAACCTGCAGGTCACCGCAAAGAAGTGCGAATTTTTAGAGGAGCTAAAATACTTGGGTCATGTGGTGAGTAAGGAGGGAATCCACACCGATCCAGACAAAATATCTGCTATCTAGGAGCTGAAGGCCCCAACGAACACGCGTGAGTTACGCCGGCTCCTGAGTGTAGCGTCCACGTACCAACGATTTGTAAAAGACTTCTCGCTCGTTGTCCATCCCATCATCACACTTCTGAAGAAAAGTAAGCGATTCCAGTGGTCGCATGATTTCTCAAAGAAATTCACGATGCAGTCAGACGCCAGGGACTATAGGTTGGGTGCAGTGTTAACCAAAGAAATCGGCGGAGAAGAGCGGGTGATCTCCTGTGCTATGTGCCATTTCAAAAAAGCAGATTGCAACTACTCTCCGACAGAGGAGTGCCTACCCATCATATGAGGTGTGAGACAGGGGATGTTACAGGTCCACGATACACCCAGCGCCGGTCACATGGGCTTACGGAAGACCATTGCCAGAGCCACCGCACGACACTACTGGCCAGGAATGTTCCGGAATGTACGGAAGTACGTGAAAGGGTGTCAATCCTGCCAATTGTACAAACCCGACCAACAGCCAGCAGCGGACCAGATGCTGACCAAAATGGCGGACGAGCCTTGGGACATTTCGTGTGCAGACTGCGATTGAGACTGCG
This sequence comes from Anomoia purmunda, assembly GCA_951828415.1. NCBI lineage: Eukaryota > Metazoa > Arthropoda > Insecta > Diptera > Tephritidae > Anomoia > Anomoia purmunda. Next base: position 87,973,069 of record OX639995.1, read on the forward strand.
AAGAAAACAGTGGAGGGCGGCCACAGGCGATTTGGTGCTATTAAAAGAGCCATCGCTGTCGAGAGCAGTAGATAACTACTCATTCGATAACTGGCCCCGAAATATTGGCGGGCTACACAGTGTGAGACGCGGAGAGCGCACGAGAGGGGAGATAGGGCCCAATCGCAGCACTACACAAGCGAAGTTCATCACATATATATATATATATGTGTTATATTACTAAATATATTGATTTTCTTTTTTAGTATAAGGCTGCTACCCTAATATGAATAGTGATGAGTGTTTGTAAATGCAAGGTATCAAGAGCGAGAGAATTGTGTATATATTTGTTGGTATGTATGTATGTATGTATGTAAGTACAGCTTTAGGGATCGTTGAGTATTGAGTTTTTATACATGCATGTACACGAATATTTAGATTGTTTTTTAGTGGTAGGCTACTACCCTAATATTAATATTGATGAGCGTTTGTATATGCAAGGTATCGAGAGCAATATAATTATGTATATGTTTATTGGTATGTATGCATATGAGAACAGCTATAGCGAACTTTTAGTAATGACTGTGCATAACTTGTACAGCAACCCTGCTGTTTCTGACAATCCATATAATCGAAACGAAAGCTTTTACAGACACTCGAGTTAATTATTTACAATAAATTGAACACATCTAGGTTTAAGCATTTAATCCTGAATTTTATTCCATCAAGCAGCCACAAATTGGTGACGAAACCCGAGCTTCAACAGTTTTTTCCGGCAGAGCAACCTTCTCAGCCTCCGGCGCAAACAACTACCACGCTGCCTACAAGGGAAGCGACGGAACTCGCAAAAGTATACAACCCTTCTGACACGCAAAGCCAAAACTGTGGTTGGCTCAATTAGTCTCAATTCATTGCGGAAGGCATTACAAACGACAAGACCTTATATCACACAGTTGTGGCGGCTATGGAAAGAAACGGTGTGGCTCGGATTAGTGATATCATTCTCTATCCTCCTAGCAACGGCGTGGACACTCGAAAGATAGCGCTCCATGCTAATAAAGTTTCTGAGGTTAGCGACATAACACAGATACGAGCGATTGAAACACAACCAGCAACATCACACACTAAAGATATCGCCGCTTTAAAAACCAGCCGAAATTATCGCAGCATGGCGCACTCGTCGGAACGAGCATCATTGCGTCAGAAAGCAGAACACCTGTGCTGGTATCACATGAAATTTGGAAACGAAGCAAAGAAGTGTCATAAACGATGCTCAAAAAGTTTTAACTAAAAAAGCTATCGTCGATGATGATCAACGATAGTCTTAGCATAATAAGCCGCCGTTTAATAGTAACCGACAAAAGCACAACACACAAATTTTTGGTAGACAGCGAAGTCAAAGTCGGCGTTATTCCACCGACGCAGTTACAGAGGAAATACCCTGACAAACATATTTTCCCATACGCTGCAAACAAATCGGCAATCAAAACATTCGGCGAAAAACATATGTGAATCACCCTATGGCTGCGCCGACCGTTCGGTTGAAACTTCATTGTCCCTGACGTATCGCAGGCCATTTCAGGGGCAGACTTAACTTGAAACTAAATGATCGACGATACTACTAGCTTACGTAATTTGTCAACCATTAATGAAAACCAACCATTCCAAGAGCAATACCATAGAGAATCGAGCGTGTAAAAATCTATCTCACAACATAACACACCACATTGTCACAAGAGGACCCCCAATTTTTCAAAGGCACTTGTCACCCGAAAACCGATTACTGTCAAAGTAGTACAATATTTGCCACCCGTCTCGAAGTCTATAGGCAAGTTCCCTCCACTTGACAAAAACGAAAAATGGAGAGTGGAGGCCGTGTGGAGACTTCCGTAGGTTGAATACCATCACAGAGCCCTTAGCGCACTTGCACGACAATACATTCAATTTACATGGGTATAGCATTTTTTCTACAGTTGATTTACGCCGCGCTTACCACCAGATTCCTGTCGAACCAGCTGTCATTCCAAAGACAGCAATTACTACGCCATTTGGGCATGTATGAATTCGTATACATGTGTTTCGGCTCGAGCAATGCCCGTCAAACTTTATGGACAATGTCCTTCGCGAATATGATTTCGCCTGGCATATTAATCGTATCGAAAGACATAATCCAACACCGTGAACACCGGCGATTGGTTTTTAAAAAATTACTCGAATATGATCTCCTCATTAACCTGTCAAAGTGTGTACTGGCTCAACTACAAGTTGACTTTTTCGGGTTCAAAATAACTAAGGATGGAATATCGACGCCGACCGAAAGAGTAAGTGATTTGAAAGAATACAGACTCCCAGAACGAGTCTGCGAACTAAAGCATATTCTTTCCAACAGAAGTTAGAGAAATATTCACCGCGATAGATCCGCCACTCTGATTTCATTTCGCAATTCAGTTCAGATATTAGAAAAAAAAGGGGAAAAATGTTATTGCCGACGCTTTGTGATGAATCGATTCAATTCACATACGATTCATTTCGCAAACCTTCAGAGAGTCAACAGAGCGACAACATCAAATACACGCCTAACATTGAACCGTTTTACCTTTCTAGGTACGAATGTGGAAGTTTACTGCATTTCTCACGCTGGAAAGGAAAAAACAACAAAATTAGTAGCGGAAAAAATCGTTTGGCCTAGGGTTAGAAGAGATTGCCGTTCTTGGCCGTAACTGCGCATTCCGTGCCAAAAAACAAAAATCCAACAACATAACCATGCACCACTTGGAGGATATGCGCTACAAAGCAACAGATTCGAGCTCATTAATATGGACTTAGTTGGCCCTTTACTGCCGTGCAAAGGTTTAAGGTATTGTTTAACATTTCCATTTACATTTTATACCAATTGGGCGGCGAGATTTGGTGTGCCATGCAAAGAGACACAGATCAAGGAAGACAGTTCGAGTCGGCTTTCTTTCGCGAGCTAACTCGACTTTTGGGAATTAAGCTTTTGCGAACAACCGTTTATCACCCAATGTCCAACGGACTCATCAAGCGCTGGCATAGATTACTAAAGGCCGCATAGAGTGCTACACGACCAATAACTGGGTTGAAGTATTGCCGCTTATATTACTGGGTTTTCGTGTATCATGGAAAGAAGACTTGAACTCTACGCCAGCTGAAACGGTTTATGGCGAAACATTGCGTATCCCAGGTCAGTTTTTCCCTGAAGGAAATAACCGATATACCACAGAACGCGAATTTGTCAGCAATCTTCGGGAGCGCATGCGATCGCCGAAACCGACACAGACGTCAAACCATCTGTTCGTTCACCTTTTATAGAAAAACATTTATATTCGACACCAGCAGTTGTGCACCGACACCGTTTCCAGTCATCGATCGCAACGAAAAATTCTGCCAATTTAGGATTCGAGGCAATGATACAAACGTCAGTGTCGACCGCCTAAAGGCGGCGTTAATAGCTGAAGAAAACTCCACGGAATCGACTGATAAGGTACAGAGGCCAGTATATATAACACGTTGAGGACGACGTGTGCGATTTCGCTTTTACACATAGGGGCTACTGATGTAGCATTCCATAAGTATAACTTGTACAGCAACCCTGCTGTTTCTGACGAATCCTTAAATTGTATTCAGCAAAATATCATACGATCGAAACGTCACTTTTGTTCTAGAGCTTTTACTACACGTTTTACACGTGTATTATACTCGAGTTAATTATTTACAATAAGTTTAAGTGTACATACCATGCCGCATATGAGTATATGAGTTATGTCAAATATCCTGTCAGTTTTAAGGTTCATTGTTAAACTTTTAAAACTGGTGCGTTATTTCGCATACGAGTATAGTTTTTCTATGTACAAGGATGTATATGTGATGTCTAATTTACCACCCAAAAGTGGGATAATTTTCAAGCTAAATGTGTTTAATTCTGTATATGTGCAAGTGTACACATATATTCACCTATGCGTTTTTGCACTTGAGAACAACCCAAAATAAGTTTGGCTCCTTTCCAGTATTTTCGCAATAACTTTTCTTAAATTTTCGATTACTACTTACTGTGATATTTTTCGTTTTTGTTTTCGTGCAACTTGCCACTCTATTCCAATTCGGGTTTGGGCTGGGACTTTCTGATACTTTCCTGTATTCTGTACGCTGGGTTGCCTTCCTAGCTCTGGTGCTCCTTTTTTCTTTTTTTGGTGAAAGTTCACGTTTTATGTTTAGTCTGCTTATATGTATTTATTAGATTTAGATTTAAGCATTTTTCGAGTTTTGTGTTCAGAGAATGCGTTTTACTTTTTACCGTCTTTTGGCTTCACACATTTTTCTTATTAAAAGGAGCTTTTGTTTTTACACACTTTGCTTCTTTTCTCACTTTTTATCAGTATATGAACACATATGTGCGCTGGTTATCGCTTTTAACTCAGAGGCCGATTCGTTTGAATTAGACGGCTTGATAGGCAATGTTTAATTTAGCATTTTTGCTAGAAGATATGATTCAAGAAAATAGTGATTTTTGAGATTTTTTTTAGCAATTTAATAAAGTAATCCCGGCTAATTCGCTTGAAAATGCATACAAAATAACATCAATTATTAAAGAAATCAAAACGTTATATAGCAAGTTGGTGCACAATTATGATCGCAGTTGCAATGCCGTCTTACAATATTATAATTCAATTAACAATACTGATTGGTTCATAAATTAGGAAAATTTCAGATGTTGGAAACTTAATGTAATGGTCCAACCTCTTCCTCATCGTCGACAATTTATATAGGAATGTTTGTTTCTATTTGGCTCTCAAAGTACTGAACCGATTTTAATGTTTTTTTTTTATATTAAACATTAGCGAAAAACACTGGCTGCATTTTTTTTTTGAGAATATGTATATTAGGGTGCATTTATCCCCATAAAAAGAATCGTTACTGTTTTTCCGTTGGAATTATAAAATTACATTTTAAAACATATACCAACTATATCTCAATATTAAGATTTAGGTTATCTGGAACGTTTTAAAATTACCTCCATGTTTGGGGTTTTTTATAAATACAAATAGTTTTTTTTACGACTGTTCGATTGTGGCATCCGGAAATTCAATTGATGGCATGTGCTCGAAAGTAAACGAGCCCTGCTTGTTTCTTAATTGGTCGGAATCTGTCCCTTTCTCTTACAAGTCCTCAGCGACCCTATTTACCAATGAACGAAATAGCAATAACAGACGAACTCAATGTATGTCCGGCATGTGATAATTCTCCGCACGATACCAATCACCTATTCACACGCCCTCTTAAACTCACCCATCGAACACCCCTTTCTCTTTGGTCCGACCCTGTCGATACTGCACGTTTCTTGGTTCTCCCCTGGATGAATTTGATGATAACGACCATGGTTAAGCAGAGGGTCCCCTACAGCAACAACAACAGTATCTAGGTCATCGACATTTTTTTTAAATTACTGTGAATTAATGAAAAAATCCGTTTACACACATTTCGCAAGTCTCGCTCGTATCTTACAGCAGTAGTGGTAGTGACTGCTCAGATGATAACGAAAGCTGTGCCGAAAAACAAGACTACACAAAACTAAAGAAAAACAACGGCACACAAGTTTCTCCTAAGCCATATTTTAAAAAAGGGCTCGTAACGATTGGCGACGTCTCTCGCGCTGGTAATGGATTCTCTCTTGTTTAATGTATACAAAAACTCAACGAAGAAGAACTGTGCAACCCAAAATATATTTCAGGCGCAATAAGTCTTTTTTAAAGTTTTCTCTATTTTGGGCACTTCCAATATTTCGCGAATGATGATTAGCTTCATTGTAAGAAACTTCTGTCCAAACTAAACCAAAGTTTTGTGTCACACAATGAAACATATTACCATATGATGAAGCTCCTTAAATCATACTTTGAGAAACATTTAGCAATCCCATAGCATTATTGCAAAATCTTTGTTTTAAAAATAACATACCATCAAAATATCTCAAATATTTAAATTTAAAATATTCATCAAAGTAAAAGACTTGTTAAAGGAAATCGAAAATATGGGCAAACGCATATGATATGGTATTTTTTGCAGTAGTTTTTACAGTAAATTAAGATAGATGCGACAATCGCAATTTTTGACAATATTTTTCGTTTGCACTAACGATTGTGCGATTCACTAAATATCCGGAATCACCTGCAAATATGCCATGGTTTTCGTTTTTAAAATTCGCGTTGTGCTCCAGCGTATTTAGGATTTACATATATGTATGTATTTTAATTTTATTATTTAAAATCATTTATCTATATATTTAAACTAAACTATATTTCTGTTTTTGTACTTGGATCCTTGATAAAGACTTGCTTCTACCATTTGCATATTAATTGAATGGTAGATATGGTGGTTGGCATAAGCCGTCTCATGATTATTTGGTGTGCAATCGACTGCCCCAATAGTGCATCCCACAAAGGGAGACGACGCTGAAGCAAACATTTCTTTAGCAGCTTGGCGTTCCACTTGGGTCATAAGAAACCTCACCTTCTGGTGAAACAATGAATATTGAGTCGTTGATAGCAACCGCGAAGAATCTCAAAGCCGCTAGAACCTACCAATATAAAAGAGGATTAAACAAGGGGTACCGCAGGGTGGCGTCCTGTCGCCATTACTGTTTAATCATTATATCTCCAAGCTCCCTCAACCGCCAGAGGGAGTCACGATTGTCTCCTATGCTGATGATTGCTCGATAATGGCAACCGGCAATGTAATTGATGATCTGTGTTTGAAAGTGAACGGATATCTCTCTGATCTTGCCCATTTCTTTACCAGCAGAAACCTGGCGCTGTCCCCTGCTAAGTCCTCGGCGACCCTTTTTACCACCTGGACGAAGGAGGTCAGGCTGGACCTTAACATCCATATCGATGGCACCCCCATTCCGACGGTTAACCACCCGAAGATTCTGGGGGTGACTTTCGACAGCCTGCTCTCCTTCTCTGCGCACACTACCGCAATCGCCAATAGAGTACAGAGCCGCAACAATGTCCTCAAGTCGCTCGCCGGCAGCTCTTGGGGCAAAGACAAAGAAACGTTGTTGGCAACATACAAGGCGATTGGCCGGCCGGTAATAAATTATGCTGCGCCAGTTTGGTCGCCGGGTACCAGCAGGACACAATGGATGAAGCTGCAGACCTGCCAGAACGCCGCACTCCGCACGGTGACGGGATGTCTTCTGATGTCGCCTGAGGAGCATCTCCACCAAGAGGTCAATGTGCTCCGAATTAAGGAGCACAACCTCATGCTCAGCAAGCAGTTCCTTGCTGGATGTCACCGCTCGGGGCATCCAAATAGGCACCTGCTTGCAGTGGAGCTGCCCCCCAGGCACATTAGAAGACATATTCTTGAACTAAAGGACGAGATCCAGCCACTCATCACACAACCGCTGGATCCGGAGGCGTACCGGCGGGTCCTAAGCAACATCCACAGAGACACATTCACTAACATCATTGACTCCCGCCAGGCAAATGCGGTCATCGGAGCCCAACCTCCACCTGTAGCAGATGAGGAGTCCCTGCTGCCCCGCGAGTCCGGCGTCACTCTGGCACAACTACGATTTGGATACTGTAGCAGGCTCAACTCCTACTTATCCAGAATCAACCCTGACATACCCAACACATGTCCGGCATGTGGAGATTCTCCGCACGACACCAACCACCTATTCACATGCCCTCTCAAACCCACTCATCTAACCCCCCTCTCCCTTTGGTCCAACCCTATCGAAACTGCACGTTTCCTGGGCCTCCCCCTAGATGAGTTCGACGACAACGACCATGGGTGAATCCGCTCTTTACGGGGCGCGACTAGCCGCTACAACAACAACAACAACAACCAATATAAAAGTAAAATTCAAAATTACATACAGGCTTAAAGATTACACGAGCTACTTGTTTCTCAGTCGATTTTGCTGTTATTCTGGAGCCTCTAATTTGGTTGCCAAGCTGAGAAATTAGGTATTCAGCCAAGTCTGGAGTTAACCGATTCAGCTTCTGATATGCCGTTGCATTCAAATGAAAGGGAATGTCCATATCCCGGAGTAAACGTCGATCCACGGTTGGAGCGCATACTTCTTCGTCATCTCGTAATAAATGTTATGCCAAATTTTCAAACGACATTATGTAATGTTCCTTTTTTAATTTCAAGAAAACAAATCACCGAATTATAAATTTATCTTTTATTTAAGTTGAAATCGTGAATTTTTCTTTTCTCGATTGAGATAACAACATCAAATATGTTGTCGTTTAGTTTTCGGTAATCAAATATGTTTACAACAGCTGATTCGCGAATGCGAAAATCGTTAAAAAAATTGCAGCCGACTAGCAGCATCGTTAAAGTTTTCGTTAAGATGAGTTAACCATACGAATATCGTTAAAATAAGTTAGTGAATCGCACTACTGATCTGATAAATTAAAACTAAAGTTTAAATATTACAACTGATAAAAAATTGTTTGCAAAATTGATTGTTGGAAGCTAGTTAGCTAATTATAGTATTTGGATGAGTGCCCTTCAAATGGGATATTCAGTGCAGAAGAAAAAGCGTTCTATTGCAACAGCCCTGCAAAAATCGCGAGTACTCCCAATGTATGAAGTAAAGGTGGTCCAATTGACATTGCGATGTCCTTGGGCAAGACAATAACACAAAACTACTCTAAGATATTACTCCATGGAGTACCTACGGCAGGTTACTTTCGTTACTTTTTGCCGTTGAAAGTAAGCTGTTTCGGGACAGGTAAACAGCATTAAAGTAGAAACATTTATTTCCTTTAATCAGAGTAAAACAGCAAAATTCAAATATTCATATTTATGTACAAACAACGCCACGATGCAGAGAAAAGGTGACGACAAAAGCACTTCCGTTACTTCGTACTTGCCTCCTTTGAAGGATTGACGTCACAAATGGTTTTAAAAATTTGATTTTTCTGAGTTTTGAGTGTTTTTACAAAGAGTTAAACACAGAATAATAAATGTTAAGTGTCGAGCTTTGTACTGTAGCAGTTGCAGCGGAAGTAAAACCCCAAGTGCAGTTATCATCTTCCTTTTCTTCTCGCTATTCCTGCGGTATGAACATCTGTGACGTTTACGCTGCCGGCATTGATGCAACGCATATTCGACATGTCTATTCCCTGTCTTCTCGATAACTAAACTTCCACTTTCATCGGTTCTCTATAAAAGCAAATACGCAATTGGATGATACCAGAGTTGCCTTCACAATAAATTTACTAAAACTTATATTGCAAGACGCAACAAGCTTAATTACATGAAACGCGCACATAGTTTAATTAAAAACGAAGAGTAAAATAAACACAAGTTTACCGCAGTAAATTTTAACTGCTGTAAACTCATTTTGATTATTAGTTTATTAAATGAAATAATTTAATTCTTTCTACTTGGCAACACAGCCAAACAAACATCGTGTAATAGTTACGATCGTTAAATCACGAGCAATTGTAGTTTAACAGAGAGATGGTTTGGTGCCATGAGTTGGTCCGCTTTTGCATTTCATAGGAGCGTAAATGTAGTCACTACAATTCAGCAACAATGGACCACTAAGTCCAACGATTTCTGCAGGGAGATCTTTTATACATACTACATAATATAATGAGCCCATTTCTTTGTAACCTAGATGCAAAAGAACACTAGGTAAGATAACAAAATGCATTTAAAGCAACAACATTAACTTGGAAAAATATGCGAGTTGAGCCAACTTGGTTAAATGATATCCGACCTGAGATGTAGTGTTGGGAAGTGAAAAAACTGCGCTATTGTGAATTAACCCAAAGAAAATACATGGGAAATTTAGATTTAAGACCTAATTCGTTTTTATTTGCATAGTATTTGTAAATATAAAACTACATAAACCTAAAAATTGCCGGCACAACTATTTTCCGTTCCTAAATAGCGCTAAACAAATCGCAACTTTCCTGAAAGAGGCTAACAGGGTTGCTTTTGCAAATAAAGGAACTTTTATCCGATTTGGAGCATTATTTTGCAGCTAGGTTATATTAAAACGGGCCCAATACACGCATTCACATGCATATGAAATGGGTGTACGTGCTTTTGCATGAATATGATTATGCGTGTAAATACATTTATATATTCATATGCAAAGGGTGTTTTTTTAGACTGATAGAAGTTTCCATAGCTGTCACTTGTCAGCTGGTAAATGACATTTCGTTTTGACATTTCTGTTCAGTAAGCATTGACAAATCATCATGGAAAGAATGACGCCGCAACAACGTTTACAAATTGTGAAAATTTACTTTAAAAATCAGTGTTCTGTTCGCACTTCGTGAATTTTATGGTCCACATAATCGAGCATCAGAGCAGCTTATTCGTCGAACTGTTGATAAATTTCGAACATTTACTCTACTCGATGAAAAACCCACAACAAGACAAAGAACTGTACGTTCAGAAGAAAATATTGGTGCTGTAAGTGATAGTGTTGGAGAAGAGCCGAATTTGTCTATTCGCCGCCGTGCTCAACAAGTTGGAATTTGTCCATTGGTTCAAAATTGGACTGATCGCATCCGATTCACCAAAGCTAGTCGTGGCGGACATATGCCAGAAATCGTTTTTAAATATTAAATGTCATGAAAATATCTTTCAAATAAAAAAAAAATTGGGCATCATACTTCATTTTTTATGTGTTTTTTTTTTTCAATTTAAAGTTCTATCAGTCTAAAAAAAACACCCTTTACATATGTACATATATGTATGCTGAAAAGAGACAACGTTTAACGGGATTATTCTATATTTTTTACTTATGCAGATGCATGAATGCAAATATTACTAGCTGAGCAAATATGTATTTATGTATGTATATATATTTCAGACTTTGTAGAAAAAATATGAAAAAATGAACAAATTTTCTTAAAATTTTGAAATTATGAAAATTTAATTATAATTTATATAAAAATTCTAAGTAGCCCATTAAGTTTTAGTATAATAAAGTGCAAGTTCCAAGTAGCTACACATTTTCATTGATTTTAGATAATTTTTTTGCTGACTGTGTCACGCATTTTCTTCCATACAAAGTACGTTCGACAATTTTTTTTGTAAGAGAAAACTCTAAACCTTAGAATTTATATAGAAAGTAAAATTAAAAAATTTCAAATTTTGTTGAATTTTCATATCCTTATCACAAAGGCTATGCGGCTTTTATAAAGAAATGTTAAAATATAAAACAAACAAAGGAATAATAAGAAAAACTGGCTTAAATAGGCACCACATTTTAATTTTGAGATAATTCAACAGTTTCGATCAACTGATTATTCGGATATGAGGTTTTGCGTTATAACTACTACACAGAAGCAGCTAAGGACATGTGGTACTCCCTTCATTTATCATTAATTAATCCCTTCATTCCCTCCAGCCCTTCATCATAAACAAAAATCTTCGAGATCGGACCACTACATCTTATATCTCCCATACAACTGATTGTTCAGATATGAGGTTCGGCGTTATGACTCTTGAATTAAAGTAGATAATAATTTGAAATTTCGCACCCCTCGCACTTATAAAGTATTGAATGTTCACAACTTATAGTTTCGATCAACTGATTATTCAGTTAAACTAATAAAGCAGCTAAAGTCATGAAACGTGGCAATCCCTTCCCTTATAATTAAAACAAAGTATACTTATATAACCTACGGCGCCCAAAAGATATGAGGTTTGGCGTTATAACTCCTGAACTAAATTAGATAATAATGTGAAATTTGGCACCTATAATTATCTAAAAGTAAACAACAAAAACCTTCATTTATCATAAACAAAAATCATTAAGATCGGACCAATATAACTTATAGCTCCCATACAACTGATTATTCAGATATTTGGTTTTGCGTTATAACTCCTACACTAAAGCAGGCTGACATTAGGTGTTAATGCTGGCTCTCAGATAAACAAAATCCTCCTCTTTTTCGAAACTGTAATTGTCAGCAGTGATGCGGGGGACAGGACGCGAATGTTTATTTGATAGCATGAGGTACTTAGTTTTGCCCTCGTTCACCTCCAGACTCAATGTTCCGCTTCTTGATCCAGTTTTGAAAAAGCAGAAGAAACGGGGCGGTTGTTTAGGCCGATGATATCGATATCATCGGCATAAGCTAGAAGTTTCACGCTCTTATAAAATATGGTGCCTGCACGGTTCAATTCTGCGGCTCGAATTATTTTTTCTAACAATGGGTTGAAGGAGTCGTCATCCTGTCTGAAACCTCGTTTGGCTTCAAACGGTTCGAAGAGGTCCTTCCCGATTCTTATGGAGCTGGGGGTGTTGCTCAACGTCTTTTTACATAGCCGTATTAGTTTTGTTGGGAAATCAACTTCAGACATTGCGGCAAATAGGGAGTTTTTTCTCGTGCTATCCAAAGCGGATTTGAAGTCGACAAAAACATGGTGTTTGTCTATTATTTTTTCTCGGGTCCTTGGCCGAATATTTGGTCGTTGGTAGGTTTGTCAGGTATAAAGCCTCACTGATAAAGTCCAATCAGTTCGTTCACGGTGGGCTTCAGTCGTTCATGCAATATGCTTGACATAAACTTATATGCTATACTAAGGAGACTGGCCCCGGGCCAGCCAGGGGCAGCGTTCGTACGCGCGCTCAAGGCCCTCAAGGCCCTCATAGAAGTGATCTCTGGTCACATCGTCCTTCTCTTCCGTAGGGGCGTGAGCGCAAATTAGCGAGAGGTTGAATAATCTCGCTTTGAAGCGAATCGTGGCGAGACGCTCGTCCCTCGGAGTAAACGACAGTACTTGGCGACGAGTCTCTCTCCCACTAAAAATCCAACACCGAACTTGCGGCCCTTTACATAGCAGCTGTAGTAGACATCGCAAGGTCCGATCGTCTTCGTTCCTTGCCCGGTCCATTGCATCTCTTGGATGGCGGTGACGCCAGACTTTCCTTTTACGAGGCACCTTCCCAATTAAGGGTCCGGACATTCCATGTGCATGCCCTTAAATCAGAGTCCTTTAGACGTTTGCCGTGATCGTCATCAGAATAGGAGAGTCTCATCCAAGGCTTTTTGTTGAAGTTTTTCATTGGAAGCTGTTTCTACGTGGCGAGTACCAAGCCCAGTGTACAACCAGATTCTGGGGCGTTTTTTAATTTAGAACACATTCAGACGCTCGCTGGAAGCCGCACCTAGTGATGAACAGACGCTGTAAGCCTTGGTGAGCCCTTAAACCGAAAACGTCGGAGTGACCCCATCAGGTTCGCCATCTCACTCCAGCTCTCTCCCAAACGGATGTTCCGGCTGCTACTCAGAGGACACTTGGATGAGATAACCCGGAAGTTGTGAGCGGCTTGAAGCCCATGCAGAAGAATCGTTCTGGCCACTCCCAGGAGAATGGCGATCAGACTTTCTCCACTTGCGCGGGCTGCTATACACGGGCAAATTTCATGTTCTTAGCTGCTTTTGCCTGATCTCGTCGGTTCTATTCGTGATAGAATAGAATAGACATTATAGAAATACATCTGCCCACCAAGTTTCATTTAGATATCTTTAAAACTGAGGGACTAGTTTGCGTTCAAACAGACGGACGGACATGACTAAATCGAATCAGCTTGTTTTTGCCTGATCTCGTCGGTTCTATTCGTGATAGAATAGAATAGACATTATAGAAATACATCTGCCCACCAAGTTTCATTTAGATATCTTTAAAACTGAGGGACTAGTTTGCGTTCAAACAGACGGACGGACATGACTAAATCGGACATGACTTGGCCATGAGTCTGTCTGTCTCTTCTTTTTCTTATAATTACAAACATCGGGCCAAAGTTATAATATTTTTATTATTATTGTTCATCAATTTGTTGATGTTTTTTGGATATCCGAATATACGAATATTAACCGGGTCTTTGAAAATTCGAATATTCCGATAATTGCAGCAATATTATCCCAATGTCGCTCACTTATACATATGTATATAGAATATAATGCTTTGGTGGACATAAGTATTTCTTAATTATGCTTTTATTTTATCCTCTTCTATATTATAATAAAACTGCAGAAAATTGTGTCTGTACATTAAAAATGTCTTAAAAATACCGACGGTGGTGTAGGGTATGTAATGGAATTTGGACAATTTTGTTTAACATTTTTTATATGAGTGTTTACACGTTTGGATGTTCGAACTCACTAATGTCCGAAACTACTGGATGGTTTTTCAGGGGACTTTCATAAGTGACTACACAGTAAACTCGGGAATAACATATACCTATATATACATATATAAATATACCCTATTTTATCAAAATATGACTATAATAAAAAATGCAGGCTAACAAAAAGTAATTTTAGACGATGCGGTAGTGGGATATCAAACGCATTCATCCATTCCCCTTTATTTGTCACATCCGTCGGCACACACAATATATGTACCTACTTAAATATTGTGAGCAGTGCTGCATAGGCACAACTCTCCGGAGTTGTTTCAGTATCCTTAGTTTGGTTTATTATCTAAAACTTTTAGTTTTGAAATTATCTTTTCTCTTTTGTTTCACGATAAATTTTGTTTGGTTTTAAAATAAAATTGTGTAAATTTGAAATACATAGAAATCTAAAGTTGAGTTAATGTAATGCAAAACTTTTGTCAAATACATAAGCGTATCGAAAGAAAATATGATATATTGATTTCACTTTGCTTTATACACTTTGGAAACACGGTGTACTGGATACTGAAGGTGACGCCTTCCGGGGTATCGCTACTTTGATTTTGCCGAATTTGACAATTCTCAACTGCAATTAGACAATGCTTTTTTCTCAAACGGGAGCAAACAGCCAATTTTTTGAGCTTATAAATAATCTTTTACACTTTTAAAACACGTTTACCACTGAAATATTGGAAGTAACAGAGCATTCTGAAACCCTCATATATCTTTTCCAATAACAAAGAGGTTAGTGTGAAAAAATTGATGGCCACAGAATATTTGACATGAAACAATAGTTCCAGTTTAATGAAGTCCTTAATGATGTCTTTGTCAATCGTGTCACCCCTCCCAGTTTTTCGTCCCACTCCACAGGCATGCCTTCTTCTTCAGTTTCTGTCGATGAGGTATTTGAGTTCTGTACGGTATCGGAATTAGATGTGGCAAGGTGTATCTATAAAATACGGTCAAATGCAATCGGTGAGGACGGCATACCTATTAAATTTGTTAAAATAATTTTACCAAACATCCTGCCAACTCTCACCCATGTGATCAATCACAGTATTAACACGTCATGTTTCCCCGAAATGTGGACGGTTGCAACTGTGCTACCGATTGCTAAAAGTAAGCATACATCCAATCCCTGTGATTTTCGTCCTATAAGCATTTTACCTGCACTCTCTAAAGTTTTTGAATCCCTAATGGCTGAACAAATTTATGATCATTTAAACAAATTTAGTTTATTATCACCGTCTCAGTCTGGCTTTAGAGTTAATCATAGTTGCTCCACGGCTGTTATTAAAATTTTGGATGACATAAGAATACCTTTTGACAAAAACCAACTGACGTTACTATGCCTACTTGACTTTTCTAAGGCTTTTGACTCTGTGGACCATAACATACTTTGCTCAAAATCAAAAAACTATTTTGGGTTTGGGGACTAGGCAGTGCGAGAAGCTATTTGGTGGGTAGGACTCAGGGTGTGAAAAATGGTGGACAGCCCTCTAGTCTTAAACCACTGCTAATGGGTGTTCCGTAAGGTTCTATCTTGGGACCGCTATTATTTAGCTTATTTATAAACGATATTTTTAATACTTGTCAGCATGCACATATGCATGCTTATGCGTATGATATATAACTCTATATGTCGGGAACTATTGAGCAAACTGATAGTCTATGCTCTAAGTTTAATGTTGATTTGTTATCCATATCACTTTGGGCGTCTAAAAACGGTCTCTGTCTTAATAGTGAAAAGTCGTATGTCCTTCCCATATCTAAAAGCCGTATCGATTTCTCTGATATTCCCCCCCTATACATTGATGAAAAGAGTCTTAAATTTGTCCCTAAGGTCATAAATCTTGGTTTTATCATCAATTCTAGTATTGCTTGTGATGATCATGTAAACTCCACCGTAAGTAAAGTGTATTATATCTTACGGAATTTAAGAATGTCTGCAAATTTTACTCCGCTTGAAATTAGGAGAAAGCTGGCCGTACAATTAATTTTACCAATTATCTGTTATCCAGAACTAATCTATAGTAAATTGAATTCTCAATCTGCGCACAAAATTGACGTAGTTTACAATCATGTAACACGGTATGTGTTTGGACCAGCGAGGTTTTGTCATATTTCTGGCTGGAGACGGAATATAGAACCTAGTTATCTATATAGTAAACTAGAATTCCCAGAGTCTGCACGGATAACTGACCTTATAGCGCCTAAATATAATTACCTAACTTCTACAAGGCTATTCTTTGTCAATGCTACTCGTATTTAGAATTCTATTCCAGCTTCTGTTCGCAGTAGTTTAAACAAAAGCAACTTTAAGAATGTTCTTCATGAGTATTTTCGTTAATCTATCTTTAAATTTAATATAATTATCTATAGCATAATGTGAGTTTCGCTACCTAAGCACAAATGTACTTGTAACCTAGTCATATATGAATACTGATTGTTTTATATGTTAAACTTAGTTTAAATATCTTTTGTTACTTTACTTTTACTTTAAAACTGTTGTACTATAAAAGATCACCTTAAATCTTATTGTACTAATAATTTTTTATCAATAAATGAAATGAAAATTATAAAATGTAATAGAGCTAAAACATCTCACAAAACTGTTAGAAGTACATAATATCCTGGGATAGGTACAGCCTGACAACTTATTTTGTCTTTTAAGACAGTGCACTTTTGTGAGTTTGAATTCCCTTGATACTGATAAAAATTTAACTTGTCGAAAACAAGCTCACATTAAAGTGCGAAATAAATGGTATAACCGTCAATTAATATAAGTTAATAAGACTTTGCTGGCAAGTGAATGGGTGGAGTATAATGCAACTAAAAAAATAGTATAAGAAAATAATTAAAGTAGAGTCTTCGTAGGTTGCGAACGTTAAAAAAGATAAAATTGTTTGCTGATGATAGCCTGTTAACGATCAATGGCAGAAGTATTTCTAATGCGATAACTAAAATGCAAGATCTTGATTCGTTGTATAAATGGCTATGTTTAAATAATCTAAAATTCAACTTGAAAAACAATTTATGATTTTATCTATCAATTCTTTCAATTCAATTCAATTCTTTCGTCTAAAATTAAAAGACGAAAAAATAGAGGAGTAAAAATCATTAAATACTTAGGTATTTGTATCGATAACAAATTAAATTTGATTTGTATTTAAAATATATAGTTAATAAAATTGTTTAAAAAAATGGTATTAAGAAAAGCTCATGCAGATATTTGGGAAAAAGATATAACTCAATGGTCTATAGGTAGATTCTGTTTTTATATATTGCCTCACGAATCTTCATAATGATCGACAAACTACAAACATGTTAATATTGTTCGGCATCTATAGCCTCTACGGTTCTTATTGCTGCACCTAGTGTACCGGTGCCTCCCAGCATCTTACGAACCTCCACGGTTCAAAGGAGCATACAACAATAGCATGGACGCTCTCCACCCCACCCTGCTCCGTCCTTCGTGTAGGGATAACCCAGCAGCTCCTGGTACCCCACACTGTCTGTTCCCTGTGTCAGGTCAAGGCAGCCTGAAGTGCAGCAAGGACCAGGTGGGCAACATCACCCTTCCCTCACACCCCTACTCCTACAACTGAACTGCAATGGACTTCAGAGCAAGATCGAAGAGATAACCGACTACATGAGTCTGAATAACCTGTCGATAGCTGCGAACCAAGATTGGGAGAGCAACGGACCGCGAACGAGGTAATGGTAGTAGCTTAGCGTTCACCACCCATCACACTGTGCAGTATAGTCTTATCGAAGAATAAATCGACCCTCTGTCATCCAGTAGGAAATCACCTCGGCATAGGTGCGCTTCTCAGAAGTGAAAACGGGAGGGTAGTAGGTGACTTCAATGCGCATCACGATCTTTAGAGTTTAATTCCGCAAGGTGGTCACGACTGCTGCAGCACGCTTCATCCCGGCAGGGAGGATTCCCGTAATCCGCGCCAATTTCCGGGCTGAAGCGGCTGCACTAACGAACAAGCGTGACCACCTTCGCCACTCCGATCTCCGTAATCCCCTCATCAGGAATTTAAACGTGGCCATTCGGAGGCTGGTAGACCAGCATAAGCGGAACAAGTGGGATAAGCACCCAAAGTCCTGTAACCTAGTGTTAGGTGTAGATGACATTTAGTTCACCGTGAGGTCCTTATCCAACCCGACGAAGCATGATGAGCGAGTGTAAATTTCATTTTGAGATCATACTTCGTCGGACCCGAAGAGATGCGCGAGCTATTTCAGAAGGGGTCCAGGAGGTTGCGCAAACAGTCCAGCACCAGCGCACGTCTTAGCTTTACCTGCGGCGAGGTGAGGGAAACGGAATTACCTGTGGTCAAAAATCATCGGTACCATTTAAAGGCTAAACGTCTACCTTAAGAAGAGTTCAACACAGAGTACCACAGGGTGGCGTTCTGTCCTGCTCTTGTTTAACCACTATATCTCCAAGCTCCCTCAGTCGCCAGAGGGAGTTCTCTCGCCAGTCGGTTCTACAATAAGTTTATGAGGAATATCTTATGCTGTTACAACAACATCAACCAGTCTCATATGCCGATCGTTCGGCAATGTAATTTATGCCCAGTGTTCGAAAGTCAACGGATATCTCTTCGACCTTGCTTGTTTTTGCACAGATAGAAACTTTGCATTGTCTCTTGCTTAGTCCGAACGCTGCTCTCCGAACTGTGACGGTATGTCTTCTGATCTTACCTGAGGCTCAGTTACACCAAGAGGCAAGTGTGCTCCAAGAGCACAACCTCATGCTCAACAAGCTGTTCCTTGCTGGTTGTTACTGCTTGGAGCCCCCAAACATATATCCGCTTGACGACGAGTCACCGACCAGTCATATTTATCGTTTTAGCTGACGGGGGATTCAATAAATATGGACCTGCTAACGTGAACTGAACATAACGAAAAATGTGTGACTGTATAGCTACGGGATCGACATGACCCAAAACTTGAATACACTTTTTCATTAAATAAATAATCTTTGTTGTTATTGCTGTAGCGACTAGCTAGTCCTGCAAAGAACGGATTCACCCAATGGTCGTTGTTGTCCAACTCGTCTAAGGGAAGGCCCTGGAAACGTGCAGTTTCGACGGGGGCCGACCAAAGAGAGAGAGGGTTGTAAGATGAGTTGGATTGAGATGGCATGTGAATAGGTGTTTAGTATCGTTCGGAGAATCTCCACATACCCGACCTGTATTTGGTATGTAGGGGTTGATTCTTGATAGTTAACTCCTACGTCTACTACAATATCCAGATTATAATTGGGCCAGAAAGCGCGGGACTCGCGAGGCAGGTGGGACACTCGTTGGACTAATATCACGGCATTAACAAGACGAGAGTCGATGGTGGTAGTGATCGAATCTTTGTTATGTTGCTTAGGACCTGGCTTCTGATGTTGCTGGGAGATTGCTCTTGGCAAGCAGATACCTATTTAGGTAGAAGGAAGCACAGAAGCACATTTGTCTCTTGGTGTAGATGCTCCTCCGACGACATCAGAAGACACCCCGTCACAGTTCGGTGAGCAGGGTTCTGACAGACCTGCAGCTTCACCCCCTGTGCCCTACTGGTCCCGGCGACCACACTGGCCGACCAATCGCCTTGTATGTTGCCAATAACGTTTCTTTGTCTTTGCCGAAGTGCTGCCGGCGAGCGGCTTGAGGACTTTGTAGCGGCTCTGTAGTTTGTTGCCGAATGCGGTAGTGTACGCAGAGAAGGAGAGCAAATCCTCCAAATCCTAGGGTGGATAACCGTCGGTTTGGGGTGCCATCGACATGGATGTTGAGATCGAGCCTTACCTTCTTCGTCCAGGTGTTGAAGAGATCGCCGAGAGTAGGCTGTCTAATGTAACCTGCGAATCCGAGGGTGAATAACCGTCGGAATGGAGTTACCTTCTTCGTCCAGGTGGTGAAGAGGTCGCCGAGGACTTTGTAGGGGACAATGCAAAGTTTGTCCGTGAAGAAACGACCAAGGTCTAATAGATGTCCGCTTACTTTCGAACACAGGTCATCGGGAGAGTTGATGCCTCCACGTCAGCTAGTAGCGTGGAATGACTTGCCGTACCAAACGCCTTTGACAGGTCCAACGCAACTAGGACGGTTCTGCCGCAGGGGCAATTCACCTATATGTTTATGGCATTGAATGCTGTTGTGGTACTGTGCATTTTCCGGAAGCCATGTTGATGCCGAGGCTAGGTGGGGTGTGTAGTATGGGGGGAGTAGGTCCTATCCTTCGGGCCCGACGAAGCATGGTCCCCGAATGAAATTTCCACTCGGTCATCACGTTTCGTCGGGTTGGATAACGACCTCACGGTGGGCCTGAGCTTACCAACATCTGACACCAACTTACAGGACTTTAGATCCTCATTCCCGTTACAGCCGGTTCTACGTACTAATGACCCGGCCAAGGGCTGTTGCTTTGGCGATCTAACTCTGTTTAGATCGGCCTACACCACTTCTGGTTCTCCAGCCAATGAATCGCCACGTTCAAATCCTTGGTATAAGGATTACGGGGATCGGAGAGGCGAAGGCGATCATGACAATCTGGCGGAACTTTCGGAGTTCGGTTGGAGCCTTTTCTTGCGGACGCAGCAAAAATAGGTTTCTTTCCCGGGTTTGACTCGTCGCCATCCGTGAGCAAAAGGACGCGAAGCAACCCTGCTGCTGGGAGTTGCTCCAGATATATATATTTAGAAGTTTGCACTTCGAACTTTGAGATCCGTTGTGCCCTCTGCTCTCTACAGTACCTCGTCTAACCCCAACTTCCTTAGGAAGTCTAATATGATGGTTGGAAGCAACAAGCGTACAAGTTCCTTCACTGGGCTATGTGCGCCCAGATACCTCTGATGTCCGAGTTGCAAACGCGACAGGTCTCCTTCGACCATATTCCGAACTTGTGCAGATGACTTCGTAGCCTGCAGTGTCTTGTGAGAAAGGCTATCAGCATACCCAAACTGTTCTTTGAGAGGTGGTTAACCGTTGTGTCGATCATAGAGCCCACGGGTACATTTGCATCTTTAATTTTGCTGTATCTTCCAAACGGTTAGTCCGATTGACCTGAAATTTCATGATATCCTCAACCATACACTTTTGCATCATGTGGAAAAGTTTCATCAATATTGGAGCAGGAGTTCAGTCGATACAGCCCAAATTCAAGTTAGTGGAATGGCGTCGACAGCTGATGTACCCGGGTACTTGTATGCAAATTCATACAAATATATAGAAATAAATGGCAAAGTTCACTTTATATTGCTATATCTTCCAAGCGGCTGGTCCAATCTTGATGAAACTTCGTATCATAGCTTGGAAATATGTAATTGATATTGGTGTGAAATTTCAGGTCAACCGTTTGGAAAATATAACCCAGTTACTAGAAAATGACCTAGCGTCAACAGCTGATGTACCCGGGTACTTGTATGAAAATTCATACAAATATATAGAAATAAATGGAAATATTTAGTTTATTTTATGGAAATTTGTTTATTTATTTATAGAAAATCATTATATGAAAGAAAATATATTTTATGAATTTTAGCAGCATCTGAGGCATTGTGGATGATCCTTCGAGTGCTCTGCGCACACAGGCTTATTACAAATTGCACATACTTTTCTCGTTTGGCGTTTTGTAATGCAAATATAGCAGTTTCCTTTTCTTTGATGCGGCCAGAACTGTCACGGTCCACTTCCTCTTGTGCACCAACATTCATCTTCAAGGGCATACCATATATGGCTTCCATAGCGTGTCTAGTAGAAAATATGCGCGTAATATGGCTATTGTCCGCTCTTATATCGATTTGTGGTCTGCATAACTGATCGCTGAGCTGCTGCAGAAATATCCTACGGCGGTTGGTAGATGGTTTTAGATGGGTGTTGTTTTCCATATATATAACATACGCAGCATACGCAGCTACGTCAAGCATATTATAAAAAAATGCTAAAGGCCATCTATTTGTGCGCCGTTTGGTTGAATATTCAGTCAAGCACTTATCCATATTATCCACGCCGCCTTTATGTTTGTTATAATCAAGTATGAGCAATGGTTTCCGTTTTGGACCTGCAGTTTCTGTAGTGTCGTGGCAAGTAGACAGCATCACAACAGCCTTATTTTTTTTTGGGACGTATGAGCACATCGTCATGTTGTTACAGAATCCAAATAGCGTAGACTCTGCTTCACGTCCTTTAGGATTGGCAAATGATGCTGGCACGAACATACGCCTTTTGTTGCAAGTGCCCAACAAAGCCAAACTGTTGTCCCCCATCAAAGTTTTTGCTAAGTTATATGTTGTAAAGAAATTGTCGCATACCACTGTTCGCCCACTTCCACCAAAATTGTTGACAACTAAGTCCTTGACAACACGCTCACCAACGTTTCTTTCACGTTCGCCGGACGCTGCCATTCCAGTATAAATTTGACCCTGTATTGAAAAAATAAAAATTGAAAAATGAAATTTGAATTAGTCATTTAGTTTATTTGCAACAAGTTGATATAATAAAATGAATGTATGAACACTGATTTACCTGCACGGGATATGATGAAATGGCGTCGCAGACCCACCACACTTTTATTCCATATTTGGATGGTTTCGATGGAATGTACTGTGTGAAGCCAGTTCCACCACGATACGGGAATAATTGCTCATCTACGGTAACGTGTGTGCCACATATATAATACTACCGCAGAGTGGCATTTAGCATCAGGAATACGTCTGTAATTGCAGCTGCCTTATCATATTGTTTGCGTGCATTCCGAGTGTTTCCATTATCAAAGCGTATGAAGCGGCTGATTGCCCAAAATCTGCGTAAGCTCATTGATGCGCGAAATAATGGATGCGAAGTTGTTTTCCACAGGTCAGTGGTATGAACATAACCGGAATGACATACGCCAGCCATCAAAAGCACACCCAAATATGTACGAAGTTCTACTTCAGTTATAGGCACCCATATTCGTGGTTCCGCATCTGGATGCTGCTCATTGTACACATCAAAAGATTGCCTTGCCTTTCTATTTGATTCTCGAATAATTACATCACATATTTCATTTGACATCATAAGATTGAAGGTTTCTGCCATTGTCAAGCCTTTTGTCGATGGCACTGGTCCAGGATTGCGACTTCTTAGAATGTTGTGCGCACGTATTCGTCCAGGTATTGGTGGTATTGACGACCATACATTGCCATCTCTTGCCGTATAATAATAACCAGTTTCAAGTGGCGGTTCTTCATACTCCTCGTCCTCTGGGTGATACTCAGTTTCCTGGACTGGTTCAATGTCAGATGATTCACCACCAATGTCATCATTATTTCCTTCTAAGTCTTCTTGATCTACCGCTTGTTCGTGGTCACTCTGTTCGTAGTCAGAATCCTCAAGAACTCTGCGTATATAGTCACACTGCTCCTCATACGGTAGTGCATTCAATTGACGCGGAGCTAGCCACTCACCATCTGCCATTTTATTTTCACTTTTTATATATTTGCCGCACAAAATAAATTTTTAGGTCTTTACACTTCAAAAATCGCACATAAACTGACTTATGCGGGCATGTGCTGCAAATCGTTTTCGCATGAAATTGCCAGCGAAACAATACGACACATACGTGTTTGTGTGTCACTTTCATGCGAAAACGATTTGCAGCACATGCCCGATGCATACAAAACTACTCAAAACGAAACCTGCGCAAAAAATCATGTTTCTGCCTGCAAAACTGGTTGTACAAGGGTAGGTAGGCAAGATATTCCCAAATACCCTTTTGTTCCTGTTAGTAGACGTGTTTTCCTACACATTCAAAAAAAAAATGTTTACATTGAACAAATATTTTATGAGTTATAATTATTCTGCGCAGGTACTAAAAATAGCACTATGAGCAAGAGGGGTTGATTTTAAATTCAAATATAACGGAATTCTGCGAATGAAAATTCAATGTTAATTATTTTTCTTGGTAAAAAGGGATCAAATTACAAGGATTAAAAAAGAATTTGGAAATTGTTAAATTTTTATGGATTTTGGCAATTCCCATTTTTGGTAAAAATGGATTATTTAGGTACCAAAAATTTTTTTTTCCAAATTATGATAAAAGTTTTGTTAACTAGACAATATTTCCAAGAAATTAAAAAAAAAAATATCCAGAAAATCACAAGAAACCAGGTAGTAGTTAATATTTGTATATCAAAAGCAACTATCTGCCATACAAAACGTATGAAGTACCCGGGTACATCTACTGTCGATGTGGATAAAACCCAACAGCTGTTGACACAACGGTTAAAGCGTTTATGGTTGTATCCTCCCAATAGAAACTTCGCCTGGCGTAACCCTGTCAGATTTCTCCCTTAAATTGTTTTCTTCTATCCTGAGCTCTTCCTTAATTCAAGTCTACAAGAAATAATGAGGCTTCAACATGATTTAGTGCTTTAATTGAAGCAAAGCATGAATTCTTCTCGCAGGTTCTAGACTCAAAGCGATTAAATATTGGTTGGGACCGATGACCAGTTTATGACGGACAGTCGGTGAAAGATGATACAAATGATTGGGTTTAATCATAATGCTAATAATTGCGGCAAAAAGCTAAGATGTAGTAAATGCAGATGACTGCCCTGAAGATAACCCAAAACGAGGCAACTGTTGTGATGATAATCGAAATTTAGGGTTATAATTAAATACAGATCATAGCGTATTTATCGGGAGTGTCCAGTATATATAAGAAAATAAAAGTTTGAAAATCATATTCTGACAAATACCACCTTAGTTACTTGAAATGAATCTATCTTATGATTAACAGTATTCTGGATAATAAAGCTGATATAGTCCTGATATACTTCTATGCTCTGAAACATGTATAACATAGGAAATCAACGATTCAGATATAGTATCCTTCCTATCGTGCAATTAGGTTCGATTCGTACAGTAGATACACAGGTGGTGTGATTACAATAGCCCGAGACGAACTTGATTTCATTCAGCATTCCCAAGACAGCCGGTTCTACGTACCGGAATGACCCGGGCTTTACCCGGCCAAGGACTGTTGTTTCGGCGATCTTACCCTGTTTAGATCGGCGCAAACCATTCGTCGTTTATCATCTCTGGAGCAATACCTTGCAGCAGGGTTGCTACACACGCTTCTGCTCAGGGCTGGAATTGAATCCAACCCTGGCCCAGAAACATATTTTTGCTGCGTATGCCAGAGAAGGCTCCATCCAAACTCCACCTCGGTAAGGTGTAATACGTGCGATGGATGGAGCCATCTTAAGGTCTGCTCAGGGCTTAAGAAACACAAGGAGTGGACCACACGGTATGTGGCCCCGTGTTGCTTGCGCTCTCAAGCGCCAAAAGCCTCTACGGCTCAAAATGTCGCGCCAATCGCGTCGGTGCCACCCAGAGGGCCTCCACGGCTCCAAGGAGCAAGCAGCAACACACACACTACCCATCTCTCCCAACCCATCCAACCCCACCCTGCTCCCACCCTAGTGTTAGGACTACCCAGCAGCTCCTGGTGCCCCACACTATCTGTTCCGTGTGTGCATACGCCTCCTCCGGCGCTGCCCCCTATCTCCACCAGGCAGCAACCTGCTCAGCGGCAAGCGCAACTGAGGCAAGGTGGACACCCTCACCAGTCCCTTACTCCCCCCATCGCGTCGACTTATCCTGGGAGGATTAAGCTTCTGCAGATGAACTGCAATGGACTCCAGAGCAAGATCGAGGAGATAACCGTCTTTATGAGAAGACATGGTCTGTTGATAGCTGCGATCCAAGAGACGAAACTGCACACCAATTCAACCCTGTTGAATTGCAACGGATACAATGTGCATCGTAAGGATCGCGAGCGTGATAATGGATTTGGCTTAGCATTTATCACACACAACACAGTGCAATATCGTCTTATCGAAGAAGACATTAACCCCAGGGATACTACCCTTGAATGTCAGGGTATAGCTATCCGGTCAAGTAATGTCGAGCTCGAAATATTCAATGTGTTATGTATGAAATTACTTTCACTTTATTGTTTTTCTTATTTGCACATCTGGCATCTGTTGTTGCTAGAACATTCTTCTTCTTTTTTTATCTCTCTTAAATATATATCTTCGATACACATGTTTTCTTTGTAATGTACTTTTTCATAATTGAATTTAACTAAATAAAGATACATATACAAAAGTGGTGTCAGAAGTGGGATTGAGCCTCACACCAGACGATTTGAAGACAGTAATGGATGCGCTAGCAGGGGCGATACGAGTAGCGGTGACGGAGGCTTCACAGAACGCTGCGGCAAACGCAAGTCGCCCGGTGTTACCTAGACCGCCACCATTTAGTATCGTGGAATACAAAACGGAAGACAAATCGTCAGTGCAGGATTACTTCACACGTGTAGAGTGGGCATTACAGCTAAGCAAAGTTCCAGAAGATGAACAGCACAAGTTCGTACGTGTACACATGGGGGCAGAGCTCAACGCGGCGCTAAAAATTCTTATTAGCCCGAAAGTACCAGACTCGCTCAGCTACGGCGAAATAAAAAACGTGTTAATCCGCCATTTTGATGGCTCTCGAAAT
The DNA here is from genome assembly GCA_951828415.1 of Anomoia purmunda. Classification (NCBI taxonomy): domain Eukaryota; kingdom Metazoa; phylum Arthropoda; class Insecta; order Diptera; family Tephritidae; genus Anomoia; species Anomoia purmunda. The sequence goes on from OX639995.1 coordinate 87,999,784, forward strand.
AAGTATGCGGAGAGCATCAAATTTCGACAAAGTAAGCAGGAAAAGGGAGAATCGATTTCCAAGTTCGCACTTCGTTTGCTGAAGCATACGAGATTGCGCATACAATGGAACTAACGCAAAGTGCCACAACAGACCTGAAGTGTGCAGAATTGGGGCAGCCAACTGAGCCAGAGCCAACGCATAAATTGGGTTATGTACCGGTCAAAACAAAAAGAAATAAGTATTCGAAAGACGCGAACGCCGAAAAGCCGACACAGAAAGAAAAAGTTTCCAATTGTTATGGCTGTGGGGGGGCGGCACTTAAGGAAAGACTGCAAGTTTAGTAATTCCAAATGTTTTTCATGTGGGAAAGTGGGCCACATTGCTAAAGTGTGCAAGGCGAAATTAGACCAGATCTCCGAGGACGAACTCGAACCAGTTCAGCAGCTAAACAGCATCAATGCACGCCAAGCAGCGGAGAGGAAAATGGTTCCTGTCAACATCGAGGGGAAGCAAATTCAAATGGAACTGGATACGGGTGCTCCATGTGCAGTAATTAATTACAAAACGCTCCGGACAATAAAACTGAAATTTAAGTTGTTGAAGACAGATCGGCGATTCACAAGCTACACTGGCCACCAAGTTAACTGTATTGGACGGGTTGTAGTAACCGCGACAATGGGGAAAACGTCACGAAAACTGAACTTGTATGTCGTCCACGGAGACTGCGATACACTTTGCGGAAGGGAGTGGATCTCGCAATTCGCACGAGAAATAAACTTTACTTAATTATTTTCGTCATCCAGTCAAATCAATTCTATAAATTCGACTACGCCTATACTTACGGCAAACCAACAAGAACGTCTCCAACATCTCATCGCACGCTTTGAAGCAATTTTCAGCATGACAGCGGGGAAGTTGAGTGGACCCCCTGCACAAGTCAAACTCAAGGCGGGAGCGACACCGATATTTGCGCGAGCACGAGAAATACCAATAGCGTTGAGAGACGATTATGCCAAGGAAATAGACAGTTCTACGGGGAGTACCAAACGTGTTAAACTTCTTTGATGACATTTTGGTGTTTGCTGAAAATTTTGAGCAGTTGTTGAGGGGTTTGGAGACCACGCTAAATCGCATAAAATCGCAGGGCATACATTTGAATAAGTCAAAGTGTGTTTTTGCGACACCCTCAGTGGAGTTTCTGGGCCATCGCATCGACGCGCAGGGTGTGCATAAATCGGAAAAGCACATTGAAGCGGTATTGAACGCTCCCGAGCCGACAACATTCGAAGAGCTTAAACTATTTTTAGGGAAAACAACGTACTATAGCGCGTTTATTCCCGACTTAGCCACGAGCGCGCGACCATTGCGAGACATACTGAAGAAAGAGAAATTTTGCTGGACTAAAGAGGCAACTGCAGCGTTTATTCGATTAAAGCAGACGTTGGTCTCACCGCAAGTCCTGATGCCATATGACCCGGCACTTCCAGTACTACTTGCGACCGACGCTAGTCAAACAGGACTGGGAGCGATGCTCTCACACCGCTTGGAGAACGGGACTGAACGACCGATTGCATACGGAAGTCGAACATTGAACACCACAGAGCAGCGTTACCCACAAATCGATAAGGAGGCATTGGCAATCGTGTGGGCAGTTCAGAAATTTTTCAAATACTTATACGCACGGCATTGGACATTAATCACCGATCACAAGCCATTGTCACAAATATTGCAACCTGATAAATCACTTCCAATACTTTGCATAAGCAGAATGGCGAACTACGCAGACTTCCTAAGCAGATTCGATTTCGAGGTGGTGTACAAAAATTCAAAGGCAAACGCTAACGCCGACTATCTTTCACGGGTCCACCTTCGACGACCACAACATTCGCAAATTGAACACATGCAACAAATATCAATAACAAATCCAAACGAATATGACGGGTTCGACAACTTCATAATTCGCCAAATCAACCAACTACTGTTAAGTGCAGAGCGCATAGCAAATGAGACCCGAAAAGATGAGCGGCTAGGGAAAATAATTAGGCTACTTGAAAGCGGGCAGTGCTTGAAGAGGGCAGGTTACAAGTCCCCAGAAGATAACTACAAGCTATCAGCAGGCTGCTTGACGTTTGAACATCGCGTCGTCATTCCACAAAAATACCGAGACAAACTACTCGACAATCTACACACATCGCATTTAGGAATGGTGAAGATGAAAAGAATTGCCCGCTCATTCATATATTGGCCGGGCATAGATGGCGACATTGAGAATATGGTGAACCAATGCGATTCATGTGCGAGACAAGCAAACAAACCGAAAAAAGTTGACGATCACCACTGGGAGTACCCTAAGGGACCATGGGAGCGCATTCATATTGACTACGCGGGGCCGCTCGAAGGAGCGATGTTGCTGATAATCTCTGATGCGTATAGTAAGTGGCTGGAAGTGAGGATTACAAAATCGATCACGGCGGCATCTACAATTGCTTTGTTGGACGACGTATTTGCCGCTTACGGCGTGCCACTAACTATTGTTTCTGATAATGGCACAAATTTCGCTTCTGCAGAATTTAATCATTTCCTGACATCTGTCGGGGTTAAGTATCACAAATACTCGGCCCCGTATCACCCTGCAACCAACGGCCAAGCAGAGCGCAGCGTACAAACAGTCAGAAATGCACTAAGAGCAATGGGTACTACGAGTAGCTCGTTGCAGAGAAATTTGAACGAATTCTTAAGACAATACAAAAATGCACCACACTCCACCACCGGCTTTTCGCCAGCGCTGCTATTCATGGGACGGCAGCTTCGAACTCGGTTAGATTTGGTGCGACCGGAAGAAGTTTCGAAGAAGGTGGAAGAGAAGCAATACACTCAACCTAAGAAAGCGGTGAGAAAATTCGAGCCAAACCAAAATGTTTACTTTTTGTCTGGAAATCCGCGGATGGGTAAGTGGCTCAGAGGAACGATAAATGCCCGTCTAGGCGATCTTCATTACGAAATACTCTTCAATGGAAAAGGGGTCAAAAGGCATGTAGACCAAATACGGAAAGGCCCTGGTGAGCCTGAGAGAACATCGCCTGAAGTCGATTTTTATAAATCGGGGCTGTCAACTAAATACAACGGCAATGAAGCAGCTGCCGCAAATAAAACAAGTCTCAATGAACCGGGCGGGCAACCGGTCACCAGGTCAGCACAAAACACATCATTGGAATCCCAAGACGATTTGTTGTTGTTGTTGTAGCGGCTAGTCGCGCCCCGTAAAGAGCGGATTCACCTATGGTCGTTGTCGTCAAACTCATCTAGGGGGAGGCCCAGGAAACGTGCAGTTTCGACAGGGTTGGACCAGAGGGAGAGGGGGGTTAGATGAGTGGGTTTGAGAGGGCATGTGAATAGGTGGTTGGTGTCGTGCGGAGAATCTCCACATGCCGGACATGTGTTGGGTATGTCGGGGTTGATTCTGGATAAGTAGGAGTTGAGCCTGCTACAGTATCCAGATCGTAGTTGTGCCAGAGTGACGCGGGACTCGCGGGGCAGCAGGGACTCTTCATCTGCTACAGGTGGTGGTTGGGCTCCGATGACTGCATTCGCCTGGCGGGAGTCAATGATGTTCGTGACTGTGTCTCTGTGGATGTTGCTTAGGACCCGCCGGTACGCCTCCGGATCCAGCGGTTGTGTGATGAGTGGCTGGATCTCGTCCTTTAGTTCTAGTAGATGTCTTCTAATGTGCCTGGGGGGCAGTTCCACGGCAAGCAGGTGCCCGTTTGGATGCCCCGAGCGGTGACATCCAGCAAGGAACTGCTTGCTGAGCATGAGGTTGTGCTCCTTAACTCGGAGCACATTGACCTCTTGGTGGAGATGCTCCTCAGGCGACATCAGAAGACATCCCGTCACCGTGCGGAGTGCGGCGTTCTGGCAGGTCTGCAGCTTCGTCCATTGTGTCCTGCTGGTTCCCGGCGACCAAACTGGCGCAGCATAGTTTATTACCGGCCGGCCAATCGCCTTGTATGTTGCCAACAACGTTTCTTTGTCTTTGCCCCAAGAGCTGCCGGCGAGCGACTTGACGACATTGTTGCGGCTCTGTACTCTATTGGCGATTGCGGTAGTGTGCGCGGAGAAGGAGAGCAGGCTGTCGAAAGTCACCCCCAGAATCTTCGGGTGGTTAACCGTCGGAATGGGGGTGCCATCGATGTGGATGTTAAGATCCAGCCTGACCTCCTTCGTCCAGGTGGTAAAAAGGGTCGCCGAGGACTTGGCAGGGGACAGCGCCAGGTTTCTGCTAGTGAAAAATTGGGCAAGATCTGAGAGATATCCGTTCACTTTCAAACACAGATCATCAATTGCATTGCCGGTTGCCATTATCGAGCAATCATCAGCATAGGAGACAATCGTGACTCCCTCTGGCGGTTGAGGGAGCTTGGAGATGTAGTGATTAAACAGTAATGGGGACAGGACGCCACCCTGCGGTACCCCTTGTTTAATCCTCCTTGGTTTCGATGTTGTATCTCTAAACCATACCGATGATTGACGACCACACAGGTAATTCGCGGTCCACCGTTTCAGTCCCTGTGCACTTTCCGGAAGCCATGTTGATGCTTAGCTGACCCAAGGTGGTATGTATAGTACGGGAGGAGTAGGGCCTCAAGTGTCTTTACCACAGGTGAAAGCAGGGAAATCGGCCGATAGGAATCACCCTTGTCGGCCGGTTTCCCTGGTTTCAGTAGTGGGACCACCTTCCCAACCTTCCAGATGACTGGAATGATGAGGGTGGCCATAGACAAATTGAGGATCCCGGTGAGGAACTCAACTCCCGCGGGGCCTAAATTCTTCAGCATCAACACGCTTAGTCCGTCAGGGCCAATGGCCTTGGAGGCTTTCGCCTTCCCGATGACCTCCTTTACCCCGCCACAAGTGAAGGTAAGAGGCGCGCTGTTGTTCGGTATTTTGCGCAGCCTCCTGGTCACCTTCCGCTTGGTCCTATCCCCCGAAGGATGCAGTATAAACTGTCGGCTAAAGTAGCTCGCGCATCTCTTCGGGTCCGACGAGGCACGATCCCCGAATGAAATTTCCACTCGGTCGTCGTGCTTCGTCGGGTTGGATAAGGACTTCACGGTAGACCAAAGCTTACCAACACCCGTGACCAGATTACAGGACTTCAGATGCTCCTCCCACTTGTTCCGCTTGTGTTGGTCAACCAGCCTCCGAATCGCCACGTTTAAATCCTGAATGTTAGGATTACGGGGATCGGAGCGGCGAAGGTGGTCGCGTTCGTTCGCTAGAGCGGCCGCTTCAGCCGGGAAGTTGGGACGGATCTCAGGGATCCTCCCTGCCGGAATGAAGCGGGCCGCAGCTGACGCAACCACCTTGCGGAACTTATGTTCGCCTTTTCGAACGTCGGTGGGAGCGGGAAGAGACCTGAAGGCATTTTCGGTGAACTCCGCGAACCTGACCCAGTCAGCCTTTTTAAAGTTGATATAGGTCCGATGGTCCGCGGAGACAAAGTCAGCAGGTCTGTCAATCGAGATGATTATAGGTAGGTGGTCTGATGCAAGCGATAGCATAGGTCGCCACGTTATGCTATTTATCAGACCTGCGCTAGCTATCGTTAGGTCAGGCGAGCTGCTGCAACTACCCATAATCCTGGTGGGGGCATCATCATTCATCGTGCAGAATGTCGAATCGTCTATCTGCTCTGCCAAATCGTTTCCCCTCCGATCAGCTGGTAGGCTTGAATGCCAGAGATCGTGGTGCGCATTAAAGTCACCTACTACCAATCGGTTTTCACCTCTGAGGAGCGCACCTATGTCAGGGTGATATCCTGCCGGGCAGCAGGTGACAGGGGGTATATAAATATTAAATATTTCGAGCTCGACATCGCCTGACCGGACAGCTATTCCTTGACATTCTAAGGTAGTGTCCCTGCGGTCGATGTCTTCTTCAATAAGACGATACTGCACTGTGTGATGGGTGATGAATGCTAAGCCACCACCATTACCTCACTCGCGATCCTTACGATGCACATTGTAGCCGTTGCAACTCAACAGAGTTGAGTTGCTGTGCAGTTTCGTTTCTTGGATCGCAGCTATTGACAGATTATGCCGACTCATAAAGTCGGTTATCTCCTCAATCTTGCCCTGCAGCCCATTGCAGTTCAGCTGAAGGAGTCTCGTTTGCCTCGGTAGAGTCGTCGCGGAGAGGGGTGTGAGGGAAGGGTGATGTTGCCCACCTGGACCCTGCTGCACATGCAATGGCACGTTGGGCTGCCTTAAGGTGTTGTTTGGCAGCGCCGCCACTGGCGCGTGCGGTTGCGAGGCTCTACAACAGGGAGCCAGGTAGTCACCCGACCATTCACGTGTGGTGCGCAGGCCAGAACACACTCGAAAGTGACACCAGCCTTGGCACGAATTGCACCTGACTGATGCCGCATTCCGGTATATCCTAGCCTGACACACGGAACAGACTGTGTGGGGTACCAGGAGCTGCTGGCTATTCCCCACACGGGGGGCGGAGCTAGGTTGGGGGGGGGGGGGGGGGGAGGGGAGCGACCATGTTGTTGTGTGCTCCTGCGAACCGCAGAGGTTCTGCCGGTGCTAGGCACCGGTGCACTAGGTGCAACTAGGGGAGCCGTAGAGGCTATGGGCGCCATAGGGCGCGAACAACATGGGGCCACATAGTTTGTGGACCACTCCTTGTGGGTCTTAAGGCCTGAGCAGACCTTAAGATGGCTCCATCCGTCGCACGAATTACACCTTACCGAAGTGGAGTTCGGATGGAGCTTTTTCTGGCAAACGCAGCAAAAATAGGTTTCTGGACCAGGGTTTGACTCGATGCCAGCCCTGACCAGAAGGAGGTGAAGCAACCCTGCTGCAAGGAGTTGCTCCAGGAGAGACAGACAACTTATGGGGTAGGCCGATCTAAACAGGGTTAGATCGCCGAAACAACAGTCCTTGGCCGGGTGAAACCCAAGACGATTTCGAAGGCTTTGCCTCGCCCAACACCACCGTGACTGTGGAGTCGGGGCAAAACATGTCATTGGGCTTTGATTTCGAAGGCTTTGGTTCCCCCAATAGTACAGCGGAGCAGAACGTTACACCCACACTGCATACAACACCGGACAGAGCTCCGGAACCAAGCCAGGTACCCTCAGCTCTACGACGGTCGACCAGACAGCGGAAGGCACCAACCCCATTCGCGCCGTAACTCTGGAAGAGGAGGGAAAAATGTTATGTATGAAATTAGGTGGCAGCACCACTTTATTGTTTTTCTTATTTGCACATCTGGCATCTGTTGTTGCTAGAACATTCTTCTTCTTTTTTTATCTCTCTTAAATATATATCTTCGATACACATGTTTTCTTTGTAATGTACTTTTTCATAATTGAATGTAACTAAATAAAGATACATATACAAAACAATGTATATATACCCCCTGTCACCTGCTGCCCTACAGGATATCACCCTGACATAGGTGCGCTCCTCACAGGTGAAAACCGCTTAGTTGTAGGTGACTTTAATGAGCATCACGATCTTTGGCATTCAAGCCTGCCAGCAGATCGTAGGGGAAATGATTTGGCAGAGCAGATAGACGATTCGACATTCTGCACGATGAATGATGATGCCCCCACCAGGATTATGGGTAGTTGTAACAGCTCGCCTGACCTAACTATAGCTAGTGCAGGTCTGATAAATAGCATAACGTGGCTATCGCTTGCATCAGACCACCTACCCATAATCATCACGATTGACAGACCTGCCGACTTTGTCTCCGCGGATCGAAAGACTTTTATCAACTTTAAAAAAGCTGATTGGTCCGGATTCGCGGAATTCACTGAGAGTACCTTCGGTGCCCTACCCACACCAACAGATGTTCGCGCTGGCGAATGACAGTTCCGCAGGGTGGTCACGACCGCTACGGCCCGCTTCGTTCCCGCTGGAAGAATACCGGAGATTCGTTCGAATTTCCCAGCGGAAGCGGCAACGCTAGCCAACGAACGTGACCACCTTCGCCTGTCCGATCCCCAAAATCCCCGTATTAGGGATTTAAACGCGGAGATTCGGACCCTGGTAGACGAACATAAGCGGAACAAGTGGAAGGAGCACCTGAAGTCCTGCAATTTCGCAGCAGGTGTGGGCAAGCTTTGGACCACCGTGAGGTCCTTGTCCAATCCGGCGAAGCGTGATGATCGAGTGGAGATTTCATTCGGTGACCGCGCTTCGTCGGACCCGAAGAGATGCGCGAGCTATTTTAGCCGACAGTTTATACTGCATCCTTCGGTGGATAGGACTAAACGGAAGGTGTCCAGAAGGCTACGCAATTTACCAAAACCAAGCGTGTCTCTTGCCTTCACATGCAGTGAGGTTGCGGAAACCATCGGGAAGGCGAAAGCCTCCAAGGCCATTGGCCCTGACGGGCTAAGCGTGTTGATGCTGAAAAATTTAGGCCCCGCGGGAGTTGAGTTCCTCACTGGGATCCTCAATTTGTCCATGGCCACCCTCATCATTCCAGACATCTGGAAGGTTGGGAGGGTGATCCCACTACTGAAACCAGGGAAACCGGCCGACAAGGGTGATTCCTATCGGCCGATTTCCCTGCTTTCACCTGTGGTAAAGACACTTGAGGCCCTACTCCTCCCGTATTATACATACCACCTTGGGTCAGCTAAGCATCAACATGGCTTCCGGAAAGTGCACAGCACAACAACAGCACTTAATGCCATAAACACACGGGGGAACCGTGGTCTTAACCAAAACCGCCCCTGCGAGAGAACCGTCCTAGTAGCGTTGGACCTGTCGAAAGCTTTCGACACAGTCAGCCACTCCACGCTACTAGCTGACGTGGAAGCGTCAACTCTCCCGCAGGGACTGAAACGGTGGACCGCGAATTACCTGTGTGGTCGTCAATCATCAGTATGGTTTAGAGATAGAACATCGAAACCAAGGAGGATTAAACAAGGGGTACCGCAGGGTGGCGTCCTGCCCCCATTATTGTTTAATCACTATATCTCCAAGCTCCCTCAACCGCCAGAGGGAGTCACGATTGTCTCCTATGCTGATGATTGCTCGATAATGGCAACCGGCAATGTAATTGATGATCTGTGTTTGAAAGTGAACGGGTATCTGTCTGATCTTGCCCATTTCTTCACTAGCAGAAACCTGGCGCTGTCCACTGCTAAGTCCTCGGCGACCCTTTTTACCACCTGGACGAAGGAGGTCAGGCTGGATCTTAACATCCATATCGATGGCACCCCCATTCCGACGGTTAACCACCCGAAGATTCTGGGGGTGACTTTCGACAGCCTGCTCTCCTTCTCCGCGCACACTACCGCAATCGCCAATAGAGTACAGAGCCGCAACAATGTCCTCAAGTCGCTCGCCGGCAGCTCTTGGGGCAAAGACAAAGAAACGTTGTTGGCAACATACAGGGCATTTGGCCGGCCGGTAATAAATTATGCTGCGCCAGTTTGGTCGCCGGGAACCAGCAGGACACAGTGGATGAAGCTGCAGACCTGCCAGAACGCCGCACTTCGCACGGTGACGGGATGTCTTCTGATGTCACCTGAGGAGCATCTCCACCAAGAGGTCAATGTGCTCCGAGTTAAGGAGCACAACCTCATGCTCAGCAAGCAGTTCCTTGCTGGATGTCACCGTTCGGGGCATCCAAATAGGCACCTGCTTGCAGTGGAGTAGCACATTAGAGGACATCTTCTTGAACTAAAGGACGAGATCCAGCCACTCATCACACAACCGCTGGATCCGGAGGCGTACCGGCGGGTCCTAAGCAACATCCACAGAGACACAGTCACTAACATCATTGACTCCCGCCAGGCAAATGCGGTCATCGGAGCCCAACCTCCACCTGTAGCAGATGAGGAGTCCCTGCTGCCCCGCGAGTCCCGCGTCACTCTGGCACAATTACGATCTGGATACTGTAGCAGGCTCAACTCCTACTTATCCAGAATCAACCCTGACATACCCAACACATGTCCGGCATGTGGAGATTCTCCGCACGACACCAACCACCTATTCACATGCCCTTTCAAACCCACTCATCTAACCCCCCCACTCCCTCTGGTCCAACCCTGTCGAAACTGCACGTTTCCTGGGCCTCCCCCTAGATGAGTTCGACGACAACGACCATGGGTGAATCCGCTCTTTACGGGGCGCGACTAGCCGCTACAACAACAACAACAACATTCTAGGCTATGCTGCTTCCCTACTTTACACTCCATCTGAGCCCGGCTAAGCATCAACACGGCTTCCGGAAGGTGCACAGCACAACAACGTCATAAACACCCAGGTGATTCGTGGCCTTAATCGTAACCGTCCCTGTGAGAGAACTGTCTTAGTAGCGTTGGACCTATCAAAGGCTTTTGATACGCTCAATCATTCAACGCTACTTGAAGACATCGAAACATCCACTCTCCCACAGGGTCTGAAGCGGTGGACCGCGAACTACCTGAGTGGTCGACAGGCGTCGGTGTATTTTAGAGACTCAACATCTAAACCGAGAAGAATTAAACAAGGGGTACCCCAGGGTGGCGTCCTCTCCCCGGTTCTGTTTAATCACTATTCTCGAAGCTCCCTCAGCCACCCGAGGGGGTTTCAATAGTCTCATATGGCGACGACTGTACGATTATGGCATCCGGTAATGCAATTGATGACATGTGCTCAAAAGTGAATGGTTACCTCTCAGAACTTGCTCGTTTCTTTACTGGTCGGAACTTATTTCTACCCCTTGCTAAATCCTCGGGGCGACCTTATTTACCACCTGGACGAAAGAGGTCAAGTCACAATTAAATATACATGTGGACTGTACACCTGTACCGACAGTAAGCCACCCAAAAATTTTGGGTGTTACATTCGACAGCATGGCCTCTTTCTCTACGCATACAACTGCAGTCGTCAATAAAGTACAGAGCCGCAACAATGTCCTCAAGTCGCTCGCCGGCAGCTCTTGGGGCAAAGACAAAGTAACGTTGTTGGCAACATATAAGGCGATTGGCCGGCCGGTAATAAATTATGCTGCGCCAGTGTGGTCGCTGGGAACCAGCAGGACTCAGTGGATGAAGCTGCAGACCTGCCAGAACGCCGCACTCCGCACGGTGACGGGATGCCTTCTGATGTCGCCTGAGGAGCATCTCCACCAAGAGGTCAATGTGCTCCGCGTTAAGGAGCACAACCTCAGGCTCAGCAAGCAGTTTCTTGCTGGATGTCACCGTTCGGGGCATCCAAATAGGCACCTGCTTGCAGTGGAGCTGCCCCGCCAGGAACATTAGAAGACATCTTATTGAACTCAAGGACGAGATCCAGCCACTCATCACACAACCGCTGGATCCGGAGGCGTACCGGCGGGTCCTAAGCAACATCCATAAAGACACAGTCACTACCATCAATGACTCCCGCCAGGCAAATGCAGTCATCGGAGCCCAACCACCACCTGTAGCAGATGAGGAGTCTCTGCTGCCCCGTGAGTCCCGCGTCACTCTGGCACAATTACGTTCTGGATACTGTAGCAGGCTTAACTCCTACCTATCCAGAATCAACCCCGACATACCCAAACCAGTTCTAAAATCTTTATCAATTGACTTTTATTTGTTGGCTTCTGTTTAGCAACTTCACACTTCATTATGTGCCAGTATTGCTCAATAGGGTTTAAATCTGGCGAGTTTCCAGGCCAATCCAAGCGTTGAATCCCTAGATCGTTAAATGTATTGGCCAACTAAAAATAAAAATTCGACTGAATAGGATCAGCGACTTGAGGACATTGTTGCGGCTCTGTACTCTATTGGCGATTGCGGTAGTGTGCGCGGAGAAGGAGAGCAGGCTGTCGAAAGTCACCCCCAGAATCTTCGGGTGGTTAACCGTCGGAATGGGGGTGCCATCGATGTGGATGTTGAGATCCAGCCTGACCTCCTTCGTCCAGGTGGTAAAAAGGGTCGCCGAGGACTTAGCAGGGGACAGCGCCAGGTTTCTGCTAGTGAAGAAATGGGCAAGATCAGAGAGATATCCGTTCACTTTCAAACACAGATCATCAATTACATTGCCGGTTGCCATTATTGAGCAATCATCAGCATAGGAGACAATCGTGACTCCCTCTGGCGGTTGAGGGAGCTTGGAGATATAGTGATTAAACAATAATGGGGACAGGACGCCACCCTGCGGTACCCCTTGTTTAATCCTCCTTGGTTTCGATGTTCTATCTCTAAACCATACTGATGATTGACGACCACACAGGTAATTCGCGGTCCTCCGTTTCAGTCCCTGCGGGAGAGTTGACGCTTCCACGTCAGCTAGTAGCGTGGAATGGCTAACAGTGTCGAAAGCTTTTGACAGGTCCAACGCAGGGGCGGTTTTTGTTAAGACCACGGTTCACCTGTGTGTTTATGGCATTAAGTGCTGTTGTTGTGCTGTGCACTTTCCGGAAGCCATGTTGATGTTTAGCTGACCCAGGGTGGTATGTATAATATGAGAGGAGTAGGGCCTCAAGTGTCTTTACCACAGGTGAGAGCATGGAAATCGGCCGATAGGAATCACCCTTGTCGGCCGGTTTCCCTGGTTTCAGTAGGGGGACCACCCTCTCAACCTTCCAGATGTCTGGAATGATGAGGGTGGCCATGGACAAATTGAGGATCCCAGTGAGGAACTCAACTCCCGCGGGGCCTAAATTTTTCAGCATCAACACGCTTAGCCCGTCAGGGCCAATGGCCTTGGAGGCTTTCGCCTTCCCGATGACCTCCTTTACCTCGCCACAAGTGAAGGCAAGAGGTGCGCTGTTGTTCGGTAATTTGCGCAGCCTCTTGGTCACCTTCCGCTTGGTCCTATCCCCCGAAGGATGCAGTATAAACTGTCGGCTAAAATAGCTCGCGCATCTCTTCGGGTCCGACGAGGCACGATCCCCGAATGAAATTTCCACTCGGTCGTCGTGCTTCGTCGGGTTGGATAAGGACTTCACGGTAGACCAGAGCTTACCAACACCCGTGACCAGGTTACAGGACTTCAAATGCTCTTCCCACTTGTTCCGCTTGTACTGGTCCACCAGCCTCCGAATCTCCACATTTAAATCCTGGATGTTAGGATTACGGGGATCGGAGCGGCGAAGGTGGTCGCGTTCGTTCGCTAGAGCGGCCGCTTCAGCCGGGAAGTTGGGGCGGATCTCGGAAATCCTCCCTGCCGGAATGAAGCGGGCCGCAGCTGACGCAACCACCTTGCGGAACTTATGATCGCCTTTTCGAACGTCAGTGGGTGTGGGAAGAGACCTGAAGGCATTTTCGGTGAACTCCGCGAACCTGACCCAGTCAGCCTTTTTAAAGTTGATATATGTAGGTCCGATGGTCCGCGGAGACAAAGTCAGCAGGTCTGTCAATCGAGATGATTATAGGTAGGTGGTCTGATGCAAGCGATAGCATAGGTCGCCACGTTATGCTATTTATCAGACCTGCGCTAGCTATCGTTAGGTCAGGCGAGCTGCTGCAACTACCCATAATCCTGGTGGGGGCATCATCATTCATCGTGCAGAATGTCGAATCGTCTATCTGCTCTGCCAAATCATTTCCCCTACGATCAGCTGGTAGGCTTGAATGCCAGAGATCGTGGTGCGCGTTAAAGTCACCAACTACCAATCTATTTTCACCTCTGAGGAGCGCACCTATGTCAGGGTGATATCCTGCCGGGCAGCAGGTGACAGGGGGTATATAAATATTAAATATTTCGAGCTCGACATCGCCTGACCGGACAGCTATTCCTTGACATTCTTAGGTAGTGTCCCTGCGGTGGATGTATTCTTCAATAAGACGATACTGCACTGTGTGATGGGTGATGAATGCTAAGCCACCACCATTACCTCGCTCGCAATCCTTACGATGCACATTGTAGCCGTTGCAACTCAACAGAGTTGAGTTGCTGTGCAGTTTCGTTTCTTGGATCGCAGCTATTGACAGATTATGCCGACTCATAAAGTCCATGTTGTTGTGTGCTCCTGCGAACCGTAGAGGTTCTGCCGGTGCTAGGCACCGGTGCACTAGGTGCAACTAGGGGAGCCGTAGAGGCTATGGGCGCCTTAGGGCGCGAACAACATGGGGCCACATAATTTGTGGACCACTCCTTATGGGTCTTAAGGCCTGAGCAGACCTTAAGATGGCTCCATCCGTCGCACGAATTACACCTTACCGAAGTGGAGTTCGGATGGAGCTTTTTCTGGCACACGCAGCAAAAATAGGTTTATGGGCCAGGGTTAAGCTCGATGCCAGCCCTGATCAGGAGGTGAAGCAACCCTGGTGCAAGGAGTTGCTCCAGGAGAGACAGACAACTTATGGGGTAGGCCGATCTAAACAGGGTTAGGTCGCCGAAACAACAGTCCTTGGCCGGGTGAAACCCGGGTCATTCCGGTACGTAGAACCGACTGTCGTGGGAATGCCCTCAAAGATGCTTCTTAAGCTGTATCTTTTTGCTTTTCTGATTTCTTTACTATACTTCGTTAGATTTGCTGCATATTCCTTGTTGTTGTTGTATGTTGTTGCATAAAACATCCCCCATTTAATTTTAGTGTTACCCCTTACCCCTTGGTTTTGTCTAAGAACAATCGCAGTTAAAGTCGTCCGTGACAATAACATTTCTAACTCCATACAGTTCGCTTTCCTACCAGTGCGTCCTATACTAGATAAGTTTAAGTTAACTTTAAGTTATCGAGTAGACCGATCTAAACCGGGTTAGATCGCCGAAACAGCAGCCCTTGGCGGCAGAAACCCGGTTCATTTCGGTACATAGAACCGGCTGTAATGGTAATGATAAATGATCTCTGATTTCCTTCGGTTAATACGATAACGCATAAATCAAATCTTAAAACTAGAAGCAACTACTTTAAAATTTTTCATATTACCTTTTCTACTAAGTCTTTGAAGACGTCCGCCACAAATTGGTCTCCCTTGGCAGATGCTTCCAAAAATAGCGCTCTATGCCTTCGAGCAAACTTCAGCCCTTCTTCCCGACTTATTACTCGCTCTTTGTCGACTTTGTTGCCAACCACAATGGTAGCAATATTTGGGTTATCACTATAATTTTCAAGCTCCGCAATCCAAACTTCTAACTTCGTCAATGATTCACGGTTGGTGATGTCATAAACCAACACAGCTCCCAACGCCTACGATTAAGAAAATTTAACTTATGTTCATAAGAATGCCTACAAAGAATCACAGGGTACTGTTTAGTAATTTGTACGAAGGTTTTGGTTTATAGTGCCCAAATGCGTGCTCATCATTCTAAAAAAAATTTGATACGCTATAGTCAATGGATCAAGCAATTATTTAAAGAAATTTGTTAGCTAGGCAATCGGGCGAATAACGCCACTTGAGTATACATTTGGATTCAACAAGTTCTCTAAAAAAAACTGTAATTTCATTTTATTTTCAAAAGGGTTCCCAGGAGTCTGACGAGTGTTTATACAATCTGTGACTATCCTCTTTCTAATGGGGCGGGTTTCGGGTGTCGCACTCCCCGTTCTTCCCCCAATATCACAAAATCTTTTTACAAATAACTAAACATTCCCCGAATCACATGCCACTTGAATTTTTGTTAAAATCTCAGAAATCATACCTTTCGATAAAAGCTTGGAGTAAGACTGCGAAATCGTTCAGCACCAGCTGTATCCCAGAGCGCCAATTTACATTCAAGTCCATCAATATTAACATCTTTGCTTTTAAAGTCCATTCCAATAGTAACATCGTGGTTGTCATCAAATTTATCTTCAACGAATCGACGGATGAGGCTGTAGAATTCATTTTTATAGTAACATACTGGCATTGTATATCAGATATATGAACAAGTTATTTGTCCTTTACATATTTCATAGAATAAAATACCTCGACTTTCCAACACCGCTTTCGCCGATTATTAAAACTTTTATTATTTTGTCATTCATACTAACTATATATGTAGTTACTTTAGATATTCAACAATCTTACAACGCAATATAGCATAGCTAGTAAACATTTGATTAAAAAACTGTGGAGATTAGAAATGGAAAAACAATCGATATCCTATCGATAGTATCAAACCCAGCAAAAAATACGTGCAAGAGGTCTAACCTGTAACTAATGGTTATATTAGGGGCCAAATTAACTCATTCTAATGGTCATATATCGATTAGTTTTGTATGGGCGTCGGGTGTCAAATGACCACTTTCTGACGGCTAATCTAACTTCGGGATAATCGATAAGCTAACGAGTGGAATGACCAGTAAAATAACCAAGTAAACATGAAAACAAATAAAAATATACATTTTAAAATTTTGTATTATTTTTATTTAAAACCAACTATATTTTAAGTATATATAAAACGTATGTTATCATTTCAGAAAAAAGTATGCATCAGGTACTTTTGATCACATAAATATTTTAATAAAATCTCATTTTAATAAGGTATAAAAAAATGTAAGTTGTAGAATCTTATTTTTTCCATTGTCGAATAAACTTAAAGAACACTAGGTTTATAATATATTTAAAGTTCTGAGTATAAAACTACAAGTTCGCCACTTAACGCTAAAATATCACACTTAGTGAAAGATTTAAAAGTTTCAGTTGTTCAAAATCTTCGATTTCTTCATTGACACACATCCATATCATGCACAATAATAACATAACACCTTTGAGGTCTTAACTTGAGGAAATATTTATACTTTTCCAATGCACTTCAATAGCAAAAATTTTAAATATTAAATTCATTTTAGTAATTTAGTAGTTAGTTCAGTAAGTGTAAAAATTTAAACTGGAAATAAAAACTTTAATATTAGAAATCCACTATTAAAGTTAAAAACTCAATAAACTAATAAAAATAAAAAGCAACTATTCCAGTGCTGGTGAGAAAAGTTTTTTTATTTTTTATTGAAGGTCAAAAGGTCAAATTAAGCATGCTTAAAATCCAAATATCTCACAAACTAACAAAAAAATTTAAACTGTTTTATGCCATTCGATATACAATATAAATTCCTTTAACTTCATATAACATTTTGTTATACATATATTTAGCAATGTTTGTGAAAAACAATTAGTTTTTATTAAAAAACTATATGCATTTGTTTTAAATAAACCAATTTTTTTTAAAGAAATCACCTTATTAAGAGTGTACAAATATATCTGAAACGAATAGAGTATAAAAAGGCTTTAATTTAATATGTATATTTCTTTATTAGGAGCCCGTCATATCTCAAAGGTGGCCGTTACAAAAGTTAACTTGAAGCCCTTGAAGCAAAACAATGATATTGGCCCCTTTCTGTGTAACCTAGTTGCAAAAGAACACTAGGTAGGATAACGAATTGCATGTAAAGCAACAAAACTAACTTGAAAAAATATGCGAGTTGAGCCAACTCGGTAAAATGATATCCGTCCTGAGATGTAGTTTTGGAAAGTGAAAAAACTGTGCTATTGTAAATTAGCCCTAAGAAAATACAAGGGAAACTTAGATTTAAGACTTACTACGTTTTTTATTTGCATAGTGTTTGTAAATTTATAAATGCATAAACCTAAAGTTTGTTTGCACAACTATTTTCCGTTGTTCCGTGGCAAATTCTTTTGACGGGGCCCTATCAGTAAAAATCGTCACGTTGTACTCAGTTTAATTTTAATAAACTTCGAGGTTTTCAGCGGACTCAATTACACGTTGTATATGTCCCACTGATGGCCATTGGCCTCCTCTCTTAGGCGAGAAGGAATGGTCTGTAGTCCCCATGCTAGCCCAATGCGTATTGGAGACTTCACATTCATCCATAGAACATATGTAATATCTCAATGCATTCATCATCTATTCGCTAGCTTTTCGGTGAAGGAACAAAATCGTGAGGAAAACTACATACATTTACAACGAAATAAAAATAACAATTTAATTTCAATAAGATATTTATTAAGAAAAATCTTTTTTTAGAGCTTTCAGTTACGCAAAAGGGTATATAACATCATCAAAGTATAAAGATCTGGCCATAGACTTTTCAATAGACAGAATAGCAAGTTACATAACCTGTCTTGTCCCATAGAGTTCCTTAAATACGTTTTTATCAATTTAAGTTTTGAAAATGATCGTTCAGCACTAGCTGTAGTCACAGGAATTGTAAGAAATAACATTAATGCAGTGCATACTTCAGGAAAGCTGCAGGACATAAAATGATTTTTATTATTAATAAATCAGCAAAGTCTCTAATACACGAAGATTTTTCTATTTCGTCTCTGAAAGTGGATCGAAAACTGAGAATTTCTCTGGAAAATGATTCAGATATGTCTTTTTTATATATCTCAACAAATTCTAGAGCTTTATGCAATAGATCAGTGTCATTTAAAACTTTTAAAGTGGAAGGCTGCACAACACTGGAATTTGAAACAATTTCATTCATTGGAAGGAAACGCGATTTCAGTTGGTTTATAATGATGTCCAATACTCGATAAAATATGTTCACTTTGAACAAACTTTCCAGATCTTGGAGAGCGCTTTTTGAACTTCAACAAACCGAACTTTTAAAGCAAAAACGGCATCATAACGTCCTGCCCATCTAGTAGGGTTTAATGTTTTTAATGTTATTGAAGTTGAAGACTCACTTTCTTTATTAGATATAAAACTTGATCAAATATTCCATCTTCTGATACTATGCCCAGAAAAATTATAAATTTGTTGAACTGTTTCAAAAAAATTTTGCATATCAATAACCTCTCTCACTGCATCATTGAGTACTAGATTTAAATTATGAGCTGCACAGTGAACATATACGGCATTTGGCTCGACATCTTTTATAAGTTTTTGAACTCCACCATAAGTCCCTTTCATTGTGTTAGCACCATCATATCCTTGTCCTCGACACTTATTTAGAGGAATATTTTTGTCATTTATGGATTTAATAATTTGCTTGGACATTGCCAAGGCAGTTTGATCCTTAACTTCATGAAATCCTAAAAATGTTTCTTTAATGACAAGTGCCTTTGGGATCCCATTATCATCTTTTTCGATCATACAATAACGGTAAAGTTCACTCATTTGATCAATTTTTGAAATATCTTGAGTTGTATCGAATATGATAGAGTAGAATGGTGCAGCATTTATTTCATTTATGAGTGCATTTTCTACTTTTAGAACCAGGACAGAAATAAGCTCATTTTGTATTTTTGGACTTAAGTATTTTATCTGGCCCTTTGGTTTACTTAACAATTCTCGTAAAATCGGGTCGTATTTTCCTAATAACTCAACAATACTCAAAATGTTTCCTTTGGATCTTGGATCACTGCTATCTGCGTTTTCTCTGTGGCCATGAAAGGCTAAATTACACGTTGAAAGTGTCAGAGTAACATCAAGGAGCCTAGAAAGTACTTGGCGCCAAAAAGATTTTTCTTCTTTGATCATAGACTCTTGCTCTTCATCGAGTGTTCCATGTAGCCGCCACTGTTGTAGCCATGTACGTTCAAGTTCCACGCCAGACTTGGAAACAATATAGTAATGTTTTTCTAGAAAAGATCTATTGTCGCTATCTTTTAAGAAAGGGCCCTTAGGTTTACAATGTCCGTTTTCAATCACGAACCTCTTCACTTGATCAGTTAGCTCTTTAAAATTACCCTTATCAGTAACATATGGCGAAGATACAATATTGTTCATGGTAAAATATAATTCTCTTTGATTTTTGCTAGTACCCCGTTGTGGTTGTTCTGGGTCTGGATAGTCACTGGTGTTGGGTGCTGCGTCTGATAATTCTGGTATAGTTTTACTAAGGTTCAATTCTTCACTTTTGGAGCACTGTTCACTCGACTTTTCATTATTTAAGTCATCATTTTTCAAGTACTGACTAATTTTAGGTAGCTTTTTATTTTTTTCTTCAGTCTCCCTCTTTCTCTTTCGTTTTTCGCTCCCACTTAAATATTTTCTGGAACTAGACATTTTAATATCTAACTTTCATAATCAACTTTACTTTGCCACCATTTTCATATTCAATAAAAGAACAAAAAATACGAAAAATCAAAGATACAAATCACCAATTAACAAAAATAATCACACAAAGAATACGCACTCAGTAGAGCCCTCATAAAAAAATATCAAATGCGGAATTCCCCTAACATAGTGTTGCTAGCTCGTCCCAGCAGCAGCGCCACGAAAAAAATGAAAGCAAAAAGGGGAATTCCCTGATCGTCAATACTCACCCGCGTTGCCAACGTACCGCGACAGAATATGTAGGATGCGTTCTAAAATGAATAGAGATATGTAATTACCGGTATTTTGGTTGACAGTTTTTTGACGGTCATAAGTACGTAAAATTACTCGTCACGGGTAACGTGTATATCTCTAAAAATGAATCAACACCTTTTTGTTTAGGTTGGTTGAAATGATTAACGATTAACTTGAAATTGTATTATGGACTTTAGTTGTCTAACTTTGGATTTTAAGCAGAACTTATAAAAATATACTTTTCAAATAAAATAAAATACTCAGGTACAATGTAAAAAATTATTTTTGCGCTCGCGGTTTTACTCGAGTTGGAGCGTTCTTTTGCAAGTTGGGTATAATAAAATGGGCCCGTTGTAATTATTAAATGTTGGATAAATAGCGTTCATTGGTCTATCCCGTTATTTTTAATATCATCAGGACAGAGGGCCTCTTATACGGAAAGGAATTCTGCCTAAAACTACTGTGGATGGCGTAGCCGGTGTTGAACCGACCAGGCCGCCCACAAAGAAAAGAGTCCTACGCAAAAATACTGTGGATAGTGTAGCTTGTGTTGGGTTGCCCAGGATTATCTCTTTGAAATACTTTGTATATTGAGGACTATTGATAACATAATGTATATCAAACGAAAGTTTGTTTAATTTACTATTTAAATATTGAGTTTTTAAGTATACTTTTTTAGGTAATTTAAAATTAAGGGAGTTTTATGAAATGTTTTTAAATTTTTTTTGCATAAATTGGGTTTTAGCATATAAGTTACGTACACTGAATTAAAGGAAATGAAATATCCTATCAACTAATTTCAATACTCTAAAACTACATATGTACATGGGTGTAAGGTAAATTTTGGTTTAAAACTATGTTTTATTTTAACTTTGACATGGGATAGCTATTGTTGATGTTATTTCCCCCCAAAAAAAAATGATACCGTTATGCTCAACTCATTAATCTCTATCGATGTATATACATTTTTTCTTATTCTGAGAATTGTGCGTATTCTGAAATTGTTCCCATTTTTTTCATATAACAAAAGCAAATGCTCAGCAAATCAAGTACTCAAAATCACCATAAACTAGTAGTATTTTATATATACATATGTATTTCAAACTTACACTTCAAAGTACTATAATGGAGTTATAAAAGTAGACACTTTCCAAGTTTTAGTTTTTCCGAAAAAATTTTGCAAATTTTTATGACCTTTGCTAATTTTCGTAAAAAGTTTAAAATTCTGATGAATGTTTTAGCTATATTTTTATTTAAAAAAAATTTAAATTATTTTGTTCGAATTCGATAGTACTATCGATAGGTTTTTTTTTAAACATCGAATGTACGACTATCGCTTGTGTTTGCAGAACAAAACACTCAATGGTCCTTTCGATATATTGACATTTTTCTTGGGGAGAATCAAGGCGAATTCATACAGGTGGCGGCAGTAGCATATATGTAAAATTCCCATGTATTTTGTTTTTGTATCTTTGGACCCGTCTGTCAAAACCTATGAATTCGCCTGGGCTTAAATGTAAACAAACAAAAATCAGAATTTATTGGCCTCAAAATTTAATGGAAGAAGGTGCAGAAGGTTTATAATTGAAAAGTGTTTGTGATGCTGAAACTAGCACCGACTTACCTATAACATCATTAAACACTAAAACACATGTGTTTTTAGAGGCAGAGTCTGAAGATGAATCAGATGTGGGTGAGAATGTAAAAAAGAGGTATTTTCTTTATTTTTCAATTAGATAGTCTTTTAACACTTTTAACGTTTACATTCCTTTAGCAAACGTCGTTCGCGTTATCAACGTAAGCCGCCAGAGGAACATAAGCGCCGCGGCCCAAAGCCTTTACCCAAATTACCACAAACCTGCTATGAATGCAATAAGACTTTTAAGTGTGCCGCACAATTACAAATGCATTTACGCACACATACCGGAGAAAAGCCATTCATTTGTAATTATTGTCCACGACGCTTTGCACAAAAATATAATTTACATATTCATCAACGAACACACATCGGTGAACGACCATTCCAATGTGAAATATGTTCTAAACAATTCTCTGCACTTGGTATTTTTCAAGCACA
The DNA here is from genome assembly GCA_951828415.1 of Anomoia purmunda. Lineage (NCBI taxonomy): Eukaryota > Metazoa > Arthropoda > Insecta > Diptera > Tephritidae > Anomoia > Anomoia purmunda. Next base: position 88,022,026 of record OX639995.1, read on the forward strand.
TCAAAAGATACACACAGGGATACGTGATCAATTATGTCCCGTATGCCAAAAAGCATTCTATAGTGCTGGTGATCTCTCCAAACATATAGTTACACATACCCAACTAAAGACACACCATTGTGATGTTTGCGGTAAATCATTTAGTCGTCAACGTGATATGCAAGCTCATAAAAGGAAACAGCATGCACTACACGAACGCAGTGAAGACGATGAGGATGAAGCAGTTGATACCACTTGTCCTGATCCTGTGGTTGTAGTCGGTGATGCTGTAGGTACTATATCATTTTTTCGCATTGGCGTGTGAACAATGCGATGCCTCCTTCGGGCAGTGTACAGAATTTCTACAACACTTGACCAAAAAGCATACGACTAAAAATGAATGTAAAAACCCTTTATTTATACTCTCAATGCGTTCTAAATCTAATCAATCCATATTTATTTCATTTCTAGGAAGCGGATATTCCTATTGACATCCATAAACTGAAGCTGCCGTGTATTATTATGTTTGTAATCGTGGATTTTTGCAAAAAATTGCTATGAAGTTGCATTGGCAAACACATACGAGTGAAAAATATTTTGTATGTGAAACATGTGGAAATACATTAATAAAATTAATTTGCAACATCATGTTATGAGTATACATTTGCGTCAACGTAATTTCAAATGTGAGGTATGTCCATCCTGTGCTATGGAGTTGTTGTAAAAGCCCTGCACATTTAGTATAGAAGAAATTTTTTATCTTTTTGGATTTTTTGGTAGCCCTGAGAAGGGCTGTTTGGTAGCCGTAAAAAGGGCTGTTTGGTAACAGTAAAAAGGGATGTTTGCTGTGCTGACAATTTTAAACTTAATTGCACCCGGCAATTGTTTCCCCACAACAAACGCATGTGGTCGTCAACAGGCACCTTGAAGAACGGCCCAGCTCCCCGCTCCCATTTTTTTTAGACAAATCGCGCACTTCACCATTGAAAAACACTTTTTTATTAGTTAAGGCTGAAATAGTTTTTATAATTAACTTATTTTTTCACAAACCGCAAAATATTTAAAATATGCACACGCCAATAAGAAAATCGTGAAAATTAGCAAAGTAAACAAACAGTTTGAATTCGTCTTGAGTTTGACATTCCGGTCCAAATGGAAATAAAAAAAGTTGAATACATATATGCTGCCGCCGCCACCTGTATGAATTCGCCTTGGGGAGAATTTAGATGAGATTAAAAACAAAGTCAAGGCGAATTCATATAAGAGGTATGTTCGATGAGTGCCCTAAAAGTTTGGGCCAGTGCACAAGAGGCAGTGCATTTGAATAAATACAAGTGAAAAATCTTAGCCCATAGACGTCAAAATTCAGCACAGCTGAGATCACCTGATGTAGTAATCTTCAGTATTCTTGTGTCATTCTGTGAGCGAATTTCTGTGTTTGACACCTAATATTGGCTATTTGTGACATTTAATATCAGCCACCGCCATCTTGAATTAGAAGACTTCTCACTTATATTCATTCACAATGCAGTGCAGGAAGAACAACATCTAACAGGGCTTAAAGTAGTTTAGTACGAAGGCCTTAACGAACAAAAATGACGCAATTCATCGATATTACTTAAAAATTATTAACAACTTCTTTTGTTTAGTTTTCTTAGAAACAAAACAACCCTGGCGAATTGGGAAAGAAGAAAAAGCATTCAGCTCATGGGATTGTATCACCTTATATGAGTACGCCTTGGTGATAACAATAGTCAGCTGCATTGCTCTTTTTTCTTTCGCCGTGCATATATTTTGTTTTGCTTTCAGTGGGACAACTGGCAAAGCCGTAAAAGCAAAAACAAAATATAGGATACTTTGCCAATCACCTCACAAAAATGCAAAAACAAAATACATGAGCTTTTTTACACCAGCACCTTACATAATTTCCCCTTAAAAAAGGCCTAAATCAATACTTCTTTCAGCACTGCATGAACCAAGGCAATTTTGTAACAGGTGGTGGGGAATGCCTCACAACAAATTGCATATGTATTTTGTTTTCATGATTCAATAATTAAAGGCACTTGACTCCCGCTCGATGTCTAGCCTTATGCGGCTTCATTTTTTAATTTGTAGAAATTATGAATGAAATACATTTTGACACGGATTTGCACTCCCGAATGCAGGCCTTAGAAAATATGGACAATGGCAATAACTTTGAAGCTGCTTTATATATTTATTTCATATTTTATTCGAAATGTTAATTTTCTGCTTCTCAAATGCAACCTTACAAGGCAGACGTAAAACACAAACGTCTATAATTATCCAACCTGTGTGCAGTTTTTGCTTCTACGGCTTGAGCTGTCAAAGTTTATGCATAATTTTAGATTTCTGAAATTGTTGAGCTGTTCATTCAACTCCGTGACCTGGCACCAGCAAGAAGCCCGACATATACAGCCCTATTCGGAACAGAAATTCCCGGGCATTATGAATGAATACAAATAAAAAGTTTTCTAAATTCAAAGTGGCCGCAGCTGATATTAAACCTCATATAAGGGCTGAAAGTAAGTGTCAGACATAGAAATTGCTCGATGAATTACATATGAGTAGAGTAATTCCAAGAATTATATGTACAAGATTCGGGAGAGTAACTTGGGTGTGACGTCACACCAGATTTACCGGTGGAAATTGTTATACATCTTAGAAAGATTGTTAATGACGTTAGAAAGAATACACACCAATACACAGTTTTTGCAAACAAAGTCTGTTGCTACGTAGAAATTTCGTCCAAATTTTCAAGAGAGGATTAGTGGTACCACAATCGGCGCCGCCTTCTGTTTTCTTACACCATGGATTAATGCGGATAATAATAAGGAAGGAAAACCACCCTACAAGAACACTACCAATCAATTGAGCATCATAGCTAATTGAAATCTCCGAGGCTATTGTGAAATCTGCGAAAATGCGATCACTGAATCCGATTTTCAATGAAGGAACACTTTTAACGCATGCCACGTTCTCATGACGATAGATTTAGTTAACAGCCTATTTCGTAGCTGGTAACTCAGCTCGACAACCGTCTTAACACTTTTTTCGTATTCATGGATGCCTTGAAGTTGGAAAACGTCTAAATACAACTATAAGCCAATGTTAGAAGTGGAAGGTATTAATTTACACCATATATTTGCAGTATACCTCGTGAAATTCTGCCCAATATTTGGATCTTGTTTAGAGCCTGCTTCTCTCATCGCCTTTCCCAGTTAAACGCCTCATTAGCTGGTCGGTGACAATCTGCCTAACAACATAAGACACATCCTCCGATTTGGACCACAGTAACTAAATTTCCACATTGGCCTCAGAAACCACACCTTCAGCATCTGACAAGATTGTTCAGTCTTTCTGAATTTTTGTGTATGTGGGCTTCGAATAGCTTTTTCACTCCTAAGGCAGTCAAATGCACCTTATTCATATTTTTAATTATTTTATACTAAGAAGAAATGCTTCTGGATTTTATTACTTTGTGGGGAAATGCACGGAACGAGAGTAAGAAATAGCAAAATAATGTGTTGAATAAGTATAAATTGGTTCGGCTGCTTACTCCTTCGATATTTATGGCTGTCAGAAAAGAAGAAGAATAAGAACCTTTGCTAGTGTGTTAGTGGTGTCAAAAATTCTGTTAATGTGTTGGCGTTTTCAACAGTAGTGCTTTTCCAGTAACGATTGTGCGATTCACTAACACATAATTAGCGACACTTATTAGCTATCGTTTTGTAACTATTCAAAGTGATAAAGAGTAGCACCTCTGTCAAACTAAATGTCAAAATAAGCGAAAAGTACAAAGAGAAATAGACGAAAAACAAATGCATACGTGCTAGCCTGATGGATGAAGAAATTTTTTGGCGTGGTTTAATTATATTTGATCAAAGTAAGTAAAATAAAGCATTAATAAAATTTAATTTACTAATATTTATGATTTTGTATATGTTTATTGCTTTGCATAGAATGACGACGAATGCGCCTAAATGAAGTCGCGCCACAGCCGAGTAATTTAATTGTACGCTGAAAAACAAGCAGATACTCTGAAGATACTTTTTGTGGCTCCCTTCTTACAGATGCTATCTGAATCTAACCAAGCAAGTGTCTATGTTGCTAAACCACAGTCAAAAGCTTTAAACATTCACATACATTTTGCGCATACATAGGTTATTATATATTTTTTAATTTTTCTTAATAGATCATAGACGAATCCAGTGAAGCGAATTTCGCTGCTGACAAAATGATGGCGGAGTCAATAAGCAGTTTGGGTGAACGGTTGAAGGCTACGGTAGATGCTTTCAAAAATTTGACTAATGCAATCTACCGCGAATAAATGGAGTAAATAACTATAAGTTTTTTTTTATAGAGTAAGTATGCTTTATGAGTTATAAATTTTAAGCACTATTAAAATTAATTTAATACTTAATGAATTTAATCTTTCTTTATAAATTTTGGTGATGGTTAATATTGATATAGTGAAAAATATTGTTTCTTTTGTACTTTATGCACATTTTTTATTTAGTTTTAATTTAATGAAGTTTTATCAAATATCTGAATGTTGCTCAATGTGGCGATTAGTCTCACGTTTTAATATTTTTCATATAGTAATTGAAATGTGATTAAATATGTATACATGAATATGTGCAAATAAATCTCCAAACTTGGACTTAGTATCTCCTGAATTAAAATACTTTATACTCGTATGTAGGTTAGGCTAGGTTAGGTTGGAGCGGCTGCATTCGTGCAAGACCACGGAGGGGCACGTAGGTCAACAAAGCCCGCTGTGATACCGCTGACTAGAAAGTATATATTTAATAATTGGTTTCGAGTCTTAGTCAGGGCGGGACAGTAGCAGAGATAGTGTTCGATGCTCTCCACTTCCTTTTCCATCTCAGCCTCCTCCCGCGTATGCCCATCAGGCAGTATCCGGTTGTTAACCCGACCACTCGCTGAGAGAGGAGCGGTCATGGCGAATGAGAGCTGTGGATAGCTTTAATTCAACCTTTGACCAAACGTGTCTGGTAATCCAACAGGTGGGTTCCATGGGCACAGATATTCACCTCCTCCCTGAGTTTTGTCTTTAAACTGTGCTTACAAGAGGTTAGAGGAATGCCCGTGTCTAGAGCACAATTTACAACAGATAATTCCGCCCCTTTTCTTGTCAACTCGTCTGCCGCGCAGACATCGAGCAGCCTCCATTATGCGCAAACTCACTGGAGTAAATCCCGCTGCCCCTACTTTCGTTAAGTTTGGAACCATCTGTAAAGATGGAAGGTTTAAAATTAGTTCCAGAGATTTAGTAGGTGTCGAGGGTAGCGCTCCGCGACGAGCTGTTTTATCTTACATTTTTTTCCTATTGACGGTTTGCAGGCGTACATGGCGGTTATGGCTTTCCTGGAAGCGGTGTCGATGTTTCGTTTCAATTCGAGCTTTCCAAGAAGCTTGACCCCGGTTGAGAGAACGAGTTTAACTCGCAAAGAGTACCATCTCGTCTTTGTTAACACTTAGTCCACTTTCTTTCAAAAGCTCTATCCAAGTCACTGCTCTGAGCTCCTTCCAGAGATTTTACTTGAATTACGCACATATCTTAACGAAGACACTTAAAATGTTTTTCTGCAGAAGTAGTTTATAGGCAAACACTAAGATTACTTTGTGAATTAGTAGTTTCCAACAATAATAATAATGAAGTAGATAATACCACCGAAACTTTTTTCAAGCTCAGAAAAAGTTTTACGCGTGCTAGATCAAAAGTTTCACATCATACCAAAGAATATTATTTTGCTCCCAAAAATCTATATACTTGTGAAGACGTTTTTGTAAAAGTCATTCACAAGCCAAATCTACAACCGCCTTATGAGGGACCCTTTAAAGGTATTTCCAACCATTATAAAGTATTTAGAATTCTATATGGAAATTCAATTAAAACAGGTTCAATACTCAAGACTGCAAATAAAATTCGCAATTAAACACAAAGTACGAATTTATCACATATTTTAAAGAAAACGAAGGAAATAACTTTTAATATTAATTAAATATTTTATTTATCGTTGCACTGGAGGGAGAGTAAATATAGGGTATATAGACTTTATTATTTTATACTTGTTAGATTTTTAAAATGGAATTATTTGTTAATTATTCTTTATATACTTTCAAAAGAGAAACTTTCCCATTCCTTTAATAAAATATCTTTGCTCGTTAAATATTTAAAAAACAATAAATATATATGTATATATATAAACAAATTTATACGTCTATATACCACTATACTGATTTAATACTAGTAACCAAAAAGTTCAAAAAATTCTGATTGAAAAGTGTGTAATGTATAAAACAAATTGATTGCTACGCTATGTATTCTACAAAATAAAATTAGTTGTATGGCATGATTCAATTATTAAAGGTTTGATACATAATGGCAGCTAATTTCTAGCTCTCCCGTACAAAAGGTTGCAGTTGCGAAGGAGGTAGAAAGAGGGAAGAATGTAATCCCTTTTTGTGAAAAAGTAGTTAACAAGTACGCAAAGTATGTATGTAATTAGTGGTAAATGTAAATTGCACAACATCGAAATATGTTTGGAAGTCTACGAAATATTTGATGCATTTTTCTGACTGGAAATTCTGTCCTTATTTTAATTGACAAACACCATTATTATAAGAAAGTAAAATTGAGTTTCTTCATTTAGTGGTAAATATATGTAATTGTTGTTGGCCACAATATAAAAAAAACATGTGATTACGTTATTTGTTCTTATAAAAAACAAACAACAGAAAGTCGTTTGAAAGCCATGTTATATACTAATTTACATACGAATTAGTCCGTTTCGAAAACCGCGACATTAGTCAAAGCGGCTTAAGGTTATTGATGGGTTTAAACAACGTAAAGTACTTTTAATTATATTGCGTACAGAAAAAGGTATGGCACAGAAAGTAAATATCAACACATTTAAAACATAAAATCATTAAAAATTAAGGTACAATACTTTAGTTTAGTTTAAGTGCATTTCAAGCTTAATAAAAATCGAGATGTGGAATTCGCCACCATATATGAAAATTTTAATATTATTATATCATAACATCTTTGCGTTTCATCAGGAGTAATATCAAAAATTAACTGAACATTCAGTCAATAACATTTACAAGGAAATTAGAAATTGTTCGGCAATTTTATAAGAAATTGTATACATACATATGTATGTACATATATTACTTCTTTATCTATAAAAAAATAGTTTTCACTATTGCATAAATTCCAGTGACATATGTAGATGCAGCACATAGTTTGTAAAATTCTGGAATCACACATCCCACCTCTTCATTAATTTTTTTTTTATTATTCAAATTTTTTAAAAGTTGATACATGCGAGTTTTGAAAAACAGTTTTTTTTACGTCCATGGTGGCATTTATGTGTTCCGAAATTACTAAAAGCTTTGGCAAATGTTGCTCACACGTATTAATTTGGTCACCATTAAATTTCTTAAATACAGAATCCAGATTTTTCACTTCGCTTAAAAATTCAGTGGTCGGCTTTGTGAGTGCTCCTCTGGACACTTCATCGACCCACGTGTATGTTGACTCATTCGAAACTTGTTGCGTTAAGCCAAGTTTTCTGACAATGAAACCTGCAATATACTCAAGAGCAACTATGCGTTTTGTTGAACAAGTTTTCATTATTATTGTGAAGAATATCATCCGTATCGATCGAAAACACAAAATAATATGAAACAGATATTGAAGCGTCCGATTTCTGTTTCTGTCCTTTGTTGCACCAACCCGAAAACAGCCAAAAATGGCTACAGAATCAGTTAGATTATGTTCTTTGCCACACAGCGCCTTTAGGCTGCATTTAACACAGTTAAAAAAGTGGCACTGTTTCTGTTGGAAAAGCAGTTTATTGTTTCTATCATCTTTGCTGTTATATTTCACTTTATATAAACTAATTAAATGCTACGCATGCTCGCACAGTTGTGGGGGTGAAAATGAGCAGGGCGAACTTTCGCAAAAAAACCTATAAAAAACGTGATCACTAATAATCGTAATATACTGTTTGCCAAAAGGGTTAATATACGGAGAAACGGTTACTTAGTATACCAGTCACGATCTTGACGCACAAGTTTCCTAATGAATTGCAAATACATATGTGGTTTAATTATAAAATATTGAAATTTTTAAAACATACTTACACAAATTTTCACAATTTTCAAAGAAACTGTCAGCGAATCAAAACAAAACAAACGAATCAGTGAAACCGACTCTTTTTTTTTTTTGAAATTTACTACTATTTAAAAATATTTGATAAGATTCATACAAAAATTTTCAAAGAAGTAACATTGTTTTAGCTAAAGGAGACGTCATGTGAAGAGTGAAGAGCAAAGCTGTTTATGTATCAAACCTTTCATTATTGAATCATGGTTGCATGGCCAATTATACCTGCCAATTGCAAAATCTCAAACAAAAGTCTCAGAGCAAAAAAAACCATAAACATTACATCTCCTCGCGTATGTTGTATAGACAAAGGTTTACGATTCTTAAAACACTAGTTCGTGTCGACTGTTATTTGAGTCCGGAAATGATATCGGCATTTATTTTAAATGGAATGATCAATACCACAAGATTTTTGTTTTTTCTCATTATTTTGCTTTTTGTAGTTATTTCAACATCTTGGAGGTTTACGTGATTTAATTATTTATTTAGTCAGTTAAATATAAATTTGTCTACTTAATTTTAAGTGTGTTACGAATATTGTTTATCGTTGATTTTTGGTATCCGAAAATACGAATATTAACCGGATCTTCGTAAAACCAGATGTCGGGATAATTCCATAAACGAATATTAACCGAACCGACAACGGATAACCTGCATGGATATCCGGATATTCGAACACGCGGATAGTGCCAGAGCTCTAATTAATACCATATGAGCTGTTAAAAACGAAACCAAATATTTTATGTTATAACCAACCTTAAGAAAACATTGGTACGATGGATAAAATTCTGTGAAAATATACTATGTACATATATACTGTTGTTATAATACCTTTCGCTTTGCTGGTCTTGTGACCTATGTATGTGATATATATTGAAAATAATCCTTCACATCCATACTTTAATAAAGATGTAGAAAGTGGTGTCTCTACATTGGAAAATTATTTTTAAATAATTATCAACAGAGATGCAGGAAATGTAGTGGACTACATTTTGACAATTTTTTTAAGTTTTTTCTGTATTTTTGTCTGTTTATATAATTACATATATGTAGTTATTATACAAATTTAGGAACTCAGTATAGTCGATAAATCTTCTTCTTCTTAATTGGAGCTATAACCGCCTAAGCGATTTTGCAAATTTCAACATAGCGTGCCAGTTACTTCTCTGCTTTACCAAGTTGCTTCTCTGAAGCCAAGTCTTTCTCCATCTGGTCTTTCCACCGTAAAGGAGGTCTTAATCTTCCTCTGCCCTCACCAGCGGGTACCATGTTAAATACTTTCGTAGCCGCTGAATCTTAATTCGCTGTACGATGCCAACGATGTGATACAGCTCATAGAGCTCATCATTCCATCTTCTGCGGTATTCGCCGTCGCAAAGACGTAAAGTGCATGCACGAGCTCATTTGCGAAATATGGTTGGACGAACGCATGCCTGCTGATTGGAATTTAAGTGTACTCCGCCCAATCCACAAAAAGGGCGATCCTGCAATATGCGCCAACTATCGCGAGATCAGTCTTCTTACATAGCTTATAAGGTTCTGTCGAGCGTATTGTGTGAAGGACTGAAGCCCACCGTGAACGAGCTGATTGAACCTTATCAGTGTGGTTTTAGACCTGGCCAATCTGTCATCGACCAAATATTCACGATACGCCAATTCTTAGAAAAGTCCCGAGGAAGAAGAATAGACACACACCATCTTTTTGTCGACTTCAAATCCGCTTTCGATAGCATAAGAAGCTGCGTATTTGCCGCAATGTCTAAATTTGGTATCCTAACCAAACTAATACGGCTATGTAAAATGACGTTGAGCAATACCACCAGCTACGTCAGTATCGGGAAGGGCCTCTCCGAGCCGTTTGAAACCAAACCAGGTTTCAGACAAGGTGACTTTCTTTCGTGCGACTTCTTTAGCCTTACGTTAGAAAAGATAATTCGAGCTGCAGAGTTGAAATGTTCAGGCACTATATTTTATAAGAGCCTGCAACTTCTGGTGTATGCTGATGACTTCGATATCATCGTCCTCAACGATTACTTCTGCCTTTTCCAAACTGGATAAAGAAGCGAAACGTATGGTTCTGGAAGTGAACGAGGGCAAAACTAAGTACCTCCTGTCATCAAATAAACAGTCAGGGCACTTGCCTCTCGGCCCCCGCATCACTGTTGACAATTACAATTTCGACAAAGTTGAGGACTTTGTTTATCTGGGAACCAGCAATAACACCTACAATAATGTCAGCCTGGAAATCCAACATAGAATCCTTCTTGGCAACAAGTGCTACTTTGAGCTGAGTAGTAAAGCCCTCTCTCGACGAACCAAAACCACACTCTACAAGTCTCTCATCATGCCCGTGCTATTGTAAGGCGTTGAAGCATGGGCACTGTCAGCATCGGATGAGACGACCCTTGGAGTGTTCGAGAGAAAGATTCTACGAAAGATTTATGGACCTCTACGTCTTTGCGACGGCGAATACCGCAGACGATGGGAAGATGAGCTGTATGAGCTTTACCGCTACATAGACATAGTCCAGCGAATTAAAATACATCTCGTGCGAATGGACGAAAATGCTCCAGCCCTGAAAGTATTCAACGCGGTACTAGCTGGTGGTAGTAGAGGAAGAGGACGGCCTCCTCGGCGTTGGAAAGACCAAGTGGAAAAAGACTTGACGTCACTTGGTATTTCCAATTGGCGCCAGTTAGCAGGAAGAAGGAGTGACTGGCGCAATTTGCTACACTCGGCCAAAATCTCGTAAGAGGTTATAGCGCCAATTAAGTAAGTAAGTAAGTTCGTGCCCCTCCACACATTCCTTCCCAACAAGTGCAAGCACATGCCCCTCAATTTCTGAGCAGCACCTGCTTCCTTCTCTGGTATCGTGCCTTTATGTGGCTTTTGAAGTCTCGCAAAACATGTTTTGGAGAAAAATTATTATTTTAGCATATCAAATAATTCAACAATGTTTGCTTACCATGTGACATTGATCGACACTATTAAGATTGTGCCATTTTATTCCACTTCCGGTCACACTCAAATTTGCAGTGAAGCTTCTGGAATCTAGATTCTGGTAGCTCCGGGTTTTCGAGCAAAAAGTCCACCATACAATTAAGTTGTTCGGCTGTGGCGCTGCTTCGTTTGGAAGCAGTCGTCGTCATTCTATGTAGAGCAATATATAATTACTTACTTAATTGGCGCTATAAACGCTTAAGCGATTTTGGCCGAACTTCTCCTACAATTTGTGGTGTGCGTCTTGATGTTGTAGCACAAATTGAGGGACTTACAGGTTTATGCCAACTCCGAACGGCGAATATTTTTTCATGGCAGAAATGGAAGAGTGAAATTTCAACTATTTATCTCAAGTAGGCTAGTTGTATAAATGTTGAAGAGAAGCGGACTAAGTCCATTGCCTTGACAGAGTCCTTGCTCTGTAGTTTTGCAGCGTTGCTAAATTTGTGTTATCCATTGACTCGCATGAATTACTAATGCCCCCATTACTTGAAAACCTTGCATTTTTACTTCTTCGGTCGTTATATTGCAAACCTAAAACTAAAGATAAATGGAATCGCTAATAGACAAAATGGGAAGATAGCCATAAAGTGTGTAAACAAGGATGATAGAAATATATTAGCGGAAGAAATTAAGCATAAGCTAAACCGAAATATGATGTTTTCCTGCCGGGTATGCGTTTTCCAAAGCTATTAGTATGAGGCTTATCAACCCAATTACAATGTGAAAATGTTAAAGAAGCAATTAAAAAGCAAAATGATTTTGAAGTCAAATGCATCAATTGTTGCAAAGCAATAGCAATCCCGATACTTAACGAAATTTATATCCACCATGGATCGAGGGCAGGTGTTGTAGCGCATTGTCAAGCAAATGAAAAGTTAAAATTATATTAGCAACTAAAGAGAAATACTAAATGTATGTATCTAAAGTGGTTGTAGAAGGAAAAAATGTTGACGTTGTATGTCTAACTGAAACGCACTTAACTGAATCAATTGATATTTTTTCATTTCATTTATTGCCAGAAAAATCATTAGTACAATAAGATCTAGGATATTTTATAGTACAACACATCCTATGTAAAAAGTAAAATTAGAAACACATATTATAAAAAAAAAAATAATGATAAAATAGTAGCTAAACCTAAGTTTTAAAGACTAAAATACCGAACACTTATAAACGAAGATATGGACATATACACACATCGTCCAAAAAGACGGAACTTAGTTAGCGAAACTCATAATAATACAATATGTTTTTATTGTTTTAACGAAAGTACATATATAAAACATTCTTAAAGTTGCTTTTATTTAGACTACTGCGAACGTGCGCCGGTACAGAGTTCCATGTACGTATGGCATTGACAAAGAATAACCGAGCAGACGCCAGATAATTATAAGTCGGTACAATCAAGTCATTAATTCGAGCTGACTTAGGGAAAATTAGTTTGTCATAAAGATAGCTCGGTTCCTTATACATAATAAGTCGACACAGAAAAATACAGTTTCTTGCTTTCAAATAATCGGAAATTTCACAGCCTAACAACCGCGATGTCCATCCAGATATATGGTCGAACTTTGCTAACCCGAATACGTAACGTGTAACATGGTTGAATGCCACATCAACTTTATGAGCAGAATGAGAACTTAATTTACTGTAGACAAGTTCAGGGTAGCAGATGATCGGCATTATTAATTGTAAAGCAAGCTTTCTACGAACGGAGGCCGGTGTAAAAGTTGCAGACATTCTTAGGTTTCTTAAAATATTGTACACTTTGGCAATTATCGAGTTCACGTGATCGTCACACGTTAGGCTGGTATTAATAACGAACCCAAGATTAGTCACCTTAGACACGAGTTTAAGGCGCTTATCGACAATATATAGAGGCGGGATGTCTGAAAAATTTATTCGTTTTTTAGTTATGGGCAGCACGTACGATTTATCACTGTTTAGACATAGGTAATTTCTCTTCGCCCATGCAGAGATGGATTTTAAATCTTTACTCAAGTTTGTGCATAGATAACCAGTTTCCTTATGAGCTGCAGATAGATATAGCTGAATATCATCAGCATATGCATGCATATGCACGTGCAGGCAAGCATTAAATATGTCATTTATGAATATACTAAATAATAACGGTCCCAAGATAGATCCTTGGGGCACACCGGCTAGCAGTGGTTTTAGACCAGAAGTCTGAGAGCCAACTCTGACACACTGGGTTCTACCCGTCAAGTAGCTCCGCATAAAACGCGTTGCGGAATTCCCGAAACCAAAGTAGTTTTTCAACTTCATGCAAAGTAAGTTATGGTTCACAGAGTCAAAAGCTTTAGAAAAGTCAAGTAGGCATAACAAAGTCAGATGGTTTTTGTCAAAAGGAATTCTAATGTCATCTAAAATTTTTTAAATAGCGGTAGAACAGCTATGCCTTGCTCTAAATCCCGACTGAAATGGGGATAGAAGCCTAAATTTATTAATGTGATCATGAATTTGTTCAGACATCAGCATCTCAAGGACTTTTGAGAGTGCAGGTAAAATGCTAATCGGTCGAAAATCACTGGGATCGCAAGCAGACTTGTTTTTGGCTATTGGTTGCACCGTGGCAACTTTCCATGCGTCAGGGAAGCAAGAAGTTGTTATGCTATGATTAATGACATGGGTCAGAGTAGACAGAATGTACGGTGCAATTATTTTAATAAATTTAATTGGTATACTGTCCGCCCCGATTGCATTCGATCTTATCTTATTGATACACATAACTACATCAAATTCCGACACAACATTAAACTCAAATACTTGACAAATAGACGCTGCAGACGAGGAACATGGTGTGAGACAAGTATTAATACAAGATGGAGAAATACGACTGACGAAAGCATCATTAAGGTCTTCAGGACTAAGAGAACAATCAGAACTGTCACTAACATGCACACGAAGGTTTTTTAAGTTGCGCCAAAGAACATGATTTGGCAGCGATGTATCCAGCATTTTCCTGTAGTATCTACATTTTTCCCGCTTTATAATGGCCGTAGTTTCATTTCGGACAAGCTTATATGCATGCCAATTGTTTTCGGTGCGGTTCTTTTTCCAGGCGGAATACTTCTTGTTGCGCTTAACTATCATTGCACGAATGACCTTGTTGAACCAAGGGCACGAGGAGGTACTACCATGGCGAGTGCGAGTCGGAACGTGGGTCCTATATAGGTATAGCACGATCTCATTCAAGAAGCTCAGCTTATCATGCACCGAGCTTAGACCCCAGCAAGTAGACCAACTGACCGAGGATATATCACATAATAGATTATTAACGTCAAGGAGACGATAATCTGGTGAACTGGACGGACGAACTGCATCAATGTGGGTGTCAAATTTTACATCAAATGCACAGAAAATTAAATCGTGGTCAGATACAAAAGAAATTTGGTCAAACTTTAAAACAATAGACGTATCAGACACAATAAAATAATCAAGAAGGCTGGGATCACAGTTTTGCCCATATCTTGTGGGTACAGTAATATTAACCACCTCTAGACCAATACAGGAAACATCATCTAACAAACGGCGGCTATACAAATCATCACATAACAGATTCACATTAAAGTCTCCACAAACAACAATTTCATTATAGTCAACAGCTACAGGTGACAACATAGCAAAATATTCATTTACATTACAACATTTATGGGGATTATAAACACACGACAAAAGGATTTTAGACAATGAACTGGACATTTCAACTAACATGTGCTCAGTGGCGCTACCAGATATTCCTGGTATCAACCGAGTTTTTAGATACTTTTTGCAATACATAGCCACACCACCACCCCTCTTAATCTTCCTGTCCATTCTGTAAAGTGTATAAACTTTTATGTCAAAATTGGCATCTTTTAGCTCTGGTCTAAACCAAGTCTCTGAGACACAAATGACATCAACATAAGATAATTCCAATATCGCTCTGATCGTATCCATTTTTTCATAATTCAAACTGCGCGCGTTAAAATGCACAACATTGAGTCCCTTTTGTCGCTTGCACAAAATATTTAGCATTGCGAGGCTATAGTCCTCAATGCCACTCGCACTCCTACTCCCCAAACTCATTTAAACAAACAGAAGTAAAAGCAACTTTAAGACAACAAAAACGAAAATAAAACAGAAAACCTAAACTAAAAAAGCTGAGTTGCGCTAACTTTACATAAAATAAATAAACAGAAAACAAAACAAGCATACAATCATACACACTCATAGGCTTATAACTAGCGAAACTGCTCCAAGTCATTTTCACACAAGACTTTGGTTGGTTGGGTGGTTTTATCATTTGTTTGCCTTAATGCACAAATCCACGGAGAGTAAATGCAGACTGTAACTTCCCCTCACGCCGTAATTTTATAGCCGCTTGCAGAAGAAGCCTATTCTCCTTCGTAAGGCTTTCAAAAATATGAAAACTCCCCTGGATGCCAAGGGGTTGCAGGGGAACAGCAGAGTTAAAACGCCTGCGGTAGTCACCAAATGCACGTAGAGTACGATTGCGATCGAGCGGCGAGTGAAACTTTATTACAACCGCACCGTTCACACCCGCCCGTGAAGGCTTTGTGCGAAAAATATCTCTTATCTGCGGAGCTAAAAAGTCAATCGACAGACAGATCTGGTTAAAGATGCTCTTGAGATTTTCTCCTTCGCTAAATGGGACGCCAAAAGCAACAGCATCAGCAGCAATGTCAGTCGTTCGTTTTACGCCCTTCACCAACTCCGCTTTTAAGCACTCAATTTCGCACTCAGACTTTTCCACTCTCTCCTTCAGTACCGAAATGCACTCAGTGGATTCAGCAACAACAGCAGTGAGCGTTGAAATCTCCTCCTCAATCCGTTTATTGAGTTTATTCTCCACTTCCACAAGTTTGTGTGACACACTCTCAATCAGCGGCAGCAACTGTTCGGTCTGTTGCTGCACCCTTTGCTCTACCTCCTTCAGTTTGTTATACACAGCTGTGAGTGTGATAGCTGCACCTGTTTTTGTAGAGGGGGAGCCTTTGCTCAGTCGACGCTTCAGTGATGCAGTAACGGTCGACATTACAAATAAGCAGCAAAACAAAACGAACGATCGGGAAAAACAAACACGCGAATTAAAAACAATTTAGTTTTATTTAATTTAATATATTTATTTCCTTCTATTGCCAATCGCCGCACTTGAAGCTGAATAACAGAACGCAAGTTAAAAGATGTTATTAATTAAAATTTATTTCGCACGGTTATGCCAAAATTTAAGAGCGATATGCAAACACGTCCGCTAGCTACGAATGTTTTTTTGTATATAATGAAGTTAAAGTTAAATAGTTATTCAATTGAAAGATGTGATAGTGGATCTAGGCATACCGATGACATACTGATATACTTACGTTAGGAAAGTTTGGGATATGGCCTCCATTGAAATTATTGTTCAAGAAAAAATGTTTTGGTGATTTTCTTTACAAATGACTCAGGGAAGCAAGTAACTATGGGTGGCATTAGTTTATAGGTCGCCAAATAGGCAAACTTCGCCAGAACTTGCTTTCTGTAATTTTATTAAATCATGGTCATTGACCAACTCTCTACTATTAGATATGTATGTGGGTATTATTTCCCGGTGACTTTAATATAAATTGGAGAGAAAGCTCTGCGAGTAAGCGTTATTTAAAGCAAACCTTTGATAGGAATGCATTTAAGCAAAGCCGACGAGAATAAAAAATACGTCTGCAACGTTATTATGTTGTGCCGAATTCCCCCATCTCAGCTCAAATAATAGCGGACAATAAAATAAGTGGCCATGAAACAATTAACGAAGGGATTGGTAAATGCAGCGTACATCATAAAAGTAAGGATGGAATTATTGAAACCATCCACTTTAATAGCAAAATACTTGGAAATGTTTTTAATGAGATTAATATCAATTGCATATATTCATCTAAAAACTTTCACGTCAACATATTTAATAACAATAATGATTTTTTCGCGACCTTTCCCATATTAATTTTGTGTTTTGCCGGCTAGAGGTCAAGGGGTTGTTGGTATGAGTAAAAACAAATTATTTCCTTTTTTTCTCTCCAATATATTTCGGTTACACTACGGTAACCGTCTTCAGGGCAAATGATTTACACCAAAAATCAATGTAACAAGTAATGAAAAGGGAAGTACAGAAATACATTTTTTATCAAAAGTATTAAAATTATTCATGCTCAAATACCAACAGTGGTCTTAGCCATAACCAAGCAGCCGAATCAATGGGCCCGTTTCTTTGTAACCTAGTTGCAAAAGAACACTAGGTATGATAAGAAATAGCATGTAAAGTAACAACACTAACTCGGAAAAATATGGGCGTTGAGCCAACCTGGTAAAATGATATCCGACTTGAGATGTAGTGTTGGGAAGCGGAAAACTGCGCTATTGTGTATTAGCCCTAAGAAAATACGAGGGAAATTTAAATTTAAGACCTAATACGTTTTAATTTGCTTAGTATTTTTAACTATATAAATACATAAACTTGAAATTTGTTTGCGCAACTTCTTTCCGTTCTTAAATAGTACTAAACAAGTCGAACAGGGTTGCTTTTACAACTTAAGGGAATTTTTATCCGAGTTGGAGCGTTCTTTTGCAATTCGGGTACAATAAAACGGGCCCTATATTTAAATGAAGGCATATATTTCTGAATGAGCTTAAGCAGCTCATTTTAAAAATGACCATAAAATTAATTTTAATGCGTTATCATCACCATTAGTAATCAAAACGTTTGATACTATCGGAGCAATTTTTGTAGAATTAGTTTTTTTTTTCAGGCATATGGAAAGAAACTACAGTTTACCAATTGAAAAGGTAAAAGATGCCAACAAGCCGGAAGACTTATTTAAATCTGGATTCAGACAAAAGCACAGCTGTGATACACTACTAAATCTAGTACTAGTCAGGTGAAAAGCCGACTGCGGCAACGACAGGAAAATTGCTGCAACTTTCCTCGATTTAAAGAAGGCATTCGAAACTCTCGACAGTGGGGCGGAGGTTCAATGATTCCAAAGCTATTTAATCGGAAGATGTCAGCGAACTAAAGTCGGCTATTTTGTATCCGAAGCGGAGTTTGTGCACTTGGGGTGCCACAGGGAGCAATTTTGGGCATGTTGCTGTTCATCAACGACATTGAAAGGGGTTTACGCTATTCCAAATATGCTTATTCGCATACGATATATGTATGTATGTACTTCTGCATGTAGCAGGGAAAACTATACATATGATTTGAAATAGTAAATCAAATAGAAATGTGTTAATGGTAGTGAGCAAGTGGGAAATTAGAGAATTGACTATGTTTGTAAAAAGATAAAAAGAAAAGGTAAACAAAGAATATGAAAAAAGTATCAATGTTATGTGCAGTTAATATTTATAACACCATGATAAAGACACATTTTGAATATTGTTCGACTACTTTATTTCTAAGCAATCATCTTAATCGATTAAGAATGCAAATACTGCAAAATAAAGTAATGAGAATTGTTCTCAATTATAATATGCGAGTACCGATTAAAGCACTTCTTGAGATGCTTAAGTGGATGTCCGTATACCAAAGAGTTATACTTAATGTCTTGTGATTTTTATTTAAAATAAAAAATGATATGCTGCCAAGCAACCTATGTAATTTCGGTAATAAGTCTGGTATCAGATACACTCTTTAATATCATACGCAGGTCAGAATAGTTTATTTTTTAACTGAATAATTATATTCAATAATTTGCTAGCAGCGTTTAAAACCGAAACAAATTTTATTACATTTAAAAGAAAATTATGTTTATATGTAAAGGATAATTATATTTAAATACCGAACCTTCAAAAGTTTGTAAACAATTAATGTCATTGTAATCATTATTGTATAAACTAGGAAAAACGGCTGATGTGGACCTATTTTCCCGGAAACCATATGAACGGTCTCCTCTTGATTTCTATTATTTCTTTGATTTGTTTCTCGATGGTTCATAATTTTGACTTTCCTCTAGACATATGGAATTAAGCCCGCCTCCCAAATTATATTAAGAGAATTGAAAGTTGTTTGTTTTATGTCTAATGACAACTGTACCATTTATTTACTATTTATTTAATTTACATATTATGCAAATGAATTTGCATACTATAATATAGGCTCCGGACGTCTAGGTCATTGAGTGCCTCAGAAGATATGGTTGTTTGTTCAGTTACTTCATTGAGGTGATGTATTCTAAGAGCTTCTTCTATTTCTTTTATGTTACTGTTGTTACAATTAAGTATTTCCTTCAAACTTTTATTTTGTTCCTTCAAACTTTTGTTTATTCTTGAGTGTGGGCAAGTTGCTAATACGCATTTTATTGTGAGGCATGTTGCGCAACATGAGTAGGTTTGTGGTTGTGATAAAATTTACCGACCCATCGGTAAAAATTGCCAGTTGGGAACCTGCCTCGTTGATGATTCGCAAGTAGCCTTGTTCATATGCTTGTTGACAGTTTGTGTTCTTTTTGGTTGTGTTGAGTGATGTGTCTACTGTGATAAGATGGGTTGTGTTTTTCTTCTTTGGTTTGGTTGGCATAGGTATGTGCGATGCACTTAACATCTCATTTATTATTTTTAAACTGCTTGTTTTATATAAGAGGGTGCTGCCTTCTGTTGTGTTAATGAGGACTTTGGACTTTTGTTGTTGACTTTTTTAGTTTGTTCTTCAGGGCGTTGACATGATTGTTCCATAACATATTTTTAGAGAAAATTATACCCAGTATACGCATATTATTTAGTAAGAGAATTGTACGTCCCCGAATGTGTATCGAGTTAGCATTACAATTTATTTTTCGGCATACATGAGGGGCTGTTGCTACTTCAATGTTGACTGCTGCTCCGATTGACTTCGTCCAGTTTGTTATGGTTGCATCTAAATTTTGTAGACATTGCGTGACAGTTTCGTGAGTTCCAGACGCTGCTGCGAAGATATTGTGTGCGTATGCACTTATGTACATATGTATGTAATTCCTTCTGCGCCTTTTATCTGTAGTAGTAGATAACTGGCATAAAAAGAGTAGAGTACAACTGATACGGCGATCCCTGCGGAATTCCATTTTCTAACCTTTTTCTTTTGACAGATATCCATCGACGTTAGCTGTAATCCTTCGTGACTTGAGAAAGGAGAAAGAGATTTTGAGGATATTTATCGGTATTTCACACTTATGCATTTCTTTTATTACTTCGCTCGATATTACTCTGAGTCAAGTTTTCACGACTTTTACATTTTTCAAATGTTCACATGGTATGTAATATTATCCCGAAAGCGTTTGGTTAAACTTTCAATTTTCGTTAAGTTATTTATAAACAAATTTTTATGCACGGTCTTTTTCTTTTTGTAAATCTACGCAGTAAATTATGAGAATTTAATGTTTTTTTTCCACAGTTGAGAAAGTATATGAACTGTATAATAAAATATTTTAACTGTCATATTTTGATAACTTGTTTATGAAAAAATTTGTTTATAAAAAACAATTTTGTTTTTCACCAACTTCTCATAAGGCTGGAGAAAAAATTCAAAAAGCGTAGTATGCGATATTTATTCAGCATTAATTTCATTAAAAAAATGTTGTACCATCGAACAACGTACAAGTTATGCTCGTTTTAGTGGCAACTTGCATGTGCTCGGGCTCACAACTGGAAGGGAAAGCGCGCGGGCTGGAGCCCGCTTCCAACGCTTATCTCAAAGTTACACTGGGATATAAATTAAAAGTGATCACCTGCATATCCTCGCACCTTCTAGTAGTCAAAAAAAAAGTTGGCACCTCTCAAAACTACAAGCTCGGGCTCTGTGGAGCCAAACTCGTCGCTGTCGTTCAGTCTCACCTCAATCTCTTAACCAATAAACTCCATCTCTAGTCGGACTCCGAAATTGTTCTAGCATGACTAGAGAAACCGCCTCAGCTTTTAAAAGATCGAACAACGGGTGACAGCTCCACCAATCCTAGTTTGATTTCACACGAAGACCTCCGTAACGCTAAACATCGTCTTATAACTCTAACGGAAACACACTATTTCTCTCATGAAAGCGGACGTTTAATTAACTCAATAGCAATTGGCAAACCGAGGTCATTACTGTCACTCACTTTTTAGATGAAAATAAGAATTTAGACTTCATACGGGCCAATGGGCTCCTTGCTCGCTCTACTCTGAATTACAATGATCGGCGTCCCATTATAACCCCGGAAAATCTCGATTCACAGTTGAATGCATGAACTTTTTCTCCACGCAGCTTTGCTTTCGGCAGTAATTCTACATCCAACGACTAATACCTCTCATTAAGAAATGCATTTACGAATGCAAAACCTGCCTACTCCACAAACATTAAATGCGCTCGAAAATCATGGCAGCCTTGCTTCCTGAATAATGTACCTATGCTCCGCCCTTTACCACAACAGATGTTGATTTTGAGAAGCCTTTTAAAACAAGGCCCCTTTGCTAAGATCTCATACCCTGGTAAAAGGCTACGTGGCCGTTTTTGTATGCTTGTAGGTGCCAAAAGACCTACCGAAAGGAAGTCATCGCCTTCCCCCAAAAAGCTTTCCAAGAAGTTCGCCGGAAGTACTCTCCTCAAGGCATCAATTGGAAATTTATTCCTCCCAGCTCTCCTCACATGGGTGGATTATGGGAATCCGGAGTAAAAGTTTTAAACTACACTTAAAGAAGATTCCCGAAACTCATAAATTCAGCCTCACACATTCTTGATAAGAATTGAGGCAGTATTAAGCTCTCGACCAATCTCACACCTGTCTCAAGACCCTACAGATCTCACCGCTTTCACACCCGGGTATTTCCCCAGGAAAGCACCTCTTCTGGCCATCCCAGAGGTGAATCATGAGGGTTTGGGCATATTCAACAGGTGGCAAAAGTAAAAAGTGTACATCACCACTTTAGCAAACGTTGGAACGATAACTATCTGAAATATCTCCAAAAAAAAGCACAAGTGGAAAAATCCACAAGCGGAACCTAGAGTCGGAGAATGCGTTCTCATAAACGAAGACACACTTTTGCCTACAAAGTGGCATCTAGCACGCATCGAAAAGGTGGGCACATACGTGTAGTAGCCGGCAGTACTCAGCACGGCATCTCACTCAACCACTCGTAAAACTCTGATCTGAGGAAACATTAGATGATGTTCACTTGCCCTTCCCGCAACCATTAAATAATATCTTTCCGCTTAATTCACTGTTCCACCACTACACCGTATTCTCAATTGTATGTCATTCGCAAACCATATAACAAACTTCTAGTAAATTTATCACTAAAAATCCGCGTAATCCTATCGTCTCAGATCGATCGCCTTATCCTGTAACACGGAAGCTACAGCGTTCGGCGATAGCGGTATGCATCATTGAAAACTAACGGCATGACAATACCAAACGTCAAGAGGATTATCGGCCATCTATTTATGTACACATTGCGTAAATGTGCACTGTTCAGAGAGATGCAGCCGCAGCAGTGGTGGCTACTAGCTCGCGCTCACCAGTTTTGTGAGAATTGTCTGACGCTTTCTTACGCCACCAGTGAATGCCCCTTCTTGGCAAGAGGCCGAATTTGTGAGCTACGGCTCCGGTGAGCTGCCTCTACGCTCCTCATCTTCTACGACTAGTCGCATTGCTGTAAGCCGGCCAACCCATCAACACTCACGTCAAACCCCAAAGCAATCGTTTCAATCACCCACCGCCGTTCGTCGCACCGCCGTTGTACTGCTCAGGGGCTACAAACAGCAGCTTATAGGAGAAAGGTCACTGAGTTGAACGCGCCTAAGGCAGCCAAGATGTTGAAGCGAGCACAACGAACATATTGCCTACCTTTTTTCTTTGTATACAAATATTATTTGTATCCTCGTAATTCCTAATTTAGTTTATTGAATTATTTATATATTCCGAATTACCTTGTTATTACTTACTTCTATTAATGAATTACAGCACATATTTTTGAATTACGATAATCGCCTATCAGGCAACCCTTTGCCAGCACATGTAAGCAAATTGTCAGCTACAAGCAAAAGTACTGACAGATACATAATTTATTCATTCCATTTTTGATTGCACAAAAAAACAAAAGCATTTTTCCTGAAAATTTAATTTAATAAAACGAAAAAGTTGTGAATTTACATTAAAGTTGAGATATTGTTATTAGTTAAAATTAAATTTGAGAAGTTCTTTCGCCGGTGAAAGCGCGTTTTATTTGCCGGTCTCGTAGCCCTCAGCTCCGTCACCACCAACTATCAAATCGGCCACTATTTAGCACAGTCGGCAAAGTCGACCGATCGGACTAAGACCGTTAGTGGAGACCCGGATTTATATCCGGCCAAGGACTGTCATTTCAGCAGCATTCCCCAAAATTTTATGAGGAATGTTACAACAACAACTGAATTTGCCGACAGTGTGACCAAAGTTCCCTTCCTTACCCACCCTGCGATTGAAGTCACCAAGCACGATTTTGATATCGACGAGGGCAGCGTTCGTTCCTTGATCACATCGTCCTTCTCTTTTGTCGGGGCGTGAACACAAATCAAAGAGATGTTGAATAATCTCGCTTTGACGCGGATCGTGGCGAGACGCTCGTCCACCAGAGTGGACGACAGTACTTGACGACGAAGTGTCTCTCCCACCACAGATTCAACACCGAAATTGCGAAGGGGCAGTGGCCCCTTCCCTATTAAAGGTTCGGATGTTCCAGGTGCATGCTTAACGAAATTTCTCGTTGGCTTCAGTTTTTTTACGTTGCCCCAAACCCAGAGCAAAACCTGATACTGCTGTTTGTTTTTTTTGGTTTAGACACATATTTATGTAGCGAGACATTTGCTCCAAGACAGATACCCACTTGCAGCCGCACTGATTGGTTTACAGACGCTACTGACTTTATTGGGCCCTTAAACCGAGTATGTCGGAGTGGGTCCTATAAAGCTCCCTCTCTTTCTGCCTAATACAACTATTACTACTACTTCGTATTACTACTGACTATAGCTACCATATTTAGGTTTCTATCTCTTTATGGAGTCGGCAAAGAAGTTTTACTTCGGGCCCATGCTTTTAGGTACACGCGTGTTTTTCAATTATTTTCATTAATATCTTTATAAAATGCTTAAATTCACTTACGAGTAGTAGGCTTAATTCATCTAATGGATATTTGCTATTAAGAAAAATTTTCCCAAATATGTTTTTAACTTTGTTATTTTTGTTATTGGTACTTAAACAAGTTATTTTGATTTCAATAAATTTCCTCATAATTCTATTTATAGCGATTCCCGTAATATTATCAAATAGATTATTCCAAACTAATTAATGGGGTTTCGTTATATTTCTTCTTGAAAATATTGAGCAACTTTTCTGTGAGATTGATTTAGAGACTATTCGGTATTCAGTAAGAGAGTTGAGCTCTAGTCTCAAAATAACGTCATTACTTCGTCAGCTGGTCCTGAGCAGGTCACAAAAGTAAAAGATTGAGGAAAGTATTGAACCAACGCGAAAATAATGGAAGAAAGATACCAAAGTCGATGGGACGACCACATGATGACAAACTACTGCTGGAACTTAATAGGGGATTGTTCTAAGCAACGACATCATAGGAGGCCCTACAGAAAAAGTTTTTTGTAATTTTTTTAAAATTAATTAATGAAAAGAATATATTTTTTTTTGTTTTTTTATTATTTTTATACAGGCTCGCAATAAAAATATAATTTAAATCCATATTGGTATTTTTAATTAGGTTTTTTCGTGAAATATTTAAAAGTATTTATCTGAAAAACTAGAGCCAATTCGACAAAACTGATATTATTTTCGTAATCAGCGCCCCCAAATTACCTTAAATCGACTTAAAAATCTCCGACCGCAAAGTTTTGTTCCGCAGTGTAATAAATGATTTAAGCATCTCAGTTTTTATCTAATTCGCAGAGAAAATCTTACGAAAGTGCCCTTACTACGAGGAACTTAAAGAAATATTTGGAAAAAGCCTATTGCAAAAAAGGCTGCAAACATTGTGGACACGTTGGAAGAAAACTTCTCTGAATTAGAGAAGACAAACGAAGATGTTTTCTTATTTTTCGACGGTATCGATAGCTCCCTGCAGCCGCCAAATGGAATTACACCTGCACAGGAGCAAACACCTATTCCATCCACTTCAGCTGGAGTTATATCAAAGGAAGTTCGAAATTTTGGTCAACAAATGAAGCGAAATGCTCCAAAAACATCAATATCTGAATTAACTAAAATACAGCTAGAGCGCTCTGCAATGCAAAAAATGCAGTACGAACTCGAAAAAGGAAAGTTTGAAAGTGATAAAGAACTGCAGGAAAGACGACTAAAGCTTGAAGAAGAAAAACTTAAATCAGAGCAAGAATGGCGAAAACAAGAATTCGAGTTAAAACGATTGGAAATGGAAAGAAACGAGCGCATTGCTAAGTTCAAAATTGAAATGAAATACAAAAACATTAAATAAATTCGTATCTTTATTTAGTTTTCAGAAAACATCAAGGCAAATATTGCTTGCCATTTTATTTCACCTTACCTATTAATGTCTGATGTAATTGATGAGATATTTTGGCTTTCCTCTTGTTCGAATATACTTTCACGTTCTTCTATGTCTGCATCAGAAATAAGGATGTTGTGAAGTATGCAACATACCAATAACCAATCGCAAACAAATGCTCGGTTTTGTATTCTTTTAAAGCGCATTCTAAGCTTCTTTAGGCTACCAAACTTTTCTTTTAAGATGCCAAAACAGTGTTTAACTCTCACTATATAACAACTGTGCCGTAAATTAAATTTTTTTTGTACTGGAGTTGTCCATCTGCTGTGAGTTCATTCTGTATGGAGTGATAACTCGTTCACATAATGGATACGCTGAGTCTGCCGCTATCCATTGGCTACCAGAGAAATATTATTCTTTCTCTTTGAAGAGAGCACAGTTTCGAAAAATTAGGTCGTCATGAACGCTACCAGGATGCCCCACCACAGCATTGCGAATTCGCAATCTATGGTCGCATATAACCTGCGCTTTGGCCGAGTAGCAATGGCTTCTTGAAAAAAAGCTGAGTGATATTGAACTGGTGCTTCTGCTAATTTCAGCTCCGTGCCATCTACATACCCGATACAAAACGGTAGTTCATGAAATGTGGCGGCAACAATTTCAGCGCGCTCGGCTTCACCTGGCCAGTAAATAAACTTATTTTTCATTTTTAACACGGCCTTAAAAACACGGTTAGTTATTTTTACAATTGTTCCACCGTCTCCAATTCCGAAAATTGAGGCAATTTTTTGAAATGTCGCATTCTCGCCTGAAGACCCCAAACGATAAAGGACAATAGCCAACTGTAACTCGAGACTAATTTGCTTACAGGAATGTGGCAATTTAAATTCCATTTCGTCGGAAACAAGGGAAACTAGTTTGGCGAATTGTTCTCTATTCACTCTCAGCATATGTATGTCGAAATCGGCCATCATCCAGTTTGGTTAATATATCATTGCGCCATATTTGATTTGAAATTGCTCTGCGGCACGATAAAACACAGAAAAGATCTTCGTACAAGTTTTCCAAAACTTGTTCCACTTCACCATCGTCTTGTTCATCTGGAAATGTAAACATTAGTCTCACTACTACCTCTACTTGCGTTCAATTAATTTACTTCTTTGGAAATCAGCTTCGTTAAAAGCGTTTTTAATTCAAAATTCTACAATTTTAGATTTTAAATAGTCAATAGTGAAGGTAGCAACGCAATCGGTACTGCCGATTTTAATTTGGTACCCCGAACAGCATATTAGTGGGTGCTTAACACGACTACAAGTATTTATAGTTATATAGGTAAGAATACAACAAAAATGTATAGAATAAACTGAATTTGCAAGATTTGCTTGTATAAGTGCATTCTAATGATTTTTAAAGTATTTTTACAAAATAAAATAAATGAAATTTTGAGGTTATGTTAAAGTTGTCATATCGAAAAGTGCAGGGCGTTGCCTAAAAGTTCGACTAGACAAGTGTATTCAAACGGGAATACTTGGCAGCATTGGATAGTTTTCGACAAATTTCGTCGTCTACTTATTTCAGCACGACAGTAGGAAATGCCAATTTTGTTGTCGAGTCGTGAAATTTACGACATACGCATTAGGCTGGTAACCATTTTTTAACTAGAAAGCGATCCTGTACTTTTTAGTGTTATTCTCTCACCCTGAGTGAAGTTTTTGCATTTTTGTGGGATAAGTGTCAAAGTTGCCTTTATTTCGTTTTTGCTTTTACGGCTTTGACAGCTTTACCACCAAAAGCAAAAATAAAGTACATGTAAGGCGAAAAAGAACAAATCAGCTTACCAGTAACACCACCTCATATAAATTTGCCTTGGTTTTACTAAATTTAGTCCGAGAAATACGGGAATAGACCTATACATTTGTCAAAAAAACATTTGGGTAACCGCAACTCGGGTATGAATGAGCACAAGACGAAGCAGCACTACATACCTCAGAACGTAAACATTTGCCAAGTATTAAGCTATGGGATGCTCACTATTTGTTGCAATTAATTGCTAATTTAGCAACACTTGCTACGAATAGTGAGTACCGCTAATATAAACACGGCACTATTGACGTTTCTTTTCTTCCTTTATCCAATCAAGATTGCGCTTTCCCGCAGCGCAGTGACAAATCTCATAAACAGGTATACGGGAGAAAGAAGATTGAATAGCGTAAAAAAGTGGCTCTTTGCCCCCATTTGTAAAAAAAGATTTGTCTACTTGCAATTGATAAATGACAAAATCGGCAAAACCAAAGTAGCAGTACCTTGCTTCACCTTCTGCGTTCAGTACATCGTGTTCTCCATTCATAGTTAACGCAGAAATGTTGAAAGATGACCGTGATCTTCATTACTTGTGATGCCAAAGCTTTGAAAACTTAAATAGTTATTATGACCCTAAAATACTATGTGGTTACAAAGTGTGTGGGGAATATTACCGTAGGACAAAGGATAATCCTGTTTTGATCCTGAGATGATTAACCTTTAATTTTAAGCATACCTATGAACTATGCAATAATTTATTAATAAAGTCTATGTGGAATATTCGGAAGGGATTACTGCGCAAAAAATTATATGGTCTTATGGGTTTAATTTTTCATTCAATTTGAAACGTTCTTTTAGTAAACATAAATAAATTTGTATATATTTAAATAATTGTTATTATTTAATATCGATCCTCGTGTGTTCAAACGTTTGTGTTGCTTGGTTTTTATAAGATCAAAGAACTAAATCACATGTTTTTTTCTAAATTGTGAATTACAAAAATTTGATTGTACCAACAATTTCATATATTTACCACTAAATGAAGTAGTATACTGCGAAACATATTTGGATTTGGTGCTACTTACATTCTACCACTAATACATATATACTTTTCGTACTTGTTAAAAACTTTTTCACTTTTTTTCTTCCCCGTTTCTAGTTCCTTCGCAAATGCAACCTGAATGATGTAATTGCTGTGGTTTCTTCAATTAACTGTAAAAAATTTGTTATTAGTAGTTTCTAAATTCTCTGCTTTGTTGTTGACGGAGAGACTGCAGCAGTTTTGTTGTATAATTGATGACTTTAAATTTTTAAATTTGATTTGATTTTGTTTAAACTTAATTCCTTCTGCAACGCGTAGTAATATACATACAGTCGGGCCTCGATTATCCGTGATCCGGTTAACCGGTAACCCCGATTAACCGTCATGGCCAAAGATCAGTCTATTGTTTTTTGCTTGCAATGTTTTCAAATTGTTTGCTTCGATTAACCATGATTCTCTCTATTATCCGTGAAGGCAGAATTTTGTTTTAAAATTTTTTTTTTATTAAGTACAGAAGCAACTAGGAAGCAAACGCTATCACAAGTCTGTATACGTACATACATATATGAAAATGAGAGAGTAATTAAATCAAGCAGAGAGCGCAAAACCACGAAAATTGCACACAAGCACGCCACTGTTGCTGAATATAATATACAAGAAAACGGGAATTCCCTTGTTTGCATACGATGAGCCAGAAGCATTTACAAGTGTTTAGTTTAATTTTGAAATTTGAGAAGTGCGGGTGGTTAGATCTAAATATATGTATTTAGTATGGCATCGTTACCAGTGGTAAAAAGACAATGTCCTGTTTTGCCTCATGTTTTCAGTAGAAAATTTAATGTATACATACTTATTTCATTTAAAAATGTACATAAACTTCTTGAATTAATTTTGTTTAATGTAAATATGTATGTACACCAATGTTCACTTGTTAAATAATAAAAATATAAAAAAAAAATATAATCCAAATTGTTATTCGATTAACCGTGAAAATCGATTATCCGTAATGCTTCTGGCCCCGACCATCACGGATAATCGAGGCCCGACTGTATGTACATAGATGTATGGAGTATTAATTAATTTTTGTA
Organism: Anomoia purmunda; assembly: GCA_951828415.1. Taxonomy (NCBI): domain Eukaryota; kingdom Metazoa; phylum Arthropoda; class Insecta; order Diptera; family Tephritidae; genus Anomoia; species Anomoia purmunda. Next base: position 88,051,655 of record OX639995.1, read on the forward strand.
TCCAAAGTTGACCGTAGTCTTCGTCGTAGTCTTCGTCGTAGTTTCTTCTTTTTTTTTAAATGTCTTTATTTCTAAACCTTCTGGAATGATCGCAAAAAATATCCAGGATAGATAGATATTTAATAAAAAATTTAATTTAAAAATTATCAAATTAATTTGAGTTTATTTCAGAGAAAGTTTCCACACGAATGAAAAGTATTCAATGGACAATATTTTTATAATTAAATTTGAAAATAGTAAAAAGTATACATGCAAACATATATCTCACAAAGTAAACAAGCCCTTCAGTATGTATTTGCCATTTTATTGTTTCTATTCCCATTTATTTTTTTCTAAATTTTACCATACTGTGTAGCAGCAAGGGAATTTCAGTTCAATTGAAAGTTAAATTTGACAAGTTTCGGAACTTTAACAAGAAATAACTTACAACTAAAAGCCCCCGGAAGCCGGACATGGTTACTCATTGGAAAGTTTTCTTGGCAATTTTGTTTAAAGAAACCGTAAGGTATGGACGCTGCTCCACTTGAATGGGCTGCAGAAATGGTATACATATGTATGTAGTTGTCCACATGATTGAATTCGCTTGGTGAACGTTAAGCCAAAATGATGTGTTTTTTGTAAATCATGTTAGTGTAAATTTTTGTTTTTGTACTTATAACACCACCTTGTATGAATTCCTCTTGACAGGCACCTCTCCATGCATTACTCCTTAATGGCCGTCCACATAACATTTTCGCGTTAGCGTTGGCTTGACCGAACGCGCGAGTTATATACATACATATATACGTATATACATATGCATATAAAACATACAAACCAAACCTACATACTTTATTTGTTACACTTACCTGCTTACAAATTTACACAATTATGTACTTTCCTATTTTGTTATTAATTTGAATACTTACCATTTCGTGATACATATTTACATACGTACAAACATACATACATATATGCATAAGCTATTACCTGAAGACAAAATATCAATGCACAATAGTTGTACAAAAACAATAATAAGAACAAACCTGTTTACCAAAAAGTAGTGGACAAAATATGCAACAACAATTTAAAGAACAACAGTGATATCGCCTGATATTGCGGAACTGACTAGCGTTGCTGTTGTTGTAGCAGCAACTCTAGTCAAGTGATTAGCGATCATCAAAAGCTACCAACAAATGTAAAGGATAGCAATTGTTGTTTTGTTTGCCCAAAGTGGCGTGATGAATTTGTACCAACAAACATATAGGATAACAGTTATCAATATTTGTTTACTCATTACTATAAATAAGCAAACCACTGTAAAATAAGTTAGTTTTAAGCTTGAATGTCACAGAATAAAGACGTTTCCCTTTTTACTGAAATCACGGTGTTATAGTTTTTCTTTAACTGGCGCAGTCGGTTACTGCTATAGCCTAAAAGTGGTGATAACGAAGGTGTATTTAAATTTATACCGCAGAAACAACCCAAATAGTGCAAATAAATTAAAAAAAAAAAAAAGTTAAAAGTGAACAATATTGTGAAAAAGTGTTGAAAACGAAGGCATGCACATTTGTGTGCTGTAGAAACAACACAGACAGTAAAGATTTTAAATAAAAAAAAAAAAGGAAACTATAAGAAAACTGTGAGAGTAAAATTAAGAAACGAAAAAGAAGTGACAAGATTTTGAACTCTAGAATTTACTGACCCATTGGATCGTAAATAATATAAAAAAAAAAATAAAATTACAATTGTTTCATACAATTTGAATAAAAACAAATAACTTAAATATGGCTGAAGAAAATTTACCAGCAGATGCCACCATGGTTCAATGCCTTGGCGCAATTACAAGGCTTTTGTGCCAATCAGCAGCACAGCAATCAACATCTCTAAGAAACAAGATTGAAAGGGATCTAAAATACTTACCAGCATTTAACGGCGAAGCAAAAATGCTACCAGCCTTTATACATTCCGTGGATCGAGTTATGTTGGATTATAATACACAAAGAGACTTGACATACCAAATAGTGCTCGACTTAAAAATACAAGGAGATGCCAAAAATTTCCTGCAACTAGACCGGCCTGAAAGCTGGGAGCTTTGCCAAGAAAGGTTGAAGCAGCACTTTAAGTCATCAAAGGATCAAATGCAACTTACGAAAGAAATAATGTCGCTTAGAGTAAGTTCCATTGAGGATTTAAGTATTAAGTTGAAAAGTATTATTAATGACGTTTCAGAATTTTGTGCATTTGATGATAATGGTGTAATGATGAGGGATATTTTCTCAGGAATCATAATTCAAAGAGTGAAACAGTTAGTTTCCGGAACATTAGCATACGCTATAAGAAATAAAACTAGTTTAGTCGATACAGAGGCAACTATCCATGAATTTGTAGGTATGGATGAAGGCAATTTAAATAATTTTCTACTAATAAAAAATAGTTTTAAAAATTATTCAACAAATAATACTAATAAATTTAATAGTCAAGTTCAAAATTACTCAAATAGTACTAACGCGATACCAATAAATAGCAGGTATCAACAAAACAATAGTAATTTTTCAAATCAGATAAGCACTAATCGGCCTCAGAGCCAAGCTGTAGTTCGTAATAGTAACTATTTTAATGGTAATGGTGGAAATTTTACTAATCAAGCAACCAATAGAGATTTCAACCAAATGAATAGTCAGTGGCAAAATCCTGGCAGTTCAAATATGCATAATAATCAAACCAATAAAACACAACAAACGAGACAGTCTAATGTTCCGATGGACATAGATGCAGTAAGTCATACTGAAGAAGCTATAACAAGCAACACAGATGAATTTTTTTTTTTTAAATTAGCCTCGGACTTTGCAAAAATATATTTAAAAATTACTCTTTTTGATAATGAATGGATAGCGTTAGTAGATACAGGGTCCACTTTAAGTATTCTCAAAGAAAGTAGTTTTAAAAAATTTGATTTACCTACACTAAATGAAAAAGAAAAAACTATATTAAATACAATTAATGGCGTGGTCAGTAATCCTAATAAAAAGGTAATTACCCCATGTCCAAAAGAATTTAGTGCTCCACAAAATGCCAGAATGAAGTGGGTATTATTAGATTTTAATAAACCTTTTGATTTAATATTAGGGATGGACTGGATAGTCAAAAATGTAACTAACATTGATATTCAAAATTTGGAGTTAAAACTTAATAATAACATATGCCTTCCGTTTTTAACAAAAATAATGCAAAAATATGGAGAAGTTTTAGAAATTAGTGAAGAACAACACATAGATTTAAGTCATCTCAATAACCAGGAAAAAGCAGTAATCAGTAAACTTTTGAAAAAATTTAATAAATTAATATATAAAGAAGGTGATTGCTTAACTAATACAAATTCAATTGTTCATGAAATTAGGACTATAACTAATCAACAAATTAACTCAAGAGTTTACAGATTACCACCAAAACATGAGGAGGAGGTTAGAAAGCAGATCAACGATATGGAAATGCAAGGTATCATTAGAAAGAGTAGAAGTAAGTATAGCTCACCAATAATCGTTGTACCAAAAAAAACAGATAAATCAGGCATTCAAAAATATAGAATAGTAGTGGATTATAGGAGGCTAAATCAAATTACTATTGATGATAAGTATCCTTTGCCTAACATCGACAGCATTTTAGATAAGTTAGGCAAAGCGCAATACTTCAGTACGGTAGATTTGGCAAAAGGTTATCACCAGATTTTGATGGCAGAGAAGGATATCGAGAAAACGGCATTTGTAGCACCATCTGGGTTATACGAATATGTAAGGATGCCGTTTGGTCTAAAAAATGCCCCTGCTACTTTCCAACGGCTAATTAATGAAGTCCTTAGGGAATACATTAATAAAATCTGTGTGGTATACCTGGATGACATCCTTATATTTTCCACCTCTCTAGAAGAACATGAGATTTCTTTAAAAAAATTTTTTTCCAAATTACAAGAGCACAATTTGAAGATTCAACCCGAAAAGTGTAGTTTTCTGCAAAAAGAAACTCCTTTCTTGGGGCACATTTTAACAGCAAACGGTATTAAGCCCAACCCTAGTAAAATCGATGTAATTCAAAATTTGCAAATTCCAAAAACTGAAAAACAATTAAAAGGGTTTTTAGGTATAACCGGTTACTACCGAAAGTTCATTAAAGATTATTCGAAAATTGCGTATCCCATGATCAAATATTTGAAAAAGGACAACAAAATTAATGTTAATGACCCACAGTATATTGCAAGTTTTGAAAATCTAAAATCATTAATATCCACCCATCCAATATTAAAATACCCAGAATACGACAAGGAATTTGTTATAACTACTGATGCTAGTGATTATGCGATTGGGGCAGTGTTATCCCAACAAGGTCATCCGGTATGTTACATATCTAGGACCCTTAATAATCATGAGCAAAATTACAGTACCACAGACAAAGAGTTTCTTGCAATTATTTACGCTGTTACCTACCTTAGGCCATATATTTATGGAAAAAAATTTCGGATCGTCACTGATCACTGTCCTATAAAATATCTTAATAATAAATATAAAGGCAAAGAATGCTCGCCTCGTCATCAACGATGGCTCTTAAAGTTACAAGAATTTAATTACGAAATTGAATACCTTAATGGCAAAGAAAATAGGGTGGCAGATTTTCTTAGTCGTATAGAAACATCGCCAAAAATTAACGAAAATAATTCCAATGCTTCGAATTTTGAAATGTCGCAAACTATTCATTCGGCAGCAGAAGAGTTATTAGAGCACATTATAATAAAATATGAAATAGTAAATAAGTATAAAGTTCAACTTATATTGACCTTTAGCCCATCATTTGGCGTAAAGTTAATGCATAAAAGAAAAATAATTGAAATAAATCCTCATGAGGATGAAAATGTTATTAGAAACGTTTTAAAAAACAACATTAAAATCGGTCGCGTAGGAATTTTTTCTGAAGTACCAGACAAAGATTATAACAAAATTCAACTAATATTAATTTCGATGTTTTCGCTGGATAATAAAATAAAATTTGTTAAATGCACTCAACGTGTTACCGAAATAGAAGATGAAGAAACACTTCATAAACAAATAGCTTTGTATCACAACAATGAGTCTATGCACAGTGGTATAAATGAAACATACCAAACATTAAAAAACAAAATTTATTTTCCAAAATTAAAAGAGCAAATACAATTAATTATAAACAATTGCGAAAAATGCCAACAGATTAAGTATTCTAGGAAGCCGATTAAACCTTTGTTTCATTTTACTGAAACGGCTACAGACAAAAATCAGATTATTCATATAGATATTTTTCATTTTAAAAAATTGTCATTTGTCACATTTATCGACAAATTAACTAAATTCGCTTCAGCTTATACTATTACTGACCGGAATTGGCGCTCGAAGAAAGCGATTATAGTTGAGCAAATTGCTAAATTCGGAAAGCCAAAAAAGGTCATTATGGACAATGAGTTCAGGGCTGAACAACTTATTGAGTATTTTAGACAGGAAGGTATTGAGGTACATTTAACGAAACCAAACAGTCATACCGGCAATGCGGATATTGAGAGGCTACACTCAACCCTGTTAGAAAAGCTAACGGGAATTGATGACCCAAGCCTCTCAACTGAAATGCGAATCCAATTTGCAATAGGTAACTACAATGACCGATACCATTCCACAATCAAATACTCTCCAAGAATGGCTCAAAACAATATTGATCCAAAAATTTTGCATGATAATATAAACAAAGTAAAACAAAGAGTAATAAATAAACGAAATAAAAATAGAGAATGTTATAAAGAAACTAGAGAAGTAGGTCCAATTAAAAACTATAAGCGAGTTCGACACAAAGACGAGCTTTATTTTAGAATAAATCCATTAAATAATGTGCATTTATCTAACATAAAAAGACCCTTAAAATGCCCATATAATAATAATTCTATTTCAGATGATAACTCAAGTATGACAGCAACCGCTGGCGATACTGATACAGAAACATAAAAAAAAAAAAAAAAAAAAAATTTTAAAACTACAAATAAATTTTTATTTTTAATATAATCAGTTTCATTCACTGATTATTCCCACCATTTACACCAATATCATTAAATACCTTTTTTTCACCACCTTTATATTTTAAAATAAATTACTGATGAATTAATTTGCGTTTCATGTTACATAGTACCTACACATTCTTTAATTTTCTCTCCTTTCTAAATTTAAAGATAAATAAATACATGTATATTGATAAATAGTCATAGGCGATAAGTTAAGTTTAAGTTAAGTATCCGATTTTGAAAATAAAAAAATAAAAAATAAGGGGAATTCTTTGAGCAGCCCTGGGGGAGTTATATACATACATATATACGTATATACATATGCATATAAAACATACAAACCAAACCTACATACTTTATTTGTTACACTTACCTGCTTACAAATTTACACAATTATGTACTTTCCTATTTTGTTATTAATTTGAATACTTACCATTTCGTGATACATATTTACATACGTACAAACATACATACATATATGCATAAGCTATTACCTGAAGACAAAATATCAATGCACAATAGTTGTACAAAAACAATAATAAGAACAAACCTGTTTACCAAAAAGTAGTGGACAAAATATGCAACAACAATTTAAAGAACAACAGTGATATCGCCTGATATTGCGGAACTGACTAGCGTTGCTGTTGTTGTAGCAGCAACTCTAGTCAAGTGATTAGCGATCATCAAAAGCTACCAACAAATGTAAAGGATAGCAATTGTTGTTTTGTTTGCCCAAAGTGGCGTGATGAATTTGTACCAACAAACATATAGGATAACAGTTATCAATATTTGTTTACTCATTACTATAAATAAGCAAACCACTGTAAAATAAGTTAGTTTTAAGCTTGAATGTCACAGAATAAAGACGTTTCCCTTTTTACTGAAATCACGGTGTAATAGTTTTTCTTTAACTCGCGTTAGAAGAATGCTTGCTACAATGAGTACTTTGACAACTATTGTTTTAATTATAGTGTGTTTGTTTAAATGTGTAATAAATAAGTTTTTATATGTTTACTTATGTTTGTTAAGTGAGAATGCAATAAATTAATCTCCGTTCATATTAAATTTCATTTTTAACCTTCAGCCCATCTTTGCGCGTGCAATAACTTTGTCGTTGTTGGACTGCTAATCAACGCTAACGACAACGAGAAAGCTCTATGTGGACATTTATCGAAATAATCTTTTTTGTTGCCTTTGCAGCTTTGATAAATACCACTGCTTCAGTAGTACCTTTTTACATTTATTCGTTTCTAATATATATCATTCATGCCGATAAATTGTTTACCACAGTTAACATAAGCAACCCAAAAAGGTTTAAATTTTGTCGAAAAGATATCGCATTGCTGATGTATCAAATATACATCAACATTTTCTTCCTCCTACAGTTGGTTTTTGGTGGAACACTACTTGCATATCTCTCTATAAATACCTATGGTGACCGCATGTACAAAAAATTTAATTCATTTCGTTAATTTACCAATTCACAATTCTATAGTTGGCCGAATAGTTGAAAATAATACAAAAGGTGGTCTAGATTGTGTTGCCGCTAACCCTCTCTTGGAAATTTCGACCGAATTTCTACGTCACAATGGATTTTGTTTACAAAAACCGTATATGTATGTATACGTATGTATGTGTGACGTCACAACTAAGTTTCTTTCCGAATTTCAGATCAATCAGCGCAATCTTGTATTATATCGTAGTCGTATCTCATACCTTTCAATAACCTCGCAAAAGTGTTCTCATTTCACTGTTTCTTTCTGTTCCGATTCACCTGAGAGGGACGAAGACACCGAAATGGAGCTGCAAAAGACGCCGCTTAAAACCACCAATATACCTGCATTCCTGCTCATAATAATTTCTTCGTTTTCGAAGTATTGGGGAATCTTTCTTTACATTCACCAGAATTAGAGATAAAACCTCTTTCTTTCAACCTTAGTCGCTCGTTCTCGTTCTATAAAACTGCGATTTCAGTGAATTTTCCACCACTAAAAATCTATATTATTTACTTAACAACAGTAAAATTGGCTAAAATGCTGCGTAAGAAATAAATCAGAGGTGATCTTTCTATTAGGCCCGTTTCTTTGTAACCTAGTTACAAAAAACACTAGGAAGGATAACAAAATGCATGTAAAGCAAAGAAGAAATAGGCCTATTATTGTTTGTTCATATTACACTACTCGACAAAAAAAATCTCCAAGAATAAAATAGGCCTTTCCTAAAGTGAAATTTTCTCCTGATTCCGAATATGACTTCATTTTCTTGTGGCAGATCTAGTTTCCGAGATATCGGCGAAAATATGAAAATTCCCATTTTTGCAGAACACTACTTCATATAGGTACGGCAAAAATTTGTATTTTTCATTTTTTCGTTTTAAACTGTTGAATTATGAATTATACTAATTCCCATAAAAATGTCTTGCCTTCACCTCCCTCAAGTATCTTCAGTAGTTTGGCCACTATGCCAAAAAACGTTCAAAAAATGTTGAAAAAAAAACGAAATTTTTTACACAATTTCAGATTTAACCACTTTAAAATCGGAAAAATTCTATTGACGAAAAAAAGTTAGCCCTCCTATGTTGTAGGTAATTTAACTACGAAAATTTTAAGCATACCAGCACAACAATCGGACGTGCCATTGAAACTATAGCCCCGTTAACTTGCAAGCGTCTATCCTACAATTTTTTTATAGAGAAAATTTTTATTCAAACTAGGTTTTTATTTTTTTATAACGTTTTATTATAGACATATGTTTGCACGTTAAACTGTATTCAATTGAGTAATATGAGTATAAATCAGCAATTCAGTAAAAAACAACAACGACAACAACATTAAATACATACATATCTACATCTAAAAAAGTCAAATTGAGCGATTTTACCGTGGTGGTCAATAGTGAGGGACGTGGGTACTTCTAACTACCCGTTTATAATTTTCTGGGTTTGTCTCCCGTATTATTGTCCAGCAATAATCTCCCATCATTTCTTCATTCCAAAAACCTTGGTAACGCTTTTCAAAAATCATGAGGTCTTGGTGAAACCTTTCACCCTGTTCATCACTTTCAGCACCTAGGTTTGGGGGAAAATTATCCAAATGTGAATGCAAAAAATGCATTTTGAGGGACATGTTGCATTTCATAGCACTGTAGTTTTTCAACAAGGCTTTGACCATCTCTCTATAGTTGGGATCTTTGTTGTTGCCAAGAAACCCACTAACGACTTGCTTAAAGCTGTCCCAAGCCGCTGCTTCTACTGATGATAAATGATTCGCAAAATTTTCGTCTTTCAGCAACTTTCTAATTTGCGGACCAACAAATATACCTTCTTTTAATTTGGCTTGAGTTATTTTAGGGAAAAATTTCGTTAGGTACTGGAAGGATGGCGCGTCCTTATTTAAAGCCTTTACAAAATTTTTCATTAATCCTAATTTGATGTGAAGTGCTGGCAAAATAACTCGTTCGGGATTTACTAAAGGCGGGTTTGCGATATTGAAGGCACCTGGTTCGTACTCAGCTCTTGGTGACCAGTTTTCCTGAATATAATGGGTTTCTCTAGCACGGCTGTCCCAAAGACAGAGAAAACAGCAATATTTAGTGAAACCTCCTTGAAGTCCGAGAACTATAGCTACAACCTAGGATGTATTTCATATACTATTTATTTTAAACTGTACCACCGAAACTGCTTACCTTTAAGTCCGCACAAATTTTCCAATGAAATTGTTTATATTGAATGAGCTCAAGTAAATTTGATATGCTTAAATAAGTTTCTTTAGTATTCTCAGAATGTGCCACTGGTATTGACGGTAACGAATTTCCTTTATGGAGTAATGCTGCTTTTAAACTATGCTTTGAACTGTCTATAAACAAGCGCCAATCATCCACTTTATTTTCTAATTTTAGTGCTTCAAATAAACCTTGAACATCATTGCAGTAGCAAATATTTTCACTTTTAGTAAAAAAAGAAGAGAAAGTCTTGTGTCTATTTCGAAATTTGGAAGTACTTGTCGAAGGGCCCAGGCTGCCCCATTGCTGCAAACGAGATCCTAGAACTTCGCTATCAAATTTCGATAATTTCAAATCTCTGACCAAGTCATTAAGTTCGGCTTGTGAGACTCGATGTGGGATCTCTCCTTCTTGTCCACTTTCTGAATTATCTGCTTCGGAGTCACTTTCGCTTGAGGCTTCAAAACTTATAGGCGGTCTAGGTATGGGTAAGGTATGGTCATGTAGTTTTGGTTTTTTAGCTGATGCCACATTTGGATAACTTATTAATTTCCTCTTTTTTCTCGTTTTACCTTTAAGGTCTATCACGCAAAAATAGCACTGGTCGTGGTTAAAGGGTTCAGTCCACATCATTGGAACACCAAACTTCATGTTATGACCTTTACCCGATACCCATCTCATTAAAGTTAATCTACAGGAGGCGCAAATAAAATTAGGTGTCCAAGATTTATCGAGATTTTTTACACGGAAACCGAAATAATGAAAGTATGCATCTCTGACAGTATTAGTTATTTTCCGAGCTGAGTTTCCGAAAATATAATGTCCGCAAATAAAGCAAAAATCATCCGGATTATTTTTACATTTAAAATCTCTTTTGCAACAAGCCATTTCGTAAACACATCTACCGATATAGTATGTATAAATTTGCACTACAATTTGCAAAACAAAATTTACAACAAACAGTAGTGACAATTAAATACTTGATGTCTTTTTAAATTTATTAGACCCTAAGGTAGAGTGACCAAATGAAATGTCTCGCCAATTTTATCAGAGTAATACTAAAATTGTAGGATAGACGCTTGCAAGTTAACGGGGCTATAGTTTCAATGGCACGTCCGATTGTTGTACTGGTATGCTTAAAATTTTCGTAGTTAAATTACCTGCAACATAGGAGGGCTAACTTTTTTTCGTCAATAGAATTTTTCCGATTTTAAAGTGGTTAAATCTGAAATTGTGTAAAAAATTTCGTTTTTTTTTCAACATTTTTTGAACGTTTTTTGGCATAGTGGCCAAACTACTGAAGATACTTGAGGGCGAAGAAGGCAAGAAATTTTTATGGGAATTAGTATAATGCATAATTCAACAGTTAAAAACGAAAAAATTAAAAATGCAAATTTTTGCCGTACCTATATGAAGTAGTGTTCTGCAAAAATGGGAATTTTCATATTTTCGCCGATATCTCGGAAACTAGATCTGCCACAAGAAAATGGAAGTCATATTCGGAATCAGGAGAAAATTTCACTTTAGGAAAGGACTATTTTATTCTTGGAGACTAAAGTTGATCAAAATTTGTCGAGTAGTGTTATCAGAGAACTTAAATTTTTTCCTTACTTAGTTTTAGAGTTTTTACAGCATCATATTCATTTGTACCTAAATAGAATCAGATCAGAACTTTTTTGAAGTGACGCAACTGTTGTCAAGGATCGCTGTAACTACAAAAATGCACGCATAGTCAATATTTTATTTTATATCCTATTGAATAAATAAAGTATGTAATGTGTTTGCATTTCGCATTTCAAACTGTTCCGAAAATTCGACAAATGAAAACTTTTTCACGATTTTGTATATTCAGTTGTAATGAAATAGAATCAGAGCAGAAATTTAAATGAAAAAAATTTCCATAAACTTTTAAATTTCCATAAACTATTCTATTCTATTGAATTTAAAAAAAATCATAAAAATTAGACATGACACAAAAAATCAAGGATTCGAACTATGGGCAAAAAGCTAAAACGTGCAATATGACAATGTGGCCGGCGACTAAACGCGCTAAGCCACAGCAGACGCTTTGCGATCGTTGCTTAAACGGCTAATTATGCAAATCATATCAATGTGTGCGAAAAGAAGACAAACAATTTACGATTGAAACTAAAATAAAAGAAAGAAGAAAAGGAATAAACCGCGAAAAAACTGTTTTTCGATTGTCACCGGGGCAAGTGTAGACGGCAGAAGAGGTATGCAGCAAAAGAATATTCTTTTGGGTTTTCCGACAATTTTTGTATCGATCCGAAAACTGCGCGTGTACGTGTACGCAAATGAATTGATGCGCACATGAATTATTTAATAAATGCATGCATATTGATTGATGCATGTTTTAATTTAGATTATAATATTTATATGCATGAATGTGCATCCATAGTATGTTTACATGTAATAAATTTAAAAAATAAAATTACAAAAATTAAAATAAAATAAAATTAATTTAGATTATTATATTTATATGCATGAATGTGCATCCATAGTATGTTTACCTATAATAAATTTAAAAAATAAAATTACAAAAATTAAAATAAATGAAAATTTATTTAGATTATTATATTTATATGCATGAATGTGCATCCATAGTATGTTTACATATAATAAATTTAAAAAATAAAATTACAAAAATTAAAATAAAATACCGCAGAGCGGAAATTGAACTCTGGCCAAGGGCTAAAGTAAGATTTCAAATTACATTCAAAAACTGAGCTCGCAAAGTCTCAGCAGGCGTTGAATTTTGTTCCCTTAAAGGGCTAATGACTCAAGAGCATTTGGACAAAAATTATGAATGAATTTTTTGTTGTTGTATGTAGTTTCAGATATTTTAGAATATTTGGCGCCGGCGCAGGCACAAGTGCAGCTGTGTATGTACACACATAATTTATGAGTAATTTATGCAATTATGTAGATGTGTATATATGTACATATCTGTGTAACTATGAAAATACATAAATATATATAGGCATGTACATACAAACATAAATAAAGGGTGGTTAAATTTTAAGGGCCGATGTAGAATGTGAACCACACCTAAACGTCAAGTTTTTTCTGCATTTCATTTGACATTTCTCAATTTCAGACTAACTCAATTTGAACATGGAAATATACACAATCGAGCAACATGTTAAAGTTATTCAGGCTTATTATGAAAATGGGCGTTCATATCAAAATGCATATCGTGTATTTTCGAAAAAAATCGTCTTCAGTGATGAGGCACATTTTCACCTCAGTGGATTCGTCAATAAGCAGAATTGCCGCATTTGGGCGAATGATAACACTGGTTTACAATATTAAACTTTTTGTCTGTTGCCGCGAATCCTGTGGTTGATATTGTTCACTCATCACTTGTTTTTGTCAAATCTACCCTCAAAATTTTTTGAGCAGCTCGAGTTACTTTGTTTTTGATTTCATCATTTATATTAATTTATATCATATATATTAATCGATAACAGGCATATTTTACTGTGTTAAAATTAGTTTCTCTAGTTTTTGCGTCATGAGTAGTTCAAGGAGACGTTGTTTAAACAATCCAGATCATTTTTGCTATATATGCGGAGAATATGTGTTTAACAATAGTAGAAAAGTTATATCAGAGTTGGTGAAAAATACCTATTTTGAGTATTTTGGGATGCTCTTGGATATAAATGAGAAGTCTTGGGCTCCCAATTGTGTTTGTAAATCGTGTGTGGAATATTTAAGATTATGGAAAAGTGGTAAAAGAAGTGCCTTTAAATTTGGAACACCGACTATTTGGCGAGAACCACAAAATCATCTCATAGACTGTTATTTTTATAGTGTGAACATAAACGGTTTAAACACTAAAAATCGAGCTAAATGGCAATACCCAAGTACTAGTTGTGTTCAACGTCCAGTGCAGCGTTCACCTCACTCTTCAAAGCTTAAAAATATATCTGAACCATTAGAGCAAGACATTGAAGGACCAAGCTCATCACAAAATGATCCTGATTTTGAAGCTATGTCTAATGAGCCAAAATGCTTTTCCCAAAATGAGTTAGATGATCTTGTAAGAGATTTAAATCTTTCTAAACAAGCTTCAGAATTGTTAGCATCAAGACTAAAAGAAAAAAATTTGCTATCCTCGGATACTAAAATAAGTTTTTATCGTGAAAGAGATTCAGAATTACGGTGTTATTTTTCCGAAGAAGATGGCATTACCTTTTGTTCAGATATCAAAAAATTGTTGATAAAATGGGCTTGAAGCAGTACGAACCAAATGACTGGCGTTTATTCATTGACAGCTCAAAACGTAGCCTAAAATGTATTCTATTACATAATGGAAATAAATATGCTGGGGTACCTATTGCCCACAGTACAAAGTAAAAGGAGGAATATTGTAACATTTCGCTAGTCTTGAACAAAATAAAATACAATGACCATAAGTGGCTAATTTGTGTCGATTTAAAAATGGTCAACATTCTTCTCGGTCAACATGTGGTTACACCAAGTTTCCCTGTTTTATATGTCTTTGCGACAGTAGAGCTAAACAAGAACATTGGGTAAGAAAAAACTGGCCCTTGAGAGCAAATATGGAGCCTGGAAAGCACAATATCTGCTACAATTAAGAAATATGGGATGCAATATGAGTATAAAAGTCCACTTTCTCCATAGTCACCTGGACAGGTTTCCGAAAAATTTAGGAGATATGAGCGAAGAGCAGGGAGAGCGCATGCATCAAGACTTACGCGTCATGGAAGAGCGCTATCAGGGTTTCTGGGATACAAATATGATGTTTGACTATTGTTGGTCTCTAATACGTCATCCTCCAAAGTCGACACATCGGAGAAAAGCTTTAAAACGAAGTTTTTTAGAACTCAATGATTAATTGTTTCTTTAAATAAAGTTTTTCTTATTAAATACATGTTTTTTTCTGTCTAATACCTACATAGCTGAAACTCAGAAACTAGAGCTGATAAAAATATTCTAATTATATTTTTGAAAATAGCATATTATATGTAGTCAGCAACAGCTAAAATTTCTTCGGCAACAAATGTACTGTAAACTAGTGTAATCCAAGAGTGACTGTCGAAAAACCAATGCACCCTCAAAGAGTGGCTGTTTGGTGTGGTTTATGGGCTGGCGGCATCATCGGGCCGTATTTTTTTCCAAAATGAGGCCGGTCAGGCAGTTACTGTGAATGGTGTTCGCTATCGTGAGATGATAACGAACTTTTTATGGCCCGAATTGGAACA
Organism: Anomoia purmunda; assembly: GCA_951828415.1. NCBI lineage: Eukaryota > Metazoa > Arthropoda > Insecta > Diptera > Tephritidae > Anomoia > Anomoia purmunda. The sequence goes on from OX639995.1 coordinate 88,066,670, forward strand.
TATGGATGTGGACGATATGTGGTTCCAACAGGATGGTGCCACTTGCCACACAGCCAACGAAACAATGGCTCTTTTGCGCGACATATTCAATGGCCGTGTTATCTCACGTGGTGGCGATATCAATTTGCCACCAAGATCATGTGATTTGACACCGTTGGACTACTTTCGTTGGGGTTATTTGAAAGAAAAGGTGTACGTCGATAAGCCAGCATCAATTCAAGAGCTAAAGGATGAGATAATTCGGTACATTAACGGCATAGAACCTCAATTATGCCTCAGCGTCATCGAAAATTTTGACCATCGGATGGAGGTGTGCCGCCGAAGCCACGGCGGGCATTTGGCCGTTATTTTGTTCCATACATAATTGAACCACACCATATTATCATAATAAAAAGAAATTACAATAATTTCCAAAATAATTTGTCATTTATTCAAAATCAACATCGGCCCTAAAAATTTAACCACCCTTTACATACATAGATTGTATGTACATGTATATAGGAGTGCAAGAATTTGCAAAAAAAAAAGTAAGAATCTAAAATCAACCCCCAAATTTTAACACAAAAGCGCGTAGCCAGGTTTCGAACACGCGCAAAATGAAAGCACATGCGTACTATGCACATACATACATCGCATACCATTTCGCAACTACAGAAAAACGATATCAACAGCAAACCCCAAGTAAAATATTAAATCGGAAACAAACTCATAGGTTATAGTTATAATAGTATAAATAATATAACAAATATGAACATTGAATTATTTGGAATTTTTATATTATATACATACACTTGCGGTCAATAAAAACGCACCACCACTTAGGTAGACTATCTTCAGCTAAATAACTGTAAATTTAAAAAAATGTCTACTATATTTAGTAGGCACTGAGAAATAAATTATTTTTTATTAAATTGGGTTGCACACTGTTCAGTTATAGTCGTGGCTTGGTTGTGTATTTGAAACGTTGTGCACAATGCCGACGGCTTAGAGATGTGGGTTTATATAGAAAACGCCCTGCCAAAAAGCCACTATTAACACAAAAGATGAGGCTGCACGAATTTCTTGGGCTATAAAGTACCAAAATTGGCATCAAAATGATTGCCAACAGATTATGTGGTCTGGCGAAAGCAAATTTAATTGACTAAGCTCACAAAATTTGCTTTACGTGCGCCGTTCAGGTGGCGAGAGGTTCCAGGATAATTGTGTAGTAAAGAGAGTTAAGTTTCCTCAAAGTCAAATGATTTGGGGCTGCTTTTCATACTCGTACCATGCTTTGGGTCTCTACACCTTGTTGGTGGAATAATGAATGCACAAAAAATATGCGACAGTGGTTAACAATTTTTTAGTACCCGCAATTGAAAAGCATTATTCTTATACGGATCGCCTAATTTTTAAGGATGACTCAGCGCCATGCCATCGTTCAAAATGGGTAAGTTTTGATTGGAAACAAATCTTGTATAAAATATCTATACAATATTGGTGTATATGATCCTATTCAGCTAGAATTTTGATTTTTAGTTGGCCAATACATTTAACGATCTAGGGATTCACCATTGATAAAGATTTTAGAACTGGTTTGGTATGATCCCGTTATAAGGAAATCAATTGAGGTCCTAGTGAATTCCATGCAAGAATTAAGGCAGTTATTGAGGCTAAAGGAGGAACGACTCGTTATAAGAAAAGCCTATTGTGAAGTCTATATTTCTACAGTTAGTGGTGAAAATGATTTAGTCGCTTTAAGTTAACTTCACATTGTTTTCTTTTAGTTAATGATGAATATCATCGAATGCACATTTTTGTTAATTTTTTTTAATTAATTGGCTATTCCTTATAAAAACCATTTTCGAGAAAATTGTTTGTGGATAACTAATTTACACTATGTTGCCAAACAAATAAAAATTACCCTAATATCCTACAAGAAATTTGCCTTGAGCTCAAAAATTATTGCTGATATTTAGAGTTTTCTAAAAATTTGTTAATATTATTGGCAAACCAATAGAAGAATCGTTTCAGAATGAAGGATGTTGAATTTAACATTTAATGTTAGAAACATAAAATACTTTAAAATGTAGTGTAAGAAGTTCACGATTAAGTAATGATTTAGACGCGGCGAAATCATGTGTACTGTGGCGCTGCTGGTATAGGCGAAGCTTCATTATGAATTTCACAACTTTTTTCTAGGTTCAAATCACAATTGGGCAAAAGTATAGATATATTTTTGCCAGTTTTTTTTTTTAATTTCAGATTTTATTTGTAATATTATTCTTGATTCAGAGTCAGTCTTGCGCTTTAAGTTTTAAGTAAAAAATAAATATAAATATTTTCTTAACCTGCATACATGCATTTTTCCTGTAATAAGGTATATGTATGTACATATGTGCATACTCTCATTTATAAAAATTAAATAACTAAAAACATTAAATTGATAAATACATTGAACTTTTTATTTAGTTCTGAATATCAACAAATTCTTACCATCTTAAGTTTTTCTATTCGTTTGCATATTTGTTAACATCAAATTTTATATTTTTCCCCGCTAACATTAAATTTAGCATTTTTGGTGAGTTAAAAATGCTTATTTAGCAATGTGGTGGCGACCCAGTTTGGAAACGTATCAGCCCTGTTAACGACCATCGCCGAATAGTTTGCACTTTGGATTTGCAGCTTCTCATACTTATAAGTTCTCTGATATTACTAAATTGCAAACAAAAACCGTTTGGACTTAATGGGAAAAATAAGAAACAGCAACGGCAGAAGAGTGGCAAAAGAAAATATGTGTGTTTATTTGCAATTTGATGGAGCAAAGCGATTTCGCCAACGGCAGATACAAATTATTATTTATAATCATCAATTATGTATGAAATAATTATTTCAACGACTATGGTGGCCTTATACATTAACAAAATATATCAAAACAAAAATGAGTGTTTGTTTCAAATTTGATGGACCAAAGCGAGTTCGCCCATGGCAGATACAAAATTACTACTACTACTACTATGGTAGTCGTTCTAACAGGTGGTCGAAAACCATTTAGCTCCAACGAGAATTTTTCCAATTTTTTGCACGCTTGAACCTTTGTGCAAATCTCGTTTATAAATTGAGGATATTCTTCTACCAATGGAACCAGCAATTCCAGTTGTTGTTTGGTACTTACGACCTTAGACCTGCATAAAATTAACAAAAATAGTTTAATAATAGCAAAAAAAATCAATTTCAAAATATTTGCATTTCCTGCAAATTCTCACACTTCGGTACAGCGTCGAAAGCAAAATTGTGTTCGACAGAAAATTCGATGCGCAACGAAAATTTCGACAGAGTTGCACAGCTCATAATATCAATTTGACATTCGATTTCGATGCTCGATAACCAGCGAAAATCGAAGATCGAATGCAGCTCATAATTAGGGCCATTGTTACAAATTTCTTTTGTAAACCTATTTAACAGGATGGCATCGGCATGACATCTGCATTGGCTTTAAAACGTTTCATTCTGATTCCGTTGTCAAATGATGACAAAAATACGGCATAGTTGAATTTGTGACTAATACACTGACTAATACGAAACTTCTCCCAAAGAAGTACTGACTAAAACGCTTGTTTTTACTTTATTATAACATTTAAAGTTCGAACAAAATGAATATAAATGGTACTTTTATGGCAAACTAATTTAATATATCTTGTATTTGTATATTATTTCTATGCTATCGTTGTCGATCTTCTGTCGTTTCCAAATTGTGGTGTCTCGTTGTTGGCTGTTGTGTCGATTACTCTTCTCTCGTTATCGTTCCCCTTTATATTGAGTGTTGGCAGATAATGAGGTTGCCCCCATGCTTGAATATAATATGAGCATGGAGTTCACAAACTTTACTTTTTTTGTAGGATGACAAGCCTTGTAACAGGACGACGCAGCGGTTTGCCTTGACGAAACAGATCTGCCCGTTCTTTTCTGAAAACACTCCCTGGTTGAAGGGCGTTGCAGACGAGAACCAAATCGATCTCAATAGGCTAAGCTTTCTCATCCCACTCGTGGCGCACGAGTAACTGCGGCAAATAATTTCTTATTAATTGTTTCTAAACGCGGTCCTTCAGATTTTGCGCGGTATGCCACTGTTTCATGAGGCATATTTTGTGGTCAACCTGCTGCGGCGTTTATGTTGATTTAGGACAACCAACAAGAAAATGGTTTGGAGTTATGGGGTCGTCCTCCTCCAACGACAAAGGCACCTCGGGCAGTGGCCTGTAATTCAAAATGTTTTCGGTATACACGAATACATTACTCAGTGCGTCTTCTATCGGCGCTTCCTCGTGGAGGGTCTTCTGCAGCAATCTCTTTCCGACTCTAGTCAGGCGTTCCCACTAACCTCCTGTCCCTTGGTTGGAAGCGCAATTAAACTTCTAGTCGATGTTGCGCCTGGTGACCTCATTGGATATTTGCTCGAAGTCAAAATTTCGCTCGGAATCTTTGAGCACTCGTTGGGCCCCCACGAAATTCGTCACATTGTCACTACGGATTCTTAGCGGCGCACCACGTCGGTTGACAAAGTTTCGCAGGCATAGCAAAAACGCATTGGCTGACAAATCATGTGCCAGCTGCAAATGAGTTGCTCTCGTAGTAAGGCATGTAAATATGACTGCCCATCGCTTTTTACGTGGGCAGCCTATAGTCACATTAAACGGCCCAAAAAGATCTACTTCCGATATGTGAATGGTTTGCTATAGGGTGTGAACCGATCCTCTGGCAACTGGCCCATCAACGGCACAGTCGGTTTAGCACTGTCGATGCGGCACTTTACGTAAGTACGTTGCACGGTTTTTAGCAACGATTTGGCTTGCGTCAACCAAAACTTTAGGCGGACTTCGTATATCGTCAAAGAAAAATTTTGATGATGTAGCTGTTCGTGATACTGGAGCACAATGAGCTCGACCACGATGTATTTGGGCAGCATCGGCCTGCTGGGCTCTAATGGCAAAATCATCGCGACCTTGGACCCTCAAAACAAGATCGTTGTCTAGACAGGGCGTCAATGGACGAATACTGATTTGTTTGTGAAGTGGTTTATTTCTGTTTAGTGTTATCACCTCTTTGATGCACGCTTTGACGATGTATTTCTCCACTTTTTCAAGTTCAAAGGTGGTTAATGCAGAACATAGGCTGCTTTTCTCATGGTTTTCATATTAACGGTGCAATTTTCAAAACTTATCGGCATCTCGCAGAACCGAGGCGATGGCTGTTTCATTTTAAAGTTTGGAGAAAAACAATTAGCTTGTTTTAAACACTTACTTACCTTGTATTTTAAGTGAAGGTAAGACTGAGTTTCCTCCTCTGGTTATAACTGGCCAACTTTCAGGCGGAAAGTAAGGATCACGCAACCACAGTATTGTCAATCACCGAATAACAATTATATGGCAGCACCATAGTTCGCGATGACTGGATCGTAGCCAACATCGCTCTACTACATCTTAAATTTAACTTTTACAAATAAAGTAAATTACTAAATATAAGCCGCTGTCTACAACACACAGACTAGGCGTTTCGATCCTTGGTGGCTACTTCGGACGTTTGGCGACATCAGTTGTATAATTGTCGGTTGATATCCAACGGCATTGGAGGGGCTTGGTCGATGACAATATTTCTGCGATGCGATCACTAACAGCTTAAACCTTCGCTAATTCGAGTTGATCCACTGTATCAGCGGTTGTGAGACTGACTTCTTCAATCGGCTTGAACACTGTACCCCCGGTAGACTAGATTCGGGGGTCGGACGCCTAACATTGCGGCTTGCAATTCCAGCCGCGGCACTGACAATAGTTTCTGCGGTGTGCCTCTTGAAAATAAGCGGCTGCGGCGAATGCTAATTGACTCGCGTCAACTGCTACGTTAAGCTGAATTGGATCTGGTACTTGAAACTGTGGTGAATACTAGACCACCAGACAAACCACTTCGCCTCGTCCCACTCAATCGAACTCTTCTACGCTTCTTGAACTAGTGTTTTGCCAAATAGCAAGAGATCTGTGATAATGCCAAATGGATCAAACACAGACATGACAATACTGAGCAGTTCACGCTTGGTTTGTGGGCGAACTCCCTCTAATACCGCTTTAGAAAGCCGACGAAAGTTGAGCTAAACCCCGAACGAATCTGTTACTGTGCTCCAATGCATTCATAGAATCTTCTCGTAATTTGCACGGCTTTCTTGGTTTATGGCCCGTGACGATGTCAGCTCTTTATTCAGGCTATGTTGCACCTGTTTATAGTTTGACCCAAATGATCGAAGGTGACAACGAAATCAGAGACATAATGTCTTTCGATTATGTATGCTGCTGACGGAACTCTTCGACATTTTTATTCTTGACGAATTCTGCTATGCATAGCGAGTATATGGTTTCGACGACTTTTGACTGTATTACATAGTGTAGAGCTGGTTAGCTCGGGTTTCCGTCGCTTCACAAGAATCGTTGCGGCTGCTGATCTTGCTCATTTCTCGAAAAAATGCTTAGTAGTGTCTTAGCGCTCTCGGGACCCTTAACAATGCAGAGTTCAATGCTACGTCATTTTCTTGGGCGGCTGGTTCAAACACAATCCTCATCTTCTCTGGTTTGTGCGGGTTATGAACTACTCCAAAGTTGGAATGTTGCCCCTCAATCGTACAATATCTTTACAGATAACCAGGTTGCCCCACGCTTGAATATAATACGAACAGGGAGTTCACATGGTGACTTTTTAATGCTTAACCCCGAAAATAATTGCTTACGCTTCTTTGTCAATTTGACTGTAACCTCTTTGCGCCGAACTACCGACCAGCTGTTTCTAAGCGAATGTGAGTAATAAAAGAAATCTGAAAATCAGTTGATTGTCAAAGGGCGCGAAAAGGTGAGGGTGGACGATCTTTCAGCCTTGTCTTCGGCGTTTATTATGTGTGAAACTTCGTATAACTGTATGTGTTCATAATTGTTGTCAAAGCGAAATTGTCACGTAAAGTCAAGAAAGCTTTCTATATAACAAAGCCTCAAAATTAGAAAACATAATTACGAGCGCATATGAATTTGCCGAGATCAAGTAGACTTGCTCTCCTTGTTTGCATTTTTTGCAGTTTTACAAAACTTGATCATCGATTCATTTCATGCCATTTGGCCCACTTTCATACATTTTAGTGCATTTCTGTTCATTTTTGACAGTTCTCAAAGTAAAGTTAGTAAATCAAGTGCAAATGTCAACTAATTTTTCTTGTATGAATGCCAAAATATGTAAGAGACAGAAATACCGCTTGTTGTTTGTTCACTTTTTGAACGGCTGTTTATATGAAACTAGCAACTCTCTCGGGCTTGACGCTTTGTTCATTCTCTCTTTTTGGGTTAGAACGTGACCTGATTTTACTCAATGTACATCCAACATAAATTCGAAGTGATATACGACAAATTTTTGTTATTTGTGATTTCTACTTTCTCTGCAGCAGTGTTGACAGAACAAGTTTATAAGAATTGATTTTCAATCACACCGCTACATATTTAACTTTACTTCCCTTTAACTTTCAAATATTAAAAATGACGTACTCGTCAGGGGCAGCTCTTGAAAGTGACGAAATTTTAGAAAGAAAGGAAGAAGTTTCAACAAAGAAAATGTAAAAACGAGTTTTTGTTACACTTGCGCAATTTGAGCAGTACTCCCATAATTTGGTCATAAACAAAAATGCCAGTTAAAATTGCGTTTTAATTCCAATTTCAATGAAGTTGAGAAAAAAATTGCCTCAATTTCACGAATCTGACTCTGAAATCGACTAGTTTTAAAGGATGGATACACATGAAAACAAAAGAAAACACGAAAGTTAACAAAATATTTTCTTTTTGAGGCTATCGCATGTTTGTTTATGCTTCGTTAGATGGCGCAGAAAACAGCTTAGGAGGATATTCAAAATATCTGCGGATATATGTATCTTAGCATTGTGCAAAGAAGCTAAAAAATCTTTTTAGGGAATTGAAAGATACTTGTATATAAGTTAAACAAATTGGTTTTGTTTTTCAAATTATTATATTTTATTCCTCCTACTATGTAGGAGTAGCCGGTGTGATCAACAGTTAAAGTCGCTTGTCCGTCAAAGAGTGATATTTTGTGGTTGTGCAATAATGAGGCTAACCAAAATTATCTAAAACTATTACATGTTTTTTCTTATTGCTATTGTAGGACAGCATAGCTTATTACTACCCTATTCTCTTACTCTTGTTGTCATTGCGCTGCCGCTACAGTTGCTGCTAACGCCTCTGCTACCGCCGCAGTTAGTATGTTGCTATCTCATGTGAACTATTGGTTGCTTTGTTATTGTTATTGTCATGCTCCAAACAGCAGACTTGCCGTCAGCATTTCTTGTGGGAAAATATGTTTAAGCAGCTGCCTTGCCGTTGGTGCAGCTGGTGCGCTTCTCGTTACATGTTGATACTCGAAAATTAGCTGGAATGAAGAACGTCAATTTTGCGTGGGATTGCAAGCTCAGGCAGATGAGCACGTAGTTGGTGTTAACTACTCCCCCTTTTAAAAGCGACCGTCCTCGGGTGCCTTTTAGACGTCGGGTGGAGTGGAGGTGTCTGTATTTCTTATCACTTCAATGATGGCCAATTTTCTCTGCTTCTTGGACCAAAGGTAAACTATTAGAATAACTACCACGACGGAAACTATCATTCCCAATGAACTGAGTGATATTAAATGTTTGGTCGCAATTTCCTGTTGTAGTGATGCGATATGCTTTAAGTTTCTCGCATGAATCTCCTCCAGATACGGCAATGATAATGTTCTTGCATACTCAGTAAACTTTACTAATGTTGTGGGAGGGGCCTCAGGGCGCGATTTAACATTTTTTTCCAGTTCACAAATTTAGTTTCATTAATGGTGACATTACCTTCAAACATGACAAGGAAGGTACCCTTGGTTGTAATGCTTGAACGTGCTCCTTCGGTGATATGTACGAGCTGGTCGTTCACAACTACTAGCCCATCGTCAATTTCCTCGATAGGTATGATGTGGTCTGCCGAAGTTGTCTTGCACTGTGCTGAATTATGGTTCAGTAGCTGCTCTACGCATGCGGCTGAAGTAAATGGCTGGCAAAATATAAAGGTTGTGGCATTTTTGCAAGCTGTAAGCGGTTGGTATTCGGAGTCACAATGTGCTGCTATCTCTGTTTCTAACTTAACAATCTTGTTACTATGAATTACAGGTAAGAGCCTTACTTTTTCACAAATTTTTCGGATTATTGGATATTTAATTAGGAAAAAAATATTGTCACTATCTTGTAATATTCTTAGCTTAGAGGCTTGTTAAAATATCGCTTATAGTAATATTGGCAAAGTGTTCGGCAAAAAGTATGGTTTTAGCATCTTCGCTGTCTAAAATAACAGGGTCAATTATGTTGTGCCTTCCTAATGTTACTGAATGAACAATGTTTGTGAGGTCCGCCAGTACCGCCCTGTTTCGTGCTGTAGCTAACCCAAATAAATTATCTGTATCGACGACGTGTTTCTTCGTTATTTTCAACAAATCATTCATTGTCCGAGTCAGATTGTTTATTCTTGCTTGAAGCTGGGTGTATATTGTTATCTGTTGGTCATTAGCCTCTATCAGTTCACGCTCTTTAGTCGCTACCTCATTAAAGTCGTCAAAGTCGGGTGTTCTGGCGATGTATTTAAGTGCCGTGCCTAGTATGTTAATACCGCGCGAATGACGATGATGGGCTTTAAGAGTCTCTAGTAAACCGAGTATTTGATCAGCGTCTGTTTGGAGTAATTTTCTTGCAGGAGATTGCGGAAACCGCACAAGGAGTTCTTCTGTGTCCGATGCTATGGCTTCATAGTTTGTCAAGTTAGTTCTGTGCATTAAAACGCCGTATTGGTCATGTATAGCAACTTTTCCAGTAGAAATCAACATGTAATGAGAGTTTGTGTAGTTAAATAGTTTTGCCTGCGTCCAGTAAATAACCATGTAAAGCAAGTATCTGAGAAAAATAAAAGGAAAAAAACTGTGTTACCTCAAGTTTGATTTGTGAATCCTTTTCCCATTTATCATTACTGTAGTTCCCAAGTCCTGTTCAATAATATTTTCTACGTATAATTTTCTAAATTTGTTACCAATTCTTTTGTTGGTTTTAACAAACACTTTGTCTCCGGGTTGGTATGTCTTCAATTTCCTAGACTTATTCAAACGCTCTAACTCAAGTGCTTGCGCCCTGGTAATTTTGTTCATGATGTCTTCTCGTAATTGCCGAGGAATTGAATGAACTACATCTATAGGTCTTTGCCCTATGACAGAGTGAACCGACCTATTATATTTGGACGTAGCAAGCAATATTAAGTCCACAGTATCGTTCAGTCCTTGGGTTAGTTTAGTGCACCTTGCGATCTCTGTTAATGTGCTGTGAAACCTCTCGACTTGGCCATTAGTAGTACTATGGTGCGAAGGGGTTGTAAAAATGGTTACCGAAAAATAGTCTCTCAACAGTGACTTTATCGTTTGTGAATTGAAGGACTTTTCATTGTCGCAAACTATGGTCTTTGTATTTTTAAAAAAATTTAGAAATTGTATGATAGGTTCTTTTATGTCAACTATTGATCTAGAAGCAATGGGGGAAACTATTGCGAATTTTGAAAACTTGTCAACGCAAGTCAAGAAATGTTTTTTATCTGTTGAGTAAATGTCCAGGTAGAGAATCTCTCCAGGATACTGTGGTATAGGAGTTTTGCCTACCGTTGGAGTTGGTGGATGACGTTGGTATTTGGCTTCTCGGCAAATTTTGCAGTTATGTACTAATTCTTTCAGTTTCGTTTGTATTTTTGGGAAGTAATATTCTTTTAGAATCTGTTGTAGGTTTTCTCTCACAGAACGATGAGCCCTATTATGCTCTGTTTCCAGTATCTCTTTCTGATCATTCTCATTGGTAACGTCTATCGTTTGTTTGGTTGTGTGGCGGAATTTTACGGATGGGAATCTTGTTAAAACTTCGTCTTGAATTGCTGCCAGTGTTGTAAGGTCACATAGTATTCCATTAACAACATTAGGATTAACACTGTCCCCTATGATTTTCAGTAGATTATTTCTGTCATTAAAGACAAAGTGGTGTCTCATCTGCGTCCTAAAAATAATTTTTGAAGTTTTCGAAGGCGAGTTACCTTCTTCAAGAATTATTTGATTTTTAAAACAGTTGATAGGGTTATTTATCGTGGGAATGGTTTTAGTGCTTGCTTCCTCACTGTGTGCCGTGGCATCCGTAGAGGAGCCTGAGTCTTCCAAACCATTAATATGCTGTCGGGACAACGCGTCCGCTACAACATTATCTTTCCCGGGTTTGTAAAAAAAATTGGGGGAAAATTCCTCAACAAATGCTCTCCATCGCTTTAATTTCGAGTTAGGGTTCTTATCAGATATAGCGAACGTAAGAGGTTGATGATCTGTGTAAATGTTAAGCCGTTTGACACCGTAAAGGTAATTTCTCAATTTTTGAAGAGCCCATACTACTGCCAAGAGCTCGCGTTCATTTGTAGCATAATTTTCCTCAGTGGCCGTCAATGTTCGGGAGATCATTGTTATGGGTCGACCTCCCTGTGACAAAACCGCACCCAATGCGTGTGAGGACGCATCAGTTGTTAAGTCGAAAGGCTTTTCAAAATCAGGGTATAATAAGAGAACATCTTCTGAAGACAAAATTTCTTTAATTTTTCCAAAGGTCCGTAACGCCTCTTCATCTAACTGAATATGTATATTTTTGGAACGATTGGCGCCCACATTCCCATTTTCACCGCGGAGATATTTAGTTAACGGATTAGTGATAGACGCGTAGTCCTTCACAAATCGTCTATAGTATCCTGAGAGTCCGAGGAACGATCGCAGAGCTCGAAGTGTTTTGGGAGTTTCATAATTGACAATGTTTTGAACTTTGTCTGGGTAAGTTTTAATTCCATCCCCAGAAACAATGAATCCAAGAAATTCTACTTCATCTCTCATGAACCTGGTTTTCTCAAGCGACACTCTCATGTTTGCTTCATAGAGTTTTTCAAGAATACGCTTAACGTCCGTAACATGCTGATCTTCGTTCTTTGAAAAAATAATGACGTCATCGACGTAAACATGGCAACATTTGCCAATCTCGTCTCGGAGAACGTCATCGATTGCCCGCTGGAAGATGCTAGGCGCGTTTTTGAGACCGAACGGAAGTCGGCAAAACTCGTATTTTCCGTTATTAACGGAGAATGCTGTCTTTTCTCTATCTCGTTCTGCCAATTTAATCTGATGGAATCCAGATTTAAGATCAAGGGTGGTAAAAATTGATGATTTCCCTAGATTAGCCAAGATGACTGAAGTTTCGGGAATTGGATATCTGTCGCTAATCGTTTTTTCGCGATTACTAGTGGGCAGAATGGCATTCACGTCGCGACAAGGAAAATGCCTGAGGCTTTCCTTTTTGCCATTATATTGAATTATCCCGTTTTTCATGTCTAATTCTGCACATATTTCTCTAAGGAAGTCAAATCCTATGATACCGTCAAATGTCTGAAGAGATCTCAAAATATAAAATTCTGCATTTTTGTCAAAGAAATGAATTTTGCATTTATGTTTAATTTTATCTGTTCCATGAATTGAGTTGACAAGGAAAGGCTTTTCGATTTCTTTTACGCCCTTCAGGAACTCAAAATCCTTAACATAATTTTTCGCGGCACCAGTATCTATTAAAAATTTTAATTCCCTTCCTGCAAACGATCTGCTGACGTATGGCAGGAGGGACTTTGTTCTAAAAAATTGATTTCGTCAGTAGGTTGGTCTAAGTATTCGTCGTCGTATTGGAAGTCGCCGTTATTATTGGTATCCTGGTCGTCGATTAAGTCTTCGTCATACCATTGCTTTTCGTCGGCATATCCCTGCACTCCTAGATGGTTTATGCGCTGCAGCTTCGGCACTGTCTGTCTATCGCTTTCTACACGTCTTTTTTGAGCAACCTCTCTGTCATTTTGTGTCCCCTGGGATCGATAGGTATTGAATGGATTCCTCTGAGGAAGGGGATTTACGGCGGGTTTTGGTTGAATTGCCTAGCCCTGACCATTCTGCTGACGCGGTGGTGGTCTGTTATGTCGGTAGTACGAAATAGATGGATCAATCTCCATCGGTACAACATCCTGGCGTCCAGTCTCAATCCTGCGATATTGGGGGAGACTCTGGGGTGTAAACTGAGTCGTCCTCTGAATAGCCCCTAACGGTCGTTCATTCCTGTTGGCGAAGGACTGAGCAAACGAAAACCTGGCTTGGTTAGCTTCTAGCTCCTGTGCCAGGGCTAGAGCTGTAGGCATGTCGGCAGGCCTCGATGAGAACAAAACATCACACAAAGGTCTGTTAAGGCCTGAAATAAACACTCGTAGTGCGTCCTGACGATATTTTTGGTTAAGCGTGCTAATTAACTCAGCATTTCCATTATACGTCATCATGGTCTTGTTGACAAGTAGTGTCAATTTGCGCTCTACCTCATCGTAGAATTGCAGAATGTTCTTTCCACCTTGGCGCAACGTCGACATCTCTTGTTCAATCATATGAACAGGTCGTTTATCCGAATATGTAAAATCTAACCTCGCGATAATCGCCTTAAAATTCAAAACAGTATTGAAGGATGCAAGGACAGTGTCGGCTGCACCTGTTACCTTGTTCCTGATAATAGCGACCGCTTGGTAGTGGCGGGAACTGCCGTCAAAAGGTTCGTACAATTTGTACGCGGCTTGAGCGGCGTTCCTCCATGAAACGTATCGTGATTGAGTCCCATTGAATTCGGGAAGTGATTTTATTACATCGAGGGATTCCTCACACTGAACGTTTCCTGTGATTGTCACAGGTGCGTATTCTATGACTGTAGTAGGGGTTTCTAGGGCTGCAAGTCTGTTTGTCAATCTGTCAATGGTACCTTGGAAGTCCCTCTTGGTTTGTTCTGTGGCAGTCCTTATGGCTACAGCCATTAAATTTTGCAACGTTTGTGCGTCCATAGTTAAGTAATAATTATTCACACACAAGTAAACACTAATAAAAAAGAAAAAATAGAAAATTTGGCGCAACTATAAAAAATTTATAAAATGCTGGTTATGCTCTTGACAAGGATTTCACAGGACAGTAATGGCGTCGCCTCTTTATTAAGACAATGTCAAATGGGCACAATTTCATTCACCAACACTTTCCTTTAAATTATTTAATTAATCCAATGTAAAACTTTAAAAAATTGAACAATATGATTCACGGTCGCTTTTTATTTATACAAAGGCGTGAAAATTTTAAAAATATTACAAGAAACTAGTATTTGCCAAACACTTTACTTACATGCTGGAAATCTGCATCTTATATGGTATAACTATAATTATTTTTCGGTCCCTCGCTGGCTACACCTCGGCGTGGTGTGCAAAGCCTTTTTGAAAATTCGTCAATTCTATTTAATGCGGTCCCTCGCTGGCTACGTCTCGGCGTGACGTGCAAAGCCTTTTTGAAAATGTGTTAACTTTTTTATTAACTTTAAATTATAGATTTATTATTATGCGTTAGATTTTTTATTTACTTTATTATAGATTTAAATTAAAGATTTATGTATTTGAGTTGACTACTTTGGCTACACTTGCGCTACCGTAATTTTTCACTACCCGTTTTTTCGTGGGGATCGAACCCTCGGCCACGTTACTCACGTATCTTCTTATGAAGACTTTTCTGCGTAACTTATTATCCTTTTATAAGGACTTTTTTTCGCGCTAACTCGTTATCCTTTTATAAGGACTTTTTAAGATTAACACGTTATCCTTTTATAAGGATTTTTTATCGCGTGGCCCCACGTTGGGCGCCAGTTAAACAAATTGGTTTTGTTTTTCAAATTATTATATTTTATTCCTCCTACTATGTAGGAGTAGCCGGTGTGATCAACAGTTAAAGTCGCTTGTCCGCCAAAGAGTGATATTTTGTGGTTGTGCAATAATGAGGCTAACCAAAATTATCTAAAACTATTACATGTTTTTTCTTATTGCTATTGTTGGACAGCATAGCTTATTACTACCCTATTCTCTTACTCTTGTTGTCATTGCGCTGCCGCTACAGTTGCTGCTAACGCCTCTGCTACCGCCGCAGTTAGTATGTTGCTATCGCATGTGAACTATTGGTTGCTTTGTTATTGTTATTGTCATGCTCCAAACAGCAGACTTGCCGTCAGCATTTCTTGTGGGAAAATATGTTTAATCAGTTGCCTTGCCGTTGGTGCAGCTGGTGCGCTTCTCGTTACATGTTGATACTCGAAAATTAGCTGGAATGAAGAGCGTCAATTTTGCGTGGGATTGCAAGCTCAGGCAGATGAGCACGTAGTTGGTGTTAACTTATATGTACGTAGGCGCGTAAGTTATCAAAGAAGTTGCAATCCTCTAAAATACACAACTGAGCTCTAGAAGTGGTTGCGTTTATTTTGCCTCAAGGTAGCTCCTGTTTGCTGCCCATTAAAACTCATTAATTTTCATTATGTTTTGCTCTTCACAATATTTTCAATTTATAAACAAATGGTTTCGAAATGAGGATTGAAATTGAGATTGGTGTGAAAACAGTCGAAATCGTAGAAACGGCCTATAACGTACCATCAGGAGAAAGGGAAAATTTAAAACCGATGCACATGAATGACAAACATTTTTTCTCACCTTCGTACGGTCATACTTTTCGTCATACCACATATTTTTACCCACAGGAGTGCAAAGGTGAGTATGGGCCGGTTTTCTTGCACCCGAGTTGCAAAAGAGCGCTCCAGCTCGGATAAAACTACATTTGATTGCAAAAGCCTACCTGTGGGATCATTCATGAAAGATACGCTTGATTTAGTGCTGTTTAGAAACGGAAAATAGCTGTGCAAACAAATTTTAGGTTGACGTAGTTATATATTTAAAAAATACTATGCAAATAAAAACGAATTAAATGAAATTTCAAACAAAAGCAGAGTTTTTTCACTTATCAACACTACATCAGAGGTCGGATATCATTTACCCCACATCTCCAAAGAAAATAGTTGATGTTCTTCCATCTGTCATTTTGACAGAAAAATTTGAGATATATATTGCCAATTTTTATACGTAGGCAGTTGATTTCATGAAAAAGGCATTTGTAAGATGGCGTGAAACAAGCAGGTTCGTTGCATTGAAGCGCTTAAAAATTTACACAACCTACAAAGAATTGCAGGAAAGAAAAAAACCGAAGTTTTGGATAAATCTATCAGTATCACTCGATGTAAATAAAATGGCGTAGAGTAAAAAATGTATGTACTCATAATTATTTATTTATTTATTTATTTCGATATTTCTGAAGTCTATGAACAAAAATTCTTACAGACTACACATATTAGTAAATAATATTATTTATATATTCATGTCTATGGTAGGGAACAATATCCTACATAATTATACATTTATTTCATTATTTAATTACAAAATATTACTAGTATTACATAAATAGGACTTAAGTCGATTACGTAAAATACATTTCGGCAAAGAGAGATCAAGGTCCAGAAAACTGGAGATAATGTTGATTTCTTGCAAAGTTCTATTCAAAGGGACATTTTTGCTGTAAAGAGTTTTACTCATACCAATTTTAAACAGCTCAACATGGCGCAAGGTTCTGCTAGGACCGCATCATTTGCGTTGATGTTGCCAAACGAAACTTTCGCTCAAACGAAAATTGAGCTGTCAAAGCAACAAAATGACAGCTTATTTCAAGTAATAGATGTCAGGAAATAAAATCTGAAATATATTGCTGACATGGAGAAATAAGCGGTCTCCATTGACAATATATTTTCTGACATATATTTTCAGACATCAACTATTTCCTGTGGATATTTGCCCTTAGCCGAGTTAGCTCAACTCGCATATTTTTCCGAGTTATTCTTGTTGCTTAACATGCATTTTTTAATCCTACCTAGTGTTCTTTTGCAACTAGGTTACAAAAAACGGGCTCTTTGTAAAGGTACAATCGTCGGCGTCTGAATTGGACAACCTGGCGCAGTAGTTTGGTTGTGAGCGATATGTCGATAACCGATAAGTTTATGCTCGTAATATTTAATTTGAAATATAGCTTCAATCAGTCTTCTAATCGAGTTTGATGAGTGTGGTTTGTAGTTTAGGTCGTTGATTAAGTTCTTTTTTCTTAATAAATGTGCTTGCGATTACATGGCTAGTTGGGCATAAATATCAGTGGATGTGTTTGTGGAATACGTTATATGTATACATATATCGCTTTAGTATTCTTTCCGTCTTCGGTCAAATATCTCCAAACAACGAAGAGGGAATAATATTGTGAAGCATAAAAAACACCTAGTTTAAACTGCATCTTAATCTGAGACAGACATTTATTTATTTTGTGATTAAAACTTTCAATGTTCATTTTAAATTAGAAACGTGTGTACTGCAAGAGAATAATATATTAACACTGGAAGGTGAAAAATAGCAACTAGGAAGTCGTCGCATTTAAGATAAATTTTGTAAAAATCAAGTCGTCCGTTGCACATACTGTGTACTACGCAAGAAACCGCACATCATAACTGCCTTGCGAGCAATAGGTAGCGACAATTCGTGCCGCCATTAACATTACCAACACATACGATTACACGAGAAAAACAAGGGTCGAAGCAACAGGCGGAAACCTGATAAAATTCAATATGAAGTAAATACAACAAAAAAAAAACATCGCCAAAAAAACAGCACAATAAGAAACCAGTATCGATAGAACAAGGAACTTCTGAAAACAAAAGCAATCAAAAGAATACTACATACATGTACATAGGAACAACAACATATGAAAACGCGTTCTTACACACATAGGCCCATGTGATATATTGCCCATATTTTTGTGCTGCCATTGCGTTTTTAATTGTAGCTCATTTTGTTGTTTTAATGCACGGGCAATTGGAAACTAAATTAAAAATAATTAAGTAATACAATCTGAAAATATTTATAACACGACAAAACTACACAAACTTTTATTTGTAATTCATTTGGAGGATCTCGTAGGTAATCATTTTGTCCCCTACACTGAAGAGCGGGCTTCTTCCATAAGACAAATTATTCTTTATATCAATCGAGTTCATCCATTCTATCCTTCGATAATGTCCGCAGCTATTGTTCAGCAGAAGAACTCAAGCAATTCTTCGTCAATCTACTTTGAGTGCGGCGACATTTTTAAAGGGGTAAGAAAAATAATTTTATTGTGAATATTTATATGTACATATGTATTTGTATTTGTACATGACCTTTTATGCGTATACAACTTAATTCGCACTTATTTTCTTTCAAAATGTGTAAGAATTCATTCTTTTAACACTATTTTCCCAAACCGATTGCTATTCTCCAATAATCGTAAACAGAGAATTGCTGATGATGCCAGATCCTCAAAATTTGAAAACTTTTTGTTTGTAGACGTAAGGAAATTAAACTGTAATTTCCATAAATACATTAACTCATTAGAATAGGGATATGCACTTATTTGTAAAAATCATGTCGATGGCGTAATCTGAGTTGGACCGCCTAACGAACGCCGCCAACGCAGAAAGGTGTTCCGCATAAAAATACTGTGAATAACGTAGCGGGAACTGGATTGACCAGGGTTATGGTCATTGTGAATATATGTATACAAGTGAAAAATCTTAGGCCATAGACCTCAAAATTCGGCACAGCTGAGATCACCTGATGTAGCCATTCACAGCATTCTTGAGTCAATCCCTGAGCGAATTTCTATGTTTGACAATTAATATCGGCTATTTGTGAAATTTAATATCAGCCGCCGCCATCTTGAATTTAGAAGACTTCTCACTTGTATTCATTCACAATGGTTATGGTTTTTAAGTGCCAATGCCAATGCAGAAGAGTTCATTTGTTCTTGTTTCCAAAAAATTGTTATCGAACTTTTTGCGTACTGTGTGGGAGCACTGAATTTCAGTTCAATTCAAGAACAAGAGAAAAAGGGAGGTTAAATTCGACAAATTGCGTACTTTTAACAACGAATAACTTAAAAACTATAAGTCTCTTTTTTCATAGCGTTCTTCCTTTTTGGAAAATGTTCCCAATGTAATGCATTAATAAAGGTAGTTTTACCTAGCCGCCATTGCTACCATCTTCTTTCACAAGAGTGAAGAAAAAATTAAACCAAAAAAAAATTTTAAAATAAGCAAAGAAGACTGGGTGTGTAGTAGGTGCCCGCTTCATTCGGTATGCCCTTGGTTCGAATTCTGGCCGTG
Organism: Anomoia purmunda; assembly: GCA_951828415.1. NCBI lineage: Eukaryota > Metazoa > Arthropoda > Insecta > Diptera > Tephritidae > Anomoia > Anomoia purmunda. Next base: position 88,085,916 of record OX639995.1, read on the forward strand.
TCAAATAACATAAAAATTATACAAACAATTGTTCTAATAGCACTCACCCCTCGGCAGGCAATGGCAAACCTCCGAGTATTTTTCTGCCACTTCTCACAAACATCATTTGCAGGTCCGAGAAATTCGGCCAAACATCAAGCTATGATATAAGTGCCACCTGTGGTAAAGACACTTGAGGCCCTATTCCTCCCGTACTATACATACCACCTTGGGTCAGCTAAGCATCAACATGGCTTCCGGAAAGTGCACAGCACAACAACAGCACTTAATGCCATAAACACACAGGTGAACCGTGTTCTTAACCCAAACCGCCCCTGCGAGAGAACCGTCCTAGTAGCGTTGGATCTGTAGAAAGCTTTCGACACAGTTAGCCACTCCACGCTACTAGCTGACGTGGAATCATCAACTCTCCCGCAGGGACTGAAACGGTGGACCGCGAATTACCTGTGTGGTCGTCAATCATCGGTATGGTTTAGAGATACAACATCGAAACCAAGGAGGATTAAACAAGGGGTACCGCAGGGTGGCGTCCTGTCCCCATTACTGTTTAATCACTACATCTCCAAGCTCCCTCAACCGCCAGAGGGAGTCACGATTGTCTCCTATGCTGATGATTGCTCGATAATGGCAACCGGCAATGCAATTGATGATCTGTGTTTGAAAGTGAACGGATATCTCTCAGATCTTGCCCAATTTTTCACTAGAAGAAACCTGGCGCTGTCCCCTGCCAAGTCCTCGGCGACCCTTTTTACCACCTGGACGAAGGAGGTCAGGCTGGATCTTAACATCCACATCGATGGCACCCCCATTCCGACGGTTAACCACCCGAAGATTCTGGGGGTGACTTTCGACAGCCTGCTCTCCTTCTCCGCGCACACTACCGCAATCGCCAATAGAGTACAGAGCCGCAACAATGTCCTCAAGTCGCTCGCCGGCAGCTCTTGGGGCAAAGACAAAGAAACGTTGTTGGCAACATACAAGGCGATTGGCCGGCCGGTAATAAACTATGCTGCGCCAGTTTGGTCGCCGGGAACCAGCAGGACACAATGGACGAAGCTGCAGACCTGCCAGAACGCCGCACTCCGCACGGTGACGGGATGTCTTCTGATGTCGCCTGAGGAGCATCTCCACCAAGAGGTCAATGTGCTCCGAGTTAAGGAGCACAACCTCATGCTCAGCAAGCAGTTCCTTGCTGGATGTCACCGCTCGGGGCATCCAAACGGGCACCTGCTTGCCGTGGAACTGCCCCCCAGGCACATTAGAAGACATCTACTAGAACTAAAGGACGAGATCCAGCCACTCATCACACAACCGCTGGATCCGGAGGCGTACCGGCGGGTCCTAAGCAACATCCACAGAGACACAGTCACGAACATCATTGACTCCCGCCAGGTGAATGCAGTCATCGGAGCCCAACCACCACCTGTAGCAGATGAGGAGTCCCTGCTGCCCCGCGAGTCCCGCGTCACTCTGGCACAACTACGATCTGGATACTGTAGCAGGCTCAACTCCTACTTATCCAGAATCAACCCCGACATACCCAACACATGTCCGGCATGTGGAGATTCTCCGCACGACACCAACCACCTATTCACATGCCCTCTCAAACCCACTCATCTAACCCCCCTCTCCCTCTGGTCCAACCCTGTCGAAACTGCACGTTTCCTGGGCCTCCCCCTAGATGAGTTTGACGACAACGACCATGGGTGAATCCGCTCTTTACGGGGCGCGACTAGCCGCTACAACAACAACAACAACAACAACAATATAAGTGCCAAATTATTATATAATTGTTAAAGAACACACGTTACTTTGGGAGAAACCGAATTTTAAATACCCGCCGAACTTTTATATCAAATAAATGGTACTTACATACATATGTATGTATATGCAACAAGTCATTTCGAAAACTTAAACGATTATTACTACTCCTATTTTCTTAAATATAAATAAGTTGGAATAATTGTGCTTTTAACCTACCACGTCCATTTTCCAATATCAAATTCTGCATACCAAGCTTCAGCGAATTTGTTAAAAGATTTTGTAAAATTCCAGATGCATTACCAAGATCGTTTTTTGTTTATTCCCACCCCTTCTCCGTGAAATACTTTAACCTTATGAACGGATGGGCTTAATTGAGCGAAACGCGATACTAGCAGGAGTGAGCTTAGTATTATACATATGTACATACATATATGTATGTATATTTAATTAATGTGCGAAATTATTTAAACAAATTATAACATCGTTTGGAGGGCTCTGCTTTTATAGTAATTTAAATCAGTAAAAGATTTATAAAGACTTTTAATACGGTTCAGAAGGAATTTTATCTTATAAGCAAAAATTGGCATTCTGACTTGAGCTATTTTCGAAAAGTAGAAACGGCCATAAGCACAGTTTATGTTAAAAAAATTAAAGTGACACCACCTTCATTTTTTGTATCATTGTGTATTAAAGGCGAATTCATATAAGGTGTAATAACTCACCTACTGGTTTACTTCTAAACAGTCCGATAATAAATACAAGTATTCTCGGTAATGCTATACAATGGAAATATGATATTTTATTAAGTTCTTTAATAGTACGCCTTTACAAGTTCACGGTCGATATTCAACTAACTCATATTCATGTTCGTTACTCTGAATCGTTGTGTCTCCCACACTCACACACCACTAGTGCGGGTCTCTACATCCCTTCCTTATTTTCGTCTTTCTTTTATCTTTGTTAAGCCTCTGGGTCTGCCGCCGGCGCTCCCGTTGATGAAGTGGCGTCAGTTGAGATTTGTTGTGATGGTTGACCGCACTGCATGGATTGTCCTGAAGTCGTAGGATTACTTTCGTTGTCTGAGATTGTTTCGGATGCTGGTATCCTTTTGATGTGACTAATGTTTCTTCTTAACGTTTTTTCCCCAGCTGTTATTATCACCTCATTGCCATTCCTTTCCTTTACTGTGTACTCCGTCGGATCGGACCACGTTCTTTAATAAGACCTTATCCCCTACCTCAATGTCGCTTTCTTTTGCCCTTCGTCTCGTGTCCGCCTTCTCTTTCCCTTTCCATTTGTTAATAATGTCATAATCTCGGGCCGCCGAGTCCAACATGTCGTCTGTTAAGTCTTGAATACCTGGGATTTTATCTCGAATGACACGATTAAACATGAGCTCTGAGGGTGCGGATCCTGTTGTCCCGTGGGGCGTGACATTGTACATCAATGCAAATTCCTTGATCTCCTTCTTGTAGTCTCGTTTGTCGTTGTGCGCGATTATTAACCTCTTTACTAACGACTTGTTCATATTTTCAGCTTCCCCATTCGCCTGCGGCCAATATGGAGGAGTCGTAATTAAAGTGATGTTGTGATTATTGCAGAAGCTTTTAAATTCGGAGCTGGTGAATTGTCTGCCATTATCCGCCCTTATTGAGTTAGGTATGCCCAATCTACTAAACACCTCTTGCATGACGGAAATAATGGCTTCAGACGTGATTTTTTTTAGGAATTTTACCTCTTGGTAGCGGGAATAATAATCAATAAGGACAAGTATGTAGTCGTTGTTAAGAAGAGGACCCAATAGATCGGTAGCAACACACTGCCAGGGACCATTTGGGAACACATGTCTTTGCATTGGTGGTGGTTTACTAGGTTGGGACACTAGTAAGCAATTGACACATCTTTTTACGAAATTTTCTGCCTCCCTGTCTATCAACGGCCACCACACCTTTGATCGTAGCCTACGCTTCATCGCTGACTCTCCCGGGTGTCCCTCGTGCGCTAGTCTCAAAATTGTCTCCCTCAGTGTCTTAGGTATTACAATGCGAGATCCTCTAAGCAAAATATCACCAACAGCTGATAGCTCGTACCGAAACGGGTAATAAACGTTTGCCTTATTGGCTGTCTACTAACTCTTTGTCCTTTGCGCTCTCTGCCGCGATTTCGCTTATTCCCATCGCTGAGGGTGTCGCATTCTCAACAATATGGAAGATTGAGTGGTTGTAGCCGTCATCAAATGAGCTTGTCCGTTGGATTTTAGATAGTCTAGACACCGAGTCGGCTATGTTTTCTTTACCAGCACGGTATACAACTTTGAACCTGTAGGGCTGCAACCTGAGAAGCCATCTCTCTATCCTCGCCGGAGGTTTTGACGTGGGCTTGAAAATTGTCTCAAGTGGTTTATGGTCGGTGACTAACTCAAATCGCAGCCCCATTAAGTAGTAGTGGTATCTTTCAACAGCCCAAACTAGTGCAAGGCTCTCCTACTCGGTCTGAGAGTATTTCTTTTCCCTATCTGATAGGCTTTTGCTCGCAAACGATATGATATGTGGCTCATTCTGATCGTCAAACTGTAAAAGTACCGCCCCTAGCGCTACTGGGCTTGCATCTGCTATTAGACGAGTTCTTTTCTTCGTGTTAAAGTATGCCAGGTTTGGTACGTTTGATAGGCCCTCCTTCAATTTGTCAAAAGATTCTTGTTGGCTTTTATCCCAGATAAACTTTTGATTTAATTTGAGTAATTTTCTCAACGGTTCTGTTGTATCAGCGAGGTCCGGGAGGAATTTCCCCACGTATGTCACGAGACCCAAGAAGCTCCTTACCTCTTCCTTCGACTGTGGTGGGCGGAAGTCCCTAATCGTTTCAATCTTATCAGAGTCAGGTGCTATGCCCTCCTCAGATAACAGGTGTCCCAAGAATTTTAGCTTTTGTGCCTTCCAAACGCACTTCTTCTCGTTCATCATTAAATTGTTATCTCTAAACACGTCTACCACTCTTTTTACCGCTTCGTCATGTTCTTGCTCCGTTTTACCAAATATTATGATATCGTCTATATAATTAAACGCATTTTTGCAAGAGCATAACAGTTTTTCTATGACTCGCTGGAAGATCTCTGGGGCTGAATTTATCCCAAACATCAGCCTCTTATACCTAAATAAACCCTTATGCGTAAAGAAAGTGGTAATATAGCGACTGAATTCATCCAGCTCTAGCTGGTGATATGCCCACTTCAAATCGATCCTAGAAAAGTACTTGGCGCCTCTTAGCTTCGTCATGAATATCTCAAACGTTGGTAGCGGATGATTTTCGCGCAGCACTGCTTGGTTTGCTCGCCGCATATCTATACACAACCTCATCTCTCCCCCTTCCTTATACACAATGACTATTGGAGATATCCATGAAGAGGGCCGTGAAACCGGCTCGATAATGTCGAGAGCAATCATTTGGTTAATTTTTTCCTCTACCTGCTCTTCCAAGGCTATCGGTATGCGACGCATCGGCTGTTGTACGGGTTTTACGGTAGGGTCGATTGATAATTTGATCTTAACTCCTAGCATTTTTGGGAAAGGTTGTGCAATTTCCACGCTATTTACTCCTAGGCCTACTTTTAAAACTCCCAGCTGCATAGCTGTATCGCGCCCAATAAGGACTGGCACCCATTCTTTATTACGTAGAAGGTAGCGATTTTCTCCAATTTGTTCTTTACCGATATAGGTGCTTCGAAAACTTGAAGTACGTCCAGAACTTTATTTGACGCATAGGCCTTAAACTGGGTTGTGTGGTCTTCTCGTTCATTGAATATCACAGCCGTGTTCTTACGCAGTATTCCCCAGTCACTTTCGCTTACCAAGTTGAGACGCGTGCCTGAATCAATTACCATTGATATCGGGCAACCACCGATATCACATACCAGTTTTTCGTCTACCCTCGTGTCATTAGATATCTTGAAACAATTTACCTCTTCCTCTTCGTTCGTTTCTACATTTCGCACTTTGTATGACTCTGCGCGCTTCCTCTTGGGAGAACTTTGATTGTGGCCGCTCTTTCGTTTCTTTGTTCTACATTTCCTAGCAAAATGTCCAATCAAGCCGCATTTGTTGCATTTCGCAGACTTTGCCGGACATTTTGGATCGTTACTAAAATGTCCCTTTTGGCCACATCTGCCACACTCATCATTGTTCTGCCCTGCCCCGCGTGACTTTGCAGTAATTCGATTAACAGACTCGTCGGCCGACTTCGTAAACATAGACCCCGATTGTTTGGATATTTGTTCATAAATTTGACAGGTTTCTATTATCTCTTTTAAACTCTGTTCTTTCTCTGGAAGCTTTTTCTTCAAGTCGACTGGAGCCCACGAGTCTATTATTTTATCTTTGATGCAAATTTCATTTATTTCTGCGGCCGTTTTCCCGAATTCGCACTTCGACACTTGATGCCGGAGTCGTAGTAAGTATAGGGATAAATTTCGAAAAGGGTGTCTTTCGAAAGTAGAATTACGCTTTGGCGAGAAGTATTCATCAAGTTTGGCTACTAATACTTCGAAGGAGTTCACTTCCCTCACTTCCTGCAGTTGGGGGCCCCCCAGGTGCAGTAATTTGTTTTTCTTTTTCACTACATCACTAATGTCTTCGGCTTGAAGATATAAGGAGAAGGATCGAAACCACCTTTCCCACTCTGACCGAACAAGGGCCTTATCTATGTTGTCGCACAAGAATGGACATGTGTTACGCTTGATATTATTGGCAAAATTTTAATTTGTCACCTTTGTCGAATTTGTTACGTCTCCAAATCGCCTGGTGGCATTGACAAAATTAAATTTGTCACTTTACGTGTTATCCACTGACAAAATTGAATCCGTCACCCTCTGTTCTGAAATCAGATTCTGTTACACCTTTATAGCGCCTTTATAGTGGCTTTGACAAAATTTAATTGGTCACGCTGTGATCTGAAATCAGAAACATAATCGTTTATGAATAGTTATTCATATTTGTATATATGTATGTACATATATACATACACATGTGCACAATTAATTGCGCTCGCTTTCGTATTTAATACCCTTGATTCTAACGAAATTGAATTCGACACCTTCTGGCTTACATGCGCAATTTAATGCAATTCCTTTACGTACTTTTCACACGCCTTTTGGCTTGTTTGTGTATTCTGTATCCCCACACAATCCAATGTTTCGCCCACTAGTTGAATTACATCTGAAACGAAACATGTACTCTTTATTTAGCTCAGAACGAGTGAATTTTAAACTCGCCGAATCACATCGACGAGTATTGAAGACGAATGGCGGCCATTTTGCACATATAAAATGTGGCATACAGAAATTTTCCACATTATGAATTACACTTTTTCCGAGTCAATTTGATCCCATTATCGTCGCCACTGTATTAACTCACCTACTGGTTTACTTCTAAACAGTCCGATAATAAATACAAGTATTCTCGGTAATGCTATACAATGGAAATATGATATTTTATTGAGTTCTTTAATAGTACGCCTTTACAAGTTCACGGTCGATATTCAACTAACTCATATTCATGTTCGTTACTCTGAATCGTTGTGTCTCCCACACTCACACACCACTAGTGCGGGTCTCTACATAAGATGAAGTTGATAAAGCAGCTGTTGTTGTTGTTGTAGCGGCTAGTCGCGCCCCGTAAAGAGCGGATTCACCCATGGTCGTTGTCGTCGAACTCATCTAGGGGGAGGCCCAGGAAACGTGCAGTTTCGACAGGGTTGGACCAGAGGGAGAGGGGGGTTAGATGAGTGGGTTTGAGAGGGCATGTGAATAGGTGGTTGGTGTCGTGCGGAGAATCTCCACATGCCGGACATGAGTTGGGTATGTCGGGGTTGATTCTGGATAAGTAGGAGTTGAGCCTGCTACAGTATCCAGATCGTAGTTGTGCCAGAGTGACGCGGGACTCGCGGGGCAGCAGGGACTCCTCATCTGCTACAGGTGGTGGTTGGGCTCCGATGACTGCATTTGCCTGGCGGGAGTCAATGATGTTCGTGACTGTGTCTCTGTGGATGTTGCTTAGAACCCGCCGGTACGCCTCCGGATCCAGCGGTTTTTTTTTTTTGATTGATATATTTATTTCAGTAATATTGTATTACCATAATTTACAATTTTTTTTTTAGCTTCGTCTGCGTTACATTAATTTTGTTCTCTTATATATTCGATACATTTCTTTTTAAATATATGATAATTGCTTTCTTTTTTTAAATTTGAATTTAACGTATTGTATAAACTTAAACCTTTATAAAATATAGTCTTTTGCGCTGCCGCAGTTTTCTGATGCTGTAGTCTGAAGTCGTTCCCGTTTCTCAGATTGTATGGCTGCGTTTCGCCCACATATGTCATTTTGTCTTGTATGTATTTCGCCATTTGTCCTCCTTTTGCCTTGAACACCATTGTTAAGGTATTAAGTTCTAGCCGTTGCTTAACATTTAGCCATTTAAGTGCTGTCAGCATATATTGCACCGATGTGTATTTACTGCATCTTAGTATGCATCGTGTTGCCTTATTTTGTAATTTTTTTAGTCTTTCTATTTGTGCGTTGTTGCAACACGCATATAGTAATGTTGCACAGTATTCGAAATGTGGTTTTATAATTACATTATAAATCTTCACGGCCAGGATCATCGACATTTTTCTTCGGATTCTTCTAAAGAAACTTATCTTTTTTCCAATCTTTTTAGATATGAATTCTATGTGGTTGTTGAATTTTAGCTTTTTATCGATGATAATACCCAGATATTTTATGCTGTCTACTTTTTCAAAGATTTTATTGTTTATTTTTATTTCTTCTTCACTTCCCATGTTTATTTCCATCCACTTTGTTTTTTGCTCATTAAGTTTTAGTTTATTCATTTTCAACCATTTGTTTACATTGTCTGTCTGTCATAAGTTTTATTTTACATTCTTGCGCATTACTCCCTCTTACATATATTAACGTGTCATCGGCATACATTATTGTTTTACAGCTTTTTATAACATTAGTCATATCATTTATGTAAATGACAAATAGTAGAGCGCCTAAAACAGATCCCTGAGGGACACCTGTTTTCACATTCACGTAGTCCGATACACTGTTATTTATTTTAGTTCTTTGTGTTCGTTCATTTAAATATGTTTTGAACCAGTTAAGCTCTTTATTCCTTATCCCGTATTTCTCGAGTTTTTTTATCAGTATCTCACGATCTATAGTTTCAAACGCGCGCTTAAAATCTAGGAATATTGCCATAATTTTCTTATTCTCTGTGTCTTTCCAATCGTTCACAACATAGTTGACAGTAGTTTCACATGAGTAATTTTTTCGGAATCCTGATTGGTATTTCATAAACAGATTATTATTTTCAAAATACTCTTCCAATTGCATTTTAACCACTTTTTCTAGGATTTTTTCAAGAGTTTTTAATGTGTTTATTGGCCGATATTCCTCACATTTTACTGTTCCTTTAACCTTTTCAACTGGTGTTACCATTGTGTCTTTCCAACTATTTGGAAATATTCCTTTCATAAGGGACTCATTTACTATTTCTGTTAAAGGTTTTGCTAGTGTTTTCCAATTATCCAAAATAATTTTAGGGCTTACTTTCTCAAAATCTGATTTGTTTTTCATCATCTTACATATTTTCTTCAGTTCGTCTTGGTTTGTTTTGCGAAACTTGAAACTATGCGGAACGTTTTCTATTTGGTTTTCGTATTGCACATTTTCTATTGATTTTCTTATGTCTTCTATACTATTTACGAAATAATTATTAAAATTACTTGCAATTTCATATTCATTTTCGTAAACTTTATTGTCAAATATCACATATTCTATCACATTTTTCTTTTCTTTTAACACTAGTTTTTTTATTTCACTCCACATTTGTTTTTGGTCAGATGCTTGATTTATTTTACTGTTTATATATGTACATATTTCTTTTTTTCGTTAATAATTTGTACCTTGTAATAATTTTTGTATTTTCTTAGAGTTTCCCAATTTTCGTTCGTGTTTTTCTCTAGCGCTGCTTTATATAGCTTATCTTTGTTTTCTTTAATTTTTCTTAGATTGTTATTGTACCATACATTCGACGTCCTGCCTTCCGGTATAATTTTCTCCACTGTAAATTTTTTTATTGTGTTTATAAGTCCTAACTCTATTGCTTTTGCATTGTCATGAATGTCTGATTTAGTTTCATATATATTTTCCTGGGTAAGTTCTTTCATAAAACATTGTTTATTGTATTTAAAAATTTTTACTTTATTTCGTTTAACATTTTTTTCATATTTTTCTATTTCTATCTCCACTTCTATGATCGCCTGGTCCGATATTTTTTCGTAATCGTTAACATTAGCACTTACTGCGTACATGTTACTAATTAAATAGTCTATTAAAGTTTTTGAATTTTTTGTCACCCTTGTATAGTCTTCAACAATTTGTTTTAAGCAGTTATCATTTAAAATACCTTCTATTCTGCGTTTATATGTTCCTTGTTTCTTCCAATCGATATTAAAGTCTCCCGCGATTACAATATTTTTCGAATCTTCCGTTAGTGTTTCAATATATTCCTCAAAGAAGTCAGCGAATTCTTTTTCGGAGCTACTTGGCGACCTGTAAACAGCCACTGCCACTACATTCATATTACCGAAAGTACACTCACAGGATGTTATCCATATTTTTGAATCAATAGATTTCCGTTTTACATTTCTTATTTTCCATTTGTTTTTAACATAAATTGTTACACCTCCTGTATGAGCGGAGTTCGAAAGGCAACTAACTGTTCTATAATTGGGAATATTTATTTCTGAGTCGTCAATATTTGGTGTTAGATGTGTTTCAGTCAGGAATATTATGTCGATATCTCTTTTGTCAATGGCAATTTCTAAGTGTTCAAAGTTATGTATAAGTCCCTGGATATTGGTGTATATGCCTTTTATAGTCTTTGGCTGCTAGTACCCAATGCGTTGTTTTTTCAATTTTAACTTATTTTCGTATACTGGACAGGTCTTGCTTGTTGTTAGATGGTTCTCGTCAACACCTAATTTGAGTGTTTCGTTTGCTCGAATGCAGTTTATGCACTTGTTGGTATACTCTTTGTTACATTCTTTCGTTTTATGTTTTCCGAGACATTTCAGACATACATCTTCACTTTTACACTCAGCGGCCTTGTGGTTAAATCCTTTACATTTAAAACAGCATATAACACTTACTCCGTCATAAACTTTACATCTCTCCCATCCAATATTTACCTTCTCATTGGCTAACACTGTTGGAAAAGTTTCGATGTCGGTTTCAATTGTGGCATTATAATATGATATATTATTTCTTTTCACTTCATATATATTCACTAGTTTTAGATGACTTTTTTCAAAAATCTGGTTTTGCGCTCTCAGTTTTTCTACCATTTCCTTTTCTTCATGTTTGAAATTCATTCGTGATATCATAAAACTTGGATTTACCTTTTTTGGTATTTTTATTTCATAGTCATTACCGATTTTATTTTCTAGTGTAGATTTTATCTTTTTCTGTTCTTCTATATTTTCACTTTCAATGATTACAATACCGTTTCGCTTATATTCTATGTTGGTGATTTTCAAATTTTTCGGGTCAATTTTCTTATTTAGATCTTCCTTTGTTTTATCACTATTTTGATTCATTTTAGGCTTAATAATTATTGGTGCAATTTTTTTCAGATCTGGCACCACCTTGCCTTTTACCATTTCAGCGAAAGTGCTTTGGCAGCACTGCTTATTGTTTACAATTTTTTTAACTTCACCACACATTTTCTCACTTTCTTTAGTGTTTTTTGTAAGCTCTTCGCATATCTTTTCACTTTGTGATTTAAATTTTTCTGTGATTTGGCACAGGGTTTTCATTTCTTTTACGCTTTTTTCACACGATTGTTGGGCAATTTGTACAGTTTTGACTCGCTCAGTATATCTTGCCTCTATAGCTGCAAGAAGGTTTTTTATTTCAATTTCGTTGTTTTTAATTGCACTTTCGAACTCGTTTCTATACTCTTTCAAACGGTTGTGTGATGAGTGGCTGGATCTCGTCCTTTAGTTCTAGAAGATGTCTTCTGATGTGCCTGGGGGGCAGCTCCACTGCAAGCAGGTGCCTATTTGGATGCCCCGAGCGGTGACATCCAGCAAGGAACTGCCTGCTGAGCATGAGGTTGTGCTCCTTAACTCGGAGCACATTGACCTCTTGGTGGAGATGCTCCTCAGGCGACATCAAAAGACATCCCGTCACCGTGCGGAGTGCGGCGTTCTGGCAGGTCTGCAGCTTCGTCCACTGTGTCCTGCTGGTTCCCGGCGACCAAACTGGCGCAGCATAATTTATTACCGGCCGGCCAATCGCCTTGTATGTTGCCAACAACGTTTCTTTGTCTTTGCCCCAAGAGCTGCCGGCGAGCGACTTGAGGACATTGTTGCGGCTCTGTACTCTATTGGCGATTGCGGTAGTGTGCGCGGAGAAGGAGAGCAGGCTTTCGAAAGTCACCCACAGAATCTTCGGGTGGTTAGCCGTCGGAATGGGGGTGCCATCGATGTGGATGTTAAGATCCAGCCTGACCTCCTTCGTCCAGGTGGTCGCCGAGGACTTAGCAGGGGACAGCGCCAGGTTTCTGCTAGTGAAGAAATGGGCAAGATCAGAGAGATATCCGTTCACTTTCAAACACAGATCATCAATTACATTGCCGGTTGCCATTATCGAGCAATCATCAGCATAGGAGACAATCGTTACTCCCTCTGGCGGTTGAGGGAGCTTGGAGATATAGTGATTAAACAATAATGGGGACAGGACGCCACCCTGCGGTACCCCTTGTTTAATCCTCCTTGGTTTCGATGTTCTATCTCTAAATCATACCGATGATTGACGACCACACAGGTAATTCGCGGTCCACCGTTTCAGTCCCTGCGGGAGAGTTGATGCTTCCACTCCAGCTAGTAGCGTGGAGTGGCTAACTGTGTCGAATGTTTTCGACAGGTCCAACGCTACTAGGACGGTTCTCTCGCAGGGGCGGTTTTGGTTAAGACCCCGGTTCACCTGTGTGTTTATGGCATTAAGTGCTGTTGTTGTACTGTGCACTTTCCGGAAGCCATGTTGATGCTTAGCTGACCCAAGGTGGTATGTATAATACGGGAAGAGTAGGGCCTCAAGTGTCTTTACCACAGGTGAAAGCAGGGAAATCGGCCGATAGGAATCACCCTTGTCGGCCGGTTTCCCTGGTTTCAGTAGTGGGACCACCCTCCCAACCTTCCAGATGTCTGGAATGATGAGGGTGGCCATGGACAAATTGAGGATCCCAGTGAGGAACTCAACTCCCGCGGGGCCTAAATTTTTCAGCATCAACACGCTTAGCCCGTCAGGGCAAATGGCCTTGGAGGCTTTCGCCTTCCCGATGACCTCCTTTACCTCACCACAAGTGAAGGCAAGAGGCGCGCTGTTGTTCGGTAATTTGCGCAGCCTCCGGGTCACCTTCCGCTTGGTCCTATCCCCCGAAGGATGCAGTATAAACTGTCGGCTAAAATAGCTCGCGCATCTCTTCGGGTCCGACGAGGCACGATCCCCGAATGAAATTTCCACTCGGTCGTCGTGCTTCGTCGGGTTGGATAAGGACTTCACGGTAGACCAGAGCTTACCAACACCCGTAACCAGGTTACAGGACTACAGATGCTCTTCCCACTTGTTCCGCTTGTGTTGGTCCACCAGCCTCCGAATCTCCACGTTTAAATCCTGAATGTTAGGATTACGGGGATCGGAGCGGCGAAGGTGGTCGCGTTCGTTCGCTAGAGCGGCCGCTTCAGCCGGGAAGTTGGGACGGATCTCGGGGATCCTCCCTGCCGGAATAAAGCGGGCCGCAGCTGACGCAACCACCTTGCGGAACTTATGTTCGCCTTTTCGAACGTCAGTGGGTGATAAAGCAGCTGCCGGAATGAAGCGGGCCGCAGCTGACGCAACCACCTTGCGGAACTTATGTTCGCATTTTCGAACGTCAGTGGGTGATAAAGCAGCTGATTGAATTCGCTTGGTGAACGTTAAGACAAAATTATGTGTTTGTCGTAAATCATACTGTCATTGTGTATATAATTTGTTAGTGCAAATTTTTGTTTTTGTACGTATGCATGCATAACACCACCTGCCAAAACTTTTCGCCGCAATATGTACACAAAAAAAATTATTGTTGTTTTCTGGTAAAAACGGAATATTCGCTTCCCGGCATGTGTTTTCGCTTATTTATGTATTTATAAAAAAAATATTCACTGAACGGGTTAAAAAATGATTGACGAATGAAAATGAAATTTCAAAATATCTGCCAAGACTGCGTAAAGAAAACGAATATAATTGTTTTCTGGCATACTTTATATCATTGCACTATGATTTCAGTTAGAATTGTTTTTTGACATAAACAGGGCTTGTTGATATTCATACTTTTCGTAACTTTCTCATGTTGAGCCAACCCCTCAAATTGTTATTACTATGAAAATTTTATTATTATTTTGATGGAATTTTTACTCAAAAGATAAATATACTTACTGAACCGTACTAATAGAATTTTTAAAAAATAATTGTTGCGCATTTAGTAGCGGGGAAATAGAAGCATCGTCGATGATAGTACATATTGAAGTAAAATATATAGTAAATACACCTTGATTTGATTATTCCACTTTATATCATTATTTAACACTGTCTGCATTTCTAAGTGTATTCATATTGTTTGATTTGTTCAAAACCAAGTTGGCCAAAAGAATAGAAACAAAGTGAAAAATATATTATAAATAAGAAAACAATTGTGAAATTGATGCAGTATTCGCCGTTTAATAGTTGTGTTGCTTTGTTATAACAATTTTAAAATGAATTTGATATTTTCACTGGTCCAGTTCCACGAAATGGGTCGAGGAAAGCATTTTACTTCTATCGAACGAGACACGGTCAAGTTTCTCCGACAGAGTGGCAAATTCATAAGGTTGACGACAGAGTACACGCTATAAGCGGAGCGAAGACTGAAGCGATAATATTTCTTGCTATAATCAAAGCTATCACATGTCAGAGTGTATGCCAGTTTGCTTAATATAAATGTCAATTTAATGTAATATAAATGCCATTTAGTTAACTACTTTTCACTTTCCATAAACACATAATAATTTAAGTGCGAAACAGCTGTTAAATGGACAGAAAATAAGAAGAATAGCAAAAATTCAAGCGAATTCATGCTATAAAGCAGTTCACAACATACTTTGTAGCTTCACGCTTCATTTATAGCATGAATACACTTTGCTCTTCGCTTACACTCTGACATGCATCAAGCAAACACATAAGAAAATACAAGATGCTATTTATAGCACGATATAGCTTTACTGCTTCGCTCCGCTTATAGCGTGTACTCAGATCGCCGAAATCATCACTGAAAAAGGTATTTACATCGCTTCACGCAAAAAAACTGGTACAAACTTGCTAATGAGGAAGGCTGAGCCGAATCCGTTTTTTTCGTCAGGTGAGCTGAAAGATTCTACAGGACTTGAAGTTAGTGCCAGAACTATTAGGTGAGCCTTGGGAGAACATAATTTGTTTGGGATGGATGGCAAAAAGTTTGTTCGACGTCCTCCTGGTCAAGCTTACAATCCAAGATATACGAAGCTCATTATAAAATATGGTGATGGAAGTGTCCTGATGTGGGGCTGCGTTTCGATGGAACTATGACTAAAGAAAGTTATGTGGATATTTTAGCCAACACAATGTTACCATGTGCCGAGGAAAACATGCCTTTAATGTGGCGTTTTCAGAAGGATAGCGATCCCAAACATACGGACAAATATACCAAAAATTGGTGTCACTTGAAAAAATTGATCTTTTGGATTCTCCGCCTCAATCACCGGACTTAAATCCGATTGAAAACTTGGGGCAAGACCTAAAATTTTATATTGAAAAACATTCACCTTTAAATTCAGCAGAATTGTGGACAATTGGGCAGGACACGTGGTATAAAATTCCAGTTGATAAACTTGTGGACTGTATGCCTAAAAGAATAATCGAGGTTATCAAAAGACAGGTCTATTTCTATTAATTAATGGTGACAATAACGATTTTAATATTAAAAATTAATTTTATATCCTTGACACAAATTGTTCCAATGTTTTTGGCCAACGGGATTGGTAAATTAAAACATGTGATTACAGTTAGAAATGCAGACAGTGTTTAATAATGATTTAAAAAGGAATAAATAGGTAATTGATCCAGTATTCAAAAATCACGGTAAGAATCAAATCTACTCATATTTACTATATATTTTATTTCAACATGTACTATGAAGGACGATGTTTCTATTTTTGGCCAGGTATGGCGTTTCGCCCCAATTAATAGCCTTCGTTTATAGGGTTAAAATATTTCGCGAAAAATGTTTTCGGTATAAACAAAGGACAATTTTGGTAATGCGTGTGCAGTTACCCTGTACGCGGTAATACACTTTTCACGAATCGCCAGGAGTTGGGAAAAATGTGCCTGCCCCAGTTTTTGTTTTGTTTTTTTTTATCAAATATGCTCAAACTTGGTACATATGTACAGCCATGAACACATAAATAGCACACTTGAAATATAAAATGTTTATTTATTCCTTAAGTTGACCACGTAAGGTTTTAAAAAAGTAATGGTTTTGTTTTAAAAATTATTCACTTTCATATTAAGAAAAAACAAAAACAATAAATATTCTAGTATTAATAGAAATAGACGAAAACATCAATATCCTGCGAGGCAGCTGGGACACATAAATAGCACAATCTGAAAAGAGTTTACATAAAGTTAAAAAACAGTAATCCAAATGAAAAATAAATGGAATAAAGTTGCTCACTTGGTTAGTATTTTGTACTATATCCACCACTTTTAATTACTTCTTCACATCTTCGCTGCATGCTTTCCACCAATTTTTAACATCGCTCCTTTGGGATTGAATACCAAGTTTCCTCAACTCCAGCCCACAAATCATCAAAATTTTTGAACTTTTTATGTGCTATTTTTGTCTTGACATCATTCCATAAATTCTTTATTGGATTGAGGTCCGGGCTTTGCGCAGGCCAACCCAATATTCTATTTTTTTCTTTTTCGAGCCATTGCCGCACTGCCTTTGGGGTGTGCTTCGGATCATTTCCCGGCATAAATGTCCAGTTAATGGGCATGGAATCAAACACCATTTGTTTTTTAATATATCTAAATATTGATACCGGTCCATTTTACCATTTATGCGAACAATTGGCCCGACGCCATACCATGAAAACACTCCCCAGACTATGATACTTCCACCACCGCGTTTAATAGTTTTTTTTTAAGTATACATAGGGTTGAGAGCTTGACCTTGTGGACGGCGTACAATTGTTTTTCCATCCGCACCCATCCTATTTATCTTGGTTTCGTCGGTCCAAAGCACGTTTTTCCAAAATTGTGTTGGGTTGTCTCTGTGGGCTTCTGCAAATGCCAGTCGAGTTTTGATGTGGCGTTTTGACAGGAGTGGTTTCTTCCTGCTAATTCGTCCAAAAAGTTGAGCTTCGTTGAGTCGTCTTCCTACAAGCTTTCTAGATACATTCACACCACATTCTTCATTAACTTCAAGCATAATTTCTCTTGCTGACTTAAAAGGATCAGCTTTGCTCTTCCTTATTATTATTCTGTCAACACTCATATCGGTTTTACGTGGTCTTGGTTTTCTTGTTATCTTTTTGCTGACACAAGATGGATCTTCTTTTATTGCATTAAGAGCATATATACCATTTTCCGAGAGTAGAGCAATATTTCAGCAATTTCCGTTTTTTCTCATCGTGCATATAAGCGCTCTCTTTTCCGGTGTGCAGTGTTTTCCGCGTCCATTTTTACAAAATATCGACTAAATAATTATTGGTTCGCAAAATCAAATTAAAAACTCGCGAAAACTTGACACAAAATTAAAAATAAACGATGTTCTTAAAAATGTGCTATTTACGTGTCCACTTCAATTCAGCGTTATGCCCAATAAAATTGGCACGCACAAAATTTGATTGAAAGCAACCGGTAATTTTGTGCAGGGAGATGAGCTTCATAACGGTAACAAGTAGATACATACAAAATTTTTAGTGTTCAGTTAATTTACGACTTAAGAAGTTAGATGTAATATTTGGTTCGCTTTTGTGCTATTTATGTGTCCATGGCTGTATGTGAAATTCAATATTGGTAAATGGATGGTAGGTTAAAAGCAATTTCCACTTGTCCATCTTATACATAAAAAGAAGTTATCACAAAACCAACTTCGATAAAAAAAAATTACGGTACATTAGGGCAAACATGTATGTAGATGATTATAGAATACACCGTTTTTCCGGGAAGTGTTTCCGATCTATTCGAAAAAATCGTATTTATGGTTCGATTTGCTTGAAATATGGTGCGTGGGGGTAGCTTTTTGCCTAGATTTTTTCCGGGAAGTGGATCAGGGACCGACCTATTTGAATAAATTGTATATATGGTTCGATGTGCTTGAAATTGAAAGTCATACTGACTGGCAAAGCTAAAGGTGAAATTGTAGGTACTCATACCGCGTATTCCAATTTTTTGAATTCAAGCGTTTGTAATTTCCAGTGCGTTTATCATTTGCCAATGTTCATCAATAAAGCGCAAGGACAAGCACTTCATGTTTGCGGATTACACCCGCCTGCTGTTCAAGAATTGAGAAATGATTTTTTCTTATTTTCAAAAAAAGGAATTCGCGAATGAAGAAACATGAAAAAAAATTAATTTTTCATTTTATAATTACATCTAAAATAATTACAGTATGAGTAGCGAAGCACGCCGGATCCGTTAGTATTTAAATAAATACAAGTAATTTGAATTTTCAAATAATTGTCACTATTTCATAAATAATAATCGTTCAAGTTTTCGAAATGAACTACATTATATTAATTGGATTTATTGCATACAAGTATGGTTTATTTCATATAAAAACATGCACCGGGTATTTAAAATTCGGTTTCATCCGAACTTAACTCTTTTTTTTATACTTATTTTCCTGCCAAAATCACAGCATGACAGAGTTATACATGAGCAATACTTTTTTGTATAACCCAGTAAAAAAAAGTGTCCAGTAACGAAATTTCTGAGCATAAGCAAAATTTGCTCTCAATGGAAGAAACATGCAAGTAAGCACAAAAACGCAAAACCAGCAAGAAGTTACAAGTTTTTGTTACAGCTAATTTGTGTTGGACCCAAAAAAAAAAATGCCGTTCGGAGTCGGCGTAAAACTGTAGGTCCCTCAATTTGTGTTACAACATCAAGACGCGCACACCACGAATTGTAGCAGAAGCTCGGCCAAAATCGCTTAAGTGGTTATAGCGCCAATTAAATAAAAAAAAATATTTAGTCATGAAAGGGAGAAAATTAGCTACTTATAAAAAAGATTCAAAGAATGCCTGAAGCGATTTTTTAGATATGAAAAATCAATCTAGACAAACCTATCGATTCTATTGAACTCAATCAAGGCCCCAATAATGGGAGCATTTCTTGCATACAAATATTTAAAAACTCCAATATAGAAAACTCCGAATACCGAAGAGGTCTAGCAGGTATATTAAAAAAAATCCTCTCAAGGAGTTCAGGACAGTCTACAAACCACTCTGCAGTCATTTAAGATTTATCAGAAGCCGGTGAATTCTGAGCTGAATCCCGGGCGTCTTACTGATACATGTTCACAATAAATTTCATAAACTTAGTGTACGGGCATGTATGTTTCTATTTATCACCTTTTTTAATGAAAATAGTTAATAGTTTTAATAATTGTTTTATACTTGTGATTAACTGAATAATTTCGATCAGCTGTTCATGTACTGGCAAATTTTTGCTAGTAGAAATTTATCCAGTAAAACTTGCAAGTTCTGATTGGTTTAATTTTGTTTAGCAAACTATTTTCAAAATATTGTACCTTGCTTACATTTGTTGACAAGTTTCCAAAAAATTATTTGGGGAGACTACGATATCTCGCTTCGTTTCTACAAGAATCAGTCATCAAAACCCAGTGATTTTTTTTATTTTTATTATTGAAAAAGTTTTGTTTTTATTCTTGAAAAAGTGTTTATTTCGTCGATTTCTAAAAGAATCAGCCATCAAATCGCGGCGCCCCAGAAATCGGAGTCTCCCCAATTATTTACTCCTGATTCTCCTTTTAAGCGATCTTTTTGTACAGGATTTTGTTTACGCAGCGTTTCTAAGCAAACACTTTTTGTACGCGGATTTCCTTTTGTTTGCGCGGACTCCTCTTATAATTTGTTTCTTATTCAGCAATTTTTAAATATTTATTTATGTACATAAATATATGTTTTTGGTCGTTCAATAAATAAACGTCTATGGACGCTGTTGTGTATATCAGTACATAGTATAGCTTGATCGAAATACCCAAAAATTGATCAAATTTCAAAAAATTGTCATAAAATCTTTTTTAAACAGAACTTTGACAAAACTTTCGGGTATGAAGTTTTACAGCCAATTCACTTTCAGCATAATAATGTGCAAGTTTTAAGCGACAAAAAATTGGCGTTGATTTTAGATAATTTTTTTGCTGACGGTGTCGAACATTTTCTTTCATACGAAATTAAATTTTATTGATGATATATGAAAACTCCCCTCACCAAAAAAAAAGTATGTAAAGTTAAGTGAGTTTTCAGTCATTTAACACTTGATCTATATTGTACCAGAATTGCATGGGCTACAAAAAAAAAAAGGTGCATAATATTTTTAAATTTGTATAAAAAGTTTGAAACTTTTATTTATAGGGTTTATGTTATGCCATTAGCTATACTTTTATAAAAAAGTAATCATAAAATAACATATGTATGTATGTACACTTGCGGTCAATAAAAACGCACCACCACTTTGGTAGACTATCTTCAGCTATATAACTGTAAATTTGAAAAAATTTACTAGATTAGTAAGCACTGAGAAACAAATTATTTTTTATGAAATTGGGTTACACACTGTTCAGTTATAGTCGTGGTTTGGTTGTGTATTTGAAACGTTGTGCACAATGCCGACGGCTTAGAGATGTGGGTTTATATAGAAAACGCCCTGCCAAAAAGCCACTATTAACACAAAAGATGAAGGCTGTACGAATTTCTTGGGCTATAAAGTACCAAAATTGGCATCAAAATGATTGCCAACAGATTATGTGGTCTGACGAAAGCAAATTTAATTGGCTAAGCTCACAAAATTTGCTTTACGTGCGCCGTTCAGGTGGTGCGAGGTTCCAGGATAATTGCGTAGTAAAGAAAGTTATGTTTCCTCAAAGTCAAATGATTTGGGGCTGCTTTTCATACTCGTACCATGTTTTGGGGCCTCTATACATTGTTGATGAAATAATGAATGCACAAAAATATACGACAGTGGTTAACAATTTTTAGTACCTGCAATTGAAGAGCGTTATTCTTATACGGATCGCATAATCTTCCAGGATGAGTCAGGCCCATGCCATCGTGCAAAATGGGTAAGTTTTGATTGGAAACAAATCTTGTATTAAACATCTATACAATATTGGTGTATATGATCCTATTCAGCTCGAATTTTTATTTTTAGTTGGCCAATACATTTAACGATCTAGACATTCAACGCTTAGATTGGCCTGAAAACTCGCAAGATTTAAACCCTATTGAGCACTTATGGCACATAATGAAGTGTGAAGTTGCTAAACAGAAGCCAACAAATAAAAGTCAATTGATAAAGATTTTAGAACTGGTTTGGTATGGTCCCCTTTTAAGAAAATCGATTGAGGTCCTAGTGAATTCCATGCCTTTGGCTTGTGCATTGAATTTTAAGTATTCAGCGGAATGCATACAGTTATATATCGAACTTGTTTTCAAACGTGTTAAATGTTTGAACTTGTTAAATTTAGCTTTAACTTGTCTAACTGTTTTTGCCATTTAACTAGTAAAACGCCTTTTAACTGGACCGCATAGGCTGATTTGCATGATAATTTATTTAAATTAAGTTAGGATCAGGCGTTTCCACGACAGTCGGTTCTACGATACCTGAACGACCCGGATTTACATATATACATACATATATGTATATCCGGCCAAGTACTGTCACTTCAGCAGCATTCCACAAAATGTAATGGGGGATGTTTTATGCTGTTACAACAACATGATCAGGTGTACGTTTTATGGGGTTTTCTGAAACTTAATTAATTTCAATTTTTTTGGGTTTAATCATGTATACTTGTTTATAAGCAAAAATACTAGCATTCAGGCTTTGCACAGTGGTTCCATTTGTATGGAGGATAGCGACAAAAATAGTTAGAATAGAGATACTGACCTGCAATATACACAGCATATTTCTGTTCATGCAAGTACGATATTCTGAAAAAATCGCAATTGTATAACGCCCACTTTTCATGTTCTACATATATAATTCTAACGTTAAAATACCTGAGCATGTGATAAATTTTGTTCCAATTCCCGGATTTATTATTAATAAATAGAAAGGAAAACAGATGTGCCATTTAATTTTATAAAATTAAACAATTTATTTTTTACAGTTCAAATAAAAATTTTATTAATTTGGAAGAAAAATAAGGACGATGTAAACCTCAATAAAAAATTCCTTTACGTAATTAGTCTTCCAACAATTCTATTGTAGATTTTAATAATGCGCTTTTCTTTTTGCATGGCAATTTTCGTTGACCTGTAATAAATGGATCTGAGCTCAACAATAACATATTAAGTAAATCCGTATTTGTTGCAATTCGAGAAGTTTTCCTCGTATGTTGAAGCCTATACCTCTTAATATCCTTGTTTTTGGCTTCCGCAGCTTCCTCTGATAGTTCTCCAATGGATATTATTGCACTTTCGATGACTTCGGAACCATGCACTAGGATCTTGTGAACTGAAGGTGGAAGAATGAACCAAGGGTACTTCTCTACAAGCCCTTTAGCAGTTTCAAGTGCGAATTGCTTAAATTTGTTCGCGTTTATTTTATATCCTGATGACATAGCTTGCAGTAATGCTGCACATCTTAGTATGAGCCGTGTTACCATCGGTTGACGTCCCACTACCTCCTGTTTTTGGCATGTCCACTATTAAACCCATTTCTGATCTAAACTTATTTCTAACCTGAATTTTTTTTTCCATGAATTGAGTTTTATCTTCTGCCGACCTAATTTGCCATTTTTTGATATCTAGTCTATACGATACATGAATGAAATATTCAAAAAATCGAATATATGAATGTAAAGGTGATAAACCAAACTCATAATGTTCTTTGTGGACGGCTTTTTGTAGACATTTATCTATATCGTTCATCTCTTTTGGTTTGGCTTGGCATATGTAACACTTAGCAGATGATGTTTGACTTAGTGCATTGCATACCTTTCCATCAACCATAGTCAGTTGCAATTTGTGTTCGACGTTTATTTTCTGTCCAGATCTTAAATATTCTGTACACTTTAACATATCAATTTTCTTCGTGAAATAATTCCTCTCTTCAATGCAAACTTCTGTTGTCTCTTTTTTGAAACTAAATCGTATTGGTCTGCAGTATCGAGTGGACGACGGTCGAGGATTTTTCCATATAACTTTAGTATCTTGTAGTGTCGAAGATTTAGTAACTAATTTAAGGGGCACATAGGATGTTACAAATAAACTATTGTCTTGTAGAGTATTGTTACTAACACGTTGTTTATATTCACTGTATCCGGAGCTACCATCGAATCCCCACTTGCCTATCAAAACAAGATTGCTTATATTTACATCGGGTATGACTTTCAACACTTCAGTTTGGAGATCTAATATACGTGAAGCTGTATGGTCAAGTAAACTTTGTAGCTCCACTTCAGCCTGTGATTCACTCACGCTAACCGATTCTGCATCTGGATAACTTTTTTTCTTTTCACTTAAAACCTTTTTATAGCTGGGCAAAACTTTGTACGAAAGTTTAGAGTTTATAAAATCACTGATTTTTAAGTACTGCTGTTTTGTTAAGTTTGTATCAATTATTACTGAAAGAACTTCGGTGACATTTACTTCCTGAAAAAGTGGATTTGATTCCAAATGTACTTCACGTAAGGTATCCGCTGCGGACTTATCAATTTCTGCCAATTTTGCTATTCTACGTTGCTTAGTCCGTTTGGAGCATGCAGAGAAATCAGCAGTTGGGCGACCACGTTTACTCGCTTTTGCTTATTCTTTTTCAGATGGCAAAGATAGAGTTTCGAGACTTAAGGTAACAACCTCTTTGTAAGAGAGCCAATCCGAGTAGTTTCTTAACACGTCTGACTTTACGCGATAGTTTTGTTTCCACATCACCCCAATGCGTCTGCATAAATATTTTACACATTTCAGTATATCATCAAACGGGTGTTCGTCACCTTCAAAACCTGTTTTTCTGACTATATCTTCAAAAACTTCCTGACCTTTCGTCGTATTTGACCCATTTTTGGAGCACCAAATTTCAAAAATATAGGAGCGAGAAAATATGCATTGATGAGACGTTCCTACGATAAGAAATTTAAAAAATAAAAATCTCAGAGAGAGAGAGTGAGACAACAACAACTAATTCTACATTTGTTTATTGACATCACTTGCAAAAACCAATGCTATAACACGCACATTTGATGTACAAAATACACTTTGAAACTAAAAAGTTAGGTTAGTTTAATGAACTTTATTTAGAAACCTGCAAATCCCTGCACATGAACTTAATATTATTTTAAACTATATACTTGTATCAACATTTACACACTAATCCAGTCACTGCATTCGGTTGACAAAGTTACTAAATCTCCAAATACATTTAACAAAGAACAACAAAACTGAATCAAAAAGACACTTCATTAAAATTTGTTATTCTAAAAACAACAGCACAATTTAAAAACTTGTTATTACTGAAAAATAATACTATTACCATCTACTTTAATTTCCATTTTCAGTATTTTTATTTAGACACTTTTTTAAATTAAACTTTTGCAGTTGAATGTACACGTTGCTTTCGCTTTTATTTTTGTCAACTATTTACTTCTGTGCAAGGCCGTACATATGTTGCTTTCACTCAAGAAGTTCCGTTAGAAATAATCAAAACAAACTCAAAATACATAAATTTGATGGCATATGCAACTATTTATTTAGCTACAAGCCCAATATATAAACATAGACTTTTTTATTTTTGTCGTATGGGAGGAACCACCGTGCTTTGGTAGCTTACTAATACACTTGTTTTATGAAAAACCACACCAATATATTTTTATCACTTTTCTGGCATGCAAACCACTACACTAACAAAATATACGCACAATGACAGTATGATTTACAACAAACACACCATTTTGACTTAACGTTCACTAAGCGAATTCAATCATCTGCTTGATTAACTTAACAATATATGAATTCGCCTTGATGCAAACCAATAATTTTTTTGTTTATATAAATGAAAAATTAATGTCAATATCAATTCGCCTGACCTGATTTTGACAAAAGCGAACTCATTTGATTCGCCATGATTTTGTCAATAACCAAATACGTGGGGATTTTACTTAAATACGCGTGACGACACCTTACATTAATTCACCTTGAATCACAGTTTACGTCCAATCTGAGCAATGGCGTCTAAGAATAAGAAGTGAATCTACTACAGGGTCACGGGAGTCCTCTCCCTGGTGCTGTTTAACTTCTACATCTCAAAGCTCCCTTAACCACCAGAGGTATGCTGATGACTGTTCGATAACATCCCGCTCAGCAAGCAGTTCCTGATTGGATGCCACCGAACGGGCCACCCAAAAAGGAACTTGCAAATGGGAACTGAGACGCCTCCTAGGTACGTTAGGGGAAATCTCCGTGAACTCAAGGAAGAGATCCAGTCGTTCAGCAGTCAACCACTAGACCCGAGTCAATTACCACATTCATGAGTCGTCGCCCTGTGTATGCTGTCATAGGATTCAAACCACCACCCATGTATGACTCCAAATGTTTGATGGGATATTTCAGTCGCAATAACAAAATTAGAATGTATGTGCAATTAGGTAAATAAATATAAACAATTGTGAATATCCATGTTGAAGCGAAGATTTTAGCACAGATTTTTAATTATTTTGATTTAAAAGCACTGCGCTGTTGCGAAGAACGAATTTGTACTTACATTAGGTAAAATGGTATGGCAAAAAATGGGCCGAAGACACATAGGGACACTTTGACGACTTCCCTTCCATAACACCGCAAACCTTGATCCTTTTTTACCACATATATGTAAGTACATATAAAGTAAAGCTTAAAGAACTTTATATTGTCCATCGTGCAAAGGATGCGGTGTTTGAGAAACCACTAAAGCAGCATAGCATTTTAATTTTTCGCACTTTCTATTGTTTATTTCGATTTTTTTGTTGACATTTGCATAATTTCGAGAGTGTTCCATATAAAGTGGTGTTATAAATACAACTACAAAATTCCCTTGTATTTTGTTTTTGCTTCTGCGTAAGAGTTGCCAAAATTTACATACATTTTGTTTTTGCTTTTCCGGCCTTTGAAAACTCATACGCAAAAGCAAAAACAAAATACATGTAGGTGAATAAAAAAATTAAATCGGCTGCTATAGTAAATACACCTTATATGAATTCGCCTTGGAGTGTTCTTAAAATGCTAGCAAAAGTCAAAAAACCCCAATGGCGGACAAATTGAGCGAACGGGTGGACCTTATAATATTTCTAACATGGTATACATATATTTCAATCGTTAGAATACCTATGACTCTGTTTGTTCTCTATTTTTGACTTTTAAATAATTGGCAAGGAGAGTAAGACTTAATTCCTTAAATTCAACATGTGATTAAATAAGGCCAGCTATATTTATATATTATATTCTTTGGCGCAATTTTGTGAAGTTTCAAACTCTGTAGTTTCATGCAAAGATCTTATTAACCGAAATTCGTAAAAATGGTACCTACAACTTGAGCATGTAGGAAAGGATTAGTGTGTTATCGTAATCCCCGCTTATATAACAATAAAAACTCTGTAAGTTTTTGGTTAGTAACCAGGAAATTCTTTAAACCTAATACCAAACATTTTGGTTTTATTTTCTTAGGTTTTCTGTGTAAGGACAAATAAAATTAGTCGTTTCCTTATCTACTTATATTAAAACTTTATTTGATATTTGGAAAATTTGGTGTGAAGACAAACGAGTTTCCGCGCTGTGTCATATTTAATGTCATGTTTTGTTCTATTAGCTCGTGTTATTGTTTACGTGTTTTCTTATTACTATATACCTATGACAGGTAGGCCGCGGGTAGCTGTATTTCTATTTCTTCTATCCTACCATGTTCGCTGTTGTTTTTCGTTGTATGTACCTGCAGGTACCTATATAAAAATCGGTGATTATTTTTTCCTTTCTGGGTTTTGTGGATTCGTTGATTTTTTTATTTAAATTTCATTGCCTATGTTCTGTATAGTAGTTTTCGTTAGTTTAATATACTGAAACCTCGTCCTTTATGTTGTAGACACAGTATCGTGACTGCGTTGTCAATATTTTTCTGTGTACATTTATTTTTGAACATGTGGTTTGCGAAAGGGTTGACCGTGTGTTGCCTTTGCATTGTCTATTCTGCTTATATGTATGCATTGAATGGGGCCTAGTAGTAGTCAAAACAAAGTCGAATTTAACGATGGAGCTTAATTTGCCAATAAGCAGCTTTCTCGCTGGTTTCTCAGTTTTTGACTGGAATTAGGTAAGCGAAGCATTTTGATATCGTAATACGTTAATCATTTTCGCAATCGAGACATATACATATGTACATAAATGCTCTGATATGAGATTTTGCGTTATAAAT
This sequence comes from Anomoia purmunda, assembly GCA_951828415.1. Lineage (NCBI taxonomy): Eukaryota > Metazoa > Arthropoda > Insecta > Diptera > Tephritidae > Anomoia > Anomoia purmunda. The sequence goes on from OX639995.1 coordinate 88,113,488, forward strand.
CCGACGCCCAAGAAATGAAGAACATGCAATTTGACACTCGTTTCATTTATCATGAATATAAAGTATCCAATGGAATATTCTCATGATCCGGCCTCAAAACTTGCAGCTCAGGAATTTTCTCAATTTCAATTTTGTTGAGATATCAACCCTTAAATATTAGTATAACAACAACAATAACTCAAAACAAAAATTGCATACTTGCTTCCTTATCTACAAAATCGGTAGCATAGCATAGTGAGAGTAATATTCCACCGTAATACCCGCATATAAACAACTTCAAAAATGGGTTATTTTAAAGCATAATGCAAAATCAACTGGACGTTGTTATAAGCGGGGAATGCTTATGAACGGTGTAAACACAAATATCGAATGAATTTTAGTACAGTTTGACCAAAAATCGTAATTACACCATTTTCAGTGCTTTTCAGAGTATCATACTTACTACTTTCTTTTATATCCAGGGCTTTTGTCATGTGTATGAAAGCATATGAAATATTGTACATCACACCTTAAAACAAAAAGAGTCACATCAATAATTACAGGAGAGGCAAACAACTTTTTCCCAGAGATAATAATAATATTATATGTATAAGAATTTGGCTTCGCTTCGAAGAAGGATTATTGAAAAGAGAGTTAATTTATCTTTTATGTCAGTATATTCTCCTAACTTATAGCAAAATTTATTCGCAAGTATTTGAAAGTATTCGCAAAAGAATTAAAAAATGGTTATTATTTATCAATTACGAATAAAAAGTAGTTGTACTTGATCTTTGTGTTTTTTTTTAAATTACTGGGTATTTTAATTGCACTGGTACTTGTATTTGAAATTTGTAACACTGTTAAAATTATTTATTTTATTGTATTTTATTTTGTATGAAAAAAATAAATACTAATCTGAAATTAAATATCATTACGCAATGATAGAAATAAAATAAATATATTTTTTTATACTCATGAAAGGTATGAGACTTCGAAGACGGACCTTTGTTTACTTTTTCATATCAGATTTATTAATTAATAAATTTCAATGCAATCTACAATATGCACAATTTTTCCATACTATTTTAAGATACTCCCAAATACAACTCTATATTGAGTAGCATCAGAATTTAGCTGCCACTATTTACAGAACCTTGTATTATTGAATAATGAATTTGTATACACATCTACGCACACACAGGTATGTATGTATGTATGTGTGTATATGAGTGTACAAGATTTGAAAAAATGGAGACAAATATATAACACCGCCGACAACCTCTGGATCCGTCATACGTTTCCACTCTCCTTATAGGGTTTTTAGATACATACATACATACATATGTATGTATGTATATGAGTTGACACATTATTATTTTCGCTTCGTATTTGCAATGATATTCATGATGAATTTTTTTCGTAAATGTTTTCGAAAAGTGTAGTTCGTTCTTTAACAAAAAGTATATACATACATACATAAATAAAAACTTCAAACTTTGTACGAAATTTATAAAACTTCAACGAATTTCCATTAAGTTTTCAAACTTTTTTAGTAGAATTTTCAGAAAACTTGGATATACATATGTATATTCAAATTTAGTTTAATTGACAAAAATTCACTACCGATTGGAATATTACTTTTACTAATTGCATATAGTGGGGAAATCACACAAAATGTTTAGGAGTATTCTCGATCCGTTACATGAGCATACAATGCCAAGGTATGCACCAAATCGAGAATTCATTTCGTTCGTTCATAGCATGAATGTGCTTAACCTTACTGATGATCCAACTTTTTGGTTGATTACAAATGAAATAACAGCTGACACAGGGATGCAAAAAGCTTGCTATCATATCATGCAATCAAACACACATTTATGCTATATATGCACCATGCTAGAAAATATGAAACGGGTCGAGAATACACCTTATAAATAATATTTCTGCAGAGGTCCGTACCGCACTGGCCCATTTACCCTATTCTTTCGAGAATCGAGGTTGGAGTATCAAGCTGTCTCAATACAATTTTTTTATATTCAATATTTGGCATTTACTTCTGGAATACGACATTTTCTAATCTTTGAAAAGCTTAAGATCTTAACTTTTATGCATTACGAATGATTGAGCATATTATATACATATGTATGTACATATTTTCTTTATGTAGGTAATGAAAATCGTCAGATATGTACATATGTATGTATATCGGTGATTTTTATGTAAAGGTTTTCACTCAGAAAAATGCAGAGTAACATGCGTACATACTCGTACATAAAAATAAATATATAAATATACATACATATACATATGTATGCATACACATCTAACTACTTGATAATAATATTTTGTTTCATATACCCGCGAAACCTGTGACGATGATTTGACAATCATTTAACAAAAAAGCCAATGCGGCATCCGGGACGTTTGAAATACTTCTAAAGAGAACAACGAAAATAAATTAATTTGCAATATTCGTGCTGTTTCACTCTTGACTGCAAATAATAAGAAGGCCCGCTGAAGACCAAACGGCGCAAACCGCAGCACTCACAAGCGAAACTTAAAAACAAATACATATGTACATATGCAAGAATGATAGAAAACCAGATTACGACAACGCCGGCAGCGTACACGTCACAGCGCTTGCTGCTACAGGTATAGCGAGATAAAAAGGAAGGTGATATCTGCACTTGAGCCTTTTAGTTGCACTGCAACTGCTAAAATACAAAGCTTTATTATTCTATGTTTAAATTTTTATAAAAACCACTCAAAACTCAGAAAAATCATCTTATTAAGAGCTAGTTGTGACGTCTACCCTTCAAACGAGGCAAGTACGAAGTAAATTAAGTGCTTTTGTCTTCACCTTTTTTTCTCTGCATCATCGTACATATGTATGTACATATGTACATACATACTATATAGATATCGTCGATGTTTTAAATAATTGGCATATTGCCGTGTGCACACTTGAACTGCAACGTTGCCTACAACAACGCTATATTGTTCTGTCCTGTTCCTGCATTCAACTTCGATCGTCCTAGGTTATAGACTATTCAAATTCATACTTAAATATGATGTTAGGAGTATTTCTTATAAAGCACAGAACTTAGATAAGAAAACCGAAATAGATGTACTTGGATGCATATTATATGTGTATATATCTACATATGTACATACATACATACGATAATAAGTAAAGGGTCTTGCAATAGGGATGCTACAAAAGTAGACCGATAGTGACAGCAAACGACGCCATATTTTTTCCCGCTCTTTCGACATTTCTCTTCAGTAAGGATTGCCCTTTCATCATAGAAAGATATACGATCCAACAACGAGTCGAAATTACTAAAATTTACTACCGAAATTCAGAGTCAATGTCATCAACTTTAAGAGCACTACGTCCAATTTATGGGCGTCGTCATTTCTGGCTGAATGGCTTCGTCAATAAACAAAATATGCGTTATTGGACAGGCAGCACTCCACACGTACTCCATGAGTCGACATTGCATCCCGAAAAAATTACGGTTTGGTGCGGTTTATGGGCCGGTGGCGTCATTGGGCCGTACTTCTTCCATGATGATCAAGACCGGCACGTTACTGTGAATAGGAATCGCTACTGCTCAATGATAACCGAATATTTTTGGCCCGAATTAGATGATATGCACTTGGACAATATGTGGTTCCAACAGGACGGCGCCACAAGCCACACAGCGAATGTCACAATCGATTTATTGAAAACCAAGTTTGATGAACGTGTTATCTCACGAAATGGCTCAGTGAATTGGCCGCCTCGGTCGTGCGATTTGACGCCGTTAGACTATTTCCTGTGGGGCTACGTCAAGTCTATGGTCTATGCGACGATTGATGAACTTCGTACGGATATCGAACGTGAAATTGCAGCAGTATCGGCCGATTTTGCTTGAAAACCGTCGAAAATTGGGTTCAGCGTCTGGACTTCTGCAAGCGTGCCCGTGGTGCCCATGCAAAAGAAATCGAGTTCCATACATAATGGCATCGAATGTACTTTCACAGGAATAAAGAATTTAATTCATATCCCAAAACCTTCTTTTTTTTTATTTAAAAAAAAACTTTTGTAGCGTTCCTATTGCAAGACCCGATACATTCATATGAGGTTATAGTATACATCGAAGGTTTTTGGTTAAAGTATGATCTACTCCTAGTTTACTTTATATAAACGCAAGCATTGGTTTGCTTTTACATTACAAATATGTACATTTGTACATATGTATGTACTTATTTAATTGGCGCTATAACCGCTTCAGCGATTTTGGCCGAACTCCTATAATTTGCGGTGTGCGTTTTGATGTAACACAAATTGAGGGACCTCCAGTTTTACGCCGACTTCGAACGCCGAATATTGTTTTATGAGAAGTTTTTTTTATGGCAGAAATTCGCTCGGATGTTTGCCATTGCCTACCGAGGGGCGACCGCTATTAACAAAAACTTCTTTAATTTTTGATGTTATTGTCCCAGCACACGCTACACATTCGGCTACGGCGTATCTACAAGTAAATAAAGGCATAGTTTGTGCTTCATTACTTGTACACATATTTCTTTGAGCACTGAAAGACTGAGCGTTAAATTGATAAAAATATGTTAAAAACAAAGCTGCCAATAAGTTCAAAACGCAGTTTTATGCTCAGCATAAATAAATATATCTATTGTGTATAAACAAAGACAATATGCTATAATATGTACATATTTGTGTATGTTTACTTGTTGTATTCAAAGTTTTATGCTGCCCAAATATGCTTATTATATATATTACGGCAACATTGCGTCCTCGTATTTTTTATTGTCCCAAACTAAAGTTTCTTTATAAATATTATTGAAGTAAAATATTCATGTGACGAAAGCCGAACTAAACAATAAAATTTATGATAACAGTTCCGTGAGGAAAATTATACTCATTTGCTTAACTGCATTGCGTTTTATTTTTATTTTGTGTTTAGTATTCGCAGTATATACAGTGGCTCACATAAGTATTTTGCATATGAAGAAGATAATATTTTTGCATTCGTTCCTGTTTTATTTATAAATTACGTATTCAATTCAATAACATATACATATGTATACTCTTCACTTCGCTGAGACTTAATTAACACATAAAAAATCATTGTATATAGGAATAATCTGTAGACAATTCAGAATTTGTAACTCGCAAAAGCATCATTAGGCAACTCACAAAAATATTTTGCTTATTTTTAAAATCCGTTATTTGGTGCAGATTTGTATACTTGTTTCAAATTTCAGTTGAATTTATGGTTACTGTTGCGTATTTCTTTTGAAATTTCATTTCATTTATAATTGTGATAGTGTGCGAATGAAAAATGTCAAAAGGTATTGTCATTATATCAGAAAAAAAAAATTTTGCACCTTCACAATGAAGGAAAATCTACAAAATACATTTACGATATGTTAAGCCGATGTCGTCAAATGATATAAAATGTAGTAAATCGGTGTCGACCAAAGATGCTAACTATGAGAAAGGGATGCAATATACTAATGCAAATCCAACCGCGAAAATCCATATTTATCCGCACCAAGGCTTAACGACAAGCTTAAAGCAGATCTACGCACCCAAGTTTCTGATGAGTCAGTGCGCAGAGTGGTTAGGACGAATAATATTCATGGTCGCGTGGCTCGAAGAAACCCACTTATTTCAGATATTAATAAAGATAAGCGACTTTTATTCGCCAACACCTGCAAAAGTAAAAGTTTCGAGTTGTGGAAAACTGTAATATTTAGCAACGAGAGCAAATATAATATTTTTGGATCGGATGGCTGTCGTATGGTTTGGCGGAAACCGAATGAAGAGCTACATATAAAAACACCGCAAAGCAACTGTTAAATACGGCGGAACTTCGGTGATGGTGTGGGGGTGTATGCCGGCTCAGGGAGTTGGAAGTCTTCTTTTCATAGCCAGCATAATGGACATGTATATTTGTATGTATATTTTTCCATCTTTGAAGATAATTTACACTCCACTGCAACGCAAAACATTTACCAACACCCCTCAAAGCTCTGACATAAACCCTACAGAAAACCTTTGGGCACACCTTGTAGAAAGAGTGCGTGAACACAAAACAAAACAAAATTTCATCAAAAAATAGTCTCAAGGAGGTTTTGCAAAGAGAATGAGGAAAAATACCACCTGAATTGTGTCAAAAGTTGGTGGAATCGATGCCAAAACGCTTGGAAGCTGTATCTAAAAGTAGTGGTTATCATACGAAATACTAGATAGTTTTTACATTTATTTATGTACCACTTTTAGTCAAATACAAAATACTTTTGTGAGTTACCTAACGATGCAAAATACTTTTGCGAGTTACAAATTCTGAATTATCTTCATTATTTTCCAGTGTACCTTTATTTATTTTTTTTGTTAATGCAGTCCCAGTGAAGTTATGAGTTGATATGTTGTTGAATTTAATACATAAGTTATCAATTGACCTGAAAAAAACCAAAAATAAAATCGTTTGTTTTATTTTCTTCATATGCAAAATACTTTTGTAAGCCACTGTAAGCATATTCTTTTTACTGTATATGTTACATTTACGTACGTGAACGTGCGTGAACTTGATTTTTGTTTTAATCACAGGATTTTCATCTGTAGATATGTACATGCATATGTACATACATACATTGTAACCATTTATTTATTAGTAGTTCAAAAATCTACAAAAATTTAGTGGATAAATTGCTTGCGAAAAGAATCCGTCTCAGAGACTTTGAGTTCGGATCTTAACCAAACAATTCATGGGTACCTTTTATGGTACAAAAAACTACAAAGGCAAGATTACAGGTTTTAACTCCACAGGTACGTAAGGAACTAAATCAGACTACAAAAGTAGATAAACAAGATAAAAGGAACGCTTATAAACGTAGTAGTTTTGTAATTTTGAGTAATGATTCGTTCAAGGCGATAAGGTGGTGTTAATATAGTAGTCGATTTGATTTTTTTATTTACCTTGAAGGTATTGCTCTGACGACTTTCCAAACAACTTTCTGTGTCCGGAGCAGAGAGCTGCAACGGATACATTTTCGTGTATACTCGAGCATCTAACAAAATCCGTTTTGCATCAATCTCTTTAAACGAGCAGAAGTATTTTTCGTTAGCGACTGAGCTCAAGGCAAACATATTGGTCACAACACTCGAGTGCTTTTCATACATATTTGATTGGGTTCGGGTGCTTTGCAGATCTATATAGTCGAGTGTTCGAGTTTCAACTCGAGTGTGCACATAATTTGCTTGTATGGCTTTGCGTAGTGTGATCGTCAGTGCAGTGCACATATGGTAAAAAATCTTTAAATATTAACTATTGTTTATGTGTATACAGCACTTACACTTTGCCATTTCCTATATTTTTGCTTACACAAAATGCGACATCACGACGCCTACATTCCGTCTGTAGATTTAACTCGAGCACGTTCGAGTATCCGTTTCATTAGTTGCACAAATTATGGGTTAGCTGCGAGTGTGGCATTCGCTTGTGCTCGATTTTTGGCGAGGGTGATTAAACAGACTCGAGCACACTCCAAGCAGCTCTCTGGTCCGGAGTTCTCACGGTCGTGCCAGAATCCAAAAGAATGCAGTCCAGTCATATTTTTCATTGGCGGACCCTCTTGGATTGTTAAATCCAAGGGTATCAAGTCACCTCTGCAGGCAGCCTGTTTAACGCAGAAACCATGGATTTAGCTATGGTCCTAGGTCACCAAACTACAGCAGAATACTTAATGATTGGTCTGATTAGTGCTGTGTATACCCAAAGTACCATATCTGGTCTCAGACATCAAGTCTTGCTAAAGATTCTCCGACACATTGTGTTTTTGCTTTTATATGAGTTTTCAAAAGCAGTAAAAGCAACAACAAAATTAATGTAAATTTTGACAACTGTTACGCAAACGCATTTTGTAGTTATGCTTATAACACCACCTTACATGAATTCGCCTTGAATTCCTTGTTTTATGTATCATGATGAGTATTTTTACAATAAACGAAATTACGCAAGTATGCAAAAGAGCAAACATGGTTTGTACTCACCTGCCAAAATTTTCGTGTATTGTTAGACCTACTTGCAGAACATACAGTGTTAAATTTATAAATAAAGATATGTGTAACTCAGAGTTACATTTCCAATTTCATAACCCAGAAATTTCTTGTATCAAATGAATCCAGTAACCCAGACTGTGTACATATCTTTTTTGAAATTTTCTTTTACTGTGATGAATTTTTTGAAATTTGAAATCAACATAATTTTTGCAGGTTCATGTGCAACATCGAATCGCTTGGTATAGTTGATCCATAATATCGCAGAAGTGATCGCTTCGCTTTTCCAAAGCTCTGTTAAATAAATTGGATTCAGTGTATTCCTCGTCAATATACAAAAAAACGATTCGTTTCACATCTTTTTCTTTATTACAACGATCTCAATATTTACTCAGTGATCAGAAGCTTACCACATCCTCTTAATTGGCTATGTTTAAATGTTCATAAATGTTCGTATTCCACGTTCAACATCAAGCTTCTTCCTGTTCATATCAAATATAATTTTGGTGGCTATGACCTTAAAGCTGTCATGGAGGTTAAAGATTTTGGAGTTAACTTCGATTCAAAGTTATCATTCACAACTCATAATAATTATGTCATCGCCAAAGCTTATGCTATTCTTGCATTCGCTTAGGGACCCCTATAGAATGAAGCCTCTATATGTTACTTTAGTAAGATCTGGGTTAGAATATGCATTTCCGTTTATTTTTGATAATTTTTTTTGCTGACGGTGTCAGTCATTATCTCCCATACAAAAAAAATGTCGGATCGGACTTTTTATGGAGGAAAATGCGTCTCTCTCCTCTGGAGCAACTTTTAGCAGCAGGGTTGCTTCACATCCTTTTGCTCAGGGCTAGTATCGAGCCAATCCCTGGACCAGAAACCTATTTTTGCTGCGTCTGCCAGAAAAGGCTCCATCCGAACTTCACTTCGGTAATGTGTAATTCGTGCGACGGATGGAGTCATCTTAAGGAGTGGTCCACAAATTATTTGGCCCATGTTGTTCACGCCCTACGGCACCCATAGCTGCACCAAGTGCACCGGTGCCTAGCACCAGCAGAACCTCCACGGTTCAAAGGAGCACACAACAACAACATGGCCGCTCCTCCTCCACCCAGCTCCGCCCCTCCTGTGGGGACTAGCCAGCAGCTCCTTGTGCCCCACACAGTCTGTTCCGTGTGTCAGACCAGGATATACTGGAATGCGGCATCAGTCAGGTGCAACTCGTGCCAGGGCTGGTGCCACTTCCGTGTGTTCTGGTCTGCGCACCACCCGTGAATGGTCGGGTTACTACCTGGCTCCCTGCTGTAGAGCTCCGCAGCAGCACACGCCCGTAGTGGCGCTGCCAAACAATACCTCGAGGCAGCCTAATGCGCCAATGCATGTGCAGCAGGGACCAGGTGGGCAACATCCCCCTTCGCTCACACCTCTCCGCGACGACTCTCCCGAGGCAAACGAGACTCCACAGGACAAGATTGAGGAGATAACCGACTTTATGAGTCGGCATAACCTGTCGGCATAATCTGTCGATCCAGGAAACGAAATTGCACAGCAACTCAACCGCGCACTACGACCACGGCATTTAAGCCTACCAGCTGTTCATAGGGGAAACGATTTTGCAGAGCAGATTATGGGTAGTTTCAGGAGCTCGCCTGACTTAGCAATAGCTAGCGCATGTCTGATAAGTAGCGTAACGTGGCGACCTATGCTATCGCTTGCATCAGATCACCTAGCCATAACCATCTCGATTGACAGTCCTGCCGACGTTGTCCCCGTGGACCACCGGACCTACATCAACTTTAAAAAGGCGGACTGGGTCGTGTTCGCGGAGTTGATTGAAAATGCCTTCAGATCTCTTCCCACACCCACTGACGTTCGCAAAAGCGAATAGAAGTTCCGCAAGGTGGTTGCGTCTGCCGCTGCTCGGTTCATCCCGGCAGGGAAGATCCCCGAGATCCGTCCCAATTTCACGGCTGAAGCGGCTGCTCTAGCAAATTAGCGTGACCGCCTTCGCCACTCCGATGCCCGCAATCCCAATATAAGGAATTTGAACGTGGCGATTCGGAGATTGGCAGATCAGAACAAGCGGATCAAGTGGGAGGAACACTTTAAATCCTGCAGTCTAATCACGGGTGTCGGTAAGCTCTGGCCCACCGTGAGGTTCTTGTCCAAACCGACGAAGCACGACGAACGAGTGGAAATCTCATTCGGATATCGTGCCGCGTCGGACCCGAAAAAATGTGAGAGCTATTTTAGCCGGCAATTCATTTTGCATCCTTCGGGTGATAGGGCCAAACGGAAGGTTACCAGAAGACTGCGCAAACAGTCAAACACCAGCGCGCCTCTTGCTTTCACTTGTAGTGGGATGAAGGAGGCCATCGGGAAGGCGAAATCTTCCAAGGCCAGTGGCCCTGGCGGGCTAAGTGTTTTGATGCTAAAAAATTTAGGCCCCGTTGGAGTTGACTTTCTTACAGGGATTCTCAATCATTCCCGACATTCGGAAGGTTGGGAGGGTGGTCCCACTGCTGAAACCATGGAAACCGGTTGACAAGGGTGTCTCCTATCGCCCGATTTCCCTGCTTTCGCCAGTGATATAGGCCCTTGAGGCCCTACTCCTCCCGTTCAACATTTATCACCTGGGTTCGGCTAAGCATCAACGCGGCTTGCGGAAAGTACATAGTTCAACAACAGTTCATTCCACGGTACTAGCTGACTCTCCCGCAAGGACTGAAACGGGGGACCGCGGATTACCTGTGTGGTCGTCAATCATCGGTATTATTTAGACGCTTAAAATCGAAACTAAGGAGAATTAAACAAGGGGTACCGCAGGGTGGCGTCCTGTCTCCACTCTTGTTTAACCACTATTTCTCCAAGCTTCCTCAACCGCCAGGGGGAGTCACAATAGTCTCATACTCGTATGCCGATGACTGCTCGATAATGGCAACCGGCAATGTAATTGATGACCTGTGTTCGAAAGTGAACGGATATCTTTCCGACCTTGCCCATTTCTTCACAGGCAGAAACCTGGCGTTGTCCTCTACTAAGTCCTCGGCGACCCTTTTTACCACATGGGCGAAGCAGGTCAGGCTGGATCACAACATCCATATTGATGGCACGCCCATTCCGACGGTTAATCACCCGAGGAATCTGGGGGTTACATTTGACAGCCTGCTCTCAAACAACAATCTCCTCAAGTCGATCGACGGCAGCTCTTGGGGCAAAGACAAAGAAACGTAGTTTGCAATATACAAGGCGATTGGCCGGCCGGTAATTAACTATGCTGCGCCAGTGTTGTCGCCGGGAACCAGTAGGACGCAGTGGATGAAGCTGCAGACCTGCCAGAATGCCGCACTCCGCACGGTGACAGGATGCCTGCTGATGTCGCCTGAGGAACATCTCCACCAAGAGGTCAATGTGCTCCGCGTTAAGGAGCACTACCTTATGCTCGGTAAGCAGTTCCTTGCTGGGTGTCACCGCTCGGGGCCCCCAAACAGGCATCTGCTTGCAGTTGATCCTCCTCCAAAATTTCGACTCGTCTATCTGTATGTGGGTGGGGTTGTCCACCATGCCTCTGCTGCACTTGCCTGTTTGGGCCTAGGGAGCCATAGACGCTGGATTGCGCGAGCGCCACATACCTTGTGCTTCACTCCCGGTGGGTCCTCAGGCCTGAGCAGAGCTTAAGATGGCTCCATCCGCCGCACGAATTACACCTTACCGGATGGAGCTTTCTCTGGTGTACGCAACAGAAAAAGTTTTCTAGACTAGGGTTGATTCGGATCGGCTGACCTAAACAGGGTTAGCTCGCCGAAACAACAATCCTTGGCCGGATGAAATCCGAGCCATTTAGGTACGTAGAACCAACTTGTCTTGGTAATGTTTAAAGATCCATAGACAGTACCGATTTTGTTATTAATAATACTTGAAGTTTCAAAAGCCCTTAAAAAAGTTTGTTAACGCAAAAAGGTTTGGAAAAAATATAAAAAAAAAAGAATTAAAAAACAAAAATAAAATGATGGTAAAGGTGAAAAAAGAAAGCGTTCAAAATAGTCGAAATTCACGTGGTGCAGTGCGTGAGTAGGTTTTTTTACAACTAACCGAAACTAATGAAATATTAGCATGATATATATACATATTATATATCTTTCAGCACCATTTTTATGTAAATTCATTTAGTTTTTGTAAAACGAGAATGGACTCTTCATCTCAAAAACGTATTGTTTGTTTTAAGCGAATTTATAAATGTTTAGTTTTTCATCCGCCATATTGGATCCTCAATTTTCTGTTTTTAATTCTGATATCAACTTCGTAATCAGCCATATTAAAAACCTCCAGATATCAACATTTAAGAATATCCAAAGATTTCTTTAATGGTTCTGTTTTAATTTCCATATCAAATTTGGATTCAGTGAAATCAAAATTAAAGATGTCAACTAAATGTCAAAAAAGTGCAAAAGAATTTTTTTAATTTCATGTTTGCTGCAGAAATCCATCTACATGACGCTTTCTGCGAAGAAGGTCTCGATTTTGTGTTTGGAATTTTTGATATCAAATTCGGAATTAGCGGCATCGAATCCATATATACAAGGAAGTATCATTAATATTTTGCCCGTTTTCAGTGTTTGTAGACTTTTGGTCACGAAAGCAGGTCTTTTGGCTAATCATTCAGGGGTACACAGTATTGGTAGAGCTGCCACCACATGTGAAACATAGTAGCGCATACTAGGCTTAAAATATGGCGTATAAACGTAAACTGATTCGAAATCACTGTCTCAATATAACGTTGTTTACCCACAGCCAAATTTTATGAATCAAAATTAATTTTAAAAAATTCAATAAGTTTTTAAAATATAATATAATGTACGCACAGTATTAATAAAAAAATCCTCCAAAATAAGTCTTCTTATAACTTATGAACTTAAAGGTGTTTGTCCACTTCTGATTCACTAAAAATATACATACATACATACATATACGAAGAAAGTACACTCATCTAACATGGTAAATTCCGTATAAACGTCATAATCAAATGTCAAAATTGATAAATCAAATGTCAAAATTTGTATGTGAAGCCGTTTGTACAAATTTATTCGATAGTTTTGACGTGCAATTTTGACGAAAAGATAAAATAAAAATAAAAAGAATAAAAAATTAGGCGTGTACGCGTGTGTGAATTGCCATGTGCTTCATTTGCACGCGAGTATTGATTTACAAATCGAATATTACTTACAATAATTTTTGCCAATGCTATTGATTCATTTACAAACATTTCATTGTAAAGTTTTGTATACTCTCGGCGAATTCATATTAGGTGGTGTTAAGCAAGCAGCTGAGTGGATTCGCTTAGTGAACTTAATGTTAAAGTTATGTGTTTGTTGTAGTTCTTCCTATCACTGTGCGTATAATTTGTTAGTGTTCATTTGTGTTTTTGAACGCTTAACACCTTCTGATATGACTTCGCCTTGGCTAATGTGTATAAAGCAAAGTGAAATCAATATATGACACATTTCCTTTCGATACGTCTAGGGTCTTGTAAGTTCGTCTGCAAAGCAGTTTCCCTATATGTCCTTATGGCCAGGGACCCAAATGAGCTACAGTCTGTTCTGCTTGGCCATCTCCTGTAGAGATAGGCGGCAGTCCAACGCGATGTTTGAATTTATTTATTTATTTATTTATTTATTTATTTATTGGTTACAGTCTTGCGACTTTAAAATGTACAATTTTACAAAGTTATATTATATTTTACATTAAAGCAAACGTATGAATACATGTTAGATATATTTCTAGAAATCATGAATAATGAATAAATTTGCTTGACAATAATTGCGTAGTTGGGTAGCTGGAAAGGCCTAGTTTCCAGTCTACCATTATGTGCCAGGGGCGGAAAGGCCAAGTTTTCGCTCCGCATTCCTGTTATTTGGTTTCTGATGGTCGGAAAGACCGAGTTTCCGATCCACATTCCACTTTTTTGCTTTCCATACTCTATGTGAATCGAGTGGAAAGGCCCTCTGCTCCGATCTATATACGAAGAGTTTATCATGGTCGGAAAGGCCGTGTTTCCGATCCATGGTCGTATCGCCTTTATTTGATGCTGGGACGGATGGAAAGTCCAAGTTTCCATTCCGAGCCCTTACTGGATAGCCAATGTTTTACAATGGTCATACAGTAATTTCTTGAAACTACTAAAGTTAGTGCAGTTTTTTATGTGCGACGGTGAGAATTAAACGTGAAGGAATGTGAAGGAACGTGAAGGAACTCAGAGTCTTGATTACAGCCTGGCTATCACTAAAAATTAAGATATCTCTTCCTAGAATTTCGGTTCCAAGCTTCTCCACCGTTTCCATAATACCTTATTCCTCAGCCTGGAAAACGCTGCAGTGGCCTTACTGTCGAGTTTCGAGCCATCTGTATAGATGACAATACTATCACGAGGATTGTTAAATTCCTGATTCCACTCCTCCCTACTAGAAATACTCGTTATAAAACTACCATTAATCGCAGAGCATCGCTTGGCGTGGTTTTGAGCGCCCCGCTTATATACCTTGTTGAGCAGCCTGAGGATAGAATCCTTTTCTAATGCAGGTCACCGTGCAATCACTCCATATAGGAGAATTGGTCTGACAAAGACCTGATCTCTTGCCTAGGGCTCTCTTACAGGTGTAGAGGGATATGCAATCCTTTCCATAACTTTGAACTATAATATCCTTCCAGTTCAACTTCTTATCTAAAATAACGCCTAGATATTTGGCACTTGTAGCAAGTCTTAACCTGATGCTACCGAAGGGATTTTATACCTTCTCGTGAAGAGCCCGAGTTCCACTTTATTTGAGCTGACCCTAAGTCAACAGCGGGTTTAGCACTTGGATACCTCCCAAATATGTATTTGAAATTCACAGAATAAGCGTGCAAAGAATAAAGGAAAAAGTAATTTAAAAAAAAAATATTAGATAGTTAAACAAAACTAAGGATAATGAAACAATTCCGAAGACTTGCTACCTATGCTGCACTGCCCACAATAGTTAGGTCGGTATAGTTTGTGTGCCGACGGATGACGCAAAGCAGGGGAAATGGATGAATGCGTTTGATACCCCATTTACCGCATCACCCAAAAGTACTTCTTATTGGAGTGCTTTATTTTATTATTGAATTATCTTAACTCAGCGTGCGTCTCCGCTTTCTAAAATATCTAGAACAAAGAATGAACACTGGTAAACATTGATATCATTGAAACAATTTCTGCGAAAAATTCTTTTTCTCAGTTTTTCGGTCGTGAGGACTCTTTCACTAAACGGCTTTATCCGATGTTTTGCACTGCTCTACACTTTGAGTGCATTCATCGAAAAGACGGAAAAGTGTAAAGAATTTTCAGCCAAGTAATTTAGCAATTGAAGAAATGTAAATCCGATGAGAATAAATCTTTTTATTTCAAACATTTGAATTAGTTTTTTGCATAGTAGATCTACTTCAAGAACGCATTAACATATTATTAAAAGTTTCTGTTCATTTGATTGTCTCAGTTTTTCAAAAGATTTGGATAAAACGGAAGAGTTATGTTGTTGAACTCCAATGGCAGTATTCACGGGACGAGAGAGAGAGAGATATATAGATAGTGATTGTCTCTCGGTGGATGCTGTTTAAGGCCTGTGTGTATGCTGTCGCTTCCAGGGGTTGACACGTGTATGTCAGGATCTCGTCCATACAGTAAGAAACTGCTTGCTGAGCATGAGGTTCTGCTCCTTAACTTACAGCTCCTGGTGTAAGTGCGTCTCAGAAGGCATCCCGTCACAGAGCGGTGTGCGGCGTCCTGGTAGTTGTGTAATTTCGTCCACTAAGTCCTACTGGTTCCTGGCGACCATACTGGTGCGGCTTAGTTTAGAACCGGCCGGCCAATCGCTTTGTATGTTGCCAACAACAACGTTTCTTTATATTTGTCCCATGTGCTGACGGCAAGAGACTTAAGGACTTCCTACTTTTTTGAGGATTGTGGTTGTGTGCGCTGAGATGGAGAGCAGGCTGTTAAAGGTGAAGGAGGATCCAGCGATGATTAACCGTTAGGCTGGGGTACCGTCGAAATGGATGTCGAGGTAAAGCCTGACATTCGTCCAAATTGTAAATAGGTTCGCCAAAGACTTGAGTAGAAGATATGGTCAAGTTCCTATCAGTGAAGAAACGAGCGTCGGAGAGATAATCGTTTACTTTCGAACACAGGCAATCAATTACATTCATGGTGGTCATTATCGCACAGTCGGCATATGACTCACTCTCTCGGTTGGGAGCCTGGAGACCTGTGGAAGCCCTTGTTTAACTGATGGAAATATTTTTAAAAGGATCATTCCAAATTGGAATATTAGAATGCACATACTACATAAATAAATCGATAAGAGAGTATTATCAGTACTGATATGTAAAACTTAAATATTTGATATCAAAAAGTTTAAACTTATAACGGTTCCTGATAGGAAAGATAAAAAACAAACACGATCAGATCTGCTGCAAACAATATTGTATTAGAAATTAAAACATAACAAATTCAGTTTTTTTTAAATACGAGTACATGAAAATATGAGGCTTAAACCTGTACTATAGATATTAACAATACATATGCACAAAGTCTAACTCCTTAATTTAAGCGAGCATTGGCTTATTTATTTGCTGAAGGCGGATGTGAAATCGAAACTTAGAAATTTTTTTAAATACCACTATATTGAATTGAACAAGATTTAATATTTGCTTTAATAGATGCAATTTAGATTGTAAATATTTGTATATGTTCGTTAAATATCGTCGCTGTGTGCTGCCGCCATATCGAAAAATAGATAAGGGCTGTGAACTCCTCTGAATACTTAAACGTACACTAGATAGTAATGGCCGAATCGACCTAGACCTCAATCACTGTATGTTATGTAAATTGTGCCACTCTTTCTCTACCATAGTTTAAATACCTCGTGGTTACCTAATGGTAGGTATACAAATCGTAACAGTTTGCCCGTCTCTTTTGTTACCTTTCCGAAGTCATCGCCAATATAAAGCCGGTATATGTACATACATATGTTCGTACATGCATATGTATATAAATACTTACAACTTCGAACAATGTGTTGTTGGCAATCAATATATTCCTATTTAAGTGTACATGTGGACATATTATGTATAATAATTATGCTGCATCTTAATTGGGCATGCAAACTTGAAATTAATTCATATTAAATCTGTATAAGGAACGAAAATTGTTATATGTCGTTTGCGGTGATATGTTTGTGTGTATGTACATACTTGCGCATTCATGTAGAAAAATAACACTAAGAATATATTTGACTATAACTAACGTGCTATATGCTATTGGACGCTGACAATTGTATAATTATTCTTAAGAAAACGACCATCCTCCATATTTCGTATTCTAAAAAAAAAAACAATAAAGATGTGAAAATAATCGCAATTAAACAATGTCGTAATTAGAACTGAAGCATGTACTACTAAAAACGACCAAATTTCACACCGACGACAATTTAGTGTTTTTTTTTACATCTGCATACAAGTTGTGACCAATCGACCGCGCACACAATACAAGTATTTGCTACCACGAACGCTAAAGCAGCGAACCCACTGAATATAAGTATAGTACCTAAATTGCTGCGTCAAGCGTTGCGTGTTCTAAAGCCAACTAGTGACAGCGCGCGTCGCACTCAAGTAACCGCAAATTGGCTTCCAAATACTTTTCAAATTAAAAGCCCGGACACTTCAACGTAAATTACGTATTTTCATTCAAATTACTTCGCATACACTAAGTGCGTCCATACTTGTCATTCCTAATTAATCTTGACAACTCTGTAGCCACAGAGTTCCTTAGTTATTTTATCAAAGGGAAAATGTGAGAGATTGTGTACATTTTTAATATTTTTAAATTATATTGTGATAATATCATATTTTAAATTTCAAATCATGAAAGAAAGCTTCTAGAGGCAGTAAAAATCTAGGCACAGTTGAGTGAAATGCTAATATTTCAAAATATGGCGATTAGTCCTGCTTGGGAGAATTATCTATGAAATTTCGTGATTTCGTTCTTGATTTATTATAAAATACCTCATTTCATCTTAAGTTATTGACCGATTTTACAAGCCGAAATAGCAGTATTTTGTATCACATTACATTATTTGTATCATTTAGCGGATTTGATACTGCATTCGCTTGATCTTTGCCAAAAGAAATTCCTAATTTACTATGCCCTACAACAAGTTATCCCTTCTCTTCAAATGAAATAATAATTGGAAAGCGTATTTTATGAGCTCTGCTATATGTTTTATCATTTATGTTCGATGCGTTAAGTAGAAGATTACCTGATTGGTGGGCAATCTTTACAACAAACACCTGGTGCTTCTATTACAACCTGAATTAAATAGTCATAATGCTTAGTTATTTTTTTTCTAAAGATGCAACCAATATAGACGTGATCAAATCTTTCTTTCCGCTTATTGCCGTCGTAGCTGAAGAACTGAGAGATTGAGATGTGTAAGGTGCCTGTTTTCTTCAGAGCTTGTAGATAGGTCTTGTAAATGTTCTATAGTTGTGTGGAGCAACAAATCTCAATAAGATGTCATCATTTGCTTTAGTATATTTTTTTCTTCTACTAGATGTCTTTTATTTTAATTCTTTGGCTACCATTATTATGTGCAATATCGAATAAATTATCCAAATCCTGTTTAAACTCTTCCTTGCGGAGTCTAATGAATGACCGCCCTCTTCCCCGGATCTGAATCCATAAGATTGCTGCATATGGGGCTAAATGTTGGACAAAATGAAGATCAGAAAACCGTTGAAAATGGACTAATTTAAATGGCGCTGACAGAAGATATGGGATAAAATACCGGACGAATGCTTTCATGCGCCTGTGCTGCTTTTTCGAAACGTTTGGAGCTGACAAAAAATGACAAGGATGAAAGATTCGCAATTAATGATTGAGAATGAGATAAAATGAGTTCCTTTCAAAACTATAAGATGTATTTTTTTTTGGTTTTTTTTGTAACCAAACCTGTGTAATAGATATTCGTTGCCACGCTGTATATGTATATAGTTAAGTGCTAAAAAAGGTTCACGGCATTTTGATCTCTTTTGGTTATTATTATTTTTGCTTGTTTTATGTTTGTAAAAATATAGCTCATTATATGACGAACACCTTATAAATCCGCATTTCCAACTTTGTTATAGCCGTACAAAGTACGTCCGACAATTTTTTTGTATGGAAAGGTTTCAAAATTTTATAAAAATCTGTTAAATGTTCCTATTTGGAATGGGGATTTATACAGTGTTATATGATGAACTAGACTTTTACAAAAAAAAAAAAAAACAATAGCAAACCTAAAGCAAACAAAGGAAGAATAGCCAAAACTGGTCAAAATGTAGTGCCCTTAATTTTTTTTCACATAACTTTATATTTGTGAGTGTCGATTTCTCGTTCTCGGCTGTCAATTTGAGGCAAATTTTTGTCGATCAAGTTTCACATTACAAAACTGTAATCGACTCAATCGAGTGATGTTATTCTACTGCCAGTCGACATTCTCAATAGGAGTGTCAAGGTCGTACAATTATGAGAGTTAGATATTACTTTAATCATTGACCTCAATACTACTTTTGCAATAATTAATATGGAATATAATTTTATTTTATTCCCTCCAGTATTTCTCTTTATTTACCTTTATTTCTTGCAAACCATTTTTGCTCTAATTGTTCATCTTAAATATTACAAATGAAAAAGACTATTTATTTTTTACGAACGTGTACGTTTAACAGAAAAGACACACTCGAAACGTAAAATACTCGATTGAGCGAAATAAACGGTTAACCGAATAATCGAATATGAACAGTTAATCGATTGTTCGATATTGCTAATCGATTAAATGTAACTGTATTCAACTTCAGTCACATGCGATAATTCGGTTAATCAATAAACGAATCACCCTATCTATAATATGTAACCCACCCACACAAGTCTGCGTATATTTTTTATAAAAAGATTGTTCATATGGAACATAACCCATATAAATCCAAGTTTCAAACTATGTGCAAAATTCAAAAAGGTTAAATTGAATTTTTAATGAGGGCTTTTAGAAATTGGCCGGGTATGCAGTTTTGAAGCTACCACCGTTACAAAAAAAAATTATATATATCAAAATCAACGGGAATTTTTATCTACTTGAAACGTGAACTTTGTTATACTGAAATGTAATTAACTTCAAAATTGCGTAGGTAAATTTAATGAAACTTTTTTTGTTGATTTTTTTTTTCAACTTTTTATAAAGCCATGGATTTTTTCAGCAACCAATATCTTCCAGATTAGGATGCAACTTAACCGATTGCGTGGCCATATCTATTATTTTTTGGTGCACTTGCCAATTCGTTACGCAAACAGTAGTATGTTGAACGCCAAGATCCTCGCCTACATCTAAGAACGATAGAATATAAGATTCCTAGAGCAAGAATTATACTCTCCTGATGCATAATTTGAACATTCGTAATCGAGCGGATAACGCAAAATTTTCCAATCACTTAGTAGATGTGTAACTACTTCTTTCGAGCATGCCTTCTCTCTAGCCGTTCAGGTAGAAAGTGAAGTGTAAAAAAATTTGTGGTTTTGCTTTTGCCTTTTAACCGTAAAGCTTTAAAAGAGTGGAATAAAAGAAAACAATTTATCTCGGAATAGGAATACATATAATATATGTTTATAAAACAATGTGTTCACATAGAAACTACTTAAAATTTCTGTAGTTTCCAATTGTTCTTTGTTTGTACCGTTATTATTTGTAAATCCACAAAAAAAATGTTGCTGTAGTAATTAGATTGTTTAATTTATCCAGTTGTTTTTTTGTGTAAGAATATAAATTAAATGCTCTGAGATAGCTACACCTTTTCTGTTATATTTCAGAAAGTTGAAATTAAAATTCTGAGAGTTACAACTAAAGTTCAGAATTTCTATTACAAATTTTGAAAATTACAATTCAAATTCAGAATTTCCGTTTAAAATTCAGAAAGTTGTAATTAAATTTCAGAATTGATAAAGGTATTGACAGCAGTCTAAGAATTCTTAGATTTTAGACGAATCTGAGCAAATGCTAGCTTTCGAACACAGCAAATGGTCAAAAAGTTGTATACCATATCAAATATATAACCATATATGTAAATATTTATTAATATGGCCCATTATATTGTACCATTTGACTTTTTTATTAAAACGTTTTATGTCGTTTTATTAAATTCATGCTACCAGATTCACTAGCATATTAATATTTTACTAGTAAAAGTAAACGAAAATTTATGAAATTGTGTAATGTTCAGTGATGTATGTTAGCAAACATTAAAAGAAAAATTAGTCTTCTCAAATTATGAAAATTGGTTACATATTTACGCGTAATTATCTGTAGTAAAGTTTTATTCAGTGCAGTCCACTCAAATAAGACAGACTTGGAAATTCTTTTGGCTACATAATTTAAAAAACGCGGTTAACGAATCTAGACTTCAGAACGCACGGAGGAAGTGATCACCATTATACGTGAGAAATTCAACAGTAAATTTGGACCAAAATGACATAAAGAGACTCTTTGAGAACGGCTTTATTTTAGAACTAAATTTTTAAATCGCAAGATTATAAAAAAAATGTAAATGAAAATAACAACAAAAAAATCGTTCTTTCTCTTAAACATAAAAATATTCATTGAAATGAACAGTTTTAAAAAATAGCACATACAAAAATATTATCAAGTAAGAGACCTTGTGAATTGTCCAATATGTTTAAATATGGGAAAGAAAATACTCGGAAGTATTACTTTAATGTTATCAAAGTGGCACAGCTGTTGAAAATACTCACAATTCATGAAACTTAAAAAAAATTGTATTATTATTGATACTACCTTCTTTTTTGTAATATGATGCGACTCCATATGCATATATGTATGTATGTACGTTACTTTTATATAACATACAGACATTTTATATACACATATAACATTACAGATATCCAACGAAACAATCTTATGGATAGGTAATGAGATAGTGAATTTACTCGTGTGTAGTAAGTTTTTTATTATATTATTACCCTATGTTTATTATTTTCTGGCATAGTGTAATTCGGATCTGGAAAATAGTTCACTTAATTACAATTGCCCATTTCATATATACATACATATGTATATATATATGTACATACATATGTACTTTGTATGTTTATACAGTATGCCCATATTATGTATATATTATGTACATACGCTTGATATATAATTAATAAACATACATACATACATGCATATGTAGGCTCCAAAACCTGTAAGATAATCATTTTTTATTCTTAACATGCTCATTTTTGTTTGCATTTTCTGAACAGGAACTAAGATCACAATGGTCGTTTTTGTGCGATGTAGAATTGTGGTATTGTACACATGTGTTTGTAGTTCGTATGTTTGCACAATATTTGTATCTGCACACATACAGCCATATTCACCTACATACATATGTACATGTATTGATGGATGGGGATGTTCGTATGCGTACTTCTACTTGAAATCAAGAGTCTCAAGCAATACTCTGATAGCGCTCATTGCACGACTTTGACTCATTCACATGTCCGGTATTTGCTATCCATGAGCCCACATACATACCTCTATATGAATTTATATGTGCATACATATATAAACACATACATACATATGTACGTATAAGTGTTGGTAATATAAATACAGTTGCGGTCATTAAAATTCGGGCACGGACTTAAAAAGTAACTCATTTTTGTATGGGAAGATTTAGTCGAAAATAGACGGGCTGGGCTGTGTTACCTTATCAATATTGATTTATTATTATTTACAAATAGTTTGAGGACTTCAGCGATATTTAACGCATCGGCATTATAACAAAAATAAGGGAAAGCTGAAAGCGGAAAATTTCGACTAGTAAAAAATTTGGCATCTGAGAGGGTTGGTGGAAGATTGAATTCAGCAAGTCTACTATTGGAAATGGTTTAAAAAATAATGTGAAAACTTGGACTCTGACACTGGACTCAGGAAGATTAAATGAGCAAAATAGCTTTTAGGATCGCTTGAAACCTCCTAAGGAGAAAACTTATAGAAAACTCTGGCACTACAATGAGTGCGTTGAAAACTTAAGCCTTTACTAAAATTAGACTGAACTTGATTGGCATCAGCTTCTTGCAGAGACTTCTTTTTTTTATTATGCTTGCAGTTCAAACAAATTATTTTAACTACAGTATTTATTTTACCTTTATTTTTAATTGACTTGTCGGTAATAATAATAATAATAATTTGGCACTTACACCATAGCTTGATGTTTGTCCCAACTTCTCCTGCTTTTTGTGTTGCATATTGATATTGTAATACCAATTGAGGGATCGATAGTTTTACGCCAACTCCGAACGGAAAATGATTTTTGCGTTATATACATACATACATATGTATGTACATATAGGCATGTAAAATCCCGGACACATTATCGTTGTTTACAGCCCTGTGGCTGTGAAGTAATACGTAAATACGTCATTTACGTTGCAGTGTGTCCGCCATATAAGGATAAGAGCAAACTTGGTTTGTCTTTTGGGAGAATATAGGCTGACTTCGAAATCGTCAATTGCTTGGCATGCGTTTAAATACGCCGACCTTTTGAGTGTAGACAAAACATTATGTTCATAACATTCAGAAGGACGTTATCATCGATAAAGCAACCAGCACATCACTTATGTACTTATTCACACCTTTTCAGCATAAAAATGCCAATCTTCGTTGATTATTTGTTATTACTATTATTTTGTGCCAAATTAAAAAAAAAAAATTCTATAGTTTGTTCATGACGAAAACACTCCTCTTCAAATTTTGTGTTCATTTCATAAAATAAAAAACTGATTCACTTCATTGTCATATGACAATGTATACTGCTGCGCTATCAGTAATGCAGTTGAAATTTTTACTTCGTTGCAGATGTAATGGGCCGTTTACATAGAACTTTCCTCGCTTTGCTTGACAGTTCGAACTTTAACAACAAAGCGTGAGGCGTAGAAGGTCAGCTACATAGAACGCTTTGACAGTTTCTGCTGCTTTGTTTAAATATAGAATAAAAATATGAATTTTTCTGATATGATGGAAGAAGTAGTAGTTATGCTACTAATGTGTGAAATTCGCGAGTGTCTGTAGTGTGTATACGCACGCCAAAATAAAAATAAAATGGAAATGATAACAGCTGATTGCCAAAGCGTACAAAAGTTGAGAGTTGCCCATAATTTTGCTTCGCTTTGCTTTGCTCTACTTTTCTCGCTTTGTATTTAGCAGGACTCATATAACATCATGTATTGAACTTATCTGTCAAAGCGAAACTCTGAAGCAAAGCAAAGCAAAAGTCCTATGTGAACGGGCCATAAGAATAGCATACTTAAAACACAAAATTTAAAAGATTCGTCTGAAAAATAAGTAGTATGTTTTTCCATTTGTTGACTTCCAATGCCTGCAACTGTACATACATACATATGTATGTAAGTATACACTGACATTTGTGCATGCATACATACATACACATGTATGTACATACGACTGTATAACTCTAAATGAATTTACGTATATGAATACTATATAAATTAATCACTTACGTATATAAAATATACATATATACATATATTATATACATACATATATGTAGTGTATTTGCGTTCATATGGAGATAATGCTGGCACAACACCCGTTGTATAAAAGTAAATTTAACTTGCTAGTTATTTGTTGGTTGAAAAGAGACGGAATTGATATTTTACTCAGAGTCTACAGTTCAAGAGTTAGCGATTACTTTGGATTACGTACAGGTTTTTGAACACGCTATATGAAAAAGATCGTTGTGTGTGTGTTGGAGATTTAAATATGTAGGAAACTGTGGATCCGAAGAGTGGAGCTATAGAGTAGTTGCGACTGTGGTAAACCAGTTTGTAACGTTCAAAACAATACAAAGTAGTGTAATGTGATATGACGCAAGATGCGGGAATCAGTCGATCGGCTGAGTTGTTTAATTTGTTATCTGGGTTTTTCTGTGTATGAGCATTTGATTGGACTTCCTTAATCTCAGTTTTCATTTAAAAGGAAAATTAAGCAAAACAAAATATTATTTTTTTGGGGTTAGGAACCCATTTTCAACTCGCAAAGGCAACTATGTAAATTTGAGTTCTCTGTGCAAATATTTATATAACATATCTACCTACATATGTACATATGTACGTACGTGTATTTACTTATAAATAACAATACGGTTTGATAGAAACCTTTTGCGTTAATTAACCCTATCGAAGAAGCATAGTTAGGCCAGTTAATTGCCTTCATTGGCGGTAGGAATAACGACAAACACTGACATTTCAACATACATATGTACATATGTAAGTCGTTTCTCTTGTTATATACCAATTCATATAAACGCGATTGCACATGGATGTACATACATATGTATGCATGTACATACAAAATGCAACTTCAGATCGTAGCCTTAGCTAAAGTGAAGGTATTTCAGCCGGTTGGTTTTAGCTGAGTAGGTTGGCTACTACAATAATAAAAAAATAAGTTGATGGCTTACGTTATTATTTACTTTGACTTGAAGAGTTACCATAGATGAGTTTGCCCCATTTGCTTGATTTCGCTTGAGTTTTGCATGGTTGCTCAGCAGGTTATTGAATGAAGAGTTTGCTTGGTGTTTCTTGTTATTTAACTTTTTGTTTTTAAAGTGGTAATGTTTGGTGTTTTCATGGTATTGGTTTGAACTTGAGCTCTATACATAATTGGTAAGTTGCATAATATGTTACAGCATCGAAGCAACAGTTTTATATACATTTTTGGGCCTTATATTTTTCAATGTATCTGTGGTATTACCAAATAATAGCAATATAAATACATACATATGTGTGTATGTAGGTACATACATATATGTATGTACATACATATGTATGTATGTATATGATCACATGTTGGAAGATTGTATGCAATTTAAATTTGCAATCTCCAACCTAAATACTAAGTAAAAGCGATTTGTGTAGAATGACTAAACAAATTTATATGAGTATATGTAGATACTATACGTTTTAGACTATACAAACATATACCCATCTATGTACATATGCATGTACATATGTATGTATATACCTACTTATATGTACATATATTTACATATGTACATATTTGTATGTGAAAGGGAAAACTCTTCAAATTAACTCCTTGTAGGTAAGTGATACATTTTTCGCAATGAACATATGTATGTACATACATATACTGAATAATAAATTTGGAACAATATATGTATGTATGTATGTATGTATGTACGTGAAATGGATTTGGCGAATAATTGTGCCCATATGTAGTTTTAAAAGTGGTCTAAGTCACTGAGTCAAAAAATATGTTTATCAGATATTCCGAGTCACTTTATTTTAAATTAAATTGGCTAAAAATAAATTTCGTTAATTGCTAATTATTAATGTGTTCAGAATTTTAATTAAAAATCCAAAGCTTTTTATAGGTATCTGGTGGTGTTTTTTTAAAATCAATTATTCGTGATTATTGTTGAAAATTCAAAAATTCCCATTTAACAGGTATACAGTGGCGGACAAATAATAGGGTCGTGACAAGCTTTGACTATTATTTTTGTATTTGTTTAATGTTTATTAATTTTATATAAAATTATAGTTCATTTTCTAACAAAATATATATAGATTTAAATCTAAATGTGTGGAGGATACTTTCGAAAAATTGTATTTAAAGTGTGATTAATAATTAGTTATATTAAAGTAGTAAATATATTATTTTTTATTTATTTTCAGAATCAGTCTAATGACCAACAGCAACACATTCGCTCAAGTCGGTCGGTTAACAACATCGGCGATATAATTATTTCAGAAATGGATGCTTCTGCTAAATCTCTGGAACAAAATGTGAAGTTGGATCGACAAAAAAATCCTGATCAATGCCGACCCCATACGGCTTTGACTAGAACGATTTCACAGCCGCAGCCGCAGCCTCATCACGAAGCGAATGTTGAAACTTTTGTTACAACATTATTAGAAAACTTTGGAAGCATGAATTTACATCGTAAATTGGAGAGAACACAATCTGAGCCTTTGCCACAACAAATCAATGCTTCCAGGTAACAAGTTTTTGCCCGCAAATAGATGTACATATGTACATATGTACATATGAATGTATGTAGTATCACGCAAACCCAATATAGTTTTTGCAAGAAGAAAACTGACAACTGACCACAAAATAGGTTTTCTCACGCAATTGCGTTATCGAAAAATTCTGTCCGGTTTTATACTTTAAGGTAATCCCCCAACTCCAATAATTAATAAATTATAAATTTTCTTCAGTAACTGTGTAAAACTCTTACGGTGTAAAACTCTTACGGGTTCGTTAACTTCAAACTGGGTAAAAGAGTAGATAATTTTGTAAAGGTGCTGTGTAGATTTGAACCACTTTCCCCTTGTACGTGTGATCACGCATCACTGTCGCAAGCATTAAGCTCCGCTGTAAGGAAAAAAACTATATTTTTAGAATTTAAACCAAATCATTTACATATTAAATTATTTATTTTCAAATAACTTAAATATTACATTTGTACTAAAACTATAATTTGAATTACAAACAAGTATTTATAGATAGATATTGGTGTCGAGGTTTGCACTTCGACCTTGCGCCCTTGTGCCCTCCGTTCTTTATATTACCTCATCTAACACCAACGCTATTAGGAAGTCTAAGATGATGGTTGGTGGTAGCGACCGTACAAGTTCCTGATCGGGGATGTATGAGCCGAGATACCTCTGCCATCTTCTCGATACGGCTTCGCATTCGAAGAGCAGGTGCAATGGGGCCGAGTCACAGAAGCGACACAACTCGTTCGACCATATTCCGAGCCTGTGAAGATGGCTTCGCAGTCTGCAATGACCTGTAAGGAAACCTGGTGCCAGTGTCTTTCCTTTAAAGTATTTTCGGGTCCTGTGGGTGTTTTTCCGCAGCACCTCTAGCTAATCGATCGGCCTCATCGTTACTATCCAATGCCTTTGTGGCCCTAGGTTGCTAGAGAGTTGAGTCTTTCCACTCACTCAAGCACCAATGAGGTTCTGATCTCATATCATGATATTGTCTTGGGTACTGCTTGGCTGACTATCCGCTCACTATGATAGATCCTATTTAGGTTAACCTCTACACACAGTAGGATGGCGTACACCTCCGCTTGGAAGATGCTTAGCATTAAGACACGGCGTGTTCTGGGATCGAAGACCCTGGCCCCTATACCCTCCGGAGTCTTTGATCCATCCGTATACCAGCTCAGGGTGCTAACTCGGAGATATCCCTCCAGCGAAGACGTACTCCGTGAAGCTTTGTTCCCCAGTTCAATTTTGAACCTTTTCTCAAATTTAGTGACCTTGGAAGCTGAGCAAGTGGGAGCAGGCTTCTAGCTTCTCCATATTTTTGGACGATATGATCTGACCTTTTCCTTGACCATCCATAGCTATGTTAAGTAGGGTTCTATTGGCTGACTGTTCTATGGCTATGTGTAGTGGTATCAAGTCCACAATCACCTCCAATGCCCCAGTCGGGCATGTACGCATTGCTCCCGTTATGCATACGTAAGCCAGCCGTTGGAGCCGTTGTTAAGCGATTTCCTCACTGTTGACAGCGATGCCCTTAAGACCCATACCACTGCACCATATATTACTATCAGCCTGACTATCATGGTGTATAGCCATCTAAGTATGCTCGGGCTGCACCCCCAGGATTTTCCTGGACGTCTGCATACTATTATTGCTTTAGTTGCTTTGGATGATGTTGCATCAATATGTTCTCTTCAGAGCATCCTGGTATCCATGGTTAGACCCACGTATTTCACTTTGCTCACCACCACCACTTAAGTACCGACCAATGAGATTGTTCTCATTGCTGGTAGTTTCCTTTTTCTAGAGAAAGGTGTGATGGCTGTTTTCAGTGGATTAATATTAAGCCCCTCACCACGCCTTTGTCAGATTTAGTGCTCTTTGCACAATATCGCATAATGTGCTTTCGTATTTGCCTCTAGCTATAACGACAATGTTGTCTGCATAAACTTGGCAGCGAAGTAGTAGGAGTTCATCTACTACAAGACTCAACAATAGAGGCGATAAAACTCCCCCTTGTTGGCAACCTTTACTGGTTTTCAGCTGTATTACCTTGTATGCTGCATTTGTTTCCGCAGTTCTTGTCTTGAGCAGCGCTTCCACCCATCGACAGATAGGTGCTTGTACCTATCTTTCCTCTGGTATGTATATACTAACAATTAAAAACTGGTTGGTGTGCTCATCCATATTATATATGTACTTACATATATTATGGTTTGATGAGTCCGCTCTGACTGTTGTTGTCTTTTTTCCAAATACTTCCCTTATACTGACCTTGAGCGCAAGAATTAATTTAGCTGATTTAAATAATTTAGGATAAAAAATAATATACGTATATGTAATGGATGAGCACACCAACCATAACAAATTCTAGCAGTAATAAAAATTAAAGAAATTTTGTGTTAACCAACAATAACAACACATTTACTGTAATAGCGGCAGACTGTCGTACTTAAATTGTGTTGGTAGGATATAAGGAAAGTGGAGAAAAGCAATAGTAGTTCACAAGCCGACTGTGGTCTATTGTCTACGTACATATGTATGTATGTACATTAGAGTGGACCAATTTTTTTCTCGACAAAGCGGTTATCAAATCGTAAACTTTGTAAAAATCAATCCAATTTCTCTTACA